>OZ012738.1:652166528-653615278 GCA_963859935.3 Lathyrus sativus | reverse complement strand
TGATCGAGACTCTAACTAGTGAGCCTCTAAAAGTTTTGTATTACTCAAGACTCTATGCTCAAGAATTGAATATTTTGAAGAACGAAGTGCTGAAGACTCTGAAGACCAGGTTTTAAGGAACAATGTCAAGACTATGAAGACTCTAAAGATCAGGTTTTAAGGAACAATGTCAAGACTCTGAAGACTTCAGTTCTGAAGGTTCACGACAAGTCCCTTGACTCTTCAAACCATACTTCAAACATCTACATTCAGAAGCCTCTGATACTTAGAAGATGACAAGAATAAAACGTTGGATGAGAGATAAATAGTACATAGTACAAGATAAAAACATTCATTCCACTATGCAGATTTCCTGGAGTAAAGACATTTATGTTGTACGACTTTGTCTCCCACCTTAATGACAAATATTCAAGGCGCCAACACATATCTGAAGTTTACCATTCTACCCCAACGGATCTTTCCTTGGCTATAAAAAGAAGACTTGAAGAATGAAACGAGTTGCTAACTCACAAGTTATTCTCTACTATTATTCAAGCTACCACATTCTCAGATATTATTCTTGTGAATAATGTATAGACACAGTTAGAACTTTTCTTCATATTGTGTGAATATTTATTTGTACTTAAATGTTGTGTTAATAAGCTTTGTAGAAGTAATCTTTGTAAACACAGTTATAAAACCTCAAATTTGTTTGAGTGATTACCTTGAGTGACTAGGGTTTAGTATATATACTCAAGAAGACAAGGACAATTGTCTTTGTGGTGTCTGTGATTAGTTTGATTATAGTGGATTAAGTCCTTTTGAGAAGGAAAGATTACCTTGGTGGGTGGACTGGAGATAACTTTGTTAACAATGAACCAGAATAAAAATAACTTGTTATTTTTTGTTATTCTTGTTCTTGTTTGTGGATTGGTTTTGAAAAAGAATTGATTTTTAGAAACCAAATCACCCCCCATTTTCTTGTGTTTCTCGTAACCTTCAATTGGCATCAGAGCTCTGATTCTGGTCTTGATAAGATTGTCAAACACTTAACAATGTCAAATAAAAATCCAGTTGAAACACAATGGACGATATTCCAGCTCCAGTTACTCCAACAAATGATAGAGATCATTACAATGCTAAACCTCTTATTTTTTATGGAGATAAATTTGATCATTCGAAAGACAGAATAAAAAGCTTCTTTCTTGGTCATGATGTGGATATATGCTATATTGTAGTCAATGGCTAAGTTCACCTAGTATATGAAAGTGGAACCAATATCGAAAGAAGAGTGATGACAGATCAATAGAAAAGGGATTATAAAACTCACCACAAAGCTAAAACCATCTTTTTAAATGCAATTTCATACACTGAGTATGAAAAGATCACCAACAAAGATATTGTAAAATATATATTTGAATCTCTAAGAATGACACGTGAAGAAAATGCACAAGTGAAAGAAACCAAGGCTCTTGCCTTAATTCAAAAATATGAAGCGTTCAAGATGGAAAACAATGAAATAGTTGAGTACATGTTCTCAAGGTTTCTAACATTTGTCACAGGGTTTAAGGTTCTGGACAAAGGGTATTCTATTAATGATCATGTCATAAAGATCAACAATAGCTTACCTAAGTGTTGAAGACCTATAGTAACGACTCTGAAGTTATCAAAGGATCTCAAGAACAACTCTCTTGAGGAACTGGTTAGCTCCTTAAGAAGTTGTGAGATTAAGCTCGAAGCTGATGAGCCCAAGAGAAATAGAAAGTCTATTGTTCTGAAATCTTTTAGAAGGACTGAAAAGACAAAAGATCTTCAGGCTAATACTGATGAGGAGTCTGAAGAAGAATCCGAAGAAGAAGATGAATTGTCTCTCCTTTCCATACGCGTGAATCAACTCTAGAAGAAAAGGCAAAGCAAGTTTATAGGACAAAGAAGGACAGGTGGTCGTTCTGAGTCTATTTCTGAATTCAAGAAAGCTAGAGCCATCAAAGAAGTCATTTGCTATGAATGCAAGGAGCCATATTACTATAAGAATGAATTCCCCAAGCTAAAAAATGACAGACCCAAGAAGAAATACTTTCTAAGGAAGAGGAATGGTCTTATGGCTACTTGGGATGATTCAAAATCTTCTGAAGATGCTATAAAGAAGAGCAGGAAAATGTGGCTCTTATGGCATTCACAGAAGCTCCTACAGAAGCAAGTTAATCAGAACCATAGTCAGATTTTGAAGATGTATTTTTTGAACTCTCTCATTCTGAGCTTGAATCCAGCCTATCTGAAGTTCTTGAAAAATATCATAACCTTTTGATCAAATACAAGAATCTGAAGAAGATTCATGTATCTGAATCATAAGTATATTGTAAGCTTCAAAAAGATTTCTTAAGTTTGAGTGAAGAAAATCTGATTTTGAAAAACAACTTCGTGCCTTCAAGCAAGAGTTTCAAACCTGAACAGAAATTCATCTCTAAAGCCTCTACATGTTCTAGTGATATCATACAAAAGTATGATAAATCTTTCCAGAAGTTTCTTTCTAGAAGCATGTATAGAAGCTTAATGGTTCCCATGATTTATGGCGTTATTAGGAACGAGACAATGGGTGTTGGCTATGATTATGAAAAGAATAAAAAACACAATAATTTTGAATCTTATTTTATTCCTTCCGAGAAAAAAATGGTGCTAGGCCCAAAGGTAAAGTTGTTGCTAAACCTAAGGCTAAAGCAAAAACTCATGCCCGTTCTAATCATACATCCATGTATAAATATCCTGCACAAAAACCCAAAGTTGTAAAAGACTCTAGGAAGACTAACCCTAAAGGACCTAGAAATATGTAAGTACCTAAGGAAAAAATAATATATGTTGCATATATCTTTAAGCCTAGAGGCGTATGACATTCAGAACATAATGGAGTTGTAGAGAGGAAGAAGAGGACTTTGTAGGAAATGGCAAGGAAATGACATTCAGAACACGATCTCTATAAGACCTATTCTGGGTAAGACTTCTTATGAATTTTGAAAGAATAGAAAACCCAACATTTAATATTTTCATCCTTTTGGATGCCCTTGCTTTATATTAAACACTAAAGATAATCTTAGCAAGTTTGATTCTAAAGCACAGAAGAGCATCATGTTACGATACTCTTAATGCTCAAAAGGCTACAGAGTGTATAACACTGAGACACAGATTGTTGAAGAATCAATCCATGTTAGATTTAATGATAAGCTTGACTCTAAAAAATTCAAAGCTAGTTGAGAAATTTACAGATTTGGATATAACTTATTCAAGTTCTGAAGAAAAGACTCCAGAAGCAAAAGAAATTGAGACCGGAGATTCTGAAGCTACTCAACCAGAAGCGATTGAAGCTCTTACACCTCTGAGAAGTCGCAGACAAGTATCTTCACACTCTAAAGAATTGATTTTGGGAGACAAAATTGAACCTGTCAGAACCATATCCACTTTCAAGCCTTATGAAGAAACCCTTCTGGGTTTGGTATCTATGGTAGAGTCTACATTTGTTGATGAAGCTCTTCAAGGTTCAGAACAGATTCTGACTATGCAAGAGGAACTTAATCAATTCCCCATAAATGATGTATGGGGTCTTGTGCTAAGACCAAAAGGAACCCACGTTATTGGAACTAAATGGGTCTTCAGAAACAAACTGAATGTGCAAGGAGAGGTAATAAGAAACAAGGCTCGACTGGTGGCTCAAGGTTATAGTCAGCAAGAAAGGATTGACTATACATAAAACTTTTCACCAGTTGCTAGGTTAGAGTCTACTCGTATCTTAATTTCCTTTGATATAAATCACAACATCATCTTATATTAGATGGATATTATGAGTGCATTTCCAAATGGATATATTATTAAAGAAGTGTATGTACATCAACCCCCTGGCTTTGAAATCATTGTATGGTCTTAAATAAGCTCCAAGAGCGTGGTATGAAAGACTGAGCAAGTTTCTTCTTGAAAATGATTTCACCGGAGGGAAGGTAGATACAACTCTCTTTGTAAAACATTCGGAAACGATATTCTTGTTGTACAGATTAACATTAATGATATTATATTTGGTTCTGCTAATGCTACATTGTGCAAGGATTTTGCTAAGTCTATGCAGGCAGAGTTTGAGATGAGTCTGATGGGAGAACTCAAGTTCTTTATGGGGATCCAAATCAATCAGATTCCAGAAGGAACCTACATCCATCAAAGCAAGTACACCAAAGAACTTCTGAAGAAGTTTGACATGTTAGAATACAAGTTGGATAAGACTCTTATGCATCTTACATGTATCCTTGAGAAGGATGAGGTAAGTGGTAAGGTAGATCAGAAGTTATACAAAGGTATGATTGGCTCTCTTCTATGCCTGAATGCTTCTAGACCTGATATATTATTTAGTGTCCGCTTCCAATTAGATCCTAGAGTGTCCCACTTAACTACTGTTAAGAGTTAAGAGGTTCTTCAAGTATTTGAAAGGTAATATTTACCTTGGCTTGTGTTATAGAAAATCTAAAGATTACATGCTACTAGGCTACTGTAATGTTGAATATGCTGGTGATAGACTAAAAAGAAAAAGAACTTCTAGAAGTTGTTAGTTTCTGGGAGATAAATCTGCCCTCATGGTCGAACAAGAGGCAATCAACAATAGCACGGTCAACTACAAAAGTTGAATATATTGCAGCCTCTAAATGCAACACTCATATGCTCTAGATGAAAAGTCAGCTAGAAGATTTCCAGATATATGAGAGTAAAATTCCTATACTATATGATAATACTTCCGCCATCTGCTTATCTAAGAATCCCATTTTTCATTCAAGAGCTAAACATATTGAGATAAAACATCACTTTATACGTGAGTGTGTTCAATGGTATTTTAAATCTAACAGTTATTGATACACACGATCAATATGATGATATCATTACAAAACCCCTTACTGAAGATAGATTTGTGTTCTTTCTGAAAATTTTGAAAATGGACTTATGTCTAGAATGAATCTGATGATTATCTCATAATGTCAATCTCTCGGAATTGAAAAATGAAACTTTGAGATAATTTTTTATTTTGAATGAATGAGTCTTCTGAAGTCAGAAGGTTTCATAAGTTCAGAGGTATCTAGTGGGAATTTTTTTGGTTAGATAAAATCTCTTTCTGGCTACTGAACAGTCATTTCATTAAATAGTTATCAATCAGTTTTGGGAAACTGAACAGTTTTATAGAAATTTGTCTTAGAAAACTGAACCAGTTTTTAATGACTGCGTGACACATAGGTATAATCATAATTTTTGGGATCAGGGAAAAATATTTTTCTTACTCCTCTTTGTCATATAATTTTGCTAATTGCTATTAATTGTCATCATTTCCTATTATCATCATGATTACTATATTTCCTATTTAAAACCCACTCCACTCACTTCACATAACTATGTTACTCTTCACTCCTCACACTTTGTTTTCAAACCAAAGTCTTAAAACCCTAAAACCTTTCTTCGCAATGGCTTCTTCATCTTCTCAACAACAACTATCCATTAAAGAAAAGCATGAAGCAAATTTTTGAAAGGTTGTTCGCAAAGCTGCAGCCTACCAACCGCCTAAGTTCATTCCACATCTTCTCCAATCACACGAGTCACCATCAACTGTGCATCTAATATCCTTGTATACACTGAAGATGCATATGACACTTCTAAGGTCATTCTCTCCACACCTATTGAAGACATGAAAGTTCTTTTCAAACTTATTGTTGATTTTGTAAGCTTAAAGGCTCATGGTTTTGATCTTCTTCCCGTTGTTTGCACACAAGGTTAGAATCAGTATTTTGATCGTCTTAATGGTCCATTCTTTCCATCTCTTGTAAGGAATTTCTAGATACATGCAAAGATGTCTCCCAATCATATAGTGTCGTTTGTTTTTTTGGCAAAAAGATTGTTGTTACAAAAAGACTCATTACTAAACTCATTGGCCATGATATAAGTGGTCTCTTGTGTGAGATAATGAAGAAAGACGGTCTGATACAACTGAGATGGTAAAAACGATCTTTACTGATGGAGATGTTACTAGGAAAACCAAGGATCTTAATTCTATTCTAAGGACTGTTGGGCCAGAAATTAACTTGCCAATCGTGAAGGAGAAGCAAACTGTTGAACATATTAAGATTACTAATGAAATAAAGGCACTCAAAGTTTATTACATGCCACTTAGGGCTAATAACTCATTGACCTAATAATCTATGAAGATTTCTTTAGATGCAGATACTGTAGCTGTTGTTGCTACTAGCCCTTTTAAAGTAGCTACTACTGCTATCGCACCTCAAATTTTTTATGTTAATACTTCACCCATCCCCACATCCAATATAACTTATTATATTCCATTCATTCTAGAACACATCACTCTCTCTGCTTCCCAAATCACAAATCCAAATATTAATAACTCTATTTCTAACCTATTTATTCCTATCATCATACCCCCATTTGTTGCTGAACTTTTAACATTTCCACCATTTCTCTTGACCACGTCTCAAAGAGTTGAAATTTTTCAATATAAACTCTCTCACCCCCAATCCCAAACTATTTCACCACCGCTAAACACATCTCATTATGATAACCACACTTCTCAACTACCCATCACCCCTGATGATGAGTCAGAAACTGAACTCATTGTCTACCTAGACAGACCCTCTCAACCCTTCTTCAATCAAACACACTCTAAAATAAAAATCCACCCTACTCCCTTGGATGATTTATTTTCTCAGTTTGAAGAGGAAGTTAAAGAAAGATTCCATGCTCTCCCTGAAGTTTGCAGAGGAAATACAAATTTCTTCAAAGTATGTGATCTAACTAAGGCTTTAAAAAGATGGATTGCAGCCAACTCTAAAGAGTTGGAGGTTTCCTGGCTGAAGGAAGTTAAGAGGAACTTCGATGCCAGAATCTTTGGAATAGTTGAACCTCTACTTCATAAGGTTCAAGCCACTTTTCTGCTCCCAGCTCCAGAAGTGATTCCTCCGCTCCTAGCTCAGACTTCTGTAGCTTCGGCTGGGACTTCTATGGAAGCTACTAGTGTTTCTGGCACTAAGGAGATCTCGGTTCTGAGGATTTTATTCTGAAGAAGTTGGAGTTTCTAGCTCAGGAGAATTTAGAAGTGAAGGAACATACTTCAAAGATTGAAGGGTTGCTTGCGGAGATTCTTTCCAGACTACCTAAAAAGCCTTCTGCACCTTAGTTTTAAAAAAAAACTCGTGATATCTTTGTGTTGTTCTTATGTTTCCTTTTTCTATGTACTCGCCTATCTTGTTTAATTAATGAAAATTATCCTTTGTTTGGATTATTTTTCTTTGTTTCTTTATTCGTTTTTATTGATGACAAAGGGGGAGTAAAAGTGTTAATGATTTTGATATATCTGTATCCAACTATGAAAACTTAAACACATTTTTAACGTTTTAACTTGGGAAATTTCTATTAACTTTGAAAAAGTTCATCATTCTGACCAAGTATTTAGGATTAAGGATTTGAACTAAGGAATTAAACCAGACACATATATGTTCTGAAATCGGTACTCTGAACAAATCAAACCAGTGATATGTTATACTAAAGTTATGATACTCATGACCTTGCTCTAATACCACTCAATAGCTAACAAGGCTCTGATACCAGACAAAAGATATGCTCTGATCCTAGATATCAGAAAGCTCTAATCATTTATTGACCTGAAGAGAAAGTTATAGCAACCTGGCTTATGTCGAACATGAATTTTATTGCTTTCATGATAAATTAACATGTTTATATATGTTAAAATTATTTTAAGTCTTGAATTTAGGGGGAGCTTATAAATCTTACTCTGACATTCTAAGATTGAAAATAAATTTTTAATAATATAAAATTCAGGGTGAGCTTACAAACCTTACTCTGATATTTTTATACAATATAAAATGCAGAGGCAACTTAAAAACCTCACTCTGATAATTTTATGTGATTAAACCATACAAAAGTTGTTCATCAAAATATATGGTTTTGTCATCATAAAAAAGGGGGAGATTGTTAGTGTAACATCCTTTTCTACCCTAAAAATATCATGGCAAGATAACACAAAAATCAGAGTGAATAAATAAATCTCATTAAAAAGCCACCAAAAGGGCGTACATTTCCCAAAGTCATCAAAATAGGTCAATACTCCGTAACTACGGGTTTTCCCAAAATACATCCAAACATCGTAAAACAGCAGAATTCAAAGGCATAAAGTCAAGGATTCCTCAAAAGGGAAAATAAGTAAAATAACCCAATGGTATATAGTTTAACTCAAGAGCCCAACCCGATGTTACATATCAGAGCAAGACCCTCTAAATTAACTAAAGCAACTAACAACTCAAAACTTCAAAATAATCCTCAACGGCGTCCACGGCTAAACCTGGTCATCTGCATGTTACCTACGTGGAGGTAACATTCAAACAGTCAGGGTGAGTAAAACAGTTCATAAAAACCAATGTATAAAAATCAACATATCACGGCGTCATATTCATATTCAACACATTCATATCCTTCATCTGGCCTCGAAGGCCACAACATCATAATTTATACAAAAAGGCTCATAAATGCAAATGCAACATACTCTCAATGCATGTGGTACCAATCATCACAGCGCGATGGACACTGGGCCATCAACCCTCTATAGATCCCCGTCAATAGGATCGATTCTATTAGAGAACCGGAGCACATCAAAATACTTCACATCCGCACAGTGGGATTGAAGCCAAAGTAATCGAGGTCCTGAACCGAAGTCCGGATGCACATAAATACATGATGCACACGTCACAAATCATCCTCATATAACAACATAAGTGCATCATCATTCATCATATTCATCATCATCACATAAATCATCATATCTCATGTTATCACATAATTCGTCATATTTCATGTTATCACATAATTCATCAAAATCATGGTAATATCATCACAATACATCATAGAAATCATCATGTCATCATGTACACATCCCCTAAAAATCACTGTCATACTCATGTCAATCCATCACAGAAATCACAAAATCAAACATCAATGCATCGCTGCACACGATCATCATTCGCGAAACTCTGCTACGTTCGCTGGCATGTTCGCTAGGTGAGTCTGGGGCGAGTTCTTCGCTAGGCGAGTCTGGGAACACAATTGTTCGCTAGGAGAACTGCGCGATGACAGCAAATTCTGCTACACACCAGAACTGATATCTACCCAAAAACTCATACGATTCACTTACCCAATGCCCCCAAAACGTCCCTATATCATCCCTAAGGTCCTACGACGATAAAGGCATAAAACATATGGTTCATTAGGGCAATCCCAGAACATATTCACGTCCTAAATCACAATTTTCCTACAATTACCCTACAAGCATCTGAGTTACTCACTATCAAATGTTCTTATAGGGTTAAGCAAAGTTCAATCAGCTTTTTGGCCATGAAGGCATAGGTTTCCGTTTCCCCCAATCAATTCACGGTTAAATTTGCAATTACACGTTTAGGCCGCGAAGGCCAAAGATCATTATTCCCCATCTCTACCCTTAGGATCCTTACGGTTACAACCTCCATAATAGATCTAGGCCATGAAGGCTCTAGATCACTTGTTCTCATAACCTTCTAATCTTCTCACGGTTAAAATCTCAATGATAGATTTTGGCCACGAAGGCCAAAATCCCTTTTTCCCATAATTCTCCCTAAAACCCCCACATCAACCATAATCACATCAAAATCTACACATAGGAAATCATGAAAAGCTATACTCCCCATACCTTAAACGTTGATTCATAACCTTCACGAATCTGTCAGGGAATCCTTCAAGCTTCTGCCTCCAATTTCCTCTTCAGAGTTCTCTTGGACTCAATTCTTACGGTTAACATAAATGAATCCTAAAACCCTTCAGAACTCTCTTTTTGTTAAACCTAGACTTGGGCCAAATGATTTGGCTTTTCCCATAATGCCCTCACTTACTCCTCTCAAATGTCCCATTACCATTCTTTCACTATTATTTATTTTAATTCATAATAATACTAATAAATTAATATTATATACTATCAATTAAATAAATAACCCACAAATTGCATAATTCTCAATAATTCCACAAAACACTAAAAACACCCAAAATACGAATATTCTCAATTAAATAAATAAATTAAAATATTCTGATTAAATTTGGGGTGTTACAGTTAGACAAAGATTTGGTTCTGAATCTGACATTTAGTTTTGATGATAAAAATACATGGACTCTTAGAGAAAATTTTTGTATACTAATAGTTTATGTCAAGTGTGTAGTTTTTAATCTACGAGTTCTGACTCTGAAGAATTGACAAGTGACGTCATCAAATTCTGAATTAAGCACACTATGACTTTGAAAAGAAACAAGCAACATGAAGATCGAAAAAGTTGTTAAACAACAGTTCTAAAGAACATTCTTGCTAAAGCCCCTGATCAAAAATCTAACTAGTGAGCCTCTGGAAGTTTTGTATTACTCAAGACTCTGTGCTTAAAATTGAATATGTTGAAGAACGAAGTGCTAAAGACTCTAAAGACCAGGTTCTGAGAAGCGCTGTCTAGACTGTGAAAACTTTAGTTCTGAAGGTTCTCAATAAACCCCTTGAATCTTCTAAACATGCTTCAAACATTTAAATTCAGAAGCCTCTGATACTTAGAAGATGACAAGAATAAACCATTGGATGAGAGATAAATAGTACCTAGTACATGATCAAAACATTCCTTCCACTATATGTATTTTGTGGAGTAAGGACATTTATCTTTTAAAATTTTGTCTCCCACCTTAATGACGGATATTCAAGGCACCAGCTCATATTTGAAGTTTACTATTCTACCCTCCAATGAATCTTTCCTTGGCTATAAAAGGAAGACTTGAAGAATGGAAGGAACTACTAATTCACAAGTTATTCACGGCTATTAATTAAGCTACCACATTCTCTGATATTATTCTTGCGAATAATGTATAAACACACTTAGAACTTTTTTTTTCATACTTTATGAATACTTATTTGTACTTAAATGTTGTGTTAATCAGCTTTGTAGAAGCAATCTTAGTAAACAAATTTGTAAAACCTCAAATCAATTTGAGTGATTACCTTGAGTGACTAGGGTTTAATATGTATACTTAAGAAGATAAGGACGATTGTCTTTGTGGTGTCAAGTCCTTTTGAGAAGGCGAAATCACCTTGGCGAGTGGACTGAAGGTAACTTCATTAACAGCGAACTAAGATAAATATAACTTGTTATTTATTGTTATTCTTGTTCTTGTTTGTGGATTGGTTTTGAAAAAGCATTCATTTTTAGAAACCCAATTCAATCCCCTCTTTCTTGTGTTTCTCGTAACCTTCAACAAGACAGGTGTACCTTAATCAGATGAATAATCTTGGTGGAAAGGATAATGCTAATGTAGCCATTGCGCAAGATGATTATGATTCATCTGATGTCCTGATGGTTGCAAACAACAAATCTAGCAAGTAGTGGATTATGGATTCGGGGTGTACTTGGCACATGACTCCAAACAAAGAAGTGTTTAAGGAATTATGTGATCAATATGGTGGATCAATGTTGTTGAAAATCAATAACGCATGCAAGATTGCAGGAATTGGATCTGTTATATTCAAGTTCTATGGTGATTCAATAAGGCTATTGACAGATGTTAGGTATGTATCTAGTTTTAAGAGGAATTTAATTTTCTTGGTGTATTAGACAAGAAAGGATATGTTTTCAAATGAGAGCAAAGTATCATAAGGGTAATGAAGAGGTCGAAGGATGTCTTGAGAGGAGTGAAAAAACAAGGCTTTTATACCTTTGAGGCTGACGTTTTAAGTGGTTTAACAGATGTAGCATCCACAAAACCTAAGTCAAAGACTGAAATATGACACAAGAGACTTGGCCATGTCAGTGAGAGAGACCTAGTCGAATTGTCGAAACAAAATCTACTGTGTGGTGACAAGGTGAAAATTGTTGTTTTGTGAACCTTGTGTATTCGATAAATCCTATAGGATGAAGTTTAACAAAGGTAAACAAAGAATACATGGATCCATTGATTACATTCATGCTGATCTTTTCGGGCCTGCAAGGAATCCTTCACACTCAGGTGCAAATAATTTCTTATCTATAGTTGATGATTATTCCATAAAGTTATGGGTATTCATTGATCGGTAAAATGACAAGTGTAATATTTTTCCTCTGTAGTAATAAAGGGATAAAGTCTCAGATGTCGATCTCAAGGACTGCTTGAGGATACAAAGTTTTAAGTTTATTTCAATTAAGCAAAAGCTTGGGGTTTTATGATTGTTTGTTAAGATTATAAGAAATAATAACGAAATTTGTAAATAAAGTACGCGAACGATTTAACAAATATGAGTAGTATGCTAGAAAGAGTGTATGATTCAATCATGTAATGATTCTGAAATCAAATAATTTTTCTTTGATAGGATACCGGTTCTTAAGACTTGAAGAAAATCTTTTGGTGGCCAAGAATAAAGAAGGAAGTAGCTGAGTTCGTGTATGCGTGTTTGACTTCTCAGAAGTCAAAGGTTGAACGTCAGAAATCGTCGGGTTTGGTGCAACCGTTGAGTATTCCTGAATGGAAGTGGAACATCGTTTCCATGGATCTTATGACAAAATTTCCAAGGGAGATGAAGGGATGTGATTACATCTAGATTATTGTTGACAAATTGACTAAATCGACTCATTTCATTTCGACTAAGATAAGTTATTATTTGCAAAAATTAGTCGAGTCGTATATTGATAAGGTTGTTAGCTTGCATGGTATCCTTTTGAATATTGTTTATGATTGAGATCCAAGATTTACATCAAGATTTTGGTAGAATTTGCAGGAAGCGATGGGTACTAAGTTAAAGTTGAGTTCTGCTTATCATCCGCTTACAAACGGTCAGACAAAGAGGACTATTCAGTCTTTGTAGAATTTTATGAAAGCTTGTATTTCGGAGTAGGGAGGTAACTGGGACAGTTACTTACCGTAATCTAGTAATGGAATGACGTCGTTCGAGGCATTGTATGGTAGGAGGTGTTGTACACCTTTGTGTCTGTATGATTCTGGTGATAGTGTTGTACTTGGACCTGAGATAGTTCATATAACACCCTAATTTTTTTATTTTAATATTATTATTCTTACTATTATTAATTTTACTATTTTTAACTAGTCTGATCTATTAAATAAAATTTTCTATAGATTGTAAATTTCCAATCTATTTTTTACTAGTCCGATCTGTACACCTTTGTGTGTGCGTGTGTGTGTATGCGCGTGTGCTTGCGTGCGTGTGTATGCTCGAGTGTGTATGTATTAGTTATAAATAGAAACTAATGATATTGAAAATTTGAGATTTTATATCAATATGTGTTTGAAGTGATTTAATGGTGATGGTGAAGTGTTTATTAATGGCGGTGATTCAAGTAGAGAAATACATAAAGAATTTATTAACCACATGACGTAAGAGTAAAATAGGTTGTTTCTTATAATACGATGAAGTTTATAAGACTGAGGATAGATTTGGTTTGGTAGGCTACAGGCCTTTTAGGGGTCACATGTGTTTTAAACTCCTACTAATGGTTAATGATAGCCACTCTGACAGGAGAAAATCATAATACCCGACATAGTGATTCTTGAATATACATGACTATCTAAAATAAGGTGTAACGCTCAAACTAGAATGGTTGAAATAGAAGTTGAATATCTTCTCATTGCAAACAATCATGATATGGTAGTTGAAAATGGCCTTACACTCATGTTAAAATAGATGTCTCCATGGAGTGAGATTAAATAAGAAAATTGAAAATTAAGACTATCGATAGTCAATAAAAATAGGGATTTTTATTTTATAATGACTAACATTTGTCTTATGAATATTGACATCATATTCTGTATTCTTGACTGGTAAATGCTTTTGTGATTAAATGATTCTACGTGAATACTTTATTTTTGTTTCTATATTTGAAATTAAATCAGTTAAGATATGATATTCTATTTAGAAAAATATTGAATATAATTATATAATACTATATGTAACCTTGTGACATTATCATCATATAAACTTGTGTACTAGTATTTCATCCCTTACATTACAGATGATGCTTGGGAGCCACTAGATCATTCGGGTACTCAAAAAATTTAGTGTCTGAAAGAACAAGGGGATGAAATTTGGGAGATATATAGGATTGCCCAAACTTTGAAGTTCATGGGGCTTGTAAGAACTATCGAAGGAATAGGAAGATTAGTTGTTTCTTCCATTGTACATCACATCACTTTAGAATTGGTACTACCTATGGAAAGAATTATTAGAGCACTCACCTTAGATAGTTTTGGAGAGAGTTCTACCTCTGCCTAACCTAGAGGGCCTAGCCCTCGCAAGCGCCATTCTCCTCACGTTAGAGTTTGTGGTCTATATGTTCCTCATTATGATAATTATGGTATTGGTAAAAATAGAATTTAAAGGAATGATCATGTTGCATCAGAGGAGGATACCTTCGAATACTTCAGAGATAGTGGTGCCAACGTGGATCTCCCTAATGGACACTAGTGGTATGTTGATGGGTGGCTCTTAGTGATGGAAATTTTGGGAACCATTTTAGGATAGTTAGCAGACTAGATAGGTCTATGTTTCTAGACTTTTCCTTTCAATAAGTGATGATTAAAAGGATGTGATATTGTGAATATAACTAGATTAGTTCTGACTAAGGTGTTTATCTTGCAGGTATTGTAGGAATGATTATCGATGTCTTATGCTTGTATGATATGTAAGCCTACGAGCAAAATAATTAGTATTGATGTGTATTGTAATATAATGTGTAATGTATGTTGGTGTTTGCTTATATCCCTTTATAAAAGATTGCTTTAAATTTTAAATCAATTTGAAATAGTTTGATAAAATTTTAATGAAACTAAGGATTATGATTTTTTTACATAAATATTTAAAGACATAATACTATATAAGGAAAATAGGGGTGTTACAATAAGTGGTATCAGAGCACGGTTTGATCTTCTTGGAAAATTTTGGGTTTAGAGTCTGATGTGTTTTTATTTTTTGAAAACTCTTTTAGTTGTTTAATACCTATTATATTTTGATTGGTTTTTCCTTTTAGGAATCAAATGGCTCATAGAAATACATGTTTAAACACTGGGGATGACGAAGGTAACAACAACAATGCTAGCAATAACATGGATAAGGCTATCCAAGTAATGGCTGACATGGTGGTTTTGAGCACAATAAACTGCTACAAAGAATCAAACAAACCTTCGAAAACAACAGAGGGAGGAACAAGATACTGAATCAAAAGGGTTAGTGGACTTTATACATCATGATCCTCCATAATTTCACAGAGATTCAGAGCCAGAAAAAGCTGACTTGTCGCTTCAGAAAATCAACTTGTTTTAATGTAACAAGGTGTCCGGATGGGCTAAAAGTAAACTATGCATCCTACTTGTTGCTCGGAGATGCAGAGTATTGGTGGAAAGGAGCCAAAGAAATAGTTGAAACTAATAATTAGGAAGTTACTTGGGAGGTATTGTGTACTAAGTTTTTAGATAAGTATTTTCCCAGGAATACTAGGGCTGTAAAGGAGTAAGAATTTCTCACTCTAAAACAAGGAGGAATGACGATTGGAGAATATGTGGCTAAGTTTGAGTCGTTGGCAAGATATTTTTCATTTTTTTCAAGAGCAAGTTGACGAGGATTGGTTATTTGAAAGATTTGAGGGTGGAATAAGACAAAACATCAAGGAATCTCTCTTGCCTTAGGAGATTTATCAATTCTAACCTTTTGTGGAAAAATGCAGGAAAATAAAAGCAATGAAGGAGGGTGGAATAAACTGAGGAAATGTTGGAGGACCATCTAGGTATAAGTATCCAACTTTGGGATGGAATTAAAAAGGAAAACAATTATACAAAAATCCTTATTCTTGACCTTTGGGAAATGATCAAAATCAATAACCCTATCATCGAGTTGCATCTGCAATTGGAAGTCGATCAAGTAGGAATCAAAATCAAGAACCTACTCAAAAGTGTTTCAAATGTGAGAAACAAGACCATTTGGCTAAAACTTGTCCTATGAAAGGAATAATGTGTTTCAAATGTGGAAAGATATGAACACATGGCTAGGGAATGTATGGATATGAAAGTTGAACTGGTGGTGAGTAATGTGAGGGCTACAAGGCAAAATGATAAAGGAATGGTTTATACTCTAAGTGGCTTTGAAGCTTGACGATCTGAAAAATCTTATACAAGGTAGATGCAATATGTATGGTAATCACTTAAGTATACTATTTGATTCGGAAGCAACTCGTTCTTTTACGTCTACAGATCGAATGAAATAATTAAATTTACTTATTGCTTCATTACCTTTTGATTTAATCATTTATGCTCCTATGTCAAAGCCTATAGTTAAAGATTTAGTGTGTTTGAATTGTCCTATTGTCATCTATAATAAGAAATATATTGTTCACTTGATATGTTTGCCATTAACATAATTTGATGTGATTTTAGGCATGGATTGGTTATCTACCAACCATATCCTTTTAGATTTTGAGCATAAAACTTTAATTTTTCCTGATTCCGAGATTTCTAGACTTATATCTACTAATCATGCTATAGCTTCTTTAAAAGAAGGAGCTCGAGGATATATGCTAATACCTTCCTTCTAAGTTTTGAGTGAGACAGTTTTGAGCAAAATTATTGTACTGAAAGATTTTCTAGAAGTATTTCCAGAAGATGTTTCAGGTTTACCTCCAGTACGCGATATTGAGTTTTTGATTGATCTTATCCCTGAATCAGGTCCAATCTCCATCTCACCATATCAGACGTCGCCAACTGAGTTAGAAGATTTAAATACTCAACTTGAAGATCTATTTTCAAAATAGTTCATTAGACCAAGCGTTTCACCTTGGGGAGGTCTAGTATTGTTGGTAAAGAAAAAGGACGGAGGCTCAAGACTTTATGTGGATTATCGCCTACTAAATAAGATGACAATATAGAACAAATATCCACTTCCACGCATTGACAATTTGATGGATCGACTTCGTGGAGCTGATATCTTCTCAAAAACAGATTTAAGAACATGATATCACCAAATCACAGTGAAAACTGATGATGTATCCAAAATGGAATTTAGGACTCGTTATGGATATTATGAATACCTCGTGATTCTATTTGGTGTGACGAATGCTTCAGCCATTTTAATGGATTACACGAATAGAATTTTTCCTCCATTCCTTGATAAATTTACCATTGTATTCATTGATGATATTCTCATTTATTCCAAAACCCCTGAAGAGCATGAGGACCATTTATATCAAGTTTTGAAAATTCTTCATGAAAATAAATTATACGAAAAACTATCAAAATGTGAATTTTAGCTTCAAGAAGTAAAGTTCTTAAAACATGTGAATACAAAGGATGTAATGTACTTTCATGGGAGCGACCAAGAACAATAATTGAGATTTGTAGTTTTGTTGGTTTGGGTTTATATTATCAAAGGTTTATCAAAGGATTCTCGAAGATAATGGCACCTTTAACATAACTCACAAGGAAAGATCAACCATTTGTATGGACTATGATGTGTGAGGAAAGCTTTCATACAATGAAACAATGTTTGGCAACGTCATTAGTGTTAGTTTTACCACAACCAAATGAAATGTATGAAGTTTATTATGATGCTTCTCATCCAGGATTAGGTTGTGTTCTTATGAAACACAAAAGAGTTGTGGCACATGCTTCAAGACAATTAAAAACTCATAGGTAGAATTACCCAACACATGACCTAGAGCTAGCTGTTGTCGTATTTGCATTAAATATTTGGAGACATCATTTATATGGATATACATTTAAAGTCTTCAATGACCATAAAAGTCTGAAGTACCTTTTCGACCAGAAAGAGCTTAACATGTGACTAAGACGATGGATAAAATTCCTCAAGGATTATGATTTTACCTTACTATATCATCATAGGAAAGAAAATGTAGTATCAGACGCATTAAGTAGAAATACAATTCAAGTTTCTTCCATGATGGCTAAAGAACTAAAATTGATAGAAAAAATTTAAAATATAAATTTAGCCGTGAAAGTTTCCACTGGAAAGATTTGTTTAGGAATGATCAAAATTTTGAAAGATTTTATGGAAAATATCCATTAGCAACAAGAAAGTGATGAATATCTGCAAGAAAAACACAAACTGACTGGGGAAGAAAAAATTACTGGATTCAATTTGGGAACTAATGGAATTCTAAGGTTTAATGGAAGGGTTTGTGTTCCAAATAATTTAGAGACGAGGAAAATGATTTTGGATGAAGCACATAAGAGCATGTTGGATATTCATCCAAAAGCAACAAAAATGTACAAAAATTTGAAGTCAAATTTTTGGTGTCCAGGAATGAAAAGGAAACGAGTAGAGTATGTTGCATCGTGTCTAACATGTCAAAAAGCAGAAGTGGAACACCAAAGGCCACCTGGTATGCTTCAATCATTACATTCCATAGTGGAAATGAGAGAGTATCTCAATGGATTTCGTTGTGGGATTGCCAAAAACCTGACTTAACTATGATTCCATATGGGTAATTGTAGATAGGTTGACAAAGTCAGCCAATTTCTTATCGATGAAGATTTGTTAAGAGCGTGTGTTTTAGGCAATAAAGAAAATTGGGATGATATGTTACCACTAATTAAGTTTACGTACAATGATAGTTTTCACTCAAGTATAGAGATGGCACCCTACGAAGCTTTGCACGGGAGAAAATGTCAAACACCTTTGTGTTGGTATAAGGATGGAGAAAGTATTTTGCTTATAGAAAATATCGTACAACAAACAACTGAGAAAGTAAGAATGATTCCCGAAAAGTTGAGAATATCACAAAGTAGACATAAATGTTATTCCGACCGAAGGAGAAGACCTCTCAAATTTCAGGAGGATGAACATGTATTTTTGAGAGTCATATCAACGAGTGGGGTAGGTAGAGCTATTAAGGCCAAAAAACTAAGTAAAAAATTCTTTAGACCAACCAGATGATTCTCCGTATTGGTCTAGTAGCCTATCAAATCAGTTTACCACCTTTTCTTTCAAAAATCTACAATATTTTACATGTTTCACAACTAAGAAAATATGTTGTTGATCCATCTCATAGAATTGAACTCAATGAAGATCCCTTAAAAGAAAACTTATCATACTAGACATCTCCTGAAAAGATTGAAGATAGAAGAGTCAAACAACTAAGAGGAAAACAAATTTCCTTAGTTAAGGTAGTATGGGATCAAGCGACCAGAGATTCAACGTGGGAATTGGAAGACAATATGTGACTACAATATCCAATTTTGTTTTAGAGGTACACAATTTCGAGAACGGAATTTTTTTAGTAGGGTAGTAATATAACACCCTAAAACTTTAATTATAATTATAATTTATTTTAATATTACTATTCTTGCTATAATTATTTTTACTATTTATTTTACATATGTTTTTACTAGCATGATATAAGTTTTTCTATAGAGAGTGAACTTATGGAAGATATATTTAAAAATAAATTATAATTTTTTTTAAATGTTATGATAGCAAAAATGTACGTACTTGTTAGATAGCGAAAAGAAAAAATCACAGCAAGCAATACGTAGCCAGAAACAATTAACTATATGTATTTAATTTTTATAAGTTTAAGCATACAAGTTGTTTTTTTTTCTCTTCCGTGAAAAGCATACTTTATGATAATATAGGTTTTTTATCTCATCATTTTTCTACAATAGCAACACCAATAATGTTAAAATAACAACACTCATATCACTCTCACATTTGATAAAAATTTCATGGACACATATTTGAGAAATATAGTAAAGAGATGATTATACAATACAATTTTAACTTACCGTTTTTTTCTGACATTTGTTCTATTCCAATTTTTCACTTGAAAATAAATTAAAACCTTAAAATTAGCCATTTATAAGGAAAGATTATATCCTAAATATATTATTTTCTTTGATAGAACTTTATATAAATAATTTTTGGATATTATATATAAAAAGAAATGCATTTTAGTTTAAAAATTAAAATTTATGTATATTTAATCATTCTTTCAAAAATATATATAATGTGCAATGTGTACAAGAAAAACAATTTTAAAAAATTAGCTTATTTACTTTTAAAAATTAATTAATTGTATTTTTACATTTTAATACATGTTAGAATTTTAATTATAATGAAGATTAGTTGAAATATAGTTATGTTGTTAAGCAAATAGGTATAGCAGAAATGTGATAATTGTATATAGATATTATTATTTATAATTAAAAACTAATGACATTGAAAATTTGAGATTTTATATCAATATGTGTTTGAAGTGGTTATTAATGTTGATGGTGAAGTGTTTACTAACAATGGAGATTCAAATAAAGGAATATATAAATAATTTATTAACCACTTGATGCAAGAGCAAAACAAGTTGTTTCTTATAATACGATGAAGTATATAAGATTGCGGATAGGTTCGGTTGGGTCAACTACAAACCTTTTGGGGGGTCAAATGTGTTTTGAACTCCTACCAATGGTTAGTGATAGCCACTCTGGCCGGAGGAAATCATAATACCCAACATAGTGATACTTGATTGTACAAGACTATCTAAAATGAGGTGTAGTGCTCAGGCCATAATGGCTGGAGTTGAAGTTGAATATCTACTCATTGCAAACAATCATGATATGGCAGTTGAAAACGGCCTTACACTCATGGTTAAATAAATGTCTCCATGGAGTAGGGTTAAGTAAGAAAATTGAAAATTAACACTATTGATAGTCAATAAAAATAGAGATTTTTATTTTAACATGACTAACATTTATCTTGTGAATATTGACAGGATATTCTGTGTTCTTGATTAGTAAATGCTTATGTGATTAAATGATTATACTTGACTACTTTATTTTTGTTTCTACATGTGAAATTAAACCATTTAAAATATGATATTCTATTTAGAAAAATATTGAATATAATTGTATAATATTATGTGTAACCTTTTGGCATCATCATGATGTAAACATGTGTATGAGTATTTCATCCCTTACATTACAGATGATGTCGGGGGAGCCACTAGATCATTCAGATACTCGGAAAATTGAGTGTCTGGAAGAACAGAGGGATGCAGTTTGGGAGATAGAAAGGACTATCCAAACTTTAAAGTTCACGGGGCTTGTAAGAACTACTGAAGGAATATGAGGATTAGTTGTTTCTTCCATTTTACATCACACCACTTTAGAATTGGTACTACTCATGCAAAGAATGATTAGAGCACTCAGATTAGATAGTGTTGGAGAGAGTTCTACCTCTGCCCGACCTAGAGGGCCTAAGCCATGCAACCTTCATTCTCCTCGTGTTAGAGTTCATGGTCCACACGTTCCTCATTGTGATAATGCTTGTATAGATGAAAATGGATTTGAAAGGAATAATCGTGTTGTATCAGAGGAGGATCCCTTCGAATACTTTAGAGATAATGGTGCCAACGAGGATCTCTCTAATGGACACTAGTGGTGTGTTGATGGGTGGCTCTTAGTGATGGAAAGTTTGGGAACCATTTTAGGATAGTTAATAGACTAGATAGATCTATGTTCCTAGACTTTTCCTTTCATTAAGTGTTAATCTAAAGGATGTGATAATGTGAATATAACTATGTTAGTTCTGACTAAGGTGTTTATCTTGCAGGTGTTGTTGGAATAGTTATCGATGTCTTATGCTCGTACTATATGTATGCTTACGGGAAAAATAATTAGTACTGATGTGGGTTATAATATAATGTATAATATATGTGGGTATTTGCTTATATCCCTTCATAAAAAGTGGCTTTAACTTTTAAATCAATTTCAAATAGCTTGATAAGGTTTTAATGAAACTAAGGATTATGATTTTTTTTTACATAAATAATTCAATACATAATATTATATAAGGAACATAGGGGTGTTATAGTTCAACAGACAACTGAGAAGATCAAGATGATTCTAAGAAAGATGAAAGCTTTACAGAGTAGTCAGAAGAGCTATCATGACAAGAGGAAGAAAACACTTGAATTATAAGAGGTAGATCATGTGTTTTTGAGAGTTACGCTGATAACTAGTGTTGATCGCGTGTTGAAGTCTAAGAAGCTTAAATCATGTTTCATTGTTCTGTTTCAGATTCCATCCTACCGAGTTGCATTACTGATGTATATTTAGAACCTTCATGGTGTGTTTCATGTGTCTCGACTTTGGAAGAACATTCATGATCCATCTCATGTGATCCAGCTGGACGATATGCAAGTTATCAAGAATTTGAAAGTTGAGACCATGTCGTTAAGGATTGAGGATCGTGAATTGAAGAGCTTGCAAGGCAATGAGATCGCTTTGGTAAAGGTTGTTTAAGGAGGGTCATGTTGGTGGAAGTGTGGCGTGGGAGCCCGAGAGTAGGATGAGAGAGTTTTATCCAGAGTTTTTCCTGTCAGGTAATTTTCGAAGGTGAAAATTCATAAGTGGGGGAGAGTTGTAACACCCCGGCTTAATTATCCTTTTATTTAATTATTTATTTAATTTAATTGATTAAATTATTTAAATAACTTTTTTATGCGATTTATGACGTATTTGGCCGGTGATGGCATTTGTGGTGTATTGTACTGATTTAATTAGTAAAATTTTGGCACGTTGATACCAGATGTAGAATAGTGTCACAACATTAGGATCAAAACAACTTGATCACTAGGATCAAAACACCAGCAATTGTTAATCCAGTTTGGTGCAACTCACCTACATCTGGGAGATACCAAGCCAAGAAGGAAATTCACTATGATAGTATTAGTTTAAAGCTAAACTCCCTCGCTTACAACTTCTCGCCTAATCCCTACATTGTGCAACTTCTACCTAGACACCCTCTAGATATGAGATCCCCCTCTCACTTCCTAATCAATCACAATCCCAATAACAATTCAACAATTACACAAATTAGAAGGAGCACACTTCCAAGACAATACTTAATTTTGCTTAAAAGCTTTAACCAAGAACAATACACTCTTGCTTAAAAGATTTAGAGTGGACAATGAACAATTAACAATCAGTTAACCTCAATGCATCAGAAGATACATGAGTAACATACAATTAACAAGCACTAAACCCTAAAGACCAACCAAAAGACGACTAATCCTTATTTCCCAAATTCCTCACGTTGTGTTCTCTACTTCAATAGGGTTACTTCTTCACTTTAAATAGCCTTCAGACCTAATGGACTCGGGCTTCTTGAAGCGCACAAATAGCAGCAATCAATTTTGGCTCACTGCAAATCATCATGAACAATAATAAGAACAAACTACAAATTTTCCTAAAAAGGTTCAAGGAACCTTTTTACGAAAACTAACAGAATATGTCATAATAGAAATTCCCACAATATGCTCCATGAATAACACACATGTCTGAAATAGAACACACTAAAAATACCAAAATAGTCATGCCCCAACTTTCTGGTATAACATGTTTTGGAACAGGTCACAATATCATGTAGAATATGATGTCTGACTATCATGGCAGAACATCTGGTTTATCATCTTGCTAACATCATGTTGTTTTACCAAAACATAGCCATTCCAAAAATCACAAAACTTACAATCTCCCCCTTTTGCAAATTTTGGATAAAACAACTTTAGCACACATCAGAGGCATACACAGCGAAATCAAATAGAAATAAAGAAACCCATGCACAATAATGTCAAATATATAGAGTGCACCTGACAGCACAATGTCAAGACATCAGGTCTGACATCACAAAACAATACAAGCTACATGAGAACATGTAAGCTCTATACAAACTGCAACTTTGCAGCTACAGATCAGACAGGTAGACAACTCTGTCAGTCACACATAACCAGTACTCCCCATGAAGGGGAAAACCCAAATCACAAGAAAAAAATAAACATGAGCTCTTACAATTTCATAAAATAGAACCACACATTATCACCACCAAACACAAGCACAAGCACACTCCCCATGAACATCACAACCAACTGCATAGAATAATGCATTCTCCCTTACACGACAACACATAATCCAACAAACAACCTCAGAATCAAGAATTCTGATATTGTACACCAACAAATTATCATGCTCCCCCTAAATGTTGCATACAGCCAGGCAAAAACAATGAAAACCTACTCTTCCTAAGCAGTAGTATAAACATCACATAAAGTCATGACATCTGATCTAACATCCAAAAACTACAAACAAATCAACACTTTACTCCCCCTTTTTAGCCAAAAATTGACAAGAAAATAAAGTAAATGTAAATAAAAATAAATGGAACCACACATATATGGAAGTACACAAAATAAAACGCATAAAGCATAAGAACTGATGGAAACACAAATTTAACAGATCCTTTTTAGATGATCTTCCAACTCTTGCCTCTATCAAAGATCCTTCTACACTCCTTGAAGTTGTCATATGTTTTAAAAGAATTGACACTAAATTCCCTTGTCACGTCCTTAGAACATGTCTTCTTCAAGTTAGTATTTTTTTGCCTTGCACGGTAACTTGCTTAGGCCTATCATACCTCAGAGAACAGAGGAAGGATGCAGTATCTGTTGCATTCCTCCATATCTATAATTGCTATAATTCCTTAATAGTGCAAGTTTTTACCTCACAGCTTATGTTCTCAAGTATATTTGCATATAAGGCTTTTGTAACCATAACAGTCAGCTGATCCTTAGTGTTCACATGCTCCAAAATAACAATCTTTCCTTCATCAAGATTCTTGATTAGTTGATTATACTGTTCAGGGTTCTTGTTCCAACCATGTTGAATGAAATATCTGATAAAATTCAGATCCTTAAAAATTAATGTCATAACATCCGACTTGTCATTATTTTTCTTCAACATCTGTTTCATCCAAATAAATAGAGAGCAACTGCTTCCTGCAGCAATATACTCATCCTCAGCTGCCCAATATACATCACAATACCCTACAAGCATGTAATTCTAACTACGAGAATACAAAATTCCATAATCACTAGTACCATTGATGTATTTCAAGATCCTCTTCACTTGATTAATATGACTCATTTTAGGCTCAGCTTGATATCTAGCACAAACTCCTACAACTTGTCTGATGTCAGGTCTACTAATTGTAAGATACAACAAACTACCAATCATACTCATGTATAAACTTTGATCCACTTCAACACCTTTTTTATTAGTAGAAGACATGATGCATGGATCATCTTATACGATATCATACTCAGACTCACTTGAGGGCACTTCCCTTCTTGTCAATGACTTTTTCTTGGTAGCAGAGGCCATACTTTTATTCCATCCTTTGTCAGGTCCAACCTTAGTACTTTTCTTGGATGCCTTAGAAGGCTTGCTTGTAGACACAACAACCTTCCCCTTTTTGTTCCTCAATCTTTTAACAATACCAGGAGCCAATTTCTTTCATATAGACTCATCATCATAATATAGACCATCTACATGGACAATGTCGGTAGACTGATCCTTCTTCGCACCAGTACTCTCTTCTTTATCTTCAGCAAACATACTAGTATCATTAGAATCATCTCTTTTACCACCAACAAAATCATATTCAGCCACATTCTCATGAGATTTTTCAATAGACTCACTCTGAAATGTTTCTTGTGTGGTTTCAACAGGATGATCAGGTCGGGCCATGGATGTTGCGACATCCAATACAACATCAAACTCAAGATCTGTAACCAAGATATTAGAGAGATACATATGAACACTTCTATTAAAAACATTCAAACTAGACTCACTTAGAGTATCTCCCACTTTAGGGTTATCTAGACTCACAGTTTCAGAGGTAACAACATTTGAAGCATTTGAAACAACAACATTCAAACTAGAAGTATCAGCAACATCCTTAAAGGCATACCTCTTTACACCCAGGCTTTCTGCCTACATTGGTCCCATTAACTCCATACGCACAAGTTCTAGAACTTTGGAAGCATTCTGATGTTGTGACTCGGTATGTGACATCTTGATTTCTCTCCTAATTTGGCACTTATCACAAACTCTCTCTCTTTAGTCTTGAGATTTGGAAATCCTCCTACAACTTGTTCATATACGATTTCCTTTATTATATTATACTTATCACATTTTCTACCAGGATACCAATCTTGTTTGGTAGAAGTCTTGAGAGAACCATGAGCCATGAGATATAGCTTTATATCATTGACTTTCCACTTACCCTTTGCCTTGTTTACTTGATTTCTATAAGGTTTAGGATAACCATACAACCTGTAACAGAAGGCTCCTATATGACATTGCTTTCCATAATGGGGAAATCTCTTGGGTTGGAACTTAGGTACGGTGAAAGCTTCTTGATGTTATGTATGATTTAGAACTTCCTCTTTGTAACCATGGTGTCATTTCTCTTTTCAGGATAGAATGTCTAGATATAGAAGCTTTTTCATTTTTGTTATATCCAATTCCTGTTGGACTTCCAGCAACTCTTCTAGCTTTGAGTATGTCATCCAACATATATATTCCATTGTTTAACATTCTACCAACTTGGTCATGTGTTCTAGCTTAGAGGTCACTAGGGATACTTCACTCTGAAAATCAGACACTTTAGTAAGCAATTCCTTCTTCTCAACCTGTAGTTGTCTTATGACAAGCTTTTGTTTTGCACCCTCCTTGAACACTTCATTAATTTTGACACATAAGTCTTTGTACACGGCAGCTAAATCTTCATACGATATCTTCTTTCCTCCTACAGAGTCACATTTCCCAGAGAAGGTTTTATCAAGCTCGATATCTTCATTATCCTTTCCACCTTCAGAGTCATCCTCAATCAAAGAAATAGTTATTTCTTGTTGTTGTTTCTCGAGATATGTTAGACATTCTACACTAAACTGTCTCATTCCTTGACACTCATAACAACATTGAACACTTTTGTCTTTTTCTTGAGAATCATAGTTCTTTCTAGTGTCAAGAGAGATGTTCTTGACATTTATTCTCGTTTTTATTTCCATCTTCTCTAGTACTTGATTGCCAATAGTATTTGACATTACTTCCTTAGTGTCAAGATCATATTGAGTCTCTTTATCTTCAATATTATGTAGAAAATCTAAGCTCTTTTTTTCTCCTCTGACTTGTAACAGATGTCCTGTTCAAAGGTTTGAAGAGATCTAATAAGTTCATCAACGCTCATGCTGCTCATATCTTTAGCTTCTACAATAGCTGTCACCTTCATACCAGATCTCTTAGATAAAGCTCTGAGAATTTTTCTAACCATCTTTTCTTCAGACATCCTTTCTTTAATTGTGCATTCATGAGTTGTCCTAAGGACTTCTCAAGCCTCTTTAGCCACAATATAGGTACTGGTCAACCTGAAAGCATTCTTGTCTACTCCATTGAATAAGGAATTCAAGGCTTTGGAGTTTCCAAGAGCTAATTCATCTTTCTCTTCTGACCAATCTTCTTCTGGCTTCAAGGACTCATTGTCATCCTTGTCCTTCACAATAGGGTGATCCCAACATTCCAAGACAGCTTTCCATGATCTGTTGTTCATATATTTTAGGAAGGCTATCATACGATCCCTCCGCTAGTCATAATTGGATCCATCCAAAAGAGGTGGTTTGTTGTTGTATCCTTCTTCCTTGTCCATGGTACCAGAATACAAACTCCCTGGAGCTCACCCAAAAACAGAAATGGGTGACCTACTCTGATGGCAATTGAAATTATGGCACGCAGATACCAGATGTCACAACACTAGGATCAAAACAGCTTGAATAAACAAATAGAAAAACTGAAATTTAAATGACAGAAAAGTAAAAATAACACCAGCAATTGTTAACCCAGTTTGGTGAAACTCGCCTATATCTAGGAGCTTTCAAGCAAGGAATGAAATTCACTATGATGGTATTGGTTCAAAGCTAAACTCCCCCGTTTACAACTTCTTGCCTAATCCCTACCTTGTGCAACTTCTACCTAGGCACCCTCTAGATATGAGATCCCACTCTCACTTTGTAATCAGTCACAATCCCAATGACAATTCAACAATTACACAAATTATAAGTAGCACACTTCCAAGACAATACTTGATTTTGCTTAAAAGATTCAACCAAGAACAATACACTCTCGCTTAAAAGCTTTAGAGTGGACATGAAGAATTAATAATCAGTTAACCTCAATGCATCAGAAGATACATGAGTGACATACAATTAACAAGTACTAAACCCTAAAGACCAACCAAAACACGACTAATCCTTATTTCCCAAATTCCTCATGTTGTGTTCTCTACTTCAATAGAGTTAGATCTTCACTTTAAATAGCCTTTAGACCTAATGGACTTGGGCTTTTTGAAGTGCACAAATAGAAGCAATCAGTTTTAACTCACTGCAAATCATCCTGCACAATAATAGGAACAAAATACAAACTTTCCTAAAAAGGCTCAAGGAACCTTTTTACGAAAACTAACAGAACCTTTCATAACAGAAATTCCCACAATATACTCCCATGAATAATGCACATGTGTGAAACAGCACACAATTAAAAATCACACTAAATATACCAAAATAGTAATGCCCTAACTTTCTGGTATAACATGTCCTCAAACATGTCACAACATCATGCATAACATGATGTCTGACTGTCATGGCAGAACATCTGGTTTAACATCTTGCTAGCAGCATGTTATTTTACCAAAATTTAGCCAATCCAAAAATCATAGAACATACAATTAGTTTGGTGGAAATTAATAATTAAATGAATAGAAATTGAGAGAATAGTAAAGGTTGGGGTGAAAAGTGAAATAATAGACAATTAGGCGGTTGGTGGAGAGAAGTTGACGTTTAGTTGGACCAAAATTACGATTTTGAGGAATTTAATTAACTTGGTATATATATGTAAAGAAATAAAAAAAGGTTTTTAGGGCATTTGTCAGTAAAAGTGAAAAATAGGAGAATAGAGAGAGCAAGAGATTTTGGAGAGAGATCTAGAGCTCTGGGAAGAAGATCACATAGAAGGTTTCTTTTGCTGGAATTATAAGGTAAGAGTGACTACTCATCTAAGGGTGTCTTAATTATGAAAGGGTAGAGAGGTTTCCTTTAACCTCCAATAGTGTTTTCTTTTATCTATTTCTAGATGATTATTTGACAAATGAAAAGTGTGATTTTGTTTTATGCCATGAACTAATATGAAATTCGTATTTGATGTTGTGTTGTTTCATGTTCATGAGTTAACTGATTAGCTGATGAATTTGTGTTGCAATTGGTGAAATTAGATATTAATTGACAGATTTAGGATGTAATAACAGTATATAATCGATATAAGATGTTATATTTTTGAAATAAGTTGTTATAGTATGTTATAGCATGTAAAGATGGGTCAGGAAGAGATATAGATTTCCAAAACTGAGTATTTTTGTCATGGGTTCTATGGTAATTGATTACCACTTAATAATAATAATCAATTACCATCTTAAAAATTAAGTTTTCAGAGTTTTTCAGGGTCGGTAATCGATTACCATCTATTGGCAATAGATAACTGTTGGATGGCAGAAAATATTTTTGAAGTAAAATTAAAAATGACATAACTTTAGTTCTATAAGCCCAAATGAGGTGTCGTTTGAAGTGTTAGAGAGCTAAGTGTACATCTACCTTATGATAGTGTCTTATGAGATGATTGATGTGTGAAATTTTTTGGAGGATATATGTGTTATAAGTATTTTGTTTTATTATTTCGAGTTGAGAAGTAGGGTGTTACAGTTGTCATACATGAAACCTTCATAGGGGTTTTATATTTTCCATGTTGGAGATTTTTTAGTGTGGATAATAGTCTGGGAAGAGGGGCAAGAGTGCATTATGATTTTCTTCTATCATCCAAATTCTCCATGAAATCTAAAAATCCCTTTATCAAACTCAGAAGATTAATCACATAAGGGGAACTTAACATCTAAACATATTAGTATTATAACTATCTATTTCATTAAGGATTGTGTCCAATACCATTTACTTGTAGATACTCCAACAATTCTGACACTTTGTGTAGATTCTGACATCAACACAACTTTGAGTTCATTTAGAGTAGTCAGAAAATAAGAGCATTGCAATGGAAGTACGAGGAAATTATTTAAATATCATTATAAATAAATGCAAAGTTATAAAACATGCAAAAGGATTCTTCACAAATTTGGGCGAACAAATAACATCATCCAACGTAAAGTGATTAATGCATTCTTGCAAAGATCCATATTGTTTTTCTATTTCATCACAATGAAGATTCCAGTTTCGAGAATATTGCTTCATTCCATGGATTCATATGTGTAACTTTCATATATTTTTGGCTCCATATGGTATGTCAAATCCTTCCGTTTGTGTCATATAAACATCCTAAAGAAGGTTCTCATTAATGAAAGCAGAATTGACATCCATTTTCCATATTTCATAATCATGATATGCAGCGATAACAAGTAAAATTCAAACAGAATTGAGCATTGCATTTGGTTAAAAGGTTTCATCATAGTCAACACCGCAAATTTTCTTATAATCCTTAGCAACATGTTGTGCCTTATAGGTATGTACCTTACCTTCCATGCCAGTTTTCTTTTTGAAGACCCATTTGCATCCTATAGAATTAACTCATAAAGAAGGCTCTACCAAGGTTCAAAATTGGTTTGCGTACATGGAATGCATTTCAAATTTCATGGCCTCTAGGCACTTCTCAAATTTAGGACTAGTGATGGCTTCTTGGTGAGTCGTAGGTTCATCTTGATCCATGAGTAATTGTTGAAGCAGTAAAGCGGCAAGCAAAAATATTATTTTTGAAAGAATTCCCTCCGAGATTTATATCATTTCCATAGGGATCAGTGTGAGATAAATAATGTCGTTCAACAATCTCTACTTCTCTAAGCTTGGGTTTAAATGGTTTAGGATAAAAATGCAAAAGGAAAAACATAAAACAAGAAAATAAATACATTCTTAAGAAATTAGAAAACTCATCAGGAGTTGTGTTTCGTTCTACCCATCATGTACTAAAAAATATATGGATCAAATGCACGCCATCTAAATCGCTCGTCAATATCATCACGTATCACTCGTAACAGAGGTTATGTCTAACGCAAAGTTGAGAGAACAACCGCATCGCCTCATCGATGATGTCTCACGCAATTCGACAACATGGAGTATTAAGAATCAATACCCACGTGAATATTAGACCTAAATCTATGTCTAGAGTTTAGAATCTAACAGATGTTCATCTTAGATCGAGTTTGAACCGTATATGTCTTGTTCCTTATGTTTCCTTGTCTTGTTCCTTTAATTTTATTCAATCTCTACTTTCCTTTCACTTATTCCTTTAGAAATAAGGTATTTTTTCATGAATACTCAATTCAAGAAACAAATAATTTTTCCTCAAAAGTATTTTAGAAGTAATACACTCTTGGTTATTTAGGATACCGCACAAAGAAGGATTTAACAGATTTAGGCTCAAGCTTAGTTAAATTTTTTTTATTCACATAAACTTCGTAGCCCCAAATCTTCATGTAAGACATATATGGTCTCTTACCAGTTGATATCTCATATGGTGTATTCTCAACTATTTTAGATGAAACACAATTAAGTATGTAAGCTTATCTCAATAGAGAATGTCCCCAAAAGGAGTTTAGAAGATTGGTGTAACTCTACATGGATTGGACCATGTCTAACAAGGTCCAAATTATTCTCTTAGATACATCATTCCATTCTCGTGTTCTAGGAGGAGTAAGTTAAGACATAATTTGTCACTCTTTTATATGGTCATCAAATTCTAAGCTTAAATATTCAACATCTCAATCTGATCGAAGGGTTTTAATATTCTTGCCTAGTTGGCTTTGTACTTCATTTTTGAATTCCTTAAAATTTTCAAAGGATTCAGATTTGTCTTTCATTAAATACATATAACCATATCTAGTGTAATCATAAATAAATATAATGAAGTCTTGAAAACCTCATTTAGGTGATGTGTCCAATGGTTCATATACATAAGTATGTATGAGGGCTAAAAGATCACTAGTCCTTTCACCATTTTTTGTGAATGAGGACTTTGATATCTTTCAAATTAAGCAAGATTTACATGTCGTATATGATTCATAACCAAAAGAGTTAAAGAGTCCATGTTTATAGATTTTGGAAATGCGGTTCTCATTTATGTGGCATAAAAGACAATGCCAAATGTAAGTCATATTAAACTCATTATGTTTCATCCTTTTATTTTTAATGTTATAAATTGACATTTCAAGATCAAAGACATATAATCCATTGTTCATTTACGCAGTAGCATAAAATATATCATTTAAATAAATTTAGCAACAATTGTTATTTATTATAAATGAAAAACCAAACTTGTCCTAACAAGAAACAAAAATAAAATTCTTGTTAATTGCAGTTACATAATATCAACTATCTAACTAAATTAATAAACCACTCGGTAAAGTTAATACATAAGTTTCTTTGGCTAAAGCAACAACCTTCACTCCATTTCCAACTCCAACTCGTATATTAACTTCACCTTTTGTCAATTCTCTACTTTTTAACCCCTTCATATTAGTATAAATGTGAAAACCAAATCCAATATCCAATACCCATGATACAAAAGTAGATAAATTTATTTCTATACAAAATATACCTAAACTTGAAGTCTCTAATCCATTATTTTTATCTTCTTGGTACTTTAGGCAGTTCCTCTTCCAATATCCGGTCTTATAGCAATAGAAGTAAGTGCCCTTATCAGCTATACCCCCACTTGACTTCAAAGCACGAATAATAGGTTTGGGCCTGGAATCTCCATTGCCTTTTCCTTTACTACCCTACTTGTTATACCTTTTATTCCGCATATTCCCATTATTGAACATGAGAATGGTTTTCCCTTTTGATTAGATATTTTGCTTAGTAGTTCTCAACATTCCTAGCAGCTCTGATGGAGTTTTGTCCATATCATTCATATTGAAAGTAAGGATAAATTGATTGAAGCTCTCTAGTAATCATTGCATGATCTAATCAGTAGCAAGATCTCTCCCAATAGGGGAACCTAATTTTTAAGGTTCTCCACATACCTAATCATCTTGAGTACATGGGGACCTAGATGGACTCCCTCGACTAGCTTTCCTTGAAAAGTAGATTTTGAAACTTAAAACCTCCATGCCTAGCCTCTTCTTGATAGAGTGTTTTTATATTATCGACCATACTGAACACTACCATGTTCTCTTATTGTTTTTACAATTTAGAGTTCATGGTATCCAACACGAGGCGAAAAATTTCTAAGGCATCTGTTAGCCTGGAAATTTTAGCTAAAGAAAATCAATAAAGAATTATAAAAGCTACATTGAAAATGCTAAGTGTCAAGAGTTTCAACCAAAGGAATCAACATATTAATTATGTTGACTAAGATGGTTCGACTAACCTATCAGTTGAGTTAAGGAAAAATCTGGTTTGGAGGAGTCTCAATAATAAATCCATAAGATTGGGACCACTCTCTCTTCGAAACATGTTCAGAATCTGGAAAAGGGTTTCACTAATTAGATCTTCGAGTAGTGTCGGAGTCGATACAACATATCCACCAGGTGTTAGGGACTTAGGATATTCTTAAGTTCAAAGACTATGTGATATGAATGTGTCTCACCATTAATGGAGGTGATCAAAGACTCTCGACAGAGGAAGTTAAGAGGTTTAAAGTAGTTATCAACACAGTTATCAACATGATGATTGGTTTTTTCAAAAGTTTTTATCTTTGAAGACCAAGACACGTGGAAGCACGCAACAAAATAGGAACACACGTACTAGACTATGTGTCGAGCGATGAAGATGTAACCGTTGTCGACAGTTTTCAATGTAGTGTTAGATAAACAGACTTCTAATATATAATTAGGAGTCACAATTCTTATCACAAATTCCTATAGAACTAAAAGTACCTCAGTCACAGAGAGAAACAAGTTTGAGAGAAATATGTATGAATCTATGCACCATTTCTCTTAAGCATTTTAAATTATAATAATTATTTTATAACATTTCTTGTTTTTATTTATCACATTTATCCAAAGCTTACCACAATTCTCATTTACATTCAATTCGTTAGCATTCAATCATTAACTTTTAATCACAAACACTCATTACATTTCTTTTTATACAAAACTATCCTTGAGATTTTTTTTATTTTAATCTCTTAAGTGAACTAAACTCGTGATTGTTTACTAAATTTACCAGTAAACAAATTGGCACCCCCGGTGAGACGCTTTGATGCTGAGAATTTTAAAAATTTTGTAGAAAAGGGTTGTGTCTTTTGTATTGTTCGTTTTACTCTTCTTACATGTAATGTCTTCATTATTTGAGTGTTTATGCGTCTGAGGAGTGGTAAAAAAAACTTCCAGAAATGACTCGTCTCATAAAACATCAACCCCTATCATAGAACAATGTGCCAAACCTTGATGAACAACTAGTTTGATCAACGGTTATTAATGCAGGAACTTCAACTTCTGTTGGAGGGGATCCAACTGTTATAAGACATATAACAGTGTCGACTGTATCAGAAGAAGTGGTGGTATCCTTACCATAAGTAACAAGTGTTCCCACTACTCCTAGTGCTACACCAAGTATAATAGGAGACCCAAGGCCTCCTTTTCCCTTGAAATTTATGTTACCATCAAGTCGTAGGGAAAACCCTTATGACATGCTAACTGCAATGATGGCAGACCTACAAACTAGTGCATCCATATATATAAATAACACAATGGGTGTTGTGTACCCTATTAATCCATACTTAGCATCAGGGTCCATCATTAACAATCATGGTCGAATGGCGCAACCACCAGGAGGTTAAGGTATAATCCTCTAAGTATGCCCTCCTTAACTACCGGTTCTCTCAGTCGGCGAGGAAACAAATGGATGAGAGTAATCATGAAATGGTCAACATGCTCACACACCAAATAAGAACAGTTTTCAATCCACTTATTTAGAGCACTAATCATATTACTAGTAATTGGCATACCAAATGGGTTTAATTATTGTCTTCTTTGGTGCGCCTCAAGCAGCTATTCAGCAGGTGCCTAATAATTAGATACCACACCAGGTTATACCTGTCGAACCACCCATTCCCAGGGTAGTCAAATGAAATGTAGGCCAAATGGACCTGAGGTAGCGTTGGTATATAGAAACCAAGATGCTAACCAAATAGTTAGAAATGTCTAGCAAAACAAATTTTTGGGGAAGAATAATATAACTTATGTTGTCGAACAAATATTGGTCCGAAATAGCCTTAACGTTAGACTCCATAGACCAAATTATGTCTCTCCATTGTTAGAGTATGTGTTGCAAGCTAAAATTCTCAGAGGTTGGAAAGTTCCTAAGTTCACCAAGTTTGTAGTTGAAACTAATGAATCTACAGTTGAACATATCGTTAGATATTAGACTGAGGTTGGTGATATGGAAAACAATGAGAATATCAACATGAAATATTTCCCCAATTCTCTAAATAAAAACACTTTCACATGGTTTACCACACTTCCTGCACATTCCATATGTAATTGGTATCAACTAGAGAAAGTTTTTTTTCACGAAAAATTCTATACGGGGAAATCCAAGATTAGCCTGAAGAAATTGGCTAGTGTGAAGCAAATTTTTTCCGAATCACTAGAGCATTATATCAATAAAGTTATGATTTTGAAAGCAAGGTGATTTACCCAAGTTTCTGAACATGAGTTAGTCGAAATGGCGGCAGGAGCTTTAGACTATTCCATTAGGAAGAAGTTGGATACCCAACATTTAAGAGACATGGCCCAATTGCCGAATAGGGTTTGATAAGTCGAATGTTTGAAACCTACAAAGGCTAGGTCAAACAAATATAATAAAAAGGAAAAAATTTCTTATGTCAAACAAGACGAAGATTATCACGAATCAAACATAGCTTATTGATGACGAGCTATTAGTACACATCATTTAGCAAGAAAAATTGAGCAAATCTGACAAGAAATGAGTAAGTTAAAGGCAAAAGAGTGAAAAAGTACTTAGAGAGAATATTGGTGAAAAAAGGAACAAAAAAAGTTGATTCGCTTAAGGATTTTACGCGTCCTCTCTAAGCTATAATGTGTTTGCATTGAGCTAATGATTGCGTAATGCGACTGCGTTGTCATATGGTATATCCGCGTTGCAGCTTTTTCCTGACACTTTTTTCTGACTAATTTATAAGGAAAAATAGGAGAAAAAATAGGGGTGGATTCCAAGGAGTAGAGAGTGACGTAAAAGAGCAGTTTTTGAGCTTCTGGAGGCCATTGAAGCCATTAGAAAGCTTCTTCTTTAGTGATTTTTCAAGTTTTTCAAATCTACACTATTGGTATTGATTAATTTTAACATGAGTAGCTAGATTCCTCATAGGTTAGGTTTTATTTGATGATGAACATGTTTATGCTTGATTGGGACATATGATTGGCTGATATTAATGTAATTGCTTTGAATCTTTATTACTATCCAGTTATTGATTGTGCACATTGCTTTTTGTTTGTTACAACATTTGAATTAATCTTGATAAATAGTGACTACTGACCCTAGGGTTGTTTATCTAACATACTTTAACTGTTGAATTCTCTAATTGACTAGGGATAGTATAATTAGGAATTGTGACTTACTGATTAACGAGCTTTGTTGCTTAATTTGACGTTACAATTGGCCCGGGGGATCGGGAAATTGACGCTTAGGTTAGTGAGCTACATGCCAAGGGATAGGGTGTAGTCGTAGAGTTAATGTGTTGTGTAACTTTGTATTCACTACATATATGTTAATGCGTGTTTCATCAATGCGGTAGGAATAAGAGATTCTGACAATAAAATTTGGTTGCCTTAATCATCATTGTTATAAAACTTATCTCTTGTGTTTTTGACCAAACAACCTAAAAAAATCCAGTTTACTATTTTCACTTACATCGTATAACATTCCTTGTTCTAAACTCACAATCTTTGTGGAGACAAATTTATCTTATTACTTTGATTACAACGTTAATACACCTGATAGTAAATTGTCATCAAGTTTTTGACGCCGTTGTCGGGTATTTTGAGAGAAAAAGCCCTCACCATTCTAAAATTTACCAAATCCTCTTCTTCTCCAAAATACTCAATTCAGTAAAAGGTTGAAAAAACTAACGTGAAAGGGCGAGTTGATGCCATTGTTAGGTGCTCTGCAGAGAAAAGTCTGCAAACACAAGGTAAGGGGGATATATTGTTCTATAATTGGGTATTTTGATGTTTAAGGTAGTGGGGTTTCCCTTGAACCTCGACATCGGCCTAATTCCTAGTAAAATTCCTCTAAGAGATGAAAATTCATGAACCCTAAATTAGAAATTGTCTCTTGTATGATAGATACCTTAATTTGATTGTATAAACCTGTATGTTTACTCACAATTATGTATGTGGTTGTTGATATCATGCTTTTCTTGTATGAATATATGTTATGATGAATTCATTGTATTAAAATGATGCCTTGGTGTGTTATATTAGGAAATTTTATGTCTATATTGTTTCTCTCAATTTTGGGTGGATTAAACATGTCTGGGAAGGATTTGGTATGAAGAAACAACATAAAAAATGCAGAAATCTTGGATCTATTACGGGTCATTACCCGCATCCCATAATGTTCTCGGATATTTGTATTGGGTCAACTTGTCATCGTCATATATTGAGTTAGGAAACTCTGGTTGAGGTACGACCAACTGTGTTAAAAAGATAATCAGGATACTTATTCCCTAATGAAGCTCCTGATACCATCAAGTCTCACCCTAGTTAGTGGTAATTAAAGTTACTTAGGTAAACTTTATGACATGAGTATAATGGTTGGTAAAACTAATGTGAAGCCCTAATGTGGTAACCAATGTGAATGTGGCAATAAGTATGGTAAAACTATTATGAAGCCCTAATGTGGCAATGTAAATTTGATAAATTATGGTGAAACTCTAATTTGGCAATAAATGTAAGTTCGTTTTAAAAGAGGAAGAACGTTCAGAAGGAATTCATGTACGTTTGATCATGCATCATCCTAGAGTGGAAGTAGGTTTACATCTAGAGAGAGTGTTATAGGACAGATGTAGCTTGCATGTTCTCCTGGACTATTGAGTCTAGATAGTGTGTTGCATTACAGGCATAACTCACATGTACTTCTGTCGCTACCGCGAAAATAAGGTGCCGGCAAAACAGAAGAGTCGCCACCTTTCGTTATTTATCCCATAGAAAGGGAAAGGAAACGATCGGAAAAACCTGACGAAAAGGTATAAGACAAGGTCATCGCAACCATGTCTGGGTTCGGGAGTCGGTTACACAAGGGGAAGGTATTAGCACCCCTCACGTCCATCGTACTCGATGGGATCCACGCTTGTTGTGTTTATCTGACGGGTTGGTTTATCTATCTACCTATCAAGGCTAGTCTGAAAAGAAAATAAAACTGAATCGGCAAAGCATCGCGCTTCGTGCCTACGTATTCTCGTCAGAGAACGAGAAATCAGAGTCAACGTAGTTCAGCTAACTACGGGTTACAGATGGGGGAAGGTGGCTCGCCAATACGTCAGTATTGTGTCTACATACTCTCAACAGATATGAGAGATCAGAGCTTATGTAGTTCGGGATACTACGGATTACCGGGGTGTTCTCGATCACACAGGGGTGAGAGAAGGATTGACGATACTAGCGTACGCATTCTAGCAGTTAGGTGTATGCTGCTCGACCATTGGAGACTTAGGCGTTACCTGTTTGTGGTAGAACAAACGTAGTATGTCGGGGTTTAAAGGTATTGGAACCTACGGGAACTAGAACTACGGTCTGGTCTCAATTGCGCTAGGGCAAGAGAAAGGGAAATCAGTCGTCAGCAGGAAAGTCTCGACCGCACGACAGTGAGAGAACAGAGAAGTTAGTTGTTAGTGTTCTCGTTAGGATATCGCATCTTATGCCTACATATTCTCGTCTGGTACGAGAAATCAGAGCAGCTGTAGTTCAGCTAACTACAAGAAAGGGGAAAAAGTGAGCTCGCTAGGATTATCGCAATCCTATGCCTACGTACTCTCGTCTGGTATGAGAGATCAGAGCAAACATAGTTCGGCGCATGCGGAAAACAATTCTCGATTGCACAGGGGCAAGAGAAGGGGTCTCAATCGCCAGGATGCGAGAGAAAAGGGTTTTGATCGCGCGGGGGCGAGAACAAAGAGGAAGCAGACCTAACACGCCTAAACGGGAAGGAACTCGGGACACACACGCAAGAACCTAAGGCGTAGGAGCGAATGCGTCGTATATCATCCAAGGGGTGCTACACTAAACACTCTAAACGATTGAGGGGAGACCGCTCAATTGTCATTTCCTACGTATCTAACGCTACAGCTCACAACACTCGACGGTTGCATAAAGACTTGAATAAGAAAGATGTTATCGAACGAAGTGGTTCCGTTGGCCCTTGACATTGTGCGCAAGCTCCATTCCAATCTTCTCCTCTCTGGATCCTTGATGATGACGTTTCGAATCAGAACCAATGTAACGCTAAACCGTCATGATTTGATTTATAAGAGAAATCAAACTCTAAGAGGTAGCGTATTGATATCCGTGTCAAAGACAAGATAGAGAAAGGATATTGAGAATCATTCTCCAATTGAATCATGTCACACAGCCAGTACAGAATAAAATCAAAGTAAAAATCAGAGAAAGGAGGAGAGAAATCTAATAACAAATGGAAATAATATTCTACTTCTAAAATTGAAAAACTCTAAAGAAATTACAAGTAAATTGCATATAGAAAATAAAATGGAAATTCTATATAAAACTCTATATATCTTAAAAGAATAATAGAATATAAAACTAGAATATAAAATCTATATACGATAATATTCTAAGAAATAATATCTAAAGAAAATAGAAAATTCTATGTAAAAATATATGCATAATACTCTAAGAAAATAAACTATAATTTCCTAAGAAGAAAAAAAGTAAAGAATTACTAAAATCTATTACAAATCAATATCCCAATACAAAAATAAAAATTAAAAGAAAATAAAGGGAATGGGGTTACAACAGTCAAACAGGGGGGGTGGAATTTAGCCTGAAAAACAGTTGGGCCCGAGCCCACAATACAACAGCCAAACAAAAAACAAAAAAAAAACAAGGGGAATCGGGAGGTGCACATGGAAACAGATGGTGTGAGTCCAGAAATTGAAGCAAACTGGGCCCAACGGCCCACAAATCCAACTCAGAAACGAAGAGCTTCGTCTTCCTCTTCACTTCGCTGCGCCTAACCCTAATCTCATCTTCCTTCCCTTCGCTCAACTTCCATCGTCGCCGATCAGACTCCCTCACCGTCTCCATTTCACTTCAACCTTTTTTTCCAATCTCCTATCAGCCACCTTCCCGGTCCATCTCAACCTTCTACCCAACATTCTTCCACAGATCTAGAACGAGATTCCACACCTGAAACTCTGATCGTTGATGATTGCTAGCGACGGAGATGGCTTGAGTTCGACCGTGAACGAAGATGGATATGAAGAAATGGTCCGAGATCGAGGCTTGCATGTTGAAGGTGAATTGCTGAAGGAGTCTCGTTGTTGATCTGAAGAAACTAACGGACGATCTGAAGGTGTTAATAGAAGACCTTGAAGATTCAAGGAAGAATCTTGATGAACGTGATGAATGCGGAGGTTTCTTGAGGAGATTGTTGGATCTACGAAATTTCTGGAGAGATGAACATGAAGAACAACGGATGAATATCCGAAAAAAGATGAAGGTCTCTGATGAAGGTTCAACGCAGATCTAATGGGTTCTTGAAGTCTCTGAATGTTCTTGAACAGACGGATGAACACTCATGAAGGTCTTTGAAGAATCTTGAAGTTTCTGACGAACGTGATGAAGAACATCGTGTTGATGAAGATCTGGGAAGAAATCAGGAAACATGTTTTGGGGATTTCTGAGGAAACGGATGTGTGATTTGGAGGTGTTGAAGATTTGGATGAAAAATGGAAAAATCATGATGACGAACATATGAACACGATGAAGTTCTTCAAAGATTTAGGGAAAAAACCTGGAAAACGTATGAACACGAAGGTTTGGATGAATCTTGATGAGATCTGAAAAAAGTTGGTGAAGACATGAAGATCTTGAAGATCTGGATGAAGATCAACAGATCATGATGAACAAGATGATGATTTTCATGGATGTTCATGAAAGTTTGATGAAGATTGACATGAAGATGATGAACTGTATGAAGATTCCGGTGACGGTTACGAATTCCGGTGAGGTTTTGGCCGCGTGAACCACCGTGGTGATTTCTCCGGCGAGTGGGATACCGGTGTTTGCATGCGAGGTCGGAGAGGATGACAGCGCATGGGAGAGAGAGAGTGAGGTGTCAGCGTATGGTGAGGAGAGGTGGTGAGTGGGCTACGTGGCGCGTTGTGGGGCCATGTTGGTGGGAGAGGTGGCATCACGTAGAGGAAAAACATAGCCAGCTGAGGAAAGAGAGAGAGAGAGAGAGAGAGAGAGAGAGAGAGAGAGAGAGAGAGAGAGAGAGAGAGAGAGAGAGAGAGAGAGAGAGAGAGAGAAAGAGAGAACAAGTGTGCAACTTATATAGCGCCAAGTGGCGCAGAACTGGATTGATGGGCCTCCAGAAAACGGACACCTGGCCCACAAACGGACGAAAATGGACTTCAACTCTGATTCAATGAAGATTAAAGACCTGATTAAAGACTCAATTAATACATAAACGAAAATGCTTAAATGCTGACTAAAAGACTCAAATGAATGATTAAAAGCTGCAAAATCATTAATGAAATAAAGCTAAATGAGATTAGTACAAGTTAATGACTGATATTAAAAACAATTAACAAAAGTTGGTGCTAATTAACCGATTAAACCTAATCAAAGTTAATCCTAATTAAGACTAAACAATTAAATCTAAAACTACTAAGATTTAATAAAAGAATTAAAAACTAAAGGGGTTAATAAACTAATATTCTATATAATATTTCTAATACCATCTAGAAAAGACTTAATAAAGCTACCTAATCAAAGCCTATTATATTCTAAACAACCCAATTAATTTCTAGAAACTAATTAAAATCTGTACATTATAAGAAGCTCTAAAATATCGAAAATGCTATTAGAATCTATTAATACTCTAGGAACTAATATTCTAAAAGAACTTATAAAAGGAAAATTACTATTAAAATTAAATAATATCTACATTAACAATTAAAGATCTAAAATGGAGAAATTAGCCTAAAAACTATTAATATTCTAGAAAATTCTAATATATTCTCAAAATAGAAAATCAAATCAAAACTTATATGAAGTTTAAGTTCTATGCAAAAAGTGAGAAATAAATTCTAGAAGAATTAAATCAGCGAAATAGCCAAAAACTTGCTTATCCGAACTGGTCTAAATCGCCTGAAACGTGAGAAGAGGGCTGTAATCCCGATAAAACTCAATCCGGCTGAAAAAATGCAATGTGCGCGGTATGTAAATCCAAATGCAAAATACATGTGAAACATAAGCCAAATACAAGAATTGGTTGGTCAAATTTTGGGGTGCAACAACTTCTATATTAGAATTTAGTGAGAATGTTATAGTATGGATGTAGCTCTCGTGTACTCCTAAACTTTTGAGTTTAGCGAGAGTGTTATAGTATAGGTTGTGGTATGAAATGTAGCTCACACGTACTTCCAGAATATGTCATGAATTTAGTTTCTAGTACCACATGCATCTAGAGTAGAGGAAAAAGTGCATTTCATAAGCATTCATGTGTAAGTTGTGTAATTTCATATGATTATATGTAAAATTGTATGAATTGGACTAATAATTTATGATTTCGTGTAATATTGGATGGATTGGTGTAATGTCATATGTATGTATGTTATGAGTCATACTGCCTTTTGTTGTAATTATATTTTATACTTTGCATAATATATTCTCACCCTTCTGTTATGCGTTTCTACAATGTGAATAGTGTGCAAGATATCCTCAGGTTGGGACTAAGGAATAGTCATAATATGATACTTTTATTGAGGGGGGTGTAGAAGACCGTGTCACTAGTTTTCTTTTATGTTTAGGTATGTTGAATTGTTAAGTTAGCTAGTGCGTTTGGTTTGTAATAAGGGTCTAGTATTGTAACATTGGGGTTAATATTCATGTTTTATAAATTATTATGTTTAGTTTATGCTTTAATCAAGTATTCATATATGAGAATGTTTATGAAATTTGAGTTAATGTGATGTTGTATTTTATTATATGAAATAAATATTCGGTAAATCATGTTTTATGAAATAAAATTTAATTTGGGTTTGGGGTGTCACAAAAAAAAACATATTAATCCTATTATATTTAGGAATTGTTTAAAAAACTTATAACATTTCCTTAAGGCATGGATTACATTTAGACAGGTCGTTGAACACATGAATAGAATAACGTGAAATACTAGAATACTTGGGATAACTACATATATTATAAAATTGATCTAAAATCTAAATAATTGAATGAAACTCTAAACAATTGAGTGTTCCCTTAGTGGTTTGAAGTTAAAAACCTTTGGTTGTTTGACATGTGTGATAATACCACCTTTTCATTGGCGCCATAGTTTATGGTGTCTTCTTCAAGAGTGAATGAATATGCTCTAGCATTTTTTTATCTTTATTGGCTCTCTATCATTCAACTCTTTCATACCATAAACCTCCGAGAAAACAACAAGGTCTTCATCCTGAAACAAGTGTTGGGACCGGAATATCTGACTATTTATTGGTTTTCTTTATTATTGAAGTCCCACATCAAAATTTTAACAAATATCATTAATGTTTATAAAGCTCAACTGTTCATAAAAAAACTGTCATCTTTGGTACTGGGTTGATGTTGTAACGAAATGGGCTTTAGACCCAGAAATCCGTTTTCAAAAGTTTAATCAATTAATTTCTAAAAAACAAAATTAAAGTTATTAATTATTAATTTGTTCTATAAAAAATTAATTAATAAATTATCCTAGTCGTCATTGTCATCTCATTAAAAATAATTTTTGTATCCTAATTATCACTGTCAGTCTGCAAAAGTGGAAGAGACAAAAAAAAATCCAAAGAAAAGTAAAATTTAAGGATCAAAAAGTTGGATTTTGAAATGGGGGGATCGAAAAATTAAAAACACCAAAATAAGGGACCAAAAGTGCATTCAATCCAAATTATTTTAAAAAAATAAAAACCAAAACTCATTTAAACAAGCTCTTATTCACTCTAATATATCTCCATTTCAATTTCATGCAGTTTGATTTGGATCGATTTTTTGGATATCCAAATTACAAATTATATTGTTTATTAATATTATAAAAGTACTAATAAATAATAAGTTTGATATAATATATAACATATATTATATTAAAAGAGTATATCTACGTGTCTAACAACATATTAACAGAGTATCTTAAATAAAAAGCATTAAGCATAAGCAACAACTCAATAAAATTATAATTCAAAGGATTCATACAAAGTCAAACTAGCATATAATGCCAACAAGATTGAATAAGGTTCATTATCACACAACCTAACCTAAGAAAATTTAGTTACACATTATTCAGAGAAAAATACCACAATCGATAGATATAAATAACATGAGAAGTCCCTTGAGGAGATGGCCTCCAATGGTTTCAAATGCCCTAAAAATCCCTTTTTGTGCTCCCAAACTCGTGCTCTCTTCTCCAATTTTCGTAACCCTTATCAAAAATTAGAAATTCCCTTTTTAAAGCTTTCAAAACGCGTGAAAAAAAACCCATAAAAAGCATCCATCACGCACATTATAAAAGCATTGTGCGCGTGATTATTCCAATAGCTGCGTGGAAAACCACATGTTTGTATCAAAATTTTCACTAAGTCCCATTATTCCATATTTAGCTATTTTTCACTCGTCCTTGGGTCTTCCTTCATCATTTTGGACCCTCTTTCGCTTGTTTTTCCGCGATTCTTCAACTAATTAGATGCAATAACAAAATGTAATTAATCTTCTACTACTCCAGTAGGGTGGGCATTGCTCCTTAACACAATGGTTAAACATGTGTTTTGAAAATGACTAAGATCAAGATTATTATAAATAGAAGTAAGCATAATATTAATAGAATCTCTTAAATCAAGCATGCAATTTTCGAATTTACTATCCATGATGATGCACGGAATAGCAAAAGTCCCTGGACCCTTGCACTTTTGTGGCATGGGCTGAGTGAGAGCTGAGACATTCCGCTCAATTGTAACTTTTTCGGACACTTTAGGTTGGATGAAGGCTGAGACATTTCTTCCCATATTGACTCTCTCATTTCCCTCAAATCTCCTCTTATGAGTGCGTAAGTCCTTCAGAAACTTGACATATTTTAGAATTTGCTTAATCACATCAAGACGTGGAATGTTTATCGCTACTTTTCTGAATATGTCCAATATATCTTTATCCTTATCTTCCTCATCCATCTTTTTAGCCTTAAATAATCTCTGTGGGAAAGGGATTGGTGGTACATAATCATTCTCTTTTTGTTTTTCAGTTTCAACAACAACACATAATTAAGTGTGGGCTTAAGTATGGGCTCAACAACTTTGTTATTTTTTTTCTGCTGTTGAGATTAGGGATGAGGTTGATTCAAGACTCTTTTTGAATCTCAAAGAAATGCACTCACATTATGGCCTTTTGGATTCACTATTGTTTGGGCAGGTAGTTGGTTTGATCATTGAGCTTACTGCATGGCATTCATTGAAGTGGCAAGTTGTTCAATCTGTGTCTGCAAAGTCTGAATACTAGAATTTATTCGTTGCTAAAGTTGGAGGTTATTTACAACCATTTGATTGACATGGTTCTTTAATGAAGGTCCCAAAGGTTCAGAGGTGGTTACTTGTGGAGGGTTTTATGGTGATGGCAGTTGTAGCATCAAATGTTGTTGACTAGGTTACTGTGTGGATGGATTCACATACTGAAGTTTTGGATGGTTTCTCCGCTTGGGATAGTACCTATCAATGGATAGTTTAGGAGTGTTGTAGTACCTGTAATGGTTGTTTCTTTGACGGTTGTAGATGTTTGCTATGTATGCTTAAGGAAAATCAAAATTTACACCCTTTTGTAGGGTAGGATAAGTATCTGTTGGGTCTTCAGGAGAGGTGCAAATGCCACATACTCTTTCAGATTGAGTTTTTCCTACTTCTAGTTGTTTGACCAATGAAGTAAACTCATCAATTCTAGTTTCTAAAGCCTTGTTGGAAGGATAAAATTGAATTTTCGTGCACTTCTTTTGTTAGAACCACAGAGTTGCTTCTGGTTGTAAATTGTTGTGAGTTGAGTGACATTTTTTCGATTAGGGTCTTAGCTGCAATTGAGGTCTTATCAACAAATGCTCCACTAGCGGAATCTAAAATGTTTCTATCCATTGGTAACAACCTTTCATAAAAGTACTTAATTAGTAATTGTTTAGAAATCTGGTGTTGAGGATAACTCGACACTAACTACTTCAATCTCCCCCAATATTTGGCCAATGACTCCATGTCAACATGTCTAATACCATATATATCTTTTCTAATTAAAGCAGCTTTTGAGGCAGAGAAAAATCTTTCTAGGAACACTCTTTTTAGATCATTCCAGCTTGTGACAAAATTTGACTTAAGATAATACAACTAATCTTTGGCAGCTTCTTAAAGTGAGAATGGGAATGCTCTCAGCTTGATATGATCCTTTGTGATTCCTTCAGGTCTCAAAGGTGTAGAGCACATAACCTAGAATTCCTTAAGATGCTTATGGGATCCTCACCCGCAAGACCACTAAACATTGGTAAAAAGTGTATTAAACCAGATTTCAATTCAAAAAGTACAACAACAACAACAACAGGATATTCAATACATAAAACATTATAATTCACATTAGGGGCAACAAGTTCTCTAAGAGTTCTTTGATCAGCCATGTCAAACTCAAAATCAGAATCAACAAAGAATGAGAAAACACATAACTAATTCAGCAATGCAACAACAAATAGGAAAATACCGACAATATCCCTATTAAGAAAAACAATTGAAAAAAATCAAAAACGATTTAAAAAATGAAAAAAATGAAAAAAAATCAATAAAAATTAAATAAAATCAAAATAAGATTCTACAAAAAAATTAGATTTTTTTGAAAATATGAAAATAGAAAATAAATCAAATAAAATAGGAAAATAAGGAATTTATGATTTTCAGGGTCAAAATCAAATAAGAAAGTACTGTTTGTTGATTTTTTTTCTTTATGTTTTGGAAAAATTTGAAGCAATTCAGAACTGTAACTTCCAGAGTCACCTGATGACCTGGAATTGGAATATTTATCACTATACTGTAATCTTGAAAATCAACAAACAAATAAAAAAACAAAACAAATGGTAACAAGACTCCAATATTGGTCAAAATCAACAAGAGTCCCCGACAACGGAGCCAATTTGATCCGCTATCGCATACAGGTCAAAATCGAGTAATTAAAAATTATAGTTTAGGGAAGCGACACTCGAATGTCGTATCACAATGACTCTTGTAATGAATTTTACCAATTGAAAACGATGGGGGTTTTATGGTTTAGGTTTGGAATAATATAAGAGTAAAAAGGATTTGATTACGAATAAGCTAAAACGGCTAACACTACTGGTTTGGGTTCCGACTTATCACTAGCTATTGTAACTCCAATTCAATAAACAGCCTCGATTCTATTCAACTATGAGATAAATCAGACAAGCGCTATCAATATCATGAGAATTATGTTCTTGTTACCGCATTAAGCATGATTGTTTAAAGATTAGGTGAAGCTAAAGAATAAGCTAAGTTAACACGCGATTAAAATTAGGAACATGCATACAATCAAATTTAATAAAGTATATCCTATGAGTAGCGATCAAAATAAGAAAATGAAAGCAATGACATTAAGCAATTGAATTCATAGGCATAATTGAACATAGATCAAAATTGAATTGTAATTAAAATAACCTCAAAGCGATGGAACTCGTAATCAGCAGAATTCGCCTTAGGGATTAGTTCTCCATAAAAATTACAAAGCAAAGTTAAAATCGTGAATAGTGAATAAGGTAATGAACATTACCGCGGCTGATTCTTGTTAAAGGAAATAAGGCATCCGGGTTTTAATCCTAACCGGGTCGAAAAACATAAAAACCGGCCTAAAACTGGCCCAAAACTAATTACTTTCTAAAGTTTGAAGCTAAAATGATTTTTGCAATTCTTCTACACTCCGAATCTGCTTCTCACTTTAACATTAAACTTTTAGCTTATCCTCTTAGCTTTCCAATGCCTATTAGAACACGTCAATCTGATCTCCTAGCCTAATGTATGACTTGTGAAACTAAGATGAAGAAACACAATAAAATAGTAAAAATAACAAAAGACACTCTAGAATTATTGCAACATAATAGTGAAAGAATGTGCATGAAAATGCACTGATCATTTATCAATATATTTTCCCCGGGTTTAGTTTACATGTTATTCTCAACTTTAATCATACACTATGTAAACCATCAAATTGTTACACATTATATTTATTTAAACCAAGTAAATCTATCATTGTCTTGTAGGAAGAGAAGGAAGGGAATACATCCAACACTAAGAATGGAAAAACGGACCCGACTCGTTGGGCATGTACGTTTTGCCCGCACTTTAGTGCGGGAAGGCCAAGGGTTTAAGCCCATACCTTTTAATATGCGCGGCAAAGATTTAAGCCTGCCCCATTTTTTTCAGACTTTTGTGGGGGCGGGAAATATGATAAATTTTTTCATTTTTAAGCTTAAAAGGTGTGTGGCCATAATCCCTCACTTTTTGCAGGGCGGGCCTAGGATTAAGATCTGCACCTACAACTATGCTCGCTCCGTCCCACTCTGGTTTTTTGCGGGAATTTGCAGGGCAGGTCTAAATGGGACAGACATGCCGGTTTCTCACCCCTATCCGACATAGCTCTATGGAAAACTGTGTGTGTGCATGTATGTGTGTGTGTAAGTGTGCGCACACGAGCATATGCGTGCTTGCATGTGCGTGGGTGTGCGTGCAAGCATGTGTGCATGTGTAATTTTATTTATGTGATGTAAGAGATTTGATGTACTCTTGTTTAATCCTGAGATAGAGAAAACTACTAAAGCAAATCGAAAAAGAGTTCAGTTGCCAAAGGAATTAACAAAAGTTGAAAAGACGAACATGTTGGATTCAGAGAACAACTTTGTGCATTAAACACATCACTATGAGCATTCATCACGTCATGGAGGATTACCTTAATAGATACATATACATAGTGCATGAGATTTAAATTGTATAGCAACTCGAGGTGGTGTCATTCGTACTTAGGAAGAGCTAGAGAGTAGTTTTGGGAACTATTATTCAGTGAGCAAGTTTGTAGAAAAAATGGAACACGTTGCCAACTTTGATCAATGTAATGTTGAATCTCTATATGATGCGTAGAAGATTTTCAAAATTATTCTAAAAAGATGTTAATCACATGGTCTTAACGCAATAGAACATATTCAATATTTCACACATGGACTAAACGCTAACCTTGGAATGCTCTTGAATGCCTCAATTGAAAGTAAGATGATAAATAAAAAGTTTGACGTTAAAGTAAAAGATCTAATAAAAAACATGACACAAAATAATGTGCATTAACGAACTGAGATGCCAGAAGAAAAGGATCAACCACACTTGACATTCAAAGAGTGTTGATGCCAAGTCATAAGTAGATGAAAACCATGATTGATGCATATAATTCCCCAAGTTTGTGCAGGGTCGTTAGGTTTATGTTGGCTTAACCTTATGGGTGGTGTTGATGATGATTAATTCAAGATTTTAATACTTCTATAAAAATTTAAGTACAAACGCCAAACACAATTGTGGTATGGTAAACCAAATTTTTTTAGTTGTTTGTGTTGTAATATCCCATTGGGAGATTATATATTGAAATGGAAGATGTGTGATATATTTTCTAACTATTACTCTTCCTTCTTTATTTTTACATTATTATATGTTGTTATGAAAAATTCTATAAGATTATTGTCGAACTTGAAAATTAGTCAAGATATCGGCTAATAACTCTCAATTATCCTTTTGGTTCGAGAGTTAAGCACTCAGTTAAGTTTTGTTGAGCTACTAAATCAAGAAATACATGTATGGAAATTAAATCAAGAAGATAAACAAATTAATATGCATTATCTCCTTTGAAAAATATATAAATGTGATATTTATAGAAAAATATTGGTTTTGTTGATCAAAACATTACGTCCAACAAACTTTGTTCTTGCTTTGGCTAATATGTTTTTTTTATGTTGGTGGGAATACATGACACTAAAGGTGAGAAAAAGTACACAAGAAGGGGGGTTGAATTGTGTTTTTCGTTTTCTTAATTTGCGTCTGATCAGAGTTCATAATCTAAACTAGTGTTCAGATCCTGATTATACTTAGCAACGGAATATTAACAGAAGCAAATACATAATATGAGAAGACACAAATATTTATATTGGTTCCTCCCAAATAAGAGTAGTACAATCCCCTTGCTTCACAAGAGATATTCATTATAACCAAATCATGATTGCAATCGCTTATGCATTCTGCATAAGACTTTTACAATGCTCAGACCCTAAGTCCAAGATTTCTTGCCTAAACCTCTAAGGCTCAATACTTCCTTGCTTAAGTCCTACAAACTCATGACTTCCTTGCTTAGACCCTCAGCCTAAGACTTTCCTGCTCAGGACCCTCAGACCCAAGACTTCCTGTTCAAACCCCTCTGATCCAAGACTTCCTACTTAAACCCCTCAGGTACAAGACATTTTTGCTTAGATCACAACCTAATATTTTCCTGCTCAAGCCCCTCAAGCTTAAGACTTCTGCTCATACCCTCGATCTGAGACTTCCTTGCTCAGGTTCCATGAATCCAAGACTTCATGCTCAATCAATCCAATTGATTAATACTTTCAATACTCTAGTACATAGCAAGAGACTTACATGGTTCAAGCATCTTGGCGAGAGACTTGGTTTTCTCAATCAATCTACTTGGTTAAAACTTGCATTGCTCTAGCATATAGCATGGGATTTACATGGCTTAAGCATCCTGGCGAGAGACTTGGATCTAAAATGCTGAACAACATGTTCAGCAAAATAAAGAACAAGGTGTACTTGATACAAACATCATAGGTACACAGAATTCACCATAATAAAGACCTAAATCTCTTAAGATTTCTAAGATATTCAGTGTCTAAGAAATCTTAAGGTTTTTACAACTACAACCTACAACAGAAAATCTGCATATCCAATTGTGTTGATAATTATTGATATTGTTACTCCTCCATAAGGTTTATGCTTGTTAAAGATTTAGTTTGAATCTTCAGCTTCTTAAATAGAACTTGAAGAATACTAGTCGTTGGAGAGATAACTTAATAAAGTGTCTTTGCTTTCTCCATAATACAAGAGACGTTGAAGATAGATACACCAAAAGATCTTGATCCATTGTGTAACGTGTTTAATAATTGAGTCTTCAAAGAGATCTTGTACTACATAGTCATTGAGAGTAGATATTTGTAAAGCATGCAAAATTTTCTTTAGCCTTGTAAACTAAGACTCTAGCTGACAAACTAATTTGACAATGCAGCTTGCTTTCTACAGTACGGGTAGCTTCAGCTTTATCACTAACTCTGAATGATCACCAGAAGTCAATTTACATTCACCAAGTGTAGAGACAATAATGTTGCTTCTTCTGATGCTGAGACCTTCAGCTTCATAGTCTACGCTAGACATCACTTAGAGAGTGTTCTTCAGATTTTGCACCACCGGAAGCTAGAAATTCAGCTTTATTCAAGTGTGCCCTTGTATACCAGATTCTGAATATATATATATATATATATATATATATATATATATATATATATATATATATATATATATATATATATATATATATACATATATATATACATATATATATATATATATATATATATATATATATATATATATATATATATATATATATATATATATATATATATATATATATATATATATATATATATATATATATATATATATATATATATATATGTATACTTACAAGTATTAGAACCTGCATACATGAAACACACATCAAATATAACCATTGTTCTTTTAATACTTTGTTATCATTAGAACCAAGGAATATATATATCATGAAAAAATCTTATTCTAAAAATCTTCTCCTTTTTTATGATGACAAACATAAGTATTTAAAGGACAATAATGGGCAGTTATAATTTTATGTGCAAGATTAGAGTATGTGGTTTGTAAGCTCCCTCTGAGTCTAATATTCCAAAGTTAGGTTATGTAAACCCACCCTAAGTACTACTTTTAAGAAAATGTACTTTAATTTTCTTAGTAACATCAGAGTTGAGGTTTGTAAGCTCTCTCTGAGTCAAATAGTCTAAAGTTGAGGTTTGTAAGCTCCCGCTTAAATCTATATTTAAGAAAACTAAACATAATACTTTAACTTTCTTTGGCAACATCAGAATACGAGGTTTGTAAGCCCCTTCTCAGTATGATAGTCTAAGGTTGAGGTTTGTAAGCTCATCCTTAGTTCTATGTAAAAGAAAGTTAAAATGTGTCGCCCGGGCAAGATAACCATTATGTAAAAAAATTAAATAACCATTATGTACATAAATTATAAATAATCATTATGTACAAACTGAATGGGTTCAGTTTCTAATTAAATACTTACTACATCTTCTCCCCTTTTTGTCACTTCAAAAAGAATAAAAGTAGAAAAAAGAAAATAATTACAGTCATAAATGCATAACAAACCATCATTACAAGATCAGTTTCCAAGGAAGGAAAAACGATCAAGTAACAGGGGTCATTAAGGTTTGTACAATGCATGTTGAAGATTTATTGTTCATAACAGTTTCAAGAATCAAGCAAAGGATTTTATTCAAACGTTTCGGTTACCCATAATCCATTATAAAAGCAACCAAAACCTAGTTCATTTTTATCAACATCCACCAAAACAACATAGAATCTTTAGCTGAGAACAACAAAATCTCTGTTGTGATATAAGTCACAGAGAACTCTACAAGTCTGAACATCCAAAACCTTCAGAAGTCAGCAGCTTCAGAAGCTTCTGCTACTGGGCTTATGCCCTCTACCCTAAACACTTATGACGAAGCTTCTTCAGCAGTACCTCAACAACCTACAGAAGCATGTCCTTCGGTAGCTATGATTAACCTAAAGAAGAAGTTCATGAAGGAGACAAGGAGGAAGAGACTCAACGAGATGTTTTACCATCTTGTTGTCCCATAGGCAAAAGAGAATGACATTGATGAAGATGAACCAGATATCTATTATGACAACAACTTCCCCTACAAGACAATGGTTGACTTAGATATGGATTTATTATAAGTTCAAACCAGTTTCTTATGTATTTGTAATCCTCTATGCTTGATTAACGAAAAGTTATTTTGACTAGTATATATTATGCAATCGTACAAAACACTTCATTTGCCTTTTAGATTTTTTGATATGGACATTAATGAAGTAATGAACAAAACAAACATTTTAACATGTTAACAATAAAATATATAGTTGTTAAAAGAATCTTAATAGGTCATAATACTAGACATAAGTTCCAAGAGTTGGTATTTAAAATTGATTTGACTTAATCAATAATAAAATAATGAATACTCAAGGTAATGAATATAAAGACTCTATAAAAACCCTTTAGCAGACTCACTTTTATAACCACTTAATCTTACGAACACTAAAATGTATAAGAAAAATCAAATTTGGGTTCCAAAGAGAGATTTCAGAAAGATATCCATGTTCAATGCAACAACTAAAGCAAACAAAAGTGGTGCAAAAACTGAAGGATCTACAAGTAAGCAGATGGCTTCAGAAGCACACACTTCTTCAACAACCTTCGTTGAGACACTCAGAAGAAGAATAACTTCCAGGTCAAAATGAAGAAATCAACTGAAAAGGAAGCTGTAGAGTTTAAAAAGGAAGAATGGAAAGATTATTTAGACAATCTAGATATGTTAGATCATTCTAGGAAATATCTTAGGGAAAATCCCAATGCCTAGAAAGTCTTACCAATTTGTAATAGCTTCTAGTTAATGAGAATATTGCATATTTAGAGTTTTTAATCGTATTTGTTTTATCCTTTTGAACAACAATATAAATGAATAATTATAATAGTTAAGATGCACAAAAGAATGAACAAACTTGGACTAACATTAAGATTGCTCAATACAAAAAGTATTAACAATTAAAAGACATAAATTTGCAGAAGCCTAACATCAGAAACTCTCATAGATAGCTTCAAACGTGTCTCTCCAGATTTTAGAAGAATCATACTTTGAACTTATGATAACTCCCTGCTGGACCAATAGTTCTGAAAGAGCTCGTTCATAAGGAATGAAGAACTCTTTCCCTTATGAAAGGAAGAAAGAGTCCTCTTCAAATAGTCAAACATAACTTGAGGAAGATCAACCTACAAGTATGAATTGAGAAGCAAATATTTTTCAATGGGGTCCATGAGGTCTAGATCCTCATCCTTAGGAAGAAAGTTTGAGTTTAGAATCTGATTCCAAACAATTTCAACGGGACAAAGATTTGAGATCAGAGATGTGTTAGATGGATCTACAAAGATACGCCAAGTATAAAGATAGTGTTCCCAAACAAGAGTTCATGGGATTTCTCCAATCTACTCACAATTGATCACATTAGCAATTAAATTAGAGGTTACTGTTATAGAAACACCAGTCATTTTAGAAAGAATATCACAATTTTAGCTCAACAATGGAAGCCTTAATTCAAAACTCTTTGACAAGACTTGGATAAGTGAAACCGCAGAGTATCTCAAAGTATCCATTCCAACTTTGTTCAAACACAGTCTTCTAAAAGTTAATACCTAGCTTAAGTAACTCATCAAAATCCATAAACTTTTCATTGATGACAACTAGTTCATTCAAAGGAGAATTGACTAGAGAATTCATCTCAGGTTTAGTTTGATCAGCACACAACCAAAGAAAATAAAAGAAAAAGAAAAGAATTGAACAAGACTCTAAAGGAATAAGAATCTTGTCAAAAAAAGGACACAAAATGATGTTTCACAAGATAGGGGATAAAGATGATAATATATAAAAAGAAAAACTTCATTACCCAAATATCCTTATCTAGCAGATTTCCTAAATCCACTAGATGATTGTCACCTTTATGAATATCTAAGTAATATAAATTTTTTTGAAAAACCTTCTAATTAAATTGCTTTATCATAAGTAAAGAATCCTTTTCTAAACCTCAGAGTGTGATAATTTTCAGAAGCTATCATCCATCAGAGTCTAGTAGATCTAGACTTAGAGAGAGACATCTTTTGCCAGTCACCCGTCTTTAAGATTCTATTCAGAACCAAATATTTTCTCTTGAAAAAAGAGTCGTGAGTGATTAAAGAATATTGAATTGGTTTCTCTGACAGCTAACAATCAACAATATCATCACAAAAAATGAGGAAATTGTTTCCATAAATATGACCATCATCTAGCTAATGATATATTAAGTATAGACAAATACAACATAATTTCTTCTTAAAGTTCTCTGAAGATTTTCTTATCAAAAGAACTTCTCTAGAAATTTAACAAAGACTTTGTATTTACATATGCACAAATATCCCATTGATTCAAGTAATGAGCAAGAAAAGAACAAACATACCTTTGTTTTGTTATTTTCTCGGTCAGACTCGTATGAGTATTCAGATTTGACCATAGAATATGAATACTGCTTTGAGTGGATTCTGATTTAATGGTTGTTAAACCATTGACTCCACTTCTTTCACCAAACTCAGTACCTTTAGTAGTTGACTCTGGTTTACAAGCACTTCTTCCATCAAATGTTGCCAACAACCTTTGGTAAGCAACACGGAAGATGCCTTTGCTCCTTTCTTTGATATTTGCAGCAACTACATTTAAATAATGATACTCATATTTCTATGAGTCCATACATGTTGGTCCAGACAACCTTTCCATTGCCTTATGCCACAATCGGATAGATGTACCATGATTCATTCTAGAGTATCAGTCTAGGATGAGTCATGATATGAACAAGATCTTGTTATTAGCAGAATCATTGATTTTATTGTCTTGGATTAAATATTTTGACCTTGAAATCTTTGAAAATAAAAGAACTAGATGGTGTTAGCTATCAGATATTTGCATAAAAAAATTAAAGCACTATCATATAATTGCTGGTAGAATACGTAGAAGAATTGAAGGTTTCTCACAAAATTGTCCTTTAACACAAATTCCATGATAACCCTCTATCAAGAAGCAACGGAGTCGCTTAAGATATCACCTTAAAGAGAAGACTCCTTATTATAAAATATTTAAGCAAGATAGATTTGGCATAATCTCTTTCTCTTCAATACTTGATTTTTATTCCAGGATTCAGATGCTTCTTCAAAAGCAGTAATGACTGACAGAGCCAAATTACTCTTTCTTCTGAATACTGCACTAATGTCATCTTCAAATGAATATACAGTGAAGATCTCTGACATAAGGTTTTGGTAGTGTTTCTTCTAGTTACTGGATTTGGGAAATCAATTGAAATATGAATATCTTAGAAGCTTCTGAAGTTACTCTTCTAACAACATATGTCACGCTCCATTCATCCAGTAAAAGAAATCTTCTAACTAGGAAGGTTAATTCCTCACCATCACACATTCCATAGGAAGTATCCTTCAACAGGCTTTAGAAAAATAATCAGTTAGATAGCTTTTCATAATCTAATTTCATTTTTTTTCTTTGAAGATTGCAAGATAAACCTACAAGGCACAATAAACTCAAGTTCTATGACTTCTTGAATAATTGTAACCTCAGGTTTGAACTCATAGAATTTGCTTGGAAATATTAGATGAAGTGTAACTAGACAAGCTTCATAACTGATTCCCAGAAATCTGATAACAAGGATTCAAAAATAGTTTGAGCATTAGATGTATCAATGATGTTGATATACTTAGAATCAAGATAGAGCAACTATCAGAATGCATCTACCTCTGAAGATATTTTTAATAAGCTTCTTCTGAACTGGTGAGAGAGACTTTCAAACTTTGATCATCCCTACACCATCAACTTCTATATTAATACCTTTTTCAAGGGTATTCTACAAAGCTTCATAAAACACTTTATCAAGTCTAATGTATTAAAAATATATTTAACTTTTCCATCATTTAAATTCAGTAGAATCACCTTTTGATATGGTAGAAAAAGCAATGTAAAATTTTTCATGTGGCACTTTATTCCTTCTTAAAGGAAAGTCTTTAATATACATACTTTTATCATTGGATCATTATCTATACCATTGTTAAGTGTTATGTACAGACCATGCTCTGATACCAATTGAAGGTGAGAAAAATTTCACAAGAAGAGGGGTTGAATTGTGTTTTCCGTTTTCTTAATTTGTGTATGATCAGAGTTCATAATCTAAACTAGTGTTCATATTCTGATTATACTTAGCAGCGGAATGTTAACGGAATAAAATAAATAATAGCATAAGACACAAAGATTTATACTGATTCCTCCCAAATGAGAGTAGTGAAGTCCCCTTGCTTCACCATAGATTTTCACTATAATCAAATCATGATTACAATGGCTTATGCATTCTGCATAATAATTTTACAATGCTCAGACCCTAAGTCTGAGATTTCTTGCTTAAACCCTTAAGACTCAGGACTTCCTTGCTCAAGTCCTATAGACTCAAGACTTCCTTGTTAAGATCCTCAGCCTAAGATTTTCCTGCTCGGTTTCCTCAGACCCGAGACTTCCTGCTCAAGCCCCCCTGTCCCAAGACTTCCTGCTTAAACCCCTCAGGTTCAAGACTTCCAGTTTAGACCACAGCCCAAGACTTTCCTGCTCAAACCCATCAGACTCAATACTTCTACTCAAACTCTCAATCTGAGACTTCCTTGCTCAGGTTCCACAAACCCAAGACTTCCTTCTTAATCAATCCACTTGATTAAGAATTTCAATGCTCTAGCACATAGTAGGAGACTTACACGGCTCAAACATCTTAGTGAGAGACCTGGTTTGCTCAATCAATCTACTTTATTAAGATATTCATTGCTCTAGCACATAGCATGAGTCTTACATGGCTCTAGCATCTTGACGATAGACTTTGATCTAAACTGCTAAACAACATGTTCAACATAATAGAGAACAAGGTATACTTGATACAAATATTAGAGGTACAAGAAAATCACCATAACAAAGACCTAAATCTCTTAAGATTTATAAGATATTCAATGTTTAAGAAATCTTAAGGCTACAACCTACATCAGAAATTCAGCATAGCCAATTGTGTTGGTAATCGCTGATCTTGTTACTCCTCCATCAGGTTGATTCTTGTTAAAGATTCAGTTTGAACCTTCAACTACTTAAATAGCATTTTCAGAAGACTAGCCGTTGGAGATATAACTTGATCAAGTGTCTTTAGTTTCTCTATAGTACAAGAGACATTGAAGATAGATACACCAAAAGATCTTGATCCATTGTGTAGCGTGTTTAACTATTGAGTCTTCGAAGAGATCATGTACTATAGAGCCGTTGAGAGTAGATATCAATAAAGCATGCCCACTTTTCTTGAGCCTTGTGAACTAAGACTCTAGTTGACAAACTGATTTGACAATGCAACTTGCTTTCTGCAGTACGAATAGCTTCAGCTTTATCACTAACTCTGAATGATCATCAGAAGCCAATTTACATTCACCAAGTGTAGATATAATAATGTTGCTTCTTCTGATGCTGGGACCTTCAGCTTCAGAGTCTAAGCCAGACATCTCTTAGAGAGTGTTCTTCAAATTCTGCACCACCAGAAGCTAGCAATTTAGCTTCTCTCAAGTATGTCCTTGTATATCAGATTCTGAATATATGTATTTACAAGTATTAGAACATGCATACATGAAACACACATCAAATATAACCATTGTTATTTTAATGTTTTGTTATCATCAAAACTCCACTTTTTACTTGATCTTCCTTGCTTCGTGATAGTTTTTTGTTTTCTATATCTATGTGTGCTTTCCCTCCTTAAAATATTCCTTTGTGTCAATTAGGGATGAGAATAGGTCATACCGGCCTAGAAGGGTCTATAGTCTGGCCTATTTAGGCATATGCCCTGGCTTGACCTACTTAATAAATAGTCTAGGCTTAACCTTTTTTAAAAGCGTATTTAGTTAAATAGATCAGACTTATGTTATTAAAAAAGTCTCTAAAACCTTATAAGTCGGTGTATATATATTCATATATATTAGAAAATAGGCTAATTTAATAGTATATAAAATGTCATGTTATCTATTTAAATAGGTAAAATGGACTATTTGAAAGTCTTAATGTGAAATAGACTTTTAAATAGACTTTTAAATAGAATTTTAGGCTATATTAGACGTTTGAAAATGTCAGGTCGGACAATTTTTTTTATAATAGTCCATATGTCAAAGTCAAACCTTAAAAATTTATCGTAAATCAAACTCATGCTTTCTAAAGTTTGACTTCACCTAACCAATTTTCACTCCTAATGACAATAGTTGTTTCACCTCGTGATGTTATAAACATTAAACACGAGTAAAATATAAAATTGTTAAGTTACAATATGCTTTATCTGATTTTAACACTCTTATGACTTTCATAAAAAATGTTAAATTGAGAAAAATTTAATTGTACTCTCTCTGTCTCAAATTATAAGTCATTTTGTCAAAAAAAATTATCTCAAATTATAGGTCGCTTTACATTTCCAATACAATATTAATAACATTTTCTCCAATATACCATCAAATATTTATTATTATTAATCCATTCAACTATTTTAATTTCTCTCTATTGTGTAATTACGGAGGACATTATTATAAAATTGAGAACCTAAATTATTTTTTACATAAAATAATAATTAAATTTTTTAGTGTAAAATATCCAAAACGTATAATATTATATTAAATTAAACCATTTTGCACTCATATCCAACTCGCATCAAATTACTAAATTCCATTATTTGCCGTTTTCAATTAATATTTTGTTTATTATAAATATAAACAATAGTATATGTTAAAAAAAATATAATAACAGGAGAGATAAAATATAAATATGCAATTAAATACAATAAACTAGGATAAGCAAACATGTTCGAGTCCATCTTTCCTCATATATACAACGTGTGTAATAGAAATAATAAAAAACTTTTCAAGATGCCAAAATTTGAAAAACAGCTAAATATTTGTCGGTTTCCAAATGGAATATTAGTTAACTAATTTATTCGAAAAGATATATGAAAGCATGGGCATTCTGAATTTACATAGACGATGATACAGAAATGATGGTTGTATAATTGATTTATATACACATGCTTAATTACTTTTATATTTTTATATGAAAGTAGCAAATCGAAATTGAGAACTCTATTGTTTATAAGTTTACTTAATTAAAAACATTGGACATACATTTTTATCAAATAAATTTATTATTAAAATAAATATGAATAATATATTTTTAATAATATTATAATTATATTATATTTTGGATATCTTATATTAAATTATAAATTTATTTTTAATATTATAAGCATATGAACCTACATTGAAATTCTCATGTTTAAATGTATTACCATGGAACAGAATTTAAACTATAAATCATAAATAAATAAATAATTTAAAATAATATATTAAACATAGACAAGAATTTCTTCAATAGTTTATTTGTTTTTTTTTTTTATAAGAATTTTATCAATATTCTTATAATTCTAAAATTTACTATGGTTCGACATTTTTATAATTTAATTAACAATATATCAACAAAAATATTTTATTAATTCATTTATATTTTTACAAAGACAACATTATAAATTCTTTCATACGATTAGAATTTTATTATAAAGAAAAAATTATAAATTCACTTAATTACATTTATTGCATAGGAAAATTTCAAATCTCCTCAATTACAATTTTTTCAAAAAAATTATAAATTCTTTCAACTATAGTTTTTTATTAAAAAAAAATTACAAACTATCTCAAAACATACAACTATCGATGTTTCATCACACCCACAAAATAGAGGTGTTAGTAGTAAAAAAAAATTATTTATATATACTTTTTTATGAGTAACATAGAATTATTGGGGGAGAGATGATTCAATTCATTATAGAAGATGAGAGAAAATACAAATTAAAATTTGGATAAATATATCAAAGACACATTCATTCAATAATAATATTTGTGACATAAAGTAACAAATTTCTTACTCGAGAGAAAAAACCAAGTTATTCTCTTAGTTTCTTCGCTTGTTTCTTGATGTGAATGATTTCTCTTTCAAATATAATCTGATTTCTAATGTTCTATATTACCCAACAAGTTGCATACCATATCATCAAGTTTATACTGCACACTTTATTGTCATGCAAAAAAAATCCCAAATTTGTAGAAATGATCAAATCGAGATTCCTTTAGCCAAATTATTTCCTACCCATTGAAGGATATATTTTCAGAGTTTCTTAACTTTGGAGCAAAAGAAGAAGATATGGTCTAAAATTTTAAGACTTTCAAAGTAAAATGCAGAACTAAATAAAAAAGTGGCAGTTAAAATACCTTTTTTGTAAAGCGTCTGTTGTGGGTAGCTTACTTTGTAGAAGTCTCCAATGAAAGATGTTGATTTTTGATAGGATTTTACATTTCTAAATCGAGTTTAGAGCTGCCAACAAATTTGCTTCCGACAAAGTGTGATGATGGTTCCTTGTGAGGATGCATAAAATGATTTGACACTGTCGTCGTACGAAAAATACTCGAGCGTATCACACGCTTAAAATACAACCGAGTCGCCGCCAAAATTTATTTATTCCATAGAAAAGGGAAAATATCGATAAAACCCACAAAAAAATAAATGGTCGTCGCGACCAAAAGCGGGTTCGAGAGTGGGTTATACAAGGGGAATGTATTAACACCCTCACATCCATTATACTCAACAGGACCCATTAATTAGTTATGCGAATGAGTGTTAGTGTGATGTTAGTTTGCGATCATTTATCTATTAAGCAAGAAAGAAATAGAGAAAGGGTTTTTTAGGTTTTTATTATTGTGTTTGACAAGATATCAAAATCCTACTCCTACGTATCTCCGAGTGAGATGGAGAACTCAAGGCTACGTAGTTCTTTTTAGAAAACTATGTGTTGGTTGATTGATTTTGAAGAGTGTCGCTTTAGAAATTTCGAGTGGTTAAATTTTTGCTTGATGCTCGCTATTGGAGGCTGAAGCTTTTGCCTGTTTCACGTCGAAATGGATAATGCATACTCATTTCTGAAAATATTTTCAAAGCCACGAAAAGGAAAGAAAAATGAAGTTTGATTTAGGTTGAAAGATTTTATACGGGCTAGGGTAATTGTTGGAGTAAGGAATGCATCGAGCGTTTGTTTACCCAAGGCTTTTAAAGAGATGCGTATCTCAATGCCATCCATTTTTATGAAGATTTTATCTTTGCAGAATATGAGTAAACATTTGAGCATAGGTGTGCACAAGTGTGCGTTTACTCGGGATTCACATGGATGTGCACCCAATTATCCCTTTATTCCATGTTTTACTAATGTGTTTTAGATTGAAAGAATAATACTCATTTAGAACCAGGTGTGCTTCGAGCGCTTGACTATTAAGGAGTTTAAAGAGATGTGCATCTCTCGGTCCTTTGTCTTTCAATTTTATTAAGAAAATATTTTTAAAGCTACGCTTATTCGAGAAAGGATTTGAATCACGTCGACACGAAATTAATCGAGTTTGAAAAAGTAACTTGGCGTTGGACCAATGTTTTAAAAAGTCTACTTGGCGTTGAACCAAAATTTTTAATCGTCTTCTAAAAATTATTTAATAACTTATTTATTTATTTTATCATTAGTATTTATTTATTTATTTAATTTGGAATAGTTAAATTAATAAGCAAATGAAATTAATAATAAAATAAATAAATAAAAGTATTTCATGTGAAAAACAATATTGTTCTAAATTACCATTAACTATTATTATTATTATTATTATTTAAATCAATTATCAAAAATTAAATAATAATAATAATAATAATAATAATAATAATAATAATAATAATAATAATAATAATAATAATAATAATAATAATAATAATAATAATAATAATAATAATAATCAAATAGAGGGGTGCAAAAACATAAAGCCAAAATCGCAAATAACGTAGGACCAAGGTCCGACAGATCCAAAATGAAAACAAATGCAAATAAAAAATGCTAAAAGGAAAACAAAGAGGGAGTGAAAAGCAAAAGCCCAACGTGGGAGCCCCAATGGCGTTGGTTAATGGCTCAACCCAGGGTAGGAGAGTCAACATACATCGACTCAATCTAGACCCTGAATCAAGCTAACACGAGATCAGAAGAGGGAGACGTGCAACGCACAAGGGCTATGGTGGGGGAATCCACATGGGATCCCCTGATTCACCTCTAGTCAATACAAAACCGAGGTGGCCAATGGCATCACTTGGGCTGCATGTAAATGGCCAAAGGAGAGGGTACTTAAGCGCGTTTCAAGGAGAAAGAATTCATTTGTGAAACTCTTTTCTCGCTCTTCATTGAAAGTTCTGCTATCTCTTTCTCTTCCTTTTCTCACCAAAAACATCGATGGTGTTATTCACCTCCACCCTACATTGCCCCTAAGCCTGTCGATACTACCATATTCCGGTTGAGTTTCCACCGGGAACTTCAAGCAAACCACCCTATAAGCCTACTTTCCGGCCAAAACCCTAAAATCCAAAACTAATCCAAACAAGCCCCCTTAAAACATCCAGTGAATCCAAATCTCTCATTAAAACAAACAAACAAAACTTCAATTCTTCAGATCGAGCCTAGGGTTTTAAAAAAAGCCTAATCCCATTTCTTTAAAAATTAAACCAAATAAATAACATCCACAACATGAAATCACACGAAAAATAAAATATCAAAAAGAGAACAAGTAAAACAAAGTTCAAATCAAGAAATCAACATAGGTTCTACACCAAGCCTGGTTAGGCTCCAAACACGATGAGGCAAACATCAACAACAACCAAGCTATAAGCTACTAACATAAATGAAAAAGAGAAATAAATCTATTGTCCGAAAGTTACCGGAATGACGGTTCCTCCACGTGAGTTATCTTCTTCTCTCTCTTTTACTGCTTTTGATTTGTTCCTTTCCTCTATTCCTTTCCTTTTTTTGACTTTTTGTTGTTATTAGTGTAAGCCCTAGAGTCTAATACTTTTGGTACTTGTATCGAATTTTTTATTAATAATGAAAGACATTTCTTTATTATGTTTGTTTTTCCAAAATAATAAAGTCCCTAGATAAGCTAGTCTGATTAATAAAATATTAAGTGTGACTTAATCATGAGATCCTATTAAACATAAGGACATTATTCTTAAAGTATTTGTAGTTGAGGTTTACTATGAAGCAGGATAACCTTAAAGAATTAAGACTATTATGTAGATAGACTGATGATCACATCTCATGAATCATGGATAAGGAGTTATCAAGGTTTAACATAGGTATGAATATTAGGAGTAATATGTATACTGGATTGACCCGTTATGAGAGTACTACATAAAATGTTATGCAAATGTGATAAGTTACTCTCATGGTGATATTGGTGTATACCACCCTTCGACCTGAAACCACTATGGACCCTAAATGTAGAGACAAGTACTTTATTGCTGATCAAACATGGTCTGTAACTGGATGATCATAAAGGCAGATGATGGGTACTCCACAAAGCATGCTGAGGGAAATGAGTGACCTAGATGGAATTTTCCCATCCTGCAAAACAAGACAACTGTCTAAGGCCCCAATATTGAATTGGACAAGGATGCACGATATATGCCTTGTGCTCGATATAAACATAAGGGCAAAAGGGTAATTTGTACACAAAAGTATTATTGCAAAAGATTTTGTCAGATCACATGACATTTTCGTAACTTGGGTAGCAGTGATATGTTGTTACATACCACTCACTATTTATTATGTTAAATGTGTGATTTAATATAATTGTCAACGTCATAAAAACCTACAGGGTCACACACATAAGGATATATTGATAAGAGGTAGAGTAAATAAGGAACATCGTAAGATACATTGCATTTAAGTAGAATACAGAATATGGTAAGGTACCACGCGCTTAAGTGATATACGGTACACCATAAGATATGGTGCGCATGTGCATAAGTGGGCTTTTTAGCTTGCAGCCCACACAAGTGGTTCTATAAATAGAACCCTTGTGCAGGACCATTGACACTTGGTGAAAATTCGGTCTGTGAAACCCTATTTGTATTTTCCTTCTCTCTCTCTCTCTCTCTCTCTCTCTCTCTCTCTCTCTCTCTCTCTCTCTCTCTCTCTCTCTCTCTCTCTCTCTCTCTCTCTCTCTCTCTCTCTCTCTCTCTCTCTCTCTCTCTCTCTCTCTCTCTCTCTCTCTCTCTCTCTCTCTCACTTAAAGCCTTCAATCGTAGCAGATAGCATTAGGATTGAAGGAATTTGTTTGTTTGGACTGAGTAGAGGCGTTGTTCATCATTCAACGCTCGTGATCACTCATTTGATTCAACATCAAAGGCTTTATCACCACAAGAGGTAACCATTTCTATCATTGATCATGCCCATTCATAAGGATCACTAAAGGAAAAACTTCAATTTCCGCTGCGCTTTGGATTGCGATTTCCCTTCAGTGGTATCAAAGCCACTTACGAAACCATGCATTTGATAACTGTTTATTTTTTGTACTTTATATTTTAATTCAATTAAAACATAGAATAAATTAAATTATAATCGTGTAATTGAACTTTGGCATCAGGATGTGTATGATTTGGATTATTGATATTGATTTTGCTTCGGAATCCGACATTAGTATGGTGAAGCAGCGATATAACAATCGTCCTTAAGTTACACAAATATGATTGATCAAGTTATACATGTGATATAAGTAACTCTAGTGCAATGAAGGTATATTGGATATACTGTTTCTATTTCATCCATTCAATCACATAATGATTGTTATTATTTTGAGTGATCCATGTTCATTTTCTTTGGAATCCGACATTAGTATGGTGAAGCAATGGCATATCGATCAGTCATACTGAATTATTGTTCATGGTGTTTTGACGGAATGAAGTTGTTGCATTAGGGATCATACATCATAAGGGTTGTATTGTCAAAGAGGTATGTGATTAGGGTTATGACGGAAAAAATTTGTGCTTTAATGTTTATGGAAAGTATCAAGTGTTGATGCGAAAAATAACTCTGATTTCATTGTCCATAATGTATCAGCGAAACCCCCGACTACTATGTGTAATGTGATCATTTTCCGAAATCGAATTTGTTTTATTTAATTAACAGGATTTAAATTAATAAAAATAAAAAAAATGTATTTATTATTGTTCTCTTGTGGTGATCATTTATGGCCTTAGTTTTCCTTTGTTTTGTTTTGGGATTTTAAAATACGACCTACGTGTCATGCCTCTCTTTTAATCTCTTGATATAACTTCTTTTCTCATCTCAGTCCCTCGTATGTAAAACGAGTATTCTTTGATGTAATGTAATGTTATAAAGAAAGATAAGAATACAAGATCAAAGGAGGACAACCTTGGAGATCTTTCTTGGAGAAGTGTAGATCGTTATTAGGTTTAGCTTAGATTCTCTCATTAGCTTGGGAGAACAATTGCGCTAGAGGCCATAACTATTTCATTTTGTATGTATATTAATGCATGTGAATGTATGTTGATGCATATGAGAGATGATTTATATGATAGATAAGTCTATGATATCAAACTAATTAAAGATTCCCTCAAAATTGAATATTAAGTTTACGCTTTCCAAGTTTTAGCACTCATAAAGACAAGTATCAAATAATGTAGGTTTCGTCTAACGTGAGGCGCGTTTTCAATATTTATAAGGTGCAATGGGATAAATGTGATATCCAATTTCTAAAACAATGGCTCAAACTTAACTAAACAAATTATAATAAGATTATATACGTTTAGAAGCAAGAGTTGGGAATGATCCATATGATGGATTAGAATAAGGAGTTATTCACCCAACTAAAAATATTTGAGAATTGTATTAGATACAATTGAAAGGAGTTCCTGCCTAAATAACTGAGTTTTGTGTAATCAGCCTAATGTTGACTTAAAACAAAGTGAAATATGAATCTCAACCCAATAGAAAATCTTCCAACGGGATTTTTTGAATCAAATTGTGGGGGTCATTTGGTTTCAGTAAAATAGTGGCAGCATATTTAATTAAATGCCTAATTGAATATGTTAGTTTTAATTGATATTTATAATTTCATATTTTTCCATGTAGATTACCATGACAACCAATACCTCTAACAACATTTTGCAATCAATCCTTGAAAAGAAAAAATTGTCTGGGACAAATTTTCTAGATTGACACCGAAACTTGATGATTGTCCTCAAACATGATAAAACATTGTATATCTTAGAGACAACTATTCCTGAAGAGGAGCCTCCTAGTTCCGCACCTAAGGCAAAAAGAGATGCTTATAAGAAGCATTTCGATGATGCCAATGAAATTGCATGCCTCATGCTGGCTACCATGAACTCGGAGTTGCAGAAGCAATATGAGAATATGACAACATTCGATATGATCGAACACCTAAAGATGCTCTATCAAGATCAGGCAAGGCATGAAAGGCTTAAAGTTTCAAAATCCTTTTTTCAAGGAAAGTTAGCTAAGGGAGCCTCTGTAGGTCCCCGTGTACTCAAGATGATTGGGTATGTGGAGAACCTTGAAAGCTTGGGGTTTCCCTTGGAAAGAAACTTGCAACTGATTTAATCTTGCAATTGTTGTCGGAGAGCTTCAGTCAATTTTTCCGTAATTTCAATATGAATGATATGGATAAAACTCTTCCTGAATTGTAAGGCATGTTAAGAAATGCTGAGAAAAATCTGAAATCAAAAGGGAAATCCATTTTGATCATCGGTAATGGAAAGAAAGAGAACAAAATGCCCACCAATCAGGATGGTAAATGGAAAGGCAAGGAAGTTGTCAAACCCAAACATACTGCTCTTGGTTTGAATTCTAGCGGAGGTATAGCAAAGCACTACTCATTTTCAAATACAAAATCCTTTAAATTCTTAGGATGAAGATAGAAAAGTTATATATTTGAATCATGCTCTAATTGAACAAACATGTTATCTTTAATATCCATGATTAAACATACTAATCTTTTTAACGGATCTTCATGATGAATTTGTGCTTCATTTAGGGTATATGAGGCTGAACAACTTTCTTTATTGCTCAAGCCACCCAAAACAACTTTTCAGGTAACTCTATTACATTTATATTCAGTTAGATGATTACACACATATACCATTTTCTACACTATAAAACAACAATAACATACAACACACATATAATGTTGTAAGACCACAAATAGATGCAACACATAAAACATATTTTTAACCAAACAAAAAAACAAAACAAAACTTATACATACCGTATAGAGATTGTCCAACTCTTTCTTATACAAGTCTTGCTCATGTGCTAATTTTCCTTCTAACTTCTTACATAGAGCCCATCCATATATATTTTTTTGCATTTCCCGTTCTTGTGCTAATTTTTCTTATATCTTCTTATCGACGAGCTCGTCCATCTTTTTCTGGCGTAATTATTTACTCTTTATTGATGTTCTGAAGTATAATTTCAAATCGGTGCCTTGTATGTCCCAAACTACTGACACACCTACCATGCTCCTCTGTTCTAATTTCTTATACTAATATATCATGTGATACTTTTGGAGCAAAGGAACCTTCACTGGAGATATTAACCAACAGATCCTACAACCTGAATAGGATTTTATTATGAATGTGAATAAACTACAATTAATATTCTAATTGACAAAATAATCTACTTACAATCGTCTTAACAACTACCCATGTGGCCTTTAAATTGAACTATCCATTGGTATTTATTGGGCCCTCGTCCACTTCTCATGGCATGATGGTGGTGATGAACTGCGATCACGACTTAGTGAGTCATCTCTCAATTATTGTCTATTTTCATTAATCATTGCTTCCTCTAGTTTTCTAAATCTTCCACGAGACTACCAATGGGGATATATTTTGTTAACCTTGTTTTTCTTTCCTAATTGACTTTTAGCCTACTATAAACATAATGGAAATACTAATTTGCAGGGTTGTATCTAAAAAGCAGAAGAAAAACACAAAAAAGATTATTCTTCAGAAAATAAGATTATCACTAACCAATAATTTAGTAGAAATATAAGAATCATCAAACTTCTTCCAAATATCCTGGTGAAAAAAATAAAATTTAACAATTAGGTGCTCATGACTAGGCTTAGGCTTTCTAATGTACTCACGTGTGAGTTGTGACTTAAAGTCCCTCCACTGCTCATTAACATAAGAAATTCACTTATTCTTCAACCTATCATCACTTACTTGAAACTAAAAAAATTACTACAATTACATCAATAAGTAGGTATTACTATTTTACAAAAATATACTATCAAATCATGTAAATAAAAATTAACACGTTAAGTTTTTTCCATATACTTTCTTTTAATTCATCTGATACCTGACCCCAATCATATATCAAAATACTCACTTTGCTACGTCAAAAGTATGCCACATAGCTCCTAAGAAGAGAAACATTTTTACCATAACAAGTCCAAGTTTCATGATTAAACTCGATCGACAAATTAATACTCGTGTTGATGACTTTTGTTAAGTTAGCCATTATTGTGGCACCTCTAGTTTTTCTTTTTCTTTTATTCTCATTAGAGTAACACTCATTTTTCTCAGTGGTACTAGATAAATGATCCATCTAAGTTCAAAACAACAACAACAAAATGAGAAAAAACATCAACTCAATCTCAAAACAACAACAACAACACCATTAAACCTTTAGGAATTTAGGTTTTTAACAACAACAACAACAACAATATTAAACTTAAGATATATCAACAAACTCAACAACATTAGTATTAATATCATATCAAATATCATACTTGAATTCAAATCTACTTACATATCCTCAAACCAAGTTAAAAATTAGGTTCAATAAATTTTCAATAGATGTTTCCCATTATGTTGATCTATTGAAGTCTTGTATAATCAATTTATTAAAACTTATTTTAATCACTATAGAGTTCCAAAAAAAATTCCAATAAAACTAAATATATAGCAAAATGTAAAATATGTTTGTGTGTTATAGTGCATTGGTGCAATGGGTGAGTTTTGCTCCATTGCACCATTGCAACAAGATAAAACTTTCAATATCTCAATAACTCAATAAAAAAAACAATAACACTAAACCTTTAATATCTCAATAAAAAAACCTTAAATTCAACAATAACACTGAAAATCTTCAATATATCAATAACTCGACAACAACAACATTAAACCTTCGATATCTTAATAACAACAAACCTTTAATGCAACAATAATACTAAACCTTCAACATCTCAATAACTCAATAACAAAAACAATAACATATAACATTAACAACAAACCTCCAATATCTAAATAACAACAACAACAACAACAACAACAACAACAACAATATTAAACATTTCACTTATCCCAACAAAACAACAAGATAAAACCTTCAATAAAAATCTCAACAACAACAACAAATAAACCTTCAGGATTTAGGATCTTAAAAACAACAGCAATATTAAACCTAACATATCTCAACAATATCATTGTTACATGCACAATGGAGATATTTTACATGCCAGGAGCGTGATGAAGAAGTCAAAGAATAAAATATCATTTGAGTTTCTTTTCCCTTATTTCAAGTATCATTTAAGTTCCTCCTGTAACACTCCAAAATTTACCCTCTCTTTTTCTAACCTCAACTAACTTGTGTTTCTCTTTTATTTGTATTTTTATTAGGTCATAACTTTGCATCCTTTTATTTACATTAAGCTCCTGAGACATGTGATTAAGGCATTTTCCTGTGATTTGAGTTTTCCATATTCAGAGGTAATTTATCTGGTTATTGCACTCGAGATGAGACAAAGGTTGAGTTTCCAACATCATGATTATCTTCTTTACCAAGGCTAATCAGATATCAAGATCATCTTCTACATGATTTTTCAAGAGGATCAGTGTGCACTTAAGGGCAGGAATTTTGGTCAAGATGTCATGCCCCAATTTTGTTCGAGCATTTGAATTTTTTTCATTTTTCATTCATCTGAATTTATTTTTACTTTGCATAGCATAACATCCATTTTATCTCGCATAGTGCCTAAAATGTCACACGGAATAATTTCTCGGATTTACAGACAGACCAGTCAAACTGAATCTCAATTGTGCGTAAAATTAGTGGACGGAAAATTTTAAAATCAAGCTTGCAGACGTCAATTATATTAATCTACGTTTCACGCAGTTTAACTTGACATGTTCGTTTTAATTTTTTGATGATTTTTCGTCTCATTTTGATCTGTTCGAGCGTTTTAACGGGTCAAAATTTATTTTAGAATCTGACTAAATGATGTATTTTTCCGAGTTGTATATTTCGCAATGATCATTTTGGTGTATAGGTTTATTTTTTTGAGTACTTGGACGTCCGACGTTTATTTATTTGGGATCCGTTTATTTTTATATTTTGTCTAAATATTTAGAATAAATAAATAGGATAATTAGTGTTTTAATTTTAATTTTATTTTAAATATTTTAGGTTTAACTAATTATTTAATTTGAGCTTTAAAATGGACATTAGGGACATTATTGACAATTTAGAGTTAACCTTAATTTGGTATATATATATATATATATATATATATATATATATATATATATATATATATATATATATATATATATATATATATATATATATATATATATATATATATATATATATATATATATATATATATATATATATATATATATATATATATATATATATATATATATATATATATATATATATATATATATATATATATATATATATATATATATATATATATATGCAAAATACCCTTTTTCGTTAACTTTAATTTGGGGTCCAGTTTGGTCCCTTATCTTTAAAAAGTGTCAAGTTGGTCATTTAACTTTTAAAATGGGGTCATTTTAGTCCTCACCGTCAGTTGCCCCCAAACGTCTGTTTATTTTGTATATCTGGCAGATGACCTGGCAATTGTATTCATCATGTTGCTTGCTTCTCCTTCCTCCTTCCGTTCAAATTCCTAAATTAATCCCAATCCCAATTTCCTAAATTAATATAGGGTTTTTTTATTTGGCAAGCATGAAATCCGGATGTTCCTCCTCCATTTCGAAATCGAAAAGTCGAGATTCGAATGTTAGAAGTAGGTCACGATGGAAGCCCATATGCCATTGTAGAGACATGGTTGTTCTTCAAAGGGCAACTACTGTTAAAAATATGAGAAAACTATTCTGGGATTGTCCAAATTATAAGGTATGCAAGCTGGTTTTGTTCTCTGTTGAAGTTCTGTTTTTGTTTAAGTTATGTTTTTTGTCCAAATTATAAGTTATATTTTTGTTTAAGTTTAAATTCATTATCCATCATCCTCTAAACAATGAAACTTATAGGGAGATATGCAAGCTGGTTTTGGCTTCTTTGGTTGGTTTTATGAGGAGATGGGTGATGAGAAGGAGCAATTTTAAATGCATAGGCTGGGTGTGGTAACTAAGAGACTTGCTGAAGCAAAAAAGCACATTGAAAAAGTGACAATGGAGAATGAAGAATTAGGGAAAAAGATGATGAAACTTGAAAGTGAAATGAAGAATATCATGAAGTGGAAAAAAATTTTGATTTTGATGTTTGTGATGATTATCATTGTATTAGTTGTTAGGAGTAGTTAGGGTATTAAGGTTTGTTTGAAAGTAGTATGTTATGGTTTGTTTGTAAGAATTAAGTTAAGTTTTGGTTGTAAGAATTAGGTTTAAGTTTAGTTAAAGTTTGTATCAGTTTTGGATTGTATCACTTCAACATGAATGTAATAGTTGGATTCTAATATATAGATTCTATCAGTTTAGTTAATTTCACTTTTTGCAGTTCAACATGAATGTATCAGTTTTAGTTTTGGATTGTATTAGTTGCACATGAATATAACAGTTAAAGATAATGTTAACTTGGTATGCATTGATAAATATCATGTCAAAGTGTTTTTAATTTGGTCTGTCAAAGCATAACCAACAGTTAAAGATTATGTTAATTTGATTTGTCAATGATATATTTAGTATGTTATGTTTTTATGTTTACTTGATCTGTTATAGACATGTGAAAGTTGGTCTGTTAATTTGGTCTGTTAATTTTGTCTGCATTTTTACACCACATTAGACATGATTATAGTAATATAAAGTTCGTGACAGGTTCATTTCATAATACATAAAGTTCATGACAGGTTCTGCTTTTAGGTTCATTTCATAATACCTATAAGTTGGTTATGCTTTTAACGTAAAGTTCATGACAGCAGGATACATAAACAACAACAACAACAGCAGGATACATAAACTTGTAATACATTCCACAAAATAGACTTGTTCCACAACTGATACACATGTTCCAAAACAACAGTAGAATACATAAACTTGTTCATGGCAGTTAGGTTATTCTTTTAACACAACTGATACACATTTTCCACAACAACAGCAGAATACATAAATATTGTAATACATTCCACAACTAGAATTTTCTAGGTAACTGAATACACATGTTCCACAACTAGAGTTTCTTCTTTGGCATGGTCCTCTTTGTTGGAGTAGACCTCCTTATTACTGGGCCAACAACATTCTTGGAAGAACTCAACCTAGTTGTAGGCCCAGGTGACACAAAAGGCCTTGTTGGCTTCCTTATAGGCAGCTTTTGTGTGTTGCCCTTAGCAGGTCCATGTGTCTTCTGAGCAACCTTTCCCTTAGAAGTCTGAGATGATTGGCTAGATTGTTGAGTAGAATTTCTCTTAGTAGTGTGTGTTACTTTGTTCTGAGAGGGTTGGCTTGGTTGTTGAGCAGGCTGAGTTATTGAAGTAGGAGTATGTTGGCTAGGTTGTTGAGCAGTCTGAGTTGGAGTATGGGAGGGTTGGGCTGATTGTTGAGTAGTCTGAGTTGTTGTGTCCTTACATGTAGACTTGTAATGTCCTGCTTTCTTACACCTACTACACTTCACCAGAAAACATATTTTTCTCAATTTGCGAGCAGACCCATCAATTTCACCTTGTTATAGGTTCCTCCTTTTTTTTAGGTCTACCAGGCATCTTCTTGAACTTGGGTGGTTGCACATCTGGATATGGTGTCTTAACCCACAAGTTTGCTCCGTTAGCAGAGTAGATCACACGCTTATAAACTGCCTTGTACCTTGAAACCCTATAATAATATGGAAAGTAAGTATCAATTTTGAAATTCCTACTTATCATAGAAGAATGAGCATGAACACATGGGAGTCCTTTGAGTTCCCATCTTCTGCATGAACATATATGATCTTTCAAGTTCACAACAAACTTGTCAGCTTGATCTTCTAGGTGCCTTACTTCAAATATATGTTCATCAGACATCCTAAATGATTAAACAAAAAAAATACATTAGTCACTTGTATGTCATAGATGTAACACCCCCTTTCTATACCCCCAAATAAACAAGTAAATCATCCAGGCACTTAATAAAAAATTTCATCAGAGTATAATTAACACATGGTATAAAAGAGGCACGCCACATTATCCAGGAAATTCAAAACACGTACAACACCTGCTCATAAAGATATGCAACAAAGGGTAAATCACCCCCAAGGAACTTAGTCCTTAAAACCCACACATCAATATTTAGAATAAAAGCGGAAACATCTAAACATTGAGTCACTTCATTCATATAAACATCATATACATCAACAGATTAATTCAAGTCAAAAGTTATGGTTACAAAACATTCCAGCAGATACATACACAGATGTATCACAAAAGAACCCAAAAGAATTCCTAACTACCCGGTGCTACATATCAGAGCCAACCGACCAAAAAGAATGAAGTCACGCTTCGCAAAAGACCTCCAGCAGACCTACTCTGCAATGCCTCATAGAGCATTATAAAACAACAGAAGGGTGAGAAACATTATCATAACAAACAATGCATAGAATATATATATATATATATATATATATATATATATATATATATATATATATATATATATATATATATATATATATATATATATATATATATATATATATATGTGTGTGTGTGTGTGTGTGTGTGTGTGTGTGTGCACACCAATATAGAATACACATACTACATTTCTCACCGCAATACAACACAATTCAATCATATACATATCGCAACACATATACAGGTCATCACAAAACATACACAGTTATGTCCATCATACCGATATATCATATGAAGATAATAACACACTCATAGAGACCGACTCACGACTCTATGCAGATGCAAATGCGGTACCGACTCATTCAGCAGGTTGAATTGAAGAACCAAAAGGAACCATCTCTCGTTACCGAAGTAACTCCCCGTTGGGCCTATGGTGTTCACCCATTGTTCACACCCCACATGGGCACATGATGTTTTAGGATTGCTCACACCCCACAAGAGCACACAATCTTCCTGCAGATTCTCCACGAAATCAAAATAAACTATCGCTCACACCCCACAAGGGCACACGACGTTTCTACAGATCCTCTTAGGGATCAAGGACAAACCATCGCTCACACCCCACAAGGGCACACGAGGTTTCAGCAGATCCTACGTGGGATCAGACACACAAGAGTGCAATCATGATGCTTCACAAACAAAATGACTCCATACATTCTTGACATGCATACATATACACAATATATATATATATATATTCATGCACATTTCATTCAATTCAAACAATTGCACAACGTTTCCAAACAGCCACATTTCATACTTCATGATTTACGGTCTAGGATTCACGCCATACGGCTACCCACAACATTCCATATCACACACACAACCATGCATAATAAGAAGAACTTATCACACTTGAATCGAAGAACCAATCATGGAAGTGAAACACAATAAAATAACACCCTGCTACGCTCGCTACCCTGTTCGCCTAGCGAACTCACAGCGAGTGCTCGCTACCTGTTCGCCTAGCGAACAAGCTCGCGAGAGCAAACAGAAGCCTCTGACTTGCTTCGCTACCACACTGGCTCAGCGAAGGTATAGCGAGTCGCTCGCTACCCCTTTCGCTACCAGCGAAGAACACTACAACCCATTCTGCCCAAGTCTGGGATCGTTCGCTACTAGCTCGCCATAGCGAATGCTCGTGACCTGCTCGCCTAGCGAACGTGCCAGCGAGTGTCTGCAAACCCAGAATTCTCCACTGTTCAAAAACTCTGAAACTCACCGAAATCTACCCGATTCAATCCCAACTCGTTTCAGCAGCTTAGTCCAACGATCCTTAACTAAATTCTACCATTCATTCTCACTCTTAGCCTTGAAAACTCAGGTCCTGCTGATTAACTCAAATTCGACCTAAAACGGAAAATGAGCAAAACTCTCCCCAATCCAAAAACAAACTGATAGAAATATACATAATCATATACATCGAAAGAATAATAAAGTTTCACACCCTTACCCGATTAATCGAAGCTTACAAGTTTGATTCTTGATGATTCTAGGTTTTTCTCCTCTTTTCTCTTCTCTCTTCTCTCTTCTTTCTTCTTTCCTTTCTATTTCTTTCTATATCATTTCTTTTCTCTCTAATTCCACTTATACTCTTTCTATTCTATTTCTCTCAAATATCTACTAATCAAGGATTATCTAAAACACCCTCTAATTAATTCCCAAAACTCTCCGAATAATAAAATAACACAATAAGCACACATAATATATTAATGTTCAAATTCCACAATTAAAAGAATAATCAATCAAAATAAATTAAAAGACTCAACAAAAATGGGAAATTCAGAATCGGTGCGTTACAATAGACATCCTAAAGAATTAATGTATGTTGTGACATACCTTACTAGCCAGTTGTTGGTTTATGTGCATGTGACATCAAGTTTCTTTCTAATATATGGAAAAATATCATTCTCATCCAAAGTACCAAATCTCATTCTGTTATTTGCCCATCTCTCCATCATCTATATTCTGATGTCTTCTAACATAGTGATTAAAGGTTTTGCCCTTGCTTCAAGAATGACACTATTAAAGGACTCAGGCATGTTGTTGAGAACAAAATCACATTTGTTTTCAGTCTTAAAGTAAGATCTACTCTAAATTCTTGGTGGGATCTTCATCATATGTTTAAATGCTTCTTCATTGATGGCCCTTATTCCCTTCATCTCTCTTTCCCATGCCTGTGGGTATGTTGACTTGGCAGCCTTCCATATTATGTCCTTCAACATATTTCCAGGAAACTTTTTCCTAAAATTGTTATAGAGGTGCCTAACACAAAACCTGTGCTCCACCCTTGGCAATCGCTCATCCATAGTAGGTAGCAGACCCTGCAATAACATACAATGTACCATTACAATATAGTATAACAGGAATAGCATAACATAAACACATAAAACCATAAGAATAGATGAAAAACTTGCCTTTTATTGGTCTGAAATGAAGGTGTAAGTCAAGCATTCATCTTTGCCTCCAAGGTCATCAATTAACATCTCTAAAAACCAAGTCCAACTATCCTTGTTTTCACTCTCCACAACTGCATATGCTATGGGAAGCATCTGATCATTAGGATCCCTCCCAATGGCAGCTAGAATCTACCCTCCACACAACCCCTTAAGAAAACACCCATCTAGCCCTATTACATGCCTGCACAACTTAAAGCTTTCCTTACACGCAACATAACATATGTAAAGCCTTCTAAAATATGGTCTTTCATCCTCAATACCTACTTGTACAAGCTCAACATTGAACTTAACTGTTGACCCTGGATTGGCTCTTAACAGTTCATGACAGTAGTCATAAACCCTTGTGTAATCTCCCAAAAAGGAACCATCAACATAGTCTCTAGCTGCAAATCTTGCTCTTATAGCTTTGGTTTTGTTGACCCCAACATTCCACTTTTTTGGTGTTTTCTCCTTGATATCCTTTATACTCAACCTTGGATTATTTTTCAAGCTATTTTGAATTCTTTTACTCAACCACTTTGTACACATCAGCTTCACATTATACTCTCTACTACAACTGTATTTGTCAATTATTTTCCTAAGTTGCCAAGTGTCTTTATTTGACAACTTACTACAATAAGCCTCCCACTCACAACCAACTTTACATATAACCCTTACCCTAACTCTGTCATTTTTTACAAGCCTTACGTCTCTACCATTTTGCACAGCATAAGTTGTTATTGCTTCCCTAAAATCACCCTTTGAACTAAAGTACATTCCCACATCCCACTTGTAATCTGACATGTCTTTTGTCTATCTGAAAATTGGATGTTTTTTTCTTAGAACACCACTGCTATCATCACTGTCACAACCACTTTGCATGTCCTCACTGTCATTGTCACTCCCTTTACCATCATTTTCTAGGACTTCTCCATTATCATCATTTTCATGACCAACTAGGGTATCAAGTTCATCCTCCTCAATCTCATCACACCCATCAGACTCATCCTCAAAAGCAACATCTTGTGTGCTATCATAATTGTAGTCCTCATCTACACTATCATCAGATGATAAACTTAAGTCATCCTACACTGCAGCTTTACCTTTTTCAACTCCAACATTACCTTCTTCCCCTGCAGGATTCCCTTTTTCAACTCCAACATTACCTTCTTCCCCTACAGGATTCCCTTGTTCAACTCCAACAGTAGGTTCATCCACTGCAAGATCCTCATCAACTTTAACATCCCCTGCAGGATTCCTTTCCTCCAACCCAGCAGTGGCTTCATCAACTCTAACATCACCTTCCTCCAACCCAACAGTGGCTTCATCAACTCTAACATCACCATCCTCTAACCCAACAGTGGTTTGTTCAACTTCCACAACTTCATCATTCAGTTGACTAAGTAACTCCTCTACCTCATCTACAATTTCAGCAGGGTCCTCATCAACTTCATCAACAACAGCATCACAGTAGCCAGGTTGAGACAATGTGTGTTCAATATAAATATCAATATTTTGGTGCACCTTATACATATATGCAATTTCTAAAGCACCATTGTCATCAATAAGTGGACTCATCCCAAATTGAGGGTCCTTGTAAAATATTGTTTCAAACTCCCTATAACCTAAGTCTTTTAATACACCAACTAGCTCAAAATAACTCCATGTCTACATCTACCCTCAAATCATCTACTACTCCATTCTTATATACACTATGACTAGGGCTGGAAATGAGTCGAGTCGAGTCGAACTCACCTCAGCTCGACTCGACTCGTTAAGAATTGGTTCAGCTCATATCTCGGTTCGAGTTAAACACGAACTTTTTTTTAAGCTCAAACTCGACTCGTTATAAGTTCACGAACATTTCGGTTCAACTCGTTAGGTTCATCTCATTAGGTTCAACTCACATGGTTCACGGACTTAAAAGCTATTTTTTAAATCTTTTTTTATAGTATATTTAACATTTTAAATTAATATTTTTTTAAAAATAAAATAAAAGTTATCATATTGAAATTTAACTTTATCTTTGAAATCTACTAGTTCAAAACCTATACAACTTTCAAAGATATATTTGAGGGTCTAATTCAAAAACTACTAAATTGAAGATTAAATTTGTCTAAGATTTGGAGTAAATATTTAAACCTAATCTTAAAGACAATATAATTCTTCTCATATGTAATCGAGTTGACTCATGAACCTAACGAGTCGAACTATGTATAGTTCAAGTTCAGCTCATTTAGTTAACGAACTTAATTTTTTGCTCATATTCAACTCATTTGGTTCATGAACCTAGTTCAACGATTTAATTGTCGAATCAAATTCTGAACTATTTTCGAGTTGGTTCGGTTTATTTCCAGCCCTAACTATGACCTTCATTTGTGAACTCGCCACTATGATGAATTTTGAGAGTTATGTATTTATCCATGATACCTAATCATATCATGTAAATAATTAGAGTTTACACTAACAAATTTACATAAACCCTAAATCTGAATCTCTACCAAAAAACCCTAAATCAGAGAGAAATGAACTAACCTTTTGATTATGTCTCTTGAATCATCTTCAATCCTCCACCCTCAATCCTTCGCGTCTGTAAACCTTGAATCATCTTCAATGATTCAATGATTCAATGAATTCTCCAAGCGATCAAGATATGATTACACTTCTCCAAGCGTTGTATTGTGCCTTCTTCTAGGTAATGGAAACATTAGATTGTTTTTTCTTCCTCTAAGACACTTTATATCCACGTCAGTAGCTCCACCTGGACAAACGTGACATTTTTTTTAAAAGTTTGACTAATGACAACACACAGAAGGATAAACGTGACACCATTTTAAAAGTTAAAGGACCAACTTGACACTTTTTAAAGATAATGGACCAAACTGGACCCCGAGCTAAAGTTAAGGGACGAAAAAAATTATTTTGCCATATATATATATATATATATATATATATATATATATATATATATATATATATATATATATATATATATATATATATATATATATATATATATATATATATATATATATATGATAATATTTTAATTTATTGTTCGGATTGAATTATGTCGATACGCTATTCGCATTTTGTGTGCATTATGCATGACATTTGTGTTTAGTTCGATCCGGTTGTAATGATCGCATTTTTGCGTTAGCAACATTAGTGTTTTAAAACATTTTAAATTTCTTTTCTTTGCGTTTCTTTTTGTTATATTCAGATCCACACAATTTTTATCCAAGCAGCGATGATCACGTCAAGTGTAGCAAGCTAGTGGCGAATTTTATCAGTTTATGTGTGATGTTTTATATTTATCGTTGTATTTCGATTTTACATGCGTCCGTTGGTAGCATAGTAACAATCCACTTTTTGCGCTTACCGATTCACGTCTCGATATGAAATTTGTGATTTTTTATTACCTTGTTGTTTCTTGATTCGATTTGCGATGACCACTTACGCGGTAGTAATTTGTCTTTTTTAATTTGTGCTAATTTTTTACGATCCAATATCGTTATGATTATATTCGAATCTAATTTTTGGGTAGCCTTTGCGTGTTTTCGCATACGCGACCTTGATTTGCGTATTCGTGTGATAATTTTCATGTGTGCACTTCTCTTTTCAGTTTACGTTTTGATCCAAACTAACTTAATTCACTTCTGTCTAAAACTCACAAACTAAATGCAAATATTTTTATCCTTCGGGATTGTTCGTCGAATCATTTTCAGAAAAGAGCACGTTATTTCCGTTCTACCGTAAACAAGCATCGACCCTAACTGCTAGAATGCGAATCTAACATCGCTCATAAAAAAAACACTTAACCAATCTATGGTTAGTCTATCGAACTACGAGCGCTCTAACTTCTTCATTCTCGTCCGAATGAAGATACGTAGGTACAAGATTGTGATGTCTTGGCGAGCATGATCCCCTCATTCACCAGTAATCCTCTACGTTGACTCTGACTTTCATATTGCATAAGGAAATACGTAGGCCTAGGACGAAAAAGTCCTATCTAGTCTCTTTTTGTTTTCTCCTTTCCGTTTTCGTTTAGCAAGTAGGCTTTAGATAAACACACCCTTTGATTAGAACAACAAGAGTAGATCCCGTTGAGTACAAAGGATGCGAAGGGGTGTTAATACCTTCCTCTCGCGCAATCGACTTCTGAACCCAGAACTTGGTTCGATGGCGACTCTATTTTTCCGCTGGTTTCTTTTCGCGTTGCAACACCTCCTTCGTGTTCTTTTTTCGTCTTTCCTTGCATTGTATGATTAGAGAATATACGAACGAAGTTCGGCCTTGTTTGTTGAAGAACTAGTTGGAGAAGATACAATGGTGCAGAGATAGAGATGATATAATGGTAAACATGTTAGAGATGATACGCGTGTAGTGCTCTCGTCGTTAATGGAGATGATAAATTTTGTTAGGACTCAATGTGTTTTTTGTAAGGGTTGAGTATGGTTTTCATAAGGTAAGGGAAAACTGAAGAGACATGACAAGCTAAGCTTTGTTTCTTGATTAAGAGTAAAGCATTTCACCATGGTTGGAAAATCCAACCTTGGTTAAATCCTAGTTATTTATTTTAATTTTAGCAAGGCGTAGTTGTAACACCCCAAATTTAATCAGAATATTTTAATTGAGAATATTTGTATTTTGGTATTTTCGGTGGCTTTGTGAATTATTGAGGAATTATGCTTTTTGGAGTATTTATTTTGGAATAATAGTATGTAATATGGATTTATTTATATTATTATGAATTAAAATAAATATAAGAGGAATAAGGGTAAATTGGACATTTAGAGGAGTTAGTGAGGATATTATGGGAAAAACCTAATTGTGTGGCCCAAGTCTAAGTTTGACAAAATAGAATACTGGAGAGATTTAGAATTCATTTGTTAACCGTGGAAAGTTTGGTGGCCAGAGCTCTGAAGGAAAGGTTGGAGGCAGAAGATCCCAAAGTTAATCGTGAAAGCTGCGAATCGACTAAGATATGGGGAGTATCGCTTTTCATGATTTTCTATGTATGTCTTTCGATGTGTTTATGGTTGGTTTGGGGGTTTTAGGGAGAATTATGCGAAAAAGGGACTTTGGCCTTCGTGGCCAAAATCTATCATTGAGATTTTGACCGTGATAAGATTAGAAGGTTATACGAACAAGTGATTTATGGTCTTTGTAGCCTAGATCTATCATGGAAGTGGTAACCGTAAGGATTCTAAGGGTAGAGATGGGAAATAATGACCTTTGGCCTTCGTGGCCTAAACCTGTAAGTGCAAATCTGACCGTGAATTAATTGAGAAATTAGGGAAATTGATTATAAGACTCTGAGATTATGGTTGTGATATGTTTGACCCTGTAGGAATAAGAATGTTCAAATGTGAGTATCTCTGATGCACTCAGAGAAATTGCAGGGAAGTAGTGATTTAGGAAGTGAAAATGTTGCCGGGTTGGCCTAACAAACCATAGATTTTGTGTCGTAATCGCTGTATGACCTTAGGGATGATTTAGGGATGTTTTGGGGGCATGGGGTATGTGAATCGTATGAGTATTTGAGCAAGAATCAGTTCTGGTCGTAACAGGTTTTGCTGTCATCGCACTGTTCGCCTAGCGAGCATGCCAGCGAAGGCTCGCCAAAGACTCGCCTAGCGAGCATGCTAGCGAAGACTCGCTACCGACTCGCCTAGCGAGCGAGCCAGCGAACGTAGCAGATTTCGCGAAAGTTGATCGTGTTGCAGCAACGCCTTGATGTTTAATTCTGGGATTTCGGGGATGGATTACCATGAGTATGGCAGTGAGGAATGATGTGATTGATAGGTGATAGTGTGAGGACTAGCGCGAGTATAATTGATGAATTACTATGAGATAACATGGGATAATATTATGAATTAATATGAGATAACATGGGATAATATTATGAATTAATATGGGATAACATGAGGTAGTATTATGAATTAATATGTGATAATAGGATGGGCTAATATGAGGATGACTATGAGCTAATATATGATTTGGACGTGATTATATGATGATTTATGTGATGATGATTATTATTATGACGAATTATGTGATAACACGAGATATGATGATTTATGTGATGATGATTATTAAATTGACGAATTATGTGATAACACGAGATATGACGATTTATGTGATGATGATTATATTGATGAATTATATGATGACATGACGTATGAGGTTAATTATTATGATGAATTATATGACGAAATGAGGTGTGATGATGAGTTTTATGATGTGCTATGATGACATGATGTATGATGATGATTATGATGATGAGCTATGACGTTGATGATGATGAATATGATGAATATGATGAATGACGATGCACCTATGATGTTATTATGAGGGTTATTATTGTGACGTGTGCATCATGCGTTCATGTGCATCCGAACTTCGGTTCAAGACCTCGATTACTTGGCTTCAATCCCACTGTGCGGATGTGAAGTATTTTGATGTGCTCCGGCTCTCAAGTAGAATCGATCCTATTGATGAGGATCTATGGAGGATAGATGGCCCAGTGTCCATTGGGCTGTGATGATTGGTACCACATGCATTGATTCTATGTTGCATTTGCATTTATGAGCCTTGTAAGAACACATATTGTTTCTTAGTAATATCTCTATGTTTTGATGATAACTCTTATGAAATTTTGTATTAAAGAATTATATACTCTAAAATTTGTTCATGAATATTTGCTGCAGATAATAAAAGTATATATACATCCAAGAGCAAATTAATCTGAACGCTGTCTGCAGAAGAATTTGAAGCAGAAGCACCTGAAGAATCTGAAGCAGAAGCTGCAGAAGAATCTGAAGCTAAAGACTCTAATAAGATCTGAAGACTCTGAAGCATTGAAGAACTTTGTATGAGAGTTAAGAAGCACAATTTTTCAGAAGACTCTGAGAGTACTACACGCTGCATGTACTGAGGATCTGATTCATAAAACTCTGCTCTGATAGAACTACACGCTAAAGCACACTTGCTGCCTTACTTTTATTCAGCAAAATCTGATGGGAATCCAAGACTCTGATCATGCAAGATCTGATGGTTACCCTGCTGGAAAAAAATAATTATTGAAGAAGAATTCAAAGTAATATCCTTTGATTTAGCTCAACGACTCTTTCCTCTTTTAGACTTGACACTAGAACACAGACCAAAAGCATTTCTCTGTGCATTATACTTCTAGGAAAAGTCATGTGATGTAAAGACAAAAAGGTTCAGGCCTTTTCAGTACACAACCTCCAATGTCAAGACTTTGTGGACTACTGTGCATATAAAAGCAAGTCTTCATCATCTTCTTCAAAGTGATCTACAACCAACGAATCTCAAAAAGAAACTCTTACAAGCTCTCATAAAATATTTTTATTGCTGAGTTTATTCTTTTGTTCTTAACATTAAGTGAAATATCACTGTTGTGATAAAGCTTGTTAGAAGCATTCATACACTTGTATTGATCTTACATTTTATTATAATAGTTCCTTAAGAAGATCCAGTTGGGATCTGAAGTTCTTGAGAAGACTTTGAACAGTTGTTCTTAGTGCTTACTATTGTAATCAGTTGATTAAATAGTGGATTAAGTCCTTGTTTGAGAAAGGCAAATCACTCTAGGTAGGGTGGACTGGAGTAGTTGAGTTCAACGAACCAGGATAAAAATACTTGTGTTTTTACTTCTAAGTTTTATCTTCATACTTATTCAACCCCCCCCCCCCCCCTCTTCTAAGTATTTTCTCACCTTCAAGCCTTTGTGTATAAATTATGACGTTGTGGCCTTCAAGGCCTATTGAAGGATATGAATGTGTTGAATATGAATATGACGCCATTTATGCATTAATTGTTATACATTGATTATTATGAATTGTTTTACTCACCCTGCCTGTTTGAATGTTACCTCCACGTGGGTAACGTGCAAATGACCAAGTTTAGCTGTGGATGTCGTCGAGGAGTATTTTTGAAGTCTTAGAGTTGTTAGCCTTTTGGTTAACTTAGAGGGTTTTGCTCTGATATGTAACATCTAGTTGGGTTCTTTGAGTTGAACTATATATCAGTGGGTTATTTTACTAACTTTTCCTTATGAGGAAAACCTTGAGTTATGTTTTGAGTTCCGCTGCTTTGTGAAAATTGATGTATTTTGAGAAAACCCGTGTGTTACGGAGCATTGACTTATTTTGAGACATTGAGAAATGTACGCCCTTTTGTGGCTTTTTATGAAAGTTAATATTTTACTCTGAAATCCGTGTTATTTTGCCGTAATATCTGTGGGGTAGGATAAGGGTGTTACATTAGTGGTATCAGAGAAGGTCGGTCCGTTCGACCAAGTTGTCTAATGTTGTTTGTTCCCTTGTATGCGACATGTGTGTAAAAACAATGTCAGTACACGTTTGTTTTCTAACCTTTGTCTGCAAAAGTGGGAATGAAACAAGTGGGGGAGAAGCTATGCTTCTCCAGGACGCTGCAAGTGTGAAGTGGCGGCTCAGTGTGTGGTTGAACGCTCTTATAGCTTGGTAAAGATGGTTTATACCCCATCTTGATTTTCAGCTGTCTATTGACAAATTGAGGAACTGATCAGCCTTAATCTGTTGTTGATAGTAGACAGAGTCATGTTGGATGGGATAGACGTGTCTTGCAAGCTTAGATGGTGTGTGTCGAGAATTGTTTGAGTTAAGCTAAGTGCTTACGAAATGGTTTGATAAGTTGGCGCAGGACGATGTTGAGATGTTTAATTTCGATGGGAATTTTGAGTATTAATGAAAGTGGGGAAGTTGGTGGGTTGCTGATTAATTATAGTTGTCTCGAAGTTACCCTGACAAGATAGTGATATACAGCCAGGACGTGACGTGGAGTTGTGATCGACTTAGTACGAAAACTAGTCCGAGATTGAGAGCTCCATATTATTCGTCTGTTTGGATGGTCAAGGAATTAAACTGATTGAGTAGTTGGGAGGCTTGTGTCTGGTGTGTGTGTTGAGGCAACAGATTGTGAGGTCAAGTATATTAAAGGTGGACAGTGATTTCTGGTAATTATTAGAGAAGGTCAGATGTGGAATGCAATATTGGTATAATTAGGCCTTTAAATATTTCCAAGTTGAAAATGTGTTGAATGGCCTCCTTAGTGTGAAACTGTGGTTGTACGTTGAATTCCAAGATCACAGCTTTTTACGGAATTGAAATCGGACACCCGGAAGTCATGTAACGGTCGAAAATAGAATTTCGAACTTTCAGGTTCTCTAGGCGAGCAATATCCTTCGCCTAGCGAACAACTCCAGAAGGAAGTGGCCGCTCGCCTCTGTGTTTGTCGAGCGAAATGTCCTGGGGCAGAAGAATGTTATTTTCATATTTTTGCCGTAACGGGAGAACCGTAACTCGGAATGATGCACGGTTCAAAGCGTTGGAAAGCCATTTCAATGCTTTATATGATGGTGAAGTAGTGGCATGGAATTAAGTTATTTAGTGATGGACTATGTTTGGATTTTGTAGTAAGTGCGGAAAGTACAGTTCGTGTTTCTGCCATAACTCACAAATTGAGTGCCCGATTGGCATGGGGCTTCAGAAGGATGATGGCTTTGGGTTGAATTACCATTCGGGTAAAGAGGACATGGTGGCCGATGTATTGATTTGGAGTTCTTTGCATATACCGATGATGATGGTAAAAGAGTTAGAACTGATTGAGCAATTTAGTGATACTAGCTAGGTTGGTGAAGAGACTTCTTATGGAGTCAAGCTTTGTATGTTGGAGCTTACTAGTGGCATTCTTGATGAGATTCGAGAAGGTCGGAAATCTGGTTGAGTTGGTAGATTGGTTGAATTTGATGAATTAAGGCCGAGAAGCTGATTTTCAGATTAATGGAAATGGTATCAGGAGATGTCGTGATAGAGTTTGTGTCCCAGATTTTGTGAGTGGAATAAGAGTATTCTTGAAGAAGGACATTGAGGTAAATTGAGTATCCATCCCGGTGCTATGAAGATGTGATCAAATTTGAGGAAATTGTTTTGGTGACCATAGATGAAGAGAGAAGTGGTTGAGGATGTATATGCTGGTTAGACTTGTCGAAAGTCGAAGATTGAACATCAGAGACCATTGGGTCTGATGCAACTGTTGAATATTCCAGATTGGAATTGGAATAGTATTTCCGTGGATTTTGTGTCGGGTTTGTCGAAGACTGTGAGAGGGATATGATTCAATTTGGGTGATTTTGGATAGATTGACTAGAGCAGCTCATTTTATACCGATGAGGATTAACTATTCTATGTTGAAGCTAGCTGAGATGTATACTGAGAAAGTTGTGAAGTCGTATGAGATATCATCGAATATCGTGCCTAATAGAAATCTGAGATTTGCATTGATATTTTGGGAGAGTATGCAAACATTTTGGGTACCATGTTGAAGTTGAATTCTGCCTATCATCCGCGGACGGATGGACAGACCGAGAGGACTATCCAGTCTTTAAAGGAATTGTTGAGAGCTTGTGTGTTGGATCAAAGTGGATCGTGGGATAGTCATTACCGTTATTTGAGTTTACCTATAATAACAGTTATCATTCTAGTATCGGAATGGCACCGTATGAGGATTTGTATGGTAGGAGGTGTAGGAATCCTTTGTGTTGATATGAGTCAGGCGAGAGTGATGTGCTCGGACCCGAGATTGTGTAAGAGACGACTGAAACGATCAAGAGGATCCAAGAAAAGATGGGTTTTGAGAGTTATGCTGGTAACTGGTGTTGGTTGAGCTTCGAAGTCTCGGAAGCTCACACTGTGCTTTGTTGGTCTGTATCAGAGTAGCGCAGCGAAAGCGTGGGAGAAGTACCATGTTAGACTGTTTTATCGTTGTCGCTTGTGAAATTGCATGATGTGTTTCATGTGTCTCCGCTGAGGAAGTACATTGATTCAAATGGACCATGTACAAGTGGGAGATAATTTATCTGTTGAGGCATTGCTAGTTCGGATTAGTGAACGAGGAGCAACTTTGAGGTAGAGAAATTGCCTTAGTAAAGGTAGTTTTGGGAGGATCAACTAGAGAAAGTTGGATTTGGGAGTGTGGAGATCAGTTGAGGGAGTTGTACCCGACTCTGTTCCTTGAGGTAATTTTCGAGGGCAAAAATTCTTTTAAGTGGGGGAGAGTTGTAACACCCCAAATTTAATCGGAATATTTTAATTGAGAATATTCATATTTTGGTGTTTTCGGTGGCTTTGTGAATTATTGAGGAATTATGCTTTTTGGAGTATTTATTTTGGAATAATAGTATGTAATATGGATTTATTAATATTATTATGAATTAAAATAAATATAAGAGGAATAAGGGTAAATTGGGCATTTAGAGGAGTTAGTGAGGATATTATAGGAAAAGCCCAATTGTGTGGCCCAAGTCTAAGTTTGACAAATTAGAATTCTGAAGAGATTTAGAATTCATTTGTTAACCGTGGAAAGTTTGGTGGCCAAAGCTCTGAAGGAAAGGTTGGAGGCAGAAGATCCCAAAGTTAATCGTGAAAGCTGCAAATCGACTAAGGTATGGGGAGTATCGCTTTTCATGATTTTCTTTGTATGTCTTTTGATGTGTTTATGGTTGGTTTGGGGGTTTTAGGGAGAATTATGGGAAAAAGGAATTTTGGCCTTCGTGGCCAAAATCTATCATTGAGATTTTGACCGTGATAAGATTAGAAGGTTATGCGAATAAGTGATTTATTGTCTTTGTGGCCTGGATCTATCATGGAAGTGATAACCGTAAGGATTCTAAGGGTAGATATGGGAAATAATGACCTTTGGCCTTCATGGCCTAAACCTGTAAGTGCAAATCTGACCGTGAATTAATTGAGAAATTAGGGAAATTGATTATAAGACTCTGAGATTATGGTTGTGATATGTTTGACCCTGTAGGAATAAGAATGTTCAAATATGAGTATCTCTGATGCACTCGGAGCAATTGAAGAGAAATAGTGATTTAGGAAGTGCAAATGTTGTCGGGTTGGCCTAACAAACCATAGATTTTGTGTCGTTATCGCCGTATGACCTTAGGGATGATTTAGGGATGTTTTGGGGGCATGGGGTGTGTGAATCGTATGATTATTTAAGCAAGAATCAGTTCTGGTCGTAACAGGTTTTGCTATCATCGCACTGTTCGCCTAGCGAGCATGCCAACGAAGGATCGCCACAGACTCGCCTAACGAGCATGCCAGAAGGCTCGCCATAGACTCGCCTAGCGAGCATGCTAGCTAAGACTCGCTACCGACTCGCCTAGCGAGCGAGCCAACGAACGTAGCAGAGTTCGCGAAAGTTGATTGTGTTGCAGCGACGCTTTGATGTTTAATTCTGGGATTTCGGGGATGGATTACCATGAGTATGGCAGTGAGGAATGATGTGATTGATAGGCGATAGTGTGAGGTCTAGCGCGAGTATAATTGATGAATTACTATGAGATAACATGGGATAATATTATGAATTAATATGAGATAACATGGGATAATATTATGAATTAATATGGGATAACATGGGGTAGTATTATGAATTAATATGTGATAATAGGATGGGCTAATATGAGGATGACTATGAGCTAATATATGATTTGGACGTGATTATATGATGATTTATGTGATGATGATTATTATTATGACAAATTATGTGATAACACGAGATATGATGATTTATGTGGTGATGATTATTAAATTGACGAATTATGTGATAACACGAGATATGACGATTTATGTGATGATGATTATATTGATGACATGACGTGTGAGGTTAATTATTATGATTAATTATATGATGAAATGAGGTGTGATGATGAGTTTTATGATGTGCTGTGATGACATGATGTATGATGATGATTATGATGATGAGCTATGACGTTGATGATGATGAATGTGATGAATATGATGAATGATGATGCACCTATGATGTTATTATGAGGATTATTATTGTGACGTGTGCATCATGCATTCATGTGCATCCGAACTTCGGTTCAAGACCTCGATTACTTGGCTTCAATCCCACTGTGCGGATGTGAAGTATTTTGATGTGCTCCGGTTCTCAAGTAGAATCGATCCTATTGATGGGGATCTAAGGAGGGTTGATGTCCCAGTGTCCATCGCGCTGTGATGATTGGTACCACATGCATTTAGTCTATGTTGTATTTGCATTTATGAGCCTTTGTGTATAAATTATGATGTTGTGGCCTTCGAGGCCTATTGAAGGATATGAATGTGTTGAATATGAATATGATGTCGTTTATGCATTAATTGTTATACATTGATTATTATGAATTGGTTTACTCACCTTGCCTGTTTGAATGTTACCTCCACGTGGGTAACGTGCAGATGACCAAGTTTAGATGTGGATGTCGTCGAGGAGTATTTTTGAAGTCTTAGAGTTGTTAGCCTTTTGGTTAACTTAGAGGGTCTTGCTTTGATATGTAACATCGGGTTGGGTTCTTTGAGTTGAACTATATATCAGTGGGTTATTTTACTAACTTTCCCTTACGAGGAAAACCTTGAGTTATGTTTTGAATTCCGCTGCTTTGTGCAAATTGATGTATTTTGAGAAAACCCGTGTGTTACGGAGCATTGACTTATTTTGAGACATTGAGAAATGTACGCCCTTTTGTGGCTTTTTATGAAAGTTGATATTTTACTCTGAAATCCGTGTTATTTTGCCGTAATATCTGTGGAGTAGGATAAAGGTGTTACAACCTCTATTTTAACAATTTAAAAATTAAAGATAAAATAGGCTAATATTTCACCACGTTTGGAAAATCCAACGGTGTCGAAAAGTGACTTATTTTTAATTTTAAAATAAAATAAAAAGAAAGACATCACTTTAATAATAATAAATTACAATTTTTTTTTTGCATTATTGAGAGTTGAACCCATATCCAGGACAAGTTTTTCCCACAATTGGCCATTCCAACCATGGTGAAATATAAATAGCTTTTAATTTAAAAAAAAGGAAGGTTTCATATTTTAAAGGTTTCATAATGATCAATTGTATAATCACGGAGAAAAATCATTCATATAATGTATTATTTGTTGTAATGACTATTCTCAGGGTCTCTTGAATTAGGGTTGCATCGAGAAAAAGAGTTTGAAGATGATGTAGTTCTTCACCATCATGGTGAGCTTCTTCGATAATATATAGGATATGAAATTGTCATGGTTGGCTAATGAATTTTCCCAATTGAAATACACTCGTTTTTGTTACCTGCAAAAGAAAAAAGATTAGGGAAAAATCCCTCAATGTTGTCCCACCTAACAACATGTTCTTCCAAAAAGAATTTTTTCTTTGTTGACCAATTCTGCTTTGATATTGCAGTTGAACTGGTTTGGACATGCATGTTTCTCTTCTCCAACTTACATAATGTCTTTATACCAAATGGATTGATTATTACTGCAATATGCAACATCTTTCCACAATAGAGAAGATTATAGACCACCGTATCTAAATGATAGGAGGTCGAACTATTACACATTCACATCATGTAAAAAATGCCACTTCCACTTTCTAGGTAATTTTGAATTGAAATAAGCAATACTCAAAAAGTATCTATCACCATACTTGGGAGAAATATTTCATATGGATGGTGGTCTCTGATAATGAAGAGTGTGATAGAAAGTGTGTTAGTTTCCACCATGGACTAAGGTTCATGGTGAAAAATTGGATAACACACTAAAAATTCACCACGATTAGGAATTCCAATTATGGTCAAATGTAGTCATCCCACTTTCCACCACAGTTGGAATTTCCAACCATGGTAAAATGTCAGTCAACCCACTTTTCACCATGGTTGGAAGTTCCAGCTGTGGTGAAAATTCAGCCAACCTAATTTTTCATTTTTTCCATATGCTTTTTCAACTACATTGAGAACTTCCATCACAATACACATTAAATATTTTTAACACAACAATAAGAACAAGAACAAGAACAAGAACGAGAGCAAGAACAACAAAAACAAGAACAAGAACATTAATAAGAAGAAGAAGAACAACAAGAACAAGAACAAGAACAACAACAACAAAATCAATAGAATGATTAAATATCGAATCTCAACAAAAAGAACAAAAATAACAAATAAATAAAATAAAATCAATAGAATCATTAAACATTAAACATTAAATCTCAACAACAAGAACAACAATAACAAAAACAAAAAACAAAAAAAAAATCAATAAAATCATTAAACATTAAATCTCAGCAATAACAACAACAAGAACAACTTAATCAATAGAATGGCTAAACTTTATATCTCAACAACAACAACCATGAAAACAAAAACAAGAAAAAACAACAACAACAACAAAAACAAAAGCAATAGAATTGTTAAACATTAAATCTTGGTGTTCCTAGTGGATTGGTCCTTTGGATTGGTTGCATTTAGCAAAACAACACCTTGGAGATGTGTTCAACATTGGTCTAGCTTGTTAAATTTGTATGGAACTATAAAAGGGACACACGTTGGGCGCGATGCTCCAGCATATTGGTACGACATCTGGGCCTTGTGCAACAAGCACCATGTTGTTGTATTTTAACATAATCTTTTGATAAGATTCAATTATGTTTTATTGCTATTGGTTTAGCAATATGATTATATGATTTTTATGACAGTTGTGAAGATCAAATTAGATTATAAAGATATTTAAATTTGAATTTGAAACAAACCAAATCATATATTTTTATTGGAGATATTCAAGGAGAAAATCAAATATCCAACAGATTTTGCATTAATTCTAGACGAAATTAAAAATATTATCCAAGAAGAAAAGCTCATAGTTATTTTGGTATATAAGGAGCTCAATCATACATTGGAAAGCAAGCATTCCCATTGAATATTTTAGAGTGTCAGGGTTTACAAGAGTCCTTGTTATTTTTCTGTACACCTCTATATTTCAGTAACTTAGGATAGAAGGTTTGTCAAGTTGAGTTGTAAATTTAACATTGTTATGTACACTTCTATGTCTCAATAACTTGGGATAGAAGGTTAGTCTAGTTTATTTGTAATATTCAACATCATCCATATTGTTAGTTTGAAGTTGATCACTAGGGTTTAGTGGTTGTTTGCCCCTGACACGGGTTGTGTGATAGAGAAGAAAGTGAGTAGGTTTTCATGTTTAGGGGAATGATTTAAATAGAAAGTCATTGGGTAATGTTAGGAAGAGCCATTCAAAAACATAGGGTTTATTATTGCTACTAAGTCTAATTGTACGAAGCTAGTGATAGTGACTTTCGTTTCTTGGGTTGTGCACTCAACCCCCATACGTATGTGCAGTTTCACTGAATTAGGTAAACATTGGATTGTGTTCTTTATTTATTTTTTGCTGCATCATCTAGTAATTGTTATTGTACTGGTTCTGGTGTATCTTTTCAAACCGGTTGTCGAAGCATCGAGTTTGACATTTGTCCCCTGAGGAACAAAATTTCAATTGGAATTAGAGCAGACACCCTAGTCTGTTAGGTGAGATCAATGGAATATAAATTCTTCTCAAATGGAGACAATTAAAGATTAAGGATCAGTTAACAAACCACATGTTTTTGATGACATAAATTATGATTATTGGAAGGTGATGATGGTGGCTTTTCTCAAATCCTTTGGAAACAAAGCATGGAAAGTTGTGATCAATGGATGGAAACATCCAATGATTACCTATAAAAATAGTACAACTAGCATAAAACTAGAGAATGATTGAACTGATGTTGAAGATGATGAAGCCCATGAGAACTCCAAGGCATTGAATGTGATTTTTAATGGTGTGGACAAGACATGTTCAAGTTGATCAACACATGTTCAGAAGCTAAAAAAAGCACGAGAGATTCTAAAAACTACACATGAAGGCACATCCAAGGTTCATATGTCAAGGTTGCAGCTCTTAATAATAAAATTTGAGAACTTGAGGATGAATGAAGATGAAACTATGACTGAGTTACACATCAAATTGCGTGTCATTGTCAACACATCATTTTCCTTAGATGAATAGATGTTTGAAGAAAATATTTCCATAAAGACTCTTAGATTATTACCTAAGAGGTTAGATATGAAAGTGACTACTATTGAATAATCTTAGGACCTAAGCAGTATAAAGGTTGATGAACTTATTGTTTCCCTACAAACCTTTGAGATGTCCATCAATGAAAGGTCAGCTGAGAAGAAAAAAGTATAGTCATTGTATACAACACTAAGGAAGTTATAATACAATGTATTAAAGAAGAGAGATTGCAAGATGATATTGCTCTTCTTGGGAAAAAATTCAACAATACCTTGAAGCATCTAGACACGAAGTTGAGGACCAATGTCCAAACAAGAGGTCCAACATCATTCCCCAAGACAAAGACATTAATGAAAAAGAACCCACCAGTGGGAAAGGTACTCAGTGCTTTTAAAGTATAGGCTATGGACACATTAGAACAAAATTCCATAACTATCTAAGGAAACATAAAAGGGGATTAACCATAACTTGTTCTGATTGTGAAAGTGAAGGTGAAGGGAAAATAACCAACATTATTTGCCTTAGATGAAAAGATGTTTGAAGAAAAGCTTCCCAGAAAGACTCTTAGATTATTACCTAAGAGGTTAGATATGAAAGTGACTACTATTGAATAATCTTAAGACCTAAGCAGTATAAAGGTTGATAAACTCATTGTTTCCCTACAAACCTTTGAGATGTCCATCAATGAAAGGCCAACTGAGAAGACAAAAGTATAGTCATTGTATCCAACACTAAGGAAGTTGAAAGCCAATGTGTTAAAGAAGAGAGATTGCAAGATGATATATCTCTTCTTGGGGAAAAATCAACAATACCTTGAAGCATTTAGACACGAAGTTGAGGACCAATGTCCAAACAAGAGGTCCGACGTCATTCCCCAAGACAAAGACATTAATGAAAAAGAACCGACCAGTGGGAAAGGTACTCAGTGCTTTGAAAGTATAGGCTATGGACACATTAGAATAAAATGCCATAACTATCTAAGGAAACATAAAAGGGGATTAACCATCACTTTTTATGATTGTGAAAGTGAAGGTGAAGGGGAAATAACCAACAATGTGATGGCTTATTTTGGAAGATGTGTGTTTGAAGGAGAGATTGGTATGAAGATTTGTTTGAAGAAAAGCTTGATACTCCATTCAGGTTCACGTTCAACAAGTGGAAATAAGCGTGATTATTTATAGACAACCAGAAGAAAACCATTGGCGTTCTTAAGGAAGAATCAGAGGAACTTTCTTCAACCATCACATGTGGAGAATAAGAGATTTCATTTATAAACTCCAAACTAGAAACCTTGATTCCTTCTAAAAGTAAGTTGAAAAAGATATCAAGTTTACTTGATGATAAAAAAAAGTTTGGAGAGATGACCAAGGATGTGAAGAGAACAAATGAAGGGACGAGCATAAAAGATATAAACAAGAAGGTTCCCCCAAATAAGGTTCCCCCACATGTTTCTACATCGTGATCAACACATGGAACCCCACCATAAGAAAAGCCTAAAGTTATGAGGCCGAACCACTAGCCTCTTATATGTCACCACTGTGGAAAATATGGACCTACAAGGCACTATTACTTTGAATGGCTTGAGTTAAATATCAGAGGATGAAAGGAAGACAATGCCAAGAAGAAGTGGAAATTCAATGATGCATCAACCAGCACCAGAGTTCATACATAACACAAAGGTTTCTCAAGGAAAGAATATTATGGTAGCAGTGAGGGTGCCATGCACATGGCTACATATAATACAACTCATGGCAATCTAGAAAAAGTTAATCCCGATCAGGAAGAGGTTCCACTGAGAAAAATCTCATCAACTAATATGAACCAACAATGTTTTCAAAGGAGGGTTATGAAATTCAGCAACTCCAAGAGTAATGTAAACAACAAGGGTAAATAAGTTCATTTGAAAAGGGTCATATCTGAAAAGGGACTCCTTGGAGAAGTGTCAAAGTATTGAAGATTGATCTAGCTTACTAAACCTGTATGAAACTCCAAAAGGACACATGTTGGGCGCGATGCTCCAGCATATTAGCACGACATCCGAGCCTTGTGCAACAGGCACCATATTAATATGTTTTAACATTATCTTTTGAGAAGATTCAATTATGTTTTATTGATATTGGTTTAGCAATATGATTACATGATTTGTTGGACAGATGTGATGATCAAATCAGATTTAAAAGAGATTTAGATTTGAATTTGTAACAAACCAAATCATATATTTTTCTGTTAGATATTCAAGGAGAAAATCAAATATAAAAAATATTCTGTATTAATTCTGGACAAAATTAAAGATATTATCCAAAGAGAAAAATTCAAAGTTATTTTGCTATACAAGGAGCTCAATCCTACATTGGAAAGCAAACATTCTCATTGAATATTTTAGAGTGTTAGGGTTTACAAGAGTCCTTGTCATTTTTATGTACGCCTCTATGTTTCAGTAACTTAGAATAAAAGGTTTGTATAGTTGAGTTATAATATTCAACATCATCCATCTTGTCAGATTGAAATTGATAACTATAGTTTAGTGGTTGTTTGCCTCTTTCATGGGTTGTGTGACAGAGATGAAAGTGAGTATGCTCTCATGTTTAGGAAGACTCTAAATAGAAAGTCATTGGGTAGTATTAGGAAGATGCATTGAAAAATATTGGGTTTATTGGTACTTATAAGTCTAATTGTACAAAGCTCGTAATAGTGAATTTTCTTTATTGGGTTGTGGACTCAACCCCCTAAACGCAGGTGTAATTCACCGAACTGGGTAAGCAATTGTTTGTGCTCTTTACTGCTTTTCTGATCCATCATCTAGTACTTGTTATTATAGTGGTTCTGGTATATCTTGTCAAACCGGTTGTTGAAGTATCAAGTTCGACATCTATACCCTGAGGAACAAAATTTCAAATCTCAGCAATAACAACATTAAACATTTTACCTGACACAACATCAATAACTAACATTGATAACTTAAATCCATGTTTTCCTTTCCTTGTTGAAGTTGGAGAATAGATAATGGAGCTCTGAAACTTGTTAATAAAATATATGTTGTTTTCGAGTTTCGTTTATTAAAGAAATAATGTTATCGAGTTTGGTTTAGTGGAGAAATAAAGTTTCGTAAATGAAAGATGAAGTTTGAAGGTAAAAGAGGAAGTTCGTCTAAGTTTGTTTAGCGCAAAAGTGAATGAATGTAGAGCGTTATATATCTTGAAAAAATAAAATTGGATAACTTTTCACCACAGTTGAAATTCCCAACTATGGGAAAATGTAATTTATTTTTAATTTAAAATTAAAAAAATAGAAAGGCGTCACTTTTACATTTGGAATTCCAACCGTAGTAAAAAATGGCTTATAAATAAACAAAATTGTTAGTGTTGGAATTCGAACCCATGACCATGCGCCACTTCTCATAATGGTTAAAACTACAACTGTGGTGAAAAATGACTAAAAAATATATTAAAAAAACAAAACTGCTAGTGCTTGGATTCGAATCCATGACCCGTCGTCATTTTTCACCACATTGGAAATTCTTACCGTGGTAAAAAATGGCTTAAAATGAAAATGAAAGGAATTCGTCTAACTGAGTAGTGAGTAGATTCTACAACTGTAAATGCTTTGGCTGAGGTGAAATTTTGTTACGCAATCTAGTTTTGTAGCAGTGAAACTAGGTTTTTTCCTCAAGTCCACCTTTATGTTTAGGAAGACAAACATTCTCCCACTTCACCAAACCCTCCTTCTTACCCTCTGACCCTTACACCATAAATAACTTCTTTAAATTTGGATCAACTTATGGGTGATTTTTGTTAGAGCCTTGAAAAAGGAAAAAAAAAATAGAGGGTATACTGATAAGCACCGAATTTACTAATGTAATGGTGCCCCGATTGAAAGGTGGTGACCTTTTTAAGATAAAAGTATATTTTTAACGTTTTTTACTATTGGATCCCAAAAAGTGCATCTTTTCAAATTAGGTATAGTCAGAATTCCGAAGAACTTGAAAGGAGTCTTTAAAACAAGGCAATACATAATTGTTGAAGTTGTCATAAATATAAAATCATTTAAATTGACGTCAATCAAATTGTTCTTGAAGAAATTAACCTTCAAATCTAATATCAATTTAGGATTGTTTTCAGGAACAAATTTTTTTCAAGGTCCTTTGGCTAGAAAGATTGTGTTGTCTGCAAATTATAGGATTTTGTACTAGAGTATTTGGTGAGCTTTGTAATCGTATAGTTTTCCTAACTTTGTTGTCCTATTAGTGAGTGTTGCTAGGCCTTCTGCTACAATAAGGAAGATAAAGGGTATTAAATGGTCTCATAGACGAAGATCCTTTCCCACTCTAAAATCATAAGATGGACTACCATTTACAAGAAAGGACATGAGTTGTTTCAAATACATTCTTTCATCTCAAATATCCAAGCCTTTTCAAAATCAACTTTCAACGATATATATTTATCTTACTTATTTTTGCCAAATCTAGAATCTCGTTTACAACCACCACCCATTCAAAATATTAGTAGCCTAAAGAAATGCAAATTGATAATTGAAGATAACTTTGATAAGACTGTTTTCGTATTAGTAAGTTATTAACTATAAATATATTGATTATAAACTAAATTATCTCTTATCCGCTATTTTATAATTAAGGTGGTTTTAATGAAGACTCGTGCTAATTTGAAATTCATTCAAGATATAAACCTATACTGTAAAATCTAACTAAGGAAGGTTGGTGAGTTGACAATGAGGTGGATAATAAAATCTTAATAAATTTTCAACGTAGTAGAACACAAATAATGTTTTATATATTAAAAAAAATTGTTGATATAAATGAAAGAATTCTCTAAGATTGCTGTGTGGGATATTTACACCTAAAAAAAGCTCGTTTTTCGAGCAACCCTAAGCAAGCAGGAGAGCATAAGCTGAAGTTGAGTCATTTTCTCTCTCTTACCACCTCTATATCTGTGTCATAATCTCACACTTCTTCATCAACCTTTCTTCTCTCTCATCTCTTCATAGATAATAGATTCTATTCTATACACACAATTTCGCAGTTTCCAAAGAAACCAATCTCTCACCTTCATATAAAACAACAACAACTATGGACTCATCCTCCTCTTCACCCCCCACAAACACTAACAACACCTCCCTCGCTTTCTCTCTTTCCAATCACTTCCCTATTCCTTCTTCACACCTCTCTCTCTTCCACTCCTTCACCCCTTTTCCTCCCACAACACCACCATCTCTCTCCCCCAACCCTGTCGACACATCGTCGGAGCCAACTGACACAAGAACCACCAACCTCTCCATATTCACCGCCGGACACAAGCTTGAAAACTTCCTAGGAAACCCCACCGCCACAACAAGAACCACCGCCACCACATATGCACCCACACAGCTTCACCATCTTCCCACCGACATATACGACTCCGAGCTGAAAAAAACCATAGCCGCTTGCTTCCCTCATGGCTACCCAACCGAACCAAACTCCGAACCTCCAAAACCTTCCCCCAAGAAAACCGTTGACACCTTCGGCCAACGCACCTCCATTTACCGTGGCGTCACCCGGTAAATATATATATTTACCGCATGCTTCTAATGTCCTTACGCAGCTATCAACTGAACTGACTTAAAAGAACTATTTACTATATACACATTCATCTTCGTGATGTTTTTTTTTTATGAAAATCAAATAAAAGAAAATACTAAAAATATTTTTTAATATTTAATATGATTTTTATGATTATTTTCAGACATAGATGGACGGGGAGATATGAAGCCCATCTATGGGACAATAGTTGCAGAAGAGAAGGACAGAGTAGGAAAGGAAGACAAGGTACAACAATATGCTATAATCTTGGGATTAGGGTTTCAAATTTTTGAATTTAATGGTTGAGTCTAACATGCGCTGTGATGCACACGAGCAAAGTGGGTCCACGAGATCTAATGTGTGTGACCACTGACCGGAATAAATGGGAGTTAAAGAATGTGTCATTATTTTCAAATTTCAAATCTCAATGTAGAACTCATCTGAATCAACGGTTCAGATTAATTCACTTCCATACACGGCTGCACTGGATTATTTTTACATTGTAGATTATTCTGACCGTGCTTTTTTCTTTTGTACGTGGTGAATGATTGCTATTCGTGTGATGTGAACTTTTGCTTCAGTTTATTTAGGTGAGTGAGTACTTTTATTGACCAGTTCATCATTTTGTTTTAGCATATTCTAACTTCATGTTATTAATGATAATGAATTTGAATACTAGTACTTTTGTTAGAATGAGATTCCACTCAAGTTTAAGTAATCATTTTTTGGTCATAAAATTGAATTTTTGTTTCTTCTTGTTTATTTAGGTGGTTATGATAAGGAAGAGAAAGCCGCTAGAGCTTATGATCTTGCTGCTCTTAAGTACTGGGGTCCAACCACCACTACCAACTTTCCTGTAATAAAGATCTTTTTTTTACTACTATATGGGAATAATTAATTAAATAAATAAATATTGATCTATATATTTTTGTTGCAATTCTCAGATTTCTAACTATGAGAAAGAGCTAGATGGCATGAAGAACATGACTAGACAAGAGTTTGTTGCTTCTCTAAGAAGGTTAAATATATTTTACATTTTACTTTCAAAAGTCTTAACATAAAATTAATTTAATATGGTTTTTTTATGAATAATTGTATCAACATTTTGATTTTCCTTCATGTTATAGGAAGAGTAGTGGTTTTTCAAGAGGAGCATCAATTTATCGAGGAGTAACAAGGTATGTTTCAGTTTTTCTCGCTCTAATCTTCGTTATAAAATAAATTTTACTTTTTAGATTCTTTGATGAATCGGTTTTTGGTTATCAATTTTAGTAACTTGAGTGACATACTTTTCATTTTTTTATATCTTTGATTATGAATGAATAAAACAAGAGTACTATTATTATTATAAATATTTGGGATATTGAAGATTGAATTTGTTGCAGGCACCATCAGCATGGTCGATGGCAGGCAAGGATAGGCAGAGTTGCCGGAAACAAAGACCTCTACCTTGGCACTTTCAGTATGTTCTCATCCATATATTCACATCACTTTCTTTTTCTTTTTTTCTTTCTTTCTTTGGATTTATCAACTTTTAGTAGTTTATGATAATATAATATTTTGATAATGTCCTATCTTCCTTCATAACTTGATCATTTTTTCATTTATTTAGGCACACAAGAAGAAGCTGCTGAAGCTTATGATATAGCAGCAATCAAATTCAGAGGACTAAATGCAGTTACAAACTTCGACATGAGTCGCTACGACGTAAAAAGCATTGCAAATAGTTCTCTTCCCATAGGTGGTTTATCGAATAAAAACAACAAATTTTCGACCGATTCTTTATCCGAAAGCAAAAGCCTTGAAGTCGCAAGTATATCACAACAACCTTCAAGTTCTACCTTAAGTTTCGCGGTTCCGATTAAACAAGATCCTTCTTCAGATTACTGGTCAAATATTCTTGGATTCCATAGCAATAATAATCCTAGTAATGTTGTTCCATCTTCCACAGCCTTCAACATGGATTTTTCTTCTCATGCAACACCTCCGAATAATACAAACAGTGATAACAATGGAGGTTTTTTCAGTGGATTTGTTCAGAATCAACAAAATGGAAATAATGGAAGCAGTGGTTGTTCATCTTCATCATCATCATCATCATCATCATCTTCAGCAAGTTCAATTCCATTTGCTACACCAATATTTTCTTTAAATAGTTATGGAAATAACTGGATTAATAATGGACACACATTCCAAACACATGCAAAACCAAGTCTGTTTCAAACACCAATATTCGGAATGGAATGAGGTCATGCATCAGGTAGAAGAAGAACAAGATGAGAATCTGTGCATATAATAATAATAATGAATGATGAAAGCATTGAAGGACACAGTGATGTAGTGATGGCAACATGCAATAGTAGTTTCATGAGATAGCTATATTGCTGACACTGTGTACTACTAACTCAAAGTTGCTTTGTTTGTTTTAAGTCTTAGAAGTTTTGCTTTGTTTTTGAATTTTTGCGTTTTGTCCCTGTTGATCAACTTGCCTCATACGTGAAAGACATTCAATGCTATGTATTACTTTGTGTAGGCACGAGTACGCATTTAAAAAATACTAGTATTTTTGACGTAGAAAATGTGGAGATAAAGATAATATTGGTTGAGTGTGGCATTGGGAGAATTACAAGTTTGACGTTTATTGTGAGTGGGGATCTCTTTAATTTTGTTTCACATGCAAGAACACACGGCTCTGTGCACTATGAAGTCAGAATCATTCATTGCCTTTTACTATACTACTGGTATTTTTTTATTACTACTAGGAAAGTAACAAATAAATTAATATTTTATTTATTATCATTTACACAATATATATTATATAGTGCATTGCACGTTTTCTACTAGAGTTTCAACAAATTTGTAGTCAAATAACGTAGAGTTTTGCTCAATGAATCAAGTGTTTTAATTGATTAATACTATATGCTATCTTGGTCCCAAAATAATTGTCACAATAACTGATAAAAAAATTTGTTTATTGGGTATGAGTTCAAATATAAAAATAGATAATTGGGAGACACATTTTAGAATGATAATTATAATTGATCATCATTTTATATATAAATTATGGTTCTAAATTCTAATATATACCGTACATATTAAATAATGTTTTCGCTCAATCAAAAGAGAATTCAAGAAGGCATTAGAAATATAGTTGATGAAGAACTTTCTAAATACTTGGGTGTTTGTTGCTTGCCCATAAACCTATGTGTATTAAGATTATCGTCAAAAGAGTTTTTAGAATATGGTGAATATTTATATGTGATTAACCGTTAGTGATTTAATTCTAGTAAATGGTATTAGGGCATGTCATGCTTGATTGTTAAAAAAAAATATTTTCACACATATGCTGTTTATTATCATTTTAAGTTATTATTGTTCTTTTTTAATGTTTTTGACTAGCCAAAGGCCTAAATTATTAAGGTCTAATTCTACTTAAATTCACTTTCCCTGATTCAAGGTATAAAATCAATTCACATGGAAAAAAAAAGGTACATTTTCCGATCTCTATTTTTTATTACATTTATATTAGATCTTGAACTGACTTAAGTGTGGGAGTGATAATCATGCAGGTCCACCCCACACTGCCATAAAAGAGGTCAACATCACCGTTCGAGATCATCAATTATCCAACTGCACCATTTCTGATTCCTAAAATAGAATAATTCATATGATGATTGTCTTTATAGATTTTATTATCTTAAAGAATAAAATATAACTGAGGTTGTACTTATTTTATATTTTATTTTTCAAGTTACATTTTGTCTTTCATATATGTTATCATTAAGTTAAAAGTGTCACGTCAGAAAAAATACCTGAGCATGGAAAATACGGGTGGCAAAACGGACCTTCTGTTCCGCTCCGCCTTAAGTCCGCCAAAAATGGAGGCGTGGTGAGCAAGTCTGCCAAGTGAAATGGGCTTAAAACTCTAATCCTCCCAGCCAACGTGGCGGGTTGGCGGGCAATGGGCTTGCCCGTCTATTTTATTTATTTATTTATTTTTATTTTTTAAATAAATTAATAGGCTTATTTTTACATTTCAATTATATTTTTCAGTTATTTTTTTAAACAATTTTTTATAAAGCATATTTTAAACAAATTTTACTTTAAAAAATATTGCATATATTCACAAATAAATGTATAAAATATAACTATCAACAAGTATTCTAAAATATAGTTCAAGTATTAACCTTCAACCAACCAAAAAAATATTTTAGTGCTTGATAACCACGTTGGCGGGCTAGCGGGCCAATCCGCCCCTTTTTTGGGCAGGCTTAAGGCGGGCTAGACGGGTAGGCGGGCACAAAATCCAAACCCAACCCGCCATTTTTTGGCGGGTGCATAGGCCGATTTTGCCACTTCTAGTGAGGAACACTCGAAATATAACATAGTCGCCACCGAACTTTATTTTTCCAAAAGAAAAGAAAAAATATTGATAAAATCTACCAAGGAAAAAGAAATGGTCATCGCAACCAATAGCGGATTTGGGAGTCGGTTATGTAAAGGGAAGGTATTATCACCCTTCACATCTTTTGTACTCAACGGGAACTATTTGATCATTTTACATATATGTGTGCTAACTAAAAGTTACCTGCGATTACTGATTTATTATTTGATTTCTTATAAAAATTAAGGGAGAACAATTTTTAATTAATGGGCTCACCAAAATTTTGAAACTTGTGTCTACGTATTCTTGTGGTACAATGAGGAAATAAGAGCTTCGTAGCTTGTGGTATAAATAAGTGTTCGCTTGTTGATTTTATTGAACGATGTTAAGATCACGTTCTAGCAGTTAATCGTTGCTTGTTTGATCGCGCATGAGAGGCTTAAATGTTCATTCGTATTGCGATAGAACAAATATAACATGTTTGTTTATGAAAAGTTTTTTATAGGCGTTTGCCCTAAGATAAAAATAGAGTTTGACGTGTTGAGATTGTTTTAGTATGAAGACGAGTATTCAGACAAAGAGCTTTACAACAGTGTCCAAACAGTCGGAGAAGGAGAAGGTCTACACCCAGTTGATCATTTTTCTTCTAAATTATTGTGAAAAATGTGTGGCGAATCAAGTCAAGGTTCGTTAGTGGAAGACAATTATTCGCACAGGAAGCTCTACAGCAGTGTCTAAATAATCTGAGAAAGAAAACGTCTACACGCAATCAATCATTTTTCTTCTATAGGAGAACTAACTTAATTCAATTGATTATCGTGTTTTAATATGGAAGACGAGGGTTTGAACATGGAGCTCTACAGCAGTGCCCAAACACTCGGGGAGAGGGAAGATCTAGACCTAATCAATCACTTCTTTCATCCAGGTTGTTGTAAAAAGCTTTTTGAATAATGAACAACTTGATATTGGATTAAGTGGGTTTTTGTTATTTTTGAAAATTGATCAATTTTTTTCTTAAGTTAGGAATTGACTAAGATAACAAAATAACCAAATGGAAAGCGACAAAAATAAGTAGACAATACAACTTGGGGGGTGGTGGATATATTTTTCCAAATGGGGAATATGGTGAAATAAAATAAGAGACAAAATAAAGTCACTCCACAAATAAGAAAAAGGTATGGCAATTAATTAAACAAATTAAAAATAATTTAATAATTAATCAAATTAAAGAAAATCAACAAATAAAGGATTGATTAAAAATTAATTTAACTAATCAACCAAATTAATTAAAATTGATTAAAAAATTAAAAAATTAAACTATAATTAATTGATTTAATTAAACAAATCAAAAGAAAACAAATGAACAAAAAATAAATAAAAGATGAAAAAGAAATAAACTAGAATGAAGAGATGGATTTAAATGGATGTTGTAAATAGATAATAGGTCAAGCCTAAGACAAAGGGAGCTCAAATGCAAGTTAAAGGGTGACTTTGGGATGGGCTAAGTGGCGCACTTGGGTCCATTGGATAATGGCCCAGGGTCAAAGGAATCAAGGGTGGTGGCGCTGTCATGTGGAAAGAAATAGAAATTAAAAAAAGGAAATATAACATGTGATTTCCAATTCCCTTCAACTTTCTCTCTTATTGTCTCCCTCTCTCAAAGCCTCTCTCTCCTCAGAAAATTTCTGCCTCCCCCTCCGCCATGGGCTCTAGTTGTTAAGTATTAACAAGTGTAAGTAGGGTGGATAATAGTCCCACATTGGATAGAAATGTGGTGACTTGAGCATTTATAAGTGAGAGAATCCATACACCTATCACTTTAAGGTTTTGGGTGAGTATGTGGTGTGTCTCTCACAAAGGTTGCTCTAGAAAAAGTCCCACTATGTTCAATGCTCCCTAGTTGAAAGTCCAACAGTGGTATCAGAGCCTTTGGTTCGAATAAAGGGAACGACTTACTTGTATCGAAAGTATCCCCATAGGTCGTGGGTTCGGTACAAAGGTGCAGTTGCACAGTTAAAGTTTCCGCTTAAGGGAGAGCATTGGGATAGACTCACACTTGAGGGAGAGTGTTAAGTATTAACAAGTGTGAGTAGGGTGGATAATAGTCCCACATTGGATAGAAATGTGGTGACTTGAGCATTTATAAGTGAGAGAATCCATACACCTATCACCTTAAGGTTTTGGGTGAGTATGTGGTGTGTCTCTCACAAAGGTTGCTCTAGAAAAAGTCCCACTATGTTCAATACTCCCTAGTTGAAAGTCCAACACTAGTGAGGGTGACCGAAACCTACCGCCAAACATACTGGTCCAACTGCCTACCTCTCTTCAATACAAATCCACACTCTAAATTCCCAAATTCAAAACCAAAGCTATTTATTTTACAGTTTTAACCAAGAACCCTAAACATTCAAAGTTAAATTAAATGCCAACCATTCATCAACTCAGGTAATTAGCAGGGGTTATCGATGAGAAAGGCATGAGAAACATTGTGGTAGTAAGAAAAATGTGAAAAACAAAAATTGAGTGAAATGAAGGGAAAGGTGGTTAAAACAATTTGGGTTAAATGATTCATGACCTCTGGATTGTGATCCCCGTGGGATGATAAAGAGAGGTCTAGATTGAATCTCCTAGTTAGTTGGAGATTGTGTTTGTTTGAGTGATTGATGTTGTTAGAGGTAGTTATAATAGTTAGAGGTGGTTATGAAATTTAAATGAAGCTTTGATGAAATTTTTGTTTGTATGCAATGTGGATTGAAATGTAATTGTGCACTTGTTTGGAATGTGATGTAACTTGAAGTTTCAATTTGAATTTCATTTGTAATGTAATATAAAATGAATCTGGATGTAATTTGGATACAACATGAATTTGGGTGTGAAGTGATCCCATATGCAACAATGGCTTACAAGGATGGCTTGAATTTGGATTCAAAAAGGATTTTGAAATATGGCTTAAGCTTGACAAAATGGTTTTTAAAATATGGCTTAAGAACATGGCTTGAAATATTATGAATTTGGCTTATGGACAAATTAGAATTAAAACAAAAGCAAATCAACTTGAAATAAAAACAAAAAGAATAAACAATTGGACTGAAAACATATTGGTCATGGATTAGAAATGAAGTTTTGACCAATTCTTACTCAATTTGATTGACGTTTACTAAATTAGTAAAAGAAAAGACATTTTAGTAACATTGGTAAATGGTCATTTATCCATTAAGGGATAAAATCTTCTTAATGTGTGTGTGTGTGTGTGTGTGTGTGTGTGTGTGTGTGTGTGTGTGTGTGTGTGTGTGTGTGTGTGTGTGTGTGTGTGTGTGTGTGTGTGTGTGTGCGTGCGTGCGTGCGTGCGTGCGTGCGTGCGTGCGTGCGTGCGTGCGTGCGTGTGTGAGAGAGAGAGAGAAAAAGATGTTAGAATTTTTGGGTCACAAATGTAATTTTGCATGTGTTAGGGCCATTATTTAATTAGCCAAAAAACTATCGTGGTCTAATTAATATTAAGTATGTGGCTAAAAATATAAATGTCATGAAATATGAGATTATTGTATAGATACTATAAGTTAATATTTGATTTGATGAGGAGTCAAATTAGAATATTGAAAACTAAGAAATAACCCTAAGGTTATTTATAGGGGTTATGTCCCCATTTGTAGAGCGATTAGAAAAGACGGATCATCAGAAAAATTCTTTCTTCACCCCATCAGAGGAGATTCAATGAGTCATAAGGAACTCTACAAATGGAAGACCACATACGGTAACCTTCAACAATTTCCAATGAAAAACTCAAGTATGCTTCCGCTTTCATTCTCGTAATTGTATTCATATATGGGTTTAAGGGATACAAGTTGATGGGTTATCGATTCATAGAGATTAGTTTAAAGTTCTGTTCTTGATTTCTATATCGATAGAAATCATAAGATTGTGAATACATCTAACAAGTGATATCAGAGCTTCCCATATCTGATTCATTTTTAATTTGAAATTTTTTTATTTTAGGATTTTAAAATTAGGATATTTTTAATCTTTTATTTTGTATAAGGTTTATGTTCTTAGGCTGTCTATCACTATTTTCGGTTAGACTAATTTAATGTGATTGAATTTGATTCAACTTTAATTTTAATTATAAAATTTTTGTGGTATAAATAATTGAATTGCATCGTTTAGTAATTCCACCATCGCAAGCTTAAGCGGTGTGATTCATAAGCAAGGAATACGATATACAATATTATTTCAGATATCTTTCATTTTCGTGTCCTATTTGACAATATCATTACATAATAATATAATAAACAAGTATGTCATTTTTTCCCTCTTAAGTTTTGTAACATTGCTCCCACATAGCATTAATTTTAAAATAAGTATGACATAGCAGTATGCTTAACTTTGTTTATTATTTATTAAAGTTGCCTATTTAAATACCATTGTTAAATAATATATAATAATTAAGCAGTATGCTTTTAAATAATATCTTAACACTGAAGTCTTTAGTCTTTATTTAACATTTTGATAAATAATTATATTATTTATTATTTATAATAAATAACATATGTGACTTAATTTTTTTATTTATTATTTATAATAAATAATATCTTGGACTTAATATTTTGAAATTAAATTCAGTATCAATGTTATAACAATGCGTAACAACACAATAAAGTGTATTGGTGTTTTTGATTCGGATTTAATTTCAATTTTTCTTTTGTTCAATTTTGTTCAAATATGGCTATGGCATATATTTTTATAAAGTAATTTAACCTTTTATGTAAGTAGATGAAATGAAAAAAGTCTCCAAAGTGACCTCTTTTGTGAAAATTGCTTATGAAAAATGTTTAAAAATTTTCTGCTTTGTGTGTATGTTAGTCTATGCGGGTATCAATTGACCCAAAGGACAATTGATGATTGACCGATTTTCCTACACACCTGTGATGGTAAACATGTGATAACTTAAAGGTCTTACATGTGAATAATAAATCAATCCAAAGAGGTTTATTATTAGATATGTTTTTTTATTATCAATGTTTGATCATTACAACAAGAGTACTACTAGCAGTCAATTTTAATGTCTAAAGACTTGATATTGATGGTTCACTAGGTATCTTGATATGAGTTGTGCCATAATTTGAACATGTTGGTGATTAAGTTTTAATTTTTTTGTTTGAGTATATTTATAGAGTTTATTATGTTCTATTTTTCAGCTATAATTGCTTCAATATCTGCTAATATTAATAATGTTCAGGTTCTTAATGGGATAAATTTTAAGGATTTGAATGGATCTTGACCTTGCATTAAGGATGGGGCAACCACCTTCTCCTACGAAATCTAGTACCTCTAAAGAGAGGAGAAATTATGAGAAGTGGGATTGCTCTAATCGCATGAGTCATGGTTTGGTCTTTTCTGAGGTCAATTTAACATCAGTACTTGAAAACACTTGGTGGCTAGACTCTAGAGCAATTATTAACATCACTGTTTCAATGAAGGGTTGTCTGAACTACTGAAAGCTAAATGATGTTGAAAGATACATCTATGTGGGAGATGGAAAGTCGGTGGAGGTGGAAGCTATAAGGCATTTTAGATTATTGACGTGTATCATATTTTATTTGGATTTGAAAGGCACCTTTGTGGTTTTTTCGTTTAGACGGATTTTAATTCCAGTTTCTTATTTGGACAAATCAGGTTATTTGTGTTCATTTGGGAATAATATGTTTAAGTTGTCTTTTAATTCAAATATTGTTGGAACTAGTTCACTTATGAGTCATGATAATTTGTACTTGCTTGACACAATAGCTACCTACGGCGAATCCTTAAATATGAAATCATGTGGTACTAAGCATAAAATTCATAATAATAATTCAGGAGCATTATGACACAAACATCTAGGTCACATCTCTAAAAATAGAGTTGGGCGACTAGTGTCTGATGGAATTTTAGAGTCCATTAACCTAACAGACTTTGATGTTTGTGTTGAATGCGTTAAAGGCAAAAAGATCAAAACAAAGAAATTTGGTGCATATAGAGCTACAGATATGTTGTACCCCAAATTTTAACCACCATTTCTTTCCACTTTCAGCTGACTTGGGGTTTAAATCACTAACTTATCAAAGCCTATACCAGTCATTTGGTGTTCCCAATGATCTAAAAATTTAAAGGAGACAATTTTAACTTTTAGAAGTTCTTTTAAGCTTTAATATATAGTTTTGATTTAGTTAGTAAAATTAAAAAATATATATATGAATTGTTCTTTTAAGAAAATTAGAGTAACAATTTTTCAATCATAGTCATAGTTGGTTTAAATATTTTTAGAAATGTTATTAGGCTTAATTTGTTTAAGAAAAGAGAGTTTTTAGTATTTGTTAGTATAATTCAATTATTATTTGAATAAATTCATAGTATATTTTATAATATATTATATTAGTGTTAAGTATAATAAGTGTGACTAGTATGGTTAATAGTCTCACATTGGCTAGAAATGTGGAGACTTGAGCATTTATAAGTAGGAGAACTCATACACCTATCACCTTAAAGTTTTGGGTGAGTATGTGGTGTGTCTCTCACAAAGGTGTTTATCTAGAAAGAAAATTCCACAATGTTCAATGCTCCCTAGTTGAAAATCTCTCCCAACAGTGATATCAAAGCCAAAAAGTACTCCCCACAGGTGGTGGTTAGGAAGTACTCCTCACAGGTGGTGGTTAGGAAGTACTCCTCACAGGTGGTGGTTAGGAAGTACTCCTCACAAGTGTATGTTGATGATAAGAGCTTCCCCTTAAAAGGGGGCATTGTGGATAGACGGACACTTGAGGTGGAGAGAAATGTGGTACTTCAAAAAACTTATATCCTATATATAGCCTTGGACTCCCTCTTCATTCACAAAACTAAGTGATGTAAGACTTCTTCAACATGTATATTTTCAAACAACCCCAATAATCTCCACCTTGATTGAAAACAATCATGCTCCATTATAAAGAGTATCAACATGTATATTTTCAACCAACCCCAACAATTATGTCTAGTTATTTAACCCTAGTATTAATATTATCATTTAAGATTTATATTATTAATGAAATAAATTAGGTATAAATTAGTTTATAATATTATTATTAAGTTAAAATATTATTGTTAGAATTTATTATTAAATTATATTCTTAATATCATTATTAGTTAAGTTTAAGCTGTCATTTTAGTCGTGTCACCATATATTATTAAATTAAAAATATTGTTAAAGGTCTGCTTTTTAGGATTAGTATTAAATTTATTTTCTTTTAAGTGATTGTTTGAATCTGGTCAAAATAGTGACCATATTAGGTCAATTTCTCAAAGCCCAAAGAGCTAATCCAAAAAATCCTATAATGAGATAACAAAATATCAGAAACAGATCAAAACATTAAATTGAGTATCAATCAATCTTTACATTGGACATTGGATTTACACAAACAAATAAGGATCAAATACATAAGAATCCAAAAACCCTAAATCTATTTCTAATCAAAATCAAAACTTAATTGAAATTACAATCCAATAAAATCTTCAATCAAATGAGAAATTTCCTAATACAATAATATAATTTAAAGCTAACCATAATTCTTAATCTATAAAAGCCTAATACTAAAACAGAATGGGGGGAAGGAAAAAAAATAGAAAAAACCGTAGAAGAGCTATTCTGCAAAATTCCACAAACCCTTCAGCTAATGCTCCAATTTTAAGTGGTTAGGGTTTCACACTGAACCCCTAACACACTTGAGCTAAGCCCCACAACAGATCCAGGGTTAACTCATAAAAAATAAAAGGAGAAGAAGAGGGAAGAATAATCCAAAAAGAACATATTGGAGAAAAGAAAAAGTTCGAAAGTTGTTCCCTTTTTGACCGGATAATCCCTTCTCTCCATAGGTTGGTTGTTTGCGCTTTATTGCTTGGTTGGGATTGAATATGTTGCTTGTTTTACATTTGCATTTGGCTGTCTGATCAATTTTGTTTGAGTTTGATTTATAGATCTAGGGTTTTCTTATGTTTGGTTTGTGTTTAGGATAAATTAATTATGTTTCAGGAAGGGTTAGTTTGTAGCTTAGGGTTTAATCGCAGGTTTGATATAGGTAAGACTTCAAGGTTTCTAGAAATTTAGGGTAGGGTTCTTCGTTTAGGGTTAGGGTTCTTAGGGTTATGGGTTGAAATTTTTAGGGTTTATTTGAACCAAGGTTAGGGTTCATTTGGGGGTAGGGTTCATTAGGTTCTTGAGGGTGTGAGGGTTTCTAGGCCGGGTTGAGGGTTCTAGGGATGAAGGGTTTGAGTGTTTAAATTTTCCGGTTGAAGTTCAATTGGAAAATTGGAGAGTGTGGTGGTTTAGACGGTGGGGGTGAAGAACAATGGGTGGTCGGAGTTTGTGGGTTCAAAGAAATAGAGAGAGAGAGAGAGAGAGAGAGAGAGAGAGAGAGAGAGAGAGAGAGAGAGAGAGAGAGAGAGAGATGAGGGGCTTCTGAAGGGAAATGGAATAAATAACCCCTCATTCAGGCGCCATGTCACTCCACCGTGACTTCCCCTTATCCAATCGCTATGCCTACTTAGCTTGGCCATTATACACACGCATGCACCCTATGCTCAGTTGAATCTCAATCATAGCCTCTCGTTCGCTTTTACTTTGACCAGTCAATTAGATCAAGGGCTTAGATTAGACGTAGTCACCTCCCTCTGATCAGATCAAAAGGTCCAGAGAGAGTCAAACACTGACTCTCTCCTTTGGTATACTCCCTCCAACATGGGCCTCAACAGACTATTAGGATGGAATCCCTTGCTTTTCACACCCCAAAGCTAATGGCCCACTAATAACATAGTTTATTTTACACCAACCTTAGATTTAATTAAATTTAAGCTTTTATTTTGTTTTTCATCTATTTTGTTTATTTTCTAGTTTTATTCTCTAATTAGGGTTTTTAATAGGATGATAAGGGTTTATTAATATTTATAAGTTAACTAGTTTATAATAATTAACATAAAAATAATAAAAATTGAATAATCATATTCATAATTAAGTAGTTTAATTAGTGTAGGACTAGGTATAATTATATTTATTAATATTTATTTTTATATTTTCCTTTTTAATATAAGTATATGTTAATTAACTAAGATGAATTAGAAGGGATCTTTAAGGCAATTTTGGGATAATAGTGGGATTAATTTCTAGAGTAATTTTAGGGTTTCAATTAATTTAATTAGAGATAATAAATAGGGATACGGGATATGATATTAATCTTTTAGAGTCTGATGTATGCCCAAGTGTGTACGCGTTCGGATATTGCATTCATAGTTGGGATGTTAGGCAGATATTTGAATAATCCAGGAATGGATCATTGGAAAGCGGCCAAAATGTTTATGAGGTATTTAAAGAGAACAAAAGACTATATGCTCACATATTGGAGGTTAGACTCGTTAGAGATCACTGGATACTCTGACTCAAATTTTGTTGAATGGCAAGATAATAAAAGATCCACTTCAGGCTATACCTACATGTTGGCTGGTGGTGCAGTTTCTTGGCGCAGTGCTAAAAAAACTTTTACAACTTCATCCACCATGGAAGTAGAGTTTATAGCATGTTATGAGGCATCCAACCATGAAATTTGGCCGAGGAATCTTGTCATTGGGTTGCAAATTGTGGAAGGAATTGAAAGGCCACTTAAGTTATATTGTGACAACAAATTAGTCGTCCTATATTCCAACAATAATAGGAGCTCGACCAAGTCAAAACATATTGACACAAGTTCCTAGTTGTTAAGGAAAAGGTACAAAGTGGAGATATTTCCATAGAACACTTGGAGAAAAACTCCATAATAGCAAATCCTCTTACAAAAGGTTTTCCACCTAAGGTCTTTCATGAGCACAAAGCTTGCATTAGTGTTTTATTGTTAGAAGAGTCTTTAGTTTAGTGAGAGTTAGCCGATTATGAATCTTATGTTCTGTGTTTGGTATTATGTATGCATACTATGATTTTAGATCTTTTCCAATTAATAAAGTTTGATGTTCAGAAGTTTATATTTTGTACAATAAAATTATTGAATGATCTCACTAAAGTAAAGTAGAACCAGTTGGAAATCGACATATATAGACCAACTTCATGTGATTTTCATGTTGCATATTTCATGATAGATCTATGTCACTTAGTTGTGTCACTATTAGTAATCATTGAAGGATTTAGTTATGATTGATATAATGAAAATCACTTTGATTTTGTACACTGACATGAATTATGGACGAGATACTTTGGATATGCTTAAAGAATATAATGGCAAATTTTGAGCTCATAAAGTCTAACACATGTGTAAAGTTACATATGTGGTCAGTGGGAGATTGTTAGAATTTTTGGGTCACAAATGTAATATTGCATGTCTTAGGGCCATTATTTAGCTATCCAAATTTGCAATGGTCTAATTAATATTAAGTATGTAGCTAAAAGCATAAACGTCATGAAATATGAGACTATTGTGTAGACACCATAAGTCAATATCTAATTTGATGAGGGACCAAATTAGAATATTGAAAACTAAGAAATAACCCTAAGATTATTTATAAGGGTTATGGTCTCCATTTGTAGAGAAATTAGCAAAGACGACTCATCAAAAAAAATTCTCTATTCATCCCCATCAAGGAGATTCAAGGAGCCATAAGGAACTCTACAATTGGAAGATCACATACTTGGTAACCTTCAACAAATTCCAATGGAAAACTCAAGTATGCTTCTGCATTTATTATCATAATTTTTTTCAAATGTTGGTTTAAGGGATACAAGTTGATGGGTTATCGACTAATAGGGATTCGTTTAAAGTTATGTTCTTGATTTCTATATCGATAGAAATCATAAGGTTGTGAACAGATCTAACAATCAAATATTGGATCATCAAGAACTCATTTCCATATTTCATCATCTTCATATTCTAGAGGTGGGTTTCTGGTTAGACCTATATTTTGGAGGAAAATTCATGAAATGGGACTTAGGTTTTGTGAGTTTTTTCTAAATGTGTGAAATTGATTTTGATGCATGATCATCTTGTTGTTTTACAGGCCTATTTGTGTTGAAAAATGTTAATTGGTGTTATTGGGTGCAATATGATGATATATGATGCTATGTATGGCCATTCTTCCCTTCCTGTTACGTTTCTGTAGTGGCTAAGTTTTGCAATTCTCACTAGGCGACAGAATAACTCGCTAGGAGAGTGTATTAGTTCATAGTGCAAAAAAATTTCTACTATACTTGCTAGGCAAGGACATGTTTTTCTAGGCGAGACAACAAAAATTGGAAAAATGTCATTCTGTTTGACTTCTCTCGAGCCTCGTTGGGAACTCGCTCGCTTAAATCTCACTTGGCCCGCTAGGCGAGAGTCTGGGACCTTGAGAAATTTCTTGTTTCCCTGTTTCCACCATAAAACGGGATTCATAACTCTGATTGATGCCAGGTCGGATACATTGGAAAGCTAGTCCATTGATGTACCTTTTAGTAAAGAGAAACCATACTTGTGTTCCAATTATTACTTGGATAATGATAATCAATTATTATGTGTGTTTCATGTATCATATTATTATGTGTATGTATTGAATGAATAATGAATGAAAAAAGTTTCATAATGATGAGTGAGAGCAAACCTAGAGTTATAGCTAGGTGAATTAAATTAGTAAAGATAACTTAGGTTATACTAATTAACTTAAGTTTTGATGCTCAAATATAAGAGGTACCTTGGTGTGTACTCGTAAGCGAGTAGTCAGGTGAGATGAGTCTTCCATTTATGAAATATCAAAGGCATGGATGGAGAATAATGTCATAGTTGCGATTCAATGAGCTTGTACAGAAATACATTATAATATATTGTGATTATGATATGATCACGTGGAATTTATGTATAATCCCATGATGGTTGCGATATAATCACATACAGATTGATGATAAAAATCACATTGTTATTAAAGAGAATAATCATGTATTCGAGAATAACTACTTATTCATGTGTATCCCGAGTTCGAGACTAATATAAAGTAGTAATCAGGAAGATGAATCATTGAGATTGGATATCGTGGCCCATGTCCATAGTCCTTGGATTTGGATTGGTCGGGGAGAAGACATTCCTTATTGAGCAAACAATCGTGACCCGTGTCCATAGTCCATGGATTTGGATCAGTCGGAGATAAATTGTCCGAGGTGACAAAGATCCATGACTCGAGTCTATAGTCTTGGACATGGGATCGGCGGGGAAAAGATACTTTGTTGTTGCATTCTCGAATAGTGATTCAATGAGTTATGAATTCATGTTTTGTGTTTCCATACGAAGCATAAAACCCTTTGAATGCTTAAGTCCTTGTTACATTGTGTGAGTGATACACAAGTAACGTAAAGTGAAAAGGCTTAAGTAAGAAATCGGTAAGAGTACCCTTTAGAGCTGAGTGGACCCATAAGAGCATCTCCAATGGTGCAATCCATTTTTAGGTTCTTTGTGGGACCCACTCTTTTAAAGCAACTCATTCAATTTTCACTCCAATGGTGCAACTCTAAAGAATCCATATTGGGTCCCACCACTTTACTTAAAAAATATTATTTATATTAAATTTATTTTATTTAAAATTATAATTTAAATATTTAAATTTTAATTAAAATGATAATTATAATAATAAATAAAATTTTATATCAAATTATAGTTCTTATATTATAAAATTAATATTTTAATATAAGAACCATTGAAGAACCGTTGCATATTTAAGAACTTTTCCATCTTGAAAACAACAAATATGAGTGCCATGTTGGCAAACCCACTCTAAGAACTCCCATTGGAGTTGGTCTAAGATGGGTAAATCACTGAGATTGTTATCTTACCCTGCCACCATTGTTATTTTTTAGGTAGTTCTTTGCAAGTTAAAGGCAAGGGCAAGCTTACTTGATGATATTTGGCGACTAGACTTTTTGATTATGATCTTCCATTGTGATTCATATGGATGTTGTACATAGATTGTAGTCTTTGTTTAAGCACTCTTGTATATCATGTACCATAATTTGTATATTATTTCATTTTGGACATGTATATATAATGATGCCGATAAGCTCTTATGTTGTATCAGTACCAATTATAATATGTATAATGTATTTTATAGATGTATATTATATGTGGATGTTACATTAAATCTTATGAATACTTTATTGCACAATTAGGATAGTTTAATAGTTATTTGATTATTATGCGGCGAGATTAATATACAATTTGATATTACACTTGCAGGTAATGTTTATGTGTATTTTAAAATATTCTCATTTAGTTTATTTATTGTGAATCTTGTTGTGAATTATGACAAAATTCAATATCAATTTGTGAGGCAAAGAACAATAGCAACCAAAATAAATGGTCTTCAACAATAATAACTCGTACATAGATGATATAACAGAATAAGGCAAGAAAAAACCAAATGTTTGTTTATCCAGTTCGATCAAACGATCTACTCTGGGGGAGAGAGCAGCTCTCCAATTCACTATACTCAGAAAGTTTTTACAAGAGGTTACAAATGAGTTACAAGAAAATAGCCTTCGCCTTCAGGTCCCCAAGAACAACCCTATTTTCTACCCAAGTGTTTCCCTAACTCTTCAACTCTCAATATATGAATCACTCAAACCCAAGGTGTAATCCAAGGTTTTCTTTGTGTATAGAGGAAACCCTATGCCATACCTTTAAACCCTTGGTCTCCCTTGTTGGTGAAAACTTTAAGATTGTCACACATCAAACATATAAGAGATACATATTTATAATAGCAAATACCCAACAAATAAAGCCCCAAAATCACATGGATCGAATCGGAAAAAGTCCGAAAATACAAAAATACTATTCACCATACGGATGTCACTATTCATCCGCACGGGTAACACTATTCATAATACGGATGCTACTATTCACCGACCAGATTTTTTTTCTCGCCTTTTCATCCGACTTTCTAAAACTTCTAATTTTGGCGGTAAATGCAATCTCCAAAATATATTTTCTTTCTCTTCATCAACAAAGGTTTTATGGCACATTTACAACAATCTCCACCTTGACTTTAAATTATGTTGGTACCAATTTAACAATCAACAACGTTGTTGCTCTCTACCAAGTTGAAATTTTAATCAATAACTTTGATCAAATTCAAGTAACCCTTGAATCTTGATCTCGTAACTCGCATCCACTTGTTCCTAATTACCATTTTCTGCCTAGGTAATTTAACAAGCCTACAAGTATGATTTTTCAATCACCCTTGACTCTACCTGTTTTCAAATGCCTTCCTGAAGGTTTTTTTCTTTTATTTTTCAGTCCTTCAACCACATTAAAAACATAATATCTAAGGCTAGCATAACCGTCCCTTTGAGATGCTACAATAACCCTCCTTACCTTATTATGAGTCAAATAATAATCAGAGATCTTTGTAACCTTTCCCTTACTACTTATAGCATCCATAGTAGGAAACTCTACCTCAAACTGAGTTTTCTCCATTATAGTTTCTCCCAAGTTTCTCCCTTGGTTTTCACTATTCTTCTTCTGAAGAAATTCTCAACCAACCAAGTAAGCTATTTAAACCTCGACTCTTCCCTAAAAACTCAATAACAACTTAGCGGTAACATGCATTTCTATCCCTTGATTTCTGCAAAATTCATTGTACTTCTCTGAAACTTTCTCAAGGCATTCATAACACCTTAAACTCAAATCCCATAGCTTTTCCTTGTCATGAAAGCCTCCACTAGTTAACGATGAATGAATAATAACATTTGAACCTTCTAAAATATATAGATCACATATTTTAGACCCTTTAGCAATAATCAATTCATTACGCAAAATCTTCAACACTCCACGTTCAACTCTAGTACAATAGCCTAGATCATCAAACATACTTATAGTTAATAAATTTCGCTTGAGTTCTAGAATATACCTCACATTGTGAATAAGAAGTTCACGATCATTAAACATTTTAAATCTGACCATACAAATACCATGAACCTTGCATGCCTTATTATTACCAAGGCGAACTACCCCATCTTGCACCATCTTCAATGTTTCAAAGTATTCTATTCTTGGACACATGTGATAAGAATAACCTGAGTCAATGACCCAACTATCTTCAGTTTCCAAACTCGATACTACTAGTGTTTTGGCATCCTCATAACTTTCCTCACCTAATGCAACTACAGCTTGAATAGAATCTTCATTGACCTTTCTTTCAGGACAATCCCTTTTAAAGTGATCGATTTTCTTAAAATTAAAACATTTTACCTTTGACTTGTCAGACCTCTTTGATTTGGACATCCCTTTACACTCACCTCCTCCTCTTGATACATTTAAGCCTTCACCACTATCTTCAATCTTCAAATATTTCGAATTTGAAAATTCTTTGGATTTCACCACTGTCTGGACTTCATCTAAAGTAATAGTACCTTCCTTACCATAAAGAAGGGAATCCTTAAAGTGCGTAAAGGATTTGGGTAATAACCTCAACAGGAGCAAAGCCTTGTCCTCATCATCAATCTTCACTTCATCATCTCAAGATCATCGATAATCTTGTGAAATTCTATGAGCTGCTCAACTATGGATTTGTTCTCCACCATTCGAAATGAGTAGAATTTTTATTTCAGATACAACCTGTGAGCCAAAGACTTTTTCATATACAATGATTCAAGTTTTGCCCAAATAGCAACCGCAGTTGCTCCCTGTCGACTTCTCTTAAAACTTTATCCCCAAGGCACAAGATAAAGGCACTTTTGTCCTTATCCACCATCTCGGTCTTCTGTACCTGTGTAAGCCCTACAGGCATCAATGCTTCATTCTTCAAAGCATCGATACACTTCTCTTAAATTAAAATTACTTGCATCTTAATTTTCCACAACCCAAAGTCGTTGTTACCGGAAAATTTCTCGATCTGCCATCTACTAACCGTGGTGTTCACTTTTTAAAAATATCTCTTTGCTATACGCTCACCGCACAACTTGCTGTGAATCTTGTTGTGAATTACGACAAAATTCAATATTAATTTTTGAGGCAAATAATAATAGCAACCAAAATAAATGGTCTTCAACAATAATAATCCGTACACAGATAATATAATATAATAAGGAAAGAAAAATCGAAGGTTTGTTTACCTAGTTTGATCAAACGATCTACTCTGGGGGAGAGAGCAGCTCTCCAATTCATTATACTCAAAAAGTTGTTACAAGAGATTACAAATGAGTTACAAGAAAATAGCCTTCTCCTTCAGGTTCCCAAGAACAACCCTGAAGGCGCCCAAGAATAACCCTATTTTCTATCCAAGTGTTTCCCTAACTCTCCAACTCTCAATATATGAATCACTCAAAGCCAAGGTGTAATTCAAGGTTTTCTTTGTGCATAGCTGAAACCCTATGCAATACCTTTAAACCCTTGGTCTCCCTTGTTGGTGAAAACTTTATGATTGTCACACACCAAACATATAAGAGATACATATTTATAATAGCAAATACCCAACAAATAAAGCTCAAAATCACATGGATCCATGGACCGAATTGGAAAAATCCAGAAAATGCAAAAACACAATTCACCGTATGGACAACACTATTCACCGTAAAGACATCACTATTCATCCGTACAACTAACATTATTCACTGTACAGACGAGAATATTCACCGACCGAATTTTTTTCTCGGCTTTTCGTCCGACTTTCTAAAACTTCTGATTTTCACAGTAAATGTAATCTCCAAAATATGTTTTCTTTCTCTTCATCAACAAAGGTTTTAAGGCACATTTACAACATTATTAAATTAAAATTGATTAGTATTTTTGGTTGAGATGGTTGAAACAACAAGATTTATTACTAATCACTACCACAAAAAAAAACCCAGTTTGCCTCAGTTAAAAATTAAGGTCAACCTCAGTTTTGTGTGGGAGGTAAAGAAGGGCGTCATGAAATATGCGTCATTTTATCCCTCAAGTGCAACTCCACCGAGGGAAAAGACTTAATGGTCATGAGTTCGATCCTCAACAATTTTATTTTTATTATTTTCATAACTGGATTGCGCGTCCCACATTTTCTCCGAGTTTTAGGTCACTACTGAGGTAATAGAGAAGTATTATTACCACGGTAAGTGATATATAATATTTACATGCTAGTTTTCCCATATCCCCTCTTGATGATCATGACGAATAACATGCACGTTATCTGAATCATTTTCTTCATATGAGAGACGAACATGTGTCACGAAAGAAGGGGTCCCAATTTAATCACTTGAAATGCACGTCATCTTGATTTTCATCACTATCAAAAATATGTTTTCCTTATAAAAAAAAATTGACCATATAGCGTTAGAAGGATTAGTGACATAAAAATCTTGTTTTGCTTGGGATGTTATGATGACTCGTTCATTCATATAAGTTGCCTTTTGAAAGATTAACTTATGTGAATCCTAATTCATCAATTTATACATCAAGGTTACTATCAATATAGTTGCACTTAAATAAATGAACATTAAAAGTAACATAATCAATCTCCAAAGTCTCCTCATTAAACTTAAAGTATGCTTCAGATGCTAGTACAAGATTGTTATCTTTGGAACTAGAGAAGTACATGGATTCAGTTTCAACCATAACCCCACTATTTTTCATGGTACTACAATTATCCTTTTATTTTGTATATAATGAAAATTTAGTAATGTAGTATGCACTCCAAGTTATTACAATAAAATTAGGCATATATGACATCCATTTAATTGTCTCTGGTGCATTACTCTCTTAATGATATCTTAGAACAAACAAACAAAATAAATTTCTATTACGAAAGAGTTAAGGATATCTTAGAACTAATTCATACCAATATATGTGGTTCTTTACCTATAGGTTCTTAGGATGGACAATAATATTTTATGTTGATCCTAGAATATTACTCGAGGTATGACTATCTATATTTGATTCATAAAAAATCTCCATCTCTAGATGTGTTTAAATGATTAAAAGCTAAAGTCAAACTTTGAATTAGAAAGAAAACTAAAGTTGTAAAGTCGGGCTATAAAGGTGAATATTATAAAAGTTTGAAGGATCAGTGTGTTGGGGTTGGTTGAAAATATACATGTTGGTACTCTTTATGGTGGAGTATGATTTTCGGTGAAGACAATGAAGCTTATGTGTTATTTTCAATCAAGGTGGAGATTGTTGGGGTTGGTTGAAAATATACTTGTTGAAGAAGTCCCACATCACTTAGTTTTGTGAATGAAGAGAGGGTCTAAGTCTATATATAGGATACAAGTTCTTTGAACTCCCACATCGCTTAATTTTATGGAGGAAGAAGGAGTCTAAGGCTATATATAGGATTCAAGTTCTTCATTCCAAGATCCACCCGTCAAAAGCACTTTAAGCTTGTATTTGACTTTGTTTGTTCTCTTATACTCTTGTTTTAGAGTGTTGTGAGATATAGTTAAATATAAGTTTTGGAGGGTGTGGGTATATTGGGGGCTTGGGTTAGTTGAGGGTATATTATGTGTTGTAACAATTTTCACATAGTGTTATTCCATGGTTGTCTATTGACAACGACCATGGTTTTTTCTCTAGTTTTGGAGTTTCCATGTTATGTTCTTGTGTTGTGATTGTGTTCCTAATTTTTCTATATGCTTGTTTTTTCCTAACAACTTTTCACAAGTCAAAAATCAGGTTGAAACATTATGGTGCAACTTCTTTGTTGGCAGGAAGCTCTTTAACCACCGACATTATCTTGCACCTTGTGTAATCTTGATTATATCAACACATCTTTGACTTGAACTTTCCACAAGTCAAAAAATTCTTCCATCAAATTTCTTTAGCCCAAACTGCACGGCGGAATTTGTGACTGCAGCTCAACAACTCTTTCACAACCCTACCCTTATTTCCTGATGTGGAAGATCAGACAAAATTACAACCATAGAGCATACTAAGAACACTTATCCCCCGATCGAACCAAAAGCTCTGATACCAGTTGTTAGGAAAAAACAAGCATAAAGAAAAAATAGGAACACAAGAACATAACGTAGAAACTCCAAAACTGGAGAAAAAACCACGACTGTTGTCAATAGACAACCAGAGAATAACAATATGTGAAAATTGTTACAACATATAATATACCGTCAACTAACCCAAGCCCCCAGTACACCCACACCCTCCAAAACTAATATTTAACTACATCTCACAACACTCTAAAACAAGAGCATAAGAGAACAAAGAAAGTCAAATACAAGCTTAAAGTACTTTTGACTGATTCATCTTGGAATGAAGAACTTGAGTCTTATATATAGTCTTAAACTCCCTATTCCTCCACAAAACTAAGCGATATGGGACTTCAAAGAACTTGTATCCTATATATATATACTTGGACTCTCTCTTCATTCACAAAACTAAGCAATGTGGGACTTTTTCGACATGTATATTTTCAACCAACCCTAACAAATGGCGTTGTTGTCGGGGAACAAACCCGGTTCACCTACGTGATAGGCGGGAATACTTACCACTATACTATAACGTAAAATTCTTGGAGTGGTTTAGCTTCAAGTGAAATTTATTCTTCATGATATAGTATATGATTGTTGGTGATGATAATGTAAAATTCTTAAAGTAGTTTATCTTCAAGTGAGATATATTTTTCATGAGAGAGTATGATAGTTTTTAAAACTATAATTGCCGATGAAGACAGTGTGAAAATTCTTGGAGTGGTGTAGCTTCAACTGACTATACTCTTTATGGTGGAGTATGATTGTCGATGAAGACAATAAAAGTTTATGTATTATTTTTAATCAAGGTGGGTATTGTTGGGATTGGTTGAAAATATACATGTTGATACTCTTAATGGTGGAGTATGATTATCGGTCAAGACAATGAAAGCTTATGTATTATTTTCAATCAAGGTGGATATTTTTGGGGTTGGTTGAAAATATACATGTTGAAGAAGTCTCACATCGCTTAGTTTTGTGAATAAAGAAAGAGTCCAAGTGTATATATAGGATACAAATCTTTGAACTCCTACATCGCTTAGTTTTGTGGAGGAAGAGAGAGTCCAAGGCTATATATAGGATTCAAGTTCTTCATTCCAAGATGCACCAGCCAAAAGCACTTTAAGCTTGTATTTTCCTTTCTTTGTACTCTTATACTCTTGTTTTAGAGTGTTGTGAGATGTAGTTAATATTAGTTTTGGAGGGTGTGGGTGTACTAGGGGCCTGGGTTAGTTGAGGGTATATTATGTGTTGTAACAATTTTCACATAGTGTTATTCTCTGGTTGTCTATTGACAACAACCATGATTTTTTCTCCGGTTTTGGAGTTTCCACGTTATGTTCTTGTGTTGTGACTGTGTTCCTCTTTTTTCTCTATGCTTGTTTTTTCCTAACACAATGGAACGATGTCTAGAAATGTTCACGTTTTTTCTCGATGAGTATGGAGTTGTTCCATAATATACAATACGGAGAAACCCCATAATGAATGGAGTTATAGAACAACAAAATCGAACTCTTAAAGATATGGTAAGGAATATGAATAGTCATTCTTCTTTTCTAGAGTCATTTTGGGGAGAGACATTACAGACCACAGGTTATATCATCAATAAATTACATAGTAAATTAGTAGCTAAGACCTTTTTATGAGTTGTGGATTGGGAAAAAGGCCAACATCAAACACTTGCACATTTGGGGATGTCTAGTTGATGTGAGGCCTTATAGGCCTTATGAAGGTAAGTTGGACACAAAAATAATTAGCTATTTTTTATAGGATACGCTGAACATTCTTACAGTAAAAGGTTTTATAATCTCATCACTAAAACAATTTTTGAAATGGGAAATGCTAGATTCTTTAGGGATGTAGACTTTGGAGGAGAAAGATGCATAAAGAGAGTTGTCTTTTATGAAAAAGCTATCACTAACAATGATCAAGTCATTTTAGCTATCTTTGTTCCAAAAGTAGATCTTGAAATAAACAGTGATGTTATTCCTAACATGCCTCAAGAATAAGACAATACTAATTTTCTTCCTCGAGCATCCCATATAATTTAAACTTAACAATATCAAGCACCTCCATTAATCAGATCCACTACCAAGGAAGCGTGCAATTCATATGATTATTTTGTATTTCTTTAGGAACATAAGAATGCCATTGGTTTAACGGAGTAAGATCTTATCAACTTTAGTCAAGCTAGGTAGAGTCCAAACTCTCTTAAGTAAGTTGATGCCATGAAGGATGAGATGAAATAGATGGCTAACAATGGTGTTTGGGATCTCGTTAAATTACTTGAAGAAAACAAACTCATTAGTTGAAAAAGGGATTCAAAGGGTAGCACTAAGAGATATAAAACTTGTCTTTTGGCTAAAGGCTTTACTCAAAAGGAAGGATTTGATTATAAAGATAGTTTCTTTCTTATTTATTCAAAAGACTCTCTTAGGATTATAATGGTATTATTAGCTCATTTTTATTATATATGCATCAGATGGATGTAAAGACTGCATTTTTAAATGGAAACATTGAAAATATATATATATATATATATATATATATATATATATATATATATATATATATATATATATATATATATATATATATATATATATATGGTGCAAACAGAAAAATTTATGCCAGAAAACACAAGGTCTATAGTTTACAAACTCGAGAAATATATTTATGACCTTAAATGACCTTTCTGTCAATGGTATTACAAATTTAATCAAGTTATATCCTCATTTAGTTTTGAGGTTAATCCAGTTGATGATTGCATGTACAAAAGGTGTAGTGGGAGTATATTCATTTTCTTGGTATTATATATAAATTATATCCTTTTGGAAAGCAACAATATAGGCTTATTGCTCTAAACCAAAATATTTCTCATATAATTTTGAGATAAAAGATCTTGGGGATGATTGATTTATCTTAGGAATTAAAATAATAAGAGATTGCTCTCTAGGTATTTTAGGATTGCCACATATGAGCTAAATTAACACAGTTTTGAATAGATTCTTCATGAAAAATAATAAACTATGAGAGACGCATATTACTAGAAAAGACAATTTTAGTCTCAAATAGTTTCATCCTACATATGTTGAAAATGAATATATGCATAAGGTTCCTTACACTTAAGTTGGGAAAAATGCATTGATTGTAGGAGTTCTTGGAAGATATCTAAGAAACCCTGGTATGCAACACTAGATAACAGTAAAACATGTATTGCGCTACCTGAAGAGAACTAGAGACGTTGTGCTCACTAATTGGAAGTCAAATAACTTGGAGATCATTGGGTATTCATACTTTGATTTTTTAGGATGCATGGATAACTGATATTCTACATCTAATTACATCTTCTCTTGGCTCAAGAAGTAGTCTTCTAGAAGTCTTCCAAATAGACTTTAGTGGATCCCTCTACCATGATTGCAGACTTAATTGCTTACTTTGAGACATTAAATCATGCAACTTGGCTGCATAATTTTGTCACAAGCCTACACATTGTTAGGAGTATCGAGAGATCCTTAAAGGTTTATTGTGACGATAATGCAATTGTGCTCTACTTCATCAACAATATGAGTTCTACAAAGTTGAAATTTATTTATATCAATTATCTTGTTGTGAAAGAAATAGTTCAAAGAGAAATAGATTTTAATAGAACATATATGAACATACTTAATGTTAGGTGATCCACTAACCAAAAATTTAAAACCTAAGACTTTGCATGAGGTTGTCAATGACATGGGTTTTAGTTTTAAGATTTCCTTAGATTAGTTGGAGTCTTTTTTCTTTTTCTTTTTTTTTATGTTCTATACTTTGATTTTATTTTGGTACAAACTTTATGTCATGTTTGATTTTTTTCTATAAATAAAATTTATGAGGTATTTTTGTTATAATAATATTAAATTTTTTATTTGCAAATAAAATTAAGATATATTATGACACATGAAATGGTCTTATTATTAATGTATGATGTGTAATAATAACTAGATTGTAAAGTTGATATCTAAAATAAATAACACTCAGATGCACGTCGAAAGAACTATGATATAATTAACATATATTGTACGAGTGAGAGAATATTAAAATAGTGTTTATTTAAATATCATATTCTAATCATTGTTATGTGTGTGTGTGTGTGTGTATATATATATATATATATATATATATATATATATATATATATATATATATATATATATATATATATATATATATATATATATATATATATATATATATATATATATATATATATATATATATATATATATATATATATATATATATATATATATATATATAAAAGTGGGGATCAACTTACTCCAAGAGTAAGTTTTTTTAACTTACTTCAAATTATATCTTTTGAATTGCATCTAATCTAATGGTTAGATTAGCCATTTATTTAATTAACCATTAGATTAGATTCAATTTAAATGCTATGATTTGGAGTAAGTTAAAAAAATTTACTTTTGAAGTAAGTTGATCCCCAACTAGGGCTGGAAATGAGTCGAGTCGAGTCGAACTCACCTCAGCTCGGCTCGACTCGTTAAGAATTGGTTCGAGTTCGACACAAACTTTTTTTTAAGCTCAAACCCGACTCGTTATAAGTTCACGAACAGTTCGGTTCAACTCGTTAGGTTCATCTCATTAGGTTCAGCTCACATGATTCACGGACTTAAAAACTATTTTTTTAAATATATATATTTTTTAGTTTATTTGACATTTTAAATAAATATATTTTTTAAAAATAAAATATTAAAATAAAATAAAAGTTATCATATTGAAATTTAACTTTATCTTAATTCAAAACCTACACAACTTTCAAGAGATACATTTGAGAGTCTAATTCAAAAATTACTAAATTGAAGATTAAATTTGTCTAAGATTTGAAGTAAATATTTAAACTTAAATTTAAAGACAGTATAATTCTTCTCATATATAATCGAGTTGACTCATGAACCTAACGAGTCGAACTATGTATAGTTCAAGTTCAGCTCATTTAGTTAACGAACTTAATTTTTCGCTCATTCTCAACTCATTAGGTTCATGAACCTAGTTCAACGATTTAATTGTCGAATCGAATTCCAAACTATTTTCGAGTTGGTTCGGTTCATTGCCATCCCTATCCCCAACTATTATTTATATTAGTTATTTATCAAATTAAGAATCTTAACCAATTAAGTTATCAAATAAAGTTAAAAGAAATAATCAAATTTCTATTTAGAAATTAAATAATTTGTTAGATGTGAGCTCAAATATGAGAGAATGTAGGACAATTTATCTTAAAATAATGAGAATTCTAATTGGTCATCGTCCTACATATATAATGGTCCTCAATATATTGTACGTAAGACAATTATCTCTTCTCTTTGTTTTAAGAGAATTCAAAAAGATATTGAAAATACTAGTTGGTAAAGAACTACATAGATCATCGAGTGCAGGGTGTAGTACCCCAATTTAAATTTATTGATTCTTCTACTTATTTATATAATTTAATTGGTGGAATATTAATTAAATAATTATTTTGTGTGAATTTAGATGATTTAATTAGTTGGTTGGGTAGAATTAATTAAGTAAAATAATAGGAATGGAGAGTTAGTAAGAATATGGTGTAAAGTGTGAATTTATAAAAATAAAGGGGAGAAAGGAATAAGAGGTTTAGTTAGTTGGGTCAAAGATGTAATTAGAAAAAGATAGTTAATTATTTTATAAAAATAGAAAATTAGAGAGAAATAGCCCTCATTCTATCAATATGTGAAATATAAAAGGGTTTTGGAGAGAAAGTTTGAAGATGAGTACTAGGGCTTGAGGGAAGAATATCAATTCACCTTGTTTTTATTGGAAAGTTTGAAGATAGTTAAAAGAATATCAAAATTATAAGACTACATATGTGGCATAGTATAAAGAGACTACAAGCAAAATATTATATATGTACAAAAGTATAATTATTATGTATTATTATATAAAAAATTTACATTATAGTTAATTAAAGTGACTAAATAATTTTAAAGATCTGAGTTATATAACTGGACTTTGGATAATTTTAGAATTATAAAAAGGATGGTTTATAATAAGAAGTATAAGTACTGCTATGGGAAATTAATGCTCTTATTATCTTGTGTGGTATGCTCGAATTTCAAGTAGAGTTGGAACTACAATGTAGTAATAATTTGCAATATTGTTCCTAGACATACAAGCACACACTTTGTGTATTATATTGTTATTTACAATGTTCAATTTTTTTACTAGCTACAATTTGTTATTTCTGATATCATACACAATTAGTGTAACATTTTGATTTAGGGGTTAGAATTGATTTTAAAATTCAATTTAAGAGTCCAATCAAGCTAATAAAACACTTTCCAATCCATCCAGCAATGCAAAGAAACAAACTTAGCTAATACAAATATATATATATATATATATATATATATATATATATATATATATATATATATATATATATATATATATATATATATATATATATATATATATATATATATATATATATATATATATATATATATATATATATATATATATATATATATATATATATATATATATATATATATATATATATATATATATATATATATATATATATATATATAAAATGTATTATAAAAGAATGTCATTTTTATGTAAGAACATAAAAATGAATCTAAACCATTAAATTTTAAAATAAATGGTGAAGATTATGCGTCAGTTATTTTTTTTTTCTCCTCATTATTAAAATAAATAATTGAAGAGAGAAAAAAATTACACTTAATCTTTATCATTTATTTTAAAATATATATATATATATATATATATATATATATATATATATATATATATATATATATATATATATATATATATATATATATATATATATATATATATATATATATATATATATATATATATAAGGAACAAGTCAACATTTAATTTAATAAAGGTTAAAACTGAACGTTATTGTTCTTTCATTATAGCTTGTTGTTTTCAATTTGATTTTTAATTTGACTATCTTTTTTTATAAAGACTAATAATTTGATGTAGTAATCATTTCAAGTGCCTAGTAATTATAATCCAGCTATATTTTAAGCGCCTATCTTTTTTTATTTGTCTAATTTTTTTCTAACATTCTAAAATTATTTTACATGCTTTTAATTATATAAATTATTTTATTGGGTTAGATGGATTATCAAAATCAAAGAATTGTTATTAACAAATGATTTGATTTGCGTCGAAGAACTATAGTTCAACTAGTGTGGGTTGTTGTTTAGTGTTATGTCGGATGAGTCTAAACCTTTGAGGTTAGCATCAATTTTAGTAAAACTAACTTAACAGTAAGATGTTGGACAATATGTTCTAACATGAATAATAACCTCAAGAACAAGATGTTAGATAAGATGTCCTATCATGATGATTCGACATCTTTGTCTGTTACATTTTCAGTTTTTGGTTTTGTTATTTTACTTTCAGATTTGAGATTATTATGGGAATATTTGTTTATCCTAGGTGGCGTTCAAGATTGAGGAAGTAGAGATTCTATTGGAATCTGAAGATGTGTTTTCTAAGTGTTGAGACACTTTAGAAAACTTTTGATTGAAGAAACTATTCTTTTGGAGAATAAGTTGTAGATTCTGTGTAACCGAATTGCTGTATTTTTGAAGCCCAAATTCAGTCTAGTTTATGGTTATAAATAGGACGGATTTAACCTAGTCTAAGTGTGGAAAAAATACATTGTTGCTTGGTGAGTACTAGGGTTTGTGTATTTTGTTTATGGTTATACAACTGTCTGCTCTTACCAGTTTATATGATTCTTGTGAGACGTTGGATCGAACTCTAGTGTTGTCGAAGTCTGTTCGCAAGTAATGCGTGTTGTAGTCGAAGTTTGTTCTAACATGCATTAGTCAATATTGCTAAGGTTGTTAGCATATTGAATTAGGCCTTACTTGTAAGCCCAATTGTTTAAGTTAGCTTGTATCCTAAGTTGGCTTGTAATGGGTAATTGTTAAAAAGCCCATTACGTTAGTGTGTTATTTTTCTTATAAATAGGATGCTAGTTTCTCAATCTTGGCATAAGGAAAAATAGGAAGATAAAATCCTAATTTCAAGGGAGAGAGGTTATTTTGTTATCCTTGTATACTTGTAATCTTGTTCTAAGAGAAAGGAAAGAATAGCAGTTTAATAACCAATCCTTGTTGTTCCTTGTTGTTTTACCTTGTTTTCTTTGTTAACCCTAACCCTTGTGAGTTTCTTGATCATTAAGAAACCGTTTATACTTTATTTAAAGGTATCTGATTCACAATAATTCTGATAAAAAATCAGATGTTGAAGATTTCACTTATGATGAACTGGCTACCTCGTACAAGGAGTTGTGCATCAGAAGTGCATAAGTTTTTCAACTAGAAAAGGATCAACATAATCTTATTGTTCGACTTCATAATGAAAGATTGAAACACTTGGCTATCATCTCTGACCTGGAGTATGAAGTTGTATTGCTCAACTCTAAACTTGACAATATAACCAAATCCATAAGAATGCTTAATAGCAGCATTGATGTGCTGGATGAAATTTTTCAATCAGGAAGGAATGTTGGAAATGTTAAAGGGCTTGGTTATAATGATCAAGTTGAGTCTAAAGGAAAAAAGGCTGCCATGAATTTTGCTCAACCCAAAAGAAAGCAGAATCAAAAGATGTCAAGTATAATGTCCCAACATCAACAAAGATATCAGAAGAATTCCTCAGGAAAGAAAGAAACCAAGACTGAAAATTTCATCATTGTGGTAAGTATGGTCACATAAAACTTTACTGCTACAAGTGATGATGTGTTTCGCAAGTGCACGAATAACGTCAGATTAATATAAAAGATTATCAATCCCATAGAGACCAAATGTCAATCTATTGCTTGCTATTGTTATGGTGTTTATCTAAGGCAAGTCAATAAAGGGTTAAGTTGTGCAAAATAAAAGTAAAGTGCAAAAATAAATTCAATATCAAAACAACAGGCTTAGATGCAATTCAAATATCCAGGTAGTATTCCAAATGCGTATAAATAGGATGCCTCATGGGGTAATGTTTTCTACTCGTGAAAAGAACTAATTTAACGGGAACTGTTGCTTTCGTGTATTCAGAACCGAATTTATCCCCTAATGGATCCCTCTTATTGTCACTTATAAAAAGGCGCGCATTGTGTTAGAGTGATTAAACCTATTTTTAAGAAATATAGTTTCTTAACTTAGTTGAAAAGTATTTTGACCTGGAATTTCTAACAAAAAGAGGTTCTTGTGAACCGGACTTTAAATCCATAAACGCGTCCAAAAACAGTTTTAAAATCGGTTTTCTAAAACATTAAAGATTCCTACTTAACTGGACCAAGCGCTTTCGCTTCCTTTGAACAGTTAAGACTAACCAAATTTATCTAAAGGTTGGATGGCTTTCGATCTTACCCAACAGATTTTAAGTGCAGAAAATAAGTGTTAAAAGTCAAAATAACCCCTAAGTAATTCTATTGACAGCCGTATGGAATACTATTTTAACTACGATCATCGCATCCTAGCCTTTAAGATTTAGCTGGACATGGTAAAGTAAATAGACATGGTAAATAAATGCAAGTAAATAAAGTGCAATAAAGGGTGTGATAAATAAACAGTGCGACAAATAAATAATGCGGGAAATAAAAGCGGATAAATAAAAAGGGCGATAAATAAATAGAAACCTGCTCCAAACGGGAGGCTTTAAATCTTGGTACAACTTAAAGTAAATGACGAAAATAAAATGGCGGCATGATTAACTTATACCAAAGTGCTCCAAACCCGATTACAGACTCGACTGGACAATACGATAACCCCTTGATGTGGGAAGTTTATCACTTTACAATAGGTGAAATTTATGGCTTGAGTTCTGTAACTAAGATTGGATGATTAGAAATGAGACAGAACTCCTTTTATTTATAGTGGTAGGAAAGTACAGGTAAGGATGAGAATGCCCTCGAACTTCTTTTAGGAGGGAAACGAGATTGCAAAGGTGGAGCCCGCCACCTCGCTATGGCGCCCGCCATATGGACTAGGGTGGAAAGTTGTGGGAGACGTGGCAGTTGTCAACAGTTGGTCACTTGTCTAATGTGTGGCATCCCATATGGCGCCCGCCATGGTGGAAGCCATGTGTACAATTCCAAAGAATATTGTTCTTTTAGCTCGTTTTTCTTCATTTCTTCTCGAGTAGCTTTGAAAATACAAAAACCTGAAAAAGAAACAAAACAGAGGCATAATACAAGAAAACGGAAATAAAATCCTAAATAACATACGCAAATCGAGTCGAATAAACAATATATTTTAGGTCTATCAACAAGCTACATGGTTATCCCAAATCTGAGACTCAATCCAGAAAGAAAGAGACTGTTGTTAAAAACAAGAAGAAGTGGATTCCCAAGAATAACACTGTTGCACTAATAGCACGCACTTCTCGAAGAGCTTTTGCTAGAGAAGACTAGTATTTTGATAGTGGATGTTCTAGACACATGAATGGTGTCAAGAAATTTTTGGTGGATATTAAACCACATTCCACTAGCTATGTCACCTTTGGAGATGGATCAAAAGGGAAATCAAAGGTGTTGGGAAGCTTGACTATATTGGGCAACCTATTCTTGATAAGGTATTGTTTGTCAAAGAGTTGACTGCTAGTTTATAAGTATTAGTCAATTATGTGACCAAGGCTTAAAGTTTAAATTTACTAAATCTGAATATCTGTAACAAACGATAAAGATGAAGTTGTCATGAAGGGAGCCAAATCTAAGGATAATTGTTACTTGTGGACTCCTATCAAAACAAAGTTTTCCTCCATCTACCTATTGTCAAAAGAAGATGGGGTAAAGATGTGGCATCAGAAACTCGACCACTTACACTTGAAGGGAATGAAGGAGGTCTTGCCAAAGGAAGCTGCCAGAGGTATTCCTAATCTGAAAATTGATGAAGGAAGAGTTTGTGGTGAATGTTAATATGGAAAGCAGACAAGAACGTCACATAAGAAGCTTCAACTTCTAACCACTTCAAAAACTCTAGAGCTACTTCATATGGACTTTATAGGACCTATGCAGGTTGAAAGTCTTGGAGGAAAGAGGTATGCTTATGTTGTGGTTGATGACTTCTCGAGATTCACCTGTGTGAATTTCATCAAGGAGAAGTTTGAGGTGTTTGAAGTGTTCAAAGAACTATGTCAGAAACTTTAAAGAGAGAAGGATTATGACATAGTTAGAATTAGAAGTGACCATGGGAAGGAATTCGAAAAAACAAGTTTGATGATTTATATTCCTCTGAAGGAATTAGTCAGGAGTTTTCTTCACCCATCACTCCTCAGCAGAATGGTGTGGTTGAGAGGCAGAATATGACAGTTCAAGAATGTGTAAGGGTCATGCTTCATGCCAAGAAACTTCCATATCATTTTTGGGCTGAAGCCATGAATACTGCTTATTATATTCTGAATAGAGTAACCATCAGATATGGCACATCTGCTACTCTCTATGAGTTGTGGAAAGGAAGAAATCCAACTGCGAAGTATTTCCATGTCTTTGGAAGCAAATGTTACATTTTGGCTGACCGGAAGCAAATGAGAAAGATGAATCATAAAAGTGATGAAGGAATCTTTCTGGGGTACTCTACAAACAGCAGAGCATATAGAGTATTCAACTTCAGGACTAATGTTGTGCTAGAATCTATAAATGTTGTGGTTGATGATTCTCCTACAAAAGCTGCTTCCACAAATGATGTTGAAGCTTTCTTTCCTATGAATGATGTTTTTGAGGATGTCGTAGAAGATGTTGGGACATTGCATGATGTTCCTGAAGATACTGTAGACTCAAGTGTCCATCCTGAACCTGTAGAGAATGAGACAGTCGACAAGAGACCTTCCATTAGAATTCAAAAAGATCATCTTAAAGAGCTGATCATAGGAGATCCTAATGGTGGAAGAGTGACCAAATCAAGATAGTTTATATTGGTGCTTGCTTTGTCTCTAAATTGGAACCCAAGAATGTCAAAGAGGCCTTGACTGATGAATACTGGATCAATTCTATGTAAGAGGAACTTGAGCAGTTCAAGAGGCATGAGGTCTGGGATCTTGTGCCAAAACCTGAAGAGTCAAATGTTATTGGTACAAGATGGGTGTTTAAAAACAAGTTTGATGAGCAAGGTGTGATCACCAAAAACAAGGCTCGACTTGTTGATCAAGGGTACACCCAAATTGAAGGGGTGGACTTTGATGAAACTTTTGTTTCTGTTGCTAGGATGAAGTTTGCTAGATTGTTACTTGGAGTGGTTTGTTTGTCAAAATTCAAGCTGTTTCAAATGGATATGAAAAGTGCCTTTCTTAATGGATATTTGAATGAAGAAGTTTATGTGGAACAACCAAAAGGATTTGTTGATCCTACATTTCCAAATCATATGTTCAAATTGGAGAAGGGATTGTATGGGTTAAAATAAGCTCCAATGGCTTGGTATGAGAGGCTAACGGAGTTCCTCATCAACCATGGTTACAGAAAAGGAGACATTGACAAAACACTCATTGTCAAGGAAAAGGCTGACAAACTCATGATAGATCAAATATATGTACATGATATTGTGTTTGAAGGAATTTTGGATGAGATGGTTCAACATTTTATTAAACAAATGCAATCTGAGTTTGAGATAAGTTTGGTGGGTGAATTAACCTACTTTCTTGGTCCCCAAGTCAAACAGATAGAAGACTATATATTTCTTTGTCAAGGGAAATATGCAAAGAGCATCGTGAAGAAGTTTGGTTTGGAGAATGCTAACCATAAAAGAACTTCTGCTCCTACACACTTAAAGTTGTCTAAGGATGAAAAAGGTGTTAGTGTTGACCAAAGTTTGTATATCTTAATGCTAGTAGTCCTGACGTAACTTTCGCTGTTGGAGTTTGTGCCAGATATAAAGTTGAAACTAAAGTCAATCATATCAATCAAGTCAAAAGGATTCTAAAGTATGTGAATGGTACATGTGACTATGGTCTGCTGTACTCTCATAATTCTAATTCCATGTTGGTGGACTATTGTGATGTTGATTGGGTTGGCAGTGCTGATGATAGGAAAAGCACCTCTGGAGGATGCTTCTTTTTGGGAAACAACTTAATTTCATGGTTCAGTAAGAAGCTGAATTGTGTTTCATTATCTACTGCTGAGGCTGAGTGCATAGCAGCAGGTAACAACTATTCTCAAATGATGTGGATGAAGCAAATGCTAACTGAGTATAATGTTACACAAGATGTCATAACATTATTCTGTGACAACTTGAGTGTCATCAATATTCCAAAGAATCCTATTCAGCATAGTAGGACGGAACATATTGACATCAAACATCATTTTATAAGAAACTTTATGGAAGACAAAGTTGTAACATTTGAACATGTTGCCACATAGAACCAGCTAGCCGATACTTTTACTAAACCCTTGGATGCTAACCAATTTGAGGTGTTGAGGGGTAAACTTGGGATCTGTCTGTCTAAACATTTATAGCAATTAAATTGGTGTGGGAATACTATTCGAATGAGTGTATGTGTGTTCCCACCAAACACGGAGAGGTCTTCAAAACCATCCTTCATTTGGAGCATAATTTTTCAACAATATCCTGATGTTGAGTCAAATGATTATGACCTTGATGGGGAAGATGAAGATGAAGAGGATGATGAGGCTACTGAAGATGATATCTGATTGTAGCTTTATTGTTTTATTTTTGTGGTTTTATGTTTTGTAAGGGCTGAATGCCCAGGATATTTTGGCACTTGATGTGCTGATCTTTTTGTACCTTTTAACTCTTGTGTTACCGGTATTATTGTTTGTTTAGTTAATTACCTACCTTTGTCATATTATGGCTAAAAAGGGGGAGTAATACTAACTTAACTAACTACTAACTACGAGATATTGTTTGAGGGGGAGAGTTAACTTCTTGATGCAGAAAAAGGATTTGATTGAGGGGGATGCTTTAGTTTTTCCGCTGCTGTTCTGATTTTTTTTGCCTCTAACTTTGTATATTTTCCTGCAACGGTTAAATAGTTTGTTTTAGCCAAAATCTGCCAAAGGGGAAGATTGATGAGTCCAATCCTTTGAGGTTGGCATCAATTTTGGTAAAACTAACTTAACAGCAAGATATACTAACATGAAGAACAATCTAAAGAACAAGATGTTAGACAAGATGTCATATCATGATGATTCAACATCTTTGTCGGTTACATTTCAGTTTTTGGTTCTGTTATTTTACTTCTAGATTTGAGATTATTCTGGGAATATTTGTTTATCCTAGGTGGCGTTCAATATTGAGGAATCAGAGATTCTTTTGGAATCTGAAGATACCGTTTTCTAAGTGTGGAGACACTTTAGGAAACTTTGTATTGAAGAAAATATTATTTTGGAGAATAAGTTGCAGATTTTGTGTAACATAATTGCTGCATTTTAAAAGCCCAAATACAGTCTAGTTTATGGTTATAAATAGGATAGATTTAACCTAGTCTAAGTGTGAAAAAACACATTGTTTCTTAGTGAGTACTAGGGTTTGTGTATTTTGTGAGTCTATCTTGTATCGTTTTAATGCTAAAGCTGGACTGATTGCATTGAGTTGTAATTTCTGTCACTGTTGTGATTCAAAGGGAATTGAGAAATGTCTCATACCTAGGAGAGTCTTAGGTAGAAATTAAGCACGGGTAGTGATTAAGTGATAAGTTGTAAACCTGAAATTGTTTAGCTTAGAATTATACTATCTACTGGATTTCATTATTGGCTTGGTAGCTCTCAGACGTAGGTGTTGTTGTACACCAAACTAGGTTAACAATTACGGTGTGTTCATTTACTTTCTGCAAGTTTCTTTATTGTTCTTCTTCTTGTCATTGTTCTTAGCAGAGATCAAGTGTCTCGACATCTCTTGGGACATCTAAGATCTGTATACCAGAATTTCAATGTCTGAATATCTCGTAAGAGAAAATTGTGTTATAGTATGAACTATAAGAAAGAAAAGGTTCATGAAGAAATAATGTATCGAATAAGTAACAGTGAAACTAGTAGAAACATATTAAGAATGAGTCCTCAAACTTTTATGACCTTATATGGTATGTTAGAAAGAGAACGAGGATTAGAAGCTACCCGATGGTCAAGTATGGAAGAGAAAGTTGCAAAATCAATTTACATATTAACACATAATGCTAAAAATCGTGAAGTCAACTTTTGGTTTCTTCTTTCCGAAAAGACTATTAGTCGTCATCTTCCTCAAGTTTTGAGAGTTATTCTTGAATTGGAAGAAAAATTTCTTGTCCAACCTGATGGCTCAAAAGTCCCTCCAGAAACTTTCAATAGTTATAGATTTTATCTGTACTTTAAGGTAAAATTTGTTATTAATAAATTATATTTCTATTAGTCATATATTTTATTGATAAATAATTATAAATATTATTTTAGGATTGTGTCAGTGCGATAGATGAAACCCACATACGTGTCAAAGTATTTGCAAAAGATGCTCCTAGACATCGCGGTAGAAAAGACTACCCGACACAAAATGTTTTAGTAACATGTACTTTTGATTTAAAGTTCACTTATGTGCTCGCAAGATGGGAAGGGTTTGCCTTTGACTCGAGAATAATAAAGAATGAATTAACACGTGAAGATAAACTTAAAATTCCTCAAGGTAATATAAGAATAACCTAGACTTATAGTTATTTATATTATATATTTTAAACTATCACATTTATTATTTACCTTTACTATAGGAAAATATTATCTTGTTGATGATGGATTCATGTTGACAAGTGGATTAATTACACCTTATAGAGGAGTTCGATATCACCTGAAAGAATATTCGGCTAGAAATCCACCCCAAGATTATAAAGAGTTGTTTAATCTTAGACATTCGTCTTTACAAAATTCAATTGAAAGAGCCTTTGGTGTATTGAGAAAAAGGATTTGAGATTTTATCTAATTCAACAGAGCCAAATTATGGAGTCAAAGCTCAAAAATTAATCATTTTTTGTATGTTGCCTTCTTCACAATTATCTAATGAGTGTAGACCCAAATGAAGACCTTATAGCTGAAGCAGATGCTGAACTTGCAAATCAAAATGTATCTCATGATAATCATCAAGGTTCAAGAAGTGATAAAGATGAGCTTGCTCTGGGAGGGGTTATGAAACATAGTGTAACACATCAAATATGGTTAAATTATCAAAATAACGATTTAGCTTAAAGAGTATGACTTGCATTTTATATTATTACTTCTATGTTTGTTGTTCCTTTATGAAGTAGTACCAAATTTATTATGACGTTTATTGTGATATTGAGCCTTCTTGATAATTATATTTATTAACTTTGTTGTGTTATAATTGGTCATGTTCATAGTTTATAGCATCGAAAAATCAACTACCAATTAATGGTGGTAATTTTGGAACTTTGACTTGGAATAGAGTCATAGATGATGCTCTTGTTAATGCTTTTATGCATGAATATGAAAAATGTAACAAAGTTAATGGTACATTCACTACATCAGCATATGAAAAAATAGCAGCTGAACTCCGTGCATTATTTAGAAACAAAGTTGACAAGGTGAAGATAAAAAACCATTGGAAAACTTTGAAAAATAACTTCACTGAATATTATGACATTTTTAAAGGTGGTATGACTGAACTTTATTGGAATTCAACTACACAATCGTGGGATGCCGAGTCAGAAGTTTGGGATGCTCTAATTGAGGTAGCTTTTGATGAACTTTTTTATTTATTTTAAAATATTTTATTAATCAATAATTGTATAACTTTTATTAATCTTATATCTTTTATTTATCATTCTTTTTCAGTCAAAACCAAAAGCATCAAATTGGAAAAATATACCACTTTCAAATTATGAGAAAATAGTGATACTTTATGGACTTAACCGAGCTGATGGAAAGCAATCTTGAACTTTAAAAACGACAAGAAAACAAAAGTCATCGGTCACCAATGAAGACTTTGTTGAAACTATTCAAGATATTGACCATGTTGTCCGGAATGAGGTGAACTTGGAAAGTTTTGATGCTACTTACGATTTTTCTATACCCGAAACACAATCCCCAGATCCTTTATGTGGTAGTAAAAGGAAGAAAATTAAAGTGGTTAAAAACAAAGATACATACAACAATATTACTGAACTCTAAGAATCAATTGTCTTGGTTACAAATGCACTAACAGAAGGAAATGGTGCAATACGCAAGGGAAATGAAATAATGAAATAGCGTCAAAAATATGAGTTGTCTCCAATTTCAAGGGAAGAAATATGGAATTTAATAAAGGAGTGTGGATGTGATGCAAAGTCATTGCCTCAAATATATTGCACTGTCTTTAAAGATGCTGACAAACTTAGAAAGATTCTCCAGTGTCCACTTGAAGCATGCAAAACAGTGATAATGCAAATGGTCTTTGACTCATCGGATTGATCATCTTATAATAGCCTTATGACTTTTATGAATATTTTGTTTGCAATTTAATATGTTTCTGAATATTTTGTTTACATTTTAATATGTTTTTGAATATTTTGTTTCAGTTTGTGTTGTTTATGAATGAACAAGTTTTTATTTGGTGAAATTTACTCAAAAATATTTTTATCTAGTATTGTTTTTAGTGTTACTAAACACGAGTGATAATATTCGTAAGGATAAAAATGTAATTTGGTTTTAAAATCCTTCCCCTCCCCTTGTGAACCAAACATATATGTAGTTAAAAATCTCCCACTTCCCCTCCTCTCCCTTTCTTTGAACCAAATATACATTTAGTTAAAATACATCCCATCTGCATCCCTTCCTCCCCCTCTCCTCTACTAAATTCCCCCATCCCCCTCCCCTAGTTGAACCAAACAGACCCTAAGGGAAGGGGGAAAGGGGAATTGTTTATCTATGGGTGCTAAACCTTGAATGAGTATAGAGGTTCCCTTAACCTCCAATAGGGTTGTTCTTACCTTGATGAATATTGACGTGTATATGATGATGATACTATTTTCATATGCTATGTTTTGATTTGCAATTGCGTGTATTGACATGTGGTGGTTGTATTCTTGAGAATTGATGAAATTTGGGGTTTTATGGCATGATTTTAGGTGATAAAATCATGAAAAAAATTGTAGTTGTATCGATTTTGTTTTGTTTGATCCATTTGTGATGTTAGAATGTGATTTTGAGAGTTTTTGGTGGATTGAATTAGGAATGGTATGAGGTTTGAAGGGTTAGAACTGTTTCTGCAGTCGTAATAGAGAAAACTATTTTTTTAGAAAATCCTTGAGTTGCAATCGATTGCACCCTGATTGCAATCAATTGCACTAGTGCAAATTTAGGAAAAATCCTTCAGCGCAATCGATTCCATAATGCATATTTTTAAAAAAAAATGCTTCAGTGAAAATCGATGGCACCCTGACTGCAATCGATTTCCCAATACAATTTTGAGAAAAATCTGTTTTCGAATTAGTTGACATATCCCGACGATTTTGGTCATAACTTTTATTTCGTAACTCCGATTTAGATGTCGTTCAAAGCGTTGAAAGCTAACATTCTGAACTACACAGTAGTAAAAAGAGTTGGGATGATTAAACTAGGATTATGTGTGTACTATTATTTTGATTTTCATGATGATGTGATGAATTGTTTAGCGAAACATTGAGTTTTCGTTGTTGATGAATTGATGTGGTAAATTTCTAATACAATTGCAGGCTATTTGATTCTTGTATTTTGATGACATGTGGATTGTGATGCATGGTTTCAATGTGAAACTATCTTATTGCTGTCGTACAAGAAATTATGTGTTTGATGTGATACTGTTTTTGTTGTTGAGTTGTTGTGATGTTGCATACATTCATTCATTCATGCATCATGAGTTATTGTTGCTGTTACGAAAGAGGCGATTACATGTTTTGATGTTGGTGACTGGTAATTGTCCCAAGCTTGATGTTAAGGCTTGGAGCTCGGTGTGGGCTCATGGGTTCGCAGTTGATTGGAACACTATTCATAATTGGAACCATTGTTGAGATCAGTACCGCATGCATATGAGTCTATAATGTTGTTGAGAGTCACATTGCATTTTGATTGTGTGTTGTTGCGAAGTGGGCAAACTTTGAATATTTGTGTTGTTTTATATAATGGATTATGCTTGAATTGTATTGTATTTAATATACTCTAATTGTTTATGCATTGTTAATTATTTGAATGTATTTCTCACCCTTTTGTTTGAATATTGTCTTTACATGGGCATCGTGCAGATACTCAGGAGTAGCATTGTTGAAGTAAGAAGAAGATAGCTCTTGGAGTTACTTCTTTAGTTTATCGCTTTGACTAGTGGTGCCTTGCTTTGATCATGTAACATCAGGTTGAGGGATAAACATTTGAATTGATTCTTATGTCGTTTATGTTTGAATTCAAGACTATTTATGTTGTTGAGATTTTCCAAGTTGTTTTGAGTTGACATTTATGAACTCCTTTTTCTTATGTTATGAGGTTAGCGTTTATGAGACTAGATATTGTGAGTTGCAATATTGTTGTTAATTGCTTTATAAGTGATTTTGTTGCAATGACACCTTAAACATCAGATGGTTTGAATGTCGCATAAACATCCCTTGTACAAATTAGATGAGTTGGATGTTGTGTAAGCATCCCCGATACAAATGTGTGTATTTACTATTCTGTTGTAACCCGTGTTATGGGGCATGTTATGTGTTTGTTGTGTGTGACACTCTGAGGTTGAATTATGTTTGAATCAAATTTCATGATGATTTATGTGCGGGGACTAGGGTGTTACACAGGCTCGGTCCAATGCAGGTGTAGCCTGTTCTACAGTTTTAGGCCCTAGATTTAGGAGGGATTTTTTTTATATAATTATTACAGAAATACATTTTACATATGTCTTTTAAAAACAGATGTAAAATCATAATTTGTTTTCAATTTTTATTTTACACCTATTTTTTTTAAATAGGTGCAAAATCATAATTTGTTTTTAAAATATATGATTTTATATCATTTTTTTAATTTATATTTATATTTTTTAATCCTATTTTTTAAATTAGAATAGAGTTCCCGGATTCAGAGACACCTCTGTGCAAGTGCAACATGTGCTACAACACAGGGCCCCGAATTTTGGAAGGTCTCGAATTTTGAAAGATCTAATTTTTTTTTCCATAAATATTAATAGAAATAAATAAAATATTATAATAAAAATTCAATAATAAAAAAATACTATGATAAAAGCCAAATACATACAAAAATTGAGATTGATTAAAATTCAAAATAATTATAATTTAATTTATTTTTTATTAATACATAATTATATTTTTGATGTATTTTTTTAATCATTATAATTGATTTTTTTTAAAAAATTAAGCCCATTTTCTAAATCAAAACGAAGCCTCCCAAATGATTGAATCGGCCCTACCCGAATTAATTGGGTCGAACCAAATCGAATGCATGTTTCTCATTTCTTTATCTCTATTTTTAGGATTATAGCCAAAAGAGTTTTCTAAATAGATCTAGATATTCATAAAAATCAACTTAACTATCATTTAGTTTTATACATCTTTACATAACTATTTGATCCCAACACTAAGGTTTATGTTATCATATGTTGAATATAATTTTTTGTTAGTATTGATTTAATTTTAGTAAAAATAGTACCCCAATAGTCATTATATACAATCCATCGATGGCAAATATACAAACTCAAACTCACGATGAGGACTGCAATAATTGATCCTATGTGCTTGAGTACTATTTTACATTAGAAAGGTAAGTCATGGGGCCACTAATTATGAGGGAGTAAATTTTGACCAAACTTGGATTATCAAATTCAAAAGTGAAAAAGGAAAGGTATAACTAGATAAATGATCATGATGTACAAAGGACAGGAAAAAAACATTATTGATAGTGTAAGGGAACTTTTTGAGACGAGTCCTTTTCTTTTGGTCTAGTTATAACTAGACTTTAATAAGTTTAACTCTAAACTTGTTCAAAATTTCAAAGAATAAATGGAATGCAAAAATGGAGGGAATAGAACAAAAAATGTGTCTTTTCTTGTCTCTTGTCAAATCCTCTTAGGATGAAGAATGATCAATGTCCTTTGTACCTTTCGGTGCTTATTATACTTCCCTACCATGCATGTCCTCATCTTTGACCATTGCTTGACTATGTAATGTATTCTTTTGTTTTAATTTAAGCCATTCATTTTTGTTATAAAAAAAATTAAGCCATTCATTTTAAGTTTAATTGCATTTATTATTTTAATGTGTGTTAGTTAATTTCAGGGTTATTTTATTTAATTTAAAATTTTATTTTAATCTCTTATTTAATAAATATTATTTTTTAATTCATCAAAATTATTTCGTAAGTCACCTTAATCATTTTTGTTAAATTCAGTCCAAAAATATTTAATTAAAAAATAAGCAAAACCTCACTTAATTTGACAAAAAATTGGACAAAATTAGACAAGTGAATAAGCAAACCACACTTGATTAAAAAAAAAAAATTTAAAAAATAGATTATTTTTTTCACCTTAATTTTCTTCCTCTTCATTTTCACTTCCATCTTTTTCACAACCCAACAAGCATATAAACTCTAATAAACAACCTATTTTGTTGTGGAATTATAACTTTTCGGTGAATGATAAAATAAAACCTGGGTATGATAAAGTAGACTTTCAATACGACGAAGAGGAAGTTAATCCGCAAGGTTAGTACTCCAATGCCTAAGTCAGTGAGATCGTGAAAAGTGATGTGTGAGTGAGAATGAATTTGAAAATTATATCTTTATCTACCTGAGACCCCTTATATACGAAGATTGGTTAAGGCCCTTTATATTTGGATCAAATGTGAGTTTTTCTCTTATTAGGCTTATGGACGATCCATAACAGTTTCACCTAATATCTCTTGTGGTGTAATAGGTGTCGCTACTGCGAAAATCGGCGCCGGCTGACAGAAGAGTCGCCACCGTGCATTATTTATCCCACGGGAGGGAAAGGAAACGCTCAGAGTAAACCTCGCACAACATGGGAAAGGTATGGTCGTCGCAACCAAAACCTGGATTCGGGAGTCGGTTACGCAAGGGGAAGGTATTAGCACCCCTCACGTCCGTCGTACTCGACGGGATCCACGCTTGTTTTCGGGTATGGATTGTTATTCTATCTAAACTATAGGTCAAGGGTTAAAAAGAAAATAAAATGAAAATAAAAATGACTCGACAAAGTATCGCACTTTATGCCTACGTATTCTCGCCTGGAACGAGAAATCAGAGTCAACGTAGTTCGCCTACCTACGGGAAAGGAGGGGAAGGTTGCTCGCTAGGATATCGCATCCTATGCCTACGTACTTTCATACAGCATGAAAGATCAGAGCAAACGTAGTTCGGGCCACGTACGACACAAGTTTGTCTTGGTTGATTCTATTCCTTCTGAAAAAGGTTTTCCTGATTAAAAGTCCACGGCGGACAAAAATGACTCTTTTGATTTGTTCAGCTTCTTTTACGCCAGAAGTGTCTTTTATTGATGTTAGAACCCTTATTACGTATTTTTCTGCTGTTTTGAGGTAAGAAGAGATGCCACTCTAAAAACCTAGGGTTGAAAAGGGAATCAAAACTAACCTAATGTTATCATGCATGGGTTAAGACCTAATGTCTATCATATTTCTCTCTTGCACAGAGAGAAACAGAGATCCTAGGGGATAAACGGAAAACGGCAACATATATATAGCAAAACAGTAAAATGCATGAATGCAGCAGTACAAGCGAGGCAAGGGAGTCCCACTCAACCTCGAACCTAGAAAACAACAGGCAAAAGCGAACAAAATTCGCTTTCAACCTAACAGGTCAATTAGCAAGCAATACAGTCCAGAAAACCAATCAATACATCAGAAATGAATAACAGCAGAAAAATAAACAGCCACAGCAGCTCTGCATCAACACCTATCTTCAAGTCATCTCCAAACAGCTACAAGCTTTAGCAAGCATCAATCTTCATCTCCACAGCCTTCCAGCAAGGTCTTTGTCATCAGTCTTCCATCTGCAATGGCTTTTCTTCAAGTCTCAATCTCCAGGATGAACATCAATCAACAAGATGAAGTGAATGAATGTTAGACAGACAATTACCTACCAAGGGTGGTTCATCAACTGTTAACATTAAACAGACAGTTTTCCCTCAAAAGTTCTATCTCTTAAATATATTCACTAATCCTTCCAAAGGAAGGAGGTGAGTATTCAAGAGAGACTTTGAATCATAGAGAAGGGATAGAGGCAAACAAAGCCATCTATGTTTGTGAATCAAGTTGCTAGACTAGGCTCTTCCTAACCCTAAATCCTATAGTCTTCAACAGTCTTCTAGCAAACACAGCATCTTCAATGAATTTGAACTCGATCTTCCATCTTGAGTCTTCAATATGCTTCGTCCACAAGGTCTTCACAAGGTCCTCAAATCAATCTTCAAAGCTCCACACCCAAAGGAGAAGAAAAGAAAGCAAAACAATACAAATTATGCCCTAAGAGCCACACAAATGATCAATCAATTCAAAAATCAACCAAAAATAGCATATAGTAATATAAATTCCTAATATAAATTCTAGGGGATCCTATTTAACTACCCTTAAGTCCCATATATTCCCCATAGGCTAACTTGTCCTAAAAACCCCAAAAATAAAATGTTGAAGTTCAAGTATACTACTTAAAAACCCTAATTAAACTATCCTAAGTTCAATTATCTAAACTAATCAAATTTTATTCTAAAAAATCTAGTAATAAATTCTGGGAATACTATAATTCAATATTAATCACCACAAAAAAGAATGGGCAAAAAATCTATTTCTAAATGTAAGAACAAAAATCTACAAGATCATGTATGAAATAAAACCTTCAAAATATGCACTTATTTGTAAAATATGGAAAAAATATCAATTAAAATATAAAATGCAATTTTTATATTTTGTAATTTTCTAGACATTTTAATGAAAATGTTAAAAAAAGAATGAGTTAAAAATATGCATTTTCCATTTAGTTATGAATTTTTGAAGATGAATGAAACAAAAAAAGAAATGAATACGAAATAGAAAGAAATAAGTGGAAGGGGTGCAAATAGAAAGAAATGATAGTTGAAAATTGGGCCTGGAAATGAGGGGGGTGGCGTTAGCGAATCTGGCCCAAGTCTTCATTAAAATTCAGATTAAACTGTGGCCACAGGATCTTTGGTCAAGTCAAATTTTTCCTCTTCATCCAACGGCTCTCCTCTTTCTTCTTCCTCTAGAAACCCTAACATGTCAAAATTCCATCTTCATGCATAGATCTTCTACAAACCCTAGCTCCTTCATTAGGCCATGAAAACACATAAAATAAAAACCAAAAATGGTCCTTGTTCTTCCCTCTACACAACCATATCCATAGCTAACCTTGAAACCTTTTGTAACCTCCAAACCGAAAGTACCAATCCTTGGTTCCACCATGAAAATGCGTTTTTCAACTTCATTAAACCTTGAAACTCTTAATGCTAGCTTGTACTACATGTCACCCTGAGTATACTAAACCATACCACATGCATTAAATCTTCATATATCAAGTTCTTTTGATCTTGCAAGAATGAACACCACATTTCGAAACTTCATGAAATGGTCTTAAACTACTCATGGATGATCCCTAGATTGTCTCTATTGCAAATAACTTAAGATCTAACCCTAACAATGGCTAATCATGGTGATTCGAATCAAATTGCATTCTTACCAAATGGATATGGTGATGATGGTTATCCCTCGTTTCAACCCTTGCCACTTGTGCTAATTGATCCTTGGATGATGGTGATGATTCCTGTGAAGAGAATTGGTGCTTAAATCCCTTGAAAATGGCAATTCACACCTTCATGCAAGTTGGAGTGATGAATGGGAACCAACAACCCAGCCACGAATCCTTGAGCCTTCTTCTTGCTTTTTACTCCACAACAATGGAGGATGATGATGATAACAGAAATTGAGGTGATTGATGAAGCTTCAATGGAGTTTGAAGAGAAAATGCAAATTGGAGTGAAGGATTCAAAGTAGTGTTTACAAGTTCAAAGAATCACCAACCCAACAACAAACAGCTTCATTTCCTTATATAGGAGAGGATTAACAGAATGAGAAGTTTCTAGATTGGTCCTAGAGGGATCTAGAAGTTTATGGAACTTTCATGAATTTATCATTTGATGGCATTTTGAATCATATCATATCATGCTTGCACCTTGGGTAAACTTGAGTGAAAATCTCCTCTCATGAGATATTAGGAGTGTATGTATGAAAAACCAAGTTTTCCTTGCCTTGTGTTAAGCTTTACCATGTTGCCTTATGATGTAAGAAACAAATTTACAAAGGAAGTCCAATTTTTAAACCTAAACTCAAAAATGTGGCTGAACCAATGTCTTTAAAATGATGTTGGGAATCAATTTGGTATATTGTATGACCCATATTGGCTTTGTAGATCTCTCAAACCATTTTCCAACTTGAACTTTTTCAAGTTATATGCCTTTTTTAAGTCATTTTCACCACTTTTTAAAATTCCATGCTCCAAGCTTTTCCAAACTTCCAAACCTTCTTTTCTAGCCTTAAAATCCCATTTTGAACAACTTTGATGTTGGGAAGTTTTTCATTTGAAGCTTCCTTGTATGAGTTTTAGGCATATGCTATGAATGACCTGTAATCACCAAATGACCAAAATACCCTTTGCTTGCCAAGACCATAAGTAGAGTTCCCCAAATCATATGAAGGCATACTATACCATTCTAGAAAGCTAAGACAATTAGGAACAACTCTTATGTTGACCAGAAATTCATTTGAAATCTCCTTGAGGGGTACAAATAGCTTGGAAGTCAAGTCACTTTCACAGACAAGATTTCAGATACCTCAGATGACCTGTAACTTGCAAGGACCATAACTTGAGTTACATAAATCTCCTTAATGTCTTCCACCACTCAAATTAAAGGTCTTGAGATCCTATACAAGTTTCATGTTGGCCAAGGATCCATTTGAAGCTTGTATCTTGACTTATCTTGCTTGGAAATTTGACCTAAACTAGGGGATTTTACATAGAAACCCTAATTTAGAAACTCCTCTTCTCCTTGATTTCTCTTGAATTCTTCTTAGCATAACACCATATCTTTATTCTCCATGTCAAATTATGAACCCCACCTCTCTCCAATAGCCCTTAATGCCTTTCAATCAGTCAATTGACCTAGAGTTGACCCAGATGAAACCCTAGTTGACTGTCTTCAACTGCAATACTTGTGATCACACCAATGACTTGTCTCCTTCTCCAAATGACTTTCTAAGTCCTCCAAGATGTCTAGATACTCCCCATGCTCAGCCCACAGCTCAACATTTCTTTGTTGATCCTCAGATAAGAGATAGATTCAAGGCTTGATCCACTGAACTCTCTACTTTCAAATTCTTTTCTGATGACTTGAATGAGATTGAATTAGGATAATAACCTCTTGATAGGCCTCTAGGGATGAGAATAATGATTGGTCCCTATTGGATGATTTACTATGCTATGTTATGCAGATGATTAGACTATGTACATGCCTCTATATGCAAATGCTAATGATATTGAAACATAAACCAAGTGAATAAGGTTGGGCAAATTTTAGGGTGCAACAGCTGCCCCTATTCAAGCGGCTTGGACCCGATTGGGTGAAGAGCCCGGAGCCTTCAAACATTCGCGGTACGAGACGGTTGAATACTAGGAACCCAGAAATTTGCCAACCGCAGAAATAAACTGCGCCACTGCTTGGGGAACGACATTCATCAGCTGAATTTAACTGTTACGGCAACCCACTGATCTCGTGCGACCGTGCTGGGGATTCTTCTCATCATCCTGAAAAAGATTGAATCATCGGAAACTTCGTCCTTTGCTTGTCCACGTCAGGACTCTATCTGCTGTCAACTCGGAAAAAACTTCAACAACTTTGCTGGGGACGGCTCGTCTGCCTTCTCGTCAGAGATAAATCGTCCACGTTAGGAATAAACTCTTCCACATTAGGAATACCACCGTCCACGTTAGGACTCACCTTTCCACGTAAGGAATAACCGTTCCACGTTAGGAATAACACCGTCCACGTTAGGACTCACCTTTCCACGTAAGGAATAACCGTTCCACGTTAGGAATAACACCGTCCACGTTAGGACTCACCTTTCCACGTAAGGAATAATCGTTCCACGTTAGGAATAATACTGTCCATGTTAGGACTCACCTTTCCACGTAAGGAATAATCGCTTTTCCCCGTCAGGGGTGACTTTTCTCTGCTTTGTCAAACTTTTCCACGTAAGGAATACGTCTTCTTTTGCTTTGTCCACGTAAGGACTCTTTCTTTTTCCACGTTAGGAATCACAAATTTTCCACGTAAGGAACCCCAATCTTTCCACGTGACGAATACTATATCAATCTTTCTTTCCACGTTAGGAATGCTTCTTCTTTCCACGTAAGGAATACTGTTTCTTCTTTCCGTCCACGTCAGGACTAAACTTTCCACGTAAGGAATCTATCTTCTTCTTCCACGTTAGGAATAACTTCTTTGATCTGTCCGCGTCAGGACTAAACTCTTCCACGTCAGGAATAATCTCTTTCTTTCCATGTCAGGAATCAATCTTGATATGTCCGCGTGAGGACTCAATCTTTCCACGTAAGGAATAAACTCGTCTTTCCACGTAAGGAAACCATTTTTCTTCCACGTAAGGAATGCTCTTGATATGTCCACGTAAGGACTCTGATCTTTTCACGTTAGGAATCAAACCTTGATCTGTCCACGTCAGGACTAAACTTTTCCACGTAAGGAAACACCTTCTCTTTCCACGTCAGGAATCAACTTCTTTTCCATCTGTCCGCGTCAGGACTAAACTTTCCACGTAAGGAATCAATCTCTTTTCCACGTAAGGAATCACCATTTTTCCACGTAAGGAATAAGACTTCGTCTGGATCTGTCCGCGTCAGGACTAAACTCTTCCACGTTAGGAATGCACTTGTCTCCCCGTAAGGAATCCATCTCGATATGTCCGCGTAAGGACTCAATCTTTCCACGTAAGGAATACCAACTTCTTTCCACGTAAGGAATAAATTCGTCTTTCCACGTAAGGAAACCATCTTATTTCCACGTAAGGAAACATTGTCTTTCCACGTAAGGAGAACATCGTCCACGTTAGGACCCACCTTTCCACGTCAGGAACACCATCTTAATCTGTCCACGTAAGAACTCCAATCTTTCCACGTAAGGAATGATCTTGATCTGAATCTGTCCACGTCAGGACTAAACTTTCCACGTAAGGAATCTACCTTCTTTCCACGTTAGGAATCTCCTCTTGATATGTCCGCGTAAGGACTCTAATCTTTCCACGTAAGGAATCAATCTTGATATGTCCGCGTGAGGACTCAAATCTTTCCACGTAAGGAATCTCCATCTTTCCACGTTAGGAACACAATCTTAATCTGTCCACGTAAGGACCCCAATCTTTCCACGTAAGGAATGATTTTTTTCCACGTAATGAATACGTTATCAATCTGTCCATGTAAGGACTCTGGCTTGATATGTCCACGTAAGGACTCAATCTTTCCACGTAAGGAAACAACTTCGTTCCACGTCAGGACCCATGTTTCGTCTTGATTTGTCCATGTCAGGACTCAGGCATCTTCAACCCGCTGGGGAAATACAACTTGTCCACGTCAGGACTCACTTCTTCATTGGTCCCGACCCACAAACTTCTTAGCACTGACGTGACAACGACTTTGAGGCGGACTCTACTGGGGATATCTGGAAACCAAACTACCGGATGCCTGCTCTGATGCCCGGAGGCCACTTCTGAAATTCTGGTTCATGAAACCTTTTGATGACAAATAACTCTGCTTGGGAATAAAGAGAGACTTATCCTGGTAACTCTGTGGGGAATACTGCCGAAACTGACATTATCATTGAATATCTCATGCCGAGATCTTGAGTGTTTGGTAGTTCATTTGAGCAAGTGCTCTCCCCACCTGCAGGGATATAGGAACCGCTTCAGCAAAATAAATGCTGAAGATAATGCCAACTCCGCTGGGGATATCCAGGTGCTACAGAATTATTCCAGCAAAATAAATGCTGTAAGAGTGAAGTCGACTCAGCTGGGAAATTAGGAACTTAAACCAAACACCTTGTTGAAGTAGCATCCTGCTGGGGAATATAACTCTGCTGGGGAATAGCAGATGTGCACAGTACGATTGGATTTCTGCTGGAGAGTGAACTGATATTACACAGTATCCCTGACAAAATAAATGCCAGGACCCACAACCAACTCTGCTGGGGAGAGTCTTAATCTTCGAGTTCTACTGGGAGGAAAGAACACTTGCTGAAAGGAGAGAACTCCGCTTCGGGGATACTAACATGCCCAGCTTGCCCCTAAATCTGCAACAGTTTTGGAATGGACCCTACAGTCTTTGTATCCTGACGACCAGACATGGACGGCTTCTACATTTCGGACCTCGAAGGGGTGTTTCAAGAACATAACTTTCGTGCTTCTAGGGTGACATGCCCCGGTCTCGCAACAATCTTTTGTCTCTGATCGACTGTGTCGTGGAGCACTGCCCATAGCTATGAGAGATTTGCCAAATCTTGACCTGACTGCCCCGGATTTACTGATTCTAGGATGACCGACTCTACCTGAATTAATCAGTATAGCTTGCCCCAGTTCACGAAATATTTGGGCATTCTGCATTTTATCCTGATCATACCTTCCACTGTAGGAATCTTTCCTGTCGGCATGCGCTTACTCGCAGGTAACACAAGTTGTTCTGTATAAAAGATATATTAAACGCAATGCATATGACAGTTTCAAAACCCAAGTCTGTTCACTAAAAAATTTTGTGACATGTAACGAATCAATTATCAAAATGTCAATATGAAAGCTGGTAAGAGGAACCCTTTTAGGAGTCAGAATCGACGAGATCTTTACTGACGTATGCCCTCGGACAAAACCTGTTTCAATTAGGACTTTTGCGGGTTGTAACGTGGTCAGGTTCACGGTTAACAAGGAAAGATATAGGCTCAAAATTTATTTCGACCCACCCATTCTTCGTGATGTTCTCCAATCCTATGTTCAGCTAATCTGACTTCGGCGTTCACCTATTAGAGGTGGAATGATAGGAGTGATGGTTCAGGATACCACGCGTTTTTCTTTTTTGAGTGACGGTCATTTGCTTTTCGTCTTTGGGTGCCTAGAATCACACGACTTTTGTCCTTTTCGAGGATTTGTTCTTTTCTTCGACAATCCTTTTCGTCTTTCGTTTTTTTTCGTTCCCTAACTTTTGCCTGGACTGAGTTTCTTTTGATTTTCCAGTCCAGCGGGATGCCCCTGTTTTTGCCTAAGTCATTTGTTTTCAAGTTTTGACTTAGCGGGCTCTTGATTCTTTTCACTTTTCGTTCTCTTTTTTTTTTGAACAAGTCGTGTGACACTGGTTTGTCTGACTTCTTGTGGAGTAATGTGACTGTTTCACTCTTTGTCGGCAAGGTTTAACCATTGCGGTTCTTTAGGCACGACTTATACAAGTGTGATTTATCCTCAACCGGACACTCTTTCCACGATTCGAACGCTTGGTCAAACTAACTGACACCTACTCTGCCCCGGGTTAAGATTTGGGGTTTTTTCATTTTCGAAAAGAACCTCCTACTACTGGCTCGAAAGGGGTTATCAAGGGATTACCTTCCTTATATCTCCAGTGTTTATGGATTGAAACAATGCCTGTATTTCATCAACAAGTTTTTTATCCAAAAGCATACGATCGGAATATTATTTGTCATCTGTTTTCGTCATCCTCCCTAGATTCCTGCTAAAACAAGCTTTAAGCATTAAAGCAAAACAAAGAGTGAACACGACTGGATTAATTCAAAACATGCATATTCATTTCGTTTATTAATATCAATTGAAAAACAACAAGTTTTAAGAGCGAAATTTGCAATTACACAGAAAAGAAACTACGAATGCGCGGACATGAACAAGATAACATGAAAAATGTCGGTGTCTCAGAACTGGACTTCCTACACTTTGACTTATTGGCGAGTCAACCATTCTCAGAAGCTATCATCAGGGGTAGTCTACTGCTGTCTCGATCTTCTTTCACCGGCCCGACCAAATCTGGGAAACCTTTTCATCACCCCGGCTTTTGCTTGTCTATGGCTTTGCACCACCTTGGGGACCCTATCGGAGAAGTTAATGACCCTGCTGTCGATTAAATCTTGGACGTTATGCTTGAACGCGTGGCAACCTTCAATATCATGTCCGGGAGCCCCGGAGTGGAATTCACAGTGCCTGCTCGCATCATAGCCATCCGGCAAAGTGCCGGTTATTGGCGCCAGAGTTCTTTTCTCCACCAAGTTCAATCTTAGTAGTGTCTGTAACAAATCTGCGTACGTTGAGGGAGGCTTCTCAAACACCCTCCGTGGCTTCTTTCCCCGAATTCTTTGTTGAGTCGTATACTGGCGTCTTGTAGGCTGCTGGCTTTGCTCGGACGTTTCCTTAGGCTCACGCGTTATCATCCTTAAGTTCAACCCTGGCATTGGCAACTGTTGTGGACATGGAGACTTAGCTTCCAGTGGCTCTGGGATATACCTCGATTCATCTGCAACCTCTGGCGGAGAAATGGGAATATCAGTCCCTGCAACTTTTATGCCCCCCGGTACAAACTCAATTATTTTTTCATCCAGCAAATCTTGAATCTTATGCTTAAAAGCTTTGCAGTTTGCAATGCTATGCCCCGGTGCTCCGGAGTGGAAGGCACAATGGGCGTTCAGGTCATAGTCTGGTGGCGGCTGCCCTGTCAGTGGAACCAAAATGCGGGGCTCAACCAGTTGAAGTTGGAACAAGAGTTGCACCAGCTGATCATAATCCACAGGGATCTCATCAAATACTCTGTTAGAAAACCTCATTCTCTTACCCCACCTCCTTGAGTTATCCTGCAAAATCAATTGCGACTGCTGACGAGGAGACTCCTGAGCTTCGAACCGTGGAGAGGGTCTCTTAAGCCTATCCTGCGTGGGTAATGGTTCTTCAGACCCCTGAGGAACAGATAAGCCAGCCGCGTCTTCCAACATTTGCCCTCCTTCTCTCCTGAGTACGTTCCTTAATACTTCAGCCATCAACCCTATCTGTGCCTTCAGTCGACAGTTCTCTTCTTCTAGCGTCTCTTGATTCGAGCGCAACTCTTGCATATCTTTCGTGAACTGCCCCAGCTGGCCTCGAACATCCGTTAATTCTGCTTGAACCTGTTTGATGGCTACCCCCACAAGTTGGCGTATGCGGCCTGGGAGAAAACCTTGATTCTCTAGCTGAGCAAAGTCGGCAGCCCTATCATCAGCCCACGCAATCAGAGGCTGCACCATGTTCTGCAACTGTTTCTGACTCTCGGCCATGGCTTCCATTACCTGTATGAGCCGCATTATGTTGTCGTGCACCTCTTGCATCTCAGTCGGATCCTGACTTATGACTTCCTTGCTGCTGCCTCTGGCTGAATGCCAGGGAATTCTTCGGTCGATAATCCTGGAGAACCTTGAAGATACAGGAGATGAGATACAGTTTAATAATTACCTGTAATGCAATATGAATATGAATGCAATGCAATGTGTGTGTGTCTGTGCATTAGGGAATGGCATTCCCTGATTCTAGTGTGAAGGTGTCGGTGCAGTGACAGTGCTAGCAATACAAAGATAGGAGCTGAATCACAGAAAGCCTCATATATTGCTGAGAAACCAATAAGCCAAGAATACAATATCACTGAGAGTACAATAAGAGAAGGCATGACCTCAACCAACAGTCCTGGTGATGGTCAGCACTATGCAAATAAAGCATACAAGTTACTACATGAAATGATCAAATCCTCCCATAAGTCTGGTATTCTTCTAACAGCTTCTTGGTCTCCGGATGACTTGGTCGACCAAGCAGCCCTTCAACAAGTTGGTTCCTTTTCTTAAGAACACGGCGCATGTCTTCAGCAGTTTCTTCCCATGCCCCCTCTCCGAAGCGATCTTCTAGCTTACGCTTCTGAGACACAGCTTCATCTCTGCCTTTGATGGCCTTGTTCAGTGCGTTCTGGAGACTATACCGGGACATCACTTCTTCTTCGCACTTATCGATGCTGGACTTCAACTGCTCTTCGAGGTCGGAGATTTGCTGCTTCAACTTATTCTCCCTTTTCTTATTGTTAGTGAGTGTAGCATTCCAAGTCTTATTGCAAGAGGAGATTTCTCGGTGAGCGATGTCAAGCGCTTTCTTCTTGGATTCGAGCATGTCATGGGAGCTTCTGAACTCTTGCCCCAGACGTTCGCGCTTCTTCCTCTCCTCAGCTAGCTCAGCTCCTAACCTGTTCACTAACTCAATCTGCTGTTGGAAAGCGTGCACGACCTTGTTTTTCTCACTGCGTATCTGGGCCAGCTCCTGCTCTAACCCTTCGTTAATCTTCATCAAGGCTTCTTTTTCTTTCACAACTTGCTCGTAGGCTTCCCGAGAGACCGTAGTTGGCTCCGCTACCGGAATAGGAACAAGAATTGGTGCGTCTGGAAATGGCATCTTCAACTGACTGGCTCTCTCCTGAATCCAAACTCTATAAGGTGCATAGGCCTGACAGTCATTCTTTCCTAACAACGGCTTCCCTTTTCGGTTAATGCGCGTCCAGGCATGCTGCAACTTGGCCAATAACTCCCCCTTCAGATCTCCAGTGAAGTACAGAGATTCATGTACTTCTTCCTCTTTTGGCGGGTTCTTCAGGGCATATCCGAACTGACGGACGAACAGAGAAGGGTTGTAATTGATACACCCTTTCCTTCCAATCAATGGGACATTAGGGTACCCCGAACAACTGAAGATAAGTTCAGATCCTAGTAGGTCTCTGTCAAACCATCTAATGTCTTCGGAAGATAGCCTCATCAGGCGTTCTGGCCAGCTAGCAGTGGTTGCACTTTCCACAAAGGACCCCTTCATTGGAAGATGACTTTTGAACCACATATTCAATAAAGGAGCACAGCAGTAGACAACTTTTCCCCTTCGGTTTTCGTTCTTGTAGTGCAATGAGTGGTAGAAGTCTCCGATCAACGTTGGCACTGGATTGCCGGCAGCGAATAGATGGAAAGCATCCAAGTCTACGAAGTTGGGTAAGTTAGGGAACAACACAATCCCATAAATACAGAGAGCCAAAATAGCATTGAAAACCACCCAACATCCGCTCTTGGCATACTCCTGAGCTTTGCCAACCAAGAAATCAAGAGAGAAACCTGATACCCCAAGCCAAGAAGTCAATAACAGTTCTGCAGCGTCCATATGTAAGGCTTTGGCTAAGTCCTCCAACTTGGGCTCAGCAGCAGAGTGAATAAAGGGAACCTTGTTCTGCACCGGTAACTCAGTAAACTCCACATACTCCTCAATGGTAGGTCCTAGAGTGAAGTCAGCAAACGTAAAACATCTCAATGCGGGATCATAGAACTGCATCAAGGTGTATAGCCCGTTCATCTCATCAGCAGTGGGCTTGCAGACTAATCTCAGTAATCTCCCGTGACTCATTCTGAAGCTTCTCCTAACCTCCTCATCAGCAAGAGATATCAGACCAAGCAAAGAAGTAATATCAGGTGAAGGCAGCTTATACGCAACTGTCTTCCTCAAACTAGCCATAGTCAATACTCAGAAGTCTGGGCACTAGAATCGGAGGATATGCAAATGCACCTGCAGCACAGACACACGTTAATGGGATGCAATGATAATGAGTATGCAAACAATGCAATGCAAGTAACATGCAACAGGGACCAAATGCCGTAGCTGAATAGCCTGAACCATATCAAGAAGTCTCAGATAAACTCTATAGAAGTCCTCAAACCCTGGTCTCAGATAGCCCTAAAACAAAGCTCCAACAATGGTCTCTGACAGACCTCAAACCATAACTCCCACTGGTCTCTGGCAGACCTCAGATCATATCTCCAACTGGTCTCTGACAGACCTCAAACCATAACTCCCACTGGTCTCTGGCAGACCTCAGATCATATCTCCAATTGGTCTCTGACAGACCTCAGAACCATAACTCCCACTGGTCTCTGGCAGACCTCACATCTCCATAAATACCCAGGATCTCTGCTCAAGGAAAAAACCGGTAGTCTGAAGGTCTAGTTACCTGCATAACCCCAAACCCTCTCACAGGTGGATGTCCTAGTAACTGACAATGTATGGCATCCTATGCGGTCGTCGGCGTCACAGACTTTCAGGGTTGATGATACGATTCCCAGAAGGAGTGGCATCATCAAATCCTGAAGAGGCCTCACTTAGCCAACTTCCAAATGATCGGTTCTCGGAGTCGACAATTCAGCTGACCAACAACCCCTTCGACCCAAAGGGTAGAAAAAGAAGTCAACCAGAAGAACCTCGTCCGAGTGTAGATTTCATGAGACACTAATGCAAGCAAAGCCGGCATGCGCCCACTACTTTCTACTCTAATTCTAGGTGCACTCAAGCCCAGGTCCGGCTTATCTCTCAATCATAGAACCACCCATCACAACCCCAATACAGCAATAATAATCAATATATATAATGCTGAAAATAAAGGTCAGAAATATAAATCCATACAAAATCCTCGACGGGAAAACAAGCGTTAGGATTGACTCTCTTAAGGGACGTTGGATCCCAACTGCGTAAGAACTATCGCAGTCCTTAGCAGCCAGGGGACGTTGGATCCCCAGCAGAGTCGCTAGCTGTCGCTACTGCGAAAATCGGCGCCGGCTGACAGAAGAGTCGCCACCGTGCATTATTTATCCCACGGGAGGGAAAGGAAACGCTCAGAGTAAACCTCGCACAACATGGGAAAGGTATGGTCGTCGCAACCAAAATCTGGATTCGGGAGTCGGTTACGCAAGGGGAAGGTATTAGCACCCCTCACGTCCGTCGTACTCGACGGGATCCACGCTTGTTTTCGGGTATGGATTGTTATTCTATCTAAACTATAGGTCAATGGTTAAAAAGAAAATAAAATGAAAATAAAAATGACTCGGCAAAGTATCGCACTTTATGCCTACGTATTCTCGCCTGGAACGAGAAATCAGAGTCAACGTAGTTCGCCTACCTACGGGAAAGGAGGGGAAGGTTGCTCGCTAGGATATCGCATCCTATGCCTACGTACTTTCATACAGCACGAAAGATCAGAGCAAACGTAGTTCGGGCCACGTACGACACAAGTCTGTCTTGGTTGATTCTATTCCTTCTGAAAAAGGTTTTCCTGATTAAAAGTCCACGGCGGACAAAAATGACTCTTTTGATTTGTTCAACTTCTTTTACGCCAGAAGTGTCTTTTATTGATGTTAGAACCCTTATTACGTATTTTTCTGCTGTTTTGAGGTAAGAAGAGATGCCACTCTAAAAACCTAGGGTTGAAAAGGGAATCAAAACTAACCTAATGTTATCATGCATGGGTTAAGACCTAATGTCTATCATATTTCTCTCTTGCACAGAGAGAAACAGAGATCCTAGGGGATAAACGGAAAACGGCAGCATATATAGAGCAAAACAGTAAAATGCATGAATGCAGCAGTACAAGCGAGGCAAGGGAGTCCCACTCAACCTCGAACCTAGAAAACAACAGGCAAAAGCGAAAAAAATTCGCTTTCAACCTAACAGGTCAATTAGCAAGCAATACAGTCCAGAAAACCAATCAATACATCAGAAATGAATAACAGCAGAAAAATAAACAGCCACAGCAGCTCTGCATCAACACCTATCTTCAAGTCATCTCCAAACAGCTACAAGCTTTAGCAAGCATCAATCTTCATCTCCACAGCCTTCCAGCAAGGTCTTTGTCATCAGTCTTCCATCTGCAATGACTTTTCTTCAAGTCTCAATCTCCAGGATGAACATCAATCAACAAGATGAAGTGAATGAATGTTAGACAGACAATTACCTACCAAGGGTGGTTCATCAACTGTTAACATTAAACAGACAGTTTTCCCTCAAAAGTTCTATCTCTTAAATATATTCACTAATCCTTCCAAAGGAAGGAGGTGAGTATTCAAGAGAGACTTTGAATCATAGAGAAGGGATAGAGGCAAACAAAGCCATCTATGTTTGTGAATCAAGTTGCTAGACTAGGCTCTTCCTAACCCTAAATCCTATAGTCTTCAACAGTCTTCTAGCAAACACAGCATCTTCAATGAATTTGAACTCGATCTTCCATCTTGAGTCTTTAATGTGCTTCGTCCACAAGGTCTTCACAAGGTCCTCAAATCAATCTTCAAAGCTCCACACCCAAAGGAGAAGAAAAGAAAGCAAAACAATACAAACTATGCCCTAAGAGCCACACAAATGATCAATCAATTCAAAAATCAACCAAAAATAACATATAGTAATATAAATTCCTAATATAAATTCTAGGGGATCCTATTTAACTACCCTTAAGTCCCATATATTCCCCATAGGCTAACTTGTCCTAAAAACCCCAAAAATAAAATGTTGAAGTTCAAGTATACTACTTAAAAACCCTAATTAAACTATCCTAAGTTCAATTATCTAAACTAATCAAATTTTATTCTAAAAAATCTAGTAATAAATTCTGGGAATACTACAATTCAATATTAATCACCACAAAAAAGAATGGGCAAAAAATCTATTTCTAAATATAAGAACAAAAATCTACAAGATCATGTATGAAATAAAACCTTCAAAATATGCATTTATTTGTAAAATATGGAAAAAATATCAATTAAAATATAAAATTCAATTTTTATATTTTGTAATTTTCTAGACATTTTAATGAAAATGTTAAAAAAAGAATGAGTTAAAAATATGCATTTTCCATTTAGTTATGAATTTTTGAAGATGAATGAAACAAAAAAAGAAATGAATACGAAATAGAAAGAAATAAGTGGAAGGGGTGCAAATAGAAAGAAATGATAGTTGAAAATTGGGCCTGGAAATGAGGGGGGTGGCGTTAGCGAATCTGGCCCAAGTCTTCATTAAAATTCAGATTAAACTGTGGCCACAGGATCTTTGGTCAAGTCAAATTTTTCCTCTTCATCCAACGGCTCTCCTCTTTCTTCTTCCTCTAGAAACCCTAACATGTCAAAATTCCATCTTCATGCATAGATCTTCTACAAACCCTAGCTCCTTCATTAGGCCATGAAAACACATAAAATAAAAACCAAAAATGGTCCTTGTTCTTCCCTCTACACAACCATATCCATAGCTAACCTTGAAACCTTTTGTAACCTCCAAACCGAAAGTACCAATCCTTGGTTCCACCATGAAAATGCGTTTTTCAACTTCATTAAACCTTGAAACTCTTAATGCTAGCTTGTACTACATGTCACCCTGAGTATACTAAACCATACCACATGCATTAAATCTTCATATATCAAGTTCTTTTGATCTTGCAAAAATGAACACCACATTTCGAAACTTCATGAAATGGTCTTAAACTACTCATGGATGATCCCTAGATTGTCTCTATTGCAAATAACTTAAGATCTAACCCTAACAATGGCTAATCATGGTGATTCGAATCAAATTGCATTCTTACCAAATGGATATGGTGATGATGGTTATCCCTCGTTTCAACCCTTGCCACTTGTGCTAATTGATCCTTGGATGATGGTGATGATTCCTGTGAAGAGAATTGGTGCTTAAATCCCTTGAAAATGGCAATTCACACCTTCATGCAAGTTGGAGTGATGAATGGGAACCAACAATCCAGCCACGAATCCTTGAGCCTTCTTCTTGCTTTTTACTCCACAACAATGGAGGATGATGATGATAACAAAAATTGAGGTGATTGATGAAGCTTCAATGGAGTTTGAAGAGAAAATGCAAATTGGAGTGAAGGATTCAAAGTAGTGTTTACAAGTTCAAAGAATCACCAACCCAACAACAAACAGCTTCATTTCCTTATATAGGAGAGGATTAACAGAATGAGAAGTTTCTAGATTGGTCCTAGAGAGATCTAGAAGTTTATGGAACTTTCATGAATTTATCATTTGATGGCATTTTGAATCATATCATATCATGCTTGCACCTTGGGTAAACTTGAGTGAAAATCTCCTCTCATGAGATATTAGGAGTGTATGTATGAAAAACCAAGTTTTCCTTGCCTTGTGTTAAGCTTTACCATGTTGCCTTATGATGTAAAAAACAAATTTACTATAAAGCTAAGACAATGAGGAACAACTCTTATGTTGACCAGAAATTCATTTGAAATCTCCTTGAGGGGTAAAAATAGCTTGGAAGTCAAGTCACTTTCACAGACAAGATTTCAGATACCTCAGATGACCTGTAACTTGCAAGGACCATAACTTGAGTTCCATAAATCTACTTAATGTCTTCCACCACTCAAATTAAAGGTCTTGAGATCCTATACAAGTTTCATGTTGGCCAAGGATCCATTTGAAGCTTGTATCTTAACTTATCTTGCTTGGAAATTTGACCTAAACTAGGGGATTTTGCATAGAAACCCTAATTTAGAAACTCCTCTTCTCCTTGATTTCTCTTGAATTCTTCTTAGCATAACACCATACCTTTATTCTCCATGTCAAATGATGAACCCCACCTCTCTCCAATAGCCCTTAATGCCTTTCAATCAGTCAATTGATCTAGAGTTGACCCAGATGAAACCCTAGTTGACTGTCTTCAACTGCAATACTTGTGATCACACCAATGACTTGTCTCCTTCTCCAAATGACTTTCTAAGTCCTCCAAGATGTCTAGATACTCCCCATGCTCAGCCCACAACTCACCATTTCTTTGTTGATCCTCAGATAAGAGATAGATTCAAGGCTTGATCCACTGAACTCTCTACTTTCAAATTCTTTTCTGATGACTTGAATGAGATTGAATTAGGATAATAACCTCTTGATAGGCCTCTAGGGATGAGAATAATGATTGGTCCCTGTTGGATGATTTACTATGCTATGCTATGCAGATGATTAGACTATGTACATGCCTCTATATGCAAATGCTAATGATATTGAAACATAAACCAAGTGAATAAGGTTGGGCAAATTTTAGGGTGCAACAATAGGAAGAAGTCTTTCAGAGAATTGGGCTGGATTCTATGTGTTGGGGTCATTTCTTGGTGAAACAGAAAAGGTTAGGCAACCGGTGACCTAAGGAATATGCGCATTAAATTCTAATCTTATCATTGAGAAGTTCCACAGGAATTCTTCGACACATGGCCCTAGGTCTGTAGGCTTGGAGTGACTCCTCTTCCAAGGATACTATAGAGCAATTAAGAGTCGTTGCATTTTCAAGGGGAATTTTAGCTGTTATTTTTTCGTTTTCCCATTATCTTTTATTTTGGATCATTGATTTAATCATTTTATTGTATTATATAAGGTCATGACTTGACTATTAAAACAAATATTCAATCTTTGCAAACAAAGACTTTCCTTTTTCAACCCAATTCAGGTCTTTGTCCCTACGGTCCGGTGACCCTTAGTTTCATCATCCTCTATTTGTTTGGATTATGCATTTCACTTTTCATCGTCGCCTTAAAATTTATTTTGCTTCTAAAAATTTCTTTGATTCACCATTTCCCCCAAGTACCATTTCTAGCCTCCTTACTTATATTTTTTTGCATTCTCTTTTTTGTCTTTGCCATGGCCAACATAGAAAACATACATGCAAATATGATAAATATTTTTTATCGACGGTGATTCTCCATCGTCCACTAGAGTAGAAAACACTAGTATGACAAATGCTGATCTTTTAAGGTTACCCAACCTAACCCAAACCTCGTTGTTCTTAGCGCTAGTTTTTTTTATCGATTTTAATGGAGGTGGCCACGTATACATTTTCCATCTTACAGACTCAGGCGACCTAGACTGAACAAAGTGATATGTTAGTGCAAGGGTATTCATTTTTCAAAAAACAGAATAAGAAATCAAATGATCAACCTTTTATGAATAATGTGGTATTTGGATGGAACAATAGTGTCGAGAAGGATAGTTTCATGGTTCGACAGGAGTTGTGCATATGCTATAGTCGAAGTCTGTTCAAGCATGTTTTCGAAATGTGTTAGCTTTGGGTTTAAGTTAGCATGTCGAATTAATCCTTGCTTGTAAGGCCAATTATTAAGTTAGCTTGTAGCCTAAATTAGCTTAGTAGTCTATAAATAGACAAGTTCTCTCAGGTTATTAAGGGAGGTTAATTATTGGCATTCACTTGTAAACTTTCAACCCTTATTGAGTAAGTGAATAGAAAAATAGTTATAACCAATTCTTATTCTTCTTCCTTCTTCTATATCTTTTGTAAAACTTAATAGGGTTTCTTGTGTTTTAGAATATCGATGTCAAGATTGATGCTGAAGATTAAGTGTTGCTGTTGTTGTGCTCTTTACCTAAGTCTCATGCTCACTTCAATGAAACTCTCTTATATGGAAGAGATTCGCTGGCCTTTGAAGATGTTCAATCTACCTTGTACTTAAAGGATTTGAACGAACGAAAGGAGCACAAACCATCTTCTACTGGTGAAGTTTTTCTTGTTAAGGGAAAATTCTCAAAGAAAGATGGTAGGTTTGAGAAGAAGAAGGGTAAAATTCTACAGAATTATTATGGTGGTAATGCTCATACTATTAAGTGTTATCATTTTAAGAAAGAGGGTCATAAAAGAAAAGTATGCCCTAATCGAGTGAACAATCATGGTGGAAAGGATAATGGTAGTGCAACCATTATGCAAGATGGTTCTGAATCATCTGATGTCCTGGTGGTTTAAATCAGTTACTCTAGCAAGGAGTGGATTATAGATTCAGGGTGTACTTGGCATATGACTCCAAACAAAGATGTGTTTAAGGAATTGTATGACCAAGATGGTGGATCAGTGTTGCTGGGAAACAACAAAGCTTGTAAAATTGCAGGTATTGAATTTGTAAGATTCAAGCTCCAAGATGAGTCAATAAGGTTATTGACTGATGTTAGATATGTACCTGATCTAAAGAGGAATTTGATTTCTCTTGGTGAATTCGACAAGAAAGGATATATTTTCAAAGGAGAGAAAAGCATCCTAAGGGTAATGAAAGGGTCGAATGAAGTCTTGAGAGGCGTGAAGAAACAAGGCTTGTATACCCTTGAGGTTGAGGTTGTAAGTGGTTCAGTAGATGTTGCATCCATGAAACCTATGTCAAAGACTAAGCTATGGCACAAGAGACTTTTCCATACAGTGAAAGAGGCCTGGACGAATTGTCAAAAAAAAAAATCTTCTAGGTGGTGACAAGGTCGAAAAACTTGAGTTTTGTGAACCTTGAGTATTTGGTAAATCATGTAGAATGAAGTTTAACAAAGGTAAACAAAGAACACATGAATCCCTTGATTACATTTATGCTGATCTTTGAGGACATGCAAGGAATCCTTCACACTCAGGTGCAAAGTATTTTCTATCTATAGTTGATGATCACTCTAGAAATTAATATGCATTCATCCAAAGGACTAAGGATGAGACTTTTGAAAATTTCAAAAGTTGGAAGACCCTGGTTGAAAACCAAAATGGCAGGAAGGTCAAGAGGTTGAGGATCGACAGTGGTCTTGAATTTTGCAATGAGACTTTCAACAACTATTGTGTTGCGTCTGGTATTACAAGACACAAAACTATTTCAGGGACTCCCTAACAAAATGGTTTGCCTGAAAGGTTTAATCTAACCATTCTGGAAAAGGTGAGGAGCATGTTGGCAAATACGAGTTTAAAGAAGGTGTTTTGGGAAAAAGTTGTTGTGACTACAACATACCTGATAAATAAGTGTCCCTCGACAACCTTGGGAATGAAGATACATGAATAAGTTTGATCGAAACATCCACCTAGTCTCGACAAACTCAGAGAATTTGGTTGTTTAGCTTATGCTCATATTAGGCATGACAAGGTTGAACTTAGAGCTCTGAGATGTATGTTTCTTGGATATCCTGTAGGAGTCAAAGCTTATAGGATGTGGTGCCTAGAGCCAGGTTACAGGAGGTGTATCACAAGTTGAAATGTAATTTTCAATGAATCTGAGATGGACTGCAAGAAAACTGATGACATTGGTCAAAGTTCAAAGATATCTGAAGAAGAGCCGGAACAAGAAGAGATTCTTATTAAGGTGGAGCATAGTGATGCTGAATTGCATGACTCAGATGAAGTTGAAGAAGAAGCAGAAGTTGTTGTTGAAGATGATGAGACTGATAATGACTACCTGCTGGTAAGAGACAGGTCGAGAAGAGTCATCAAGCCACCTCAAAGACTTGGTTATGCATATCTTATAGCTTATGCCTTAATCTTAAGCCACCTAGAGATTATAAGGAAATTATGAGGAGTCAAGACAAGACTGAAAGCCATGGATGATGAGATGAAATCTCTTCATAATAATAACACTTGGAAGCTGATTGATAAACCTGCAGAGGCTAGGTTAGTCAGTTGTTAGTGGATCTTCAAGCTTAAGGAAGGAATTGAAGGAGTGATATCAAAGCATTTTAAGGCAAGGTTGGTTGCTAGGGAATTCACTCAAAAAGAAGGTATCGACTTTAATAATGTGTTTTCACCTATTGTAAAGCATACATCCATTAGAATGTTGTTAGCCATGGTTCCAAAGTTTGACTTAGAACTTAAACAGATGGATGTGAAAACAGCCTTCCTGTATGGTGATCTAGATGAAACAATCGTAATGAGGAAACCTGAAGGTTATACAGAAAAGGGAAACAAAGATTATGTGAGCAAGCTGAGTAGGTCTTTGTATAGTTGAAACAACCTCCTCGACAATGGAATAGGTGATTTGACAAGTTCTTGGCACATATTAGTTTCACTAGGAGCCAGTTCGATCATTGTGTTTACTTCAGATCTTGACCTGGAAATTCACTTGTTATTTTGTTGCTTTATCTGGATGACATCCTTATAACAAGCAACAATTTTGAAGATGTTATGAAGGTGAACGCTGAACTCGATAAGGAGTTCGACATGAATGATTTGAGATCTACCTCTATAATTCTTAGGATTAACATTCGGAGAGATAGTCGAGACTATGCTTATCTCAAGAGGCATACCTGAAGAAGATTCTCGACAAGTTTGGTATGTCAAATTTAAAGCCCGTTCTAACACCTACTAATCTTCAGTACAAGCTGAGTTCAACTCAAAGTCCTAGTATTGATGTTGAAAGAGCCTATACGAATAGCATTCCATATGCTAGTATAATAGGTTCTTTGATGTATGATATGGTATGTACGAGGCCAGACATAGCGTACAGAGTAAGCCTTGTAAGCAGGTATATGGCTAATCTTGGAAAGACGCACTAACAAGCATTAAAGTGGATTCTTATGCATGTCACCGGGTCTTTGAGCAGAGTCTTGCTTTATGGTGGAGCCTGTGGTAATGATAGAAAAGTCAAAATCGAAGAATTTGTCGACTCTGACTATGCAGGTTGTATGGATTCCAGAAAATCTATTTCTTGATATGTGTTCTCTTTGTTCGGCACAATAGTCAGTTGGAAAGCGACACTTCAGAAGGTTGTTGCCTTATCAATCATTGAAGCAGAATATATTGCCCCCATTAAAGTTGTGAAGGAAGCATTGTGACTTGAAGGTATTGCTAAGAAGATGAAACTTCAAGGTCGAGTTATCATTGTTAAATTTGATCGTCAAAGTGCAATACACCTATCAAAAAATTCAACATACCATGAGCGAATCAAGCACATCGATGTGAGGCTGCACTTCGTCAGAGAGATGATCGAGTGCAGAAGTCTAAGTGTTGAAGGTTTCGAATAATGACAATATTGTTGATATGATCACCAAGACATTGTCGAGTAGCAATTTTTTTCTCACAATATGAAGTTGATAAAGTCGCATGATGAAAACTAGTTTATTTCCTTGTTAGTGTATAGTTTGTTCCAAGGAGGAGTTTGTGGTATTTGGATCTAACTATAATGTCGACAGGGGTAGTTTCAAAGCTTGACAGGAGTTATGCATGTTGTATTCAAAATTTGTTCAATCATGTTATCAAAATATGTTAGCTTTGTGTTTAATATAGCATGTCGAATTGGGCTTTGCTTGTAAGTCTAATTGTTAAGTTAATTATTGGTATTCACTTATAATCTTTGAACCCTTATTGAGTAAGTGAATAGAAAAGCAGTTTTAACCTATTCTTAGTCTTCTTCTTCCTTCTTCTCTATCTTTTGTAAAACCTAATAGGGTTTCTTATGTTTGTTCAAGAAACTAAATCTTTCTCATATTTTGGTTTGTTCTTGACGACATCAATTCACAACAAATAATTATCTTGATAAATTGATAATAAAATTATAATAAATCTTAATTATTTGATCTTTGTCAAATAATTAAGATTAATTATATATATGTCAAATAATCAAAAGACAAATTAACAACCAAATTTTAAATTTTTTACGTCACTAATTAGACGAAAGGACTAACACAATATGTTTTGAAGAGTTAAATGATCAATATGAAATTTTTTTAAGTTAAGGGACTAAAATAGACTCTGAAGTTAACATACGTGACCAAAAATGATATTAAATCTAAATATTATATATGTTATTTTATTATTTTAATGTTTTTCTAAATATAATAATATTTTAATATGATTACTTTAAGAAAAATATTATAATTATGTGTAAGTAAATTAAATATATAATATGTGTTGGTATTAGTTTAATATTATGTCATAAAATAGATGATAATAAAGGGTTATTATGAGTTGCACTAGGCTCTTATTTCTTTACAAATGATAAATAAATAAGGGTTAAATATATTTTTGATTCCTATAAATTTATTAAATTTTATTTTTGTTTTTTTATAAAAGAAAATTGTGTGTTTTAATCTCTACAAAATAATTATACACGTAGTTTTAGTCTCTATTATTAAATCAATATGTATTTTTCAATGATTATTTTATAGACATATTTAGAACGTTATAAAAAAAATTAAAAAAAAAAACTCAAAATTTAATTTATAAGTCGAGATTTTCATTACTTTTATCATTATCTTTTGAAATCTAAAAAAATCATAGTTTGTTTTTCTCATTTTAAAAAACTATATAATTTGGTAAAGAAATATTTTATAGTAATCTAAACACGCATAAAAAAAATTATTTAAAAATTTATAAATTTAGAGATAATTAAATAGTTTTCAAAATTTTAGAAAATAATAAGAATTGAAATAGCATTCATAAAATTTTTGTATGGACCAAAATATATCTTTTCTTTTATAGGGACAAAAAATAAAGTGTGAGATATTTATAAAGATCAAAAATATATTTAACCCAATAAATAAATAAAGAAAAAAGTTAAATATAAAAAGACAAGAAAAAAGGAAAAATAAAAATAACTTTAAGAAACTATGCTAAAAAGAAATTTTGATCCAATTTTAAATAGTAGTGTAAAGAAAAAGTTTATTTGATTCATCTTAAACTTTAGTATGTTATTTATATCATTTTATTAATTAAATATGGGTCATGTTAACCGGTACCCCTCAGAGCACTAGTTAAGAATTTCAAATAAGAAAAATATGTTATATTTAGTTCACTCAATACACACAATATTTTTTAAAAAATCTAATTATTTCTCTTTACAGGGCATTGAATACACATATATTTAGAAAAAAAATGTATTTTCAATCTCTTAAATAATGTCCAACTTACCATATTAATCTCTTAACCAATGCCATGAGGGCATTCGTTAGCATTTCCCATTAAATATTTATATTCAATTTATTATTTTGTCAATCTTTTACGTTTTAAAAAATGTTCCTCTATTTTGATTAACTTCATTATTTTGTTCTTATCATCCCCACTATAACTATGAATTACGTAAAATTAACGATAACACGACCGTGTGAATATTATCAACCATCTTGTTTTCTAATTTGGGGTAAGTTCATTTTATGAATTTAGAAATTAATATTTTATAGTATAGTCTCATGTTTTATTTTTTATTATTTTAACCAATAGAAAATGTATTAACTCAAAACCAAGGATTACAAGAAAGCAAAAGCAACCCAACAACCCTAAAGAAAATTACATCAAAAGCAAAACTATATGTTTCCTGCAGTGTCGGTTATACCAATTTTTTTGAATAATAAACTCTATAATAATATTTACAATTTCAAACTTATCTATGTGGTGGCTCCTATCAAAGCAAGTTTGATTCCTATAATTTCAACAATGGTAAGCCGTCTCCGTTATAGTAATTTTCATCACACTGACTCTTTTCCCTTTACCCTTGCAATACTTGGTTACCTAATTCAATTCTTCCTTATAGTAATTTTCATCACACTGACTCTTTTCCCTTTACCCTTGCAATACTTGGTTACCTAATTCAATTCTTCCTTCCGATGACTTGGCTTATGATTAATTTGTAGCCATTGAAGGACTTTCAACCAAGTCTCGTGCATTACGACACACTCAAACAAAAGATGGTCTATACTCTCAGTAGCCTGACAAAAGCAGCAGATTTTGTCAACTATCATCCCTCAGTTAGCAAGCCTATCCTTAGTGGCTAGCTTCTGGTGACAGGACATCCACAGGCAGAAAAGTGCTCTCGGCCTGACCCTGTTTCCAGCAACCACAGTGTACCAGTTAACATTATTTTCCCAGTATTGAATATCTTTATACATCTTCCCCATTTTGAACTTTCCATCGCATAGACTGTTACTCCAAGCCCTTTGCACACTAGGGATCATTTGTCTAGCCTTCATGATGCCTTTCAATATCTAAGAAGAGTTGTTAGTCACCTTCATTGTCATCACATCATCACTTTTGATGAAATACGTATGCACCCACTTGACCCAAAGGCAATCACTCTTTCTGCATAAATTCCACAGCAGCTTAAGCATGGTGATAGAATTCCAAACATCAAGGTTGAGGATGTTCAAGCCACCCTTACTTTTAGGGTTGCAGACCGTCTTTCATGCAATAAGGCTTTTCCTGCTAGAGGATGTTCCACCCGTCCATATGAAGGTTCTACAGGCAGTATGGATTTTATATATGACAACTTTAGGTATAGGAAATCATTGGATCCAATATTTGGCTATAGCAAATCCTACAACATTCACAAGTTGAACTCTTCCAGCATAACTTAACAATATCCCACTCTAGTGATAGATCCTATGCATGATTCTTTCTATGAGAAGAAGGTAGGGACTTACAACCAGTTTCCTACTAGTAACAGAGACTCCAAGGTATTTGAACGGAAGCTTGCCTTTATTATATCCAGTCACTCTAAGGATATGGAGTTTTCAGCCTCTTGAACTGCACCAAGATAGTTTTGCACTTAGAAGGGTTCATCATTAGGCCAGTAGACTGGGAGAAATGGTTAATGACAGTGGTCATAAGCTCCACAGATCCTTTGTCTCCTCTGCAGAATAAAAGAATATCATCAGCAAAAGAGAGGTGAGTCAGCTCCATTTTTTCACATTTGGAATGATGGTTGAAGTTTGGATTCCTTTGCATTTTAGCCATTAATCTACTCATATACTCCATGACAATCACAAACAGAAAAGGGGAGATAGGATCTCCCTGTCTAATGCCTCTTTTGGCTTTCATGATTTTGGAATTCTCCCCATTGATATTGTACCTGTAGGAAACAGTGGCGACACCATTCATTATCCACTTCACAAACTGATCAGAGATACCAATCTCCAGCAGGATAGTTTCAAGGGCTTTCTAGTTCAACATATCATATGCTTTTTATAAGTCCAGCTACATAAGGCATCTAGGGGTACCATTCTTTCTAGAATTGAGGAGCTCAACAGCCAGCAAAATATGATTATGAATTTGTTGACCAGGGATAAAAGCTGCTTGATTTTGGCTGATAATATCTCCAATGACCTTGGCAAGTCTATTAGTTAAAATCTTAGAGTAGATTTTGTAAACTATAGTGCAACAGGAAATAGTCCTATAATATCTAATATATCTAACATCATCTTTATTTGGAATCGAAGTGACAAGGGTACTGTTGAAACCCAAAGATATCTTATTATATCTGAGCCAGTAGCAGATGGTTTGAATGAGATCATGCTTCACAATATTCCAGCAGCTCTTGAAGAATTTTGCACTGTATCCATCTAATCCATGAGCTTTTCTATCACCAATGTTCTGCAGGGCATTAAAGACTTCCTTCATGATAGGCACAAGGAGGCTTTGTCTCTGGTCCAGGCTGAAGTGGGATCCCTCTCTCATCACACTAATGTCAACATGATCAAGCTTTCTATCTTTTCTCCCCATTAGCTTCTCATAGTAGTGAAACACTTCTTCTTCAATTTCAATGTTGGTGTTGCAGTGAGAATCGTGATGCCAAGCTATTGATTAACTTGAATCTTTAATTCTTAAATTCACAACCGAACTTTAATTTATCCAAAAAGAAAAGGTTTAAAGAAAGAAAAACCTATAAAAATGCAAAGCAAAAAGCAAGGCTTAAAGCTAAGCAAATAGATCTAAAGGTTCGGGGGGTGGTTATGCCTAGGGTAGGTATTTCACATCCTAAACATATGTAGTACTCTACAGTAACCTCTTGTTAATATTTGTGTTTGCTAAAGTTTGCTTGCTAAAGGGAAAGTGCTAAGGGTAAAGATATAAAGTATAAAGTATGAACAAAGTTTGCTCACAAAGACATCGCATCTCGTGCCTACATATCCTGACGTAAATGGAATCAGAGCAACCGTAGTTCCCCTAGCTAGGGGTGAAGAACTCTTAATTATGGTCAAAGTTCCAAGGGGATGTAAGCATTCATAGAGAAGTACTTACGGGGAGTGCGGCGACTCCTATTCTAAGTTAAGAATGTTGTGGTAAAGAATGTCCACGGCGGGACGCTAAACATGAGTACGGCGACTCAGATCCTAAGGTTAGGATAAAAGAGAAAGGATGTCCACAGCGGGACACTAAAAGTGAGCACGACAACTCAAATCCTAAGATTAGGATAAAAGAGAAAGGATGTCCATGGCGGGACGCTAAAAGTGAGCACGGTGACTCAAATCCTAAGGTTAGGATAAAGGGGAAAGGATGTCCACGGCGGGACGCTAAAAGTGAGCACGGCAACTCAAATCCTAAGGTTATGATAAAAGGTAAAGAATGTCCACGGAAGGACGCTAAAAGTGAGCACGGCGACTCAAATCCTAAGGTGAGGATAAAAGAGAAAGGATGTCTACGGCGGGACGCTAAAAGTGAGTACAGCGACTCAAATCCTAAGGTTAGGATAAAGGGGAAAGGATGTCCACGGCGGGACACTAAAAGTGAGCACGTCGACTCAAATTCTAAGGTTAAGAAAAAGGGTAAAGGACGTCCGCGGAGGGACAACTGAATAGAGCACAGCGACTCCAATCCTAAGGTTAGGATAGGGATAAAGGTAAAGGATAACATCAAACAATGTCACAATAATGTAGACAAAAGGTTCAAAACCCCATGGTGATAATCGACAGTTTTTAAGGTGAACCTCTTTGAACATTATGTGAAAATACACATTAACATGAAAATTTAGCAAAAAGAATCAATTTAAAATGATTAAAAATAAAGAAGTTATGGTAAATTGAAAATTAAATGAAATTTAAATAAACTAGTGCTAAAACAAAAATAAGAAATGCCTTACCCAAGGCTTGAACCCAAGAACTTGGGGTCATGGACTCAAAGCAATACCAATCCTGCTACTTGATGTGTGTGCATTTAAATGGAAATGGAAGAACAAATAATAAAAACATGAAAAAAATCATAAAAAGAGTGTAAAAACACCCTCACCGAGGGTCGAGCTCGCGTCACAAGGCATGGCATGGGTTTTAAAGGCAAGGCAATAACCACTGGGGTGGCGATACATCCATTGTATCAAGCCACCCCATTTGGATATATACTAAAGGGTTGTGATTTTCTGGGCATTTGCAAGGCAAGTTCAAGTTGAAAACTCTAAAACGGTTTGAATCCAAAACCATCAATTCTCAACCAAAATTAATGAAATATGAGTCAAAACATAATGGATTTTCATGAAGAAAAAGGTGGTGCTATTAATTTTATGAAATCATGCACACACAAAGGAATTCGAATGAACATGCAAAAGGAAGTTTTGGAATGCATTTTAGAGTTCAAAACTGATTCAATTGAAGGTGGGCAATGACCTGAGCAAATTCCACATGTGACATATAATGAGTTCTAACAGGGAATTCAGTTTAAAACACAACAGAACAAGAAATGGAATTTGAGTTGCAAATGATGAAAAGAGAGGTTTTGTTGAACTTAATGCTTAAGCAAAGATCCATGACAATCTTACTCCCAAAGTGATGAAAAACCAAAGCAGCTAAGGACTCAAGACAAAGTTGATTAGCACAAATGCATTGCAACAAGACTGACAGCTAGATCCACAATGCTAATAACTTAGGAACTGGCCAATTAAAGCTTGGAAATGGCCTGTCAGAACCAAAAGCATCTCTTACAACAAGTGAACCAAACAAATGCACTATACACCCTAACTGTAATTGCACATTCTAAATAGAACATGTGGTATTAGCAGACCTTGTTCTAAACTAAAGCTCCAATGACAGTCACAAATATCATGCTAAACCACATACAGTCAACAACAGAAGAATTGAATCTCACAACACAATGCTCAAGAAGTTGAAACTCCAACCAAAACATGATGTAGCTGTAAAACCGCAAATGATGGATTTGGTTAAAAATGAACTTGCAAATCAACAATGCCAAAGTTGTTAACTCATTACTTGAAGTAAGCACACACAGTTGGACAAATCCAGAAAACTATATCCAAAGGCCTCCAAGACACCCTGTCAGTGAAGAAATCCCAAGGTCTAAGGGGTTGAAAAAAGTCATGACAGACTTACTTAACAAGATCTTGACATAAGCACAAAATCACATAGCCAAAGATACCAGTTAGCAGATCAAGGCAAATGATAATAAGGGCATACACTAACAGCAATATGTTAACTCAAATTGTAACAGGCCAAGAAGTCCTACTATGTCCTAAACTCCTAACACGATCTAGCCTAACTGGAACAAACCCTGCCAGCAGTCTGGAAGCATACTTACAGTCCTGTCTCTCAAGCAATCATCAAATCAATTATCCACTTATGCCTCTCAGTTATGAATGGATAGGTTCAACACAGCTTCTAACAGCAAGTTTTTCATGCAAAGAAAAAAATTATAATGATAGTCTCAAACCCTCATGCTAATAACAAAACACGGTCTGCTCCCAACTAACTTATAATAGTAACAGCTTGTTAATATAACGTCAAACTCATACACTAGTCAAAAACTGTTTTAGATGACAACTCCCAACAGAAATTCCAAATGGCAATTATTTGAACAAACCAAGATGAGCAGACGTAATAGCAATGAAGCCTAAATATCAAAGACTCCCAATGTGCCAATGTTTAACAACAGTGCTTAACCAAACAAATTAAATGACAGTTCAAAGTGCACATTATATAAGCTCAACAAAATGGACCAACATGTGCTTGACAACCAAGTGATTCTTTTTAGTGAAGGTAATAACAAACATAAATGCATAACAGACTGAGTAGTCAAAACATGCTGACAGAATTCTTGGTGTTTCAAGCATTGATGAATCCTTTAACAGCAAGTCATGGCAAGCAGGATAAAAACATAATCAAGCAAGAGAGTTTTGGTCTGAAGGCAAGAGCATCAACACAACCTTTTTCATTATAAAGTAAACACACATGGCTTTGACAAAACCAAACCTCACACATAACCTAGGACAGCATGATTAACAAACTCTAGCATGACAAAGTCAGAACACAATCCACACATACATGATGTATAATGATGAGCAAGTTCAAAACTACATACCTTTTGTCGTCTTCCCACACTTAATGCTGTATAAAAGCAAGAACCCCTTCCTTATATGCAAGCTTTGATATTGTCTTCTTCTTGAAGAAAAAGAGGTAATCTTGTGGACAGACCTCACCCAAGGCTCTCAGGTGTGGTTTTAGATTTTAGATAGAAGTCAAGAATGATCGAATGGGAGTTGTATCTTCCTTCTGTTTTTGATAGTTCCCGTGTTCTGTCAATCCCCCCTTTCCTGAAATTAAAAAAAAACTCCCTTTAACCAATCCTAACTCCTCCTTTTAAAACAATGAATATCAGGAAGAGGGTTCAAGTGAAGATCCAACGGGTTTTCTCCCCTTCTGATCCTGTTGTCCAACCCTTCCCAGGTGAGCCTTTTTGATAAACCACTTTCTCTTTTTCTTCACAAACTTTCCAAAATAAAACCCATGGATGGGATGTCTCCAGCTGTCGGATGTACAGGTATTGGGGAAAGGTTTTTCTTTATCATGACAAATAAAGTAACGGAGGGTGATAGTGAAAAGTAGCAAGGTGTGAGAGAGTAAAGCCTATGACATGAGTTGCAAGAGCTGATGTATCACAAATGCCACTTTCATGTTATATTAATAACGCCTTTTGTTGTGTCATAGAAAGATGAGTTTATTTGGGAAAGCTTTGGGACCTCAATATGCAGTTCTTGGTGCACATGAAAAGAGTTCTTGGATGCTGCATAGCTTTTATTCCACTAAGTCATTAAACTTGAGCATGGTGCAAGATAGAAACAAAGACATATGACCTACTTTGGTACACTAAAAACTCCATGAATATTTGCTCAAATGTGGAGACCTTAAGCTCTGTGGCAAATAGGCATGTAGCTTCAAAACTTTCTTGTCAATGTAATTTGGAGTTGAGGCTTGGAAATACATGAATAATCTTCTTGAAATTTGGTATAATCAAGTTGTCCAACAAAACTTGACAAAATTTCTAAGTATAAATCCCAACTTTGAAACCATGACACTTTAGAACACCATAACTTGAGATTGGTTAATTCAAATGAAGAGTTCTTGATATGCTTAGAAAGCTTGAAGAACAAATAACAACTTTTATGTTTGAGTAATTATGAATTGAGGCTTGGATCAATGAGAAAAATCCCCATGAAAATCACTCCAAAAAGCTGAAAATTAAAACTTAGAAAAATTCTAAGTATGGGATTTCCAAACTAAGTTTTTCCCAACTTTGAATCAAAATAACTCCAAATCCATTTATCTTTTGGACATGATTTCTTCTACAAACTTATAGTTTAGGAAACCATCTTTACAGTGATACTTAGTTTGTCTCAATCGGCTCATGGATGAGTGAGATATGACTCTTGCAAAATGACTAGAAATCTTGATTTCCACACTTAGGATTTTTAGCCAAAACCCTAATTTCGCACAAACTTTGATTTTATGATTCTATCTTGATTTCTCTTGATTCATTCACATGAGACCAAAGGATAAAACTTTGTGAAGTTCAAATTTGACAATAAAACCCAAAGGTTGACTTTTTTGAAGCCACAATCGACTTTTGATTCAAATGAAAACAAAACTTCTCCCATCCACTTAGGACACTCTTGCCTTGGGTTTCTTGGTTGATTCCTCACTCATCCCTCGACTAATCAGGATTTTCTTCTATTCTCCGCAAACCTTAATTCCACAAAACAAACAAAATTGCAAAGCTAGATGAATTGGTTAGTGATGCATAGATGATTTACCAAAAATGATCATGCAAAAGATCAAAGAATTTGAGGGTAAAATTTGGGGTATGACAGTTGCCCCTATTTAAATATCTTTGTTAGATAACATGAGTGATGAAAATCCTCATGAAATCATGGGGAAAGGTATTTATATATAGATAACCGAAAAGTTTACCCTTAGATGCAATGACATGTTATGCTATGGACAAGAAAAGACTATGTAATGCTGACATGCCATGAACTCTATCATGATAAAAAAAAAGATGAGATGCTAAAATGAAGACAGACACGAAAGAAAAATGAGACAGAGACAACACAACGAGTAACCACTCACTGGGGAAAGACAACAACACTGAGGAAGTGACAGACATCATCCATGAACAGGACTGGATGGAAAAGAGTCACAACATTCAGAGTAACATCGAATGAGGTGAAGAGAAATCTGAGAAATATATCAGGGACAAAAAACAAACATTAGAGATATTCGGAAGAACATCGAATGAACTCTGAAACACACCAGAGATACTCGGAAGAACATCGAATAAACTCTGGGACACATCCAAAAACAAAATGAAGACATCTAAAAGAGCATTAGATGAAAACAAATATTCTGAATGTACATCCGAAACATTTAGAAAAACATTAAATGTACGGGAAAATGTCTGAAGACATATCTGGAATAACATCAGATAAGCAACAAAGGAGTTCTGGAAGAACATCAGAATAAAGACTCAATCAGTAAAAACATCAGAGAGAGAAACAAATCTGGAAAAACATCGGATAGATTCTGGAAAAACATCAGAATCAAAGGCAATATCTGGGAAAACATCCGATAAGTTCTAGAAGAACATCAGAACAAAGACTCAATCTGGAAAAACATCAGAAAGAGAAGCATATCCGAAAAAACATCGGATAGATTCTGGAAAACCATCAGAATCAAAAGTAATATCTGGAAAAACATCAGATAGCCATGACAAAAACTGTTTGGTAGGTGCCAAGTGAGTTGGACTTTGACCACAAGGTAAGACGTGGATAAAACACGACCTTAGGAGAAATGAAAATGAGGATGCAACACTCACGATATGCATATGTATATGGATTATGCAGATGATATATGATAAAATGCAAATGCAGATGCCGACGACAAGGCTCGACTCTTTTGGTAAGAAAACAAGACTGGAAGACTGATTCCTTAACACGAAGATCACTTTCAATCTGCTTAGGGACCCAAGATGTTACTGCTGAACACATCTCTGCCACACTGGTAAATTGTATCAAATTGACGATCCTTGTAGGAAGGATGAAGAGCTGCCTGAGGATTCTTCAAGTAAACTGCCCCAGATTAGATGTCTATTATAGATGCACTGATAATTGCTTCAGCTTGTCTTGAAAATGACTGATCCACTGGGTTCTTGGAAGGCTTACCCCGGTCTGAGTCTTGAAATATCTTCTGGATAACCCACATCTGAGAAGACCTTGCTCTGAATAAATATTGAACTGATTCTTCGACGGGATGTGAAAAGAACTTGCCCCTGATAGGATCGCTGACCAAGTTTCTCAATATTTGAAAATTCCTTGAGAGGAAAGCCAGTTTGCAAACAAAAGTATTCATACAAACTTGGTAATGCAAAGTTCATGCAACTTTTGAAATCAACAACATTTTTTAAAGATGCAACATAAATGAGTCATTGGTCAGAACACAGTGGTTCAAGACACTCAAAGTTTAAAGCACAGGTGTACTGCCAAAATAATTGATTTGCAGAGATCTTTTGGAGTCAGTTTACGTAACCTTGCTGTAGTATGCTTTCAAAATACCTTGCTTCAGTTAGGTCTTTTGAGGGTTGTAATGTGGTCTGGTTCACGGTTTAAGAAACAAAGGATAAAGGCTCAAAGTTTATTTGTGCCCACCCAATCTACGTGATGAACTCCAGTCCTATGCTCAGCTAACTCAGAATATACACTCAGGTTCCTATAGGAATTGCACTAATTATAACCATGATGATGGTTCAAAAGTCCATGGACTTTTTTGAAAAGGCAGTCACTGCTTCTTTATAACATCTGACATTGAGGGTTTTCAGGGTAAAGATTTAAATACCTCCTCTTTTTTATTATCCCTAACTTTTGCCTGGACTGTTTCTTTTAAAGCTTACAGTCAGCGGGATGCCCCAGTTTTGCCTAAGTCTCCTTCATAGGTTTTGACTTAGCGAACTCTTTTCTTTTGATTTTTTTAAGGAAAGAGAGTGATTGTCTGCCTTAATGATTACGGCGAACCATCATGGGCTTTTTGACTGGAAAACATCTTCAACACTTGTTTGTTGTGTGCGAAGGAAAACTTGTGAGTGCAACCTTTATATAAAAGGTGTATTGCTGGAACAAACAACCGAGTTAACTGAGAACTACCCTGCCCCAGTTTCAGATTCCGGGTTTTTTGTAAAGAAAGAAACTCCAACTTCTAGGCTCGAAGGGGTTGACTAGGGAATAACTTCCTTATTTCTCCAGTGTTTAGGATTTAAAACAATGCCTTACATCGTCAGCAAAGTTTGATTGAAAGCATACAAACAGAAGTTATGGGTATAATGTTTTCATCATCCTCCCTCAAATATTTGCATAATCAAAAGTCTGGACAAGTAGTAAATATTTGAAATATAAAGCATGAAAATGCAAATAATAGACAAAATGAATTGAAATCAAAAAGTTGTAATGCTCATTTCATTGGTATGAAAGTACAAACACTAATTAAAAGCAAACAACTTAAACAAAATAAGGAAAGTACAAACAATGAGAAACAAAGGCCTAGTGACTAAATCAATACAAAGATGAGTCGTCCTGTCTGAAACACTGGCGCTTAGGAAGATAATCTGCTAAAGTCAGACTGAAGCTTCACTTTTGATGCACTGGCAAGGGATTTTTCTGAACATTCGGATGACTATCCGTAAAATCAAGGATTCCAGTTCTAACCAACTCACGCACTCTGGCTTTCAGTGCATAACAATGTTCCAAGTCGTGGCCTAGGGCGCCCTCATGAAAAGCACAATGAAGATCAGCTCCAAATCCAGCTGGAGGAGGATTAGGAGGAGGTTGTAAAGTCTTTGTAGTAATCAACCCTTGTCGAACCAGGCCAGGATACAGTTTTGTGTATGTCATGGGAATAGGATTAAATTGATTCTTATTCTGATACCAGTTTTGTCCAACAGTTGGACGTTGAGGAATCTGAGCTAGTCGTGGAGCAGCAACAGCAGCAACAACATGATGATCAATAAACTGAGGTCTAGGGCGAGGCCTTCTCACTTCAGTCATGACAACATTGGTCTGATCCTCTCTTTTCTTATGGAAGGTCCCAAAGCATTTCTTCGCACCATTAGAAGATTCAGCAACTTTGGATACCTTGCCATTATTTAGCCCTTCTTCTAACCTTTGGCCAATGGTCACCAGATCTGTAAAGCTCGAAGAAACACTCCCAATCATCTTTTCCCAATAGAAAGGAGACAAAGTATCCATGAATATTCCAGTTAGCTCTTTCTCTGCTAGAGGCGGTTCAACCTGGGAAGCCAACTCTCTCCATCGCTGAGCATACTCTTTGAATGACTCTTTCTCATTCTGAGACATATTTTGAAGTTGACGGTGATCAGGAGCCATGTCCAAATTGTATTTGTATTGCTTCATAAAAGCGTTGGCGAGATCCTGGAAGTAGTGGATGCTGTTATGCTCTAAGTTCATATACCATTTGAGAGAAGCCCCACTCAAGCTATCCTGAAAGCAGTGGATGAGTAGCTTCTGATTGTTGGTGTAGGCTGCCATCTTTCGAAAGTACATGATCAGATGGGCTCTTGGACATGAGTGACCCTTATATTTTACGAACTCAGGAGTCTTAAACTTAGCAGGCATAACAAGGCCAGAAACTAAGCACATGTTGTTTGCATCAACATTGAAGAAATCAGTACCCTCGACGGCCTTGAGTCTCTTGTCTATATTCTGAAATTGTTCACGGACAATCTTAGGTTGAACAAAATCTTCATGGTCTTCCCCTTGTGCACTGGCAGCATTGTACTCATATAGAGGGTTCTCAAAGGGAGCTTGGACAGTCTGGTTAACAGTGTGGACTGCAGGTCTGGGCTCAGCAAAGACGGGAGCTTGAAAAACTGGTCTGACAGTCTGACCAAACATAGCAGTAAATGCAAGAGGTTGAGAGTAGTTAAGCGGTAAACCAAACTCTGGCCAAGTAGATGGTGGCATCTGAACAGGGGAGGATCGGCACTTGAAACTTCCTGAATGACGATCCTTTAAGAGTCTCCTCTGGCCATCAAGACTTGAAGCATCTCTGTGAGGTTAGTCATGCCTGATTTCAACTCATCGATTTCCATTCGGATTTCCACATTATGTACTTCTTGCTCTGACATCTTGCGTCTATAGTTAGCCCTAGTCCGATATCGGTGTCGAGGAATCAGCTTGACGACTCAAAGGCACACTGGAAGATGAAACGAATAGACATGAGTCACTGGACAAATAGAGGTATGCAATGAACCATGCAAAGATGCAAATGCAATGCAATGCGATGCAAGACAGGATACAAAACACACATAACAAGATCAAAGGTTCGAGATCACAACATGAGGTCTGGGTAAAGAACCAACCACAGGGTGTGTACTAGGGGTTTTCAAATCTGCAAAACAGGGTTCTAAGAGGTTCTCAGAGTCAACAATCCATCTTTCAGATATTATCAATTTCCCAAATCACTTGGTAGTCGATAATATTCTTAAGAGAGTCTCGTCCAAGTGTAGTATCACGTATCAACTAATTCGGGAATACTCCCTCATAGTCATCACACTACGTCCTAAAAGGTCAAGTGGGGGTAAAAGGTAACTAAAGGTCCTCAGTGTCAAAGGCTTCTAGGTTGAAAATAGTAATGTTTTCACGAATACTCGTTCAACAACACTACTCCCAAAAGGGCCTCCACTGAGCAGTGGTTTCTCAAGTCAGCTTGGTCGGGAATCAACTCCCTATAATCCTTCTTGAATATACCACCTTTCTATCATAAGTGCACTCAAGTTCGGGTATAGGACTTCCTCACCACTCAAGATAACAATCTTGCATACAGAAAAACCCAGGAACAGACAAATATATGTACAAATATATACAAATATACAAGCAAACAATCATATAGCAAACACAAATATAAACAAGGTGGGATTAACCCTCTTAGGGGATGTTTCCCCAGTGAAGTTGTCATTTCTGTTGCGGTGAGAATCGTGATACCAAGCTATTGATTAACTTGAATCTTTAATTCTTAAATTCACAACCGGACTTTAATTTATCCAAAAAGGAAAGGTTTAAAGAAAGAAAAACCTATAAAAATGCAAAGCAAAAAGCAAGGCATAAAGCTAAGCAAATAGATCTAAAGGTTCGGGGGTTGGTTATGCCTAGGGTAGGTATTTCACATCCTAAACATCTGTAGTAATCTACAGGAACCTCTTGTTAATATTTTTGTTTGCTAAAGTTTGCTTGCTAAAGGGAAAGTGCTAAGGGTAAAGATATAAAGTATAAAGTATGTACAAAGTTTGCTCGCAAAGACATCGCATCTCGTGCCTACGTATCTTGACAGGAATGGAATCAGAGCAACCGTAGTTCCCCTATCTAGGGGTGAGGAACTCTTGACTGTGGTCAAGCTTCCAAGGGGATGTAAGCATTCATAGAGAAGTACTTACGGGGAGTGCGACGACTCCTATTCTAAGTTGAGAATGTTGTGGTAAAGAATGTCCACGGCGGGACGCTAAACATGAGTACAACGACTCAGATCCTAAGGTTAGGATAAAAGAGAAAGGATGTCCACGGCGAGACACTAAAGTGAGCACGGCGACTCAAATCCTAAGGTTAGGATAAAAGAGAAAGGATGTCCACGGCGGGACGCTAAAAGTGAGCACAGCGACTCAAATCCTAAGGTTAGGATAAAGGGGACAGGATGCCCACGGCGGGATGCTAAAAGTGAGCATGGCGACTCAAATCCTAAGATTAGGATAAAAGGTAAAGAATGTCCACGATGGGACGCTAAAAGTGAGCACGGTGAATCAAATCCTAAGGTTAGGATAAAAGAGAAAGGATGTCCACGGCGGGACGCTAAAAGTGAGCACGACGACTCAAATCCTAAGGTTAGGATAAAGGGGAAAGGATGTCCACGGCGGGACACTAAAAGTGAGCACGACGACTCAAATTCTAAGGTTAAGATAAAGGGTAAAGGACGTCCACGGCGGGAAAACTTTATAGAGCACGGCGACTCCAATCCTAAGGTTAGGATAAAGGGATAAAGGTAAAGGATAACATCAAACAATGTCACAATAATGTAGACAAAAGGTTCAAAATCCCATGGTGATAATCAACAGTTTTTAAGGTGAACCTCTTTGAACATTATGTGAAAATACACATTAACATGAAAATTTAGCAAAAAGAATCAATTTAAAATGATTAAAAATAAAGAAGTTATGGTAAATTGAAAATTAAATGAAATTAAATAAATTAGTGCTAAAACAAAAATAAGAAATGCCTTACCCAAGGCTTAAACCCAAGACCTTGGGGTCATGGACTCAAAGCAATACCAATCCTGCTACTTGATGCTTGTGCATTTAAATGGAAATGGAAGAACAAATAATAAAAACATGAAAAAAAAAATCATAAAAAGAGTGTAAAAACGCCCTCACCGAGGGTCGAGCTCGCGTCACAAGGCATGGCGTGGGTTTTAAAGGCAAGGCAATAACCAATGGGGTGGCGATACATCCATTGCATCAAGCCACCCCATTTGGATATATACCAAAGGGTCGTGATTTTCTGGGCATTTGCAAGGCAAGTTTAAGTTGAAAACTCTAAAACGGTTTGAATCCAAAACCTTCAATTCTCAACCAAAATTAATGAAATTTGAGTCAAAACTGAATGGATTTTCATGAAGAAAAAGGTGGTGCTATTAATTTTATGAAATCATGCACACACAAAGGAATTCGAATGAACATGCAAAAGGAAGTTTTGGAATGCATTTTGGAGTTAAAAACTCAAAACTGATGCAATTGAAGGTGGGCAATGACCTGAGCAAATTCCACATGTGACATAGAATGAGTTCTAACAGGGAATTCGGTTTAAAACACAACAGAACAAGAAATGTAATTTGAGTTGCAAATGATGAAAAGAGAGGTTTTGTTGAACTTAATGCTTAAGCGAAGATCCATGATAGTCTTACTCCAAAAGTGATGAAAAACCAAAGCAGCTAAGCACTCAAGACAAAGTTGATTAGCACAAATGCATTGCAACAAGACTGACAGCTAGATCCATAATACTCATAACTTAGGAACTGGCCAATTAAAGCTTGGAAATGGCCTGTCAGAACCAAAAGCATCTCTTACAACAAGTGAACCAAACAAATGCACTATACACCCTAACTGTAATTGCACATTCTAAATAGAACATGTGGTATTAGCAGACCTTGTTCTAAACTAAAGCTCCAATGACAGTCACAAATCTCATGCTAAACCACATACAGTCAACAACAAAGGAATTGAATCTCACAGCACCATGCTAAAGAAGTTGAGACTCCAACCAAAACATGATGTAGCTGTAAAACCGTAAATGATGGACTTGGTTAAAAATGAACTTGCAAATCAACAATGCCAAAGCTGTTAACTCATTACTTGAAGTAAGCACACACAGTTGGACAAATCCAGAAAACTATATCTAAAGGCCTCCAAGACACCCTGTCAGTGAAGAAATCCCAAGGTCTAGGGGGTTGAAAAAAGTCATGACAGACTTACTTAACAAGATCTTGACATAAGCACAGAATCACATAGCCAAAAATACCAGTTAGCAGATCAAGGAAAATGATAATAAGGGCATACACCAACAACAATATGTTAACTCAAATTGTAACAGGCCAAGAAGTCCTACTATGTCCTAAACTCTTAACACGATCTAGCCTAACTGGAACAAACCCTGCCAGCAGTCTGGAGGCATACTTACAGTCCCGTCTCTCAAGCAATCATCAAATCAATTATCCACTTAAGCCTCTCAGTTATGAATGGACAGGTTCAACACAGCTTCTAACAGCAAGTTTTTCATTTAAAGAAAAAAATTATAATGATAGTCTCAAACCCTTATGCTAATAACAAAACATGGTCTGCTCCCAACTAACTTATAATAGTAACAGCTTGTTAATACAACGTCAAACTCATACACTAGTCAAAAACGGTTTTAGATGACAATTCCCAACAGAAATTCCAAATGGCAGTTATTTGAACAAACCAAGATGAGCAGACGTAATAGCAATGAAGCCTAAATATCAAAGACTCCCAATGTGCCAATGTTCAACAATAGTGCTTAACCAAACGAATCAAATGACAGTTCAAAGTGCACATTATATAAGCTCAACAAAATGGACCAACATGTGCTTGACAACCAAGTGATTCTTTTCAGTGAAGGTAATAACAAACATAAATGCATAACATACTGAGTAGTCAAAACATGCTGACATAATTCTTGGTGTTTCAAGCATTGATGAATCCTCTAACAACAAGTCATGGCAAGCAAGATAAAAACATAATCAAGCAAGAGAGTTTTGGTTTGAAGGCAAGAGCAGCAACACAACCTTTTTCATTATAAAATAAACACACATGGCTTTGACAAAACTAAACCTCACACATAACCTGGGACAACATGATTAACAAACTCTAGCATGACAAAGTCAGAACACAATCCACACATACATGATGTATAATGACGAGCAAGTTCAAAACTACATACCTTTTGTCGTCTTCCCACACTTAATGTTGAATAAAAGCAAGAACTCCTTCCTTATATGCAAGCTTTGAGATTGTCTTCTTCTTGAAGAAAAAGAGGTAATCTTGTGGACATACCTCACCCAAGGCTCTCAGCTGTGGTTTTAGATTTTAGACAGTAGTCAAGAATGATCGAATGGGAGTTATATCTTCCTTCTGTTTTTTATAGTTCTGGTGTTCAGTCAATCTCCCCTTTCCTGAAAGAAAAAAAAACTCCCTTTAACCAATCCCAACTCCTCCTTTTAAAACAATGAATATCAAGAAGAGGGTTCAAGTGAAGATCCAACGAGTCTTCTCCCATTCTGATCCTAATGTCCAACCCTTCCCAGGTGAACCTTTTTGATAAACCACTTTCTCTTTTTCTTCACAAACTTTCCAAAATAAAACCCATGGATGGGATGTCTCCAGGTGTCGGTTGTGTAGGTATTGGGGAAAGGTTTTGCTTTATGATGACAGAACAAGCAACATAGGGTGATAGTGAAAAAGTAGCAAGTTGTGAGAGAGAAAAGCCTATGACATGAGTTGCAAGAGCTGGTGTATCACAAATGCCACTTTCATGTTATATTACAAACGCCTTTTGTTGTGTCATGGAAAGATGAGTTTATTTGGGAAAGCTTTAGGACCTCAATATGCAGTTCTTGGTGCACACGAAAAGAGTTCTTCGATGATGTGTAGCTTTTATTCCACTAAGTCATTAAACTTGAGCATGGTGCAAGATAGAAACAAAGACATATGACCTACTTTGGTACACTAAAACTCCATGAGTATTTGCTCAAATGTGGAGACCTTAAGCTCTGTGGAAAATAGGCATGTAGCTTCAAAACCTTCATGTCAATGTAATTTGGAGTTGAGGCTTGGAAATACATGAATAATCTTCTTGAAATTTGGTACAATCAAGCTGTCCAACAAAACTTGACAAAATTTCTAAGTATAAATCCCAACTTTGAAACCATGACACTTTAGAACACCATAACTTGAGATTGGTTAATTCAAATGAAGAGTTCTTGATATGCTTAGAAAGCTTGAAGAACAAATAACAAATTTTATGTTTAAGTAATTATGAATTGAAGCTTGGATCAATGAGAAAAATCCCCATGAAAATCACTCCAAAAAGATGAAAATTAAAACTTAGAAAAATTCTAAGTATGGGATTTCCAAACTAAGTTTTTCCCAACTTTGAATCAAAATAACTCCAAATACATTTATCTTTTGGACATGATTTCTTCTACAAACTTATAGTTTAGGAAACCCTCTTTACAGAGATCCTTGGTTTGTCCCAATCGGCTCATGGATGAGTGAGATATAACTCTTGCAAAATGACTAGAAATCTTGATTTCCACACTTAGGATTTTTAGCCAAAACCCTAATTTCACACAAACATTGATTTTATGATTCTATCTTGATTTCTCTTGATTCATTCACATGAGACCAAAGGATGAAACTTTGTGAAGTTCAAATTTGACAATAAAACCCAAAGGTTGACTTTTGTGAAGCCACAATCGACTTTTGAACCAGATGAAAACAAAACTTCTCCCATCCACTTAGGACACTCTTGCCTTGGGTTTCTTGGTTGATTCCTCACTCATCCCTCGACTAATCAGGATTTTCTTCTATTCTCCGCAAACCTTAATTCCACAAAACAAACAAAATTGCAAAGCTAGATGAATTGGTTAGTGATGCATAGATGATTGACCTAAAATGATCATGCAAAAGATCAAAGAATCTTAGGGTAAAATTTGGGGTATGACAGTTGCCCCTATTTAAATATCTTTGTTAGATAACATGAGTGATGAAAATCCTCATGAAATCATGGTGAAAGGTATTTAAATATAGATAACCGAAAATTTTACCCTTAGATGCAATGACATGCTATGCTATGGACAAGAAAAGACTATGTAATGCTGACATGCCATGAACTCTATCATGATAAAAAAATATGAGATGCTAAAATGCAGACAGACACGAAAGCAAAACGAGATTAAGGCAATTTCACCCAAAGAGGGATTGTTCGCAACATATCCTTTCTCATTTTAAAATCCGGCTTCCAATCTCTCAATAATATTGGCATATTCTTGATTGTGTATTTTCCATTCATGATAATTTCCTCTTTCTCTTTGAAGGATTTGAATCTCATGAGGAAATATCCATCATCGTGGTAGAGTAGATCTGGTAATTATATTATGTTCCAATTCTTCATCATGAATTGCTTCACCATGTTCATGCTCAATTCTCCCCCCTAAAACGTACATGATGAGAGCAAATTCCCAATACTTAAATTCCCACTCAATATCCGATTCCTCTATTTCGACAATAATTTCTCCATCTACAACTTTAGGCACAACTAAGTCAAGATTCATATCGTGTGCAGGCTTACGATTGTTGCTAATTACATCTACCCATAACTTCCTTGGTTCTTCCATGGTTGTTTTCTGTTCTAGGGTTTCCTCAATCTTTGCTACTGATACTACTATGATCATCATGTTCTGATAACTCTGAGTATTCTGGTGGTACTTCCGATTCATATGGCGATTGCTCCGGTGGAGTCTCCGGTGACGACGATCCCAAATTTCGTGGGGGTTTTCGTCGCCCTCTTCCTCTCCATTTTCCCCTCATGAGTTCATCTTTATTTATTCTCGTGTTTTATTATTTTAAAACAATGTACTATAACTTGTTGCGTTGAACTGATTGGGCGATGATGATTCAAAAGAGTAAAAAACTTTTTGTATGTGAACTCAAATTATTATGTAAAAGCATATTAAAATAAGGTGTTTCTCGTGATGACCTTAAAATATTGCTTGTGTTAGAATATTATAAATATTTTATAATATTTTTATATTAATTTAGAGTATCTCTTAGTTTCATATTTGATATTAGTTAGTATTATCATAATTTATCTTAGTTTCAGATTTGATATTAGTTATTATTATTCGTAATAATTTTCTATCGTCTTTTACATATAATCTCAAATTTAACATGGCATATAGAGGTTAGTTCCCTCATCCTTGAACTAATGATCGCTTAACTATTAAGTTTCTAAAAGTTTGGGAAGGTGTGTTTTTTGACTTTTACTAATTATATATTTTATTGAAGAAAAAATCACCGTGTTGAATTGACAAATTATTCTTGGCACATCTTCTACCACTTTGTGTGCTTGAAGATCAAGATTAGATCATATATGGACTCACTTGATTTTCTCACTGTTAGATTTGATATTGATCATATATACCATTTGTTGTCTCTTTTCTCGTTAGTTTGATCCCTCCTTTTGGAGGCTCATCCTATTGGTTTTCACTTCAATTTCACTTTCAACGTCATTTCAAACGTCATCTCGAATGACATCTCTGACGCCACTTACAATGTTACCTCCCTCATTAATTGTGGCGTCATCCCATGCATCACTTTCGGCGTCATCTCATGTTTCATATCTAACAACATCTCCAATGTCACTTTTGACCTCATCTCTGATGTTACTTCTGGCGTAATCTTCATATTTTTCTTAACCAGAGAAATAAACTAATCCATATTTAGTTGTTGTTGATATCTATGATGATTCTTCTTATTGTTTTTTCTCTCTTTTGGTTATGATATTAGTTTGTTTGGTTTGATCTCGTATTTTTAGGGTTAATTTGTAACTTATAATATCTTAGAGTATCTCTTAGCATCAAATTTGATATAAGTTGTCATTTTCATGATTTGTTTTTAATTTAGGATTGAGTTTATGTATTCCTATAGATAGTGATTAGTATTTGGTCTTTTGTATAAAGTGAATAGTTATTATCAATAATACTTTTCCCCCATCTTTTACAAATAATCACAAATTCAAATAGGTTAAAAGTAAAACAGTCAAGATAAGAGTTTTTTCAGTATACATTCATACTTGATCAGTGGATTAGTGTTACGAACTAGCAATGTATATTCTTGTCTTTTAAAAAGAATTCATGGTTCATAACATTTGTATGTTATTAATTGATATGTTTTAAGTACACAAGTTCTGAAAGGAATATATGATATGAATGTGTGTTATAATTAGTTTTGAATATGTGTTGTTATGACTTTGTGTCATTATTGTTGATTAAGGTAAATTTTCATAGCATGACATATATAATAACTCTTTACTAGGTGCTATAAAGGGTGATTCTTACTTTGTGGTAATTCAGGTGGTCTAACTTAGGCTAATTAGGGCAATTTACATTGTGCCAATTTGAGCGATTTGCTTTGTATCCATTTGGGTGATTTACTATATGTCAATTGAAGCAATATCCTTATGCCAAATAAGGCAATTTCTAAGTTCCAAATAGGAAAGTATATTATTATGTCAATTGAGACAAAATCTGAATCACGGTTAAATTGCATATCATGGATGGACTCACACTTGAGTGGAAGATTGCTGAGATACAAATAAGAATCAGAAGTCTCACATTGCTTGAAAAAGTGGAGGTTGAACACTTTATAAGTGAGATGACCTGTATATCCAATTTTTTAAGATATTGGATGAATATATGGTGTCTCTTTCACTTGTTTGGTTACTCTTGACCCAACATGGATGATCATCCTTATGACCCATATACCCAATGTCTTAAGGTTTTGGGTGAATATATGGTGTCTCTCACACATGTTTGGTTACTCTTGACTCAACGTGGATGCTCATTCTTATGACTTATCAGTGGTATCAGAGTCTATGGTTCTAATAAAAGACCGACTCCTTGTATCAAATTCATCTTGACACGGTGGTGGTAAGGTGGCTTGTTCTATTGAAGTGTCTGTGATGTGGGAAGGGTGTTTAGGACAATACAAGGGTATGTGGATGAAAGAGCTTCTCTTTGAAAAGAGCATATAAGTGGATGAACTCAAACTTGAGGGAGAAAATGGAGGTTGAACTCTTTATAAGTGAGATGACTTATATGTCCAATGTCTTAAGGTTTTGAGTGAATATGCGGTGTCTCCCTCACTTGTATGATTACTCTTAGCCCAATTTAAATGTTCATCCTCATGATGCATTAGGCTCATTGCGGTTCGAACATGCATTGATGGTACTTGTATAACACTCGTATGACACGTGTCGAAAAAGTCAAACAAAACTAAAAAAAGGTAAGTGTTTAAAAAAATCTTTTTCTTTGCTTCTACACTTTTTATATCATGTATAACATTCATACAACATTTGTCTGACAATTCTAACTGATATTTAAAAAAAAAAATAGTTTTTTTTCTTTATTTAGAGAGAGACTCACACTTTTGGACAATTCTCACAGAAAATTGTATATATATTGAAGGAATGAACAATAAAAAAATTAATATATTAATAGTAAAAACATTAATAGATGGATGAATAAAAATCAAATACTATGATATATGCATAAGTGTTATATTAGTTTTTGATATTATCAATATCAAAATATATTTACCTTAATATCTGTCATATTCTGATTCCGTGTTTAATAGATCACGATTCATGGTCTAAGTTGAATCGTCATTATTTGAAGTATTTCTTATTGAAAAAATACACTCAAAATGGAATAATTATTGGAACTTAATTAGGTATAGTAGATAGGGGTTAGAAACTGCGTAGGAGTGTGAAAGTCATGCTTTACCACAAATAGTAAAAGTTCACATGTTTTCCTAATGCAGTTTTTGTCTGCTGAAGTATACCTACAAATAAACACAAGGTTTCAGTCAAGGAAAAAATCAACACCTACAGTTATATATATATATATATATAAAAAGAAAGAAATTAAACATCATATATAGTTATTATCTTGCATATAGAAATCCTATACTAGATACAGTAATAAATTTCTAAGACTAAGTAGTATATTATACACATATATGAAAACCTAGCTACAACTTATGCGTTCAAACCAAGTTGAGAGGCACGTGCATATCGTTAAAAGGCTACATACAATCTGAAATTGAAAAAAAATATAGTCAAATCTAAACTTCAAAAAGCATCTTTTTTTCCTTTTCTGGTTTGTTAAAATATTTTTTATAGGGGACATATTTTTCTGATTTCATTCTTTGCAATGCCTTTTCTTTTTGAGTGAGTTAAGTCACAATCTATGTTCCCCATATGCTTTGCCTATAGACAAGTTACTGTCGGCCATAATATAATACACACACATCTTCCTTTAGGTGTGTGTACCTTTGACTTGAATGAATCCATATATATATATATATATATATATATATATATATATATATATATATATATATATATATATATTTGAACTTTTTGGTTGTTTTTCTTATAATGCTAATTATAATGATGAAAGGGTTAGAGGAATTATGCTTTTTTGGGTGGAAACAAGTAACTCGTGGTTCAAGGATACCACAGTAACAGATTGTGATTATGCATCAAACACTTGTTTTCAAATTATTGTACAGAGTCAAACTTACTTTGTTAATTAAAGTATTGTGATGATAATGATGCGTTGATGAAGGTTCACGTGCTTTGCTGACTTCAGTGCCCCGGGCCAAGTTGAATTTCTAACTCATTTTGTGTATAAATATGAAGTTTTATGATTGATCTTAATGCTTTGAAAATCTATCCACATTCACTCAAGACATAAGTTATTTAAAATATTAATGTCAAAGTTAAATTTTGAACGCATATTCTTTTCTATTTAGAGTAAACATAGAGTTTTACAAAGGATATTAATGTTGTTCACTATACTTCATATATTACTCTCAAATCCTAATGAAATCCGAAGTTATATTTTGATTCTGTTGAAAAATTAAAATTTTGGCGCAACAAAAATTCTACAAATCTTTTCATCATTAGAAACACGACTCTCCAACTAAAAAAATATGTTGATATTTTGTGATTCAGAGATATATTCTTTGACGATTAAAATCTTACACATTGGAGTGAAAAAATAAATTATGCATAATCTTGCTTGCGTAGTATTCTTTTATGATCATAACTCAAATATTTATTAAATTATTCAAGATTTTTGTTTAAAAAAACAGAACCTTATTGTATTTCAATGTCAAAAGGCACAAAATCTATTGAAATTTTAGATAATATACATGAATATCATTGACCATCATTTAGATAATTTGGATTTTCTTTCTATACTATAAATGCATATTTCAGATATTGAAATCTGGGTTATTGTAGGATTGTTCAGGAATTTGAAAATTTGAATTCGTTCAATGTTGGTAGAATGAAATTGTCATAATTTTTACTAGTTTTAGTTATGGCGCACCTTGATACTATGACCAAACACATCGGTGTTGTGATTAAACACCATGTGATGTGACTAAAGTTAATATATCTAAGGATGGTGATATGGAATTACTCTTACAAGTTGTTATCTATGTTAATGTTCGAAAATAATTTACTAAGCATGAGTTTTGATCTTATCGAATGATCAGAATTTAAGATGGGCCGAAGACGAACGTCTGTGATGCTGGGCGTCAAAGAGGAGGAGGATGTGTACCTGTAAGGCACTCTGATGTTAAAGTAAGAAAACGAGCAAGAGAGCAAGCAAGTACAGAATATGTGTGTTTCAAGGTAAGAAATTGGATACCTAACCCTCTAAAATGAGAGGGTTTTTATAATGCCCCCAGCGCTTTGCCATTGGTCCCTATTTTTGGGGCGAGATAACCGTTACCCGAAGAATAGGTAACTGCCAAAAATAGCCGTTGGGACGGGGAGACGTGTCCATAACTAGTCGTTGGCACGGGTAGAGGCGTAATTACGTGCACAAGTGTCTTGGCTGTTTCTGGGTGGTGGAACCGTGCGTCACGGGCAGAGACTGACGGGGAGGAGTGTTGTGACCCAGGGTAAATAGGTCAGCCTCCCCTGTTGGAGGGGAAGAAAGGTAAACTCTCCACCAAAGAGGTTGGACTTAGGCAATTGGACCGTTATGGGAGCAGAAGTGGATTGGGTTATACCTAGCCATCGGATCAGTCCAGAACAGTAGCCCCCCAAGTCGTTGCTACCGAGCATGGTAATTATGACTTAAGGATGGCCTGCTTCCTGGGCAGAGTCGCCGTATGTTTCCTCGTGTTCGGATGAACACTTGTTCGTGGATGTTGGTGTCGGGGATTTTGAGATTCGGGGAGCCCAGCGGTTAATGGGATCTGAAGATTGGGGATGCCACGTGTGCCTCGAGCCATGTGCTGTATTAAATACATGATGATGGCTAGGCTAGGGTCATGATGATGCCCTACGTGCGCATGCTCGGGCACGTGCCTGAAGTTCGTCTATAAATAGTGAGAAAGTCTGTTCATTCAGAACCTTTACTTCCCTCTCCTATTGTGCTTGTTTCTGCAACCGGCGTCTATTTCCATCAAGCTTGTTGCGACCACCGTACGACGTCAGACCCTCCTCCTCGACCACGTAAGTGCATCAACCCCTCTACTTGTTCTTTATTTTTCTGTTTTAATGCTTTGGATCGCATGTGGTTAGGATTGAAACGATTTAGTTAGGGTGTGTTTAGTGGTGGCTGTTGGTGGCAAACGGTGGCGCGACCGTCTGTCTGCCGCCGACGGTGTAGTTGGTCTTTTTAGGAAGGGTAAGTTAGCAACCCCTAGTTTCAAATGATCTCGAGTTAGGGGAGACACATGTGCTTCGCTGTTAGAATATCATGGATTCTGGTGGTTTCCCCGTGAGACCACTGGGTTCTGTGACCAACGACTATCCCCGGATACGTTAGGGAGAACTATTGAGCACCTTCCCCGTTTGTTTAGCTGCGCCATTTGAGTAGAGTTTAGGTCGAGGATTCTATCTTCATCCCTTTGCGCGCCCTTTCACTTGACTAGCAGTGGAAGGATGGATTTGATTTTTTCATCGAATTCACTATTTTCCTCTACTTTTCAGGTAAAAGAGATATCAAACAGGGGAGAAGAAGAAGAGCATCTTAGGGATTCGTTCGAGGACGTCTCCTCAAAGGATTTAGAGACAGATGATAGTTCCTCGTCTCCCGAGGTCGTAGGGACGTCTATTGCGTTGTCGCTAGTGAATGAATGGACAGTGGCCGATCCCATGGAGCACACGTCTATCTTCGCTTCTTATACTAGGGACGCCTTTACCATGGTGGGACCGAAGGGAGAATGGAAGGTGCACTTTCCTTTAGGAGAAGACCTTATTTGCTCGGTGTACGGGGAGAGGTTCCCTATGTACGAGTATGTCTTTAAGGAGATAGGCCTGAGATTGCCCTTTACTGATTTTCAGCACACTGTCTTCGTGCATCTTGACCTGATGCCTTCTTAGTGATCACGACTTTCTATGTCTAACTGAACTAACTGCAAGTGCACAGTCTATCGTGTAGTAATAAAAGATATCGATCCCACAGGGACTCGTAATCAAGCTAGTATTTTCGGGTGTTACTGTGTTTAGCTAGGTTGGTATGGTTTTAGGGGAATAAAGGCAAAATAAGTGTGTAAACTATAAGGGAACTAAAACGTTACTTAAGGTATAAATGCTCGAATCGGTATGCAATATGTTGGTTCTTCAAGGATTCGACAAGTCACCGGTGTTTTGGGTGTTTTCAAAAATAGTTTAAGAAGAAAATGACGGTTTAAAGACTTTTGTCTCACAATGGTTGTTGACGCTAGTCGCAACTCTAAGGCGAAATGTATGCTGTCGCTATCCCGTTCGCAGTTAAAATTACTTTTTGAAAACCATTAAGCTCTAATCCTTTTTAAAGCGTTGTCGTTGTTTTTAAAATGAATGCTTAGTTTTTACTATCTGGACCTAACCTCAGTTGTCGCTTGTTGGTTCGTACCTTTATGAATTTCCCACTGTCGTGGCAAAACTGCTTTTAAATAAGCTCTCGCTGTCGCGACGAACATTTATTTTAGAAAAATCGATTTAAAAACTAAAGCCATAAATAAGTTTGAAAAGGGAAGTATACACCGGTTAATTATCGAATCCCATCTGACTACTTATTACATACCGGTTACTGAAATTTAGCCAGACATGGAATATAAATTAAGAACACGTAAACAATGGCAAAAAATATAAATATGCATTATAATGGGAAATAGAAATCAATTAACGATTAAAATAAGAACCTGTAAATAATTCGATTGGCTTTTGGGAAATCCTCCAAAATGACGGCAGGATTTAGTCTTTATGCCAAGTACTCGTACAGAATAGAATTTGGAAAGTAAAACAACAATTGCAAGGAAAGAAAGAAAAAGGAAACAATAAACGATAAGAAATTGGGAAACTAAAAATTGCTCTGAAAGTAAATTGGCAGCACTTCGTGTCTTCAATGCAGCTCCCCTTTTTTGGTACCAGCTCCCTCTTTTTATAGATGGAATTTCCAACGGTTAATTTGCCTCAGGGAGTGGGATTGATCTCAGAAAATATAGGAGTTAGTGGTCCACTCCTTTTTGACTTTTGAAAGCACTTCACAGCACGTGCAACATTTCTGCAATTTTTATTGCATGACGGTCGTCATGGATGTGTGACGGTCGTAACACGCATGACGGTCGTCATGGGCCTGTGACGGTCGTCACATCAGCAATATTCGTATTTGCTGTTTTTTGCTTGTTTTTCATCTGGTTTTCATCTGTAATTGCTTGTTTTCTTCATCTTGCTCCATTTGAGCATGAACTTTGAATACCTGCAAAATACTGGACAAATAATATGGAAATATCCGAAATCAGAGTGAAACCGGTCACTGATTAGTAAAAGTGTATGTCATTATATATATACAATTTCGCGTTATCAAACTCCCCTAAACTTGAATCTTTGCTTGTCCTCAAGTAAAGGTAGGAAAATTTTAAAGTTTGGCAAGCACGCGACACGCTCTTCCTTTGATAAGATTTCTCAGACGTCAAGTTAGGAAAGCCGGGGGTCTAATGGAAACAAAAGATATACGACAATGACACTGGATTGTAAGTCTTCGAAGGCCTCTCTTTTATGCAAGTCAGTCCCAATCATGTTACTGCAGCTCGGCTTCAAGCTTCTCGCAACAAATTTTACCCGGTTTTGTTCTGGCGCAATCACATTAAGCCCGTTGTCCATACACGTTCATGGCAAGCAAACCTGTTGGTGACTATGATCTCTTTGCTAGTTTGATTTTTCTTCGCACATATGCTCATTCTGCTATAAATCTGCAAGAGTTTCGTACCGTTGGGCTAAATGCTCGGGCGAGGAGCACCTAACTTAGAAGGAACATGTCTCTATATTCAGGCTATATGGCTTTTCTCTTTTTTCATGATTATTCATTTCATACTAGAGATCACGCACTTATTTGCATCGGTTTCTTACTTAGAAGTGTTTAGGATGGTGCTGACTGCTCGTATAAACTACTGGGGGCTCCGTTTGAGTCGAAACTTGAGGCTTTGGTACGAGTAAGTAGTGAGACTGACTCGCATAAACCAGAGGTCTAAGGTGTCAGGGCGGTAGTGGCTTTATTAAAATTTTCTTCTCGGGAATTCCAAACTTGTTAAAGCTTAGGCGTGTCACGTGATGCTTTGGAGAGGATAAAAGTTTCTTTGTATAAGTCGGGTAAAGCGCGGGGAGTTCACGTAACGGAGGGATATATATAAATGAGCTTTATTTGCTAAAATTAAAAATACTTTAAATTGAAAATTTGAAAGAAAGGTACAATCTGAATAGGAAATAACAGGGAAAGGGGAAATAACGGTCCGCTCCCACACTATCCCAATCAGTGTCCTCACTGATTTGAAAGACTGCGAAAGGGAAAAATACAAAGGAAAGAAAAAACAAAGTACAAGAAATGAAAAATACTACTAGTTCCTTCCTCTTCCTCTATCTCTACCTATGACTCTTCCGTCGCGTGCCTCGAGATTCAAAGCTTCGGTGTGGAAGATGTACTCGCGGAGGCCGTCGAATCGCACAGTGAGGTTGGCCATGTCATCGACCAGGCCGGATTGGACGTCCTGGAGCTGCTGCATAGATGTCCTCATGTGACCGGTTTGTTCTCTCTGCCACGCTTCGAATTGTTCAGCCCGTTGGTTCTGTTGTTCCATCATAAGCATCATCTGATTCTGCTGTTTGATGCAGCGGAGGAGAGCAGCGGTTGTGTCATCGGTTTCAGGACGGTGGCGGCGGCGCGAGGAAGGGCCTTTGGCAGCAGTTCCATGTGATGGCTCAACCTGGTCGGCTCTATCCAACTCGTCTTGAACTTCATCCCTGGGCTCTTGGGCATTATCCTGAGTTGGGGCAGCGGGAGCATTTGGATCGAAGAGCCAGTTGGCTCTGTCCTGCGGATGCATTCGGGTGAGAGAAGGCATGATAATGCTCTGGATAGTGCGACCTCGCACTACCGGATGATATTTACCATCTGCGCGGGATCTGATTAGGTGAGAGGCGCGGCAATGGTCGATGTCTAGGAAGACAGAGGGCATCTGGCAAAGGGTCTGGAGGCGGTCGCCAAGACCGAGGCCTAAGGCGATAGATGTGATGATGCCACCAAAATAGAATGGTTTTGAGCCGCGGTTGCAGTTGGCTTGAATGTGAGCCAAGAGGAATGGGGCGGCGTTAACAGGTTCCGAAGCAAACACGCAACGGAGAAAGAACAGCTCCTTCGAGTTGACCTTGTGGTTACTGTCACGAGCGAAGATGGTGTTGCTCAACACGCGTGGCGTTCAGAGTTTCCCAACTATCCGTAGTGGTGCCGGTCAGTTGGTTCCATAGAGTGAAAGCTTCATGGTAGAACTGATCGGATGGGCGGCGATGAGCATCGTCGCTGTGAGAAAACTGTAGCATGACGGCGATGCGGTCCTGGGGGACTTGATATTCGGTACCGAACAAGTGAAAGCAAGCGGCGCCGGTGAGTTGATTGGTATCGCCGGGTGAAGTCACGTACACGAAGGAACTGAGAAACTCCAGTGTGAGTTGCTCGTAGGTGGGTTGGGGGTTGGTGCAGAGATGCCAAATGCCGGTCCTCTGCAGCATCCAAGTGACGCCACCCAGAATGCCGGTCCTCTGCCTTTCGCCGGCCTCTCCTTCTCGGAAAAGGATATTGCTCAAGTTGGGGTTTTCACAATTTTGTCGGGCCATTTTTTCATGAGAGAGAGGTTCAGAGAAGGAAAATAGGTAATTTCTGTGGATGGAGAAGTATGGGAATGCAGAGGTCAATATATAATAGTGAAATGGAAGTTGAAATGGTGGAGGGTTAATGGGGAATTCAGAAGGTTGTAGTGGAGTTTAAATGTGTGAAAGTGGGAAATTAGGAGAGTGAAGGTGGAAAGGCTCGTAACCCCTGTTTTGACAGAATTGGGGTTTTGTTCGCGTGACGACCGTCAGGGGTGTGTGACGGTCGTAATACGCGTGACGATCGTCAGGGGTTTGTGACGACCGTCACACCAGCAAATTCTGCAGAATTGCAGAAGTTTGCTTGGGGGGCATTTTCCACAGTGATTTTTATATTCTAATGCAGTATGAGAGACTAGTCACAAAATAGAAGATAACAGGAAACAAAATTAAGGGAAATACTGGAATGAAATTAAAATAACATTGAATAAAAAAACGAGTTTAATATAATACAATATCCAAAAAGAAACAATTGCAAAATTAAATAATGGGAAACAATGTGAAATGCAGTAAACTAGACTTAAAAAGAAAACTAAAATATCACGCCTTTGGTTGCTTCAAGTTGTTGACCTGCTGAATAACGTCATCAAATTGGTCGCTAACTAAGTCCATGTAAGTAACGAAATCCATGTGAAGTTGCGTTAATTCATCTTTTATAGTGCTTAATTCCAGCTTGAAGTCGTCCATAGTCCTTAGAACAGTGTCTAATTTGTCTGTGTCTTGTTCAGGAGCGGGGTCAGGAAAGTTATGGTAATTAGGAGGGGTCTCAGGATCTGTCTCCACTTCGGACTCATAATCTTGGTAGTACATATAGTCATATGCTTCTGATATGTGATCACTGTCGTACATGTAAGCATGTGGTGTGGAGTGAGGTGATGGAGGTCCCATAGGCTCGTCCAATTCATAAAGCCAATTGTTTCTGTTGTGGATACTTGTTAGCTCGTGGTTGGGCAATGTGAAAAGGTGGACAGATTGATCAGCTATGAGGTATTCGTAGGCTCCTGGTCCTAAGGTACCTAAGATACGTCTATTGAAGCAGAATTGAATATCCATTGATCTGAGGTTGCCGAAACGAATGGCTCTATTCAGGTGATACCTCAGGCCAATTTCGTGGGCAATCATGGTGACTAAGCCTCCTATTAAAATGGGTGAGTGAGGTTCCTGATTAAGGCGTGTGAATGCCCTCATCATAAAGGGACAACATTGACGGGGCGACCTTGTGAAGCACAGAAAAGGATGAACAACTCTTCTTTTGAGACTGTTGTAATATTTTCCTCCTTCCCAAAAAGGGTATGGGCTAATATCCTATGAAAATAACGGAGTTCTGGATTGTGTATCTCGTTGTTGTGCATGTCATTCGGTTCAGGGTGATAGTTACCGGTGATGGTACCCCAGAATTGTTCTAACTCGAGATCAATATCCTCTTCAGTGTTGGTAAACACGAAAGGTCTGCTAGGGAAGCCTAGGATGTTAGCTAATGACGTACGGTTTTGGGTTTGGTCCATTCCAAACAGTCTAAAGGTTATCAGCTCTTTGGTGGATCCATAGCCATGTTCGGGTAAATAACTTAAAGAGCTAAGGAATTCGAACGTTTATCATGTCATTTCTTGGTTCTTTCTTTGTAGATGCGGGCATTCTCGTATGCGTCCAATCTGAGCTCTTCCAATTCATGAAGGTTCAAGATTCGTTTCTCTCCTGCCGCAGTGTAGTTGAAGTTCAGCGTCTTAATAGCCCAGAAGGCTTTATGCTCTAATTCTAACGGCAGGTGACATGATTTTCCGTAAACTAATTTAAATGGTGTGGTACCTATTGGTGTCTTAAAGGCGGTCCTATAGGCCCATAAAGCTTCGTTAAGTTTTGATGACCAATCTTTCCTGGAGGTTGCGACAGTCTTTTCCAAAATTTTCTTTATTTCTCTGTTCGAAACCTCCACTTGTCCACTAGTTTGTGGATGATAAGGTGTAGGTACGCGGTGTTTGACTCCGTATTTGGAGAGGAGTTTGTCAAAGATTCGCGATATGAAGATCGAACCACCGTCACTAATGACGAGTCTGGGCACACCGAATCTATGAAAGATTGTGTTTCTAAAGAGTTTGACGACTACTCGCGCGTCATTTGTTGGAGCGGAAACGGCCTTTATCCATTTAGATACATAATCGACGGCGACGAGTATATATTTGTTTCCAAAATAAGACGGGAAGGGTCCCATGAAGTCTATTCCCCAAACGTCAAAGATTTCTACTTCTAAAATTCCTTTCTGAGGCATCTCATCGCGTCGTGAGATGTTGCCAGTGTGTTGGCACCAGTCGCATTTGAGTACAGCGATATGGACATCCTTCCAGAGGCTGGGCCAAAATAGGCCAGATTGTAGAATTTTAGCGCACGTCTTTGAAGTACTAGCATGACCACCATAAGGTGCTGAATGGCATTGGGAAATGATGTCTTCTATTTCTTCCTCTGGGACACAGCGACGGTATAAGTTGTCGGCGCCTCGTTTGAAGAGTAGAGGTTCGTCCCAATAGTAATGCTTTAAGTCGTGGAAGAATTTCTTCTTTTGTTGATAAGTTAGGTCCGGTAGAAGCACGCCTGCGGCCAAGTAATTAACGATGTCGGCAAACCACGGCAAAGTGGCTTGGGCATAGACAGCTTCCACGGCTTTCTCAAGTTCTGGTTCTTCCGAGGTTGAGTTGGACATATCGCTTTCCAATTTGGCTATTAGACGTTCGTAGGGAAAATCCTCATTGATAGGCACTGATTCTTGTTTAATGCCCTCTATTCGGGATAAGTGATCTGCAACTACGTTCTCGGTCCCTTTCTTATCTTTAATTTCTAAATCGAACTCTTATAATAATAGGATCCATCTCAATAATCTTGGTTTGGCGTCCTTTTTGCTTATTAGGTACCTAATGGCAGTGTGATCTGTGTATATGATTATTTTGGCTCCTACCAAGTAGGAACAGAATTTGTCAAGCGCAAACACAACTGCTAGAAGTTCCTTTTCCATCGTGGCGTAGTTCATTTGGGTATGGTCTAAAGTTCTACTGGCGTAGTAGATTGCGTGAAGCTTATTGTCTTTCCTTTCTCCTAGAACTGCGCCTACAGCATAACACTACAAGAAACATTGCATTTTCCCAAGTGATTCCCACGTCACTAAGCTAAAAATCACTTCACTAGTCACAATTTGCGACGTGGGAGAAACACGTCGGAAATACAATGGTGGGAAGTTTTTCCCAAGTGGAAAATACGTCACAAAGTTGTGACATACAAACCACGTCGCAAATGAAAAAAAAAAAGAGAAAAAGTTGCCACGTGAAAACCAAGTCACTAATTAGTGACGTGAAAATCACATGGGAACCTACATTTACCTATTTTGTCTGCACGCTTTTCTGACACCATTTAATTATTTTTCCATGTGATTCCCACGTCACTAATTTGTGGCCTTGTTTTCACGTGGGAACCCACACTGAATAAATATTTTTTCCCATGTGATTCTCACGTCACTAATTAGTGACATGGGATGCACTTCACTATAAAATTTAATAATAATAAAAATTAAATATTATTAACTGAAAACAGCTATAAAACTAAAATATATAATATATATTCATTATTTTTAAAAATATGTTTTTTTAAAATAATATATATTATGTTTACTAAAATATAATAACTATTCAATAACATAATAATATAATTGGTTTACTAAAAATAACACATTTAAAATATATATAATACATATATATTCATTATTTTTTAATAAAAATACTTTTTCAAAAAATAATACATTTAAAAATAGCACATTTTAAATATAATGCATATTCTTTATATTTTGTAAAAAATATCTTTTAATTTTTTCTATTTACAATATTGTTTACTAAAACTATTTTTAAAATATCTACTACTTTTTCTAACATAATAAATATTCTGTTTTTAAAAATTAAAAATATATTACATATTTAATTTGTTTCTAATAAATATTCTGTTTATATATATTATGTTTTTAATTCGAAATATATATATTCTAAAAATATATATTCTACTACAAAATTATTTTTATTAACTCTATCAAAATATATATTTAATCTGCTAACTAAAATTAAAAATACATATTGTCTAACAAAATTATTTTTATTAACTCTATCAAAATACATATTCTCTAACAAATTTATTTTTATTAACTCTACAAAATTAAAAATACATATTTAACTCTATCAAAACTATTTTTATTAACTCTACAAAATTATTTTTATTAACTCTATCAAAATACATATTTTTATTAACTCTATCTAAAAATATATATTCTACTAAAAATATATATTCTACTACAAAATACATATTTAACAAAATAATATATCAACAACAACACAACAAAATAATATATCACCAAAATCTCAAAAATAAACAAATTGAAAATGCATAAATACCTTAATGTGCTAACTAGCTAGCTCTATCAAAGCTTCTTTGAACTTCTTAAATTTTAGATCTGGAAAAAAAATCAATAATTAGTAATAACATAAACATAAAATAAACGGTAAAACATTCACAAAAACAAGATACATATCAGTCAACTTAAATTTTTTGAGAAATTTTAGTTAGAAATGGAGTTGTGAGGGAGGCGACAATGGTGAAGAAGAGAGAAATGGAGTTGTGAAGAAGAAACGAAGAAACAAATGAAGATGAAAAAGGATGCTGAAGGAAAATTTGGCTAATTAATATATAGGGAGATTTGCGACATGTTCAACACGTGGGAAGGTACCCACGTGGTTCCCACGTCGGAACAAACATGTTGACTCCCATTTGCGACGTGATAATAATGTGTGAAAGTTGCGACGTGATTCCCATGTGGGAAAGTTATTTATGGCTGTGGGTTGCGACGTGATCCCCATGTGGGAAAGTTGTCACATTTAATTCCTTCTACCAATGCGTCTGAAAAGTAAATGGAAAAGCAAAGCATTTAATATTTGAAGTTTTGTGAAGTGAATTGTATGTGGGTAACTTGTGACCTGTTATTCACGTGGGAATAAAATGATATTTTTGAATTTTCAGTTCCCATGTGTTATACACGCCACAAATGAATTTTTTAAAAATTCAAACTTCCCTCTCTCTTAAAATTCTAATTTTTGATGGCAGATTTTAGGTCTGAATAATTTAATATTTAAATAAGTTAGTGACGTGGGAATCACTTGGCAACGTGTTTTTTTTCCCATGTGATTACCACGTCACTAAATCACTAGGGAAAATGAAGTTTTTCTTGTAGTGTAATCACTCGCATCGCACATGATTTCGAATGGTAGTCGTCAATCTGGGGGTTGCATGATTGGTGTGGTAATGAGCGTTGTCTTTAGAGTTTCGAATGCTTCTAAGCATTCTTTGTCGAAAACGAACTCGACATCTTTCATTAACAAACCTGTCAGAGGTTTTGTGATTTTCGAGAAATCCTTTATGAATCTTCGGTAGAATCCAGCGTGTCCTAAAAAGCTTCGTATTTCTCGTACGGTTTTCGGAGGTTGAAGATCCTTTATGATCTCTATTTTGGCTTTGTCAACTTCAATCCCTTTTTAAGATATGACGTGTCCTAAAACGATGCCTTGTCGGACCATGAAATGACATTTCTCCCAATTAAGGACAAAGTTCACTTTAGCGCATCTTTTGAGTACCGTTTCTAAATTTGACAGGCAGCTTTCAAAGCTTTGTCTGCATACAGAGAAGTCATCCATGAACACTTCCATGATGTCATCTATGAAATCCGCAAAGATTGCCATCATGCATCTTTGGAAGGTTGCTGGAGCATTACATAGTCCGAACGACATTCGGCGATAAGCAAAAGTGCCATAAGGACAGGTGAATGTTGTCTTTTCTTGGTCATCGGGGTGAATAGGAATTTGAAAGAATCCCGAATAACCATCTAGATAGCAGAAGTACGAATGTTTCGCTAGTCTTTCCAACATCTGGTCTATGAAGGGTAAAGGGAAGTGATCTTTCCGAGTCGCCTTATTCAGTATTCTGTAATCGATACACATCCTGTTTTCGGTCACAACTCTTTGGGTTATCGATTCACCTTTCGCATTCTTCACTACAGTAACGCCTCCTTTCTTTGGTACTACGTGCACTGGGCTGACCCATTGGCTGTCGGAGATCGGGTATATGATTCCTGCTTCTAATAACTTTTTCACCTCGTCTTTGACTACAGTGCTTAGGATCGGGTTTATCCTTCTCTGATGCTCCCTTGAAGTTTTCCAGTCTTCCTTTAGCATGATACGGTGCATACAGATGGAAGGACTTATGCCTTTTAGATCGCTTATATTGTAGCCTAACGTAGTTGGGTATTTCCTTAGGACTTCTAGTAATTTCTCAGTTTCGGACTGTCCTAAATTAGCGTTGACTATTACTGGTCTTTTGAATTCTGTATCTAAGAATTCATACCTGAGGGTTTTAGGTAGTTCTTTAAGTTCTAAAGCTGGGTTTTTCGGACCTGGCATGTGATTTGGAGTTAGTGCTAAGATCTCGCTCAGACTATCATCTTTGTATGGTGCACGCCAGTCGTCGTCTTCATGAATAGCAGGGATTTGGATCTTCATGATTTCAGAATATGTAATTTCTTCCTTCTCTAATTCTCGTATGCATTCGTCAATGACATCTACTATATAGCATGTGTCATCTATAGCTGGTGCCTTCAAGAACTTAGTAAGGATGAACTCTATCTTTTCTTCTCCTACTTCGAATGTTAGCCTTCCTTTCTTTACGTCTATGATAGCTCCAGCTGTCGCTAGGAACGGTCTTCCTAGGATAATTGGGGTAACAAAGTCCTCTTTGATGTCCATGATTTTGAAGTCGGTTGGGATATAGAATTGGCCTATGCGTACTGGAACGTTTTCCAGCACACCGACAGGATATTTGACTGATCGGTCAGCCAATTGCACGGACATTTTAGTTGGTCTTAGTTCTCCCATATTCAGCTTTTTGCATATAGATAAAGGCATGACACTTATACTGGCTCCTAGATCGCATAAAGCTTTGTCTATAACGAACTTTCCTATGACGCAAGGTATGGAGAAACTACCTGGGTCTTTTAGTTTAGGAGGCATGTTGTTTTGAATGATTGCGCTACATTCGGCAGTAAGTGTAACTGTTTCGTTATCCTCTATTTTCCTTTTATTAGACAAGATTTCTTTAAGAAACTTAGCGTATGACGGTATTTGAGTTATCGCTTCTGTGAACGGAATAGTGATATTTAGTTGTTTCAGAAGTTCAACGAATCTCTTAAATTGTCCTGAAGTTTTAGAATTTATGAATCTTTAAGGATAAGGGATAGGTGGTTTAGATGGTGCTGGAGGCACATATGAGTTTTCATCTTTGGCGGCCTTTTGCTCGTCACATTCCTTCTTTTTTGTTTCAGACTCCTTTTCTGTTGGTTTATCAGATTTCTAATGCATGACTAAATCTTCATTCCTAGGATCTGTTGGGCCTTCCAATTCTTTTCCACTTCTCAATATGACAGCGTTTGCATGACCTTTCGGATTAGGTTCAGGCTGGCCTGGAAATGTCCCAGCTGGTGCGGCTGCAGAGGCTTATTGTTGAGCCACTTGTGATATCTGTGTTTCGAGCATTTTATTGTGGGTGGCTAAAGCGTCTACTTTTCCGGTCAGCTGTTTAATTTGCTCGCTAGTGTGTATGTTTTGATTCAGGAATTCTTTATTTGTTTGAGCTTGAGTAGCTATAAATTTTTCCATCATCACTTCGAGATTTGATTTCCTAGGAGCAGTCTGGGCAGCAGCGGCTGGTTTCTGATATCCTGGCGGAGCAGCGGGTGCTTGCAAGGCATTATCGTTCTTGTAGAAAAAGTTTGGGTGGTTCCTCCATCCTGGGTTGTAAGTATTTGCGTAAGGATTTCCTTGAGCGTAGTTTACTTGGTCTGGTGGAATTCCTGCCAATAATGGGCACTCGGGCGCATTATGAGTGGCGATTCCACATAACTCGCAATTTGGAGTTACAGCAGCTACAGTTGCAGTTGGGGTAACGGTCAAACTGTCGATTTTCTGCGCTAGAGCATCTACCTTAGTGTTGAACTTTTCAAGACTGCTGATCTCGTACATCCCACCTTTCGCTACAGGTTTCTCTGCTGGAGTTCCTTCACCTCCCCATTGGCAGTGGTTCTGAGACATGTTTTCGATAAGTTGATAGGCTTCGTCGTATGGCTTATCCATAAGTGCACCGCATGCGACGACGTCTACCGTTAATCTGGTGTTATATAGAAGCCCATTGTAGAAAGTATGGATCGTCACCCAGTCTTCTAAACCGTGGTGAGGACATGCTCTCATCATATCCTTGAACCTTTCCCACGCTTCGTAGAGAGATTCAGTATCTTTTTGTCGAAATCCGTTGATTTGAGCTCTAAGCATAGCAGTTTTACTTGGCGGAAAATATCTCGCTAAGAAAACGTTCTTCAACTGTTCCCACGTCGTAACGGAGTTGGATGGTAAGGATTGTAACCATATCCAAGCTCTATCTCTAAGAGAGAAAGGAAAGAGATGAAGTCTTATTGCGTCTGGAGTTACTCCATTTGCCTTCACTGTGTCTGCATATTGCACAAACTTCGTTAAGTGTTCATTCGGATCCTCAGTTGCATTTCCTGATAATTGATGTTGTTGTACAGCTGACAGCAATGACGGTTTCAGTTCGAAATCGTTCTGATTGATAGCTGGGGCAACAATGCTACTTCGAGGTTCCAGCTGAGAGGGGGTAGCGTAGTCCTTCAGCGGTTTGTTCTGAGGTCCGTCAGCCATCTTTGATTCTTTAACAGGAGGATGAGCTAGAAGATCAGGAATATTGTGTTTTCGATGATATTCGAGGATGCGCCTTCTTAAATGTAAGAAGCGCTCTAGTTCGGCGATTGTAGGTTGTAAGATGTCGCCCTGTGAGCGAGTACTTGACATACAACCGAAGAACGAGTAGAGGGAGAGAGAATAGTTAACCTAGTCTATACTGTGTAACAAAGGATTACACTATTGACTAAACGGGTCCCCGGCAACGGCGCCAAAAACTTGATCGCGACTTTCTATGCCTAACTGAACTAACTGCAAGTGCACAGTCTATCGCATAGTAATAAAAGATATTGATCCCACAGGGACTCGTAATCAAGCTAGTGTTTTCGGGTGTTACTGTGTTTAGCTAGGTTGGTATGGTTTTAGGGGAATAAAAGCAAAATAAGTGTGTAAATTATAAGGGGACTAAAATGTTACTTAAGGTATAAATGCTCGAATCGGTATGCAATATGTTGGTTCTTCAAGGATTCGACAAGTCACCGGTGTTTTGGGTGTTTTCAAAAATAGTTTAAGAAGAAAATGACGGTTTAAAGACTTTTGTCTCACGATGGTTGTTGACGCTAGTCGCAACTCTAAGGCGAAATGTATGCTGTCGCTATCCCGTTCGCAGTTAAAATTACTTTTTGAAAACCATTAAGCTCTAATCCTTTTTAAAGCGCTGTCGCTGTTTTTAAAATGAATGCTTAGTTTTTACTATATGGACCTAACCTCAGCTGTCGCTTGTTGGTTCGTACCTTTATGAATTTCCCACTGTCGTGGCAAAACTGCTTTTAAATAAGCTCTCGCTGTCGCGACGAACATTTATTTTAGAAAAATCGATTTAAAAACTAAAGCCATAAATAAGTTTGAAAAGGGAAGTATACACCGGTTAATTATCGAATCCCATCTGACTACTTATTACATACCGATTACTGAAATTTAGCCAGACATGGAATATAAATTAAGAACACATAAACAATGGCAGAAAATATAAATATGCATTATAATGGGAAATAGAAATCAATTAACGATTAAAATAAGAACCTGTAAATAATTCGATTGGCTTTTGGGAAATCCTCCAAAATGACGACAGGATTTAGTCTTTATGCCAATTACTCGTACAGAATAGAATTTGGAAAGTAAAACAACAATTGCAAGGAAAGAAAGAAAAAGGAAACAATAAACGATAAGAAATTGGGAAACTAAAAATTGCTCTGAAAGTAAATTTGCAGCACTTCGTGTCTTCAATGCAGCTCCCCTTTTCTGGTACCAGCTCCCTCTTTTTATAGATGGAATTTCCAACGGTTAATTTGCCTCAGGGAGTGGGATTGATCTCAGAAAATATAGGAGTTAGTGGTCCACTCCTTTTTGGCATTTGAAAGCACTTCACAGCACGTGCAACATTTCTGCATTTTTATTGCATGACAGTCGTCGTGGATGTGTGACGGTCGTAACACGCATGACGGTCGTCATGGGCCTGTGACGGTCGTCACATCAGCAATATTCGTATTTGCTGTTTTTTGCTTGTTTTTCATCTGGTTTTAATTTGTAATTGCTTGTTTTCTTCATCTTGCTCCATTTGAGCATGAACTTTGAATACCTGCAAAATACTGGACAAATAATGTGGAAATATCCGAAATCGGAGTGAAACCGGTCACTGATTAGTAAAAATGTATGTCATTATATATATATATATATATATATATATATATATATATATATATATATATATATAAATATATATATATATATATATATATAAATATATATATATATATATATATATATATATATATATATATATATATATATATATATATATATATATACACATATAGATATATATATATCTATATATATATATATATATATATATATATATATATATATAATTTTGAGTTATCACTTAGCTACACCCGAATTCTGTCACCTTCATGCGGGCATACGAGCTGGTGTGAGAGCATCTGCAGATCGGGCCACCCTTCCTCTTTTCTTTACCATTTTCCATCTCGAACGACAGGTGTCGGGGAAAAGGTTCGGCTGGGCTTTTTTGAAGCAAAGGAGGAAGATGTTCAAACCCTTTTCAGAATCTATCTGGACGTTCAAGGAGAGGTTCTATGTGATCGAACCGGTGTCAGAGATAACCACCGATTCGAATTTCCTATGGGAGGTCTCCACGGATGAGAACAGGGAAAACTTGATAGATGCGGATGGCAAGATAGTCTCCTAGAGGCTCTTTACCTTTCCCTTATGCTGGAGCGGGGCTCATTTTACCCGTCCAACCGACGAGTACACAGTTTCCCCTCACCGGCTGGTGGAGGACGATAGGGTCAGCTACGCTAAGCTGGTGGCTTATGTGGATAGCTTCCTTCCTGCCCAGTACGTGACTCGCGCCGGACAACTTTTATACGAGGAGGGTGGTGGGCTGCAGGTGGAAGCCTGATATATCAACACCAAAGAGCTCATTGAGTGCAGAACTCACGAGGAGGCTCTTGAACTCCTGGGTAGTTGTCGCTTCTTCCTTATTATGCTCGAAATTTTTCTTTCTCCGTGCTTACGTGTTTGTTAGTTTTGTAGGTAAGATGCCTTCAGCACAAGAACAGATGATGAAGCATGCCCAGGGAATGATGAAGAGTGACGTTGCTCTGGGTAAGAGTCGCCTTGGTCAGCGGACATTCCCCCTGCATCCAGGTCAGGGACATCATCCTCAACTCTCTCGCCCACCCAGACATCGCCTTTGCCCGTTAGCTCGAGGGCCGAGCGTCCTCGTTCAAACGAGATCGTGGACCTCAGCCGGGAGTCCACCAAGAGCAAGTATGAGTTGCCCCCTACTTTCACAACAAGAAGTCTCTGAAGCTCGAGGAAATGGATCATCATACTAAATGGTTCATTCTTGCCCAGGATGCCTCTGCCTTAATGAAGGTCCTGGAGATGGCCGTGGTCTATACCAAGGAGAGCTCTCCGTTGGAGTTAGAGCTGAAGAAATCCCAGGACATAGTGAAGGCTCTGGAAGAAAAGGTTAAGAAACTCCAGGAGGAGAGGGATAAGGAGCTTGAGGATGCCCGTAAAGGCCTCGAGGAGGTGGCTCAGGAGAGAGATGTGGTGCCAATAAGCTGAAAGCTGCCGATGACCTAGTGGAGAAACTGCATACTGCGGTTGCACCTACTGAGGATGAGCCTGAAGAGACAAAACAGCCGACGACTCGCTCGGAGTTAGTTGCCCATTTTTTCCAGGCTGCTGATGACCTAGTGGCCATCGGTAATGAGGCCTTCCAGAATGCGGTGGACCAAATAAAGGTGGTGAACCCGGGGGTCGAGCTGAATATTGAGGGCACAAGGTTCCTCTACACGGTTAAGGACGACCAAATAGTTGTCCCAAAGTTCCTTCGGTTTACCGAGGGCGGGGACAAGCAGGGGCAGGTGCCGCACGAGGACATCCAGTAAGAGGAGTAGTCGTACCCTTTGGCCTGCGTGCCACTTATGTATTTGTGTTGTAATCTTATTTTGTGGGGCATGGTCGCCTTTCAATTGTATCATGCACAATCGCGTCCCTTTGTGGTCGTTTTTAAATTATATATATGTAAGTATGTAGTTTTCCCGTATGTTTGTATGTTTACATTTTGTTGAATATTTCCTAAGTGTTATGCGTCGTCCAACGTGGTCGTTAGAAGCACTTAGTTATATGTTTTGTTGGATATTTTCTAAGTTTTCTGCATCGTCCAACGCGGTCGTCAAAAGCACTTAGTTATATGTTATATTTCGAGTCTGCTCGACGGATGATGTTCGACAGTGTGGGGAACTGATTAAAAGGCCTAGGTGGTTTTCGGGAAGGGCGAAGCTCAGGGCACGGTCGTGGACTGAGTCTGTGGCGTGAACTTTCTATCGCGAGTTAGGGGTTCTGTCGTTCACGGTACTCTGGCGACAGCGGGCTCAGTCGAGGAACCGCCGTCGAGCATGGGTATGTCTTTTTACCAGACCCTTTCTTAGATCCCTTTGGTGGTGCATCGCTTGTACCTGGGCGTGCAACCTTTAGTCGTTCATCGTGCCCGCCGCTTGGATAGGGCACATTGACGGTGGGGGCCTTAGCTGTAATATTGTTTTAGCTTTTCGGTATTCCATGGTCGAGCTAATTCTTCCCCGGTTAGGTACTCTAAGTAGTAGGCCTCGTTCCCTGTTTTCGCTCTAACGCGGTAGGATCCTTCCCAGTTTGCGGCGAGCTTGCCCTCTTAGGAATCTTTGTGATTCCTTCTTAGGACAAGATTGCATACTTGGAATCCTCGTCTGATGACCTTGGTGTTGTGCCTAATAGTTATTTTCAGCTTGAGTGAGGCTTCGCTGAGGGCTGCCCCTGTCCGAACTTCTTCAACAAGGTCGAGTTCTTCTCTCAGGGCCCCGTTGTTTTTTTCTTCGTCCAAAGGTGCTTCAGTTCGTCTGATCGACACGTGGGTTTCAATGGGGATTACCGCCTCTGTCCCATATGCTAGGCGAAAAGGGGATTACCGCCTTTGTCCTATATGCTAGGCGAAAAGGGGATTCCCCAATGGACGAATGAGGTGTAGTACGATAGGCTTAGAGCATGCTGTGCAGCTCCTCGACTTACTGCCTCTTTATTTCGTCCAATCTTTGTTTGAGACCTCGTAAGATTACTCTGTTCGCTGCTTCAGCTCGCCCGTTAGTCTGAGGGTGCAAAGTGTTGTTTAGTGCCTAGTTGGATGACGAACTTCTGGAACTTCTTATCCGTGAATTGTGTCTCGTTGTCAGTGATGATCGGCTGGGGAACGCCAAAATGGGCAAGGATGTTTCTTTTATAGAAATGCAGTATGTTTTTGGCAGTTATTTTGGCCATGGCTTCATCTTATGTCCATTTTGTGAAGTAATCCACGCCTACTATTAGGTACTTATTTTGGTTGGAGCCTACGAAGAAGGGTCCCAAGATGTCTAGGCCCCACCAGGCAAAGGGCCACGGGGAGGACATTGCCTTGAGCTCGTTGGGTGGCGCCAAGAGCATGTCCCCGTGTCATTGGCATTTTTCTCATTTCTTCACATGTTCTTTCGCGTCGTTTTGCATGGTCGGACAGTAATAACCTACTTGCAGAGCTTTCCTCAAGAGGGACTTCCCACCTAGGTGCTGGGCGTTGATCCCTTCGTGGATCTCGCGTAGGACGTGGGCGAATATCTCTTCTTCGATGCATTTAAGGAGAGGTATGGAGAATCCTCGTCTTAATATTTTGTTCCCGAGCAGAACGTAGGAGCACGGCCTATGCCTTACTATGCTGGCTTCCTTTGGATCAGATGGTAGCTCGTTTTTAGTGAGGTAGTTGTATACTGAAGTCATCCAGCAGTGGTCGTCGCTGATGACGTGCACGTCGAGTATCGGGGATGCTCTCTTGATGCTGGGTCAGAGGATTATCTCTTGGATGATAGATTTGTTTCCTCCTTTCTTCTTCGTTCCGGCTAGTTTTGACAGGATGTCAGCTCAGACATTGTGCTCGCGGGAAACGTGTTTTACTTCCACAGAGGAAAACATCACCATCCTCTCCTTGACCAGGGCTAGGTATTCGGATAAGTTATCATTCTTGACCTGGTACTCTCCCCGGACTTGGAGGGCCAATAGCTGAAAGTCGGTGTAGATGACAACTTCGTTTGCTCCCAAATCTTTGGTGAGGTGTAGACCAACCAAGAAGGCTTCGTACTCAGCTTGGTTATTGAAGGTTGGGAAGGATAGTGTAAGTGAGACTTCAATAAGGATTCCCTCCTTGTTCTCTAGGATGACACCTGCTCCGCAACCTGCCGAGCTGGAGGCCCCGTTGATAAATATGACCCACTTGCGGGTACCTTCGTTAGGTTGCAAAGGCAAAGTCATTTCTACTACGAAGTCAGCTAGTGCTTCAACCTTCGGGGCCTTTATGCTCTCGTACTGGATGTCAAACTCGGACAGCTCTAACAACCATTTGAGCATCCTTCCGGCCATATCTAGACGGCCCAACAGTTGCTTTATGGGCTGGTCTCTGTGTATCACAATAGTGTGGGCCATAAAATAATGCCTTAGTCTCCTTGCAGTGTTGATAAGGGCGAGAGCCATCTTCTCTATCTGTTGATACCGTAATTATGGACCTCACAGCGCCTAGCTTGTGAAATAGATGGGCTTCTACCCCTCATGGGTTTCAAGGATGAGGGTTGCGCTCACAACCTCGGTTGCAATGGTGAGGTAGAGAAAGAGGGTTTCCCCGTTTTCTGGTTGGGAGAGGACTGGAGGTGAAGATAGGGCTTTCTTTAAGTGGAAGAGAGCTTTGTCACATTCTCCTGTCCACTCGAATGTGGCTTCCTTGCGGAGGAGTTTGAAAAAGGGAAGGGCATGCTGGGCAGATTTGGCTACGAAGTGGGAAAGCGATGCGAGCATCCCGTTGAGGGACTTGATATAATTTTTAGAGTTCGGCATGGGGAACTCAGAGAAGGCCCTGCATTTGTCGGGGTTAGCTTCGACTCATCATTCGGTTAGATAGAAACTGAGGAACTTGCCCGCTCGTACTCCGACCATGCACTTCTCTAGGTTAAAGCACATATTGTATCTTCTGGCCTACTCGAAAACCTTCCTTAAATGGACCGTGTGATCGAATTCTTCGTGGGACTTCACGATCATGTCGTCCACATTGACTTCGAGCATGTCCCCAATCTCTCCTCAGAAAACCTTGTTCATCATTCTTTAGTAGGTAGCATAGGCATTCTTCAGGTCGAAGGGCATTATGTTGTAGTAATAGTTGCTCGATTTGGTCATGAAGGTCGTGTACTTCTTATTGCTTTTTGCCATAGGTATTTGGTTGTAGCCTAAATAGGTGTTCATGAAAGATAACAATTTAAAACTGGCGGAATTATCAACTAGTTTATCTATGTTGGGGAGGGGGTACGCGTCTTTAGGGCGTGCCCTATTAAGATCGGTATAATCAACACACATGCGCCACTTTCCATAATTCTTTTTAACGAGTACAACATTTGACAGCCAAGTGGAATACTTGGCCTATGATATAAAATTTTCCTCTAAGAGGTCCTTTACAGCTTGCTCGAAAGATTGTGCGAGTGTTTCCCTACATCCTTTTGATGTCAGGACTGTGTGTGTTTCGCTCCATCATCTTTTTGGTGATGGATTTGTCATCCTTTTGGTGCCAGATTGTGCGAGTATTTCCCTACATTCTTTTGGTGTCAGGGTCGTGTGTGTTTCGTCCCATCATTCTTTTGGGTGATGGCAACCTTTTGCTAGTTACTCATTGTCTACTCGAGGGTAGACCTTGAGTCGTTTTTCCACTTCCCGAGCATTTTCTTTCTTTTTTGGACAAATTCCGAGTCTTCTTCATATCTAATTGACTTCTACCTTGAAAGAATGAATTTTGTGGTCATTCATCTTACAAGGTTTAAACCCATTAGATAGGGGCATCTGTCATACCCCAAATTTGTCCTACCCGTGTTTAGCTTTCATTCTGTATCTGCATTCGCCAATTGCTGTTTAGAAGATCCAAAAACACGGCGTGGGGTTTATTCAAGGCTAGGGTTTATGAGTTACATGATGGGCGCATCTAGAGATCTGATCAGGGTTGATGTGATACGTCAGTTTAGTTATGAATAAGTCAAGTCTTCAGGATGTGCTAGATTCAAGTATTTCTTGGTTGAAGATCATCAGAGCTGAATATATTTGCAATTAGAGTTTTGTACAATACAGTTTGCATTTTAAGTCGTATTCTTCTGATTTTAATGTTTCAAGGCCTTAATGCATTTGAAGATCCAATTTTGCTCCATGTTCGTGTTTTTTCAAGGATTGTTGGAGTGTGGTGGTGGCTTGAATTTAGTCACGGTGCACATCTGTGGACGGTATCATCGAGTCGCATATGCATTCATTATTTTTCTCATGTCAAGCATTTATCAAAAGCATGTGTTAGTTCATATATAAAAAGAACTATATGTGTTATATGTGAGTTTGATCATGTTGGTTGAGTTAGATATGGATTAGGAGCACTTAGAAATAGCAAGACATATCAAAATCAACATTTTTTCAAGTTCTGAGTCTTTGAGTCGACTCAAAGCTTACTTAGGTCAACTCATGCAGAATGAATTTTTGAGATTTGCTCTCAGGAGAGCTCGTGTCGACCCTCTGGTCGACTCATACTATGTGCATTTGTATTTGTCAAAACTGGGTTGCTTTGCGTCGACGCATGAACCTGTTCCAGTCGATGCAAAGAGTCTTTTTCTGCATAGTTCTGTATTTGAGAGAGCTCAGGTCGACCCCCCCTATTCTTTAGGCCGACCGTTCGCTCGTTTCAAACTATTTTTCTATTATGTTGGTCTTTCAAAGTGTCTGTTATGTTGGTTATTTGGTCAAAGCTTTGCATATAAATTGTTTTAGTTCATTCTTCACACAAAAACAAGAAAAGTGAAAATATACACTGATTTTTCTTTCATCATCTTCATCCTCTTTCTTGCATTTTCTCAACAAATACACATAATCATTTTTGTTGTGCATTCTGCATCATTGAGGTGATAACATCCAAACATAGGATCGGTGTATCGGGTTTGGGTTAAGAGATCAATGGGTTTTTCTTGAATAAAATCTTTAGGGTTTTGTCCTCTAAGAATCTTGGATTTTAGGGGTTTTGCACAAATCGTTCCTTCACAGATTCAGTCGAGCGAAGGTAATTGAAGAACGGGAGGTTCTATCAATTTAGTAGCGTTAATCGGAGGATTATGGAAGGAAGGTTTGGGTTCGAATTGTGGGTGTTTAAAATCAGTCGGGCAAAGATTTGAAGACCAATGGGTTGTTCAAAGGTGGTTTTGTAATCGGAGGTTTACTCATCACATTCGAAGGACTTGATTTATCTTGAATCAAGGGAAGATAAGGCATATGTTCATCATCAACGATTAGGATTAAGTGTTTGATTTCTACTGCTTCTCTTGTAAAAACAATTTGCAACAGGTTCTATATACAGGTCTCAATTATATTTTTAGAATTGAGGGTAGACTTACCTCGAGCGAGGACGACGGATGAACTGCCTCAACAAATTGGTGTTATTATCTCTTTTTACTATTTTCATTTCTAAATTTTAAGTATGTGTGCAAACAAATTGGTTAACTAAAATTCTGGTTTAAGGTAGTGTTGAAACATATTTAGAAAACTCATTACAATCTGTTTGATTGTAATTGGAAAAGCTTAGCACTACATTTACTTAGTGAATTTTACTTGGAGTGCTTCGCACACCAAGTGTTCAACAAATTGCTTGTATACAAACGTTTTGAGTTGTTTTTCAATTTGGTTTATTTTTCACAACCATTGGAAATTAAACAAATTTGAGTGAACAAAATCATATTGATTTGTGTTCAAACTTTTGATTCGATTTCTCATCTTTATCGGTATTTCGTATAGGCGTAGCATATATTCGATCATTTTGGTAACAGTTCGTTTAGATGATTGTAGTTCCTCATCAGCTTCTGCTTTAAAGTTTTAAAAACCAATTTATCATAAGCACCGACTCTGTTTAAGGATAAGTAATCTATTCAACTCCCTTGTAGATCGTTATCATCGTCTAACACCTTTTTGCGTTAATACTTTGTTTTATACTTGACATTTAAGATTCATACTGCATTTTTAGGTAAACCATGATTTTTTGACAACATTTGAAGATGTCTGGTACAATCCGATAATTTGCGTTTTACTATTGGAGGTTTTGAAAAATCAGGTAAACAACATGCATTTTACTAAAATTTTCTAAATGTTCGATAAAAATGCATACACGCATATTGAATATTTTGAAATCCCTGGTAAAAGAGGTTTTTGGTAATCGGATTTTAAAAAATATGGTAGTTCATATTTTTTTTGGTTTTTTTATTGTAGTAAGGACCAGAGTAAGAGACAACACGATTGATTCTATACGAGCTGACAAAGCAAAGAAAGCAGCTAGAAAGAGCCATCGAGTAGGGGTAGATGACAAGGATGATTCTCATCTTCGGAAAGATAGAGTAGTCCCCCACTGATTCTCACATGAGGAAGATTGAGAAGTCACATGAACCCCGTACTATCCAATGTATAAGAGGTAAAGTTGGACGAGGCAGAGATATTGATGTAGGGCCCGATGCTTAGGAGGATATTGAGACTGAGGTTGAGGCTGAATTGAGGTGGAGGCTCAAACTAACATAGAGGTGGATCTTCAAGCTGACACAAAGATGGAGGCTCAAACTGACATAAAGGTGATAACCCAGGTTGATATAGAGCCATCTATACACACATATAAGGGCCTCCCTGGAGGACTTATTGATTTTACCTTCCTCACCGCATATGCCAATCATGTGGTATTTAGAGTATGGTAGTGAGAGGTAAAGATATTTTATTTTAAGTTTTTTTATTTATTTAATACTGACACTACTACGAAAAACTCATTTAACAACGGTTGGAAATGATATATAATCACGCGGACACATGCATTATTATGTAGAGTGTCGTTGTATATATGATACTTACAATCACGACCCAGTAAGCGTTGTAATAAACTTGAAAGTGCGCGCCCTATCACAACAGGTTTACCAAAAAACCGTTGTGATAAATAAATTGTCCTAGGCTCGATTCCCAACAACATTGTTTTTATTTTTTTTTTCTGGACAACGCGCGAGATATTGTAAAGGTTATGATATATAACCGTTGTTAAATTTTCTACAAAATTAACAAATAGTATCAGAGTTATGATATATAACCGTTGTTACATTTTCTTTAGAATTAACAAATATTATTCTGCTTTTATAATTAATCTCATTTTTTAACCTGTATTATTATTCACCATATCACAGCATAAAATACAACTCATATTTGTGATAAAGTTGTCATAATAATATTAATTGTATCATATTCATAATATCACATAATTTATCAGAACAAATAACCTACAGTTTACACACTATTGCACCCTAATTTTTGACCGTAAGATGCCACCTTCTTTTTCGCGCATTTTCTATTATTATTCAACTTTATTTTTATATTTAGATTTCTTTGCGGCTAACCAACTTCTACAGGTGCAGAAAGTTCAGGTAGAGTTGGGTCGAGCATTTTGAGGTATGACCAAGTGATCCCGACTTAAGTTTGTCTCGAGGTCCCTACTTGGTCAAGGCTCCGGTCCTAGGTCTTTTTATCATATTTATTGGTTTTTTTTCTTTTATTTATTGTTATTATTATTATTACTAATATTATATTTATTATCATTATTATTAACATTACCTTCACTCTTGAGCTATTATTGGATCGATACACCAAAGATGTCTTTGGATGCGCTTTTCGACTATATCTTGTTAATTCCAGATCAGGTTTTGGTATCTTATAGATCAAGGTTACTTCTCTAACAAAATCGTCAATTGAAGGTAAAGAAAGATTTGGATTTGATAGAAATTGCAAGTCAGCCCATGGTGAAAGAATGGGATCAGTTAATGGAAGACACAATGTACGGCAAGAGAATGTTTTTGAACATTAAACTTTGGTATTTCATCCTTACAAATCATACCATTTGGATCCAATATTACGGGTTCCGTTCGAACCTCAATTCTATACAAGGCATACAAGAAATTCTAGTACAAACCACGTGCGCGCAATTTCGATTTAAAAACAAGCATCTATTCCCTTTCGGAGATTACAACGTCATGTGCTATTTGTGAAGGCAAAATGGTTATTAAACTGGACTAACAGCCAACAATATCAGAATATCACAATGAAGCATTTCTATAAGTGATGGTACAGAAGGTGATAGGCGCATTGATAATTTCCCTAGGCACCGAGGCCTCTTCATCAAACAGTTCTGCAAACAAGTCAGTTCCATAGCTTCGAGCCACGACCTCAATATCAACCTTGAACTGGCTGTGAATCTCACGAAGCTCTCAGAGAGACGCTAACACTTTGAACCGTTGAAATACCGGCCAATACCTGTCACAGATGATAACGATGTTAGCGGTGAATCACATCATAACCAACCTAGCCTCAAAAGCTCACAACAGCAACATTTCTTTACAGGAATAGGAGATTTTCAAAAAAAACACCAGGAATGCCTCACTCACCTTCAGCTTTCAGCGAATTAATGTTTATCCTTGGAATGCGAGTGGATCAAGTAGATTGTCTTCCATTACGGCAGTGTGTTGATCATCTAGAAAGGTTGATAGCTGATAGCGTTTTGGTGGCCTTTCATTCTCGGTTAACTGGAAAAGTCTCGAAGAATTAGGAAGGTCTTGAAGATTCTTCAACTGCAGTCCGTGAAATAAGTCGAGGAAGTTTTCCTGATTGTAAACGTGCTAACCCCGTGGGATGATAAATCAAGTGGTTCAGGATATCTGAAGACAATTTGATTGACCAATGCCTTGATAGCACCTCAAACTCAGGAATGCCAATGTAGTTTTGACAGGAGAACCAAAAAAAACCAGCTGGCTGAAAGTGAACAACATGATTCAGTTGTTGGTCTAACACCTCATGAATTTGAAAAATACCAGAGACTTTGATTAAAGAGATAGAATAGAGAGCCTCAGCTGAAAAACCTGAATCGGGAGCTTCGCTTCATCTCCATCTCGATTCCACCTTCTAAAACGCCCTTGCACCAAGACCCCTACATCAAGAAGTTAACCAGTCTTTTAGCAAACTCTGAGCTTGAAAAGCTACTTGTTTGTGTGAATGATTAGGAACTGACAGAGAAAATACCCGAATAAGAAGTTGCATGGAGAGTAAAACCATTAACAAAACCATTGTTATTACTAGAGGATTGTGAGCAAATATGGCTAAGAACAGAAAAGGACTTATTACAATCATGTCACAACACTTGTAATAACTCGTTATGGGCCCCAAGTTTTCCTCACCCTCAGACATAACTCGTGAAGCAGGACCAGTTCAGCTTTCCGTAGAAGAACAACCAGTGTCAGACCTGCAAGACAAGGGCATACATAAAGAGTTTGAAGTTTGTGAGAACGCGACCATACATCCCAAAGATTATGTGGCGGGATTGACGTAACTCAAGACGGAGTCAAAGAGAACCTCATGGAAATTCTCTTAACTATGTTAAAAGTTACATATCAGTTGGAGGTCTTGCGAAGTCGATTGTTTCATTTCAAAGTCTCTCGTGGAAGCCACACCTTCGTCTTACCTCTCATACTTTTCTCCTCAGACTGCAAACGCCATTACCACCTTTGCAATACGATACCCTGTGTCAATAAGTTTTAGAACTTAAGGCGCTGACTGCAATTGCCAATGAAGCTGTCACCTGCAAGATGGTAGTAGAACCGTGTGAATATGCTGCAGCATCACGACATCGATACTATTTGTTGTTTAGCTCCTACAAGACGTTGGAAAAGGATTAAGGATACACCAGAGAGAACTTTGAGCATCTCCACGTGTGTCTGCACCATAGAATATTAGGATAAGTCGAAGTTCATCCCATCTAATGTCAAAAAAGGGCAAGTTGGTTTTCTGGACCGCTTAATTCTCCCTTGGCCCAACTCGTTTGCTAGCTACACCTGCCAAATCACAAGTCCTGAGTTAGTAACTCCTTGAGGAATATACCGGTAAAGAAAAAGGAATATCCCACTTAAACCCAAAAACTTTGAACCTAGACAGATAAGTTTTTAAGCAATTGATACACAAAATCAGAAATTGGGATTTCAATTCATTTGCAATCAGACGAAATTGGAAATCTCCACGACGTAATCAACAAGCATTACCTTTGCCTTCCAAAAACGGCCCAACATGCTCTGCCGGATATGGAAACCTCCTTCACTACTCTTCAATTCGCCTTGCACCCTACAACCATATAAAAACTTGTTTCAGAACGCAACAGAGGGGGGGAATTCAGACAGAGAAATCCACACAAACAACAACAATCGAAATTCCACAGAGCAAAAAACCCCAACACCACACCTAGATGCACAACGATCCATTCAAAATCGCAATCTCATAACCTTCAAGAAAACCCCAAATCAAAAACCTGATTGTAAGAGAACTTACCTCAACCTTCGCTGTGAAATCTCGTAACAACTCCGTCGCAAAACCCAGGTCGCCGCTCACCATGAAACCTCCGTCGAATCGCCGCTTCCTCAACTTCCATTTCCATCCGCCGTCAAAACTACCCGCAGAAAACCACCGCAACCGTGAGATTTCTTTTCTTTTGCACTAACGCTTAACCGTTTTCTTTTGTTTTGTCTGATTGATATAGGAACAAGGAGGAAGAGGGAGAAATTTGAAACAAGAGAAAGGGAAGATCGCGTCGAGAAGGGGAAACCGGGGGGGATTAGGGTTCTTTTCCTGTTCGTTTTATTTTTTTATTTCGTTTGCTTATTTGTTATAATATAATTAACTACACTAACACTAACACACACTAATCACACCACATCACCCGTTAATCACCTTTTAACCTTTACTTTTTTTTAAAAAACTCGTTTAAATCTTTTAATTAATCTAGGTAGTCTCAAATTAATCTTTTTTAAACTAATAATTCATCTTTAATTAATATAATAATAATCTTTTAAATTAATCAATCCTTTTATCCTAATCCTAAAAAAAACTCTTTTTAATAAAATTAATTCATTTTAAAACTCTTTTCGCTAATTAAATTTAAATTAACCTTTTTAAATCAACTTAAATACCCTTTAGTTAAATAAGTATTTACTCACTATAATAAAATAAATTACTCTTTTAGATAATAAAATAAATCATTAGAATTTAATTTATACCGACTTCTCGCTTAAATCCACGCTTTCTTATAACTTAATAAATCAATTCAACCGCCCTTTAAAATAAATCAACATCTCATCTAAAAATCAAATTTCACATATAAATCGATTGACCTCACTAAGCGATCATTTAACTAAAATCAATTTCATAATCAATCTCAATCAATCTAAAATCAAATCAATCGTACACTTCACAACACATGCACCTACACTTAGCGCTTTCATGCGTATATATTATTTATCTTTATCTGCTTTTATCTTATTCACAATACACACACTCACTTAGCGCTTTCATGCGTATGTGTATGATTTATCTTTCCGCAATTTACTTTACAGTCATTTAATATTATCGCATTTTACTATTCATGCATCGCATTCCGTCCAAAGGAAAAACCTACACATAAGTCAACACTTGTGTGTAGTTGCACATCATTTGCATCATTTCCCCCACGATCCTTGATTCCATTCAAGTTGATCAGTTAAGTTTAGGACCTACCCTATAGGAAGGACCTTTGTCTTTATCTTTACAACATAGAAACAAAACACAAAACAATCAACAATACAACTTTTACAAACACAATAGAGAATAGATGTTAATCATCTTAAGTGAGATATAATCTCCACCCCACAAACAACACAATCAAACATGTAGGGACTTTGCCTTAAGAGCGATAAAGGCATACTTGGCGATCATCCGAGTATGTAAGACCTTTTCTTAAGACGATGCAAAGACCATTCCCTACAAATCCCCTTTACATTTGTGGCGGTTACATCTCCCTTAACATGAAGACTCATCTCTTCTCCTAAACCCAATCAAAACAACTACCCTAAACCCGTAGGAACTTTGACCACAGTCAAAGAGCTCCTTAAACCCTTTAGGGTGAACTACAACATACTCTGATTCCACTCCCGTAAGGATATGTAGGCATAAGATGCGACATCTTATCGAGTATACTTAGAAATAAACCACTAGGGTCTCTAAACCTTTAAGCAGATAAACACTTAGCAGTAAATAAATATAAAACAAGAGGTTCCTGTAGAGTACTACAGAAACTTAGGATGCTAGTACCTTCCCTAAGTTTAACCAACCCCCGAACCTAAACAATCTAGCTTGCATCTGCATTGCATTGTGGGAATTTCGATCTTTATCCCTTCCTTTGGACAAATCAAAGTTCGGTTGCAAAAATGAATTAAAGATTCAAACTAATCAATAGTTTGGTATCAAAATTTCACCGCGACACACACTACATAAAATCACATAATTGTAACTTGGTGTTTTGATTTCTTGTCTCTTGGTATCTTGTCTCTTGGTGTCTTGAACCTAAAGACCTATGATTTCAAATAATTATACTTGTTAGTAAAAATACTTAGAAATTATAACATATAATTAATATATTATGAATAGAGAATAAATTACGTACTTGTTAATTTTCCCATATGCCTTCTTCATGATCGATTCAAATAGCATGCACTACATCTCCATCAACTTCATCATATGAGGTAGGAACTTGTGTTGTGTAAGAAGGTGTAGATGGAATATCAAGACTTTCATCACTAAGAGGAATGTGTTTTCCTTGGAGAACGATTGACCACTTCTCCGATATGTCTGATGGGTCGATAACATAGAAAATTTGTTTTGCTTGAGAAGTCATGATGAATGGTTCGGTCATAAAAGATTCCTTGCCAAGGTCGACTCGGGTGAATCCTAAGTCATCAATATGTACACCATTACTATTATTGGGAACCCACTTGCATTTAAATAAAGCCACTTTGAAAATAATATAATCAATCTCCCAAATCTCATCAATGACACCATAATCAATCTCCCAATCCTATAGAATCTGCGTCTGACAAATAGTTTGTACAAAACTCAACAGCTTCTTCTGTGATGTATCTTTCAATAATCGAAGCTTCAAGTCGGTGATGATTCTTTGTATATTCTTTAAAAATCTTTATATATCACTCTATCGGATACATCCACCTTAAATAAACTGGACCACAAATTTCGATTTCTCTGACTAGATGAACAAGTAAGTCAACCATAATGTCAAAAAATGTTGGAGGAAAGTACATCTCCAATTGACAGAAGATTATGGCAGCCTCATATTCTAATTCATCTGATTTATTGAAATTAAAAACTTTATTACATATAGAATTGAAGAATAAGCACAATCTCATTATAGTTACTCTCACATTTTTTGGTAGGATCCCACGAATAGCCACGGGTAGAAGTTGTTGTATCAATACATGACAATCATGAGATTTTAAACCAATTAACTTGAGATCTTTCATTGATACAAGTTTTTTGATGTTTGATGAGTAACCTTGCGGAACTTTAATACCTTGCAAACACTCGCAGAAAATTTTCTTTTCCTTTTTAGATAGAGTGTGACATGCTGAAGGCAGATAAGTTCTTTTTCCTTTCTCTATTGAAGCCAACTATTTTCGTATTCCCATCTTCTCCAAATCAAGACGGGAAGTCTTACTATCTTTAGTCTCTGTAATATTTAGAAGTGTGTCAATCAAACTATTACACACATTTTTCTCCACGTGCATCACATCAAGACAATGTCTAACATCAAGACTTGACCAATATGGAAGATCAAAGAAGATGTACCGCTTTTTCCATATATTTTTCGCAACTACCCCTTGTCATACCCCAATTTTGAACCTGAATTTTTTTGATACAGTTATCATAGCATCTGCATCATCTGAATAACATATCATATTCTTTATCATGCATAATGCCTAAATTATTAGGCAGAATAAATTGTTGGATTTACAGGCAAATCGGTCAAACTAAAAGTTAATTGTGCGTAAAATCAGTGGACGAAAAGTTTTAAAATCAAGCTTGCAAACATCATTTATATTAATTTACGTCTTACGAAGTTCAACCCGACGTGCTTTTTTTAATTTTTCGACTACTTTTCAGTCGCAATTTTGATCAGTTTGAGCTTTTTAACCGGGGAGAATTTATTTTAAAATTTGACCAAACGCTGTATTTTTTCGAGTCGTTTGTTTCGTGCTGATCATTTTGGTGTATTTATTTTATATTTTCGAACACTTTGATATCCGACTTTTTTTTCCGTTCTTAATCATTTTATTTTCAATTTTTTAGTTAAATAATCATTTAATTTAATTTAGATTTAATTAGGTAATTAGTATTATTTTATTTTAATTAATTAGTATTAGTTTATTTTTTTTTATAAAAAGAATAATTCAAAAAGTATTTGTTTTTTTATTGTTTTAGGTATACTTGTGCATTAATTTTTAGAAAAATCATTTTCTTTTTGCTTCATTTAAAATTACCCTAATATTTATACATTGCATTGAGACCTACCTACCAAGACCAATAACCTACACACCTCGGCCAGCACTCCTATTTCATTGTATCTCTCTCTCTTTTCGTGTACAACTTATATCAATAAATTTCTTTTCTTTTTTTTACACACAGTAACACCCTTTTATCTCCATAAAACCCCTTTCTCAAATCCACTCATCAACAAACATATCATGTTCAGACTTTTTTTACTTTAGTACCCTAGTTTGAAATGGTAAATACCATACTACTCTAGTTTAAAAAAAAAAGTACAAGAATATTCTAATTTTCCTACATATCTGTCCACTCAAGTGGTGAGCGGGTGAACATTTTTTAATGAAGGTGTTCGTCCACTCAAGTGGTGAGCAGGTGAATATTTTTTTCTAATGAAGGTGTTCGTCCACTCAAGTGACGAGCACATGTAGTTTTGAATTTTTTTTAATTTTTCATATTTGTATAATGTTTAATTAATTAAAATAATAATTTTAAATATTAAAAACATATTATATTAAAATAATAATTATAGACTAATTAAAACTATTAAAAGAATATTATATATCATGTTATTATAATATTTAATTAAGTATAATAATTATTTTTAATTAGAAAGAAAATAAATTATGAATGATATAATATTTTAATTTTTTTCTTTCATGTATTTAAAAAAATGGTTGATGCTCGTCCAATGAGTTGTCGAGTTTTTACAGACTCTCGGCCAATGAATGATCGAGCTCAAACGTAATATTTTTCTATAAACAGATTAATGCGCATCAACACAAATCATTCGTGCTCGGTGTTTCGTGTTTTAAAAATGTTTGTCTGAGCTCTTGTTTTTTATGGACAAGAAAAAAAACAGTGTTTACCTAGATCCGCAGTGGAATTTCAGAATCGTGGTTGCAGCAATTAACACGGGGTATCGACAGTTGGGTGGTCGTCGCATGAAGGTGAAAAAAATGGAGTATCGTTGTCCGTATATAACGCTGACTGATGCAAGCCCGGAGGGTACATACATGTATTACTTGGATCGTATAGAAAATGATGAAGATGTCCAATGTATGTTTTCAACACATAGTGGCGAAGTTAACAGAGGAGTCAAAGATCCACTTGTGATGTGTTGGTTGCTGTTGTTGATTAACGTGTATGTTAGCTTCTTGAGTTTTAATTTTATTTAGAAAACATAAATTATGACATCATGCTTGACCATCCATTGGACGATTACGCATGTGTCATGATGATGTATGGACAAGCTAAAATTAAGTTCATGATTGTAATCTGCTAGTATTGTTGTAATCTAAAAGTTGTCTTGAATTACAAGTAAATGTTGGATCACAGAGAAATCAAGTGCAAGCAAAATATTTTCCAATCGAGTTCCTTGTAAAATAAATAAAATTATCTAGACGATCGGTTTGACGGGCCGACAACATTTGGACATTTTCTACACATATGGCCTATTTCTCTGCAAATCCCACACCTTCTCTTTTCCTTTTCAGCGTCGTGTATTTCAGTTCTAATCCTACTACTGGTTGGATGTCCCTTCTTATTTCTTCTCATGGAATTGTCGTGGCATAGAGTAAAACCTTCATATTTTGGCCAGTTCTCCTCGTGCGGTAGTCCCACGAAGCTTTCCTTGTAGACTTTGAATACGTTAAGAACTGTGAAGACCTCTGAAATGTGAATGGTGCAGTCCTGACGTATGCTAGAACATGCTGCGATCACGTGGGAGCAAGGTAAGTGAAATGCCTGAAATTTTCCACAGTGACACCAATGATTCCTCAGGTCAATGCTGAAAGTACTCGTCGGACGACCATCATTCTGATTAATTTTTTCCTGCACCATGAAACAAAATCTTTTGTGATCAAATTGCATGATATTATGTGTGTTAGCCTTGGCTACCTCATCTGCCATTCCCTTGTTGCAACCATCTGTTAAAACTTTGCCAGTAGCTAGCATTTTGGTCTATTTGTGTCCTTGTTTACCAAAGAAGGAACCCATTCGATAGTATGTAGACTAGACCAAAGCAGTGATTGGAAGGTTTCAGGTTACCTTTAGTACAGAGCTCATGGCCTCTGCCACGTTAGATGTCATATGTCCCCAACGTTTCCCTCCGTCAAATGCTCTAGCCCACTTCTTCCTAGGTATGTTGTCTATCCAATGTGAAGCCTCAATGTCTATTCTTCAGATTTCTCCGTGATAGTAGTTAAATGTAGCCTCTGTCAATGCGTAACCTGTAATAGAAATGGTATGAAAAACATAGTAAAAGTATGATATAATAGTTCAGGTAACTGTAATGTATTTTTTACCCATGTTAATAAGTTTTTTGCGTAGTTCCTTGTCCTTAATCTCGCGCATGAGGTTCTGCGCAATGTGTCTAATGTAGTAGACATGTGAAGATGGTGGATGTTGCCATCTGTTTTCGCGATTGTTATATGAACTCTTTATCGATTCATGTCTATCAGAGATTAGGCACAAATTAGATTGTGGTCTCTTGTGTAACCTCAGGTTCCTTAGGAAAAAGCTTCATGCTTCCTTTGTTTCACCTTCGACCAATGCGAATGCTATTGGGAAAATGTTTGTGTTTCCATCCTGTGCCACCGCCATCAATATAGTTCCTTTGTACTTTCCATACCACCACGTTCTGTCTACTTGCACAATAAGCTTATAGTAGGCGAAGCCACGTATAGACAGTCAAAATGCCCAAAATAGACGATGGAAGATTCGTTTTCCAGAGATTTGAGAACCATAATTTGAAATTGCAGGTAGGGTTTGCAAATCTATAATGGTTCCAGGAAGATAGGTTTTCATTACTAGTATCCACTATGACAGGTCGTTGTAAGATGTTTCCCAATTTCCGTAGAGCGACTCTATGGCCTTACACTTAGCGATCCATGTTTTCCTGTAAGATACTATGTACCTGTGTTTTTCCAGAATATGGGAAATGATCACCTTCACCTTAAGTGAAGCGTCTCGGTTGACAAGTTCTCTAATGTTGTGAGTTCGTCCACTCAAAGGACGAACATGCTCTTGGATTCACAGCAACTCGTCCACCCAAGTGACGAGTACATGAAGGATGCTGAAAAGTGTCTTCCATGCAAGGTACATTGTGTAAGACCTACGTAGTAGCCTTGCATGCATTCCATGCAATTAACCATTACCAATGCCATGCAAAACTCAGTGTAATGTCACTTCTACTAGTCACATTTACACTTCAAACATTTTTAATTCTTCTATAAATTCAGTTTTACTTCAAACTTTTTTCTACAAACATTTTTACTTCTATCATAAAACACTCTAGCAACAACAAACACTCAAGCATTTCTCCAAAAAAAATTACACTCAATCAAAATGTATTTATTGTGGATGGGCGATGAACACCGTGGAACACAACTAAACATTCAAGCTAGTGTAATTTTTCCTCTACTATTCTATGTAATAATGTTTATAATTGGTCGGTTCAATATTATTTCATTTCTTTTCAGACTAATGCAAGGTTTCAAGTGCATTCTCATGCTCCCATTCAAGCAAGTGTGGGAATAATCTCGTATTTAGAAATAGCAGGTTTTGCTAATATCGCAAAAATAAATAGTCTCAAAATCGACTCCACCCTAGTAGTAGCTCTGTTAGAGAAATGGAGACCATAAACACACACGTTTCATTTCCCAACAGGTGAATGCACGATAACGTTAGAAGATGTGAATATGTTACTTGGTCTCCGAGTTGATGGAAAAGCTATCAACGGTCCTACCGAAGTAACAAATGATGTTTACATGGAGAACTTAGAGGTGGAACCTACAAAAGCGGATAAAAACAGAGGTTCTGTTAGGGTTACGTGGTTAGAGAATTTATACGAAGTTTTAAAAAATAACTCTGCCCCAACCCAAGAACATCTAATTTTACAAGCTAAAGTTTATATTTTACTTGTAATTGCTACTATTTTGTTTCCAGACAAGAGTCAAAATCTTTTGCATTCTTCCTGGATTCCTTTCGTAGGGGATCTAGGAAAATGCAACACCTTCAGTTGGGGTTCTGCATGTCTTGCAAAATTTACAGAGAAATGTGCAAGGTCGTAGTCAAAGATGCTAGGAGCATGAGTGATTGTGTTCTTCTACTCACTTCTTGGGCATTCACGTGTATACCATTGTTTACTCTTATTAGTACATTGCAACCGTCATATCCATACGCTCAAAGGTATTACTAGATTAAAACACGCATTTATGTGTGTGTGTGTGTATATATATATATATATATATATATATATATATATATATATATATATATATATATATATATATATATATATATATATATATATATATATATATATATATATATATATATATATATATATATATATATATATATATATATATATATGTACTTGTTAGTCAACTATGCCTAACAATATTTATATTTTTTGTTTATGCAAGATGGGCCCAAAGACAAATGAATTACGATGCTAATCCTCGTTTCCATCTACAAGGGTATCGAAACGCATTAGACCACATGCAAGAAAAAGATGTAAGTTTGAAACCATAGAACCTAGTTATCGCATATACTCCTTAATGGTATTTTTTTTAAATATGAGGCAGTTTATATGGAGGTCGTACACTCAATACCCGGTGCAAATCTTAGAGATAGCCAGATCTGCAGTGCTACAATTTCTCTTATCTGTTTCTATACTGTTGAAATGCATCAAACAGATTGGATAAAACTCTAATTCGGATTTGAACAACAAATCCCTTCCCCTCCAAGGTGTCTAAGGGAACACCACACAATGACGATGAGAAAAGTCCAAAAAGTTCATTGGCGAGACTTAAACAAAGAGGAGGTGAGAGAATGAAAATATAGAAGACATTTGATTTTACAGGGGGGTGATGTAGTTGGTGAACGCAAGCGAAGCCAATAGTATTTAACTTGGTTTCGTGCCATTCCCTATATGGATATTGCTCCAGACTAATTTTTGGTCGACCCTCGCATGCAAGGCTCGTCATCAACACAACCAACTGCCGCACCAATGCACCAGGATGTGCCATCAACATACACATCTCAATTTGGGGGACACGCATCTTTATCAACTCAGCATACATACCAACGCACACAGACCACTGAACAACACATATACTATGCATCCTCATCCCAACACCAAACTTTGTACAATCCACTTCCACAACAAAACTACAACTACAACTACAACCAACAATATCAACCCCAATCCAACCTTCGACCACCCTTACAGTTCACTCCAGTTCCACCGCCAAACTTTGACCAGTCAAACCCTCAATTCCAACATCAAACCTTTAACACTTCATTCTCTCAACCCACCTCCACCTTCAAGCCTGATGATGTCGACTACCTAACCCTCCAACAAACCCAACCCGAAACCTACCCCAACCACCACAACCATCACATTCATTCCAACATTTTTTGCTAACGGAGGATCAACTGATGCAAATGCCAAATTTTAACATTGATAATCTTCTTGTTGAGCAACCTTCAACGCAAGAAGAACCCCCTTCAAGGCAAGCGGACCCCCTACAACACATCACAATCAAGATATGTCTTCTGATTCATCTCAATCACCTACAACGAATGCAAATGAACGTGTGGGCATGGAATATCGACATAAAAGGGCCATTAGGTGTGGAACTGGGGCCATTTTTGAGAAAATTTATATGTAAAATATATTTTTGTTTAATAGATTTTATTATTATATTTAATTAATATAATATAAAATATTTTATTATTATAATATATTTTTAATTAGTTTTTAATTATTAAATTAATATAATATATTTTATAATATGTTATTTATATTTAAAATTATTAAATAAGTGATTTATATAAAATACAAATATGAAAAATAAAAATAAAAAATGAAAAAACACACGTGCTCGCCACTTGAGTGGGCGAGTACCTTCATTAAAAAAAACAACTCATGTGCTCGCCACTTGAGTGGACGAGCATGTAGGGAAACTAAGACATCCTTATTTTTTTTTTTTCAAACTAAAATAGTATGGTATTTACCATTTCAAACTAGAGTAGTCCAATAAAAAAGTCTCATGTTGATACTTATAAAGCTCACTCTATAAAACAACCATAACCACTCATACTTTGTATTTTAATACACAAGCTCCATTTTTTTTTTATATCTCTACCTCCACAAAAATTCACAATATCATCACTTAGAACTCCACCTCAAAACCACTTTGGGACCACTTGCTCCACCTTCTTTTTAATTTCTTGTCTTTTAATTTTATTTTTTAGTTAAGTGTTTTTTTATATATTTATTTTCCTGTTTGTATTATATATATATATATATATATATATATATATATATATATATATATATATATATATATATATATATATATATATATATATATATATATATATATATATATATATATATATATATATATATATATATATATATATATATATATATATATATATATATATATATATATATATATATATATATATTGTTTCAAGCTTAATATACATTGATGTATATCTTAGTTTTTCTTTTGACAGACATATAACAGTGTATGTACATAGATACTCTACGTTTCATATATGTCTATTTAATTTTGATTTTTTATTTAATTATATATATATATATATATATATATATATATATATATATATATATATATATATATATATATATATATATATATATATATATATATATATATATATATATATATATATATATATATATATATATATATTTTTTTTTTTTTTTTTTATATTTTGTTAGTATACATAGCTAAGCGTCAATTTTTTTTAGCATACATATATATACATTTTTTTAGCTTTATATATAATTTTGTTGTGTGTTAATATTTTTTATTTCTTCATATTTTATTTTTAGCTTTATGTCAATCTTATAGCAATATAAATTTATCGTGGATAGTAAGCGTGTCTCTCGTGTTAGCTTTCTGTTTTTTTCCGATTATTTTGAGTTGATGTAAATTGTAATACTACTATACTAATATTTAAGTTGTTGTGTCAATTTCATTGCATTGCGATTTCAGAGATAAAATCCAATTTAATTCTCGAGAACCGCTTCGATGCATAAAGTCAGTTGCTCGGCTACTCATAGAATGATTCCTACATGAATCCACTCTAAATTAGCTTAGAGTTAATTTCAGTTGCTTTCGATTTCGGTTTATTTCCCGAGTCTCGTGGCTTACTCTTTTCCTAAGTAAAATACGAAAGAAGGGGATTGTTAGAATCTAGCATTCTAGCAGAACCCTCGAATGATCGGTCCCGAGTCTTGCGCATTGGGATAGTCGTTTAATATTTAATATCAACTTGGACGAATAAGAGACGTCGAGATCTAGCATCTTGGCATAACTCTTTGAACGATTGATTGTTATCAAATGTTCGTTTTCCATCAAGTGATTTTCATGACAACTTGAATGAATAAGGGTCGTTGGAATCTAGCATTCTAGCACAACTCTTTGAACAATTGATTATCATCAAATGTTCGTCATTCACCTAAAATACATTCAACATATTAACTCTATTTCTCTCGCCGCCGTGCGATTAAATTTTTTTCTCAAAAGAACAATGTTTAGTTCCTTCTAATTCGCCTGTAAACTAAATGTTTAAGCCTCCACCGAGAGTAGAAAAGCTAACGTTTCGCCCTTAGAATGCGAATTAAACATTTGTTCGATAAAACGAACCAACAACATTGTGTAATACCCTAATTTTTATCCCTAAGATCTCACATATCATTTTCATTTCACACCACAAACAAGACCACGAGCTTTGGTTCTCTTGTCTTTCTCTGCAGGTTTGTCTCTAAGGGACATCTTTAGGCACTCTTGTTTTCCTATATGCTTTGTTTTTATTTATATTTATGTTTACTAACTATAATTAAAATCCAAAAATATGTTTGTTTTTTATTTACTAACTCTTTTTCAGGAAGAGAATTTAGGTTAAGAATACCAATCAACAGTCCCTCAGCTCAAATAAAATTCAACTGAAAAAGTCAAAGTTGATCTGCAAACTATTCAAAATCATTTGATCAAGAGTTTCCCAAGATTTGATTGACTTTTATTTAAGATACTCCAAGGTTCATGTATTTATTTCTATGTCTTATTTGATAAGTCAGAAAAATCGAGCTAGAGTCAAGACAACACATCAAAAGGCCATTTTTTTTACATTTTTTCATTGTGTTAATCGATTAACACATTTGTACATGCAAATGGTTAATCGATTAACCAACGCGTTTTTTGTGAAAATGAGCCAAATTCAAATTCTACAACATTTAGGGACCAATTTTCAAATATTTCATCATGAGAATATTCTAGATCACTTTATTTTAATTCCCCTACCTCATCATAATTGATTCCAATCATACACCTTCACTAATCACCACTTGATCTTGGTTTTGCCTGCAAATTCAAATTCCAAGCCTAATTTTGGTTCCAAATCAAATTCAAAACCACCAAAATTTCCAAGCCTAAATTCTATAAATAAAGGTCTCATTTCATTCATTCTTCAAGCTTTGATAGCCAAATTCACCTTGCTAAAATTTCTCTCAATTCCCTTTAACTACCAAATTCACCAAAGCTCTTTCTTCTTTTGAAAGTTAGTAAGTTCTTCATTGGAACTTACTAATCTTTGAGCTAAAACCTTCATCCAATCACTTTTTCATCATCAATTTTAGTAGATCAAAGCTTTGGAGTGTGGTTCTTGAAGTTTATTTGAAGCAATTTTAGATTTGAAGCGGTAAACCTTCATTCCACCATTTTTGTTCTTGATCCATCTTCCACAATGTGATCTATTATTGATTCTTATTTCTTGATATTTGAATCTTGAAAATTGTGTTTTGTTGGTGGTATTTGCTGTTGTTTCACTTGAATTTTCGTGCTAATTATCATTCATGATCATGAGGTGTTTGAAGAAATGGTTGGATCATGAATGCTGAATTTTTTCAAAATTGTTTTGTTGTCTTAGCAGTGTTAATCGATTAACACATTTGCACATGCAAATGGTTAATCGTTTAACCAGTGGCCAGAATGTGTTCTTTACCTGTTTTGGAACTGTTTTGGTTCTTTCCTCTTCTTCTTCCACTTCCTTTTGATTTTTGCCTTGGTTTGCACTTTCAAAGGTCTGTTTTTGACGAGTTTTCGTACATCAGATTTAAAACTAAAACAATTCTCAATGTTATGCCCCAGAGCTCCTTGATGATAAACACATAATTGGTCAGCCTTGAACCAGTAAGGTTTTTTTTTTCCAGAAATGGCAGGAGGAGTCCTGGTTTGAATGTGTCGTTTTGCGAGCAACACTAGGAATAACTTCGTATACGACATCAGGATAGGATCGAAACCTGGCGACCTTGTGATACAATTTTTTTTATTGTATTACGGGAGAACCTATTGAAGAGGCTGCTACTGTCTTTGTTGATACTGTGGTTGTTGATTTGGATTATGCGGAATCTGCGGTTGATATTCCGGAGCTAGCATTGGGTTGATAATAGGAGATACCTTTGCTACCTGCTGTTGCTACCCCTTGAAAGATTGGTCTCAAGTATTGCACATTGAGGTAGCCAATTATTTCTTTCTTTCATCCTTAAAACACTTAATAAATAACTTAAACCAAAAGACGTTAGAATCTAGCATTCTAGCACAGCTCTTTGAACCATTAATCACTATCAATGTTCATGATCCACAAACATTTTTCTCAATCAAACTTAAATGAAAGAGAATGTTAGAGTCTAGCACTCTAACATAAACTCTTTGAACAATTGATCATCATCAATTATTCATCATTCTTAAAATATATCCAAATATACTCAAATTTTCATTTTCATGGACATACCTTGATTTTCATCAAGAGACCAAAATACCTTCATAGTTATGAACAAACCTTGATCGTCATCAAGTGTATTTTATTAAAAAAATATTCAAGACATCTAATAAGGCCAAAGATTCCTTAATAAACACTAGGGCAATGTTTTGCCCACAACCATTGAGTTGAGATAAGTGGTGTGAACGAGATTTGTAAATCCGTTCAAAATGGTGAAAACGTATGCTCCTCACTTGTTTTAGGTAAAACAAAGTTCTTAAGTTGATTAATACAATTTAGCTTTCACTAAAATTAACCAACAAAGTTTACCCGAACTATGATTGCTCTGATTTCGTCCTTGTAAGGATACGTAGGCACGAGACTGCGAAGTCTTGGCGAACACCCTAATAATAAAAACCTCTTTAGGTCCTCTTCCCCATTAATTTTTAAAAATCCAAAAACATTTTATCTTCTCTCTTTTTCACTCAATAAGAAGAAGGTTAGAAATTAACATTAAGCTAACACCCATTAAGTCCTAACTAAATGGTTCCCGTTGAGTACAACAGACGTGAGGGGGTGCTAATACTTTTCTCTGGCGTAACCGACTCCCGAACTCAGATATTGGTTGTGATGATCATATTTGTGTCCTTTCTTTTAAGGGTTTTATTCGATATTTTCCCTTTCCCTCTATGGTAATAAATAAAGATTGGTGGCGACTCAATTAAGTCCATCCCACGAGCGTGCGATTGCGCTTTGCGAGGTCGTTCTAATTTTTCGAGGTACGACACCCCTTTTCTTTTTCTCTCTTCCCAAAGACAACATTAATGTGTTCCTGCCGTTGATAAACTTCATCCCAGATTAAAGGTTCAGGAGCCTCATTAAACTCTTTCTCTCCATTAAAAGCCTTTCGCAATCTATGATAAGGATGATCGGGTTTTAGAAATTTTTGATGCCCAAGGTAAACGGTCTTTTTTCCAAACTAAAGTTGGTAATAACAAGTATCATCTTCACATATAGGACACGCTCTATGTCCTTTGACACTATATCCATCCAAGTTACCGTAAGCAGGAAATTCGTTGATTGTGCAAAATGACATTGCAAGCATCTTAAACTTTTCCCCAGAATATACATCATCAACTTCAACGCCTTCATCCCACAAGAGTCGTAAATCATCAATTAATGGACTTAGATAAACATTTATGTCGTTACCAGGTTGTTGTGGTCCAGAAATCATCATACTTAATAGTATACACTTGCGCTTCATGCATAACCAAGGAGATAGGTTGTAAATAGTGAGAAGAACAGACCACAGAGTATGATTAGTGCTCCGATTACCAAAGGGGTTCATTCCATCAGTGGCAAGCTCAAGCCTAAGGTTTCTTGGCTTAACTCCAAAATCCAGAAACAATGAAACAATTTTCTTTCATTGCAACGAATCAGCTACATGGAGAATGCTTCCATTACGAGTCCTTTCATCTGCATACCATCTTAGATTCTTTGCGTCATTAAAATTAACAAAAAATCTCTTAAATCGTAAAATTATTGGCAATTACCATAACACTTTATCAGGAGGATGCTTCCTACTAACATTGTCATAATCATTGTCATCACCATTGTTAGCCTTCAGCTTGTAACGCGACACACCACCTTTCAGACATTGATACAAGTATTCATACTCTTTCCAGTATAATATGCAATCATTAGGGCAATCATGTATTTTGATATACTCCAGACCCATTTGACACAATATCTTCTTGGCCTCGTAGCAACGATACGACAATTATTTATCTTCTGGTAACATTTGCTTTAGAAATTCAAGTAATTCCATGAACATTTTATCCGACCATCCATTTTTTGCCTTCAAATTATACAACTTTAACACCACCGACCATCGTGTAAATTCTATGCATCCCTTATATAAATGGGTGTCTTTATTACTATATAAAGTATCATATATATGAGCATTCTTAAAAGAAGATTCTCCAATATCACGAAACATATCCTCTAGTTGATCTTCCATATATTCATCTTCATCCACTCTTTGAATTTGTGACGCTCGACTTTCCTCTTTATCCACCTCACCATGCCACGTCCATATTATATAATTTTGACATATACCATTACAACAAAGGTGATTGAATATTTCTTTCTTTGTACTCTTTTTGATATTCGCGCAAACAACACAAGGACGATAAAAAATACCATTATTGTCGGGAAGATGTTTATCAGTGTATTCAAGGAATCCAAGAACTTCGTCCTTGTAAACCGGATCTAATCTACGTTGAATAATACCGTACTTAGAAGCTAAAGAATCTTATCCACGTAAATAATGAAGATGTTGAAGAGTACCGTACTTTGAAGTTGAAGAATCAAATGAACGAAGAGGGTGAAGATTTGAGCTCGAAATGAATGGATACGAAGAGGGTAAAGATTACGCCACAACTGTCATCTCTGGCTCGTTTGTTCGCCTAGGGCGTCATATGAAAGAAATATAGAATGAGTTTTATTTTAATTTATCAGTAAACTCTTTAATCGCGATTGGAAAATCCAACCGTAGTGGAATTGGAAGTCCTCTAACAACGGTTAGTTTACTTAAATGTTGTAAAATCATTTACAATTTATTTTTTAAATATTAGACTTAAGTGACACACGTTTAAGTGGCACGGGCTTAATACCCTCTAACAATGGTTGGTTTACTTCACCGTTGTAAAATCATTTACAGTTTATTTTTTAAATAATGGACTTAAGTGACACACACTTAAGTGACACAGGCTTAATGCCCTATAATAACGGTTGCTTTACTTCACCGTTGTAAAATCATTTACAATTTATTTTTTAAATAATGGACTTAAAGTGACACACGCTTAATGTACTCTAAAAAATGGAAGAAAAAAAATATAGTTGCTGGGAATTGAAGCTTGCTACACATCAGTTATTACTACGATTTTTTAAGACAACCATCATTAACTTACTGTTTATAAATCCAACTACACACTGGGCGTGAAAAATTTAACCTATTACAACAGTGTATATGAATCTATTGTAAACCTGGCGTTGTTGTTTGAGCATTTTGTAGTAGTGTGATGAATTGATAATAACTAATGATTTAAAGTTTAATTGTTACATGACCGCGCCACGTTAAAGAAGCCCATTAATGGGGATAGGTTGAATAAGTTCTCTTATGTCCAGATGCCTATTGAGGTCAGACAAGTTGTTATTGATATCAATATGCTTTTGTTTGTGGGTTGTTTGCTGACCATGCTCGACACTCCACTGTTGTTTGCGCTTGTTGAGTGATGACATAAGGAGACATCCTCCATTCATATTTCATGTAGTGAGATGATAATTACCATGGATGATGTCCCTTGCCTTCTCCATCTCCTCGTTGCGAGTAACTTGATCACCGCTCCTCTCATTAACCAAGAGTTTGCATGTATTATGGTTGAGCAGTACTTGAGGGTTACTAAGGCCATGATTTTAGAGGATTGTCACTTTCATCTTTCTTCACTCTGTGAGACATACCAGACATTTGCGAAGTACTTTATGTATGAGTCAATCACTAAGGTGTACATGTTGCATATTGTAGTATGTAATATCCTAGCATATAATTCTCTTGTATACATCAATGTCGGATACATATCTCTATTTTCTATGCTTGAGCATGTCGACTAGACACATGGGTGTGCTGCTTTGACGATTCTATATATTTCCCTTGGAGATGCAAATGTCTTTGAGACGAGATAACTTGTCGATTACAAGAGTCTATTTCATGTATGAATATTTATTATGTTTTACTTATTTGGTTCTTATTTATCAAATACATTTTGTATATGTAATTTCTTCTTCTTATGTAGTGTTGGATATACGAGCATTTCCCGTCCATTTGTAACTGGCATGTTCTTGTTCCTATCAGTGGATCCTCACGGGCAACAAGATGGAGGGCCAAATATTCATATCCATGAGGTCTTCATGGGTACAAGTGTAGGATCGATGTGTTAATCGTAGACGATGTCATATGGACACCTTACATAAAGCATAAAGTGCACCGGGACTTTAATGACACGTCCCTATTTTCAAGTTATATGCAATGGGAGAGTTCAGTGCTAGATATTTTATTGAGAGGTGTTTGCGCTAGTTTAGGTATGTTTAGGGTATCCTTCGACCAGTCTTAGTTGTGTCATCTAAGAGCATTGATAGATGATTTGTGTCTAACATTATTAATAATACCATTTCTATTAGAGATAATGCAATGGATGCGCAGTTCTATGGACAATGTGAGGATGGCTATTTAGAATGGTACGTTATAGTATAACACTTTTGCATCATCCCACCTGTTCAGCTTGTTGATTATGTTGGAACTTACTATGATGAAGGACCTTTATATTATGTGCAACCACCTCCACCTGGTATGACTAACCAAGGATGACTCTAGTGGATAACACTTCTTTTAGATAACCTAATGGGTTTCGCAAACCCAGATGGTGAGATGTATGTCGAGTTATCTCAGTGGTTCAATAAGGGTTTCCTTTGTGAGCCTAAAATCAACTGGATGCTTCACGTCGTAGAAGTACACAAACGCGAAATACCAATATTAAGACATTCTGAGTAAGGGTGTGCATGGATAACCATTTAATATGAACCAATCCATTTTTATGGTTATGGTTTATAAACCAAACTATTTTTATGGTTATGGTTTATAAACCAAACCACTTGTTCTAAACCGGTTTAAAACCGGTTCTAAATGGATTTTGATTTTAACCCAAATTATTTAGTTAAATTTAAATTTATTTTTTTAAAAAAATTATATCAATTTTTAAATTTAAATACTTAGATTTTAATATATTTTTTCTTTGAAAATAAATATAAAAAAATTTAAAAAACAATTTTTAAAAAAATCTAAAAATAAAAAAATATTTAAAAAATTGAAAATAAAATTGAAAATAAAAAATTCTAAAATAAAAAATTTCAACAAATTATATGGACTTAAAATGATAACTAATATTTATAATACATATATTTGTATATTTGAAAACCTCTATTTATTGGGGGAGAAATCTCTAATATTTATAATTATTTTTTCATAAAGCTTTAATGAACTTCGAGATTTATAAATGAAAATCTGAGTCAAATTCAACAAGTCAAGTTTTGGTATATTTTCTTGCACATGTCAAATCAAACTCGATGCACTAAGATCTATATAATTAATTACTGAAAGTTCATATAATTAACTGATAAAAGTCCGTCTAATTTGTGAAGTATTAGTACACCATTTTAGGTAGTTAGAGAATTTGTAACGAATTTTTTATTTTATTTTGAAATACAAAATTTTGAATCTTTTGATTTAAAATATAAAATTAGTTTATAACGTGTATATGTTAAAACATGAAAAGAGACAGAAACATATCAATTTAACAAATAATGAAATTTGAATAACCAATAACTAAACCACATGGAAACCGGTTTATATTTGAATAACAAAATAGATAACCAAATTTATATTTTAGCATTTGGTTTAGATTTTTAAAAGTGGAACAATTTAGATACAAATTTGGTTAACAATAACCGTTTTTTTTTGCACACCCCTAATTCTGAGATGTTTTTTTTAACAACATACAATGCATATTTATACAAGTTTAGATTTATTATGGACGTCACAAAATTGTCGTTGCAATCACAATCCTACAGAAGTGTCGACGAAATTCCAACCGTTGAAAATTAACACTATCAGATATTTCAAGAGTATGAGAAAATTTTGGTAATCGCTCGTATTTAAAAACGATAACCCTTAGATATTTTTGAAAAAATTGATATATTAACACTATCAAAATTTTCAGAGTTATGAGGAGATGCAGTAATCTCTAGTGTTTTTGAAAAAAATCGGTAAAATTTCAACACGCATCGATTTAAAAAATAAAAATCGATAAAAAATATATATATATATATATAATCTTTTTTATCGGCCTGCCATATTTATTTATTGCTTACCACATTTTTAATTCGCCAACTGAATCTTTTGCATGACATTTTCTGAAATGAATATTTTTGATATTAGGAAAAATTGGGGGTACTGGATTAAATTTTAAGGTTATCATGATAAAATCTCAAAAGTCAAAAAAATAAAAGGCCCATGACTTGGTTTTCTTTAGGCATATCCCAACACTCTCTGTACCTCCATCCTCTTTTAAATCCTTAAAATAAATTAAAACAATTTTTTGTGCATATTTTCATAAAAATATGAAATATCTGTATTTTCTAAATTATACCCTTTTACTGTATATTTACATAAATATACCAAAACTAATTTGCGAAGATAAAAATTTCTTTAAATTGAAAAGAAAATCCAACATTCACCATATTTTTTGTAGTGGCTGATATAAAAGAAATTTTTATAAAATTATTCTAAATATTTTTAATGATTTAATTTGCATAAAAATATGAAAATGAATACAGATACATTTTTTAAATATTTTTAATTAAAAATTAAAAGGATATCAGTTCATTATTCGCTGGTGTTGTAAAGTGTTTTTTTTTCTTTTCATTTTTTCTTCTTCTCAAGTTGCAAAGATCCATAGAGTATATGAATTTTGAATTCGTTGGGACTCTTAATTGGGCTTTGTTAGTCATATGTCCAGTTATTGAGTTTATGCTGCCACTCTAAATTTAATGTCACACCTCCCTTAATGTTATGCTATCCTTGTCAAAAAAATCTATTGTAATATGAGTTCTAAAATTACTATTTAATTTCGGTCCTAAATGAGTTCGAACTATCAAGTCCTAAATAGACATTGTTTTCATTAACAAAAAAAAAAAAGAAGATATTATTTTAATAAAAATTTAAAATAAAAATCCTATAATATTTATTATAAATAAAATTAAAAAATTATATTATTTTAAATATAATACATTTTTAAGTACTATATTATCTTTTATAAATACTATAATGTGTTTTTAAATACAACACATATCCAAATTGTATAAAATAATACCTGAATATTTAACATAAAAGAAACTAATAAATATGAGGATAGAGTGTTTATTATATTAGCATATAAGATTTAAAAGTGAAAGATTGAATAGAATACATATTAAATTTAGTGAGATGAGAAAATCAATGTGTTATTTTAAAGTAAGATATAATTTTTTAGGATCGATAAGTATTAATATAATTTTTTAAAAGTTTATAGGTATGCGGGTTTAATGAGCTACCTGCGGTCCATATGGACTAGCCCTAATGGGTCGCAGATTCTTTAGGATCGAACTAAAAAAGCCCTAAGAAATATGAGTTCTAATTTTAAGGCTCAAGCCTTATAATTTTTTGAGCATGGCGGGTCGGTCCCATATGAGCTAATCCACTTTGACAACTCTACGTGTAAGTATTCAATTTTATCGATTTTTTTTTTTGTTTTTATTGGATTTTTTTGGAAATAAAATATGCATTTTTACCAGTTTTTTAGAAATGTCCGGTAAAAACTCATGTTTTTCATGCATTTTTACCGAATATTTTGAAAATCCGGTAAAAATGCATACTTTCAATCGAATATTTGAAAACTCTGATAAAAATGTATATTTTCTTTCAGATATCTTGAAAAATCTGAAAAAATGCATGTTTTCTATCAGATATTTTAAAAAACCTGTTAAAATGCATGTTCTACTGAAGTTTTTGAAAAGCTAAAAACATGCTAGTTATACCGATAATTTTGAAAAAAAATGATGGTGAAAATTGTTGCTTAAGTTAAGTGGAAATTTCAAAAAAATTAGGGAAAACATTGAAGTTTTTAGGATTGTTAAAAATTTTGGCTGTTTAAGTTGCATCAGTTTTTGTATTTGTAGTGAGGACTAGAGGATCAAACGACACAATTGCATATAGGCAACATAACAGAGCTGTAGTTGCTGCAACGAGGGCTCATGCGAGGAGAGATGACGTCGACAACTTACATATCTGAGCAAGAAAAATTTCCCCGTCGATTCTCACAGAAGGCGGATGGCGGCCGAGCAGTTTTGTGCACCCTGCAATATTCGACGTAAAAGATCTAAACCTGCTGCTGGATGGACTAAAGATCCTAATGATATTCCATTTGCTGATGATGTCCATGCAAAAATTCATAATAACATTCAGATGGTGGCCGAGATAGAGGTGCCCCATCAATCTAAGACAGATGCTTTGACTGATACATAGGTTACTCCTCAGCCGGATACTAAGGCGCTTGCTACGAGTGATATGCAGGTTACTCCACCTGCTACCGGTGATATGGAGGTTACTCCGGTTGATACAAAGGTTACTACTCTGGCTTCGACACAATCTTCTATACACACATATGAAAGGTTTCTTTGTGGGTCTAGTGACCGTTCCATGCTCAGTGGATATACCAATCATGGAGCATTCAGATTATGGAAGAGAAAAGTATGTATATGTTATGTTGAACTTGACTTTATATTTATTACTGATGCGTTTAAAATAACCAATGCTTTTTACTTTGTTTCTTATAAGACCGATTGCCGCTGAACATGCCCATCCACGGGGCAAAGCTGAAGAAGTTCTTAGATGCCCCAAATTCCAAGGGAGGTCACGGAGATTATCGAAGATTGTGATCTCCTTTCATTGGTTATTTGTTTGCTGAATATGCTTGACGTTTCACTATTGTCAGTCTTTGTTAAGCGATGGTATAAGAAGACAACTTCCTTCCATCTTTCGTTTAGTGAGATCACGATTACCTTGGATGATGTCTCCTTTCTATTCCATCTTCCCTTACCATGAAGTTTCTTCATCGCTCCTCTCATTAGCTAACATCTAGCACAAATTACTGTTATACAGGATTTGGGAGTTGCTAAGGAGTAGGTGATAAAGGAGTTTAATGCTAACAGGGGTGTTCACTTTCTCCTACCTTGCCTCTAAGAGAGGTATTTGATCTGGTGCAACAATATATGTATGAGGCAGTCACTATGGTATACATGCTACATATTGTAGGATGTGCTATCTTAGAGGATATGTCTCATGTATATATTGATGCGAAGTACATGTGGCTGTTTAGTAGCGTTGACCATGTCAATTGGGCATAAGGGTGTGTTGCACTCACTATTTTATATTCTTCACTTGGAAAGGCAGAGTCTTTGAGACTAGGAAGCTTGTCGATTATATAAGTCTATTTCACATATACAAATTTATTTTTACTATGAATTTGGTTCTTATTTATGACATTTCTTGATTTGCCTATGTTCTTGTGTTGTGTTGGATATACAAGCATTTCTCCTCCATTTGTGATAAGCAAGTTATTCCTACCATTATTGGCTCTACACATGCCAAGAGATGGAAGTCCATGCATGTAGAGTGTTCTTGAGTACAGGAAGAGGATTGATGCATTCACTGTAGATGATGTCATCCTGATACCTTACGTAGACCATGGAGTGTATCAGGAGTTCGATGACATTTCACTTTTTTTGGTTATCTACAATTGGAGATCTTAGTGACTAGACACTTACGTGAGAGGTGTATGTGCCAATTTGGGTATGTCCATGACATCCCACGTCTGGTATTTGTTATTTCATATGAGGGCATTGATAGATAGTTTATTGGTAACAGTATCAACTCTGTTCGTGTCATTAGAGATGATGTAGTGGAGGTTCAGTTCCATATGTAGTGTGTGGATCGGTACTTGAAGTGATACCTTACTGTATCGCACCATCGCATCATCCCATTTGATATGAACTACACATAATTGTCGATGCAATCACATTTGTACAAAACCTTTGACAAATTCTTAACTCTTGAAATCACACTACCAAATTTTTTGTAGTTCATCTAAAAATTCGATAAAATCCTAGAGGGTTTTTTTTTTTTTTTAATTTTAAAAAACCGATGATTTTATACCATTACCTTCTAGGTTTTTGTAAAGATTCCGGTATAATATGGTGTTTTTTGAAAAATCAGTAAATTTGTTTTACATCAATTTTTTTTTTAAATCGATATAAATACATACCGAACTTTTTACATATACTATTGAATTTTTTTAATTTGTACCAAAAATTTAATTTGTTTACCGGATTTTTCATGCACATTATTATTATTATTATTATTATTATTATTATTATTATTATTATTATTATTATTATTATTATTATTATTATTATTATTTTCAGATTTGTTGTTTGGTTGATTGGAAAAGTATTTTTGTGAACAAGACAAGGATAAGAAAAATGATGAAATGATAATGACAATACTGCAAGTAATGAGGAGTATATACATGCATATCATCAAGCTAACGCAACTTCACGTGGCTTCATATTGTGCTGTCGTTGGCATCAAGACAATGCTCAAATTTCTTGATTATAACTACACTTATTGCCACTATGATTATGTGTGGGATAAAAGACTATATAATATCTACCAAATAAATGTATACAAATCACAAACTGAAAAGGACTATTATGGATTGACATGGATACATAATTATAAAACTCATACTTTGCTTGTGAGTTTGAGTGGTAATGCTATCAGTTAATGAAGGATGTATTGGGTAGATGTCATATCAAAATTTGAACTTTTTACCCTTCGAGTAGTTTATGGTGTTGAAGGGTATATTTTATGTTGTTTAGTAGGAATGCTATCAATTTTTTTTCTATCATGTTGTAGTGTTCTCTTGATTCATGTTGACAAACAACTTGGTTCCATTATCCATTACAAGTTGATTTATTGATTTGAACGTCAACGTTACACATCCCGAGATACGAGTATTCATTTCACTTTCAATTTATCACTTTTATAAGCAATTACTCCTATAAAAAAAAAAAAAAGCCCTTTAAAAGATAGACAATTACATTGTAATATCTTAAAATTCGATCTCTAAATATTTTAGCAATTGATCCAACTTATTGATGTGATTTTTGGAAATTTAAATTGATATAATCGGTTATAACAGGGGTGTAACGGATATCATCTCTTTTAAAAGCAAAAATATCAAAACAGTAGAGTTTGTAATCGATTATAAATTTTGTGTAATCAGTTACCATCTTTTAGATTTTGATATTTTTCAAGTCAATAGAGTTTATAATCAGTTACAAGTTTTATGTAACCGATCACATGGTTGAAAAAAAGTATCTTTTCTTTTAATTGGTTCCTTGTACACTTGTGTATTGTCGTATATATACTTCATGTTAGATTCTTAGATTATATGGTTGAAAAAAAGTATCTTTTCTTTTAATTGGTTACTTGTACTCTTGTGTATTGTCATATATATACTTCATGTTAGATTGTTAGATTATATATATATATATATATATATATATATATATATATATATATATATATATATATATATATATATATATATATATATATATATATATATATATATATATATATATCATTGTGATTGAATTTTTTCCAATATTTGACATCACGATCTAGGTTCTTTGATCAAACAATTAATGTGCGAAAATAATTTCTATTTCCAATGAACGTATCCTATATATATATATATATATATATATATATATATATATATATATATATATATATATATATATATATATATATATATATATATATATATATATATATATATATATATATATATATATATCATTGTGATTGAATTTTTTCCAATATTTGACATCACGATCTAGGTTCTTTGATCAAACAATTAATGTGCGAAAATAATTTCTATTTCCAATGAACGTATCCTTGCAAATCTCCCAATTTTTGACGCGAATAATTATGATAAGTGGTGCAAATAGATGAAGGTGTTATTTGGTTATCAAGATGTTTGAAGTGATTAAGAATGATGTTAACCCACTTGTAGATGGTGCAACAGTTGCACAAATGATTTTGTATGAAGAAGAGAAGACGAAAGATTTTAAAACTTTGTATCTCATTCATTAATGTGTTGATGTTGATAACTTTGAAAAGGTTAGTGATTGCACATCCTCAAAGGAAGCTTGGAAAATTTTGAAGAAATGTTATGTAAAAGCTGATAAAAAAAATGGTGAGGTTATAAACTCACAAGAGGTAGTTGCAATTAATTTAGATGGAAGAGAAAGAAACCATTAGTGAATTTACTACAAGAATCACAAGATTAGTGAATCTAGTGAAAGCATGTGGCTAGACAATCACTGAGCAGTATGTGGTGGATAAAATCTTGAGATCTTTAACGTCAAGATTCGATAACATATTCGTTGCAATTGAAGAGTCCAAGGATCTTTCAACCATGAGTAAATAAGAGTTGAAAAGTTCTGTTGAGGCTCATAAGTAGAGAATGGAGGAAAGGAATGTTGACAAAGTAAAGATTGAAATTGCTCTGTAGGCCCGTTTTGTTGGAAAAGACAAGAAAGTGAAGGGAAAATGGTTCATAAATAGAAGTAGAGGAAACTATCATAAGAATGGCGAAAGAGACTCCCAAAATTCCAACAATTCAATAATCCAAAAGGGTGAAAGTAGCTCCAAAATCATTGAGACAATTCCTGATTCAATTGGCACGACTTCAAAACATTCTTAGGGATACTTCATTAAGAAAAATAAGCTTGAAAAGATGTTTTTAGTGTGTGTGTGTGTGTGTGTGTGTGTGTGTGTGTGTGTGTTTGTATGATTTAGTCGTATAACTTTGTAAAAAACCCATTTTGCTTTTACAACATATTATTCACTTAGATGCGAAAGGGTGAGCTTTCACACTTCCTCTCTTTCACACTTTGAAGCTTCAAGACTTGTCAGGTAATTCAATCTTATAGACACTTGCTTGACTTATACTTGGAGACAAGACTTGAGTTATATTCCATTTTGGTTCCATCATCAGAAGATATTTGTAGTGATCATAAAACCCATTAAACATTACATTGTCTACTTGCATCTTTAATAGCTTGTTATGTTTGCCTTTAGTTGCCATCGTCATAATCATATTCTTCATTAAGAACAGGAAAGCTTCCTTAACCTGTAAAACATGGTTCAGGATTCTCCCCCTTTTGGATGATGGCAACACATCTCTCAGAAAGGTGGTAAAAGAAATAAACAAATATATTTGGAGTGTTTAAACCTCCCCTTTAATTAAGTAGAAAGTGTACTTTACTCCTTCTGAGAATATACTTCTCCCCTTTTTTCAAAATAAAAAAATGCAGGTAAAAGATGATGTTGTAAATGTGTCTTAAAAACCTTTATTGATGAAGAGAAAGAAAATATATTTTGGAGATTGCATTTACTGCGAAAATTGGACAAAAAGTGGAGGAAAAAATATTGGTCGGTGAATAGTGTCGTTTGTACGGATGAATAGTGACGTTCGTACGGTGAATAGTGTTTTTGAGTTTTCGGGCTTTTTTCTATTCGGCCCATGAATCCATGTGATTTTGGGCTTTGTTTGTTGGATATTTGCTGTTATAAATATGTATCTTTTATATTCTTGGTGTGTGACAATCTTAGAGTTTTCACCAACAAGGGAGACCAAAGGTTTAAAGGTATAGCACAGGGTTTCAGCTATGCACAAAGAAAATCTTGGATTACACCTTAGGTTTCAGCTATGCACAAAGGAAACCATGGATTACACCTTGGGTTTGAGTGATTCATATATTGAGAGTTGGAGAGGTAGTGAAACACTAGAGTAGAAAATAGGGTTGTTCAACCTTTGGATTGCACCTTGGGTTTGAGTGATTCATATATTGAGAGTTGGAGAGGTAGGGAAACACTTGGGTAGAAAATAGGGTTGTTCTTAGGCGCCTTCAGGGTTGTTCTTGGGAACCGGAAGGCGAAGGCTATTTTCTTGTAACTCATCTGTAATCTCTTGTAACAACTTTCTGAGTATACTGAATTAAAGAGCTATTCTCTCCCCCAGAGTAGGTCGTTTGATCGAACTGGGTAAACAAACCTTCAATTTTTTTTCTTACCTTATTCTGTTATATTATCTCTGTACGGATTATTATTGCTGAACACCATTTATTTTGGTTGTTATTGTTTTTTACCTCACAAATTGATATTGAATTTTGTCATAATTCACAACAAGATTCACAACAAGTGGTGCGTTGAGCGTGGAGCGAAGAGATATTGTTGACAAGTGAGTACCATAATTAGTAGATGAAAAATCGAGAAATTTTCCGATAACAACGACTTCGGGTTGTAGAAAATTAAGATGAATCAAAATCAAAGTCACACTAAAAATATGAATAAAATTGAGTTCTTCAAACTAAGACTAGCAACAGTAACACCGTACTAAAAAAAACATCATGAATACTCCACAATGAGGCCAAATATACTTAAATCAATTAATATTGACTCAAAAAAAAAATACAGTTTTCTAATCAAATAGAAAAAACCCATGAATTATCCACATACTTACCAAAATAACATTCTCAAATTAAAAAAATGCTCAAATCTTTCACGTCCATTACCTTCACACACATACTCAAAAACACAATATTATTATGAGATTTCTATAACAATCAAACATCTTCGTACCAAATCATAAAAAAAAAAAAGTCCTTCCCATTGGCCATAATTCTAGCCACTCTTTCAAACACAACATTTAAAAGAGAAATGGAAAAAACTTTGAGTAATTCATAAGCATACATGGTGAAGCAAACCCATTAATTAATTACTTATTTTCATTCAAGAACTCACTGTCAACAATTTATTTCTTTTCCACCGAATTGCATGCAAATGACTCTATTCAGCACATGAAAAGAAAGCACGTGGAGACAAAACAAGGTAGCTGGAATTCACCTAATTATTTTTTTGTATTGAATTTTTCATTACAGCAAATTAAACTGCATTAAACCACAAATGAACCAGCAAAAGAGAATGCTCGTGTAGAGTTATTTGTTTTTAATATGGAGTAGATGCAAGTGCCAACTACATTCATTGCATAGCCTTAAACAAACAAACAAGCAAAGAATAAATAATTTTGGTCTACTCAAAGTTATTCATTTTAGCTTGTGCAGTAGGTTGCTTTCAAGAACTCTAATTTTCGGCCAAAGTCAAGAAATATATATTATTCTTCTCTCTTTTAACCTCAAAGTTAGGTGTTGCATGACAGTTAGTTAATATTGCAAACTAGCTAGAGTCACAGCCTAGAGATAGGAGGTTTGGTTTGTAACTATAAGCTAGTCATTGATATGAAATTATATGAGGGATTTTTATATCCAACGCCTAAGCTATATTAGTGTTTGGACAGGATATTTAATTGCTCTTTCCATCGATATTCTCCACCACTTTAAAAAAATCTCAAATATTCTTGTGTTCGGAGATGTATATCCGACGAATTTTTTTCACACACATTTTAGCAAAATTGTTGGAAAATCTTTGTTTTGTTTAAATTTGGTCAAGAGAAATATCTCCATATGCACAAAAAGTTAATTCGATGATGCATTTATGTATCCCCATTTAATTCATTATTTTGTGAGTTTTCTAAAAATGCATCTTTGGATTCAACGTTCATTTTTTATCTAAAACACAAGATTAATGCAAGGAATGAGGGTTAAAATGAATGATTTGTACATGCAATTCCAACTTGTTTTGCTCCCTTTTAAGTGATGACCTGATAAATTACAAGAATGATGTTTTGCTTTTGAAAAGTTGATTGAGAATGAGAGAAAGTTTTTTAAGGGTTTCTACAATGAAGTTTCTCTTTTAGCATGAGGAAAAAGCTCATGCAAGGTGGTGTTTTATCAACTTTCTTGCTGTGTATTTTTGGATATGTATTTTTGAAAATATCATTGAGTTGTTATTTAAATGAATAAGAAAACCCCATAAACGGGTGCAAGAAACATTCTGGAGATGCATCTCCAGATACATAGAAAACAAAATACGAAGATGCATCTTCGGACTATTTTTTTAAAATTGGGGTGAATCTCAGAAAAGAAAAGGTTGACATGATTTTGTGTGCGTCCGAAGATGCATCTCCGAACGAATGAAGGGCATTTTTGAATTTTTAAGGGTGTGAGAGGCACTACTAAGGGTGGAAAGAGCATTACCCTCTAATTAACCACTTCATTCTTGTAGGCTTCGTGTTTAAAGGATTGTATATTGTTATGTTATATTTCAGGTTCAACAAGTGTCAATAGATTTGGCACATGAGTCCAACATCTTGTAAATGAGACCAAAAATATTAAAACGAGGTGGGACAATGTCAATGATGTGTCACACGTGGGAAAGTCATTCACGTTTCTCTACTTTATAGGTAGTGACTCACCAAGTTGTTCGAACAACTAAGGACTTTCCTAATCAAAGCTGAACAATCCCAAGTATCAATGACTAATTAACCATATCTTCTATATTAAAGGGGCGAGTCATCAACCTCACTCCTTAATGTGTCAAGGTTATGTTAAATTATCACTCATTCACATATTAGACAATTAAAGACCATCATTTGATTAATCACAGGAAGGGTCACTTCTATTGTAGTCACTACAAGTACAATTAGCGCCTACTAAGGGGCCCTGTAAAACTAACACAAACCAATTCTTTTCAAGAAAAAATATCTTGGACAAACCCAATCACCATTTCACAATATTTTCTACTAGGGTTACATCCAAGAATTGTGACCAAGAAATTATAGAGGAGATATAGGATGCCATAGAGGAGTTGTGTCACTAGAACTATACTCTACAAGCTAATGTTCAAAACTTTCAACAATAACAACGAAATGACGATGAATTAGGCAACATTGAGGTGTTAGATCCCTAACCTTTTAATGTTAACATTTGGGATTCCCAATTCCATATAATTTTAAGTTGCTTTAATTAGTAACGTTTAACGAAAAGAACGCCTACAAGATCATGTTATTGCAATCAATAGACATATGATGATAATAGGTATAACATACTCTCTCAAATGCAAGCTCGATTCCAGAACATCAAAAGAGATGTCCCTGCACTGATACATGAACTTTCTCAGGTTCTCTATGACTAGAGGCCAAGACCTTTTTCTAGATAGATGATCCACAAGTTTTTCGTAGTATATTGAGAGATTTAATTAGGCCACCATCAAGGTAATAAATCTCAACCAAATGAAGTTTGTGGGAGCTTTCCAAATCATACTCAAATCTAAACACTTCAAAGAATCCTCCGCCTAGAAATTAAGGACTCAATAGAGAAAATCATGGAAAAGGCGGGATTTTACACGAAACATGCAAAAATAAATGTCGATAAGGGGGCCAGAGACACAAAGCAGTGTAATAGCAGGGATCTGAGTCCTCTATCCAACGCAATAACCACTTCTGAAAATCGATACAAGAAAAAAGACTTTCAAGCCTATCGGAAGACCTATAGAGAATCATACATTGATGATTTCAAAAACGTTTCAGAAAAATGATTGATTTGGAAACATTTTATGTTAAAAGAAGAGATGAATAGTGAATAGGCAACATAATATATAAATAACAATGGAAAATATAAAATACGGAAAAATAAAGAGATAAGGTAAGAAATATCTCACCAGATATTATCCTTGTTTGGTTTAAACCATGTGGCATACTCTAGTCTCTAAGAGTTTCCTCTTCAGATTTTCATAAAAACAAACTTAAGCTTTTTCATAGGTTCGGCCCAACAGTCTTTCACAAACAACTTAAGCTTTTGCATAAGATTAGCTTAAACAACCTTAAACAAAATACCTAGAGCTTTTGCACGGGTTCAACTCAACAACCTTAGGCAATTATTTTTCCAATTTTATCTTACAACATTCAAAAGTGTTACAAAATAGATCACATGAGAACAACTCTCTTGAATAAACAACTAGAGCATATCACCAACACAACTCCTAGCTAAAATTGTGCACTCTCTCAAAACTAAGGAAAATCTAGTGAAAAAGAATTTTATGAAATAATGAGTAGTAGAAATATAGGAAATGAGATTTACTTGGACTCTTGCTGGGCATGGATGGTGATTTTTCACATTTTTGACATTGTGTTTTCTCTCGCTTGGAGCTTGCTTTATGCTCGTTGGGCAAGATCTTGCTGCATGCTTACTGCGTGTTCGTTGGTCGAGAGTAGTGAAGCTTCAAGTCATGATTTGCTTGACCAATATTCAAGGTGAATGATGATACATACAAAAAATGGTTAGAATAATGTATGTAATTCATAAATGTTTGGTATTTAATATTTGCACTTTGGTTGGGGTTTTAATACTAAAAACTTGCAAAGTAAGTCGATAAGTGCCCTAATTCCATATGTTCAATCATCAAATTTTGGCACTATCAATATTGTAAGTTTTGTATTTATGGTTTTGCAGTTTTAATTTTTGCTATAAAACTCATAGTCTATTATGAGTGTATAGTTCCTAACTTTTGTCCCTTTTCATTCCTAGTTTCTAACTTTCTTTTGTTCTACTTTTCTCTATAACTCATGTCTTCAAGGGAAAATTTTGTGGAACAAGGTTTATTCATAATTCAGGTTTTATAATTCATTCTCTTTATATTATTCATCTTTTGTGATTGATTGTTATGAAGTTGATGATGAATACCTCTGTGATTGTGCTTGACCTCACCATGAGTGAGTAGTTTCCTAGGGACTATGGTTTATGGGGATTATTTTATAATCTATCATATGATCTGTTATTATCGATTGAGAGAATTTTAATTAAACTTACTTTATAATATGAGTTCATGCATTCCAACTTCGTTACAAAAGTAAGTGATTCTCAGGTATCGACTGTAGTCTGAAAGGATATGTGACAGTACTGAAGCGCAGACTTTTTAAACAACCTAATCTGAAAAATGTGAAAGCCGGCGAACAAATTTTAGAAAACATATAGCTAGGAAAAAGTAATGACCCGTTGAATAATAATCCGAACAATGCGAAAATCGACAGATTATTCGTCGACGATAAGGGCAATGAGCTAGCGAAAGCAGGTAGTGCGCTATTTTATCTATTCTCTATAATTTATACAAAAGACTCCCAAAATATGTAACAAGGATCGTGTGGCTGTGTTAGAAATATGAACTGTAACCCCGAGTCTTTTTTTCCCCAATTTGAGATTTAAGTGATTTTTCTATTAAGCTGTTTTCATTGCTTTTTTCTATTAAGTTTTTTTTACCAAAACTCCTACTTTTGATTTCTCTAGATATACACTGATAGATAATAATTTTATACTTAAATCATTATTCTCTGTGGTTCGATATTTATTTTATTACTTCGCGAATGTCGTGCACTTGCAGCTGCATCAAGTTTTTGGCATCGTTGCCAGGGACCAATTGCATTTAATTTTGAATTTATGCTTGATCATCTTATAGACTAGAGCTTACTTTTATATTTATTTTATTGTGTTTTTTTTGTGGTTCTTGTTGCTCTTGTATGTGTAGAACTCATTATATTGATAACTTAGTTGAGCTTATTGACGAAATCGAGCGTTTCTTATTCGAGAGACATCAAAATCTTAGATTACAAGCTATGACCAATCTGGTTGATACTAAGCCCCTTAAGGATTATGCCATTCATATCGAAGAGGAACAATATTGTAGTATTGTGCACCCGCCGATTGTGGCTAATAATTTTGAACTAAAACATTCCTTGATCGGTATGGTGCAGCAAAACCAATTTGTTGATTTACCTTCGAAAAATCCTAATCTTCGTCTTTCTATTTTTGTTGACAATTGTGTCATCCGCCTTCATCTATTTTCCTTTTCTTTAAGAGACCGTGTGCATGCTTGGCTTCAATTCTTGCCCGACAATTCTATTACTTCATGGAGCCAATTGAAAGCAATCTTTCTAGCACGATACTTTTCGCCAAGTAAAATGATCCAAGTTAGGAATGAGATCAAAAACTTTAGGAAAGAATATGAGGAGTCCCTGTTTGACGTGTGGAAGCGTTATAAAGATTTGTTAAGATTGTGCCCTTTCCATGGGATTGAGAAGTGGATGCTTATCCATACCTTTTATAATGGTCTCCTTTACTCCATAAGGATGAATTTAGATGCGGCTTCCAGTGGAGGCTTAATGAATGGTCCTTAAAATGTAGCCTATAATTTGATAGAAGATATGTCCAAAAACCACCACTCATGAGAAAATGTGTGTTTGCCTTGAAAATTAGTAAACAACCGTTGGTCTTTCAAAAATGGTTTACTTGCAGGATCAACCAGTGAATCGTTAGGACATAACTATTGTCAAAATAATTTTTGGAAATGTCAAGAACACTTCGACAGTGCTCATGCTTGTGAAAGATTGTTGAAAAGTTTTGAAAAGATAAACTTGCAAAATTTTAAAGTTGCAATAAAGATAAACTTCAAAGTAAAAGTGCAGTAAAGAGATAAATGGTAAATTGGAAGTAAATTTCCATTGAAATAAATATGGTGTTCCAAACGTACATTTCTCAATGAAAACTCTTCTCTCACTTGACTTAGATACTTTGAGTATGTGTACAACAATGAACACACGAAATCCTAAACACTAAGTCTCATATTTATAATATGTCAAAAATAACTGTCTTCAATGGATATTCCTCCAAAAATTGACATGTTTTGCTCTGTATGTCTTTATTTCACCACAGCTCTCCACGCATCCTCTTTGAGAAATAGATAAGGACAAAAGACAATTACTATCCGTATTTTGAATTTAAACACTTCTGTTGAAGGAAAGCCACATACACCCTCCGTCGAATTTATTGTCAAAACGTAGAAAATATTTCTAAGTATCTTTCCAACACGTCCTCTTTATAAAGACCTTTTCTACTAGGAATCTTGCACAGACTCCTGTCGAATTCAACAAAAATTCAAGAAACAATTGATTTTTATTTATTATTCTTAAGCAAGTCTTAGCATCGAAATCCACAGCCAACAGTGTGCAACAAGTTGCCGCTAAGTTTAATCCTAAAACCGGTGGTATTTATGAGGTTAATGTGTTTGATCATATAAAATCTAAGGTGGATTCTCTTTATCAAAAGATACATAACTTAAGCATCATACCTTCCGCACCTATTATTCCATCCTTTGTTGCTTTTGTTGTCCCTACCACAATCTATTGTGAGATATTTGAAGTAAATAGGCATACTAATAAAGATTTTCAAATGATCCTCATGGGAGGATCCACCCAAGAGAATGCTAACTTTGTGAACAATAACTGTTAGGAGTATTTTTCGGTAGTGTTTTATCGTATCCACAGAGATTGAAGTGAATATATGTGTGTCGTTCAACGGTTTAGTAACTTAAGAGTAGGGAGGTTTTTAATGGTTTCAATCTTGTAACAAACGTTTGCAAGAAATAAAGCGTAATAAAAAACGGTGTTAAATTTGATAAAATCATGCCAAGATTAGGGTTCGCTAGTTCGTCCTAAACGTATTCTAACAATCAAATACGTGAACGAATTTCTAACCAACATAACCGCGTATCCTCGCAAAAACGTTCATCTCTAAATCGATTTCGTGAATGTTATTGTTTCGACCGTTAGATGATCTCTCTACCTAACGGATCAGAACAATAAGCTTTAAGAATGATACAAAGCGGATATCAACTTTTAAATCTATCTCTAGCATTTGTATAGTTGATAGATGAAGATATTAGGTCAAGACTTGGAAAGTTTATCTCTAATACAAACCAAACCAAAGATGTAAAAATAATGGCAAATAGCTTCATCTATATTAATTAAGAACTTGTTCACATACAAGAGATTAAGAAGAATACATAAAATCTGAACCAACTACTCCTAACCTTGACAAGAGAGAGATTTAGCTACTCATTTTCATGATGACTTGAGCAACAAGTATCGGGAGAAGCTTGATCAACATCCAAGTCGAATAGTCGAGAATGGATGGGAATCCACCTTCTTTTTTGTGAAATGTTGCTAAGAGATGATGAAGAATGAAGGAAATGAGATTCTAGGTCAAAAAACTCCTCTCAATGCAAGTGCAAAAAAAATAAGATCTTTTCCAAAAAGTAGCCCATGCTACTTATAGAAGTGGATGTGTGTTGTCATGCTCTCTAAGCGAGCAGTCATTCACTGCGCTGCTCGCCTAGCGAACTTAGGGTCCTTTCGCCACCGTCCCAAGTCTGGGAGCATTCATTGCTTGCTCGCTGCTGATTCGCCTAGCGAGTTGTTCGCTACCTCACTTGCCTAGTGAGTTTATGCTTCTTTTGCTTCTGCCCAAAATCTAGAGGTGTTTGCTACCTGCTCGTTGGTGCTTCGCCTAGCGAGCTCTTCGCTATCTCACTCGCCTAGCGATTTTATGGTCTTTTTGCCACTGTCCAAGTCTGGGAATGCTCGCTGGCATCTCGCTGCGTCTTCGCCTAGCGAGTGCTTCGCTGCTTCCCTCACTAGGCGAGCTTGTTGATGTTTGCTTGCTTTCTTGGTTTCTTTGTCAACTTTCTTGTGTCTCAAGTTTCTACTCTTTCATGCCTAAATCCTGCACAATAACACACAAAGTAAAGATACTAAGATCCTTTCACATAATGCTGCAAACCAACCAAAGTAAGGGCGATTTTGAATACTTTCTCGATAAAAAGGAGTGAAAGATGCCCACATTTGATAGCTCAAATAAGCACAATTGGGCATCTAACAACTCTCCCCAACTAGAATCTTGCTTGTCCTCAAGCAAAGTGTGCCTCTTGGTGAACAAGAGGATTTTCTTAAAAAAAGGATTTCTCCTAAATCGGATCAAATGGCTCAAACACAAGAATTTCTGCCAGACACAAGTTCCCAATGGTTAGAATAACACAATACACAAGAACTAAATCCTTAAAGTAATGCAAACATGTATCGATCCACAACAATGTTATCCTGAATGAATCACCCTATCTCTCCTCTTTGAATAAGGATTGAAGAAATTACGCGTTTGCAACCGCGGGGACAATTTCACTCTCCAACAAACAATGCAAAAATAAATTCAATTCATACAATTTCTAACAATTATAAATGAAAATGCAGAAGCAAGGATATCACTAAGATCGTTTCGATTGTAGCTTGGTCGGGTTTACAAACAAGGGACATATCTAAGGCCATTGAAAACAAAATTGTCGACGCAAAAGAGACATTCACTATACAAACTATTTACACAGCTCAACTTCGTTTCACTGGCTTCCCATTTCAAGCCTTCACAACTCTTATTTCACAACTCATTTTTGTTTTCCACTATTTTTCTTCCAAGAAAGCATTCTCTTTCTTCTCTTTTTTTTGTTGATCATATTCACAAAACAAATGTTTCTCTTTTTCTCATTTTTTTCCAATGTTTGCTTGGTTACTCAAGAGTTGTGGCAACCTACCGAATTTCATTTCCGTTCTCCCCAACTTATCTTTTCCTCAACCCTCAAGTGAATGCTCTTGACATTTTACGGCAAAAGAACAATTAACCAAAAATTTCAGGGTTTCAAGAAAAAAGATTTTTGAAATCTCGCCTTATTTCAAGCTGAGATTCAACTTTTTAAGCTCAAAGAGGTTCACGAATACTCTCTGCTCATGGGTAAGTTGTATTTGGAACTGGTTGTGCTCGAAAGAAAACAAGCGCCTTGATCATTTCTAATTGCTTCCACAATTTCACAATAATAAAATAAAAAGCATGAATCAAATGAATAAACACAATTTATCAGAATTTAACATTTTAGTGTACAATGGAGGTTTCCTCACAATTTGTGGTTCTAAGTCCTAGGTGACTCATTCATTCAATTATGTTGCAAAAAGACCAACATTCAATTACAACAAGAGTAAAGTTTTTCATGCATTCTAAAGTTCTAACCGAAGGTAACCATGTATCTTAGCATTATTCACTTGTTTACTTTTATCATTGCCATCCAAGCTCAGATGCACCTTCAATGGATACTTCTTTCAGGAGAGCAACCAATCTAGAAGGTTTGACAACTCCACAACTAGAAAAATATTAAAAACTTAAACCAAACAAAATAATTTAACATAAAAAAAACTTAATCATAACTTTGACAAAATCAAATGTGCGTGGGGGAGAAAACACCCCAAAGACTACATAACCAAATAACAGGAATTCAAATAAAATAACCGAAATAAAAAGCAATAAAAAAAAACTTAGTCCTCTTCGGACTCGGTCTCCTCAATCTCCTCATCACCAGAACCAAAGCCATCTTCATCATCATCATCCTCTCTATCATCAGCATCATCAGTCACATCAGCGCCACCAGAAGTATCAGCACTAGAAGCACCCGCCCTCTCTGGGAAAACAGGCTTGTCCTCAGGCCAGCTTGCGTGTTGCAGGAACTACTCACGCATCATCATAGGACGCTATACAAAAGGGTCACGGACTTGCAGCTGGAGTACCTGCATAGAGTTATGTATGTCAATCATGGCGCGCTGAGTCGCCGCCATCCAATCCCAATTATAATTACACACGGCCTGCTGAAATGGATCGAATCCCTAAGCAAAAGCACCACCAGGACCATCAGTAGTCCCGGTATCACTAGCAGCTGTACTAGCATGGAAGTTCTTCGGCCTACAGTACTTGTCCATATATCGATCATCGATCGCGGACGAAATCGTTACCTGCCCGTATGAGGGTAACTTCACTCTCGACTGTACGCACAAAGCCATGATAAGACATGGGAAAGCAAGGGGAAATTCACTCGCGCCCCCGCTTTTTGCCCACTCTTAACCACGGACTTCATCTCATCCGCAATGATCCTTGCCACCTCGATCTGTACATTACTCAAAATTCAGTGGACCAAGTGTGCCACTGGGATCGGCACGGTAGATGTGTGTGACTTGGGCTTAATGTTGGTCAAAATCAGTAGCAAAATTAATTGGGAAATAGGTATCAAATCCTCACGGTGATATCTCACAGCAACCCTAGATGGGTTTCTCTCAACACTCTTTCCCTCCAACAATAGGGCCTCTGAAATAACATCAGCATTCCTATGGAGCCTCAAATCTCTGTGATAAGCATCAATCGCATTAGCACCCGAATTGAGCGGTTCTCCGAGTACCCTGTTAATAGCATCCCGATCAAAAGAAACATGATGTCCTGACACTTTTGTAGTCTAAGTAAAAGGTTCGTCATCATTTAGCAGTGCCTTTGCATAGAACTCGCGCACTATCTCGATATTGTAGCTGTCAGGTGGAGAGATCAACTTGTCCCACTTTTTGCTGTTAATTAACCCCGCGAATATCCGATAATCGCCTCGTGGACTGATAATGAACCTCTTCTCAGGAAAAATATTTCTTTTTTCCAACGCCACATAACGTGTGGCTTGCTTCGGACCAACGAATCGATCGGTGTCGAATTGAATTGGTACCGGACGGGAAGTGCTTCCGACCTTTCTCTTTTTTCCAGCACCGGACCTGAATGCCATCTGCACATAACATAGACAAGAAACAAAACAGAACCACAAGATAGATTAGTGATTAAAACATAAAAACAGGATTCTGTCATGTTCGCTACAGGTTTGCTTAGCAAAATCAGAGCGAACGCTCGCTACAGATTCGCCTAGCGAACATGCTAGCGAAAGCTGCGGGTTTTCAAATTTTTTACTGTTTCCAATCCAAAACCAGACGAACAACAGTCTTATGACACCCATTCAAGAAACAAAGTAATTTAACATGCTATGAATCGTTCTAAACATACATGCAAACCTAATTTTTTTCAAAATCCCAATCTCTCAAATTCAACCTAAATGACCGATTCTTCAGAAATTACAGCATTGTAAGCACAAAGGAATGGAAACAGAACAAACCTAATTGAAGAAGTTGATTAATTCTAAAATGCAAAAGTTAGGGTTTGCACAGGGAGGATTCTCAAAATGTTTGTGTGATGTGAGTGAAAAGTGTTGAAGTGAGAGTGAAAACGTGACCCTAGATGTTCAGACTAAAACAAAACAGAATAAAACGGTTATGGGCCCAAATGAGTGGCCCACTGAATAAAAAGAAAAACCTGTTTTTGCCCTGCTCTCCTAGCGAAGAGCTAGCGAACACTCGCTCTGTCTTCGCCTAGTGAGTGTTAGCGAACATCACACATTTTTGTTTTTCAAAGCAACAAAACACAGCACAATTCAGCAAGTTCCACCATTTAAAACACCAACACCATACAACACAAAGCTATAAATACTTACAATGTTGGGGTGCCTCCCAACAAGCGCTTTGTTTAACGTCTTTGGAGCTCGACGGTCCGCTGCGATCATTGATCGCTGAAATGCACGGAGGTGGTGACCCGCTCGAAATCACCACCCAAGTAGACTTTCAATCGTTGGCCATTTACTGTCCAAGTCTCTTTGGTCTTGACATTTTCAATAACAATGGCCCCGAAACTCAAAATCTCTCGAATCCGAAACGGACCCGACCACTTAGACTTCAATTTTCCAGGGAATAATTTCAACCTTGAATTGAACAGTAACACCATCTGCCCCACTTCAAATGTTTGGGCACAAGCTTTTTATCATGGTACATCTTCACGCAGTCCTTGTAAATTTTGTTTGAATCATACGCTTGAAGGCGGATTTCGTCCAACTCATGAAGTTGGCATTTCCTTTTTTCACCACTCAAGTGTTGATTAAAATTCAGCAACTTCAAACCCAAAAGGCCTTGTGTTCCAACTCCACTAGAAGATGACATTTTTTCCCATAAACCATTTTAAAAGGTGTGAGACCAATCAGAGCTTTGAAAGCGGTCCGATAGGCCCACAATCCATCATCCAGCTTGCTTGCCCAATCTTTTCCCGAAGCAGATACGGTTTTTTCCAAATTTTTTTTAATTTCTCGATTCGATACCTCCGCTTGTCCATTATCTTGCGGATGGTATGGTGTTGTAACTCTGTGTCACACACCATACTGCTCTAAAGCTTTGGCAAACTGGGTGTTACAAAAGTGCGAACCACCGTCACTTAGTAACACACACGGAGTATCGAAACGAGAAAAAATGTTCTTTTTCAAAAAATTTATTACGGTTTTCCCGTCTGCCTTAGGGCTAGCTATGGCTTCCACCCACTTGGAGACATAGTCTACCGCAACCAAAATGTATTCATTACCAAAAGACGGTGGAAATAGACCAACAAAATCAATGCCCCAACAATCGAAAATTTCGACTTCTATCATATTTTTCAATGGCATTTCATTTCTTTGCGTTATTCCACCACTTCTTTGACACTTGCCTTTGTATGCGCGTAAGCATCTTTGAACAAGGACGGCCAATAAAATTCTGATTGAAGGACTTTAGCGGTCGTTCTCGTATTGTTAAAATGCCCTCCATACGGAGAGTTATGACAATGCCACAAAATATCTTTGGCTTCCTCTTCCGAAACACATCTACACAAGATGTTATCGACGCCAAGTTTAAAAAGATGTGGTTCGTCCCAAACAAAGTACCTGGCATCAGATAAATTTTTTTTCTTTTGATGGCCAGTTAGACCTTCTGGTATCAATCTGGTGGCTTTGTGGTTAGCCACATTGTTGCACCCCAAAATTTGCCCAACCTTTTCTTAACTTGGTTTATGTTTCATTTCATTTTTTTCTAGCATTTGCATTGCATAGCATGTTGCATTGAACAGGGGATCAAGAGATTGTACACATCAAGAGGAGTCCACTCAGCGGGTTGAGCCTAAGCAAGGGGTGTTACTCAAGTTGGATGGTAATCAAGTCACCAAAAAGTGGGCAGTGGTCTTATGCAAGAAAGGATGGATGTATGTGGATCAGCTCCTAACTTGGAGGCCAATTGAAGATCATCAGGGGATTGTTAATTCATGGTTATGGATATTAAGTGTTGAGAGAGCTCATGGAGTGCCTTGAGGGTCATTGTGGAGCTCATCCAAGTGTTTGTGCCAAGTGTGAAAAGTTACAGTTGAAGGTGTTGCAATTAGGGTTTCATCTGGCTAGTCCTCAATCAACTGTGCAATTGAAGGAGATTAAAACTCAATTCAAAGTCTTTATGGTCATGGGATTTTGTATTAAGATATATGAGATATCATGTCAAGTTCAATTCATTAAGGGTTAAGTGTGTGAGAAGTTACTAAATTAGGGTTCTCAGGGTAAAATCCCTTATTTAGTGCCTGACTTCAAGACCACATATCTCAAGATACAAGTTTCATCTCAACTTTTGACCAACATGGAACTTGTAGAGCATGTTCTTAGCTTTAATTTGAGTACTAGAAGTCCTTGATTGTATTTATAGAACTCAAGTTATGATCCAGACAAGTTACAGGTCATCAGAGGGATGTGATTTTGGTCAACAAAATTCAACCAACTTCCAAGCCATTTTTGACCTAGAAGGATGTTTCTCCTCAACTTTTGGCCAACATGAAAGTTTTAGATCTTGGTCTTAGCTTTCCAAATTGTACTAGAAGTCTTTCATCTGATTTGTAAAACTCAAGTTATGAGGTTTACAAGTTAGGGGTATTTTGGGAAAGTAAGATTACAAGTCATAAAATTATAGGTCCATTTCACCAACTTGCACACCTCAAATGAATATTTTTCCAACATCAAACTTGCTCCAAATGGTGTTATTTGCTTAGTCAAGCATTAAGAAGTTAAGAAATGGGCTTGGTTTAAGGTCTTGATATTTGAATTTTCATGAAAAAAGGATTAAAGGGGCAAAATTGGAATTATTCCATTTTTAATCACTTTGGTTCAAATGAGTGCATTTTCTGATTGCAAATTTCATTTTGAGCACATTGGCAATATTACATTTTGAATTTGAGGTGATTAAGTGAGCCATTTTCAAGGTTTCTTCACAATGAAGTTACACAATCAACATGAGCCATTGAGATCATTTAAGGCTCCAATCCTGACCATTCATGCTCCGTGAGATACCAACAAGTGTTTCAAGCCATTTTGGAGCCAAATTTAGTGCAATTTTCGTGTACATGAAGCTTGAAAAATTTACTTTCTTGGATTTTTGATTGGGCTGCTAGAGGATCAATTTGGGCTCAAATATCATCAAGATCCATTGCATAAAAGGTTTTAAACCTTCACAAACCCTTAAAAGTGCAAATTGAAGGTAAATTCATCAAGTTCAGTTTTCACAAAGTGGGAGAAATTCAAATTTAGAATTTGGAGATTGAAGTTGTTTCAAGGGAAATTGTGAATTGAGAAAGCTTCAGTGAAGTTCAGTGAACGATTCTGGGCAATTACCTTCAAGCTTGAGCTCCATTTGAAGACTCAGTGGAAGTTCTCCACTAGGTAATTGAAATTCAACATTACACTCTTGTTAAGAATCAATTCACTGCCATTTTTGCATACTTGAGACGTAGGATCAATGTAGATCATTAAAATGTAAAATAAATTGGCATTGGTTGTGATTGTTGGATGATGCTCATTTATGTTTGGATCTGGTTTGGCTTATTTGTGCATGATCTTGCTTGTTTGACACTTGATTTGTGACCTACGTGAGCTCTAGATGAGTTTTGGATTAAATTGGAGATGTTTTCATGAACTTTGATTTTGGATTTTCATTCTTGTTGTTTTTGGTTTGGACGTATGTTGCAAGATATGTTAGTTTTAAGGCCAGAAATGAGATCCTCGTGATCTCTAGTGCAATTTTGATATAAAAATCGTGCGAAATGGTGAAGTATTGAATTCTGTGTGTGTTGTTATGGAGGCATAGTGGCCGGACACGTGAGGAAGACGACCGGAAGTTCAGTCCGGCTGCCTCTGGTTTTTTCCATTGTTCCATGAGGAAGATGAGTACGTGGCATTATGTTGAGCGCTTGATTGAATGACTTTCCATCCCAATGGTTATGATTAAGACGCACGATGCATCTAAGTTGACTGAACCACACCAAATTCATTTTGAAATTCATTAATGTGTTGTCACGTTATAAACCGTATGATGAGAATACCAAACAATCAAGCGCTTCATGTTGAATGTCCATGGTATGCGCTGTTTGACTTGATGCATTGGATTGTCAGATTTATTTTCATTTTTGAATTTGTTTGATGGGCCCAGCGTGCCTTGCTTTTGGCACCCCCAGGTTGGGCCCAATTTTGTGTTGAACTCTATTTCATTGCTATTTGTCACACACCTTTTTTTATTTCTTTTTATTTCTTTTGTTTTTATTTTGTTTTTCTGTTTACAATTTTAATTAATTAAAATAGTTCCAATACTCCAAAAATTCACCAAAAATATTTTTTATCAACTTTGAAGTTTCTAATTTTTTTTGTATATTTTTATTTTATTTTTCCATTTTATTTTCAATTAAAAATGAATTAAGTATTGGAATAGTTTTAATTGGTTTGAATTGTAACATGTTTGGTGTTTGCATTTATTTTTCTCATTCTTTTTTTATCCAATTACTAAAAATTGATCCTTATCTCAATGATGAGTTGATCAATTTTTGAGGACCATTTTGCCCCTAGTTGTTGACTTTTGGGTTGACTTTTTGGGCTTTTCTTGTTGCACTTGTTTCTCCCATTTCAAAGTGGTACATCCAAATGATTTAATTCTTTTGATGATGCTTTGAAAGGAAATTTGTCTTGGTTTCTTGGCCTCTGGTTGCCAACTTATGTAGCTTCTTTGTGCATTTTATTTGATATTTTTTGAGCCCTTTTTCCTATTTTTGAAGTGACTTACAAGTTAGGTCATCTCATAGGACAGCTCACACAAGTGCTTGACCTAGTTTGGATTGGAAATGACCTTTGTGGATCCAATAAGCTCTCAACTCTTCTTGTTTCACATTTTAGACATGTTGAGTTTGTTGTATGTTCATTTTTAGGTCAAAATTATGTTCATAGCTTGTTGTTTGATGCCTTTCCTTTTGTGCTTGCAACTTGAACTCCTAAATGATACTTGCTTGCTTCCTTCATGTTATTGCTTGCATCTCTTCTTGATTTTCTTTGGTATTACTTTTGAGCTTTCTTATTTTCATCTCCTTTCTGTCTAATGACCTTGGATTGTCATTTAAGGTAGCTTGGTGCCTCCTTAGGAGGAATTTGAAGCTTACCTAAAGTGATGAATCCATGAGGACCCTTTCTTTGTGTTTGTCACTTGTTTGTTTGCTTTTGATGCATCTCTCTCCTTCTTCTTCTCTTTTCTTGCATTCTCATATGCATGCTTGGTTGAGATGAGCTTGTGGTGGCTACTGCCCCACACTATTTTCCTCCCACTATCATTCTATTTGTGTATCTTATGTGTGTATCTTCATTTGCATATGCATTCTTCTTTTTTCTTCTTCTTCTTCTTTAGCTTTTCTTTGCCATGTTCCCCATAATTCCTCTAACCTCTTGAGGTTATGATAGACATTAGGTGCCTAACTATGCATTATAACATTAGGTAGTTCCCTTTTCCAGCTCAACCTTAAGTCCACTTTGCATGATAACTTTTAGGGCAATTAGTCTCCCATTAGTGTGCCTTCTTCTCTTCCCATCTTCAAACAAGTTTAACATACTTAATAAGGATAATGAATGTTGTGCCATGAGCCTTATACTTGGGAAATGGTGATTGAGGGGCCACCTCTCAATTGCCTAGAGTGTTTAGTATACGTCCTTAGGACGATATGCGACGCATTCGATCCTAGGTTTTACACTTTGTTACAACATACATTATGAACACTCTAATTCAAAACACTTCTTCTCTTAAAAAACATAAAAACATTTCAAACTCTTTTTCACCATTTGGGGTTCTTAATCAAGGAAAATATTTCGCAAAAAGAGTGTCGTTAACTCTTAGTTCTACCACAAACGGTAACGCCTAAGTCTCCAATGGTCGAGCTGCATACACCAACTGCTAGAACTATTTGTTAACCCTACTCGGACTAAAAAACTGTTAAACCAACCTGTGGTCCTTTTAGCCCGAACTACGTTTGCTCTGATCTTTCATACCAGATGAAAGTACGTAGGCATGAGACGTGATGTCTTGGCGAGCAACCTTTCCCCCTTTCTTTAGCCGTAGTTAGGCGAACTACGTTGACTCTGACTTTTCCATTGCACGAGGGAGTACGTAGGCACAAAGCGGTGATGCTCTGTCGGGTCAGTTTCTCTTTTCTTTTTCTTTTGTCCTTAAGCCTTTAGCAAAATAGTATCAACACACCCATAGACTAGACAACCCAAGCGTGGATCCCATCGAGTACGACGGACGTGAGGGGTGCTAATACCTTCCTCTTGCGTAACCGACTCCCGAATTCAGACATGGTTGCGATGACCTCGTCTTTCCCTTTTTTTAGGTTTTTGCGATCGTTTCCTTTCCCTCTCTTTGGGATAAATAACGAAAGTGGAGACTCTTCTATTTTTCTGCTGGTGGTTTTTCGCAGTTGCGACACATATCGACAAACCAAGGTCTAATCGTTACCATATACAATTTTTCATCGGGAAACTCCTCCCCCACCTCTTTCTCATGCCTTGTAACTTCAGCATTCACAAGTCGGGACAAGTGATCTACTACCAAATTCTCGAATCTTGTTTTATCGCGAATTTCAAGATCAAATTATTGGAGTAAAAGAATCCAACGAATTAATCGTTGTTTGGAATCCGATTTGGTTAGCAGATACTTAATCGCCGCATGGTCGGTGTATATCACAACTTTCAATCCGATCAAATAAGAACGAAACTTTTCCAATGCGTACACTATAGCAAGCAATTCTTTTTCCGTTGTCGCATAATTGATTTGAGCTTCGTTAAGAACCTTGCTTGCATGATGTATCACATGGAAAATTTTGTTTTTTCTTTGGCCTAAAACTGCACCAACCGCATAATCACTCGTGTCACGCATAAGTTCAAAATCATTTTGCCAATTTGGTGCGACAATTATGGGTGCAGTTATAAGGTTTTGCTTCAAAGAATCAAAAGCGGTCATACAAGAATTATCAAAAATAAAAGACTTATCTTTGTTGAGAAAATTGCTCAATGGCTTTGCTATCTTCGCGAAGTCCTTGATGAATCTTCGATAAAATCACGCATGACCCAGAAAACTTCTAATTCCCTTCACATTCAGAGGCGGCGGTAGCTTCTCAATCACCTCCACCTTAGCTCTATCAACTTCAAGTCCCTTTGAAGAAACCTTGTGCCCAAGCACAATGCCCTCCATGACCATGAAATTGCATTTCTCCCAATTAAGCACTAGATTGGTTTCCACACTCCTTTCTAAAACAACATCAAGATTTTTTAGACAAAGATCGAATGACGGCCCAAAAACCGAGAAATCATCCATGAAAACCTCGATCGTCTTCTCAATCAAGTCCGAGAAGATTGCTTGCATACACCGTTGAAAAGTCACCAACGTGTTACACAAACCAAACGGCATCCTCCGGTAAGCAAAAATTCCAAAAGGACAAGTAAACGCTGTTTTTTCGTGATCTTCCGGATTGACAATGATTTGGTTATACCTGAAATAACCATCCAAAAAACAATAATACTCTTGACCAGAGAGCCTCTCGAGCATTTGATCCATAAACGGAAGAGGAAAGTAATCTTTTCTCGTAGCTTGATTTAGCCTACGGTAGTCAATGTACATTCTCCATCCCATTACGGTCTTCGTTGGAATCAACTCATTTTTTTCATTTCGGATGACCGTCATTCCACCCTTCTTCGGTACCACTTGAACTAGACTCACCCATGGACTATCGGATATAGGATAAATCATGCCGGCATCCAACATCTTAACAACTTCTTTTCTCACTACTTCTTTCATAGTGGGATTCAATCGTCTTTGCGGTTGAGCTACCGGCTTGAAGTCCTCTTCCATAAAAATACGATGCATGCAATAGGAAGAACTTATCCCTTTCAAATCGAAAAGAGTCCAACCCATCGCTTCTTGATTTTTCTTCAACACTTCAAGTAATTTTCGTTCTTCCTCCATGGTTAACTTCGCACTTATGATTACCAGCTTATTTTTTTCTTTGTCAAGGAACACATACTTCAAATTAGATGGCAACAACTTCAACTCAAACTTTCCTTCCTTGTTGTTTTCTTTTTTCAACTCTTCCACCTTTTCTTTCGAAAGTGGGATTTCCTCTAATTCTTCTAGTTCCTTCAAACATTTTTCAATTTCTCATTCCTTTCTTCATTGATCTTTCAAAGAGCATTGGTTAAGACTTGTTGTAACGGTGTAACCATCGTCCATATCAATTGAAGCATATCTCCTCATCAAGAACTCTCACTTTCATGAGACCATCGTCCATATCAATTGCCATACGAGCGGTTTTCATGAAAGGTCGACCAAGAATCAATGGAGAGTCTTCATTTTTCTCCATATCAATTACTACGAAGTCGATTGGGAATAAAACTTTATCCACCTTTACCAACACATCTTCGGCTACACCATGAGGACGAGTCGTAGATTTGTCAGCTAGTTGCATCGTCATTTGAGTAGATTTCATTTCCATATAACCCAATCGCTTCACAATCGATAAAGGTATCAAATTTATGCTAGAGCCCAAATCAATCAATCCCTTGCCAACATAAGTATTTCCAATGGTAACGGGAAAGGTCACTCGTCCCGGATCACTTTCTTTTTGTGGGAGAGTACGTTGAATAATAGCGCTACAACTAGCATCTACCATGATTGTCTCTTTATCCGTATACCGCTTTTTCTTCGTGAGAATGTCTTTCATGAACTTCGCGTACTTCGGCATTTGCTCCAATGCTTCGGAAAATAGGATATTAATTTGCAATTGTTTGAAAATATCCATAAACTGAGTATAATGTCTAGCATTGTCTTTCCTTGTCGGAGCATGCGGGTAAGGAAAATTTTGAATTGGTATTGGATTGACTTGCTCCTTTCCTTTTTTCGACCTTCTCACTCTTTCTTCTCTCTTACTTTTCTCTCCTTCCTCATTTTTTTTTCATTTTCTCATTTTCAACTAAACCTCTCTCAACATTGTTTTCTACTTCTTCCTCGATATTTTCACTCTCTTTTTCAACTACAACTTCCTCCCTCACCTCTTCCTCACCTACGCCCATGTCAATTTCTCTTCCACTCCTTGTAAGAATAGCCTTGCAATGCTCCTTCGGATTTGGAGTATCGGTAGCCGTGAAAGACCCTTTTTGTTGGTTGGCCAATTGTTTTGATAATTGCCCAACTTGTGTTTCCAAATTTTTGATGGCCGCATCGGTATTCTTTTGGTTGGACATTGAGATTTGCACGAATTGGGTAAGAGTTTCCTCCATTTTGGATGGTGCATTTTGAGTTTGAGGATGAGTTTGTGTGTAGTTTTGATATGGTTGTCAATTTGAAGGTCCGACTTCTTGTGGTCTCCAAGGTTGTTGGTAACCTTGATTAGGTCTTTGGTAACCTTGTTTTTGTTGTTGATAAGGTGGCCTTTGTTGATATCCTTGATTTTGGTTGCTGGCATAATTGGCTTCTTCCAAGATGGGAGGACAATATCCGTTAGGATGGTCACCTTTGCATAACTCACAACTCGCCACTTGAAGTTGAGTAGGAACTTCTTGCATTTCTTTAATTTGTTGTGGAAGCTTTGACATTTGTTGAGTCAAGAGCTCCACTTGTTGCGTAAGAAGTTTGTTTTGGGCAAGAATAACGTTATTTGTACCTAACTCTAGCACACCGGGTTTTCTCTGAGCTACCCCACGGTTATGATTCCCTTGATGATCATTAAGTGCCATCTTCTCAATAATTGCAATTGCATCGTCGGCGCTTTTTGACATCAAAGAACCTCCCGTCGTAGCATCCAATAAGGTCTTGTGAACCGAAAGGAGGCCATTGCGGAAAATATGAACTTGAGTAAGCTCATCAAAACCGTGTCCTTTCCACTTTCTTAGCATAGACTTGAATCTCTCCCAAGCTTCGTTGAGTGATTCACTTGCTCCTTGAGAAAACACAACTATCGTAATTTTAGCTTCCATGAAACGGTTGTGTGGAAAGAACCGTTCAAGAAACTTCTCTTCTAAAAGATTCCAATCCGTCATATTTGTTTTCGATTGATCAAGATACCATTCCTTCGTTTTCCCAATCAAGGAATGAGGAAACAGCCTCCTAAACAATGACTCTTCGTCAGCTTCGGTAGCTCCCGTTGCACCCGCAATCTCGTAGAATTTTGTAAGATGTGTGAACGGATCCTCATGGTCTAATCCCGTGAAAGGATTTTTATAGACAAGTGCTAGGATTCACGTTTTCATCTCGGCTTGTCTTCCATTTTGAAGATTACGTGTGAACTGAGCAGTATGTCTTGGACTGTTCATACATGGAGTGGAAACTGGAGGTGGAGGTGGAGGTGCTGCCATAGTTGGTGAATTAGGTGAAAGGAATGAAGAAGATTCTCCAAGCTCTTCTCTTGCAATAGTTTGTTGCCGTCTTCGCCTTGTGCCATTATTGGTACGCCGTGCGGTTCTCTCAATCTCCGGATCGAAAAGAAGGTTTTTTTGGCCGAACCTGTCCATGCATAAACGAATTCTACACACAAACTAAACAATTAAAAAGCACAAAGAATTACAAAGATAAGAGATTCACAATACAAAAATCTTAATATTACTAAACTATTGCAATGCTTGCAATATTCAACTAACAATCCCCGGCAACGGCGCCATTTTGTTAGAAGTATTTTTCGGTAGTGTTTTATTGTGAATGGTTGTTGCTGATTTTGGCTGAAGGATTGTTGAGGGTGGGATTCGAGAGTTATCATGAGAATTTGAGGAGGAAAGAAAACTGAGAATTTTTTGTTCTCCGACCCCCCCCCCCTCTATCAGAGCGAAGGAAACAATGATTTTATAATATGAATTGGGGGTAGAATGGGAAGAAATCAAAAAACGATGAGCTGGAAATTATGCAGGTCATTTATGCACTGCGCAATATTGTTTTTCTGTTTGTGTGTCCTTAGTGTGAAACGATGCTATGTATGTTGCACGTGACGGGTTTTATGGGGACCTTCTTTGATGCGCGTTACAGTTGTGTAACGGTTGTTCTATTATTGTTGATGTGGTATATGGTATATGGTATATGAAAGTAGTAGTACATGATGGTTACGTGAAGTTGAGCTGCTCATGGGTTGTTTTTTTATTCTGCAGGTTATTCAACATTGCATATTGTGATGCAAACGAGAATGTTGTTGTTCACTTGACTTGGGGTTGCACCTCTGTTTTTTTCTTCTTGTCTTCTTTTGTAGTTTTTTTTCCGCTTTTGTGCAAGTAATTTTTGTAGGTGTGATTATTCTTGATTTTGTGAATCCACTTTGCAGCTTGTGTGGGGTCCTTGAATCATGGCTTGGTGTAGAACGAGTCTTGTTTGGAAAGGCACAAGGCTGAAGTTTTATGGAATTTGGTCGTTGTTTCTTGTTGTTGTGTATCACTATCCTTTTTTGAGTGGCTTTTGGAATTTGGATAGGCTTTTTTTGTAATATTTCTTTTTAGATTATCTTTTGTATGTAAACAACGGTATGGGCTTTAGAATTCTCATGGACTTGAATCATTGTATTTTTGTGTAGCAATTTTCTTGTAATAACAAGAAAAAGATCATGGGCCTCTAAGTTGAAAATAATGGTGATGGGTCTTTATTGTTATTTTTTTGGAATTCAAATGGGCTTTGACAAAAATAATTTGGGCTTTGCAAATTGCAAAATAAAATGATATGTGTTTTGAATGATATTTACTTGAACTCACATGCTTGCAAACCGAATATCTAGAATTTTCATGTAGAATACTTAGCATCTCGAATTAATTTCTCAAAAACGAGCATAACTCAATCCAGAGTCTTTAGAAAATGAACCAATTAATGAATCAACCTATAAACTTGACACAACCTGATATTTTAGTCCACAACAGATGACTTGTATTGGTACCAGAACCCTAATTAAAACTTCCAGCACACCACTTGAATCAATCATTCAGGCTTTGATCTTACAGTAAAACTTGTCTGACCAACATTAGCTCAAACCTAATTGATCATCAGCCATCACTGAATCCAAAAATTCACATTGATAACCTTTAAATGATCCTCAAACCAATTCACCTTAACTCTGTGATATCCTGAGTTTGGACCAAGAATATAAATAACATACTATTTTTGAATTTCTGAATAACAGCTAATGGGTGTATGTGCAGATGAAAATTATATATGGGTAGGACAAATTTGGGGTATGACAGCGTGATTTCAAATGATTTAATATATTTTCGAAAGGTTGTCGTTGGTGGCACCTTAAATTGTTGAGTAATTCTTTTTATAGAAGTTTCAAGGTTTAGGGTGTTATACTCATACCCATACCCAAAATGAGATTATGGTTCCTTCTGATGATTCTTAAATAAAATTGGTAATGTTTCATTATGGATGTTAAAGAATTGATTCATTTTCAATTAGAGCATGATCGAGAGTTAGAGGTTTTATATGTCGATCCTTAGTATATAAAGGATTTTTTGTTTAGAAATGAACGGATGGACATATCGATATTACAACGGTGGTACACGTAAGTACAATTTCTATTTTAATAAGTAGAAATTTTAAATTTGTGCACATCAGTAATTTTAATGTTAAACCTCACTTATTTTTTGAATTTTGTTTAACCATTTAGATATATGCGTCATTTTTTTGTAGAATTAAATAAATAAGATGTTTATGAAATCTTGGACTCATATAGTATTCAATTTACAAATAATTATCAAAAAGTGATTGAAACATACACATCATCATAGTTAAGAGAGAAGACTAAAAAGTGTGACTTAGCACCATTTATGGATTCATGAGTAATTTTGAAATTGTGGTTTGTCTATTATATTTAATTTTTATACTTTACCAATTACTAATTATGCTCGTGTTCATTCAGTGGTCATTGACAATTGATCATCATCTCTCTTCGGCGGAATATGGTAATTACGCTATGTTCCTTAGCCAAATCACTTGAAGCAAAGATGAAACATATACTTTCTACATAAGTTTATATTTTATGAGACTTTTAGTAATATTTATTTTATGCGACTTTGAAATTAGCTTAGTGTGTAATTTTTAAATTCTTTTCAATATTTAAAGTTGTGGAGGGAACCAACATGTTAAACGGAGTTAGAAAGAATCCAACTTTTATACGTCTTTAGTAAGTGTATTATATTTGACATTCATTTATCTATTATTACATGTGTGGTTATATATTCATGTAATGTTTAAATTTATAGATGAGGAAATAGTCAGGAGGATACAAGTGTGGATATTATGTCATGGAACACATGATAAACATTATCTCTGTTGGCATTATTGATTCTTGGAAGCACGTTATACCGTTTGCATAAAAGTTTGTTATAGATGTTTAACGATGTTAGGAAATATGGTTGGACCTAACTCAACCCTACGAAACCGGTTGGTAGAGTGAGGATTACCCCCAGTTATAAACACGTGGTCAGATCATATATTGTCCGATGTGAGACTCTTAACACACCCCCTCACGCTTAGGACTTGACAACTAAAGCGTGGAAATAAATGGTGGGTAGTCTGATAGCAGAGACTATAGTAGGTGGTCCACCAGATCTTAAACCAAGTCTCTTGATATCATGTTAGGAAATATGGTTGGACCTAACTCAACCCTATAAGACCGGTTGGTAGAGTGAGAATTACCCCACTTATAAACACGTGTTCAGACCATATATTGTCCGATATGAGACTCTTAACAAAGGACACTACGTACAATTCACACAAGAAGACTTGAAAGACATTCGCACACGTTGGGCATCTTGCTTCAATGCGATTTATATGTCACATTGATTGTATCAATCAAATTGTGGTGAAATGTGATTGAGAATCGAACTCATAACCTTCTGACATTTTACCATGGTTGACTGTGGTGACCATAGTGAAATGTGGCATGCTACCTAAATTATCATCATGGTCGCTCGTCTGTAATAAAAAGTAACACATTTATTACCACACTCTATATTACCACGATCTATTACGCGTGATAATATTCATTTTTCAACTGTAGTGAAAGACAGTAAGAATTCTTATGTTTTAGATTTAGCTATCGAAGATATCTTGTTTTTTAATATGTATTTTTTTTTATGAACGATCTATAATATAATTGAGTTCACTCTTTAAACTCATATCATTAGACGTTTAGATAATATCAATTTCTCAAAAGAAATGTTTGTGAGATGGTCTATTTTGTGTCTTGTTCATTAAGATTCCTTAATAAAATTTAGAAGAAAAAAGAGAACCATTAATCAAGGAGGAGAACCATTTCAAATTTGTGATAATGTTGAATACTTTTCAACCTACTAGCATCATGTTACTCAACTATGTGGGATTATAGATACAAAACAAGAGAAAGATGTGACTCACAAAGACTAAAGACTAAAAGAAGACAGCAATCAACATCAACTAGAATTGGTAAACATGCAAAGCATGAATTATTGTTCTTACATATTTAGTGGCTATTATGCCAAAATGTTGATTATAGACTTATAGTGGGAGTATCCACAATCTTATTAAATTACGCATTTTCAAACCATTGGATATGTGAATTTATACTTTCAAGTTAAAGAATCTATATATTAAAAATAAATAACAACTAAATTCTAACAAGAATATTATGTGATTAACTTATAGGAATGAAAATAAATTAGACTAACTCAAATTTTATATATTTTTTAAAAATTTGATTCTGATTAATATTATATTATGATCTGACATTTTTAAAAATCTATTCTATCTAAAAATTTATTTAAAATTTTGTTTCATATTAAAGTTTTTAAATAGTTAATTTACATAATGTTTTAACATTAAAAATAAGGTATTTTATAAACTATTTAGCTTATTTTCTAATATACACATACATACATACATACATACATACATACATACATACATACATACATACATACATACATACATATATACATACATATATATATATATATATATATATATATATATATATATATATATATATATATATATATATATATATATATATATATATATATATATATATATATATAAAAACTTTTTTAATAATATAAATATAATATATTTAATTAAATAGGCCTTTAAAAATTTTAAATTTAATCCTTTTAACAAATATATCAAGCTTAAATTTAGCATTTAATTACAACTGTTAAACCTATAAAAAATATTTACCCTCCAACCATATTAAAAAAATATATATATTTTACTTTAGATTTATAGAGTATACAATATATTGGGTCTATAAAGAAATATATATTGTTTAGATATATTAAGATGAAATAGTTTTTTCATTGTTAATTCTAAAATCACGATAGAGTGGTTCTGATTAGGAATAGGAATAGGTATTTATGAAGGTTTATTAGGTAAAATATATAAAATTGAAAAGACAAGTTTGTTTCGTAGAGAGTCTTCTTTTTCTTAAGCTAGTAGGAGTAGTCATTTCCTCATTCACGCCAAATACTATATCGTAACAATTAGGTAAAACGAATAATAAATATAGTCGTTTTTTCAATCACGCCAAATGCATACCAAAAAGTCTTATATCTTTGTGTATAATATAAGAAAAAATTGATTAAACTTACAATGATCAATATATATATATATATATTATCAACAATTTTTTTATTCTCTTGAAAAATGTTTTCAAAAGAGGTCATTTAAAAAAAATCTTATTAAAACATTTTAACAATTTATTGTTACAAATTGTAATTCGATATTCTGATTGAAAGTTATCATTCGACTGTATTGAATTAATTAGTCAAAGTTCAGGAGTCAGCAATATTCGACAGAGACGAATACATAATATGGTAGTGTCGAAATGTAACTTGTAATTTTGTATTTTATATTTTGTATGTTTTGGATTTTGGTTGGTTTGTATAGTTTAGGTATGGACTTTAGTTGCTTATATAAAAGGCTTTGTAAGATATAAACATAAAATTTTACTCAATCATAATTTTCATAATTCAGTTTACAATTTTCTCTCTTTTTTCTCTTCTTCTTCTTCTTCTCCGTCTTTCATTTTTCTTGAAAATATTTGTTCTAACAAATTAGTATCAAGGAGTCTGGTTGCGATTCAGAGAGAATCTGTAATAGCAAGTGGAACAACAACATTAATGCAATCTTTAGCGAATCTACCAGTTTTTCAAGGGGAGAACTACGAACAGTGGATTGCGCAGATGAAAGTCATCTTCAGATTTCAAGACGTGTCTGAAATCATGAACGATGAAGTACCGGTGTTTGAAGCAAATGCATGTGATATTCAACAAGATGCGCACAAGAAACGAAGAAAGAAAGATGAAAAAGGTTTGTTCTTGATTCACCGGTGTGTGGATTCTAATGTGTTTGAAAATATTATTGAAGAAGAAACAGCGAAAGGAGTGTGAGACAAGTTGAAAAGCTTGTACGACGAAGATGAAAAACTAAAAAGGGTGAAGTTGCAGACGTTGAGAAGCAATTCGAGATGACTCCGATGAAGAAAGTTGAATCAGTCTCAGAATATCTTTCACGTGTGGTGTTGTTAATGAGCCAGATGAAGTCGCATTACTACAGAAATAATTTTTAGTAGCGCATGAAAAGACAACGCTTTTTGAAAAACGCTGCTAAAGAGTCAGGAAAAAAAAAGAAAAAAAATAATAGACTTTAGACAGCGCTGCTAAAGGTGGTGGTTATTGTTAACAATAGAAAGCGCTTTATAAAAAGCGCTGCTACAAGTAGGGCCCTACGAAAGCGCTGCTATAGGGTCACCTATGAGAGCGCTTTCAGAAAGCGCTGCTAAAGGGGTCATTCTAAGAAAGCGCTTTTATAAAAGCGCTGCTATAGGTCCTGCCTTAGCAGACCTTAGAGAGCGCTTTTATAAAGCGTTGCTAAAGACCATGCAAAAGCGTTGTTGTAGGATTAAGTGGCATAAATTTAAAAAAAACCCAGAAAATTCATAAACAGAAATAGTCGGGGGTTTTGGCATTCTTACGCTTGCAACACATAAAAAAAACAACCCAGCGAATACCTACGTCCATTGCTTCCGGCCGACCGCCTCCGTCCGTCGTCGTCTTCCATTTCTTCCGTCGCCGTCTTCCATTTTCGCCTCCGTCCGTCCGTTTTGACGGTCTGTCTTCGCCCTCCACCCATTCTGTACAAAATCTACAGGTTTGCTTCGAACCAATCTTGCAATGTTGTTATTTGTTTCATACTGTTAGCTTTCTATGCACACCAATAGTAAAAAAAAGGTTGTTAACATTTTCACAGTTTCTTATTACATTTTATTTCTATATAGCAGTTGTAAAGTTGTTCTGCATATTCCATCTCAGTTTCTTATTACATTTTATTTCTATATTAGACTTCGACTATCATTCGCACTACATTGTTACATTTTTTTCGGTTTTGACTAATACGAGTGTTGAGTAGTTTGTTTCGGTTTTGATACAAGATTAACATTTTGTTTAGGTTTGATATTGTTTACACTATTTTGATGTTATTGATGTTATTGTTGTTGATGAAAGTAAATGAATTATTTATGTCTGTTAATTTTGATCGTTTCCAAGAATTATTTAATGTTGATGATGTTATTAATTTTTTCTATTATATGGGTTACCTGTGTAGAGCAAGATTGTGATCATTTCCAAGAATCCTACTGTGTAGTTCTAGAAGTTGGTGATTTATCTACAGGTGCTACAGGTATTCGCTATTTTTGTTTAGCTTTCTTAGTTTAGTTTAGCCTACTTAATTAGTATGAATAAAAATAGATGTCTTCTAATCGATTGTCAAAAGAGTACGAGAATGGGGTATCAAAATTCGTTAAGTTTGCTGTTGAACACGCCAAAGACCCCAGTAGGATCACATGTCCTTACTTAGGTTGTTGTTATGGGCGTCAGATTGACGCAGTTCAGTTGGAATCTCATTTAATGAAACATGGAATTGATCAAAGTTATACATGTTAAACATTACATGGTGAGATAAGTAATGAGAATTTCGAACCGGGGGATAATACGACCTATGCTTCAAAGGACAATGGCAGGGATACATATGATTGTGATCGAGTTGAAGAGATTGCAGAAGCACTTGAAGAAGATCTTCAGGATTGTCCCAATATGTTTGAGAGGTTGGTAAGCGATGCAGAGAAACTGTTGTATAAAGGTTGCACTACTTTCACAAGATTGTCCGAGATATTAAAGTTGTACAACTTAAAGGCGGGTAATGGATGGTCGGATAAAAGTTTCACAGAGTTGTTAGCCCTACTACAAGAGATGCTTCCGGAGGATAATGTTCTTCCCAATCGAACTTATGAAGCTAAAAAAATGTTATGCTCTATTGGCATGAGCTATGATAAGATACATGCTTGTCTAAATGATTGCATTTTGTTTCGAAATGAATATGCATCATTAAATGAGTGTCCTAAATGCGGTGTATCTCGGTATAAGAAAAAGTTGTCACCAGCAAAAGTCTTATGGTATTTTCCTATAATTCCGAGATTTAGACGCATGTTTCATAGTGAAACAAATGCAAAACACTTGACTTGGCATGCAGATGATAGAATTATAGATGGGAAGTATCAACATCCGACAGATTCACCACAGTGGATGAAAATTGATAATGAGTATCCTGATTTTGGAGAAGAAGCTAGAAACCTTCGCTTGGCATTATCGACTGATGGAATGAATCCGCATGGTCTACAAAGTATCTCACATTCCACATGGCCTGTAACTATTATGATTTATAACCTACCTCCATGGCTATGTATGAAGTGTAAGTACATGATGTTATCTATGTTAATTTCTGGCCCTAAACAACCAGGGAATGACATAGACGTATACTTGACACCTTTAATCGAAGACCTAAAGAGTTTGTGGGAGAACGGTGTGGAGGTTTATGATGGATATATGAAATAAAGTTTCAATTTAAGGGTGATGTTGTTTGGCACAATTAATGATTTTCCAGCATACGAAAATTTATCGGGGTATAGCATTAAAGCTCAATGTGTGTGTCCTATCTGTGAAGAAAACACAGATTGGACGCGATTGGAATTTGGTCAGAAGAATGTCTTTCTTGGTCATCGTAGATTCTTAAATTCTAATCATCACTACCGTGGGTGGAGAAAAGCATTCAATGGAAATTCAGAACAAGGTAGAGCTCCACCTACATTGACCGGCGAACAAATTTTTGAAAAGGTGAAAGATGTGAGTACTAAGTTTGACAAGCCTTATGCTCATACGCAACAGTGGTGGGAGACGCAATAGGATCGTATGTTGCATGGCCGTCAAATCTCATTTTCATAGATGATGAGGTAGGTTGAACACCATTATGAAGTATTCAAATGTTTTACGACCCATACATGAAAGTTATTCTTACATTTACATTTACTTATTTACATGATGATCTTAGACTCCTACAAAATCCAAATCAAAAGATAAGAGAATTATTATGTGGGAAACTGATTCAACTGCATCAAAAAAAAACAGGTACTATTACAGTTACACGATGATCTTATTATACATTACTGAATTTATATGACTTTTAGGTTCATGATCAACAGTTGTAACAAGTCAGCAAGGGTAAGATGCATGAATCTAGCAAGGTGCCCAACAAAAAAAGGCCGAGCCAAAAAAAGCATATGTTCCTCGATTTAGGTTGTGCCTTGAAACATATGTAGGAACAACAGATGTGGCTGAGGGTGACATCCGTCAAATACCTATGCAGGAAGGTATTTTCGGTTTTGAATATGTCGAAACAATTGCCAAGGAGGATTTGGACCAGATTTTCCAACATTCTGAATTGGGCATGGGTGTTATGCATTCCTACATCAGGTAGTACTCCGATCAATTTTAATTAAATAATTGAACAATTTATTTGCTCATTTAAATGAATATTTTAATGTTGATTATGTTTTTATTTAAGGTTATTGTATGACAAGATGTTGGTCCCGCATGATTTGACTTCAAGATTCGTATTCTTATCTGCTAGTTGTATCAACATACGGTCAATCAATCACACTCCAGATGTAGCCAGAGATTACATAGTCAAATCATTTATGGCCGCAGATACAGAGAAATTGTACTTTTTGCCATATAATACTGGTCATGGGTTAGATTTTATTCTAAATTCATTTATTATAATTATTCGTTTTTTGCCATTCTATATAATATTTTCGTCTAAACTTTTGTCTTATTTTACAGTGGACACTGGTTGTTGGTCGCGATTAATTCGATAAAAAAAATAATGTATTATCTGGATTCATTGGATGGTGATCAAACAAAATATTCTGATATGAAGACTATGGTTGATATGTAAGTGAAGAGATATACTGTTATGAATAATTATCTTTATTTATCATGTCAGATTGTTCTAAATATTCGTTTATATTATGTTAGAGCTATACAAATATTTCGATCGCAAAGAAAAGCAATAGTGCCAAAAAGGAAGGCTAACAACATTAGCTGGATCAGAGTGCAGGTATATTTTCACATTTTTTATTGTTATAGTGATTCTACTTGATAAAACTATTTAAACTATATATCCTGATAAATGATCGTTTATATTTTCCATTTACAGTGTCCTCGTCAGCGCAATGGGATTGATTGCGGATATTTTGTATTGCGCTTTATGAAGGAAATTATTCACTCGGGTCAAATAGATATTCCAATCATGGTATGGATAAATTCGTAAGTTATATGATTTATTTTAATAATTAACCGATATTTCATCTGAGTAATTAGTTTTAAAACTAAATCGTGCATGTTATGTTATATTATGTAGTACTTTGATGAATTCAAGTGTGGTACTTACTCGAAAGCAGGATTGGAAGAAATTAAGGAGGAATGGTGTCAATACATTATTGAGTTGAGAATTGTATAAGGTATATGTATCTTCAAATATTGATGCGGGATAATAATATTTCTGGAAGTCGTATGTATTTGTAAAGTTAACAGTTTTGTAATTATATGTAAATTGACTGTATTTGTGAAATTGTTATGAGGATCGACTTGTGTTGAATTATATATAAGCAGGTTTATGTGAATTACAATGATTATGGCCAAAGTGTTGAATTACAATGTATATATAAGGCCAAAGTGTTGAATTACAATGTATATATAAGGTCAAAGTGTTAAATTAAAGGCCTGAATCATAAGCAGATGAATGTAATTGTTATAAGCAGGTTTATCGGGAAAAAAATATTAAAAACGTGAAGAATAGACAGCGCTTTTAAGTAAAAGCGCTGCTAAAGGGGGGGCATAGAGAGCGCTAAAAAAAGCGCTGCTATAGGGGGGAGGGGGAAGAATAGGCAGCGCTTTTGAAAAGCGCTCTAAAGGGGGGGAGGGGGAAATAGGCAGCGGTTCTGAAAAGCGATGCTGTATGGGGGGAATAGGCAGCGCTTTTGAAAAGCGCTGCTAAAGGGGGGAAAAGCGCTGCTAAAAGTGCTGCTAAAGGGGGCCTATAGAAGCGCTTTTTCCATTAAAAAAAACGTTGCCTTTATCTTTAGCAGCGCCACTTTAGGCAGCGCTTTTAAGCGTTGCTAAAGGCCAAAAAAAGCGCTGCTAAAGGTCTTATTTGGCATAGTGTCGTGTGGTGAATCAATCAACGATTTGCAGAGGATTGAAAAAGTGTTGAAATCTCTGACTGCAAAGTTTGATTACATTGTAGTGTCAATTGAAGAATTCATGAACCTAGATGAGATGAAATTAGAAGAACTTCAAGCTTCATTAGAGGCTCGTGAGATGAGGCTGAAGTAGAGGAACTCAGAAAAGGGGAAGGTAGTTGAACAGACACTACAAGCAAGATTAATTAAGAAATCTGGAAAAGAGAAGGGAAATAATCTTGCTAATGATGAGAAATCAAGAAAGAACTCAAAGAATTACTCTGATGTATTTTGGGAAGAAAGTAGACATGAAGGAGGTGCAGTGTTACAACTGTCAAGGATTTGGTCACTATGCTCGAGACTGTCGAAGAAAGAAGAAAGCAGGAGTAAAAGATAGTGGTGAAGTGCAATATGCACATGTTGAAGATAATGATTCAGATGATGTTTTACTCATGGCCAACACTCAGTCGAACACTGAGCAAACCAACATGTGGTACCTGGATTCAAGATGCACTAACCACATGATTGACAATAAAATATGGTTCATCAAGCTAGACGAATCATTCGAGAAAGTGATAAAGTTTGCAGATGGAAAGCACATCAAATCAAATGGAAAGGGAGATATTTATGTTGTCAGGAAGGATGATCAAAAACCAACATCACTTATGTGTTATATGTATCATCAATGACAAGTAACTTGATAAGTGTAGGTCAATTACTTGCAAAAGGGTACAACATGAAGATAGAAAAGAATCATATGAAGGTGTATCATCGTGATGGCAGTCTGGTTCTGAAGGCACCCTTGGAAGACAACAGGATCTTTAAAGTAGATATCAAACCAGTTGATTACAAGTGTTTTTCTTTGACTGCGGAAGAAGACAAGAACTAGTTGTGGCATCATAGATATGGACATCTAAACTTCAGAAGTTTAGGTATGCTAAACCAGAAGAAGATAGTGTGTGGCTTGCCTCAAGTGAAAGAACTAAGTCAGGTGTGTGGGGAATATTATAAAGCTAAGTAGGCTAGAAAAGCATTCAACCATGACTTTCCAATGAGGTTGAAGGAAAAGCTAGTGTTAGTTCACTCTGATGTGTGTGGACCATTTGAGGTGATGTCAAATTGAGGTAATTATTACTTCCTAACCTTTATAGATGAATTTAATAGATATATATATGGATTTATCTTATTGAAAAGAAGAGTGAGGTATTCACACTACTCAAGAAGTTCAAATTGCATGTTGAAAAGCAAACTCGATGCAAGTTGAAGAAATTGAGAACTGGTGGTGGTCGTGAATACACCTCTCGAGAATTTGCTAGATTTTGCAATGAGGAAGGTATAAAGCATGAGGTCATTTCACCCTATACACCTAATCATAATAGAATTGATGAGAGGAAGAACCAAAGTATACTAAACATGACTAGGAGCATGTGGAAAGCTAAAAATATGCCAAAGAGATTTTGCGCTGAAGCAGCTTCGACAGCATTATACATACTAAATAGATGTCCAACCTAGAAGATTGTCGAGAAGACTCCTTATGAGGCTTGGACAAGTGTGAAGCCGAATGTTAGACATCTTAGAGTCTTTGGATCAATGTGCTTCCGGCATGTACGTGAACACTTAAGGAAGAAACTAGATGATCAAAGTCAGACTATGGTGCTCATATGTTATCATTTGACTGGTGCATACAAGTTGTACTCACCAAATGATGATAAACTAGTGATCAATCGAGATGTTATAATGGATGAAAGAAAATGGTATGATTGGAGTCATGGGTCAGTTCGACAAGAGTCAGATACAATTACAATTGTGCTTGAAGAAGACCAACAAACTAAAGTCCCAACAAATTGAAATGTGGAACCTCCTGAGCAAAATGTTAGAAGATCAACTAGAATAAGAACCGAGTCGACAAGGCTAGTTGGATATGAGAGATCTCTAGATCAATAAGTCGATGTGGATGGTAACTTGATAGAAGAAGAAATGATGATGGATGAAGCATAACCAAATAATTTGGATCAAGCCATGAATGATTCAAATTAGTTAGCAGCCATGGAAGAAGAACCCATGTCAATTGAGAAGAACAAGACCTGGGAGCTTGTCAAAACGTTATTCAAGAAGGATGTGATGATTTGTTGATTACAGGTGCAGATGAAGTCGAGATAAGAAAAGTCAAGTTGAAGTTGATGCAAGAGTTTGAAATTTTCAACCTAGGGAATTTGTCATATTTCTTAAGGATGGAGTTCAAAGTCACAAGGGAAGGTGTTCCTGCACCAAAAGAAGTATGCCCAATATATCTTCAAGAGGTTCAAGATGAGCACTTGTAATATAGTTTCCACCCCATTAGAAACTAGAGAAAAGTTAAGGAATGAGACAAATAATGAGTTTGTAAGTGTGACGTTGTATAAACAAATCAATGGATTTTTGAGGTATTTTTGCAATACCAGGCCAGACATTTGTCAAAGTGTCAGATCGTTAAGTAGATTCATGGAGAAACCCCAAGAATGTTATCTCAGTATAGTTAAGAGAGTGTTGAGATACATAAAGGGTATGATTGATCATGGTGTGTTAATACCACGACAGACGAAGATCAGAACAAATGTAGAAGTATATGGTTACACTGATTCAGATTTCAGTGGAGATCAAGACGAAAAGAAGAGCAATGTATTCTACATATTCAAGATTGAAGGCGCTCCAATCTCATAGAGATCAAGGAAGAAAAGCATTATGGCTTTGTCATCACGTGAAGCTAAGGATATGGTTGCATCATATGTAGCATGACAAGCAACATGGATAGAAATGTTTCTTGAAGAGCTCAAGTTAAAAGAACCTAGGAAAATAAAGTTTGTCGACAACAAGTCAGCTATTGACCTGGCGGATCATCCGGTGTGTCATGGTCGAAGTAAGCATATAGAAAGGAAATATCAATTTCTGAAGGATCAAGTCAACAAAGAAAAACTTGAACTTGAGCATTGCAAAACAGAAGTGTAACTAGCTGACATACTCATCAAACCTCATAAGAAAGTCAGGTTCGACGAGTTGAAAAGAAGCATCGAGATGAGGGATGGATCATCATGAGGGAGAAACATTCACATTGAGTCAAACAACCACCTAAAGGTCAAAGACTCAACCAAAAAAGTGAAAGAGATACCACATATTCACCTAAAACCTTAAGGTGATAAGTGTATGAGTCCTCTTACTTATTGTTGCACCCCAAAATTTGCCTAACCTTTTCTCACCTGGTTTATGTTTCATAGCATTAGCATATCATCATCATTAGCATTTGCATAGCATAGCATTGTTCACCTGTGTAGGGGATCAAGTGGTGTTTATATCCAGAGAAGCCTAGCCAGAGGGTTATTCAAGTTTGAGAAGTCACCATAATCATCAGAAAGGGGGCTGGGTTCTTAAGAAGTTCATTTGCTTGTATGGGGTTTAGTCTCCTACTTTGAGGACCAGTTAAAGATCAGTAGTGGATTGTAAGGCCTTGATCAAGGAGAATGTGTGGGTAGAGCTTATTGAAGTGTCTTGAAGGTCATGTTGGAGCTCAAGCAAGTCATTTTATCAAGTGCAAGAGCCACCGTTGAAGGGGATGCAACTAGGGTTTCATCTGGTTAACCCTAGGTCAAGGAGAGCAGTTGAAGAAGATCAAAGCCTACTTCTAGGTCATTGAAATCATGAAATGATATGTTAAGGCATATGAGAGGTTGTTTCAAGATCAAGTTGAGAAGAATCAAGAGTGGTTGGAGTTGCTAAGTCAGGGTTCCTAGGGTAAAATCCCATGTTTAGTACCAAACTTCCAAGCCATGTAAGTCAAGATACAAGCCTCATATGACTTTGGCTTCCACGTGAATGTTGTAGAGGATGTTCTTAGATTTAATTTGAGTACTAGAAGTCATTCATATGATTTGTAGAACTCAGGTTATGAGCCAGACAAGTTACAGGTCCTCAGATGCCTCTGAAATTTGGCTGTGAAAATCATCTGACTTCCAAGCTATTTTTGACCTAGAAGGAGGTTTCATCTGAACTTTTGGTGAACATGAAAGTTGTTCCTCATGATCTTATCTTTCCAAATTGTATTAGAAGTCTTCATTCTGGTTTGTGGAGCTCAATTTATAAGCTTTACAAGCCAGGAGTATTTTGGGAAAGTAAGATTATATGCCATTTTCAATCATAGGTCAAAATCTCCAACTTGCACGTGTCAAATGGATTTTTGTTCAACATGGAACTTGTTTAAAATGTGGTTTTTAGGCTAACCAAGAGCTCATGGTGAATTGGTTTGGCTCATATCAAAGATTGGTGTGAAGTGGTTTGAAGAAAGAAGAAATTCAAAGGTTTGAATGTTGAAAAATTCAAATAAATGGTCATGTGCACAAAATATGCCAAATGAGTACTTGATTTGATCAGAAATTATGTTTTAGAGACATTGTCAATTTTGTATTTTTCATTTGAAGTATAATTCATGGCATTTCATAAGGTTTCTTCATTTATAAGTTACATCACACAAATCATTCACCAAGGCAAATTGGAGGCTCTTTGTGGTCTAATTTCACTCAAGGATTGTTCAGCAAGCTGACCAAAGCTTCAGAAGCAAGCTATTGAAGGCAAAACATGCATATCACCATTGAAATTTTTGGAGAAAAGTTGGAATTGGATTTTTGATTTTGGGCATGGGTCTTACCTCTAGAAGGTTCTAAATCACTCTATAAAGGTTTAGGAACTCATCAGAAGCAAGGTTGGTGACTGATTCGTGCTGAGCAGAGAGAGAGCCATTGGAATTTTCAAGCTTCCACTCAAAACCGTTTCTTGGATTCAAGCAAGTTTCTGATCAAATTGAAGGTGCTAAAGGCTTCTATCATCATCATTGAGTGATTCTGGAAGATTTGGGAGCAAGATTCAAGCCAGAAACACCACAATCGAAGCTTAATACCAGGTTTCCATTTCTTGAAATTGCACTCAATTTATGCATTTTCATTAGCTTAGATTCATGTGGTAAGGTTGCCATTAGAATATAGATGATTTCTGGACAGTTAATTTGAGGATTGGTGGCAATTTAAGAATGGATCCATTTTCGGTTAGGATGTAGAATTCTTCAATCTTGGAGTTTTAGATCATTTAATTAGTATGGTTGTAATCCTCGTGAAAATTCCATCAAGTTTCATTCAAAAATCGTGGCGTTTGGTTGAGTATTGAGGGAGATAAGGTTGTTCAAAGTTTGCCGGAAAAGCTTTGTTTCGTCCGGCCATGGTGCTGCGCGCGTGTTGCTGTTTGCAGAGAATTTAAAAAAAAGAAGAAGATGAAGTCACAGTCGTCCACGCGTGAGAAGAAGGGAGACTAATTCCACATATCCTACGATGCTGGGCGCGCCACGTAATCCCCTCCCCCACACGACGTTGTTTCGATTAGTGGAAATGTTACAAGCTTTTCGGCGCGCTGCGAACACCTTGGAGGCGTGAGGTCGATTCCCTGCGTGACCATCTTTGTTGTTTAATTGAGAGGAACTGAATGAATTAATTTACGTTGGGCCTTGGCTGTATGTACTATTCACGCCTCCCCCTTGTAGGCCCATCATGAAATAAAACGTGGAATCACTACTTTTTGACCCCCCCCCCCCCCCCCCCGGCGTTATTTCATTAGGTGAATAATTTTGCTGAATTGAACTCAATTGGGCCCAGCACCCAGGTGCTGTTAGAACCCCCCATCCATGGGCCCAGGCGTGTGAGCCTTGATTTTCTTGCTGACTACACCCCTTCCATGTTAATTGTTTTAATTTTTTTTCTTCATTTTTTTTGTTTTAATTGCTTGAGATTTAATTCATAAAAAAATAGTGAATATCATAAATAAATTCTGAAAAAATTTGTGGATATAGATTGAGATGTTTAGGATTTTATCATGCTTTTTATTTTAATTTTACATGCATTTTCCATTTTATTTCATATTTTCTTTTTAGTGCACTTTTAATAATGAAATAATGTTGTTCTGAATTTGTTCATTTTCTTTCTCTCTCATATTTTGGAGTTTGATCTTGAAATTTTGTGTGCTGGCTGTATACATGTTAATGTTGCTATGTGATTTTTGTTATGATTTTTATATGATTTTAAATAAGATTTTAGGATAGTTGTTTAGGAGTGTTCTTTAGTGAATTCCTTTAGTGCACCCTTGAAGCTTTGGATTTAACTTGAGCATTTTGATTTAGATTTAGCTTCTGATTTTTCTACCATAGAATGTTGACACATATAGGATATTGTAGTATTTTCTTTAGATTTTTTAGGATTGATTTTACTTTAGTTCCCTATTTTGCAAATTGACCTTAGAATAGGAAATCATTAGGAGATAACATTTGATGTACTTTAGAGATTCAAGTAGGTAAATGATATTTCCCTAGAATTATCCCCCTTTCAAACACTCCTTTGCTTAATTAGGATCCTTCATTGTGGGTATAATTCCTCCTGTGGAGGAATTCCCTGCCTTTCACATTGGAGTCGAGCCTAAGCAAGCTCTCTAAAGGAAATGGATTTGGTTGAGTGTCTGTGGTAGGTTCCTGTGGAACTTACCTTGCTTCTCATCTCCATTCTCCTAAAATCCCCTCATTCTTTCCTCTTTAGGAACCTTCTTGAGGTAGCACAGTCCCTCCTGTGGGGGGAATATGGCACACCTCTTGAAGGAGCCAAACCCTTAGGTTTCCCCAAAGATCTTTTTGTTGGTTGAGTGCCTAGGATAAGCTCCTGTGGACCTTACCCTAGCCTCCCAACACCCAATTTCCTTCCTTAGGATTGAAGCTTGTTTGCTTGCTTGTCATGAATTCCTTTCCTTCTCTTGAAGATGGTGGACTTGAAGAACAGTTACAGACTTTGGATTGGATTGCTTCCAGAAGATTGCTCTGCTGTGGAGATTGTTGGCTTGTTTTCCCTGTCTATTTTCTTCTTGTTTAACTGAATTGATGTGTATTGATGTGACTTGCTTGGAGTGTTGCATTAGTAGTAGGCTTCATGTATACGATCATAGGCCTAAGAGCATCTTAAGGGTTGAGTTTCTCCCCTTGCTTGTATTGCATTAGAGGTTGAGTTTCTCCCTCTGCTTGTATTTTTACTGCGTGGCTTTGCTTGCTGGTATTTGGTAGAGCTCAGCTCCCTTGCCTGTGTGGTTTGTGGTCTGTTTGATTGCATTTACTTTCTTTTATTATCTTTGTCGTTATTCATATCTGGCTTGAGGTTGAGATGAGCTTGTGGAGGCTTATGCCCCACACATATTTCCTCCCTCACTTGCATTGCATGCATCTTTACAGTAATTTCTTTACAGTTTTTCTGTTTACTGTTTGATTTCCATTGCCATGTTCCCCTAGGAACTCTGACTTCTCTTATTCAAGAGAAGTTATGACAAACATTAGGATTCTAACCATGCATGATAACATTAGTTAGTTTCCCCTCTAACCTCAACCGTAGGACGAATATTGCATGATAACTGTAGGATCGAGTCAGTTTCCCTGTAGAGAGTTTGTTTCTCTTCTTATCTCAAACAACAGTAAAAAACATAATAAAGGAAAGTTAGTACAAGTGCGTTACGAGCCTTAAGCTACTTGGGAAATGATGATTGAGCGGTCTCCTCTCAATCATCTAGAGTGTTCAGTATATGTCCTTTGGACGATATGCGACGCATTCGCTCCTAAGTCATAGTCTCTAGTGCTGTACAAGCTACAGACAACTAAAAAACACTTCTTCCGTAAAAAACAAAAAACAAAGATCAAACATCTTTTTGTCCTCTTGGACCCTAATCCCTTGGAAACCCTTTTTCAGAAGGAGAGTTTTGTTAACTTTCAGTTCTACCGCAAACGGTAATTCCTAAGTCTCCAAAGGTCGAGCTGCAAACACCAACTATTGGAACTGTCTGTTAACTTTACTTGGATAAAAAACAGCTGAACAAACCTGTGTTCTTCGTAGCCCGAACTACGTTTGCTCTGATCTTCCATGCCGTATGAAAGTACGTAGGCACAAGATGCGATATCTTGGCGAGCAACCTTCCCCCTTTTACCCGTAGTTAGGCGAACTACGTTGACTCTGATTTCTTGTTCCAGACGGGAATACGTAGGCATAAAGTGCGATACTTTGCCGAGTCATTTTCTTTTCTTTTTAGACCAGACTTTTAGTGTAGATAGATGTAACAAACCCGTCAGATAAACACAACAAGCATGGATCCCATCGAGTACGATGGACGTGAGGGGTGCTAATACCCTCCTCTTGCGTAACCGACTCCCGAATTCAGACAATGGTTGCGATGACCTTGTCTTATACCATTTCGTCAGGTTTTTCCAATCGTTTCCTTTCCCGTTCTAAGGGATAAATAACGAAAGGTGGCGACTCTTCTGTTTTGCCGGCACCTTATTTTCGCAGTAGCGACGCTTATAAAGTGTTCAACCTCCACTTTTCTAAGCAATGTGAGACTTAGAACTCACACTTGTTTCTCAACACAACTCACACTTGTTTCTCAATAATGAGAAGTCTCGAGAACATGAATTAAAGGGTGTGTTAGAAGTTGTAATTCGATGTTTTGATTGAAAGGTAGCATTCGATCGTGTCAAAGTAGTTAGTCGAAGTTCAGAAGTCTGTCAAATACAACATATAGTAGTGTCGAAATGTAACTTGTAATTTTGCATTTTACATTTGTACGTTTTGGGCCTGAGCTTTAGTTTGCCTATATAAAAGATTTTGTATGATGTAAACATAGAACTTTACTCAATCATAATTTTCATAATTCAGTTTATAATTTTTTTCTGTTTTTTCTCATCTTTCTTGAAAATATTTGTTTCAAACATTTATTAATTCTTGTATCACTTTTTCTATATAAAAAAATAGAAAAGAGTTTTTGAATAAATTTTTTGATTTAAAAGATTAGTTTCTGCAATAATATCAAAACATACTTAATTTATGCCAATTATTTTAGAAAACCTATTATTTAAAAGTTCGAAATTATCAAAGATTGTGTTGGACATAGTTCATCATATAAACAAAAAGAAATGGAATGTAATGATATATTCATGTCATCATTATTGATAACAAGGACCGCCCAAAAAAATATGAGTGAAACAAGGACCACCAAGATTATTATAATTCTAGGCGAACGATATCCACTAATAGAAGTTTTGTTATTGACAAATAAACCTAATAATAGTCATAATTAATTACAATATCACTAATAATCATTCTCAATTATACAAAACTACAAAATAGTTAACTCCCTTATTATTATTTTGGTTTTTCGGAGAGACACGGTAGGGATTTTAATTTGAGAAAATTTTTGCAAAAATTATTTTATCTGATGTTTTAAAAATAAGAAATTTTTTTACATATGATTTTGTTGGATAAAAATAGCGGTTGAGTGATAAATTTGTTTATAATTTATAGTTTATAATTATTGGCTAATGATTGGCAATTTATAATTTATGATTGATGATTCATGATTGATAGCTTATAATTTATAGTTGATAAATTAATTAAAATGTTTAATAAAATTAACAGCTCAATTAGTTGATAAATTTAAATGACATAAAGACATTTAACATATAATTATTTGATTTAAATTAAAATAAATTATAAAAACTAATATAAAATTTTAGTAAAAATAATAAGGATAAAAATGAAAAAAAATGATAAATTATAAATTAAAACATTATTTAAAATAACGTCTAAAAAATAAGTTATGAGTTAGAAAAATAAATTATAAAATCTTGATGAAAAGACTGTTATTAAACAGATCTTTTATTGATATATAAGCTTATAAGTTATAAGCTCAAAAAATATCTCGTCAAATAAAGTCAGAGTTGATTTCTTCGAAAACACTTCGAAAATGGATAAAAGTTTTTTCAAAAGTGTTTGGAGATGCGGATGAAAAATAATTTTTTTCCAAAAATATTCCGATTTTCAATCATGTTTAGATTACCAAAATATATTCAATTAATATATTTTTTCAAATTTATATATTGATTTTTTTTGCATTTTATGTAATTTATTTAATAAAAAATCTATAACAAATATATAACGTTAATAAAAGAGAGATCTAAAAAAATTATTTTAAATAATAAATTTAATAAAAAGTTAAATTCTTAATTTATTATAAATAATTTGTGAAATTTGATAAACAAAATCTCCGCGAAATTTATGAAGAAAAAAAAAAGGAAAATCAATGTAAAGACCCAAAGGCAAAAATAACAAATAAAATTTGTGGTGGGGATGGAGATGGATACCCATCCAACCACATTGAGTTCTCTTGATGTGCAAATGTTATATATTTTTGCAATTTAAAAATATTTATTGAATTTGATCATTTTAGTTATAAATAAAAAATATAGAATAATAATTTATTCAATTATGCATATTGATTATTTTTGTTATCATAAAAAAATTATGAGTGATGTATATAATATTAATTATATAATATATTTAAAAAACAAGGTAATTAAAATTTTAATATTTTTACCCATTCACGGAGGAATTGATTCTTCAATTTTGAAATCAATCTGTTTATGTACATTCCTCGTATGTTAGCATCCAATGATTGCTTAAAGACAAAAAAAAAAAAACATTTTTAAATATTGCTCCAATGAAAAGAAATTATGTTAAAAGAAAATATAAAAAATATAAAATGTTAAATTCAAATTAATCAAACCATAGTTTTAAATATCAATTGGATTGGCCGGTCGGATCAGTTGAACCAAAAATCGGAGTGATAACCAGTTTGATTTAATTGTTGGATCAGATATTAAATTAAATTGGTGAGAATCAGTCAAAATCGATAAAAATTGACAAACCAACGATTTTAAAAAATCGACAGTTCAAATGCGTGTTTTTTAAAAATTAAAACGACGTCATTTTTTATTATTTAAATAAATAAAAAATAAAAATATAAGAGAAAGTTAATATATTTTTTAAAAAAATTTGGTGACAACAATTAAATATAATAAATAGAGGTTATTGTAATATTATAGTATTGATAAGTTGTAGACTTTAAACATAATCTATTTTCTCTCTAATATAATTTATATCATTGGTTTTTATTAGTTGATTTGAGGTATTGAATAAAATAAATGATAATGCATGTTATATAGATAACAAACATAAATTTATATTTGAGATTGATACTGTTTTTTTAATTTTTAAATCAATTACTTGACTTAAATTTATAATTGATTCAAATTTGAATTTAAATTATAAACTTGTAAAATTATAATATTTTTAAATTTTTTAGGTGTTAGTGATTTTTTTCCGACAACGAATCATCTGATTCGACCGGTTTAATACTTATATAATTTTGTTATAGTGACCGGTTTATTCAACCAAAATATCTGGTTTTATCTGGTTTAATTATGTAATTCAACCAATAACCTAGTGGTTCGACTAATGAACTAGTAACTCAATATCCTCATCAATTCAATAACCGATTTAATTTTTAAAACATTAAGTCAAATCCGAAAAAATTAAAAAGTCAACTGTATTTCGATAAATAATACTAGTAACACACATTTTTAATTATATTTATTTATGAATTAAAATTCACATGAGTTCTTTTAAAATTTATATGAGACCCACATAATTTAATAAATTTGTGTATGAGACCCACATAATTTATGTTATCATTATTGATAACAAGAATGAACACTAAAAAATATGAATGAAACAGGGACCACCGAAATTATAATAATTCTAGGTGAATAATATCCACTAATAAAAAATTATATATGAAAAGTATACCCAATAATAGTGATGATTAATTAAAATATCATTAATAATGATTCGTAATTTTACCAATAGCTATAGTTAGTCAACTCCATTCATTTCTTGGGAGAGATGCACAAATGTTATATTCTCCCACCGTTTTCAATATTTATGGAATTGTATCATTTTACACTTATTTTAAAAGTATAATATCATTGATAAAAAGAAGGTATAATATCTATAAAATATGTTTTTATTTTTATTTTTATCCTAGTATATTTGTAAAATAATCCATATGAGGTAACACGAAATTCACCGGGGGCAGCGAATGACACATCTTGTCCAAAGTAGGGTATTTAGTTGTTAAGTTCACACAATATGCACCAATTTATCATAATATTCGCACGTTATGCAGCATCCGCGTTTGATTTAATCACTCGTCTTATGAGGTTGGTTAAGATTACATGTTGCCCACTCAATAAACATGGAGGTTGAGGTGACCTAACGCACTAATGATATGGAGGCCCAATTAAATAGGGAAAGGCATGTTCTCTGGAAGAGTAGGGGAATAACAACTTCACCTTCCTATGAAGAGCATAATGACTATCTCTCAAGTCCTGGGATCTAAGCTCAGTTCGTCTATATAAATATCTCAACTACCGGGTTGAGAGAGATATTAAATTGACTCATCAATCACCTATATACATAGCTCTTCACCATCTCCGTGTGAGTTTGCTCAGACACAACAGCAACCCTAAACCTTCAGACAACCCTACACAACTAGTCATTAAAAAACCACAAATTGATGCAATTTTGGATGGTCTTCTTGAGGAATACAACCCATTTATTATGCAAATATCGGTAAACTATAGTCTCTTATTCTTTATGATGTAAAAGCATTGTTATATGTTCAAAAGACTCAGTTTGATAAGTTTAGACAAGAATTATCTTTATTAATTGCATATGCAAATATTTCCCTATCAAATTCTTGACAAGTGGCCTCTGCCAACAGGGGTGAATACAATCACATCATATGTCAAGGCTATGGTCATCGCGGTCGAGGCAGGGGTCGCGGTAACTTATATGACACTAGAAACATACCTAAATCTCAGTTATGTGGTTAATATGGTTATGTCGTCCTTGATTGTTGGCATCAGTTTGATGGATATTTTCTCCCAGGTGGCTCTAACCTTCAAGCGTCTCAAATGGCAACTAGTGACCAAGGTGCTTCAACTTCCACAAAGCCTTAGAACAATACATCAACTCCACAAGATGTCACTGATCTTATAACCACTCATAATTCATATAGCTTCACTAAAAAATTAGTTCTCCCTTTAGAGCTTGACTCTCAGGTGTAGTTCGTTGATTTATGTATTTCACATCATCCGACGTTCAATTATGCACACTTATAAATTAGTCATCCTTACATTGGTTCAAACAAAGTATGTGTAGGAAATAGGCAAATTTTAGATATACTATATATTGGTTCTTCTTATTTTTATTCCACAATACTGCCACACATTACACTGACACTTAAGGATAATCTTCTTGTTCCTTAAATAACAAGAAATTTGCTATGTGTCTCTAAATTTGGTAAGGATAACAAATCTTATTTTGAATTGCATCCTAATTGTTGCTATGTCAAACCTCAGGCATCTAAAGTTATCAGACTAGAAGGCTTTCTTGACACAAATGGATTATACTACTTTTCAAGTTTGACCTTTGAATCATGAAGTCCTCAAGCTCACACTATAAATAAAACTTTACATCCTATTATGAGTAATAGTTGAAAACAGGTATATCACCACTCCAATAGCTTCTATCTGGAATTCTAGCATAGGACATGCCAAATTTAGTGCAATTAGGATTGTTTTGAATTTGTTTAATACTTTCTTACCAAAAAATGAGCTTCTGTTTTTTACAATTCCTGTTGTTTTAGGAAAATCACATCAATTTAATTCATATTTATAAATAACAATGTATCATTATCCTTTTGAAGTAGCCCATGCCGATTTTTGTGTGTGTGTGTGTGTGTATGGGGGGGGGGGGGGGGGCTCCCTCTTTATCTTTCTTATAGTAATGGTTATAGATTTTATAGTGATTTTATGGATGTTTTTACCAAGTATATCTGGATCTACTTCCTTCACAAGAAGTCTGCCTCTCTTTAATGCATTTAAGTTGTTTCATTCATATGTTAAAACATAGTTTAATGCAAACATAAAGTTAGTCCAATTTGATTATAGGGATGTCATTCACCAAATACCTAGTTGATTTATGTATCACTGACAAGTTAAATTATCCTCACACATGTCACAAAAATGGAATAGTTGAAAGAAAGCACTGACATATAGTAGAAACGGGGTCAACTTTACTTGCTCATGCCTACATGCCTATTATTTATTGGGATCACAACTTCACACAACTGTTTACGTAATTAATAGGTTACACACTAAGGAACTGACAAAATTCACATCTTCATTTCATGCTCTACACAATACCTTACTTGATTATAATTCCATTAAAACTCTTGGATATGTCTATTTTCCCTTTCCTAGACCTTATAATTAGAATAAGCTTCAAATCAGAAGCTCTGAATAAGTGCCTTTGGGGGGTTTCCTCCTCAATAAAAAGGACTCAAGGAAGAATATTCATTTCTAAGGATATGATATTTAATAAGGATATGTTCCCCTTTCCTGTGTTATTTCCATCCCAGTCATACTCGCATGGCTCTGCAATATTATCTAGTCAAATAAGGGCTAGTAAAATAATTATATGTGGCACATAACATATCAATAGCGATGAGGACAACTCATCTGATTTTCCTAATCCTGAGATAGCTCGGCCATTAAAACATGGTTCTAGCACGTTTTGATCACAAACGATACCTTTCAACAAATAAAGATTGAGAAATGGAGTTCTTGGGTGAACAGTGAAAACGGTTAGAACAAAGAGAGAAAGAAGAAAGGGTAAAGAATAAAGAGGAAGAAGGATTAAGGCAAATTGCTATACTATTCATTTTCTCAATATTACAAAAGATTACAAGTAAATAACACAATTTGACCACATCCAACAAACTGAGTGTTCTAGTTTATATATAGGCTAACTAGATAAATTGCAACCCAAGTTAACTAAACAATTGGATCCCTAACAAAAGGCCTAATTCGAAAATATGTAACACCCAACTCTACCCATTCGTATAATAGTTGAAAATACAAAAATAATGCGTAACCAAATCAGAGTTAATACACGTAGGGTGTCACATTACAAAAAACAAAGTCAATGTGAAGTATCAATGTGCTTCATATTTTATTCATTTTATAAAAATAAGTAATATGAATAATCAACAGAATTAAATCAATAAGGTTTAACGTGTAAACACCAAATACATCAACTCCCCACATAATACGTGGTTCCACAAAAATTAAATCAAAACTAGATACGTAACAAATACAAAGTCAAATAACATGAAAACATAACGAAATCCCCATCCTTCCAGTGTTACCTATCAGAGTGACTCCTAAGACTCGATCAAATAGCAACACAATGCTCCAAATACTGCTTAGGTACCTGATCATCTATACTCCCCAAGAAGCATAAACACAACAAACAGAAAAAGGTGTGAGAACTACATTCAATAAATACACGGTTAAAAACGCATGCTAAGAGTAATTAACACATCAATCACACAATATCACGCACATACAAGTGCCACATCATCATTCGGCATAAACATTTCATATTCAATCATATATAAATATGCAATGCGACTCACTGACACAACATAATGCATACGATACCATCACAATCACATACGGTTCACCCTAGAACCCGATTCTCGTCAGAATCTGGATAAGTCGTATACGTTCCTCTGAACTACAACTTATCTCCATACGACTCCCACATAAAGTCCGAACAAGACTAGACACCCATCATGGACTCCCACCTAGCTCGTCTCTATATAATATGACATAAATGCATGACACCAAATTATGCATAACATAACAATTATTCAAGCATAATTTCACAATAATAAATGATCCCACGGGAGTCACATACTCATCGTAATTCCCTTTGGAATTGCCACCATATCACAAGACCGTCCACACCCGACAATCTTGGGTCACACACATCCAACACGTCTATTTGTTACAGTGGTAAAGTATCGGGGTTTGTTATCGTCTCCACAGGAAATATGTGATATTGCCGTCGTTCGACAGTTGTCAAGTTTTTAACTTATAGTAACAATGGGGTTTTGGTTTTTCGTAACGGTAGCTTGCATAGAAAAAGTAATAAATGCGGTAAAAGTTTAGGTTTTACGATTTGAGAAAGATTGTCAAAGTTAGGGTTCGACGATCACTTTGCATGTATATGTTCGATCAACAAAACTAGTAAACGCCGTTAGATGATAAACAATTTCACAATATCCTCTCAATATGTTTATTTCTAACACACATTGTGATTTTTCCCATTTTGATCCATTGTTGATTTCTCACACAATCTATCAAAATGACAACTTTTAGGGTTTGATATTTTAGTGAACAACCACATTCAAGACTATCTCTAGCTCAAGAACATAAATGGATGAAAACCTAGGTAAAGAGTTGGTAAATACCTTTCAATCATAAACCAACACAAACAGTTAACAATAAAACAAATTTTTCACCATATATTCATCATCAAAGAGATTACAAATGAAGATCATCCCATTTACACACAAAGCTTGTGATCATCTACATCTAACCTTGACAAAATGAAGAACTTAGCTACTCATTTTCATGGTAGCTTGCACAAGAAGTTTCGAGAGATGGTTGATCAACATCTGAGTCGAAGAATCGAGTTTGGATGATATTCCACCTTCTTTTTGGAAGATCTTGTTAAGAGATGAAAAAGAATGTGTTTTTGGGTTTCTAGGGCAAAAAAATCCCTTTTTCAGCAAAAACTAGTAAAAAATATGATATGATATATTATGATCTGTTTCCACTAAAGTGACCATGCTATTTATAGAAAAAGTTGTTGTGTTGTCACGCTCGCGACCTTGCTCGCCTAACGAGCTTTGAGCGAACTTTCGCCACAGATTCGCCTAGCGAATATGCTAGCGAATCCTGAGGATTTGATTCTGGAGTGCTTCGCTACTTGCTCGCTATGTGTTCGCCTAGCGAGTTATTCGCTACCTTCCTCGCCCCAAGCGAATGATGCCAATTTGATTTTGTCCAAGTCTGGGAGTGTTCGCTAGCAGCTCGCTATGAGCTTGCCTAGCGAACGTTCGCTTCTTCACTCGCTTAGCGAACATGCTAGCGAGCTTGCTTTTTATTACTTTCTTTCTTGACTCCTTTTCCGTTTTTCTTGTGTTTTCAAAATCTACTCTTTCATGCCTAAATACTGCACAATAACACACAAATCAAAAGGGCCAGGAGTATTTCACAAAATGTTGCATATAAACAAAAGCAAGGCGGTTTTGAACACAAACTTGACAAAAAGGAGCGAAAGATGCCAACATTTGATAGCTCAAATAAGCACAATTGGGCATCTAACAACTCTCCCCAACTAGAGTCTTGCTTGCCCTCAAGTAAAGTATGCCTCTAGAAGATCAAGAGGATTTGCTTAAAGAAAAAGGTTTCTCCGAACTCGGATCAAATGGCTCAAAAACAAGAGAATCAACTAGATACAAGTCTCCAATGGTTAGAACAATACAATACACAAGAACTAAAATCTTATAGCAATGCAAAATATGTATCAATCAACAACAATGATATCCTGAATGAATCACCCTATCGCTCCTCTTCGAATAAGGATTGAAGAGATCACGTGTTTACAACCGCGGGTACAATTTCACTCTCCAACAAACAATGCCAAACTCAATTCAATTCATACAATGTCTAACAATTATAAATGAAAATGCGGAAGCACGAAGATCACTAAGGTCTTTTCCGGTTGTAGCTTGGTCAGGTTTACAAATAAGGGACATATCTCAGGCCATTGAAAGGAAATTGCCGATGCAAAAGAAACATTCACTGTACAACTATTCACACATCTCAACTTCGCTCTACTTGTTTCTCATTTGAAACCTTCACAACTCTTACTCACAACTCAATTCATTTTCCATTATTTTTCTTTCAAGAAAGCATTCATTTTCATCATTTTTTTTATACACAATATTCACAAAACAAGTGTTTTCTTTATATATTTTTTTTCTTTTTCAATGCTTGCTTGGTTTATTCCAAAGTTGTGGTAACCTACCGATTTTCATTTCCGTTCTCCCCAACTTATCTTTTACTTATCCAAAGTGAATGCTCTTGACTTTTTACGGCAAAAGAACAATTATCAAAAAATTTCAGGGTTTCACGAAAAAGATTTTTGAAGTCTCGCTTTGTTTCAAGCTGAGATTCAACTGTTTAAGCTCAAAGGGGTTAACGAATACTCTCTGCTCACGGGTAGTTTGTATTTGGAACTGGTTGTGCTTAAAAGAAACAAGTGCCTTGATCATTTCTAATTGCTTCCACAAATTCACAATAATAAAAGACAAAGCATGAATTAAAAAAATCAACACAGTTTATTAGAATCCAGCATTTATTTGTACAATGGAGGTTTCCTCACAATTTGTGGTCTTAAGTCCTAAGTGAATCATTCATTCAATTATGTTGCAAAAAGAACAATATTTAGTTACAACAAGAATAAAGTTCTTCATTCATTCTAAAGTTCTAACCAAAGGTAACCATGTACCTTAGCATCATTCGCTTGCTTATTTTTATCATTGCCATCCAAGCTCGGATGCACCTTTATTGAATACTTCTTTCAGAGAGCAATCAATCTAGAAGGTTTGATCATCAATCAACCAAAACAAAATTATTAACCAAAATAACTTAAAACAAAACACAATACTTTAAAACAAAACATTAAACATTAAAATAAAAATAATGTGCGTGGGGACAAAACACCCCAAAAAGTACAACTCAAACAAAAGTATCTGAAAATAAGAAAATAATAAAACATAACATAAAAAGAAAACTTAGTCCTCTTCGGACTCATACTCATACTCCTCCTCATCACTATCATCATCATCATCATCATCTTCATCAGCATCATCATCATCGTCATTATCAGCATCAGGACCACCCGCCCCCTCTCCGAAAACAGGCCTGTCCACAGGCCAGCTTGCGTGCTACAGAAACTGCCCATGCGTCATCATTGGACGCTCAACGGAAGGGTCGCGGAACTGCAGCTGCAGTACCTGCATAGAGTCGTGAATATCCACCATGGCACGCTGAGTAGCCGCCATCCAATCCCAGTTGTAGTTACACACTTCCTGCTGAAAAGGGTCGAACCCTTGAGAAAAAGCACCAGGACCATCAGTAGTCCCGGCATCACTAGCACCAGCAGCTGCACCTTCTCTGATAGTCTGAGGCCTATAATACTTGTCCACATATCTATCATCGATTGCAGACGGGATCTTCACAAGGCTGCGGGAAGGAAGCTTCATCCGCGACTGCAAGCATAAAGCCATAATGAGGCAAGGAAAAGCAAGGGGGCAATTAACCCGCGCCTCCGACTTCAGTCCGCTCTCAACCACTGACTTCATCTCATTAGCAATGATCCGAGCCACATCAATCTGAACATTAGTAAGAATACTGTAGACTAAGTGTGCCACTGAGATCGGCACGGTCGATGAATGTGATATGGGCTTAATGTTGGTCAGAACCAACATCAATATCAGCTGAGCAATGGGAATCATATCCTCCATATGGTACCTCACTGCCACTCCAGATGAGTTTTTCTCAACACTTTTTCCCTCTATCAACAGGGCAGCAGAAATATCATCAGTGTTAGGGAGGATCCTCAGGTCTCTGGTGTATCTATCCAGCTCATCAGCTCCCAAATTGAGCAGTTCTCCAAGTACCCGGTTAATGGCATCTCTATCGAAAGCGACTTTACGGCCCATCACTCTTGTTGTCCATGTGAAAGGCTCGTCGTCGTCAGGTAGTGCGTTCGCGTAGAACTCGCGCACTATGTCAATACTGTAGCTCTCGAGTGGAGAAATCAGCCTGCTCCACCTCTTACTGTTAATCAGCCCCGCAAATGTCCTATAGTCGCCTTGTGCGTTGATTATAAACCTCTTTTCAGGTAGGATCTTTCTTTTCTCTAACGCCACAAAGCGTGCGGCTTGTTTTGGCCCGATAAACTTATATGTGTCAAACTGAATGGGCACATGACGAGATGTGTTTACAACCTTTCTCTTTTTGCCAATACTACCTGAGGCCATCTGCACAAAACCCACAGAAAAAGAACAACAAACAACAGCAATAGATTAGCAATTTAACAAAGAAAATCAAATACTGTCATGTTCGCTGGCTTGCTCTCTTAGCGAAGTCAAAGCGAATGCTCGCTACAGACTCGCCTAGTGAACAAGCTAGCAAAGGCTGCGGGCTTTCAAAATTTGCTACTATCTCCAACCCAATTCAAACATTTCAAGGTTTATCCAACACCATTCCAGAAACTAATTAATTTAACATGAAAAACATTGGTCTAAAAGCACATGCAAACCTAAAAATTCTCAAATCCCTAATTTGCAGAATTTAACCTAAATTCCTCATTCTGCCACAAATTAAACAATAAAGACAAAGAGAGAAGGAGATAGGTCAAACCTGGATGCAGTAGGATAGAAAGATTGAGATACAGAAGTTAGGGCTTGCAAGAGAATAAAGAGGCAAAAACTTGTGCAATGTGAGTGTTATGTTGTAAGTGTGAGAGTGAGAACCGTGAGTGACTAAAGTAACAAATTAAAAACAGATTTTGGGCCTACCTGAGTGCCCCACTAAACAAACTAAAACTGCCAAATTCGCGATGTTCGCCTAGCGAACATTCGCTCTGTCCTCACCTAGCGAATAACTAGCGAACGTTCGCTTTGTCCTCGCCTAGTGAACAAGCTAGCGAGCATGACAAATTTTTCAAAAATTTTAGCACAACCAGCACAGTCCCAAACAGCAAGCTTCCCACATAGAACACCAACAATACACAACAAAAAAACTGGAAATACTTACAATGTTGAGGTGCCTCTCAACAAGCGCTTGTTTAACGTCGGATAAGCTGGACGGTTCAAGATGCTCACACTGGAACATCCAAAAGGAATGCACAACTTTCACGATCAACTGGACCGCCAAGATAGATCTTCAAACATTGGCCATTCACTGTCCAACTGTCTTTTTTCTCCATGTCTTCAATGACAACAGCCCCATAAGTTTTTACCTTTTTGACACGAAATGGCTCGGACCATTCCGACTTCAACTTTCTAGGGAATAACCTCAACCTGAAATTGAACAGAAGAACCAGCTGCCCAGGCACAAATTCTTTTTTTCTGAGCTTCTTGTCATGATATTCTTTCACTTTTTCCTTGTACAACCAACTTGAGTGATATGCGGCATTGCGCATTTATTCCAACTCAAGCAGTTGCCCTTTTCTTTTTTCACCGGCCAATTCTTTATCAAAGTTTAACAATTTTAAAGCCCACAAGGCCTTGTGCTCCAATTCAACCGGCAAATGGTAAGTTTTACCAAATACCAATTGAAAGGGAGTTAGCCTAATTGGAGCTTTGTAAGCGGTACGGTACGCCCATAATGCTTCATCTAATTTTTGCGACCATTATTTTCGCGAATTAGACACAGGTTTTTCAAGAATTATTTTTATCTCACAATTTGAAACCTCGGCTTAACCATTTGCTTGAGGGTGATACGGAGTCGCCACTCTATGTGATACACTGTAATGTTTTAAAACATTTTCTAATGGTGCATTGCAAAAGTGTGACCCTCCGTCACTTATCAACACTCGGGGGGTTCCAAAACGGGAAAATATATTTTTCTTTAAAAATTTTATTACCGTTTTAGCATCCGCCCGAGGTGAGGCAATCGCCTCAACCCACTTAGAAACATAATCAACCGCAACCAGCAAATATTCATTTCCATAAGATGGTGGGAATGGTCCAACAAAGTCGATGCCCCAACAATCAAATACTTCAACTTCTTGGATATTTTGGAGAGGCATCTCGTCTCTCTTACCGATCCCACCACTCCTTTGACAATTGTAACAACTTTGCGCATGGGCATTTGCGTCTTTGAAAATAGTAGGCCAATAAAATCCTGACTGGAGGACTTTAGTGGTCGTTCTTGCCCCATTGAAATGTCCGTCGTAAGGCGAGTTGTGACAATGCCAAAGTATACTTCGCGATTCATCGCCGGTAACACACCTTCTCAGAATGTTATCACCACCCAACTTAAACAAGTATGGGTCATCCCACACATAATATTTACAATCTGAGAGGAATTTCCTTTTTTGGTTCGGAGTTAGGTCGGGCGGCACTAAACCACTAGCCTTATGGTTCGCAAAGTCCGCAAACCACGGCCTAACTTGAACTTTAAAAAAATTTTCATCGGGAAACTCTTCTCAGATTTCCTTTTCAGAAGTTGTAACCTCCACATTAATTAAGCGGGATAAATGATCCGCCACCAAATTTTCTGATCCTTTCTTGTCTTTAATTTCAATATCAAATTCTTGTAACAAAAGGATCCAACGGATGAGCCTTTGCTTCGAATCTAGTTTGGTGAGCAGATATTTAATCGCCGAGTGGCCGGTATACACTATGACTTTGGACCCAATAAGATAGGATCTAAACTTTTCAAGCGCATACACTATCGCGAGTAATTCTTTTTCAGCTGCGACATAATTAACTTGGGCCTCATTAAGAACTTTACTCGCGTAGTGTATCGCATGAAAATTTTTATCCTTTCTTTGTCCCAATACCGCTCCAATTTCATAGTCGCTTGCATCGCACATGAGCTCAAAATTTAAATTCCAATTCGGAGCAACTATAATTGGAGCGGTAACCAGTTTTTCCTTCAAAATTTTAAAAGCATGTAAACAATCTTCAATTAAGAGAAATACCTGATCCTTGGAAAGTCGCCGGTGCGTTGCACAACCCAAAGGGCATTTTTCTGTATGCGAAAATTCCAAATAGACATGTAAAAGCCGTCTTTTCTTGATCGTCTGGGTCAACCGCAATTTGGTTGTACTCGGAATAGCCATCTAGAAAACAATAGTATTGTTGTCCTGAAAGTCTCTCTAACATTTGGTCCATGAACGAGAGTGGGAAACGATCTTTTCGAGTTGCGGTATTCAACTGCCTATAATCAATGCACATTCTCCACCATGTTGCCACCTTTGTCGGTATCAACTCATTTTTTTCGTTTCGAATTACGGTCATGCCACCTTTTTTCGGAACCACATGCACGGGACTCACCCATGGGCTATCTGAAATTGGGTAAATCATTCCCGCATCCAAAAGCTTAACAACTTCTTTACGAACAACTTCCTTCATAGTAGGATTTAAGCGGCGTTGAGGTTGAGCTACTGGCTTAAAATCCTCTTCCATTAAGATCTTATGCATGCAATAAGATGTTATACAAGCCTTGTTTCTTCACGCCTCTCAAGATTTCCTTTGACCCCTTCATGACTTTTAGGATACCTTGCTCTCCTTTAAAGACATATCCTTTCTTGTCAAATTCACCAAGAGAAATAAAATTTCTCTTAAGGCCAGGTTCATAGACTTGATTGACTCATCATGGAGCTTGAATCCTACGAATTCAATACCGACAATATTGCAAGCTTTATTGTTTCCCAACAACAATGATCCACCATCTTGATCACATAATTCTTCAAACACATTCTTGTTTAGAGTCATATGTCAAGTACATCCAAAATCCATAGTCCACTCTTTACAAGAGTTGCTGCTCGACACCACAAGGACATCAGATGATTCATAACCATCTTGCACAATAGCTGCATTACCATTACCATTGTCCTTACCTCCATGATTATTCAGGTGCTCAGGGCATATCTTTATTGTGTGACCCTCCTTCTTACAGTGATAACACTTAATCTCAGAAATATCACCATCAAAAGACTTTTGCTGAGTTTTACCTTTCTTCTTCCCAAACCTACCATCTCTCTTCGAGGATTTCCCCTTCACGGACAACCCTTCACTAACTGATGATGATGGTTTCTTCTCCTTTTTTTCGTTCAAATCCTTCAAATACAAGGCTTCTTAAACTTCTTCAAAGGTCAGAGACTCTTTTCCGTACAAGAGGGTTTCTTTAAAGTGAGCATGTGACTTAGGTAAAAAACACAACAATAACAATGCTTGATCTTCATCATTGATGGTAACATCAATATTTTCAAGATCAAGAATCAGCTTGCTGAATGTATCCAGGTGCTCTGTTAACGTTTTATCTTCATTCATCTTCAATGAATACAAAGCTTGCTTCAAGTACAAATGATTCACCAAGAATTTTTTCATATATAATCCTTCGAGTTTCACCCAAACACCAGTTGTCGTCGTCTCTTTCGAAACCTTCCTGAGAACCTTATCACCAAGACTCAGAACAATTGTGTTGTGGGATTTCTCGATCATTGTTATCTTTTCCTTCTCCGTCAATGCAGCATCCATGGCATCTTCTCCCTTTAACGCTTCTAGAAAACCCTGTTGAACAAAAAGGGCTCGCATCTTCAAACGCCATAAACCGAAATCATTAACTCCGGTGAACTACTCAACTTCAAACTTTATTGACTGCATATTCTCCACGCTCACTGCACCAGTTTGTTGTGATCACAACGATACCTTTCAACAAATAAAGATTGAGAAACGAAGTTCTTGGGTGAACAATAAAAACGGTTAGAACAAAGAGAGAAAGAAGAAATGATAAAGAATAAATAGGAAGAAGGATTAGGGAAAATTGCTATACTATTCACTTTCTCACAAAAGATTACAAATGAATAACACAATCTGATCACACCCAACAAACTGAGTGTTCTAGCCTATATATAGACTAACTAGATAACTTGCAACCCAAGTTAATTAAACAATTGGATCCATAAAAAAAGGCCCAATTCGACAATACATATTAGAATAGACTTCTACTACAATATGTATCCTTCGACTACAGCATGTGACCCATCTTCGACTTCATGCTTGTCTCCTGTCGAAATACATGAAAGTCATTCCTCGACAGAGCTAGAGTTCGACCCAAAATCTCACATAGCATGTCTAAGTATGCTACTAGTTCTTAATCCAGAGCAAATATATATCCTTTACCTAGTGATAATGGTAACTTTGTACATGAAAGCAATCTTAACTCTCTTTTGTTGAATCTACAACTGTACCCACAATTGCTTCAGCTCAAGATCTATTGGATGTTAGTAAATTTGCTCCCAAATCATCTATTGTACCTTAATATAATAAACCTATATATAACTCATCTCAGTCACTTTCTCTTCACAACCATAAACGTCATAACTTAGTTGTGCAAAATGCACATCCAATGATGATTAGAGGAAAGACAGGGCATTCTAGGCTTAAACCCTTTCTTGTCCATAATAAACACTACTTTTTCAAAGATGCCATATATCATCCTCAATGGTTAGAAGCAATGCAGGCTTAATACAAAGCTCTTGTCTCCAACAACATATGGACTCTCGATGACCTATAAGATTTCTTTCCAAAGACAAAAGCTTGGTCTACAAACTTAATAAAGCTCTATATGGGTTATAACACACCCTTATAACATGGTATGACAAACTAGCACAAGTTATCATTCTTTTTGGTTTCACTCACAGTAAATGTGATCACTCTCTCTTCATTGAATCCTCTCAAGGAATAACCATGTATGCCTTAGTATATATATTGCATTTGAGTCACTAGTTCTTCGTCCAAACTAGTTCATGATCTCATCCATATACTTCATGCCAAGTTCGCTTTAAAGAAGTTAGGAAATCCTGCCTATTTTCTGGGTATTGAAGTTACCTATCAGGTCAAATGTGTGAAATATATGTTAACAAAAGCCAACTTGTCTGAGGAAAAAGGTGTTGTTACACCTATGTTAAGCCATTGTAAGTTGAGTAAAAATGGTACTGGAATTTTTCATAATCCTCTTTAGTATTGTTCCGTTGTAAGGGTTCTTCAATATGTCAAATTTACATGGTCGTATACGGCTTTCTCTATCAACAAAGCTTTCCATTTTATGGCTACCCCTTTTGAAAGACACTAGTTAGCTTTCAAACGTATCTTAAGATACTTAAGTGGCACTGCTTTACACGATATCCTTCTCATGTTGGCTTTTGTTAATCATAGTTTTAATCTTCGTGCATACATTAACTCAGATTGACAGGTAACCTAGTTAATAGACGCTCTACTTCAAGCTCGTATGTTAATTTTGATTAAACTTGATTGCTTAGATCTCAAAAAAGCAACCTCTCATAGCACGACCAAATGTGGATGCTAAATATTGTGGTTTGACACATAGTACTTATGAAATACTCCTTCTGATCTTCTTTGATAGAGTCTTTATTCACTAAACTACATATTCCTTTTCTCCCTCCCACAATCCTCTGTGACAACTTAAGTTTAGTTAATCTGGTAATAATTTATTATAAATGGTTAATCATTAGTTACATGAGAAATATAATCTATAACTAGTTTATTGTTAAGTGAAATTTTATATAATGGGTGGAAAATAGAATAATATAGAAATCAATATTCCAATAAAGAGTATCAAAATTATTTTTAAAATTAAGAGAAATTAACTTTATAAATAGAATATACCAATCGATAATCAATTAATCATAATGTAATCTTGTAGCTAATGACATTAGAATACAATTAATGGAAAAAAAATGAAATTGACTAATCCAATTGATTGATCTCATGATCAATTTGTCAAATAATTTTATCTTGATTGTGCTAATAGAGTTGAACCCATTGAATTAAGTTGTTTCAAATAGTGTCTTAAAAATTGAATTAGTTTAGTCGGTCGAATCGGAAATCAGAGGTGTCATCGGTCTGATTTAATTGACAAATTAAATAAGCTATTGAATCAGTGAAAATTGATCAGAATCGACCAAAATCGGTAAGAATCGATAAACTGATAGTTTTGAAAAATTAATGAATTAAATGTTAGTTTTTTTCCTCCGACAAATCTTAATAATTTTTTAAAAATGATTTTAAACTTTGTTCAAATTTTATCTAAAATAATTTTTTTTATTAAAAATAAATTTTTTAAACATTGCACTAGCTTATTTTGTTATTCAATTTATCTTGTAATTAAGGTTTATTCAAAATTTATTTAAATTTATATTTTGTATTATTTTGTTGCGTGTGAAAAGTGATAATTATGTTTTGAATTTGAATCTAAATAAAGAAATTGTAAAATTTATTTAGTCTTAAAAATCAATGAATTAATATATATGTTTTTGTTATAGATATGGGTTTATTTTCGATCAATAAATTTATGATCTACTATCGAATGTGGTTTAAACACTTCTTATCATCTAATTTAAATGTGGTTGAACTCATTAAACTTAGTTACTTCAAAGACATTGAGAGAGAGTTTTGTTATTTATTGGCATCAACTTCAGCCATTAATTTTTGTGGTTGTGCAAATAAAATATTTGATTTATTTTTAAAAAAAGATAATATCTTTTATGGTTTTGCATGGCATTTATTTGGAAAAGTAGGAGAACCTAACCCTTAATAAGATTTGATTAGTAAGTCACATTCAATTGAAAAAAGGCCCACTACCACATGCAAACAAGCCTTCCAACCCATCATTTCCATTTTTTTCATTTCGTCGGCGGCATATGCTGCACCTCCTTATCTCTTGCATTGTTTATTTTACTCATATGTCCTTTTCATTTCAACTATAATACATTTTCTTTGGACCATTAAAACCTCCTTGCCAATAATAATAATATCTTAATATCACGTTATCGACTTCATTTCTTTTTTATTCGTGAAATGCTTAAAGGATCATAATGATCATCAATTGTGTTATTTGAATATTAAAGTACATATACATATGTATGATATTGTATGTGTTTAATCAAAAATATGTTTGGTTCAAGAGAGAGAAAAAAAAAGAGGGAGAAATTTTAATCAAAAATATGTTTGGTTTACAAGGGGAAGGAAGGAGTTTTAAAAATACTTTACTTTTTTACCTTTAAAAGATTATAACGCTCTTGTTAAATAAAGTAATATTCGCAAAAAAATGTTAATTCATAAACAACATAGATAGTTAAACACAAAATATTTAATATTCAAATGCTCTGAAATATATTAAAGTGTAAATAAAATATTGATAAATGTCATAGAATTATTATATGATCAATTTTCAGATGAACTATTTCATCATCTTGATGATCCATCAAATCCTATAAAATATCACTAGTCAATGTGTCTATAAATTAATTGGTAGATAGGAAATTAAATGGTTTTAGATGTTTAATCAATTAACTTGATCATATGTGAATTTGACTTGATGACATATGTAGTTCATTCTTTTTTTTTTTTGCCTAATGACCTTGAAGTATGAATTTTCCGTCATCTTCTATGAGGTTATGACAATAAAAAAAATTGAGTGTTAGTATTTCAGAAAGTTCTAAGATTATTTAACCAAGGTAGATTACTCGATCCATTTTTTAGAAAAATGGAAATTATTAAGGCCCTCAACAAAATCAAAAGGCCTCTATAAATGTTCATTCTTCAAGAAAAAAAGGACAAATCATAACTCTTACTAATCATACCGCTTAGAAGCTTATATATAAACATATCATTTATCCACATAGCCTCTCAACTCACATGAGCAAGACTTCTAGAACCATTTTAAAACAACATCGTACAAATTTTTTTTACCGCCGTGGATAAACTCTAACCACCATACATTATAATATATCTACTAAGACCTCTAAATTTTATTATTTTTGTAGGAGGAACATACACTTGTAATTTTTAAAATACTTTTTATTTTAAATGAATCACTTTTTATAAGACGGAGAGAATATTTTACGATGTCTTTAATCTCTATTAATATTATATTTATTATATCGTACGGCAATGTAAGCTAAACCAAGCATTATACAAATATATAGATGAGTTGCATGAGAAGGAAACGCATCAATTCACATGTGCATTACAATTTCTGGTTTTTGTAGTAAAAAAACTTAATTTCTTCTAAAGTGTATGTGCATCTTATACGCAGTAATTTGTGGCATGTGGAGCAACTATTTAAATTGACCATGTTGTCCCCACCACCATTGATTCGGATCTCACATGTGTGCCCCTGCCATATTAGCCATAGGGCCATATCAACAAACTTTTAACGGACTCTATTATCCAATCAATTGCTGCATGTACATGGACAAGTATGCCCCTCCATTCCCATTATTAGCATTTCATATATGTGAACCCTTGTAAAATTTTCTTAATATACAAGGACTTGTCCGGAAAGGACTATGTTGGTTAACAATAGTTTAATTATGAAAAACTAATCAGGGTTTCTATATAAATACGATTTAATTATCATAAATATTTATGAGTTTTCTTTAATCATAATTTTATTTATAAAAATAATAATCCAAGACAGTTATTAAATATGGGAAAAAGACCTCACATACTTATAATAAAAACCTTATCATGCAATGAAGCTACATCACCAAAACCAATTCAGATTTTTCATGATGTAGTTATTGATTTATTTATGGCGCAGGTTATTGAATGGACGTGATAAGATACAGTGTTATGTGGACGGCTAATAGATAACATAAGAACCAAGGGCTACTTTAGTAAATTAACATATCATACTATTTATTCCAATTTCTAACCCAAAAATAAAGCTCTTATTTATATATTCTCTTATATAAAATATTAGAAGTCATCGCAATAATACCATTTTTATATCAGTTTATCATATTTTGTTTTTTTGGTCAAGAGTTTATTACTACTTTATATAACAACAAAACGTAAAATATTTTCATACCGTTAATGTAGTACATAAATTATTTATTTATATTATTTATTAAAACTCTCTCTCTCACACACACTCTCTCACTCCAACTACGACGCTTTCTCTCTCTAGAAGTACACAACAACCTTCTCCTCGAATCTCCCTCTTTCAGAGGGAGTGTGCGCGCGCGTCACCAATTTCGGTTAACGGATTCGTTCTTTTCTTCAACAATTCAAAGCATCTTTTTCTCGGTAATTGTCATTTCAATCTTTCTCTATCTCTCTTTTTCCATATACGGTGACTCATGACGTGGATTGATTTATCGTTTGTTTAGGTTCGATGAATTTTTCTCGCTTTTCTTGATAATGTGATGTGATCGGTGACTGATTTATTATCGTTATGGCTACGAATTCAGCGTTCGAAGGTATCGCTTTCATTCGTCACTTTGTTATTTTGTTTAATTTTGTTATGGATTGTGCGTGTATTGTTCCGTTGAAATTGAGATGATTTGATTCGGTGTAAGATTCGTTATCTGTGATATGCGTTATTGTTATTTCACGATCTATCTGTTGATTAATCTGTGTGATTTGATTTTAGCATTGTGACGTATCTGTTTTAGCATTGATCATTTGTTATTATGTTTTATATTACGTTAGATTTGTTGAAATCGCACTGAAGCGGCTTGATTTTGTAGAAAAGCTGATTTCACTGTTGATTTGCCAAAATCACGTTGAGTCAGTTTAGTTTTGTGAAAGCTAAGCTTTTATGAAAGTGCGGTGGTGGTTTAATGTGATTTCGGAAAATCTATCTTGATACTGAACTATGTTTTCACTTAATCTCTATTAAATTTTATGGATTATATGTTACTTCCTTGTTCTGTTGAAATTGAGATGATTGAATTCTCTGAGGCTGCTTCATGATTTATATCATCTCACGTGATTAAATGTTGTACTGCTGAATTTATTTAATGATTTACCTGTTGATTAATCTCTGATATGATATTTTAGCATTGTGATTTGTGACTTATCTGATTTTTGTGTGGATTGATGCATCAAGTTATTTTTTATGATTACGCATCTGCAATTGCGTTAGTTGTGGTTGAATCAATTATATTTAACCCCAACTTTCCGCAATATTGGGAACCACAACACGACAACGATTTAAAACTTGCGATTTTCCCCAATATCAAGGATCACAACACGGCAACAGTTTAAAACCAAGTTCTCCAGGTGTTTCTTTTCTGACTGTTGGGTACTGATTGGCGTTGATTTTATTCTTTTAGAAAAAATAATACTTTCATGAAAGATGTGTTTACCTTTTTTATTTGATTTGATTAAAGTTTATTTTTCTTTACCTTTTGTGATTCTGGCGTTTGGTTTAAATCTGTGCTATTGTCTTGCTGTTAGTATGAGCTGCATTTAGGGGACATATAGTTTGCGTTTCAGTTTTATTGATGCCCTTTGAAGGAGGAAGGATATTGACTTAAATAAGCATATAGTAATACTTTTTTGGAAGTAAGTAAGCACATAATTTGATATGTGATGTGCCAGCAACTAAATTAGTTGGTATAAGGAGGTGCCTATAAAAGTCAAAGGAAGTTAAGCCCAACTGCCTAATTTTCTGACTTGATTAGTCTTCATTACACTTAGCTCTCCTATATTTAATGTACCATTAGGCTTCAAGTGGTTGGGATGTCCTTCTATATTTTATGTAGTCAATATTTTGGACCATAAAAGAATTGGGCCATTAACTTGTCAAACGTGCCTGCATGTAGAAAGATAAATTCATAATAGTTTCTTGTATAAAGTCCATTATTTATGCTTATAGGTGCACAAACTTTTCAATTTCTTGATATTGACATGTTTATCAAAATGCAAGTTGCAGCAGAAGTCTTTGTTGAAAAAGTCTTGTTTCCTTCACAGCTTGGAAGTTTTGAAGTTGGAATGCTCTCATGTATATAATAATGTACTAATATTTTTTTTCCTTGATCCTAGGTATTGCTCTTGATCCTTCTAAATGTAGTAAATTGAGTATGGAGGAAAAGAGAGCGCTTGTATATGAAATATCTAATGATGGTGCATCTGAGATGCTGCAGTCATGGAGCCGTCAAGAGATTTTGCAAATCTTGTGTGCTGAGATGGGAAAAGAAAGGAAGTATACTGGGCTGACAAAGTTGAAGATTATCGAAAATCTTCTGAGAATTGTTTCTGAAAAGAAATCAGGCGGCCATGATATTGCCACAGACTCTGAACCACATTCTTTTCCTGCAACTGGTCAGAAACCTGCGAAAAGGCAGAGAAAAACTGAGAATCCATCTCGATTGCCTGTTCTTGCAAACAATGTTACAGCCAATAATGGTGATGTAAGTAATAATACAACCTACTGCAAAAACTCAGCATGCAAGGCTACCTTAAATCAAGGCGACGCATTTTGTAAAAGATGTTCATGTTGTATTTGTCATCAATATGATGACAACAAAGACCCTAGCCTGTGGCTAATATGCAGCTCTGAAGCTCCATTTCCTGGTGTTTCTTGTGGCTTGTCATGTCACCTTGAGTGTGCTTTAAAACATGATGATTCTGGAATTGGCAAAGGGGGCGAACGCACCAAACTTGATGGAGACTTCTACTGTGTCTCTTGTGGGAAAGTAAATGACTTACTCGGGTAAATTCTATACAGATGATTTTCATATCCTTAGATGAAATAGCTTATCCATTTAAAAGCTATTTTAAATTTGTTTTCCCTGTTTTTCTGTGTCTTGGCGTAAATTGTTTTCTACACTTGAAGCTTTATGTACATTCAAGTTATTATTGATATTACTTGGATTAAAAATGATTATATTTAGAATTTTGTTGTTTACAAGATACAAAATAGACATAATGTACCGAAATAAATGATTGGAGTCTTAGAATTTTCTTCATGCTAAAGAAATAAGTTTAGTCAACGAGTCATTTATTATTTGTCAAAAGACTTTCAGAATAGACAATGAGTAATGATATAAATTCACAGAATCTAACAATTTTTTTCATGCTTAAAGTCTATTTAAAGATCTTGTGACCAATTGGAAATCTATCTTTCCGCTTTTAATCATTCCCCCCTTTCCTGTTGGGCCTTCAGGCTCTATATAGTAGGAAATATAATCATAGCACTTTTCCGTTCATAATTTTCTTTAAACATGAACAAGACTGCCATGTCAAGATTAATATTAGGTATGATCAGCATTGTGAAAGAGAAAGATTTACAAATTATTTAATGTTCTTTTAAATTGCTTTGCTATAGTGATTAGTGAAATCTACTCAGCACAGTGGAGAATGTTCTTTTGAATTGCTTTGCTGTTAATCAAAAGAACGCCAAACTGTTATTTCATTTCAATATGTGTGTGATGAGCTATAGTCTTTTAAGATGATTTTTGGGAAATGTGTTGGGTACCTACAATCTCATTTAGTTTTTAAATGTATTAGATGCTGGAGAAAACAACTGATGGTAGCAAAGGATGCTAGACGCGTGGACATACTCTGTTATCGTGTCTCCTTAAGCCAAAAACTTTTACAAGGGACAGAAATATATCTAGAACTTTATAAAATTGTTGATGAAGCAGTGAAGAAACTTGAACCTGAAGTGGGCCCACTGACTGGCTCGCCATTGAAGATTAGTAGGGGGATTGTGAACAGGCTTTCTTCAGGACCCGAGGTTCAGAAACTCTGTGGTGTTGCTCTTGAATCACTTGATTCAATGCTTTCTAGAAGGATCTTGCCTCCATTACCCAATCCAACTATTCAAGGTGATCAATCATTTTTGTAAAAAGACCTTGCCTGTTTCACTGATTTTAAAATTAGATGATGATCCATGTGACTAGCATCGTAATATGGAACCAACTACTTTACTTTTGTCATGTATGGTAATTGATACAACAGTATAGAATAATTGTAATAAGGAGAAATTAATTTTGAATGAATAGGTTTTACATTTAAGATTGTTTATGTGTAAGTAATTTTGAGTAATTCAATGAATAGGTTTTATATTTGAGAATGTTTATGGATAAGTAATTCAATGTAACTTCCGGTATTTTTGGTGGACATACAAAAATAAAAACTCATGACCACGTGTGACAGTGTTAACAAACTTATTTGTGTTTACACTCTCACATAAGGTAACTGACCAGTCTTTGTTTACATTTTCAGATGCAAGTTTACTAGCTCCAAATATGGTGAAGTTTGAAGATGTCACTGCAACATCCCTCACTGTTCTTTTGTGTTTGGAAGATTCTATGGGAGAACATAATGCTGGTTACACCGTGTGGCATCGTAAAGCTGATGATTTGAACTATCCATTGGACCCAACTTGCACGACTCTCCTACCAAATAGAAAGCTTGGCATCAGGGATCTACTTCCAGCTACAGAATACAGTTTGAAATTTATTTCCAATGATTTGAGCAAGTCACTTATGTGCGAAGTTCAAGTCTCGACAGAGCATTGTGAGGATGAAGTCCCGAATTGCTCAGCAACGGAAAGAAGTCAGAGCCCAGTAACCAACTGTAGCAGCCTTTCCAATCCATCATCTGTGGAAGATGAAACTAATCATAGCGACCAGACTGATAATCGATCAGATAATTATCCTTCTTATCACAAGGATAGTGACCAGCTTGCTTCTGGAAATCTATCAAATGATGTTATTAATTGTTCCAATCTGGGTGGAGTGGGACTTCCCACCGATACAGATTCCTTGTCAGACAAGCAAGCTACTGTGGGAATGACTAGCACAATACCTAGTTCTGATATACTAAAGCTTGAAAACAAGCATTCACAAGAGGAACAAGTAACTGAGGACATGAGCACTGATGATGGGTCAGTTCCAACGGGAAGGGAATGTGTGCCCTTAGTAGGTTGCTCAGAAGGGAGCTTGCCTAATACTCCCAGCAGGTTGGAAATACTTAAAGATGGTTTGGGGAAAAAAGGTAGATCCAAATTCAGTGGCAAAGATATGGAAAAAGGATTTGGGAAAAAGGGTGGCCCTCGAGATGGAAGCAAACCCAAGAAGAGAAGTGGTGAAAGGAAAAACGAGGGATGCGAGGCTAATGGTTTTCCAGAACAGGATTTTGAGTATTATGTGAAGGTGATTAGATGGTTAGAGTGTGAAGGACACATTGAAAAGAACTTCAGGCAGAAATTTCTGACTTGGTACAGCTTAAGAGCAACCCCTGAAGAAATAAGGATTGTGAAAATATATGTAGATACATTTCTTGAAGATCCAGCATCTCTTGCAGAGCAACTTGCGGACACCTTCTCAGAATGCATATCAAACAAAAGATCATCAGTACCTGCAGGGTTCTGCATGAAGCTTTGGCATTGACGAGATTTGAATCTCTCTTGGGTTGTGATGAAATAATTATTTAGATTGATGACATTCTTCATTTAGAGAGTCATCAAATATATTTATTAAACATTATCATTCATATTTATGTTTTAAGAATTTTAGATTTACCTAAATTATACAATTAGTACTATTTCAAACTGATAAATTATCAGTGCATAACATTGAAGGGTTTCTGCTGAAATGAATAGCATGTAGTTTCGGTCAAAGTAGACAATAATGTTCTTTTAATATCAATGGATTTATCCATAAATTCAGAGTTCCACAAGTCAAACATAGATTTTCATCATCCATAAGTCAAATATAGATTTTCAGTTGTATGTTGATAAGAAAGAGTTTTATCATGAACTTTTTATTTTGGTACTGCTACTACTTGGAATGCTGTAATCTTTTGGAAATTAGACAGGATTTAAATTTAGATCATCCAGAAATTCAGTATGGTGCTGCAAATACATGTACGGTTTGATTTAAAGCCTCTAAATTTAATCCGCTATACTGTAGATATAGAGAATCTAGGTTCCATCTTTTAGATTTCGGCAGAATCTTACTCCAGATATAGAAAATATAGGTTTCAATATTATGGATTTAGGCATTAGATGAAAGAATCTAACATCCTTTTAGAATCATAAAGGTTAAACTCAAAAGTCTCAAACCAAAAGTAGTGACTTTTTAAACTAGTTCTAGCTGCATGTAATATAATCACACAAGTCTATTGACTAAAGTTTGGTGTTTGTTTGAAGGTATAGATAAAATATATGCATCCCTTTCCCACCATCAATTGAGCATTACATATGCATGGTTGATATATTTTTTGCTTCAGGTGGATCAACCGAAGATGTGAATTAGAGTCCCAACGTAGTGGAAGATGGAACCTTGTCTCATAAGAAATTGATCGAAGTGTCCACCATTATAGTTTGTTGATACCGAGGAGAAACCTATAAGTGTTATAGTGTGGCACATCCAACCAAACGTGTCTTCCATGCATCAGAAAGGCCAAAAGAAAAACATTGGGAGGAATCTTTTGTGTATTTTATTTAAACTTGTTGGCACAGCACCATGAATTGGCGGGGACCTTTACTCCAATGGTTTACAAATGTTATTAAGTAATAATATTAAAATAATCTATAATGGTAATTATTGTACTATTTTTTCACAATTAATTAATGTCCATTTTCTTGTGCCCACTATCTTCTTATATTACTTAACACATCACACTCATAATCACCCAACTCTATTCCATTCTTCATTTCATCTTAACTACTCTCTCTGCTTCCTTCAAAGATCATTCAAATGTCTGCTGGAACATTTACAACTCCAATTGCTGGGCCTACCTTAGTGGGCTTCAAATCCAACTCATCAAATCTTTGGCCCAACACTCATCCCATTGATTGGAAAAAGAAGACCGTTTCCAATGGTTCTAGAATCCACTGCATGAAGGTTAAGTAATCTCAAGCAATGTTTTTTTTCCACTTCTCTAATATGCTTTTGATTTGTGATATAATTTTGTATGTAACTTGAAACAGACATGGAATCCCATCAATAATAGGAAATTTGAAACACTTTCCTACCTACCACCACTTTCTGATGAATCCATTGCAAAAGAGATTGACTACATGCTCAAGAAAGGATGGACCCCTTGCCTTGAATTTGATGAGGTTAGTTCAATTCAATACACATATAGCTCAACTGGTATTTATAGTAAATGATAACATTATTACTAATATGGAATTTGTATTGTTTGGAAATGGAAGGTTGGGAGTATTCATAGAGCAAATAGCCAGATGCCAGGATACTATGATGGAAGATATTGGACATTATGGAAGCTACCAATGTTTGGTTGTGTGGATTCTTCACAAGTGATTAATGAGATTCATGAATGCAAAAAGACATTTCCAAATGCATATATAAGATGCATAGCATTTGACAACAAACGTCACATGCAATCCATGGCTTTTCTTGTTCACAAACCTACTACTACTACTACTTAACCTATTTGTTCTTGTTTCTTTTCAAATCTTTCTTTGTTGAGATTCTGAAACTTGTCTATGTACTTGTTTTCTCTCTTTTGATCTTGCTAAGATGCTACTCATTTAGTGGTTTATGAATAAAGTGGATTTAACATCCGTTTGTTATGTCCAATAAACAATTAAATGCCACCTCACACCACACTCTAATAATCACAAAACCAGCCCATAGATTTAGGTTTTTGCATGCATGCCTTGAAATTGTAACCAACATTCAAAAAGGGGAAGAGATATACTTGAATTTATTTTATATTTTATAATAAATCTTTTTATTTTATATTAATAATCATTACATCAAACAACAGTTACATTAAACCACTTTGATATTTCAATATTATAACATTATTGCACTTCATTTATTAAAAATATAAGATAGAATTGGGTATGCAAACTTAACCACTTTGTATAAACTCAAACATTAAACGGTCTAAATTGATTTCTGCAACTATTAAGCTTTGATATATAAGCTTAAGCTCGAGTACAATCCGCGTTAGTTCACATATAAACAAGTAGATTTGCAAGTCTTAACATAATAAATAAATAAATAAATTTCTATTTTGTTAAAACAATTTAAAAAATGATAATATAAAAAATTATTTCTTAAATACTAAAATATATTATTGATAATTTAAGTTATAATTACTAAATCCTTTAACTTAATTTAATATTTTATTTTAGTTTTTTAATTAAAAAACATTACACTTTAGTCTTTTAAAATTAGTTTTGTTAGCATAATTGGATTTTTATGTAAATTTTTCCTAAAAAAAAAAGGTTAAATGTTGCCAACCTAAGATGACAACGCAACAAAATTATAAATTTTTTATTATTTCTTTATAATGATCATCTTTAAAATAAATGGTGATATTTTCCATTATTTCTCTATCAAAATATCTTTCATAATTAAATTTTACAATTACTCCTCCATTTATCATCATCTCCAACTCATTATTATTTTTTTATGAAATTCGATTTGGTCACATTATCAGATTTCCTTCAATCCAAAATCATAATTATCTATTGTCTTCCACCAATCAAGAACCACAATAATCCCATAATAAATCAAGAATTTATCATTGTTCTTCATAAATTCATAAAAATAAAAAACTCTAATCCATTTTTCTTTCACACTTGTTTTGAAAGAAGAAAAAAAAAAACCTCTCTTACACACTATTGTTTCGCGATTTCGCGAAAAATGACACAGAGTCGCCACCAGATTTTATTTATCCTAAGGAGGAAAAGGGAAATAACAATAAAACCTTTTAAAAAAGAGCATGGTCATCGCAATCAAGTTTTAGGGTTCGGGAGTCGGTTATGCGAGGGGAATGTATTAGCACCCCCTCACATCCATCGTACTCGATTGGGAACCTTCTAAGTTATTTAGCTTGAATGAGTGTTTTTAATCTAAAAGTTTGCTTGCTTAAGAGAGAAAGGGGTTGGTTTTTTATTAGAGTGCTCGCCAAGGATTGGGACCCTTGTGCCTACGTATATTCACTTGTAAGAAGTGAAGAATCAGAGCATTCGTAGTTCATGGGACTACGGTGAAAAATAGGATGTTTGGGTGGACGATGCTTAACAAGCGTGTTCCAGTAGTTAGGTGTATTGCAGCTCGCTCGTGGAGTCTTATGCGTTACCTGTTTGCGGTAGAACGGACGTAACATATCTTTTTTTGGGTGACGAGGAATGGAGGACTAAAGGTGGAAAAGAAAGAAGAGTGCTCGCTAGGATCATCGCAATCCTATGCCTACGTATTCTCAACAGGTATGAGAAATCAGAGCAGCCGTAGTTCGGCCACTTGAGAAATGATTGTGTGTTGGTTGATTTTATACCTTAAAAAAGGGTTTTCGGATGATGCTCTAAGGCGAAAAAGAAATTTGATGAGTTGATGTTATTTTTATGGTTTTGAAAGGAAGTTCTTGATTAGGATCACACTAAAGACTTTGGGTAGAGATGAATATCTCGAATATCCAAGTCGAGCGCCTTGTATTCAAAATATTCGGAACGAGTGTAGGAGTGGTTCCATTCTCATTCCTTCTCCACCACTTTAAAGCTCGTGGTGCGTAACCCTAATCATATCTTTATTGTCTTTTGGATTTTTTATGATAAAAATACCACTTGATGTTGGGTCAAGGGTTTTATTGCTTGTTAAAAAGTTTGAGGTGACGCGAACAAGGTTGATGGCGATGCACAAGGAAATCGACTTACAAGGTCAAAAATGGCTCGATAAGAATCAAGAATTTATTTTAAAAGAAAAGTTTTTCGGAAGCAAAAGTCGGGATGACATTATTAATATATACATACAATGAAATGTGAAACAAGGTCAAGTTAGTTGGTTTGAGGACACAAGTTAAATTTCACAAAGTTTTTCCTTCAAATTTAAACTAAGCATGGATATTTAATTAATTAATATTTTAATCAATAAATATAAATAATAAACTATTTTTCTTTTTTTTTATATTATCATTTTTTATCTTTTTACCTAAAAGAATTTGGAACACCAAAAAAAACCTCAAGGAAAATAAGAAAATAGCAAAAATAAAGCATAAAAAAAAAAGCTTAAAAAATGGCATAAAGTTAGTTGTGCGAACTTCATACTGAATTTTCCCAGAAAAACATCACTAAGTTCGCTGTACGAACTTCCTAGCGAATGCACACTATTCACAAACAGAGGCGAAAGGGGCCAAAGTTCGCTGTGCAAACTTGCCAGCGAACCTGCCCAGAAGAAACATCAAGAAGTTCACTGTGCGAACTTCATGCTGAATTTGCCCAGAATATGCATTTTTCACAGAAACAGAGGCGAAATGTACCAAAGTTCGCTATGCAAACTTGTCAGCGAACATGACAACATTTTGAGTGTTTTTTTAAGTGTTCTCATCTCTCTCTACAAAACTCACTCTTGTTTTTTCTATAATATCCAATCACTCTTGAACCCTCATTACACACATATGTATCCACAAATACTATCCTAACTAACAACAATGATAAAGTGTGCAACAACAATGCAAGCATACAAAAGTATATACAATAAAATATAAAGAGAGTAAGGTTCAAAGAAATGGATACCCAAGAGTTGCTACTCTTCTTCTAATCACCACTGTTGTTTTGTTGGATGTATTTTCTTCTTTGACACTCTATGTTTCTACCTCTCCTTTTTTCTGTTTTTCTTTCTAAAACCCTCTTGTTCTCAATGTCACCTTTCTCTCTTATTTTTCTGGTTTTCTCCCTATCTCTTGCTCTCTATTTATCTTCTTACTGCTGCTCCCCTCCTTATAGTCAAATAATAGGGTTTCTTTCACTTGTCTGCAGAATCTTTTCATTGGGATATGTTTCTCATCACTTTCTTGATGCCAAACCTAATTCTTTCCATTTCCATGAATTCAGCTTTGCTGTATTTTTGCTGCTACACTTGCCTTGCCTATTTTTTTCTACTGCATTTTGTCTTGTTTCCAAACTTGAACCCATTTGTTTGCTTGTGCTTGGACTATCCTTGTGGTCCAAGTTTCTACCTTTGACAGCATTTCAAAATTCTGATATTTAGATGCATCATTATGAGTTCATTCCTTTGGTTTTGTGACATGAATTGTTTGGTTATGAGATAATTTGTCATTTCTTGCTTGGGGAATTCATGGGATTGTTTTAGATCACATTGAAATTGCCTTGAAATTGCCCATGACTAAGCACTAATAGTCTTGATCTTGAAATGTTCCAATGTTGAATTAAACCTTAATTGTTTTCCTTGGATGTTTGTAGGCTTATTTGGTTATGAATCATATGAAGGCATAATGTAGAACATGTAGACTTAATGAGGCATGAAGGGTGTAACACCCTTCTTTGGGCTGTTACAAAGGGCACCATAGTATGAAGTTGATTAGAAACTTGAATTAAGGTTAGAAGTAACTTAACTTTCTAAGCATTACTTAGAGTTGGAAACTTTGTAACAAATGTGACATTCTTGCAATGTCATGAAATTTCCCTTTGTAATATTCTTGAATCTAATCTTGAATTCATGAATCTTGAATTTGGAATGATGGGTCTCCCTTATGCCATTGAATTTGAAATGGATGAAGTCTTGAATTATGAACTTGTGATCTTGACTCATGTCTTGAAAATTTGGATTCCACTTGAACATAGAATTGGAAACAAAGTTGGATGAAGAAATCTTGAATTAGGCCTTGCACTTCATGTTCATTAGGAATATTGATCTTGAATATCCTAATATTTTTCAAGTAACTTCTCCTTGAAGAAATCTACATGAGTAGACTTTCCAACTTGAATCAAACCTTAGATGATGAACCTTTCTTCAATGCAGCCCATGATAGGCATAACCGGCAAGAGCGCACAACATTCTTTCTTCATCGACCCCGATTAAATCAACTTCTCTTATTTAAACCAGACAAAAGAACATTGAACCAATCCATGCACCAAAGATGTATGATATGATGACTGTAGGATATGAAAGGCTAGGGTGAAAATGAGGGTGTGACACACACTTAGACCACCGGCACCCTAGGTATGGCAAGGAAACTCGGACCCGCTCAGATCCGACCCGAAATTAACGGAGAAAACCCGATTTAATTGGATGCGGGTGCGGGTAAAACCCGATTTTTTTATTACGGGTGCGGGGGCGGGGGATGCTACTACCCGCCCCGCACCTGTTCCGATCTACTTTAATTTACTTTAATGTCTTATTTTAATCATTTTATTATACATTTATTGGAGTTATTTTAATTTTTAAAAATAGTTTTACTAGAGTTATTTTACTTTTTAAAAACATGTTTATTAGAGTTATTTTACTCTTTAGAAACATATTTATTATTAAAATGATTAAGTATTTAATTAAATTATTAATTTTTATTATTATGAAAAAAAATATTTATTTTTAAAAAATTAATTTTTGCGGGTGGGGGCGGGTCTGGGTGGTAATTTTTTACCCTCGACTGAGTTTGAGTGCGAGTGCAGATTTGTTACAGGGAGGCAGGTGCGAGGCTGCTTAAATTCGCCTCCGACCCGCCCCGTTACCATGCCTACACCACCCTCAAATTCCTCTGTCCACCTTCATAGAAATCAATCCTTCCTTTTTTCCTAACCCAAAAAAACCTTTCAGCTCGAGATTCATACACAACAACAACTCAGCAACAGATAACAAAAACAACATTAGAGAAAAAAGTGACATCATTATCGAAACAACACCATACAACCTCCAAATTTCACTAACACCACACCAAACCACAACTCATGAAATGACAACATCACAAATCTGAAAAGAAACGAAGCTGAAAAAGAAGTGGAGAATAATTTTTTCAAATTCGATAATCACTTTCAACACCTTCTCTGCCACGCGAAACCGTACCAGCGTTGGAAATAGAGATCCACCCCCACCGTGCATTTTTCGAGCGCCCTCAATACCTCTCAGTCGCGTCTTCATCTTCTTCATCGCTCCAAGTACAATACTCAAATCATTTCACATTCCAACAATTATTCTATTTTTCTAAAAATCAAAAACCAAAAATAATTGTAAATCTGTTGTACTATGTTGGGAGAAAGAAGGAGAAAGAGAAACAAGGTGATATTTACAAGTTTCATTAGAGAGTCATTAGGGTTTATTCCAAATAATGAATATAAATGAAAATAAGTGCAGAAAATATGAAATATATTAAAAATGAAAATAGATGAATTAATAAAATTAAAAAATCCCAAACAAAAAATCATGTTAAATTTTAAAAAGACAATAGTAGTGCCATATAGGCAAGTCATGGTTTTTTTAAAATAAATTTATCGGAAGGGACTGTTTAGGCTAACGACACGGTTTTAAAGGACTACATTGTAAAAAAAATTAATTAAGGGACAAAAGTGAAACAATAAATTAAATTAAAGGACCAAAAAATAAATTAAACCTTAGTTTTAAGTACTAAGTACAAATAAAATCCACTAAAAATTCTTTCAATATACACTTTAAACTAACTTAAATATCATTTAGAATATTTTTGTATTCGGTAAGTTATACTTTTTACTAAAAGTTTTATCATGGCCAAAATTATAAGGAGTTTAGATTTCATCCAAAATCACCCCTTGCCAATATAGCGAGTTTAGATTTCACCCATTATAAGTATTTGTTTTTGTGATCTCCCCCTTACTAAATCTATTCCCTGAATGAAGACACTGGGTTCACATTTCCGCTGACTATGTAATTAAATCTTCCTACGTGGCATTTGTTGCTTCGCTGACTGTGTAAATTATCACATGTTGCTTTGTTGACTGTGCATTTGTTGCTTTGCTTTGCTTCCCAGGGCTCACAAATCATTTCATGTTTTCGTTCTTCTTCTTCCATTCTCGTGAATTCATTCTTCTTCTTCTTCTTCTTCTCCTTGGTACAAATTTGCGTAGAAGATAACATGGTTGGAAGCAACACAGTTGAAAGCAGTAATACACCTTCCATTGAATTTCCAACTTTACTCAGGTGTGGATGCGATCGTGCAATGGAGATGTGGGTTGCCAACACTGTTCAAAAGCGTAATAGGAAATTCTGGAGATGTCGTAATGCATGGGTAAGAATGTTTGTGTAAATGTTGTTTGAAATAAAAAAAATGATGTTTAAAATGGGAATAGCTGTGTAAATGTTGTTTGTGTTTGTAGAATGGGAATAGATATGACCTATTTGTAAGGGATAATGAAATTGGATAGTGTAAGAATGGGAATACAAATATTCAAGCAAGCTGCCAAAATTGTGAGATGACAAATGTGAAGTTAGAAATCACAGCGAAGAAGTTAGAAAACTCAAAGATGAAGATTGATGTTCAGAAGAAGAAATATTTTAATTTGAAGATGGCACTTGTGATCTCTTGGTTTAAGTTTACAATGTTCTACAAGTTTGTGTAATTTCCATCTTGTTGTAATATATGTAGTTTGATGTATTAGGAAGTATTTTGAAGATTATTTACACATTGTTGTAATGTTCTACAATTTTGATGTGATTTTCATCTTGGTTTATGTTTGCATTATTGTATTTTGAAGATTATTCGCACATTGGAAAATGCCTTTGTATTAATGAAATGTTTAATTTGTTGTAATTAAATAATTATGGTAAAAAGTAATGAGATTATTAGTTTATAAGATGATTATAGAATGGCACAAAAAGTATGCATTAGTCATTATAAAATGGCACACAAAGTGTGCATTAGTCATTACAAAATGGCACACAAAGTATAGTTAAGTCATTACAAAATGGCACAAGACATTACAAAAGGAAATAACAAAATGGCATAATTCATTACATAAGGACATAAGTGATTACAAAAGGCCATATTAAAAGTACATAAAACTACTTCTTTGATTTCTTCTTTGGAGATTTCTCTGTTATCTTCTTTGCATTTTGAGATTTTTTGAGATCCATTGCCTCTTGTGTCAAAATACCTCCTTCATCTTTTGTCAAATACATTGGTTGGTTAGTGTTTGAACCAGGCTCTATGATTGGTTTTTGAAACCATTTCAGCTTAATTCTCTCACTTGACCTCTTTCTCATGGGTTTGCCTTCTTCTTTTACTTTAGCTCTGCCTTACTTTTTGGCACTTCCTGTCTTGATGTCAGTTTTTGTTTGTATAGTTGGTGTTGTTGTGTTGATGTTAGGTATGGTTAACATAATCTCATCAGAAATGTCACTAAAGAATCATGTATCAGTTGCGCAAGCATCATGTTAACTTGCCTCAGCTGTTCCTGCATCAAGTTGACTTGCATCAGCTGGTTGACTTTGGCTAGCAGACCCATTGCTTGCATCATGTTGACTTACATTAGCTGGTGGGTTTTGGCTAGCTGGTTGATTTGCATTCACTTTAGTGGTTGCACTTGTGTCTGCTTTGCTACCACTTTGGTTTGCATTACCTGCATCAGTCTTGACCTTTTTCTACAATAATCTAAATGACAGACAATATCAGATGCATATGTTGACAGAGAAATCAAACAACATGACTGAACAAACAAAAAACATCCTTTCTTTTCAAGGCATTTGGATCTTGTTTTTTTCTCTTGCATGACTGAACATTGTGTTCAAACTTATCATACTTTGTACACCTATAAGATACACCATGCAATCTTCTTCTAGCACCATCCTCACCACACTCCCTAATTCTTAGTTTTCTTGGTCAGCTAGGACCTTTTTTGTACCTAGGAGGTAGAAGCTCTTCACTTTGAACTTCAGGCCACATTTCCAGTCCATTAATGGGACTCACAATAAAACCATAACAAATGGCATATTTGAAGGTGAGAAATACTTAGAAAGGGGGGGGGGGGGGGGGGGTTGAATAAGTATAGAGAAAATATTATGGCAATAAAAACTCAAGGATTTTTATCCTGGTTCGTTGAACTCGACTACTCCAGTCCACCCTATCAAGAGTGATTTGCCTTTCTCAACAAGGACTTAATCCACTATTAATCAAACTGATTACAATAGCAAGCACTAAGAACAACTGTTCTTAGTCTTCTTAAGAACAACTGATCACAACTGGATCTTCTTAAGGACTTTTACAATCAATATGTAAAACTAAACAAGTGTTTAAATGCTTCTAAGTAAGTTATATCACAACTGTGATTTTACACTTAAGTTTAAGAACAATGAAATAAATTCAGCAAAGAGAATAAGTTGTATGAGAGCTTTCTTTGAATTCTTTCAATATTTCGTCAACTGAAGAAGAGTGATGGAGTCTTGCTTTTATAGGCACAGATGTCCAAGTAGTTTTCACGTTGAAGGCTGTGTACTGAAAAGGGCTGAGCCTTTTTGTCTTCACATCACATGACCTTTCCTAGAAGTAGAATGCACAGAGAAATCCTTTTTGTCTGTGTTCTCGTGTCTAGCATAAATGAGGAAAGAGTCGTTTGGCCAAACCAACAGACATAACTTTGAATTCTTCTTCAACAAGTTTCAGCAAATAACATTAGAGCCTTGAGTGATCAGAGCCTTTGATGTTCATCAGAGTTTGCTGAATCAGAGCAATGCAACAAGTGTACCTTCAGCGTGTAATACTTCAGAGCAGAGTTTGAGATCAGATCCTCAGTACTGGCAGCATAGTACTATCAGAGTCTTCTGAAATAAACTAAGCTTGAAACTCTTCATACAAAATCTTCAATGCTTCAGATGCTTCTGTAGCTTCTGTTTCAGATCCTTCTGTAGCTTCTGCTTCAGATCCTTCTGTAGCTTCTGCTTCAGAATCTTCTGTAGACAGCGCTCAGAATCTTCTGTAGGCAGCATTCAGATTATTCTAAGAGACGCTTCTGATGCTTCAGAGCCTTGCATAATTTCATGTTCAGATCTAATTTGCTTTCAGAATAATATTCACTTTAATATCTACAGCAAACATACTTAAACAAATTTTAGAGTATATAATTCTTTAATACAAAATTTCGTAAGAGTTATCATCAAAACATAGAGATATAATTAAGAACCAATCTGTGTTCTAACAATATTTTCCCCTAGAGTAACATTCATTAATAAACATTTTTTGATTCTGTTGCCTAAAACCTAAAGCTGCAACAGCATGCCTACAAGGAACGCCAACCAACTCCCAGAAATTACATGTACAAGACCTTTTGGCAATGTCAACTATGAATTCCTGTTTGTTATAAGAACGAGTAACCTGAAAATTTTCATCCATAGCCGAAGTTGGCATCAAATGGCCACTCATAGCCACCTAATTATCTAATATCTTCCTATGAATTGGCATAACCTTGTGTGGCCACTTATCAAGTTTGATGGCAGAAGTAGAGCACCTATTCATTAAGTACTTTATAATCCATTCACACAAGACTAGTATAGGTTTATCCCTAGCTACTAAAATTTTCACACTAAAAGACTCAGCAATATTTTTCATCATTACATCACATTAAGGGTAAAAATGAAATGCATGCTTACACCAACATTTTGGAGGTACTCCCATTAGCCATGTCCAAGCCTTGAGATCTACTTGCTTCAATTCATTCATTTTTTGTATCCATCATTGATAATATGTAACCTTGACAGCTCCCATTATGAGATCTCTTATTAATGATCCACCTCCATTTTTTTTTTGAAGTTTGCATACAAGTGTCTTATACACAACTTATGCTCTATTCTTTCAAACATTTCTTCAAATACTGCTACCAAACCCTGTAACAAATATGAAAATGACACACCTTTAAATACAGCTAACAGTTGATAATTTAAAACATAATGAGAAGTATGAAAACCACACACCTTTTGCTGATCTAAAATAAAGACATCTAGAGAATTGAATTGCATACCCCACTTAAACTTAAAATTCTTATTAAGTTGGTATTTCCTAAACTTATCAAACTTAGGCCTATTATCATCATCATAAACATCTGGATTAAAGTTGTCTAGCTCATCACTAACATATTCATCATCTTCTTGTTTCTTCTTATTGGTACCAGTTAACAATCCAACAACTACGATACCCTCATTAATGGGTAGAGAAACATCAATTTCATCAAACCCATTTGCAATAGCAGTGGTTCTTTCATCCTCACTTTCATTAAACCCTTCAACTCCCTCATAATCACTTCCATATAACTCTATCATCTCATTCACATATGTAGGACTCTTAATGGTGACTTCTATACCATTGACATCATGTTCCACAAACATTTTCGCATCTACTTGGGTCGCACAAACGTATGCAGCGAAATTGTAAGCATCATCATTATTCCTAATTTGGAAAAAAATTTCATCTATGTCAAGAATTTTGGTCTACGTTCTGTACATCCCTTCTATGTAACCCCGCCCATTAACCAACTTATGAATGTTAACCATTGATCACTTATAAATTTCCCTCCATGGTGAAATACAATATTAAACACTTGCATGTTCTGAAATTACAGATAACAACAAATTTAAAACAAAGTACATTATGAAACTAGTTAAGAGCGACATTAAACCAAAGTACGTTCCAAACAAACCTGTGGCATTTGCGCTACGTCTCCATCTTCTTCAGGATTGAAACCATCCTTCGAATTGTTCCACCATGAATGCTCATGCCTTCGTCTTCTCTGATTGCTATTTTAGGTGAAATGCACAAATGTGAGCCATAGGTTTTCACGGGGGGAGGGGGTAAATAAGAAACGTATTAATTCGTAAGTTCTTTTATTTTAAATAAAATATTACATATTCAATGAAGCAACAAATGCCATGTAGGAAGATTTAATTACACAATCAACAAAAGTGTGACCCCATGGTCTTCATTGAGGGAATCAGGATTCGGTAAGGGGGGATCACAAAAAAAAATCTTATAGGGGGTGAAATCTAATCTTGCTATATTGGCAGGGGATGACATATAATTAACCCTTTTTAAAATGATTGTTAGACGAGGCACGAATGAGCATGTGAATCCACATATTTAACCTGTATAGCTCATAGTTCAATCCACATGTTGACTATGGAGCTTCTAGGATACCACTCTATCACAAACAAAGTGAATATACAACTATATACATTCTAGCCAAAAATGGTTAAATACACCAAAAGTGCTAATTCCCCTTGTCTTAGACAAGAAGAACTACGTTGTCTATATTGTAAGGGATATTTGGGTATTTGAGAGCTACAATGATGTTGTGTATTGTCTCAATATGATTGTGTCTTGATTAAACCTCATGTGGGATCCCCTTTTATAGTCTTCCATTAAGATATGCCATTAAGAGAAGTCTCTTGGCCTTCTGACGTTACATGGCATCATTGTTGTAACTCCCCTTCATGAATGTAGGCTTTAAAGCTCTAGTAACGTCCACATTGATGCGCCGCCACTGTTACAACTGTTGGTATGCCGGTTGAGCACATGTCCGATGTAAGTACCGGGTTGATGAGGTCTGTACTCGACTTTCTAGGAGTTCAGCTAATGGGAGTCGGGTTATGTGACCGCTCCGGGTTATAGGAGATACTTGCCTAGCTCTCTACATTGCTCGACCTTTCTTGCTATCGTAGTCTATTTCCTGTTTAACCTTGTATGGCTACACAACTAGGCTTTAAATATATTTGGCATGTACATAAGCCCCCCGAGTACTATATCTATTTACAAGGGTACAGTACTCGGTAGTAACATGAGCCCGAATATATTTGACTGATGCCGTGCTATAGGTTGACTTTTCTTCTCAGGTCCTTACGTGTCATGAATTCCTTGGAGGGTCATGTCCTTTCATTTTCTCCAGTGTAATGATGATTGTTAGTGGCTACTCCCTAGCTATCCTTGGGTGCTGAGTCCCTTAAAAGCCTTTCTTTCCTCCCTCCCTCTTCTCATTTCGGCTTTGCATCATCTTTTTTAACAATTAAACTCCTATTTTAATTTCCAACTTCTCATTACTCACGGGTATTTCCTTACCCTTCTTGATTTATCTTATCCTTCTATCTTTCTTTTTAGAAAGAATGATCGTCTTTGGGGAACGGGGCGATGAGGGTAGTGGTAGTGTCGTTCATATGAGTGTCGTGGAGGGAAGGGAGTTGTGGGAGCAATGCATGCGGGAAATGGAAGACGCTTTAGGACCAGAATAGTATAGACGGGTTATAAATGAAGTTTATGGTGATATTCTCACTTTTAAAAGTGATTTTGACACTGACTCATCTTCCTCAGGTTTTGTAGAGACTTCAATGAAGACTGTTGCTCCCTTCAATCTTGAAGTCATGAAGTATAAGAATAGCGCCTTTGATGATATAGAAATCGCAAAACTTCGATCCAAAAAGAAAATATCTTCAACAGGGTGCGAGGATGTTGTCGTCTTGGAATCATGTATTCCTGGAGAACGAGTTGTATACTTCGTCCTAAAGGTGTCAAGGAATATTTTTCTATTTTTATGCTGGGGTTTTAGACGACTTCTACATGTAGATACCCCTTTTAGATTTTGAAGCGAATGTTTTACAAACCGTGAACATAGCCTCTTCTCAACTTTTCCCCAATAGTTGGGGTTTTATAAAGGCCTTTGAAAGAGTTTATGAGGTTTGAAACATCACCTCCACCATTAGCCTATTTTTCTCTTTCTCTGAGGTTAAGGTTGTTGATAATCGTGGTCGGGTACAAATCAGCGGGATTCCTGGCCGAAGCTTTCTCCAGGCATACACCTCCAACTATAAGAATTATAAGAATCGATTCTTAAGGGTAAATAACGGGCCGAGGTGTCCATAAGTATTATATGCTTTAGACGGCCAACCTCTCTTCCCTTTTTATTGGGTTGCAAATCCATTGTCGATTACTGGCTTTAGCTTTGATAAGTTAAGTGACCTGAAAACCCAATCTCTAATAGCTCTCGACTCCTTTCGTATGATGAAAGTCAAAGAATTGTTATCTCTAAGTGACGAACAATTACTCGCCTTTCTGGGTAACTGTTCATATTTATTTTCATCATTCCTAATTCTATTTTTCCCAATGTCCGTATATGTGTTTGTAGATATGATGATGAGTTTACCCGTAGCTGAATAAAAGAAGTTAATGCAGGAAGCTCGAGCATCCCGAAAAGGAGCCGGGAACTCTATATTTCCGAAGTCAGACCCGAGCGGTTAGAAGTCTGTCAACCAAAGCAAATAAGGAGTACAAATACTAAGGCTCCTCCGAGTAAGGGTGACATTCAACCCAATGCTCCTCAGACTCAAGAAGAGGTTTCATAGGTTTCTCTGAAGAAGCTGAAAACCTTAATGGCTGACGAAGTCTGCCAAGCTGATATGAAGAATACTTCTCTTATGAGAGATCTAGAGGAAACTTCTACGTCCGAGGAGTTTAAATTTTGTTCCAACGGCTTTGATGGGCTTAAATTTTGGTATGACCATCTTAATACCACCGAGGGAAGTTAACAAAGTGATATCCATTGGTAGGCAGAAGATCACCCAGAATATAAGCTCATATCTTATGAGGAACGTCGTCCTTACTCGCGGGTTGTTCGAGTCCAGCGATGATTTTTAGAAGACAGAGCTGAAACTGAAAGAAGAGATTACCCGACTACAAGAAGCTCATAGGGCTCAATCAGATAAGCTTTCTAGCTTGGAAAAAGAACTAGTCGACGAGAGGAAAAACAAGGAGGCCCTTGAATCCGAGCATAAACTGACTTTATTAAAGGTTACCGAGGAGTTGAAGCAAATCAAGGCTTTTCATCAAGAACTTTTGCCTTCCAGTACCGAGCTTACTGAGTCTCTTAAGAAGGCTTAGATTGAAGTCCTCTCTGTTGGTGACGAGGCTTTCGACAGGGCCAAAGACCAAGTTTTATGCCTCCATCCCGGGTTGGATTTATTCGAGGTGGATTATTTCAAGGTCGTGCAGGATGGCCACCTTGTAGAAATGAACGAGAACCCAGAGAAATCTTCTACTCCTGTCAATAATGACGGGGATGAGCACCCGGATGACGCTGACGTGAATGGAACCTCGACCGCTGATTGATTTTGAAGTTTCTCCTTGTTTTGATTATACATCCTTTTGGATATGCTTTTGATGAATTTTCTATTTTTGTAAGGGAGTGTGGTGTTCCCCCCCCCCCCCCCCCCCCCCCCCCCCCGTTTTTCTTATGACTTTTCAGCCTTCGGGCTTTGTAATGCACAATACTTGACCCTTTTGTGGCTTTTCTTAGTGTCGTTTCTGTTTATCATCATTTTAATTCCTTTGCAAAATAATCTTGTGCATATATCTAGCCCCTCGGGCACTAAGTTAGAATAACTTAAGGTGTCCGATTATAAAATTTCAGAAACTATTTTGCCTTTTTACTTTGCTTAGTTTGATTCCCAAGACGTTTTGGATAGCTCGTTTCTCGACTATCTTTTATTAAATCCCTATGTTATATAACTTTGACACTTTAGAGAGTCCAAAACTCTTATAGTCTTAGGTGCTGATTACGATGTTGACTTGGGTGTCCTTTTCTCAGAAACTTGCTCCCAATTCTTTATAAGCCTTTGGCAGTTGGTCATGTGTGATTTTGATACTCAAAATCCCCAAGTTTCTTTTGGTGTGCTTAGGCTTGGGTATTTCATCATTTTCGTAATTGACTATCTGGACTGTGTACACGGAACAAGCTGACATGCTTATAAGTGTTTGTTCAACCCGTGTACACGAAGCGTTTATGGGCGACCTATGTACGCGGAGCAAGTCAACACGTTTATAGAATTTTAATTAACCCTTATACATGGAGCGTTTATGGGTGACCTATGTACGCGGAGCAAGTCAACACGTTTATAGGAGTTTAACCAACCCTTGTATGCAGAGCGTTTATGGGCGACCTATGTACGCGGAGCAAGTCAACACGTTTATAGGAGTTTAATCAACCCTTGTACATGGAGCGTTTATGGGCGACCTATGTACACAGAGTAAGTCAACATGTTTATAGGAGTTTAATCAACCCTTGTACGCAGAGTGTTTATGAGTGACCTATGTACGCGGAGCAAGTCAACGCGTTTATAGGAGTTTAATCAACCCTTGTACGCAGAGCGTTTATGGGCGATCTATATACGCGGAGCAAGTCAACACGTTTATAGGAGTTTAATCAACCCTTGTACGCTGAGCATTTATGGGCGACCTATATACACGGAGCAAGTCAACACGTTTATAGGAGTTTAATCAATCCTTGTACACGAAGCATTTATGAGCGACTATGTACGTGGAGCAAGTTAACACGTTTATAGAAGTTTAACCAACCCTTGTATGCAGAGCGTTTATGGGCGACCTATGTACGCGAAGAAAGTCAACACGTTTATAGGATTTTTATGAGTTATAGCTCACCATCTTCAGTCGAATACCTATAAACAAGACATAAATTTTTTTTAAGTCCAAGTGTCTCGTTAAAAACCCATGCCCTTGCAATGGGAAAGAGTACAACCCGAATCCTTCATTCATTATTGAATTACATAATATTTAGCTAAAATATAACCTAAGATTAGATACATTCCATGTTCTGGGTATTTCTACTCCCTCTAATGTTTCCAGCTTATATGCTCTATTGTTTAGTTTTTGAAGTACCCTGAATGGGCCTTCCCAGTTGGGGGAAAGCTTTCCTTGTTTTTTGGATCTGTGATTTTCTTCAAAACTTGGTCACCTTCTTGGAATTCCCTCTGCAGGACTTTCAATTTGTATCTTCTTTCTAACCTCTGTTTCGCAGCGACTTCTCTGGCCGTGTTGTCTCTCTAATCTCATATATCAGATCAGTCGAGATGTTCAAGTTATCCATGTTGGCGACTTCATCAAAGTGTTCACATCTCCAAGTCGGGGTATCGATTTCCACCAGCATCATTGCATCAGCTCCATACACCATCCTGAAGGGTGTCTCTTGAGTAGTAGAATGTAGTGTTGTGTGGTATGACCATAAGATCTCGGGTAGGTACTCGGACCACATTCCTTTTGCCTCCTCCAACTTCTTTTTTATTCCTCCTAGGGTAGGCTTGTTTACAGCTTCTGCTTGACCATTGGTTTTGGGGTGTTCCACAGATGTGAACTTGTTTTTTATTCCATAATCCCTGCAAAAGTCTATGACGGAGGTGCTCACAAATTGGGCTCCATTGTCTGAGACTATGATTCCTAGCAAACCAAACCGGCATATGATATTCCTCCAATAAAATTTGTGAACCCTCTCGGCAGAGATCCGAGCAACAACCTCGACTTCCACCCATTTTGTTAAATAGTCAATTGCAATGATTAGGAACTTGAGCTGTCCTGAAGCAACCAAGAATGGTCCTAGGATGTATGCTCCCCACTGATGGAACGACCATGGAGATGAAATTAAATGGAGCGACTCAGCTGGTAGGTGTTTAATTGGAGCGAATACTTGGCACTTTTCGCACTTGCTAACGTACTCGATGCAATCTCGTATCATATGCAGCCAGTAGTACCCGACTCTTAGGATTTTTCCGGATAGTGCTCTCCCACCGATGTGGCTACCACAGACTCCCTCGTGGACCTCTTTAATTACCAGTTCAATCTCAGGCTCTGACACGCATCTGAGCATAGGTGTTGACCTACCCATATTATACAACATGTCCGAGATTATGACGTATCGGGCTTCATTGACATCTTTAGGTAATATTTCCTAGGTCAGATAGCTGATGATGGGCCTCATCCATCCTTGGACATCCTCTATTGTTAATACTTCCTCTGATTGAATGTTGGGTGCTTTGAGAACTTCTTGGATCACAGTCTTATTCATTCCTGAATACTTTGAGCTTGCTAATCGGGCTAGGAGGTCGGCCCGTGTATTATTTTCTCTTGGGATGTGAACGAATTTGAATTCTAAGAACGCTTTAGATATTCCTGAAGCTTTCTGTAGGTACTTTATCAGGGTAGAATCCTTTATCTGGTACTCTTTCTTCATCTGTTCGACCACTAGCTGGGAGTCGTTCTTTGCTAATAAATGTGTTACTCCGACCTCTTTCGCCAATTTCATTCCGACAATCACAACTTCATACTCTTCTTGGTTATTTCTAACCTAAAAATTGAAACCTAAAGAGTATTCTAATTTTAGATCTCCGGGTCCTTCCAGAATTATTCTGGCTCTGCTTCCCTTAAGATTTGAAAATCCATCTACATAAAGGATCCATCTGTTTGAGATCTCTTCTCTAGATGGTGCACTTAACTCTACCATAAAGTCGGCCAGTGTATGTTACTTGATGCTGGTTCTGGGCACAAAGTTGATGTCATACTCAGAGAGCTCTACTGCCCACTTGACCATCCATCCTACTAAGTCAAACTTTTTTAGTATTTGTTTGATTGGTTAATTCGTCTTGACTGTGATGGGGTGACCTTGAAAAGAATGTCTCAGCTTCCGGGTTGTGATAACTACTTCCAGCACCAATCGTTCAATATTCTGGTACCTTAGCTCTTCCCTTTTTAGAAATTTGATGATAAAGTACACGGGTCGCTCTCCGTCATCTCCATCTTATACTAAAACTGAGCTAAAGGCTTTATCCGTGATCGGCAAGTATAAGATCAAATGTGTGTTTTCTTTGGGCCTTACTAGGATAGGAGGTGAGGACAGAAAACACTTTACTTCTTGAAAGGCATCTTCACATGCCTCTGTCCATTCAAACTCCTTAGACTTCCTCATAGCTGCAAAGAAGTGTATTGATTTGTCTCCTGCACATGATAAAAATCGTGACAATGCGGCTAGTCTCCCGGTCAGCTGTTGGACCTCCTTTTTCGTGGTTGGACTTTTCATATCTATTATAGCCTGGAATTTGTCCAGGTTCGCCTCGATTCTCCGGTTGGTGAGCATAAATCCGAGGAAATTCCCGACTTGTACTCCAAAGGTACACTTGTCCGGGTTCAGTCTCATGTTGTAGCTTCTTATGGATACAAAGGTTTATATTAAATCCTTTACATGTGACCATTTTGCGCTTGTCTTGATAACCATGTCATCTACATAGACCTCCAGATTCCAACCTATCTGAGTAACAAATACCTTATCCATCAACCTCTAGTAAGTAGCCTTAACATTTTTTATTCCAAAGGGTGTGACCTCTTAATAATAATTGCTCTGATGTGCCATGAAGGCGGTTTTTGGCACGTCTATTGGTTCATCCGGATCTGATTGTATCCGGAGTATACATCCATAAAGTTGAGCAAACGAAACCCCGACGTAGCATCTATCAGCCGGTCAATGTTTGGAAATGGATATGGATCTTTAGGACACGCCTTGTTGAGGTCTGTGAAGTCCACACATACTCTCAATTTCCCATATTTTTTCTTTACCATCACTACGTTGGATAACTAGGTCGGATACTTGATCTCCTTGATGAACTCGGCCTGTAACAGCTTCTCGACTTCCTCTGCAATTGCTTTCCTCTTTTCATCACCACCATTTCTTTTTCTTTGGGAAACTGACTTGATATCCGGATCGATTGCTAAGTGATGGCACATGAAGGTTTCCAGGAGAAAAGATCCACATTGTCTTTTAGTGTTTGAACGATCTCTTTCTCCTCTTCGGGGGATAAGTTGACCCAGATGTATGTAACATGGAATGGTAGGTGCCCAAACTAGATTTGCTTTGTTTCTTCGTTGGGCGCTATGTTGTCTTCAACTAAATCATCACATGGGTCTATGTCGACCAGGTGAACTTTAAGGGTATTTTTGGGATCCGCTTCTCCTGTGGGTTCCTTTCTTTTCAACTTTAGGCTATCCTTATAACACTTTCTAGCCAGCCCCTGGTCGCCTTTGACAATACCAACTCGGCCATCTCCGAGTGGGAATTTCATGGTCAAATACAGAGTTGAAGGCGAAGCTTCTAGGGTGTTGAATGATGGATTCCCTATAATGATGTTATAGGGTAAAGCAGCGTTGACTATCAGGTACCTTACTCGGACGGCCTTCGCATTATCCGTGTTGCCAAAGGTGGCCGACAACGCTAGGTGACCGAGCACCTGCACTTGTTCTCCTGATAATCCTACTAGACTGCCTTTGAATGGTAATAACTCGGTCGTATCGAGACCCATTCCTTTGAAAGCATCCCAATACAGTACGTCGGCTAAGCTTTCGGGGTCCATCAATACCTTTTTCATGCTCTAGTCTCTTATTTATACTTTAATAACCATGTGATCATTTTCATGAGTTAGGACTCCTATGGCGTCTCATTTTGAGAATGTTACAGCATCTAAGTTGCCTTCCGGTTTCTCTGGAGATCTTTGGTCGATATGCATGAATGCCCTAGCATATCGCTTTATGGCTGAACTTGTTTCTCTGCCACCAGTAAACCCTCCAGTGATAGTGTTTAACGTGTGTCGAGCTATCTTTGTCTCGTGACCCTCTTTGGCATCTCAACTCTTCTTCTGGGATGACTTTTCTGGTCCCGGGTCATCTCGGCGGGGACTTCTCTTATTATTTTATGGCCGAGAATCCTTCACATATGCCAAGAGATGACCTCTCTGGATTAGAGCTTCAATTTCTTTTTTCAGCTGTTGACAGTCTTCGGTGTGATGTCCCCGTATATGGTGGTAATTACACCAAGCCTCAGGTTGCCTTCCCATGATAGCGTTGGATCTTTTGGGACGATGAGGCTCCGGTAACAGGTTCATATGGACGACTTCTTTAAAGATATCTTCCCTGTTTGCATTTAATGGGGTGAAGTCTCTGTCCGGCTCATATGATTGATTGTATGGTATGGGAGCATGTCGTTTACACATAGCTACCCGAGGATGCCCCTTTCTCCTGTTAGATTCCTCTTCCTTGCTATTTTTCTTTTCACTATTGTCCCGGGCTCTTTTCTTTTGGTTACTTTCTTCTCTTTTGATGTAACACTCAGTCTGAGTAGTGATCTCGTCCATGCTAATAGCTGGCTTATGAGCTAACGACTCATTGAACTGTCCGGCTTGTAATCCATGTTGAAAAGCTCCCAAAAGTAGTTCATGGTTTGAATGAGATACTTTGAGGGTTTCCTCATTGAATCGAGTCAGGTACTCACGTAGTGATTCTGACTGTTTTTGTCGAACACTGAACAGTGTGGTCGTGGACACCTTCTGGCGCTTTCTTGCCGATAAGTGTTGTACTAGCTTCTTATTCAATTCTTGGTAGCTTACGATGGAGAGCCTAGGAAGGCTCATGTACCATCTTAAAGCTACATCCTTAAAGGTACCGACCATGAGCTTGCACTTCAGTGAATCCGAAGGGGCAACTATGGCAATCTGATTGTTAATGGAAATAACATGCTCCTAAGGATCCGTCTTCCCATCATAAGAGGTTAGTGATGGTGCTTTAAATTTTTTCGGGACGTGGTTGTCCCATATCTCTTGAGAAAGAGGTTGTGGCTCGAGAACCCCGTCCTCATGGTCGTCGTCAACTTGACTTTGTTGTTACACAACTTGTATGTTGTCTTGCAACGTCTCGTTCTGCTGAAATATGGCCTCCATCATGGCTAGCAGTTGAGCCATGTTTGGAGGATCTCCTATAGAGGACATGTTGTTAGTGTAAGGTGTGGCCTGGAAGAGTTTTACCTAGGCCCCACAGTGGGAGCCAAATGTTCTAGCCAAAAATGGTTAGATACACCAAAAGTGTTAATTCCCTTTGTCTTAGACAAGAAGAACTACACTGTCTATATTGTGAGGGATATTTGGGGATTTGAGAGCTACAATGATGTTGTGTATTGTCTCAATATGATTGTGTCTTGCTTAACCCTCATGTGGGATCCCCTTTTATAGTCTTCCATTAAGATATGCTATTAAGAGAAGTATTTTGGTCTTCTGACGTTACATGACCATCATTGTTGTAACTCCCCTTCATGAATGTAGGCTTTGAAGCTATGGTAATGTCTGCATTGATGCACCGCCACTGTTACAACTGTTGGTATGCCGATTGAGCTCATGTATGGCGTAAGTACCGGGTTGATGGGGTATGTACTCGACTTTCTAGGAGCTCGGCTGATGGGAGTCGGGTTATATGACCAGTCCGAGTTATAGGAGATACTTGTCTAGCTCTCTGCATTGCTCGACCTTTCTTGCTATCATAGTCTAGCTCATGCTTAATCTTGTTCGGCTACATAACTCGACTTAAAATATATTTGGCATGTACAATATATACTTGATATGAGCATGTGATATATGACTATTTGACAACAAAACATTACTTAAATTATTATATTATAATGTTGAAGTATAGAAATGGATGCCAACAGTAGCCAACAATGATTCTAACAAAAATATTTTAGATGTAGAGTGAGAAATTATATATTTCTTTTTAGAAATCGAAGTTATAAGGTTTGGTTCAAAAAATATAAGAACCAAATGTTGATCTGCGAACATTTTGATCACTTACCCAATCTGAATCACTATAAGACTTAAGGATAATTTATGAGTTGAGATAGATGGGGCTAATAACACATCATAAGATACAATTCTATTAAGATATCTTAATATTCTTTTAACTACTGCCCAATAAAAATCAAGAGGTTAATGCATGTATTGACCAGTAGCTGAGCTAGATTAAAAAATTTGGGGTGACTGTAACATCCTAAACTCTAAGACTTACATAAAAAGATTTAATCAGAAATTTAAGGTGTCGCTACGACAACCATCCAAAAACTCATCAACACATTTGACAATAGACAGCGGAAAATCATGTCACAACAACTTCAAAATTAAATTTCACAAATAAAGTATTAGACTTTAAAACACATAATTCAGCATTAACTCAAACATAGTAAAAACGCCTTATTCCCGATGTTACAGATCAAAGCATTTATCCGACTAATAGCGATAAAATAATAAAGTAAATAAAGATGAGCTCCAAGACTATCTTCCTACTCACAACAACTACTACTCTTGTTCCTGAGTATCTATACACATTGTACATCAACACACAAACAAAACAACAAAGGGGTGAGAATGCGCTCAAATATGTTAGTGGTGCAAAAGATCATGAAGGGTAGCATAAACAACAACAACAACAACAACAACAACAACAACAACAACGACAACAACAATAATCATCAACATGTAATGTATTCACACAACAATCATCAATTCACAAATGCCAACTTGTATGTAATGTGACAACACCTCGACTCTATATGCATGTGGTGCCAACTCAATAATGGTTCTTCATATGAACTGGGTCCCAACATCTGAACTCCGAACCCCAACATATGAGGTCCAAGTCTCAACATTTGAGCCCGGGAAAAACCACAAGTCCTAACATCTAAACTTATGACACACCTCTTTCACAACAACGACATACAACATTTGATGTATGACATACAATAATGCAACGACAACAACACAACAATGATTACAATCCCACATCTGACTGGAAACAATCATTCAATGACAACAACACAACAACAATTACAGCCCCACATCTGACCGTAAACAATCATGTATTTAAACGCATCAACAATAGTTCTTACTCCGAACTACGCATCTTAACAATCATCAACAAATATTTATAATAATTTACATAATTATACTTGTACTTCACAACATGTATTCACACATTGAATAAACCTCAGCACAACACTCAATCATATTAATATAATTAAATCATTTACTCACAAACGATTTTTTTTTTTTTTTTTTTTTTACGGTTAATCGTATCTGTAGTATTAAACACATGGAGTGGATAGAAGTCATATAATCTACTCCATATTGTTGAATTTGTTTGTACCGAATACTATAACATTGAAGTTGTTTCTAATTTAATAACCAACTAAGTTTTATTTCAAGTTATTTAAATGACTCATTAAATTATTATCGGAGAAAGACTTTATTCAATTTGGATAATCCCTAAAGAAACACATGTTGAGTTTTTAGGTGTCAACTAAGAGCATCATTCATTTACAATTATAATATAGTTGTCATTTGTTGCATTTTAAATAATTTAAATACATTTCAAATGACATAAATATTTAGCTGAGTTTTCTGGCTTATGCTTTTCGTTATAATTCACTATGCTATTAGACTTGAGGCTTTAAAAAAACTATTTTTGTAATTTTTAAAAATAAATTTTATAAAATTATTTTTCAAAATATTATATGTTTTTTATATTTGTTTTTTCAATAAATTTTGATATTCTAAAACATAAATATATATTAAAAATATAGTCAAAATTATAATTCTTTTTAAAAAAATTGTATTTTAAAAATTATTTATATGAAAAATTATTTGAAATAGTTTTAAAATTAAATAATTTTTTAAAATTTTAATATTAAATTTTTTTGATAAAATTAAAAATAACTATTCAAACTAAATTTTTATTTAAATTTTTTATGAAAAGTTTCTTTGTAAATTTACAAAATTATATTATACTATAAAAAGCATTTAAAATAAAACTAAAACTAACCGTCCATATATCTCACGGGTCATTATCATGACAATAGCTATAATTCTTTATTTTAATTAATAATTACATTATTTGAGAGTTATAATTTCTTTTTTCAAATGTTAAATTTTTTTCTTCTTGTATTTTATTAGTTTTTTTTCCAATAATTATTTAATACAATTGAATTTATATAATTATTATTTATTTTATAATTAAATAATTCATTTTAAATTTACATATCTAGATAATGTTAAATTGTATCGAATAAATTTACCCATGCAAATGTCCGGGTATGTGACTAGTGTTCATTAACAATGTTATGCTTGTGCTATGTATAATAGCGTTAATGGTGCTCATGATTTAAACATTTCTTTTATTATGTCCAATAAACAAATAAGTACGACCTCACCACTCTAATAAAAATATTCCGAATCACAAAACCAGCCCATAGAATTACATTTTATCGTTTATCCCTTGATTTGGCAGATATGCAAATAGTATTTATTAGGTATAATAAAGTATATGGTCATGCATGATTTAGGATCATAAACAATAATTTGTATTACTTCGGAGAAAACCAGCCCCTGCTTTCCTAGGATTCACCTACCTAGGTGTCAATGTGGTCCTTGAGTCGTTAACAAATAAAAGAATGTCAATTGCAAGCGTCAAAGTTGGATGGACACACTTGTAAAACATTTTCATCTCTTCAACCCTTTTATTCATTTATTTGTATTATTGTCGCCAAAACTGGTTACTACGGTCAAACAATACATGGCTTTTTGACAAACTCCCAAATTCTAAAAGAAATCATGTGCGTCTGAATGACATGAAGTTAAATTTACATGCATTAAAACCTTGCAAATTCTTTGAATGCAAATTACTTTCAAACACTCTCTTACCTTCAATTGACCAATTTACTCTAAGTTTAAATTAATTGATAAGGTCAGTGTATTATTAACTTCAAATTTCAAAACGACCTACAAATATGAAAAATATTTTAAAGAAACCCACAATTAAAAAGGAATCTAGATATTAGATTAGCAAAAACCAAAACATGCTTGAAACCAATTGCACGGGAACATTGGTTCTCATGCAATCTTTCTTCTCCAGTTCCATCAACTGTTTCTGGCTCCAACCTTCCCTATGATTGAACCACGCCACCAAAACATATTACCTATATGCAGTGAACAAAGGCAAAAATTGATTAAGCAAAGAGAATGTTTCATTGTGCAAATTTTTTTTCATAAAATATACAAAAACAAGTAAAATAAAGACAACAATGTATATACTTTCTACAAGAACGAAAAGTAAAAACAGAAGGCCCGTCATTTAATTCATAAGCATTAAGTGATTGGTTATTTGAACATTGGTAAAAATTTCCTAGAAAACAATTCGTATTAAGCTGTAGTGAAACCAGCAGCTAAAAGACATCTACTTATATTTGATATTAAAGGTGTAACTTTTTCAAAAGTTATAGCCAAAAGACATGTGACTACATAGGTGTAAACAAGTAAAAACATCCACACCAGGAAATCAGCATAAGAAGAATATATAGTAGAAACAGGGATTTTTTAGCAGTTGTATAAAAAACAACTCCCCTTATTGCCAATCATGTTATATCTAAGTTACAACACAGTACATTTCTAAAGAGGACACACTACATAGCATCGTTCCCCGAATAAAAAACCTCAGAAATCAAATAAATGCATTCTAGCAGGGAGCCAAATAAATGATTAATATTCCGTAGCAGCAAAATATACAGTTATTTTTGTCTTTACACCCTGCCACAACTCACATAGTCTCCCAATTTTAAACAAAGCTTTTGGAAAGACAAGTTTATTCTACAGTCATAAATAACAAACAGTGATACTTTGAATTCCCTGCCCTAATGTTCACAGCACACAAATTCCCTCCAACAAACATCAATCATCCACTACATTGCACTTCCAAGTATGAGGTAGACGAGAATTTTTCACCTGCCTTCGCATTCTATGGTGTTTGTTTCTAGTAGATGTAAATATGCTCCAAACAATTGTTGGAATATAAGAAAATATCTTAGAATGTCTTGATATTATATTAGAGTATTGAAGTTAATCTCATAGGATCAGTTCTGACTTTAGAGCATCTTAGATTATCTCTTAGGATAGGATTAGTTTCTATGTTACAGTTAGTATTTTGATATGCTTCATGGTTTCTCTATTCATTTAGTATGAGTCTTGTATCTCAATAAAGGGGGTGAGTGTTAAGAATTTAATATCAAGTTTACTATACTGTATTACACACCATAATCATATTTTTAATTTTATATAAAACCTGTTACTTCAACATGATATCTAGAACATGGTTTCATCCTATGACATGTCTTATCACTATTCTGCAGTCGAGTTTAAAAAGGTTTGGGAATAAAATTATAGATGTATTTAAATTCACTTAATTGAATTGAACCATCTTGTTTTCTTCTTTGTTTTCTAGAGTTATTGGTAACATTTTTTCAAGTGTGAACTGCACATTTGCCTTCTGCCTTATGTTGCTATGTTTGCTGCCCTCACTCTTTTTCCCTTGCTCTGATCTACAAAACCCCAAAGTTTCAGCTCCCACGGGTCATTCCGCACCAACAACAAATGCTGCACTTTTAGAACGTATGTGACTTGGAAGTTGGAACATAGGAGGAGAAAATAGACCACCATTCAATACCTTTTGCAACAAAATAGGATTGGCTATATGAATAAGGGACACCATAAAGTCCTGTCTAGAACCATTCTAACAATGATACATTATGAATCCAAATATCACACACTGGTTGATCTATGGTTGTTTAGCCTCTCACTCCCTCATACTATTACACTACTTATTGTTGATTTGGTTTACCTTCCTAACAAGTGTTTTACATGCCTTTTAAAAATGTGCCCAATCACTCAAGCTTGAGACTTAACAATCTTTGTGCTACCGAGTTTTTCTCTCTAATACTTATTGTTGATATGGTTTACCTTCCTAACAAGTGTTTTACATGCCTTTTAAAAATGTGCCCAATCACTCAAGCTTGAGACTTAACAATCTTTGTGCTACCGAGTTTTTCTCTCTAATACTTTCACTCTTAATCCTATACTGTCTTGTGCAACGACTAATCCATTCTAATATTCTCTTCTCTACAACACTGAGTTTACCTTGTTGCTAGCTTCTTACCGCTAACCTATGATGCATAGGTACGGGTACGGTACCCGATGCAGGTACCGTTGCCGGCACGGGATACGACATTTAAAAAAAAATCAAGGTATGGGTACGTTGATAAGAAATAAGAATTTTCTATAAAATGTATGAGTAGAGAACTAAATTGTTAGGTTCATAATAAATCACCACTATAAAAATTTGAAAAAATAAAAAAATAATGTTAAGATACAATAACGAAAAAATTAAAATACAAAAATATACTATATAAATATTTGAAAAAACCACAAATTTCATTCAAAATCGAATAATGAGAAAAAAGGAAGTACCAAGAGTACGGTAGGAGTACCCGGGTACGGGTGCGTACCCGGTCCTGGTATTTCACCATTTTAGAAGTACACATGCTTCAGAGCCGCTAACATTTAGCCTCACATTGTAAAATTTTCTCTCAAACTGTTACAGAGCAGTTAACTACCACAAATTACACATAAAAGAACAAACTAGAATGGTATTTGATCTTTCATTCAAACTTGAGAAGAGCGCTTAACTATCACATATTACATATAAAAAAACAAAGTAGAATGGCATTTGATCTTCACTCCTCAGCCCTCACCACTCTCATCTGAAAATAGTGTAATACAAGGATAAGTTTGATTGGCGATTTATAGGGGATTATTTCAAGGGAGTAAAATTTTACCCATTGTGTGTTGTGTTAGTTAGCCTGAGGATTCCTATAAATTTTACTAGCCAAGTGTAATACTAGCTAAGTGTAAAATTTTATCGCTATTGTTACAAGTAACTTATCACATACTAGCTAAGTGCAACAATACCGATAAAGGGTGAAATGACCAATGAAGGAGGAAGAACAATGACAGCCCCACACTCAACATACTAGCTAAGTGTAACAATACCGATAAAGTGCCGGAGTGAACTTGCAACATACTAAACAGATCAATCAGAAAGATATAACAAATCGATAACACTCAAGCATTACAAGATCGCTGATAACCAGTATCCACAACAATATTGAGCTAATCCAAAGCTACCATGAATGCTAAACAATAATACATAAAAAAAATGAGACAGTAAAAAATACATAAAAAAAATGAGACAGTAAAAAATACATAAAAAAAATGAGACAGTAAAAAAAACATAAACAATAGCAACCAGCTCCAATTCCATATAACTCAATTGAAGATATTCAGTGTTAATCATTTTCATAGTCTGCAGGAGGAAAATAATTCAACTTTCAATCATATGCCAAATTGAGCTAAACCCTAACCTAACAACAAGTGAAAATCTTTAAAATTCGAAAGAAACCATAATCTATCATAATTTGGGAAAATAGAACAGACCTTCTCTAACAGATCTTCCAAATTTGAAAGAAACCCTAGCGATTCTTCTCAGCAGGCAATGGACGATTGAAACCACCGCGACGATTCATGTACTGCCTCGGTTGCCGTTTCGTGACCGCTCTAACCCCGCTTACATCAGCGCCAGGTACCGGCTTTCCCTTAGTGGAGTCAAAACCTATAGGAATTCCCATCATCTTCATCATCTCCAACTCATCCTCGTTCACCTCAACTTCCTCCCCATTCTCCGTCTGCTTCTGCTGCTTCTGTTCCTTCGCAATTCCATCAACAAAGTCAGACACCACTTTCTTCGTGTCTTTATGGTCTTTGTGGTCGTCATCCACTGAGTCCCGTCGGTGACGCTTCCTGGGAGGGTCAGGGGAAGGCGTTCGGTGGTGGCGTCGACGGTGGGATCGGTCGACGGGAGAGCGGGAGCGAGAGTGGCGAGAGCGTACACGGTCAGGTGAACGTGTACGGGATCTCTTGCTGCGTGCTCTGTCGCGGTCGCGGTCACGGTCTCGGTCTCGATCGCGGTGGTCGTCCTTGTCACGGTCGCGATCGCGGTGGTCGCCCCTGTCTCGTCTTCGCTCTCTTTCTCTATCGCGGTGGCGGTCACGGTCGCTCATGGTGGAAGATGGGGTTTAGAATTCATGGTTCAATTTGGCAAAACCCTATAATAAACATTTTTTCTCCCTTTGATTTTTGGAGTAACTTGAAAGTTATTACTATTAGTATTAGTATTTAGTGGAATATTATGGTAAAATTAGAGTTAATTTATTTCGTAATTATTTTTTAATAAGAACATGTATATTAAAAAAATATTAACAAAATACATAGAGAAAAAAGAATATTTTTTATCCACACCTCCTTATATTTAAAAAGAACATACTTTATCATGTAATTAAGCTATTTAGAAGTGGAAAATAAGATGACTCAAGCCCAACGTAGAATTTCTATTCACACCACACACTATAAACCTATCAAACTTCTAATTTAATAACTTATAATATTTAATTAGTTAAATAAGATAGAGACCTGTACGCTCAAAAAAGTAAGCAGACAGTATACTCTCTCAAATAGTACAATATCATCAAACTTTTGATGCAATTGGTGATATGTTTATGGTGACCAGATGACTTCATCAAATATGAAAATGTTAATTATGCACGTGTCCTTTAAAAGACTACATGTTAAGCATACTTGGAGACTCATCTTATTGTGTATCTAGAACTATGTGATATAATATGTATCACGCTTGTCAAAAAGGGATACAATTTAAAACCACACAAGTTTGCATAAATACCAAAACTTAAGTTGCATTGTCTCAAATGAGATACTCTCTCCAATGACATGATAGAGAATCCTTTTAGTAGCATGTTCTTAATGGTGCATATATATTTTAGCACTCTCTTAGAACATCGCATGCTTCATCAATCATGCCTAACTATCATAATGCCTAGAGAGACAAAAATGAATACACATGTTATATTTAAACTCTTCGAGTTGAAATGTCTAAGTGTGTTTATGTACTCATAATAGTTAGCTCAATACTCATTAATGAAGGAGTAAAGAAATTACAATTGAAGAAAATGGAATAGGCTAGAAACATTGTCTTTGGTGATCGTCATCTACTCCAAATGAAAGATGAAATGAAAATGTCTCCTTATGCCTCACTCTGAAAAAGAATATAACAAAGGGGCATCAAGCATAGTGAGCAAACATCCCACTAAATTCATGACCTCATCATGCATTTGCACGGCCAAAATTTTCTTCAGCTTCAACCCTGTGAGACATTGGATCGAACTCTAGTGTGGTCGAAGTCTGTTCGCAAGTAATGCGTGTTGTAGTCGAAGTTTGTTCTAACATGCATGAGTAAATATTGCTAAGGTTGTTAGCATGAGTAAATATTGCTAAGGTTGTTAGCATGAGTAAATATTGCTAGGGTTGTTAGCATGTGCTATTTTATTATAAATAGGATGTTAGTTTCTCAATCTTGGCATAAGGAAAAATAGGAAGATAAATCTTAATTTCAAGGGAGAGAGGTTATTTTGTTATTCTTGTATACTTGTAATCTTGTTCTAAGAGAAAGGAAAGAATAGCAGTTTAATAACCAATCCTTGTTGTTCCTTGTTGTTTTACCTTGTTTTCTTTGTTAACCCTAACCCTTGTGAGTTTCTTGATCATTAAGAAACCGTTTATACTTTGTTTAAAGGTATCCGATTCACAACAAATTGGTGCGGTGAGCGTGGAGAAGATGCCTTCAACAAAGTATGAGATTGAAAAGTTCACCGGAGTGAACGACTTTGGTCTGTGGCGCTTGAAGATGAAAGCCCTATTGGTTCAGCCGGGTTGTTTGGAAGCGTTGAAGGGTGAGGCAGCCATGGACGCTGCGTTAACGGCAAAAGAAAAGACGAGCATGATCGAGAAAGCCCACAACGCAATATTATTGAGCCTTGGTGATAAGGTTCTTCGACAGGTATCAAAGGAGACTACAACATCGGGATTATGGGTGAAACTTGAAAGTTTGTACATGACCAAATCTCTGGTGAATCGACTATACCTGAAGCAAGCTTTATATTCATTCAAGATGAGTGAAGACAAAGTGTTGGCTGAGCAGTTGGATATGTTCAACAAGCTAATTCTTGATCTTGAAAATATTGATGTGAAGATCGATGATGAAGATCAAGCACTATTGTTGCTGTGTGCTTTGCCCAGAACACATGCTCACTTCAAAGAAACTCTCTTGTATGGAAGGGAGTCCCTGACCTTTGAAGAAGTTCAATCAACCTTGTATTCTAAGGACTTGAACGAACGAAAGGAGCATAAACCTTCGACGGTGGGCGAAGGTTTGGCCGTTAAGGGAAAATTCTTGCGAAAGGATGGTAAGTTCGACAAGAAAAAAGGTAAAAGTCAACAGAAGTCTTATAGTGGTGAAACATCTAGTATTCGATGTTATCACTGTAAGAAGGAGGGTCACATAAGAAAGGTGTGCCCTGAACGCCTGAAAGATCATGGAGGTAATGGCAATGCAGCCATTGTTCAAGATGACTTCGACTCATCGGATGTTCTTGTGGTTTCAAGTGGCGACTCGAGGAAAGAGTGGATTATGGATTCAGGTTGCACTTGGCACATGACTCCAAACAGAGAATTGTTCGAGGAGCTATGTGATCAAGATGGTGGATCTGTGCTGTTAGGAAACAACAAATCTTGCAAAATTGCAGGTATTGGATCTGTGAGATTCAAGCTCCATGATGAGTCAATAAGGTTATTGACTAAAGTCAGATACGTACCTGACTTGAAGAGAAATTTGATTTCTCTTGGTGAATTCGACAGAAAAGGATATGTTTTTCAAGGAGAGAAAAGTATCCTAAGAGTCATGAAGGGGTCGAAGGAAGTCTTGAGAGGCGTGAAGAAACAAGGCTTGTATACCCTTGAGGCTGAGGTTGTAAGTGGTTCGACAAATGTTGCATCCACGAAATCTATGTCGAAGACAGAATTATGGCACATGAGATTGGGCCATGTCAGCGAAAGAGGTCTGGTCGAATTGGGGAAGCAGAACCTGCTAGGAGGTGACAAAGTCGAAAAGTTGGAATTTTGTGAATCTTGTGTATTTGGTAAATCTTGTAGGGCGAAGTTTAACAAAGGCAAGCAAAGAACACATGGATCCCTAGATTACATTCTTGCTGATCTTTGGGGGCCTGTGTTGCACCCCAAAATTTGACCAACCGGGTCTCGTATCTGGCTCGAGGTTTCGACGCATAATCGCATTCGCATCTGCATATTACATACAGTGCATTTTTTTCATTTGTTTTGACTTTATCGGGATCACAGCCCTCGTCTCGCGTCTCAGGTGGTTTTTATCAGTTTAGATAGATAGAATCGTATTTTTGGGATATTTCGGTGCCCGTTTATTTTTACCGGTTATTTTGTTGCGCTCTCGCAGTGTTATTTGTCGTTCGATGCTATTTTTGTTCCCTCAGGAATTATTGTGATTTTTCTGGATTTTATTGGCTATTATTAGGGTTTTATTAGATTTTTTAATCATTTTAGAATAATGTAGAATATTATAGAATTTCTTTTAATATGTTTAAATAGAATTTTAGTTTTCTAATAAATAGTTTTCTTTTTTAAAGTAGAATATAATAGGTTCTTTGAATATAATAGATTTTAGAAATAAAAGTTAATAGATTTTCAGACTTTTTTTTAGGATTTATAGTCTTTTATATAGAAATTAAATAGTTTTAATTCTTTTTTAATATGGAGTTTCTTAAGTAGATATTACTAGAGTTTAGAACTTTAATCATTTTAATGTTTGATTAGAGTGTTATCATCTGTTTTTCGGTTTAATCCCTTGTCCTAATCATTTTCATTTCATTAGTCATTAGCCTTAATTCCAATTAGTCCAATCAGTCTCCTTAATTAGCATTTAATCACGTTTTAGTCAGTAGTTAATTCAGATAGTCCATTAATTAGCCTTTTCAATTCAGTTTTTTGTTGTTAATCCATTTCGTTGGGCCTCATTCTCAATCAGCAAGCCCAGTTCACTGCAAAGTCCAAATCAGTTCAATGCAAGGTCCAGAAGGGTCCACGTTTGTCCAGCAGCTTCTGGAAGATTCTAGAACGTTCCAGGTTTTCTCAGTCTTATAAATATCCAGCAAGCCACGTGTAGCAAAAAGGAGGCCCCACGTTTCATCTTCAGCTCACGCCACGCACCCTCAGCCTCCTTCACCTCACTGCCACGCCAGTCCCCACGTGGCGGGCATGCATTAACCTCCTCCACCATCACTGACACGTGCCTCCACACCAGCACCACGCCTGAAAACCCCACCGGCCGGCATGCATGGCCGGCGGCCACCGTGAACCCCACCAGAGAACGCCCAAAAACCCAGACTCCGATTATCCTTCATCCTCCTCCTCTAACCTTCATCGTCTAAAACCCAAAAAACCCCGGAAAACCTCAAACCCTCATCTTCCTCCGATCAAACTCCATGACCGTCGCCAAAAATTACATCGGCCTCCACCGATCTTCAACGTTCTGCATGAATTTCCAGATTTCGTTCAAGCTCATCAAGAACATTCATGAGATGTTCATCCGTTTTCCAGAAACCGATCAAGATTTTCATCATCATCGGTGTTCATTCATTCACCAATCGCCAGAAGATCCTCAAGTGTTCATCATCCTCAGAACGAACTTCCACGAGCATCACCAGGAATCATCACCTAATCGTCAACTGTATACGCTTGCCAGAAAGCTCTTTGAATCACCAAAGTATTCATCCCTCAAGATCCAAAATCTCCAGAACGCAACCTCAAGAACATGCGTACTCGATCTTCAACCACCAGAACAGAAACGCTTCACGAAGCCTCCACGGTCTTCAAAGATTTCCCAAGAACAATCTCCAATCAAGAGCAACCTCCAGAAATCCTCAATGAATCTTCAACAAAATCACCGACAACCGTCTTCATCTTCAAGAACAATGGATCTCCAGAAGAAGTAAATCCAGGTTTTCTTTAGATTTCCGTCAAGAACATTGCGCTCCAGATCCCCCACAAGCATCTTCAAGAATGCCTTCAAGAGCATCGAAGCCAGCTCGTGAGTCCTCCAGATGGTGATGTTTTTTTGTTCCCTCTTTCGTCTTGAAGATTGCAAAACAAGAAGAAAGGTTTGTGAGAGGGAGTATCTGAGAGGGGAACGAAGATTGAGGGAGAGTTTTGGTGAGGGTGATGAACGAAGAGAGGAAGGTTCAGGGGGGAAGACGGCGGCGGCGGCTGAGAAGAAGTTTTTAGGGTTTTCAGATAGGGAGTTGAGAGAGTGAGGAGGAAGAGAGTGGGGCTTAGGGCACAATTCCATTTTTTGGGATCAAAACCCCCTCTAGTTTTTGGACGAGCTCTGGGCCTGAGCCCAATATTTTTCTGGCATACACCCCCCTCCCACGTTTTTCTGGCTGAGGCCAGCAAATGGGCTGGGCCCAGTTACAGTTTTTTTTCTTATTTATTTACTTATATAACCCCCTTGTAAACAGACACCCCCCTCCCTTTACATTTTTCTTTTATTTTCTTTTATATTGTTTTCTTTATAGTTTTATGAAAAATGAAAGAAAAGAGAATATTGAAAAAGAAAAAATAAATAGAAAAACATATTGAAAAAAAAAAGAAAAAGGAAAAGAATATAGAAAAATAGTGGAAAAACAATAAAAAGAAATATGAGAAAATATTACATGAAAAATATGTGAAAAATAGAGAGAAAATATTGTGGAAAAAATGTACGCAAAATATGTTGAAAGAAAGGAAAAATATGTCGAAAAGAAAAGAAGAAAAAAGAGAAAAAATATTAGTATAGACTTAATATTTTTTAGAGTGCATTTTCTTTTAGGATATATTTTCATAGAGATTATTTTACGATTTTAGAGATAGAATTAGAAGCCCACTTGTTAGGGGGCTATTTTCCATTCGATTTTTTCAGAATAGGATAGGATAGTACTTCCTAGGAGATTTACTTTCAGTATTCAAGCATTGTAACCTCATTTTTCAGAATGTTAATAAAACGAGATTTGAGTTGTGGTCCCGATAGTAGCCGAACTACAGCTGCTCTGATTTCTCGTACCAGACGAGGATATGTAGGCATAGGATTCGATATCCTAGCGAGCACACTAACGACTGACTTTTTGTTCTCTCGCGGCTGTGCGATCGAGACTTTCCCGCTGACGACTAATTGTTCCCCTTTTTCTCTCTTGCCCGAGTGCATTTGAGACCAAGCCATAGTTTTGCCCATAGGTTCCCGACCCTGTAAAACCAGTTGTTTTTCTCACTGCTGTGTGAGAATGTTTTGTTTAGCCGTAGTTAGTCTGAACTACGTAAAGCTCTGATCTTCCATGCAGTGTGGAAGTACGTAGGCACAAGACGCAAAGTCTTGGCGAGCCAATTTTCCCTGTAGTCCCGAACTACGTTGACTCTGACTTTCTCTCTTGAGAATACGTAGGCATAGAGTGCGACACTCTATCGAGTCAATTCCCTTCCGTTTAGATTTAGCAGCCGTAGATAGATTGTTTGCATCCTTTAGACAACCCAAGCAAGCGTGGATCCCGTCGAGTACGACGGACGTGAGGGGTGCTAATACCTTCCCCTTGCGTAACCGACTCCCGAACCCAGGTTTTGGTTGCGATGACCATACCTTTTCCCCGTTTTTTGCGAGGTTTACTTCGAGCGTTTCCTTTCCCGCTCTGAGGGATAAATAACGCACGGTGGCGACTCTTCTGTCAGCCGGCGCCGATTTTCGCAGTAGCGACAGCTGGCGACTCTGCTGGGGACTGCGATAGTTCCCTATACGAGTCTGCTGGGGATCCAACGTCCCTGTCTGCTAAGGACTGCGATAGTCCTTATGCATGTGGGATCCAACGTCCCCTAAGAGAGAGTCAATCCTAGCGTTTGTTTGCTTGTCTATTAGGTGTTTATTTATTGATATTATCTGTTGTTGTTGGGGTGTTACGGGTGTTCTATGATTTAGAGATAAGCCGGACCTGGGCTTGAGTATACACCTAGATATAGTTGCGGAGAAGTAGTAGACGAACCTGTCTGCTGAGCAGGCACAGTTCCCTACGAAAATCTGCGCTCAGACGAGGTTCTCGCAGAGGTGCTCCTTTCCGGTCCTGAGGATCTGAGGGGAGTCCAGACGTGAGGATTGTCGACTCTGGGAACCGATCATTTGGAAGTTAGCTAAGTGAGGCCTCTTCAGGACTTGATGATGCCACTCCTTCTGGGAATCGTATCGTCAGTTCTGAAAGTCTGTGACGCTGACGACCGCATAGGATGTCGTACCTTGTCAGATATAGGTCCATACCTGTGAGTGGGGGGGTTTTTTGTGCAGGAAACTTGACTTCCAACCTACCCGTTATTCTGGTCTTCTCTTCAGAGCAACCGTACTCCGTCAGCAGTGCAACAGTATTTAGATTGTGTGGGGGCTGTGATCCCGTATTTGTTGCATTGCATTGCATTTGCATAGGCATCTTCGCATCATATTGCATACTATTCGCCAGCTAGCCAGAGCTCTGATCCAGCCTTTGTTTCCTGAAGGTGAGTACCCGGAGTTTGGATTGAGCAACTGTTGATTGTCAGAGGACGACCAAGAGGTTGAGGCAGATTTAAAGCAGATTTGATCAGAATCGAGCATCGAAGTCAGCTGAAGACCATTGGTAGCTATGACAGAGAGCAGCTTCCAGTTTGTTGATACCTTGTCGGGTTTCACCGTGACGTCCAATCCTCTGTATGGATCTCCGCACGACGAAGACTTTCCGCAAGTAAACAACCTTACTGCAGCTCAGCTTGTGCAGCCATCTGTTGAAGACCAAGGTCTGCGTGAGCAGTTTGTTGTCCGGGGTGAACGTTCTCCTTCTGTTGAAGTCTCAGACTACCAGGGTTTTGCATTCCCTGTGTCAAAGCCCCAAAGAGAGGTCCCGACAGCAAAGAATGAAGACCCATTAGCTCCCGTGTATGCTGAAAGGTTTCGTGCATTAGATGAGAGATTCAAAGCCTTGAAAGGTAAAGACGCTGTTACTCCTAGTGCTGCAGATATGTGTCTGGTTCCTGGCCTAGCGTTACCTCCGAAGTTCAGAATGCCGGGGTTTGAAAGGTACAAAGGAGATAGCTGCCCGAAGCAACATTTGGTGATGTTCTGCCGAAGAATGACTTCATTTGTGCACAACGACAAGCTGATGATTCATTGCTTTCAAGATAGTCTGACTGGGGCATCTCTGAGTTGGTATATGCGGTTAGAGCGTGATCAGATCCGATCATGGATGGACTTAGCCAATGCCTTTCTGAAGCAGTACGACCATAACCTTGACGAAGCTCCTACTCGCGTGCAACTGCAAGAATTGTCTCAGGGAAACAATGAATCTTTCAAAAAGTATGTTCAGAGATGGAGAGAATTTGCTGGTAGAGTGCAACCACCGCTCCTAGACCAAGAGCTGAAAGACATGTTCGTAAACTCCTTGCAGAGCCCGTACTTCGAAAGAATGCTTGGAACCGCACCAAATTTCTCTGAGTTGGTAAGGACGGGAGAGCGCATCGAGTATGGTGTAAAGACTGGAAGAATCCCGGATGTTTCAAGAGGTCAGGCCAGTGAAACTGAATCCCTCTATAGCTCTCAATCTGAAGATGAAACTATGATCAATGTGGTCCTGACAGATGTTGGATATCCTCAAGTCGAATCGGTGAAATCTGTTGGTTCTCCGTCTTCTCAGCGGTCAGTATCTTCTGTGTCTCGTTATTCTGGACAAGCAACTGTGCCTGGGGCACCCCATCGGGAACCTTATGTCGCTCCTCTTGCAAGTCCACGAGCTCGTGGTCGAGGTTATCAGAATCAGCGTCAGAATCAGAACCGACCTCGTAACAACTTGGAACGAAGGAACGCTCCTTTCCATCCAGTACCTGTGCCGTATAGCCAGATTCTTCCGCGTTTGATTCAGAATTCTTTGGTGGAGCCAAAAGCTCTCAAGCCCGTGCCAGAGCCTTACCCTCCAGGATACAATCCCCACGCTCAGTGTGGTTATCATGGTGGCTCTCCAGGGCATTCAACCGAAGATTGTAAAGCATTTCAGGCGAAGGTACAGTAGTTGATTGACCAAGATCGCATTTCCTTTCGGGAAGGATTTCTGTTTGTTCATCCCAACCGCTCAGCTGTCTAAGCTCGTAGGCTCGGAAGTATTCCACAGCAAAAGCCAGTGATTCAGACAGGCGGGCGCCTCAGCGTTGGCAGTCCTCAGACCTTTATACATCATTTGCATTTGTAGTTTCTTTTTCTGTTAGTTACTACCTGCTTTTAAACGTTGTATGTTTCGAATGGTGATAATAATAAAGTGACTATGCATTTTTCTGAATTAATCATGTCGCTGTCGCTCATTTACTGCATTGCACTGACACTTGCATTTTATTCACTCCACTTTATCCCTGTGACTAGCAAAGATTAGAGGGAGGATGATGAAACTGAAACTCATAACTGATGATCGTATGCTTTCAGATAAGACCTTACCGATGACGTACAAGGCATTGTTTCAAATCCCCCAAACACTGGAGATATAAGGAGTTAGTCCCTTGTTAACCACTTCGAGCCAGGAAGTAGAAGCTTTTTTTTCGGACTTTTAAACCCTCACATCTTAACCCGGGGCAGGGTAGTTGTCAGTTAGCTTGACCGAGCATTCAAGTCTTGCAGAGGAGTGTTGTCTGTCAAGGACCAATCAGTTTATGCCTCTCAAGAGGTCGTACCTCGTCAACCACAGTGGTTAAACCTCACCAATCAGGAGTAAGACAGTTACAATCCTTTCGGAGCAATCAAGACAACCAGTGTCACACGACTTTGTTCCAAAAGAAAGAAGAAAGAAAGCCCGCTAAGTAAAAAGAAAGAAAAAGCTGGAAAGCTAATACTTAGGCAAAAAATCAGGGCATCCCGCTGGACTTCAAAAAAAGAAAACGAAAAATCGAAAAGAACTCAAAAGGAGTCAGTCCAGGCAAAAATTAGGGAATCAAAAGAATGAAAAAGAGGGATTAAAAAGAAAATTTTCCCCAGCAAATCACAAAGTCGTGTACACAGACACCAAAAACGAAAAGGAGTAACTATCACTCCGGAAAAGCCTTGTGAATTCCTTAATTGTGGTCCTTACCATTCAGCATACTTCTCGAAGAGGCGAGCGCTTGTGCCAGGTTAACTGAACCTTAGGATCGAAGATCATCACGTAGAAGGGGTGGGTACAAATCAAAATTTGAGCCAAATATCCTTTGTTTCACGAGCCGTGAACCCGACCACGATACAACCCTTAAAAGACCTAATTGAGGTAGGGTTATTCTGAAGCGCATTGCGATAAGGTTGAGTAACCTGACTCCTTCTTGACTTGCTAGTCACGTCCTTATTGCATTTTTCACCGACCACGTAAGCACTACGTTTGAACTTTGGTTCATTCGTCACTCACAATCATAGCATGTAAATGAGTGACAGCTCACATTTTTTCAAAACCTGCATAAGCACTGCATTAAGATTACCATTCGTAGACAGACAATTTTAATTGCAGGTTAGTAGTTGGCATGAAAGAAATTCCAGCAGGAATAATCAAGCAGGACTGAGTAATTCAGTAGTCTGAACCAGAATGGTGTATGTTGTGAAGACCTGTGAATCAGGGGCATTATCTTCCAGTAAGTTCGGTATCAGTCAGTCTGAGGACGAGTCCCGAAGCAGCAGTTGATCAGGGGCATTTTATTTGAGAAGCAGTTGATCAGGAGTGAGTCTTCTTGAGAGCCAATCAGGGGCAGCTATGCAGAATGCGGATAGTTGAAAGCAGATACTTCCAGTGGATAATCAGATCAGGTTGAGTCGCTAGAACGCTCATTTAGGGGCAAGTCATCGCAGAGTGTTGAAACCAGTCAGGGTGATAGGTGTCTAATGGAGATTGAATGCTGTTGTCGTGCAGATGTCGGGGCAAATATTCTCCAAGTATTCTCGAGGCAAGCTGTTCAGAGCAAGTACTCCCAAGAGTTAGATTGGGGCAAGTTGAATTGTACTGAAGCAAGATGTTCAAGCCAGTCTTCCTATCCCCAGCTGAGTGTACTGGGGCAAGTTGTTCAAACCAGCCTGTTTATCCCCAACCGGAGTTGAGTATCGGGGAATCATGTCAATACCCTTATCAAAAACCTTCCAAATAAAAAGGCCTTGCTATCGTTGGATCATTGTCCTACAGTTTAAACCTGTTGCGTGTCAGTAACCAGTCGTTTCCAAAGTCCAGTTCTCGCCTGGCAAACCGGTAACCAGCCCTCGTCTGGCCCACCCTTCCGTAAGCATCAGTTCCCGTCTGGTGCAGTTTATTGTAAACATCAGTTCCCGTCTGGTGCAGTTTATTGCAACCAGTTCTCGTCTGGTCGCCGTTTCTTCAAGTGTTGTATCAGTTCTCGTCTGGTACATGTCGTCGCGTAACCAGTTCTCGTCTGATCATCGTGTGTTTTACCCTATGTGTTATACCAGTTCTCATCTGGTGTACGTCAGCTTTCAGCCAGTTCTCGCCTGGTTGTCTATACCTCAGTCTGTTATCCAGTCAGCCCGTCTGATGTCCAAACCAAATCAATTCCCGTCTGATATCCAGAACCCGTAAGTCAGTTCTCGTTTGACAACCTAACCTATTTTCCTATCAGTTCTCGTCTGGTAGCCTACCCTGAATGCTAGTTCTCGTCTAGTATTTTCTTACATCTTCCACTGTGTACATAATCCGTGTTTACCCTAAACCAGAAAAACAAAAAACCTAAAGGTATCTGACGCAGTATTTCCCAATGACCCGCATGTTGTCATGTTCCCCGATACGAAGCTCGACGGATGCCAGCGCTCCGAGTAATGTTTGAATTCCTCGTGGATGTTGTTAAATCAGAATTGCCACTCTTCAGCAGATGAAAGTTGCTTATTATCCCCGGAAGAGTCGAGATCGTATTTTACCCCGTATCAGAATAGGATCAGAAGGATCCTCAGCAGATTAAGATCGACATCCTTGATAGTAGGGGCATTTCCAGCAGTGTGCCGCGCGCAATCAATCCCAGTTTGGGTCAATCCCCGCCGAGTACAATCAGTTGTCAATGGTTTGAAGGAGGCATCCCCAAGCAGAGTTGTTTTCTTTCCCCAGTAAAGTCACCGAAGCAGGATTCTTTCCCCGACACCGGGTCACAAGTGCAGGTTTCGCAGGAAGCTCTTCTCATGCCGAAGTATGCAGTAACTAATGGTGCCAGACTGAAGTCTCCAGCGGAATTGAGATTCCCCACCAGAGTTATATTCTCTCCTGAAGTTGGATGATTCCTTCTTCCCCAGTAGAGTGTTGGAACAGCTGATGTTGTATTCCTCTGCAGAGTTGTACTCTCCCCCGAAGTCAGATGATTCTTTCTTCCCCAGCGAGATCGAAATTCCTCATCAGAGTTATACTCTCCAGTGAAGAAGAATGATTTCTCTCTCCCCGGCTGAGTCCGCAGAAAAGCAGAATCCTTGGAAGCAGTTGAGACCGTGAGTGGTTTTCCTAGCAGAGCGTTGAACAGCTGATGCTGTATTTCCCCGGAGTCGTACTCTCTCCAGCGAAGCAGAATGACTTCTCCTTCCTCAGCCGAGTTTGCAGATGTCCAGGAGGGCCGAGTCCTTGAAAGTTGATCAGATCATGATTGGTCTTTCCCCAGCGGAGTGTGGAGCAGCTGAAGTTGTTTCCCCACAGAGTGGTTATCCCCAGACAGAGCCTGATTGATATTGGCGTGCCCACGTTATCCTCAGCAGGATGATTCCTCTGTCTGAGTAGTTCTTTCTCCTCGACAGGAGGATTTTCCCCTTCGGCATTTATTTTGCTGACGGGATTGCATAGCATTGTGCATGACTGCATGGCATTTAACATAGCATTTAACACTGCATAGCATTGTGCATGATTGCATAGCATTGTGCATGATTGCACAACATTTAGCATAAACGCATATCATTCCCACCGTGTGGGGCATGGCACCAAAGCATATGCATCATAAGCATGATCCAGGTTACTATCATTCTTGTGCTACAGGTGTTCCACCAAAAGACCGGTTGCTCAGGATGATTCCTGATATTCTCTCCAATAAGGTCGCTTCCTTGAGATGATTCCCAAGACCCCGGTGTAATCCCCACAGTCGCTCGCTCAAGATGATTTTTGAGATCCCCAGCGAAGTCTTCAGTTCAAGACGACCCTTGAATTCCCCAGCAGGGCCGTTTGCTTAAGATGATTCTTAAGACCTCAGCGCAAGTTCTCGATTGGTTTGCTCAGGATGATTCTTGAGTTCCCCAGTAGCGTCCCCCAGCAAGAGTTGCCCAGGAAGATTCCTGGAATACCCCGCAGAATAAAGTCTCCAGAATGGTTATCGGTTCAGGATGATTCTTGAAGGTGCCCGACGGAGCTGTTTGTTCAAGATGATTCTTGAAGTCCTTAGCGGCGTGATATGTCTGCTCCAACAGTGATGTCTAATCTGAAGATTGACGTCGCAAACGCCTGAGGGCGGTATCAGAGGTTCCTATGAATTCAGATTTCCTGGTTGATGAAACAATGGGTGGCTGAAGACAAGGTTCCAGAGTTTGTAGATATAACAGAGTGATTCGTGTTGGCCTGAAGACCAAGTCAGTTGTCCCGAGGAGATGATTGATTGCGATCAAGTGGATAGTTTTTCTTCTGACTGAAGTCGAAGATGTTTCTCCAGCTGAAGCGGAGTTTTGCCTGAAGGCAAAGTGTTTGAATCCCCGTAGAGTCATGAATGGCTCAGGATACCATTTCTTTGACTGAAGTCACAGATTTCCTAAGCTGAAGCGAAGGTGCCTGAGGGCAAGGTTATCCCCAAGGTCATGAATGACCTAGGATTCATTTTTCGGACTGAAGGCCGAAATATATCCCTGACTGAAGTCACTGATGCTCTATAGCAGAGGCGGAGTTGCCTGAAGGCATATCCATGTATCCTTGAAGGCCAAGGACCATTTCTTCAGACTGAAGTCGAAGATACCTCCTGCAGAGTTGCCGACGGGCAAAGTTTACATCCTTGAAGGCCAAGGATGTTTTTTCTAGCTGAAGCTGGAATAGCCGACGGGCAGGGTTTCATCTTTCTTCAGAAGAACTTGAAGATTCTCCAGCGGATCTGGAGTGGCCAGGGGCCAGGGTTCCATCTATCTTTAGAAATACTTGAAGATTTTTTCTAGCTGAAGCTGGAAATGGCCAGGGGCCAGGGTTTCATATATCTTTAATGTTGAAGTTCTACGGCGGGCAGTGTGCAGCAGTATTCCGATGTTCGTTATGGTTCTGAGGGTGAACCCCAGATCAGAGTGTGCTCGGTTAAGTCTCTCATTCCCAACGGAGTAGTTTCAAATACGCAAGTGTACCTTTTGTTCCATTTACCAGGGGTGAACCCCAGGTCAGAGTTGTTCAGGATTGTATTTTCTCCAGCGGCGAGGTTGGATGTTTGTTCGACGGCGAGGTTGAACGTTTGGATTTGACGGCGAGGTCAGATCATCATTTGTCCGGCGACGAGGTTGGATGTTTGTTCGACGGCGAGGTTGAACGTTTGGATTTGACGGCGAGGTCAGATCATCATTTGTCCGGCGGCGAGGTTGGATGTTTGTTCGACGACGAGGTTGAACGTTTGGATTTGACGGCGAGGTCAGATCATCATTTGTCCGGCGGCGAGGTTGGATGTTTGTTCGACGGCGAGGTTGAACGTTTGGATTTGACGGCGAGGTCAGATCATCAGTTGTCCGACGGCGAGGTTGGATGTTTTGTTCGACGGCGAGGTTGAACGTTTAGATTTGACGGCGAGGTCAGATTATATTTGTTTGACGGCGAGGTCAGACTCTTTAAATCCCCAGTAGAGATGACGTTTGTACGACGGCGATGTCGAGTGTCTCTCAGAGCGATGTTTGTTTCCAACGGCGATGTCAGATTCAGTTTTCCAGCGGCGATGTTGGGCATGTCAAGTTGATCCAGTCTTCTGACGGCGATGTTAGGTGATGCAGATCCTTTAGTTCTCCAGCGGCGATGCGGGGTATTCTGTCAGATATGTTTCTCCAGCGGCGATGCGGGGTATTCTGTCAGATGTGTTTCTCCAGCGGCGATGCGGGGTATTCTGTCAGATGTGTTTCTCCAGCGGCGATGCGGGGTATTCTGTCAGATTTAGTTCCCCAGCGGCGATGCGGGGTATGTGGATTGTCCGACGGCGATGTCAGATGCAGTTCTCCAGCGGCGATGCGGGGTACTTTGTTCAGAGATGTATTTTCTCCAGCGGCGATGCGGGGTATTTTGTTCATTGTTGTATTTTCTCCAGCGGCGATGTTGGGTATTTTGGTGATTCAGGTTTAGGTCTCCGGCGGCGATGTTGGACGCTTGTTTCCCCGAGTTATGGTTGTTCTTGACGGCGATGTCAGGTGATTTAGTCTTCCAGCGGCGATGTTGGGTGTTGGGGTTGTCTGAAGGCAATGTCAGAAGAATTTAATGTGGATAACTGACGGTGATGTCAGGTCGATATTTCCCCAGCTAGTTGTCGTGCAGCTAGTATTGCAGTATTCAAAGATTTGTTCTCCGCAGAGTATCGTAGGCTCGTGCAGTTGGCAAATTTTCGGGTTTACCGGTATTCAACCGTCTCGCACCTTGATTGGCTGAGAGTCGTTCGCTCCTCACCCAGTCAGGTCCAAGCCGCTTGAATAGGGGCAGCTGTTGCACCCCAAAATTTGACCAACCGGGTCTCGTATCTGGCTCGAGGTTTCGACGCATAATCGCATTCGCATCTGCATATTGCATACAGTGCATTTTTTTCATTTGTTTTGACTTTATCGGGATCACAACCCTCGTCTCGCGTCTCAGGTGGTTTTTATCAGTTTAGATAGATAGAATCGTATTTTTGGGATATTTCGGTGCCCGTTTATTTTTACCGGTTATTTTGTTGCGCTCTCGCAGTGTTATTTGTCGTTCGATGCTATTTTTGTTCCCTCAGGAATTATTGTGATTTTTCTGGATTTTATTGGCTATTATTAGGGTTTTATTAGATTTTTTAATCATTTTAGAATAATGTAGAATATTATAGAATTTCTTTTAATATGTTTAAATAGAATTTTAGTTTTCTAATAAATAGTTTTCTTTTTTAACGTAGAATATAATAGGTTCTTTGAATATAATAGATTTTAGAAATAAAAGTTAATAGATTTTCAGACTTTTTTTTAGGATTTATAGTCTTTTATATAGAAATTAAATAGTTTTAATTCTTTTTTAATATGGAGTTTCTTAAGTAGATATTACTAGAGTTTAGAACTTTAATCATTTTAATGTTTGATTAGAGTGTTATCATCTGTTTTTCGGTTTAATCCCTTGTCCTAATCATTTTCATTTCATTAGTCATTAGCCTTAATTCCAATTAGTCCAATCAGTCTCCTTAATTAGCATTTAATCACGTTTTAGTCAGTAGTTAATTCAGATAGTCCATTAATTAGCCTTTTCAATTCAGTTTTTTGTTGTTAATCCATTTCGTTGGGCCTCATTCTCAATCAGCAAGCCCAGTTCACTGCAAAGTCCAAATCAGTTCAATGCAAGGTCCAGAAGGGTCCACGTTTGTCCAGCAGCTTCTGGAAGATTCTAGAACGTTCCAGGTTTTCTCAGTCTTATAAATATCCAGCAAGCCACGTGTAGCAAAAAGGAGGCCCCACGTTTCATCTTCAGCTCACGCCACGCACCCTCAGCCTCCTTCACCTCACTGCCACGCCAGTCCCCACGTGGCGGGCATGCATTAACCTCCTCCACCATCACTGACACGTGCCTCCACACCAGCACCACGCCTGAAAACCCCACCGGCCGGCATGCATGGCCGGCGGCCACCGTGAACCCCACCGGAGAACGCCCAAAAACCCAGACTCCAATTATCCTTCATCCTCCTCCTCTAACCTTCATCGTCTAAAACCCAGAAAACCCCGGAAAACCTCAAACCCTCATCTTCCTCCGATCAAACTCCATGACCGTCGCCAGAAATTACATCGGCCTCCACCGATCTTCAACGTTCTGCATGAATTTCCAGATTTCGTTCAAGCTCATCAAGAACATTCATGAGATGTTCATCCGTTTTCCAGAAACCGATCAAGATTTTCATCATCATCGGTGTTCATTCATTCACCAATCGCCAGAAGATCCTCAAGTGTTCATCATCCTCAGAACGAACTTCCACGAGCATCACCAGGAATCATCACCTAATCGTCAACTGTATACGCTTGCCAGAAAGCTCTTCGAATCACCAAAGTATTCATCCCTCAAGATCCAAAATCTCCAGAACGCAACCTCAAGAACATGCGTACTCGATCTTCAACCACCAGAACAGAAACGCTTCACGAAGCCTCCACGGTCTTCAAAGATTTCCCAAGAACAATCTCCAATCAAGAGCAACCTCCAGAAATCCTCAATGAATCTTCAACAAAATCACCGACAACCGTCTTCATCTTCAAGAACAACGGATCTCCAGAAGAAGTAAATCCAGGTTTTCTTTAGATTTCCGTCAAGAACATTGCGCTCCAGATCCCCCACATGCATCTTCAAGAATGCCTTCAAGAGCATCGAAGCCAGCTCGTGAGTCCTCCAGATGGTGATGTTTTTTTGTTCCCTCTTTCGTCTTGAAGATTGCAAAACAAGAAGAAAGGTTTGTGAGAGGGAGTATCTGAGAGGGGAACGAAGATTGAGGGAGAGTTTTGGTGAGGGTGATGAACGAAGAGAGGAAGGTTCAGGGGGGGAAGACGGCGGCGGCGACTGAGAAGAAGTTTTTAGGGTTTTCAGATAGGGAGTTGAGAGAGTGAGGAGGAAGAGAGTGGGCCTTAGGGCCCAATTCCATTTTTTGGGATCAAAACCCCCCTCTAGTTTTTGGACGAGCTCTGGGCCTGAGCCCAATATTTTTCTGGCATACACCCCCCTCCCACGTTTTTCTGGCTGAGGCCAGCAAATGGGCTGGGCCCAGTTACAGTTTTTTTTCTTATTTATTTACTTATATAACCCCCTTGTAAACAGACACCCCCCTCCCTTTACATTTTTCTTTTATTTTCTTTTATATTGTTTTCTTTATAGTTTTATGAAAAATGAAAGAAAAGAGAATATTGAAAAAGAAAAAATAAATAGAAAAACATATTGAAAAAAAAAAGAAAAAGGAAAAGAATATAGAAAAATAGTGGAAAAACAATAAAAAGAAATATGAGAAAATATTACATGAAAAATATGTGAAAAATAGAGAGAAAATATTGTGGAAAAAATGTACGCAAAATATGTTGAAAGAAAGGAAAAATATGTCGAAAAGAAAAGAAGAAAAAACAGAAAAAATATTAGTATAGACTTAATATTTTTTAGAGTGCATTTTCTTTTAGGATATATTTTCATAGAGATTATTTTACGATTTTAGAGATAGAATTAGAAGCCCACTTGTTAGGGGGCTATTTTCCATTCGATTTTTTCAGAATAGGATAGGATAGTACTTCCTAGGAGATTTACTTTCAGTATTCAAGCATTGTAACCTCATTTTTCAGAATGTTAATAAAACGAGATTTGAGCTATGGTCCCGATAGTAGCCGAACTACAGCTGCTCTGATTTCTCGTACCAGACGAGGATATGTAGGCATAGGATGCGATATCCTAGCGAGCACACTAACGACTGACTTTCTGTTCTCTCGCGGCTGTGCGATCGAGACTTTCCCGCTGACGACTAATTGTTCCCCTTTTTCTCTCTTGCCTGAGTGCATTTGAGACCAAGCCATAGTTTTGCCCATAGGTTCCCGACCCTGTAAAACCAGTTGTTTTTCTCACTGCTGTGTGAGAATGTTTTGTTTAGCCGTAGTTAGTCTGAACTACGTAAAGCTCTGATCTTCCATGCAGTGTGGAAGTACGTAGGCACAAGACGCAAAGTCTTGGCGAGCCAATTTTCCCTATAGTCCCGAACTACGTTGACTCTGACTTTCTCTCTTGAGAATACGTAGGCATAGAGTGCGACACTCTATCGAGTCAATTCCCTTCCGTTTAGATTTAGCAGTCGTAGATAGATTGTTTGCATCCTTTAGACAACCCAAGCAAGTGTGGATCCCGTCGAGTACGACGGACGTGAGGGGTGCTAATACCTTCCCCTTGCGTAACCGACTCCCGAACCCAGGTTTTGGTTGCGATGACCATACCTTTTCCCCGTTTTTTGTGAGGTTTACTTCGAGCGTTTCCTTTCCCGCTCTGAGGGATAAATAACGCACGGTGGCGACTCTTCTGTCAGCCGGCGCCGATTTTCGCAGTAGCGACAGCCTGCAAGGAATCCTTCACACTCAGGTGCAAGGTATTTTCTATCCATCGTTGATGACTATTCCAGAAAATTATGGGTATTCATTCAGAAGACGAAGGATGAAACTTTTGAGAATTTCAAAAGTTGGAAGATTCTAGTCGAAACTCAGACTGGCATAAAGGTTAAGAGGTTGAGAACCGACAATGGCCTTGAATTCTGCAACGAAGCTTTCGACAGTTACTATGTTGGGTCTGGGATTGCAAGGCATAAGACTATAGCAGGTACTCCTCAACAAAATGGCTTAGCTGAGAGATTCAATCGAACAATCCTTGAAAGGGTTAGATGCATGTTGGTTAGTGCTGGATTGAAGAAGGTGTTTTGGGCGGAAGCTGTTTCGACAGCAGCTTACCTGATAAATAGATGTCCCTCGACTGCCTTGGGAATGAAGACACCTGAAGAAGTTTGGTCGGGACATCCACCTAGTCTCGACAGACTGAGAGTATTTGGCTGTGTGGCCTATGCTCATATTAGGCAAGACAAGGTCGAACCTAGAGCTCTGAAATGCATGTTCATGGGATACCCTGAAGGAGTCAAAGCTTATAGGCTATGGTGCCTAGAGCCAGGTCACAGGAGGTGTATCACCAGTCGAGATGTAGTTTTCAACGAAGCAGAGATGGCTTTCAAGAAAACTGATGATGCTGACGAAGAGTTGGAACAGGGAGAGATTCCTGTTGAGGTGGAGCATGTTGATGCTGAATTGCTTACCCCAGATGAAGTCGAAGAAGACACAGAAGATGTTGTCGAAGATGAGGAGACTGATAATGACTACCTGCTAGCAAGAGACAGGTCGAGGAGAGTCATCAAGCCACCTCAGAGACTTGGGTATGCAGATCTTATAGCTTATGCCTTAATCTCTGCAAGTGAGGTTCTAGACGAAGAACCTAGAGACTATAAGGAAGTTATGAGGAATCAAAAGAAGACAAATTGGTCTTTGATGTATGCTATGGTCTGTACTAGACCCGACATAGCATATGCAGTAAGTCTTGTAAGCAGGTACATGGCGAATCCTAGAAAGGCTCACTGGCAAGCATTGAAGTGGAGTTTAAGGTACATAAATGGGTCTCTGAATAGAGTCCTAATTTATGGTGGAGCCTTGGGTGAAGAAAGTAAAGCAGTAATCGATGGATATGTCGACTTTGATTATGCAGGTTGTATGGATTCCAGAAAATCTATCTCTGGATATGTGTTCACTATGTTTGGGACAACAATCAGTTGGAAAGCAACACTTCAGAAGGTCGTTGCCCTATCAACCACTGAAGCGGAGTATATTGCCCTAACTGAAGCTGTGAAGGAAGCATTGTGGCTTGAAGGTTTTGCAAAGGAGCTAAAACTTCAAGGTCGAGTTATCACTGTTAAATGTGATAGTCAAAGCGCAATACACCTGTCGAAGAATTCAGCCTATCATGAGCGAACCAAGCACATTGATGTGAGGCTGCATTTCATCAGAGGGGTAATCGAGCGTGGAGAAGTCTAAGTGCTGAAAGTTTCGACAGATCATAATGCTGCCGATATGATCACCAAGACATTGCCCAGTTGCAAGTTTTTCCACTGTATGCAGTTAATAAATCTGCATGAAGAAAGCTAGTTTCTTGATGTTATAGAGTTAGATCCAAGGTGGAGATTTGTGAGACATTGGATCGAACTCTAGTGTGGTCGAAGTCTGTTCGCAAGTAATGCGTGTTGTAGTCGAAGTTTGTTCTAACATGCATGAGTAAATATTGCTAAGGTTGTTAGCATGAGTAAATATTGCTAAGGTTGTTAGCATGAGTAAATATTGCTAAGGTTGTTAGCATGAGTAAATATTGCTAGGGTTGTTAGCATGTGCTATTTTATTATAAATAGGATGCTAGTTTCTCAATCTTGGCATAAGGAAAAATAGGAAGATAAATCCTAATTTCAAGGGAGAGAGGTTATTTTGTTATTCTTGTATACTTGTAATCTTGTTCTAAGAGAAAGGAAAGAATAGCAATTTAATAACCAATCCTTGTTGTTCCTTGTTGTTTTACCTTGTTTTCTTTGTTAACCCTAACCCTTGTGAGTTTCTTGATCATTAAGAAACCGTTTATACTTTGTTTAAAGGTATCCGATTCACAACAAACCCATTAGTAGGGACATTCGATGGAATGTAGTTCTGTAATAATTAATTCATAAAATTTAGTTATTTTAAATTAACCGCTTATATTGACTATTAAATTAAAATATGTATGCCTCTCTTTGCCATAATCAAAAGGTAACATGATCAAATTATCTTGTAAGCACTACCAAGTCGGAGGGCCTTAATGGAAACTCATTTGTTGCAAGGCCATGATGATTGTCAATTCTATCATGCTCAGGCAACACTATATCGTTGGACAACTCAACACGTGGTTTGTCATCATCGCTTCTAGAGCATCCACATCCACCTCCTTTACGAAGGATAACATGTGGTCCACAAATCTCTTTAGTCCTTCTACAGTAAGAACCAATGAAAGATAATTTACCTTCCATAATAGGCAAAGGACCATCAACAACATCACTTGTGTCATCAACAAATCTCTCAGCAACAACACTATCGGACTTGTCACTCAATTTAGGGGTGATTCTATATTGGATGTCAAGCCTAACACTATACCGAGTTTTTGTAAATCTCCAATGACTGTCTCGCATTTATATAAACATTGCATAAAATCTAGTACAACCCAATACATTTCTACCGAGGTTTCTAAAAACCTGATGTCATTGACTATATACTACACCTGATTTATCCAAAAACTCAATGAAAACCTAAATTTTTATGGGAGTTATATTATGAATCTTGTATAAATTCATAGAATTCGTGCATTTTTCAGATTTGTGTCATATTTTGCAAATATAATATGGTGATAAAAGATACACAAAAGGTTGACTTATTTTAAAAAATTCGAGAAAAGTTAATTACATTAGACATTTTTACTTTTGTTTAGGTAAAGGGAAATAAGGTCATTTTATACAAGGTGTGGGGATGCCATGCATATGTATAGGGTGTCAGATATAATCCTCCTTTTTAAGGCTGATGAATCTGAGAGATAAAGTCCAGTTGCTCCTAATAGGTCTCCAATATAAAAATGGTAAGAAGTATAAAAAAATGAATATATTGGGTATCTACTCAGTAAATCATTTCAAAAATATTGTATCACATTCATTAACCTACTAACATTGTGGATGAGTGTGATGCAAGCTAAAGTAACTAAAGATATGAGTTATAATCAAGATAAAGAGTTTACGGTCAATGATAACGCTTAAGAAATTAGAATGATGAAGTTTAATGCGCCTTTTTGGCCAAATAGGATGAATGCCTTATTTTCCCGAAAGCGTTAGGGCATTATGCACAAGAATGTTTTTAATATGGCTATGAACACTCTTCATAAATATGATGATATCTATCGTATTAACATTACCTAAATTTTCCTTATCTATGACACTAAGAAACCTAAAATGAGTGTGATCTTAAATATATAACTTTGCATAATTTCGTATATAAAATTATTTCCAAGAATATAAGTAACAGAGTGGAATATATTCACCCTTCATGATACCATAAACAAAGTATTACGCCATTTCCTCATGTATATTTGGTTATCTTTCACGATTTCTCATCACTAATGCATTCTGACAGGGTCAGAGGAAGGAGTATAGCAGTGGTGTTGACCATGGAAGCATGAGTTTGAATGGAAAATGTATCCACATTTTGAATCACTAAGGCCTCAAATACTAGGAATGGAAAAACTTGCATCATTATTTTCTTTGTAAAAGTTATTTGGAGTTTTACCCTTACTCTTCATGTTTGTTATTTTATTTCTTTGTCACTTTCCTTTTATAGAATTCATTATGGATATTTCCATGATTATTTGGATCCTTATGGTTTTTAATGTTGTCAAAACATATGTTGATCATATCATGGACATGTATGACAACATCTTTATCAGTATTATTTTATATGTGGCAAACAACATGTTGTAGATTAAGGTTATGATAATTTATATAGTGTCATCATCTATAATTCCTAACATTTTTGGAGATCCACTCTTAGATATTTATTTTTATGCAAGATGTAAAATTAACACTTAAAATTTATCCAAACAAAATTCGGTTGTTTGTATACATTATTCAAAACAATGATTAATAGTTTTAGGGTGCTTTAAGCATCAAATGAGAAAACTAATGTCTCTTTTATTAAACTATCATCTAACAGGAATATCATCATTTAGAAGATTCCATAAAAGTGATTGATGTATTGGTAGTTATTTTATGTTCAAATTTTTTTTTCTTCTGAATTTGATTACCATTATTTATATTAGATAACTAAATATAATCTAACACTATGATTTAGTTATTTATTTTATGAAATGATAACTAAATCTAACACTAGAATTTATACTATATAACACCCTGAATTTAATTAATTAATTAATTTAAATTATTTAAATTTTTATTTTATTAATTGATGTTTTAAATTAATTGTTTTGTAATTGTGGAGGTAAGTGTCTTTGAAATAGAGGTATTGAGAGAGTAAGAGTTTGACATACTTTTTAGAAATTAATTGGAATTTTAATTAACTATTAGAATAGACAGTATTTTTATTTTAATTAAATAAATAAATAAAATTATGAGGTGAATGATTAAAAATAATATGGGTGATATAAAAATAAGAAATATTAGATTTATTAATAAAATAATAAGAAAATAAAATGTGTAGAGAAATTGAGGTCAAGGTTAGAATTAAGGAAAATATGTAGGATAGAAAGGGAAGAGCCTAGTTAAAAGGAAATAAGTTTTGAAATAAAATAGAATTTGGAGAACCTAAGAGAGTTTGTACGTATTTTTGAAGAGTTGGAGCAAAATAGGCAAAGAGGGAGAGATAGGGTTTGAGAGAAGAATTTCTTAAAAGCTGCTATTGTTTTGCTGGAAAATCAAGGTAAGGGGGAGAAACTATTCATCTATAGGTGCTAAATCATGAAAGGGTAGAGAGGCTTCCTTAACCTCCAATAGGAATGATGATTTTGATGAATTCTGTGTTTTTATGAGAAGTTGTTGTTTAACTGATTTTATTGACGTTAAATTTGTTTGATTTAATGTATATAATTCGAAACCGATATTATATGAAATTTATCAACGGTAGCAAACGATTCAATTATATGAAAGGTATACACCCAGTAGCGGATCTAGAATTTTTTTATAATGGGGGCAAAAATTAATCTATAATCTATTTATAAAAAAATAATATTTTAAATTTTTTATATAATATATACAATTTTATAAGAAAAAAATATTTAAATAGTTTATAATATTTAAGACTATGTTTTCATTTTTAAATATTATTATTTTATATTATGGTGATTTTTTAACTATAAAATTTAATTATTTTACAAGTACTAATAATTAATTATATAACTTTTTAGGTTTTTTTAATAAAATAATTTATTTAAGAAAAATAGTTATTTTATTATGGGAACAAATTGAAAAATATAAGATAAGTTTCAAATAAAATTGTTTTTTAGGGGGGCTTGAGCCCCCTTAGTGCGATACATGTATCCGCCCTTGTATACACCGTAGTGTTATGCAAATACTTTTCTTTCATTCATATATTGATATTGTAGTTCTCGTTACTAAACATCGTCATGGATTTCGCGTGCTTATATTAGTTTTCATGTTACTGACATGTGTGTGTGTGTGTGTGTGATGCTAATAAAACACGCACGCACACACGCGCGCCCCCACATACACACACACACATACATATTTTATTTCAAGTTACGTTTCAAGTACAACCAAGCTTTATATATAAAACATGAGTTATGTTTCAAGCTACATAGATATACATATATTGGTTTGTGACGATACATATATGTAAAGATTAAACATTCGTTGCAGCGTTCGTTGCACATATAAAACTAGGGTTGACAAAAAGGGGCCGACCCGTTGGGCATGCCCGTTTTACTTGTACTTTAGTGCGGGGTGGGTCAAGGATTTAAGCCCTCACACTCTAATGTGTTCGTCCCGCTCCGTCACGTTTTTTTCGCGGGGTTTTACGGGCATGAGCATTTACATTAAAATTTTCATTTTTAAGTTTAAAAGGTGCAGTACCCACGAGCTTTCTCTGCCCTGCCCTCACTTTTTTTACGGGGTTGGCCTAGATTTTAGACCCACATCCTCAACTATGATCGTCCCGTCCCGCCCTGTTTTTTTACGGGCACTTGTGGGGCAGCCTTAAACGGAGCGGGTGTTTGTCACGCCTATATAAAATACAACTTACTTTCATGTTATTGATACATATATAATAATAATAATAATAATAATAATAATAATAATAATAATAATAATAATAATAATAATAATAATAATAATAATAATAATAATAATAATAATAATAATAATAATAATAATAATAATTGTTAGTTCCATGGTTATATGATATAGAATTGTCCATTGTTCTATGATTGGCTAAATTTTGGTAAAACATGATCCTGAACTGATGATTAAGCACGATGTTATAACATCTCCATCTGCTGTGGTGACATAACTGTTGTGGAGTGTTTTAATGTGAATGTCATGTTGAATGCCGTGACATCCATCACGACATCCATCTGATGTCATGACAGAACTACTGTCATGTGTGAGAAACAGCAGGAGTAGTAGTGTAACAGGGGCTGATGACTCATGACATTGCTATTGATGCAGCAGGAGCTGGTGACAGAACTGCTGTTATGGATGTCATGGATGCAGAAGGAGCTAGCAGGAGCTGATGACATAACTGCTGTCATGGATGTCATACTGAGTATCACTGCTGCTATGTGTTAGCAGTAGCCACAACAGGTTGAGTTGTGATGAAGTTCCTCACAGGTGGTGAGTGAGGTGTGCTGTCATGTGTTTTAAGCAGGACATCGCTGCATGACAACAAAAGGAGCTGCTAGTGTATATCACCTGACAGAAGTGCTTTGGATATACCTCATCAGTATGTGCAGGCCAAAGAGAATTAGTAGGAACAAAGTGCAGATTTAGTTAGGGTTCATAAAAAGGATCTTTGAGACTTTTTAGGAAACTATAATATGCTTGTTTCTACTGGTATGAAGAAGATTCTACAGGAGTGTTCAGCAGGGCAAGTTTGGTCAGCTAAGCACAAAGAGAGTTGGATGTCATATGACATTGAGCGCATGACATTAGGCGTGCAAGGTTGGTTTTCTGTTATGTTGCAAGAGGAAACTCAAGTTATACTTCAGGAAACCTGTTATGACTCCTGAGTTATCTCTGTTAGAACACAGATTGGTTCTTAATAATATCTCTATGTTTTGATGATAACTATTATGAAATTTTGTAATTAAGAATTATATACTCTAAAATTTGCTTAAGAATGTTTGCTGCAGATATTAAAGTAAATATCACTCCAGAAGCAAATCAGATCTGAACATAAGAAATATGCAAGGCTCTGAAACGTCAGATGCACTCATTAGAAGATTCTGAACGCTGCCATCAGAAGATCCTGAGCGTTGTCTCCAGAAGGATCTGAAGCAGAAGCTCCAGAAGAATCTGAAGCCATTCAGAAGCATCTGAACCAATGAAGAATTCTGTATGAAGAGTTTTCAAGCATAGTTACTTCAGAAGACTCTGATAGTACTAACACTGCCAGTACTGAGGATCTGACCCAAAACTCTGCTCTGAACTTATACACGCTAAAAGCACACTTGCTGCAAAGACTCTGATTCAGCAAAACTCTGATCAACATCAGAAGGCTATGATCAAATTAGAATCGGATGATTCTTGCTGAAAATTGTTGAAGAAGAATTCAAAGATTATGTCCGTTGGAATATCTAAACGACTCTTTCCTTATTTATGCTAGACACAAGAACACAGACAAAAAGGATTTATCTGTGATTTCTTCTTCTAGGAAAGGTCACTTGATGTGAAGACAAAAAGGCTCAGACCTTTTGGTACACACTTCTCAACGTGAAATACTCTTGGATCACTGTGTCTATAAAAGCAAATCTCCACTCATCTTCTTCAGTTGACGAATCACTTGAAAAGAATTCATTATCAAAGCTCTCATACAACTCATATATTCTTTCTAGAATTAATTTCATTGTTCTTAATCTTAAGTGAAAAATCACAGTTGTGATAAAGCTTTATTAGAAGCATTTTAACACTTGTATTTGTTATTACATTTGATTGTAAGAAAACCTTAAGAAGATCCAGCTAGGATCAGTAGTTCTTGAGAAAACTTTGAACAATTGTTCTTAGTGCTTACTATTGTAATTAGTTGATTAAATAGTGGATTAAGTCCTTGATTGAGAAAGGAAAATCACTCTAGAAAGGGTGGACTGGAGTAGTTGAGTTCAACGAACCAGGATAAAAATAACTGAGTTTTTACTTCTAAGTTCTTATCTTCATACTTATTCAACCCCCCTTCTAAGTATTTTCTCACCTTCAGTTGGCATCAGAGCTACGGTTCTGTGTGTGCTACCACTTCACAGTGACAGAAAAGATCCAGTGAGAAAAACTTTAATATATATATTTGGTTGTTACTATGGCTGATAATTCAATATCTAACATTAACAACAAATATGAAGAAAGGGACAGAATCAGCACTAAACCCCCTAGGTTTGATGGGGAGAAATTTGATTATTGAAAAGACAAGATTGAAAGTTTTTTCCTTGGTTATGATGCTGATTTATGGGACTTGGTCATAGATGGATATGTTCATCCCATTGATGGGAATGGCAAGAAAGTAGATAGAAAATCTATGACAGAAGCCCAAAAGAAGGAATTTAGAAATCACCACAAGGCTAGAACAATATTGTTAAATGCAATATCTCACACTAAGTATGAAAAGATTACAAATAGAGAAACTGCATTTGACATGTTTGAGTCCTTAAAGATGACTCATGAGGGAAACTCTCAAGTCAAGGAAACAAAGGCTCTGGCTCTAATCCAGAAGTATGAAGCCTTCAAGATGGAAGAAGCTGAATCTGTTGAAGCTATGTTCTCCAGGTTTCAAATACTTACAGCTGGACTAAAGGTTCTGGATAAAGGATACTCTACTGTTGATCATGTGAAAAAGATCATCAGAAGCTTACCTACCAGATGGAGACCTATGGTGACTGCGCTGAAAATGGCTAAAGATCTGAACAAGATTTCCTTGGAGGAACTAATCAGTTCACTAAGGAGTCATGAAATTGAACTTGAGAAAGATGAACCTCAAAAGAAAGGTAAATCAATTGCCTTAAAATCTAATAAATCTGCTAAAGCATTGCATGTAATAGAGGAAAGCTCTGAAGAATCCTCATCTGAAGATGAAGGTGAACTATCCATGTTGTCCAGAAGAATAAACAAACTCTGGAAGCATAAAGGAAAGAAGTTCAGAAACTTCAGGAAGCCTGACCAAAGAAAAGAATCTTCTGGACACAGAAGATCTGACAAAAAGGAGGTTGTCTGCTACGAATGTAAAGAACTTGGGCATTACAAAAATGAATGTCCAAAGTTGTTGAAAGAAAAGCCTAAAAGAAAATCTGATAAGAAGAAGAAGGTTCTAATGGCAACCTGGGATGATTCAGATACATCTGAATCTGAATTTTAGTCAGAAGAGGAATGTGCCAACGTAGCATTGATGGCAGACATAGAAGATCAGGAGGAAGAAATTTCAGGTTCTGAATCTGACTCTGACGCTGAAGAGGTAATGGCTAAACTCACTAAAGATGAACTTATCAAAGTATTATCAAAAGTTCTGAAGAGCTATAACAATATTAAGATCAAATACAAGAAGTGTCAAAGCAATCTTGTATCTGAGAATAATATTCTCAAATCAGAAGTAGCTGAGCTAAATGAAAGGAACTTAAGATTGAAAAATGATTCTGAATTAGCTCAACAAGACTCTGATTCTGAAACTGAGTCTGAATGCAAAAATATTTTGGAAAAATATGACTACAGCTTTCAGAAGTTTCTTGCTAAAAGCATAGACAGAAGCAAAATGGCTTCTATGATCTATGGAGTTAGCAGAAACAACAGAAAAGGAATTGGATATAAATCTTCCTCTGGAAAGGATTTAAATCCAAAACCTGTTGATAAAATTATCATAAAAAAGACTCCTTTATATTCCTGTAATACCCTAATTTTTACCCCTAAGATCCCACATTGCATTTTCATTTTTGCATACACAAACAAGACCATACTTTTTGATTTTTCTTAGGTCCCTTGTTGTTTCATACTTGCTTTATGTTTGTTTCTGTTTACTAACATCTAACCAAAATACCAAAAATATTTTTCAATTTGTTTGTTTCTTCTTCTTCTCTGTGTGTTTAGGGTTTTGCAAGGAGATTAATGGCAAAGACATTCATTCAAGTTTAAATCAGATGGACGTTTGACCTCATCTTGGTCAAACCATCAAGAGTCTGCTTCAACTATAAGTTACCCGTGGTGGTAGGATATTTTCTCAGGAATTGTGATCGTTCATGGTCAATTTGTCCTGTGTTGAAATTCATTGGTTTATCAAGCAGTGTTCAATGAGAAGTTTGGTCCAAATTGAAGGTGCAAGTAATGTCCTGGTACATGAGTAGTTGTGTTCATTTTTATCAGAGGTATGTGGAAATAGTCAAGTTGGTGTTTCAACGAAATCAAGATCTCACGGTGGGCGCCGTGGTGGTGGACGTGGCGAGCAAAGATGGTGGGACCCTGTTTGGCGTGCTGAACGCCTTAGACAACAACAAGCAGAGAAGGAGGTGCTTGATGAGAAAGAATGGTGGGATAAGATAGAGAAGATGAAAAAAGGAGAGGAACAAGAGATGGTTATAAAGCGGTACTTCAGTATTGCAGACCAGCAAGCCCTAGCTGATATGGCTTATCAACATGAGCTTTATTTCCATGCATATAATAAGGGAAAGATTCTTGTTGTTAGCAAAGTTCCTTTGCCTGATTACCGTGCAGACCTTGATGAGCGTCATGGATCAACACAGAAGGAGATTAAAATGTCCACAGACATAGAGAGGGGAGTAGGAAATCTTTTGAATATGTCACAGTCAACTGGGGCATCAGCTACTAGTCTGGCTTCTGTATCAACTGAGATGGAACATAAAATATCAACAACGACTACAAAATCTGCTTCACAACAGACTGATACTTCAAAAGAGAAACTCAGTGTTGCACTCAAAGAAAGACAGGAACTGGAGCAGACAAGTGATAGTTTGAAGGAAATGAAATCATTTAGGGAGAAGCTTCCTGCATTTAAAATGAAGTCTGAGTTTCTGAAAGCTGTTCAAGAAAATCAGGTATTGGTAGTTTCAGGAGAGACAGGCTGTGGCAAAACAACACAGCTACCACAATTCATTTTGGAAGAAGAAATATCACGTTTGCGTGGAGCTGACTGCAATATAATTTGTACTCAGCCTCGTCGTGTATCTGCAATTTCTGTTGCAGCTCGTATATCAGCTGAAAGAGGGGAAACTCTTGGCAAAACTGTTGGGTACCACATCCGTCTTGAAGTAAAACGTTCTGCGGATACACGCCTTCTTTTCTGCAGCACTGGTGTATTACTTCGGCAACTGGTCCAAGATCCCGAGTTGACTGGTGTTAGTCATTTGCTGGTGGATGAAATTCATGAAAGAGGCATGAATGAAGACTTCTTAATTATAATTTTGCGTGACCTTCTTCCCCGTCGTCCAGATCTGCGCCTCATTCTAATGAGTGCTACAATCAATGCTGATCTGTTCTCTAAATACTTTGCAAATGCCCCAACAATGCACATACCGGGGTTTACTTTCCCTGTAGTAGAGCACTTCCTAGAAGATATGTTGGAGAAAACTAGATATAGCATCAAGTTGGAGTTGGACAGTTTTGAGGGGAATACAAGGAGAAAAAGGAAACAACAAGATTCTAAGAAGGATCCCCTGACTGAAATGTTTGAGGACCTTGATGTAGATACGCAGCTTGGGTGTTAGAAAATCCCTTGAAGCTTGGTCAGGTTCACAAATTGATTTGGGTCTGGTAGAAGCAACAATTGAATATATATGTCGGAGTGAAGGTGGTGGAGCTATTCTTGTATTTCTTACTGGCTGGGATGAAATCTCTAAGCTACTCGACAAACTTGAAGGAAATAACTTACTTGGAAACCGTAGCAAGTTCTTAATCCTTCCAATACATGGTTCAATGCCTACCATTGACCAATGTGAAATATTTGACCGTCCTCCCCCTAACAAAAGAAAAATTGTGCTAGCAACAAATATTGCTGAGAGCAGCATCACCATAGATGATGTTGTATATGTCATAGACTGCGGTAAAGCAAAGGAAACAAGCTATGATGCTCTAAATAAGCTTGCTTGCTTGTTGCCATCATGGATTTCAAAAGCTTCGGCACGTCAGAGACGTGGACGTGCTGGTCGAGTACAACCTGGAGTTTGTTATAGATTGTATCCAAAACTGATCCACGATGCTATGCCAGAGTATCAGTTACCTGAAATCCTCCGAACGCCTTTGCAAGAATTGTGCCTGCAGATTAAAAGCTTGCAGCTGGGAACTGTGGCATCATTTTTAGGAAAGGCACTTCAGCCGCCAGATTCTCTTGCTGTTCAAAATGCTATAGAACTTCTGAAGACAATTGGGGCATTGGATGACAAGGAGGAGCTTACTCCACTGGGTCGGCATCTTTGTACTGTACCTTTGGACCCAAATATAGGGAAGATGCTTCTCATGGGCTCTATCTTTCAGTGCCTCAGTCCTGCCCTAACTATTGCCGCTGCTCTTGCTTACCGTAATCCATTTGTCCTACCTATAAACAGAAAAGAGGAAGCTGATGCAGCAAAAAAATATTTTTCTGGTGACTCTTGCAGTGATCATATAGCCCTTCTTAAAGCTTTTGAAGGATGGAAGGAGGCATATACTAGGAGGGCCTCTGTACCCTTCTCAAACATTCCATCCTTTTCAGGATCTGCAACCTGCAACCGCTATTCGAAATAAAGCTTCATCCACCAATACTGCTTCTGCTGCAAAATTTCCTAACAATAGCCCTGTTTTCTCACAAAGTCACACTCAATTCAAAAGTTCTAACCAAACTTCTAACTCTAAGATCACGGGAAGAACGGCGTGAAAGCTTCAATATTATCAATAGGTGATGGCGGCATCAAGAAGTGGCAGAAAATAGAATTCTGTGGTAGCAGAGCTTTGTTTTTATCTGAGCCATAATCCCAAGCCATGTGAATATAATTCAAGCTGTGAGATTACACTCCAAGCTGACCCCACAAGCCTTCCACGTCACTTAAGTGAGCTGAAAGAAGAAAAAGTCCAAAACGACATGAAAAAGTAACAGTTCACGCACAACCCACATCAAATAACCAAAACGCAATGAAAATTGAAAAACGGCAACTCAACTTCATTTCTCAGATTTCACTCCTCAAATCCTATAAATAGAGAGCCTTATTTACTCTTTTCTAAAAGCTTTTCAAGCCAAAAAATCTCTGCTGATTTTCTTCCTCAATTCCTCACTACCAGAAAAACCTTCGTTCATTCTCTTCTCATACTTCATTCCACCAAATTAACTTCAAATCAACCTCAAACACAGATCAATTTCGAACCAGAATTCGTTCAGAAGAAGAAGAGAAGCAAGAAGAAGCTTGGATTGATTTCTTACCTGAGTTTGAAGGTAGATTGAGCTTCACCGTCATTTTCGATCCGTTACCTTTTGTTGTGATTCTTTGAATTGTTGGTACCATTGTGAAGAGCTCTTGATTTCGATTGCAACCGCGTATTTTTCGCGTCCCGCCGTTGTGATTTAAGCTAGCATCCATGGCCGTGAATGTTTTCGCGTGTGAGAGATAGAAGAAGAAGATAACTCTGTTTCGTTTTCTCTTTCTACTTTTCAATATTACTTTTCTTTTATTTGTTTATTTTTATTTTCTTTTTTCATTTCTTTCAGAACTTAACTATGTGGATTTTTCCACATTTTTCTTTTATTATTAAATTTGTATTTTAATTTCATTTTTTGAAAAAGCTTTTAAAAAATTATTTAAAAATATTTTGATTAAGTGTTGATTTGTTTTGGATCTTGATTTTGATAAGATTTCATCAATATCAATGGACTTTGGGTGTTGATTTTATCCACCAAGAGAGGTGATTGATATTGACGATAATTTAATCGATTCGAGATTCAAATTGTGATTTCATTTTCTTTTTTCTTCTTTTTATTTTTGATCGATGAAATCTATGGATCATAGATTGTTGATTATCAAGGTTGATTAATCTTCATTATTTCAAAACTATGGACGAATAATCATTGAGATAATTCTCCTTACTTTGGAATAGTGATAGATTACCTTTGATTAATTGATGAAAAATCTTGATTATGATGAGATCACCACCTCTTTTCTTTTTGTGTGGCATGTTTTAGGAGAGTGATTTATATATCATTTCTCTAACATGTATTAACACTAACATTTTATTGACCGGCCTCAGATAGTCGTGGTTTCTACATAAACCCGATTACGATTGCTTAACATAGCGCTAAATTGTCCCTTAATCGGAAAATGATCATTCGTGGCTCAAACTTACGTTTAAAAGTCCAAGTATGTTTAGTTGCTTGTCTTAACTCCAATACCTATGAAAATCATTGTTAGGAGGCTTTGATTCTATCAATCCTCTAATGAATTTTCATTAATCTTGGTCTAAGCGCAAGAATTAATCATCATTGATCATATGCTCTAACCACTAACCACTAATTCACTAACAATATCCTTGTTTAATTTTGTTTATATTCTCTTCTTACTCTTTATTTTTTTACTTTTATGCTTCCATTTTATCATTACATACCATATTTTTGTTTATGTTTATGTCATTTTTCTTTTGTCCACTTGGACCATACTTTGTTCAAAACACTAATAAAGGATAAAACATCTAAAAATTTGGTGCTATTAATTTTGTGGTTATACTCTTGGACCATTCTTAGACCTTGGACTTCATGGACATTTTGGACTTAGGATTAGGATTTTCTTCCCTATGCTTGGAGAATTTTGAATCTTAGCCTTTATTTGGCTCGATCACTGGCTTGTACTTTAAATCGGATGGAATTCTTTTTGCTTGCTTTGGAGTGTGCCACAAGTCGGTTAGATCTTTCTTATCTCTAGCTCTTATTTTGTTTTTTTAGGATAGTCACTTCATCTCCTCCCCTTCTTAAATTTTCAAAACTTTCTCCCTCTTTCAAAACCTTCTTGGTTTCAAGCTTCAAAACCGCTTTCGCAATAAAACCTTGACTTTCGTCAAGTGATTTTTAAACTTTGTTTTTCTTAATAAAAGTCAATCAATGTTAATCATGCTTTGACCAATTTCAAAAGACATAAAAAATACAAAAACTCATCAACTCTTTTTGTGCCTTTATGCACTTTTCACTTTAAAACTTTTCATAAAGTTTAGACATGATTCATTTCTATAGTTGAGATGTAAATCTCCTATTCCCCATATTATTAAGACTTTGACATTTTCCACGTTGATGTTGAGTGATAGTCTTGTTGATAATCCAAGCAAATCCTCCATCTTTATGTGACGCAAATGTTGTCTTAATACTCGTGGGTGGATAGTCGCAGTTTTCTCCTTGAAATGACGACTTGTCTGAACATCTAAAATCAATCAAAACCAACAAAATTTTGTCATTTGTACCACGAACTACGGGGTTTTGATTCCATATTGCACTTTATGGGTACGTAGGCATGAGACGATAAGTCTCTCCAAACACAAAAATATAAAAAATAATTCTCTTCTCATCTCCCCAATCTCTTTTCAAACAAACCACTTTCAAACCAAAAAGCGTAAATATTTCAAAGGGCTCCTATAGAGTACTATAGACGTTTTGGGTGCTAACACCTTCCCATTGCGTAACCAACCCCCTTACCCCGATCTCTGTTTCGTGTTCTTATTTTAGAACTCTTTGGTTTTGTTCGCTCTTTTTCCTTTCCTTTATTTGGATAAAATAAAAGTGCGGTGGCGACTCTTGTTTTCTTTGAGTTAAGTTAGTCAATAACTTATACTCACGATTTTTACCGCTACAGAAAAGTGGCGACTCTGCTGGGGAGCTCTAACGGTTCCTAGTGGGTTTCGCCTACTTTGATTTATTTATCGCTTTCTGTTTGACTTGTTTGTTATTGATTGTTCTGTTTTGGTGCCTGGTAATTTGTGTGGTGAGATAAGTCCTAACCCGGACTTGAGTGCACTTATGATAGGAGGGTGGTATAGTCTTGTTGGCTTACGTGGAGTAGTCCTTACTAAGCTGACTTGAGATCCCCCGCTCGGTGGAGGCCCCTTTGGAAATTACTGATGTCTTACGAGTAGTCGTAATTGATATTACTTTTTCCGACTGGGAGCCTGAGAAGCTGAGGACCTTAGAACCCTTTAACCCATCTTGGCCTTATTAGGACGTGGTGCGGTGGCTGTTCAGGTGTAGACTTGAATTGGTCGTTACGCGATACCACACTCAGATGAGTTTCTCTTGAGAATATTGTTGGCCGACGAGTAGTCGTTTAAGCCGATAATATCCAAAAGATGGAATTATGATTCTGGGAACTTTTTTAGAACCTTGTTCTACAGGTGATGATATAACCATAGTACATACCATTGTGGGTTGGTTGATTCTTACCTTTGGCTCCATGCTCGTGCCGAACCTTTGAACCTGTGTGCTTTGTATGACTTGTTTGTGGGTGTTGCATCTTGCACTCATGCATTCATGAGCATTGTGTTTCAGCTGGTTTTTAAGGATCTCAGAGATTTTCTTTTGCAAACATCGCAGATATTGTTGATTATGGATATTGGAAGGAGAAACACCCAGAAGTACGGTTTTCGGGCTCCTGATCTTACAGAGTTGAGAAAGCTAGTGTCTTTGGTAGATGATCGTTCAGGCTTCTCATCTCGTTATGGGAGACTTTTATTTGTTCTTTCTACCAAAATTGAAGACGAAATTCTGAATACCCTTATGCAGTTCTATGATCCTATTTACCGATGCTTCACATTTCCCGATTATCAGCTCATGCCGACCTTGGAAGAATATGCTTATTTGTTAGGTGTACCGGTTTCTGATAAAGTTCCGTATACTGGTTTGGAGGAAGCTCTTAAGCCTCAAGATATCGCTGAAGCTACCCATTTGACGAAGTCGGATATTGATGCAAATCTAAAGACTAAGGGAGGCCTCAAGGGTTTGACTGCTAAGTTCTTGATTGAGAAGGCTACTTTATTTGCTGACATTGGTCGCACATTGGCGTTTGAGGCTATATTGGCTTTACTCATCTATGGACTAGTCTTGTTTCCTAATATTGATAATTTTGTGGACATTAATGCTATTAGGATTTTCTTGATTGGGAACCCTGTTCCAACTTTGCTTGGTGATACTTATTTTTCCATCCATAGTAGGACCTCTAAGGGAAACGGTACCATTGTTTGCTGTCTACCTCTGCTGTATAATTGGTTCGTTTCACACTTACCTCAGACATCTGCTTTTAGGAAAAACAAGGATTGCTTAAGGTGGTCTCAAAGGATTATGTCTCTTACGCATACTGATATCACTTGGTCTTCTTCGGTTTACGATAATGTCCGGATTATTGATAGTTGTGGAGAATTCGCCAATGTTCCTCTTCTTGGAATACAAGGCGGAATTAACTACAACCCGAGTCTAGCTCGCCGTCAGCTGGGATATATGCTGAAGGATAGGCCTAAGAATATTTTATTAGAGGGTTTATTCTTTCAAGGAGGGGATGATTCTCTTGGTTTGAGAAGAAAAATGGCTCATGCCTGGACTAAGATTCACAGGTTGGGTAGAGGGGAGCTTGGAAGACAAGTTTGCATTGCTTTAGAACCTTACACGCTTTGGGTGAAGAAGAGGGCTATGGAGCTTAAGATGCCTTACCCTATTGAGAAACCTCTGACTACTGTGATCTCTACGCCACTCCCTACGGCAATCCCTGTTTCTTCTGATGATGTGAAGACACTTCAAGACGCTTTGGCTAAGATGAAGGAAGAGAAAGAGATGTGGGAAAGTAAGTTTCAAGCTTCTGACAAAGAGAAGATGGAATTGCAAAAACAGATGAAGGAGAAAGACGACTTGATAGAGTTACTTGAGCGGCGCGCTGTGAAGAGGCATGCAGAGGATTTATTTTCCTCTACTACTCCATCAGCACATCCTCCTACTTCTGGTGCTTGGAAGGGTATTGTAGATCAGCTTGTGCTAGAGAAGATCACCATGAAGCACAACTATGAGAAAGAGATTAAGAGACTCCGAAGGAAGTATCAGCTTGGATCGTCATCAGATGTTCCTTAGGACCTATCTTTTTCTTATTTTGATATTATTGTATTTTGTACTTCCAAGTGTAACTCTTTCCGATATTCAATGAAATGAGATGTTTATCAGTATTTCAAGAAGTGTTATTTTTCTTTATGATGTTTGTAATTGCTTTATATCTTAAAAATCCTTGAAAACTGGTTGAAACACCTGCATTTTGCATTTGCATTCGCATCATCGTGCATTGTGTGTTGCCTTTTCCAGATGTCTTATTTGTTTCTTTTGGCCTTCCTTCAGTCAAGCTGTCGCATCACTACAACACTCGGGCTAACTCTAAGAAAAAGATGGATCAGTTGCAACAAGAGAACCGCGAGCTCCGTGAAGAGGTATCAACTCTGAAAGACGGTTTGGAAAGACTGACTGCCGCAATGGAAGCTCTGGTGGCTGCTCAGAATCAGCCACCACTACCTCCTCCTGTCCAAGGAACTGTGATTTCTGAAATCGGATCAACGCCCATTTCTGTGGCCCCGATTAATGCTTCTCAATATCAAATGCCTGTTGGTTTCCCTTGGGGCATGCCTAACAATTATGTGCCAGAGGGATATCGACCTCCTGTTCCCGAAGGTTCTAGACTCCCTGCTGTCATGGCTGTACCACCTCCTGTGGTTAATGTTGTTCCTAATGCTGAAGTTCCGGTTGTTCCTACTGTCATACCTGTGCCACCGCCTGTAACTCACGCTATGCCTTATACTGAAGAACAAATTTTCCATACTGCTCCGAGCGAGAGTTTGGATGTTATGGATCGAATAGATGACTTTCAAGATCAGTTTGCTGAAATGCAAAGAGAAATCAGGGCTTTAAGGGGAAAGGAGTTATTTGGAAAGAATGCTCATGAGCTTTGCCTTGTTCCAAATGTGAAGATTCCCGCCAAGTTTAAAGTTCCGGATTTTGAAAAATACAAAGGGAACACTTGTCCGCAAAGTCATTTGATTATGTATGCTAGAAAGATGTCTACCTATACTGACAACCATCAGTTGTTGATCCACTATTTTCAAGATAGTCTTACTGGTGCTGCGCTGAAATGGTATATGGGACTCGATAGTACACAAATCAAGACATTCAACGATCTTTGTGAAGCTTTTGTTCGTCAGTATAAGTATAATCTCGATATGGCGCCAGACCGTGATCAGCTTCGCGCAATGTCTCAAAAAGAGAAAGAAACTTTTAAAGAATATGCGCAAAGATGGCGTGAGATTGCAGCTCAGATAAGCCCTCCGCTTGAAGAGAAAGAAATGACCAAGATTTTTCTGAAGACTCTGGATTCATTTTACTATGAAAGGATGGTTGCGAGCGCTCCTAGTGATTTCACGGAAATGGTTAATATGGGGATGAGATTAGAGGAAGCTGTCCGTGAGGGACGTCTGATAAAAGAAGGAAATTCTGGAAGTACAAAAAAGCCTGGTGTTGGGTTCCCTAAGAAAAAAGAGGGAGAAACTAATGCTATATCTCAGGAAAGGTCTAGAAGACGCAGAGTTGTGAACAACAATGGTAGTCGTCGTCAGCAACAAGTAGCATCTGTTATGCCTGTTGTCAGTAACACCCCTACCGCTCAAACTACTGCAAGTTATCAACCACGTTTCCAAGAGAAGACAACTCAACAAGGTCGTACACAGAGGAAAACACAATTTGATCCCATTCCAATGACGTATACTGAGCTCTTTCCGGCTTTAATAAAGAATAATTTGGTTCAACCTCGTGATCCGCCGGCTGTTCCAACTGAAATTCCATGGTGGTATAAGCCAGATGCTCATTGCGCATTTCATCAAGGTGCCCCTGGACACGATATTGAAAATTGCTATCCTCTGAAGCATGAAGTTGCAAAGCTCGTAAAAAGCGGTATCCTGTCTTTTGAAGATACCAACCCTAATGTGCAATCAAATCCGTTTCCTAAACATGGTAATGCAACTGTTAATATGGTATATGGTTGTCCTGGTACATACCGTATTTTCGACATTCGCTGGATTCGGAGATCGCTTGTTGAAATGCATGCTACTTTGAGTGAGTTCCATAATATTGAGCATGATTATGCCGCCTGTTGTATTTGTTCTGTGAACCCTCGAGGGTGTGTGATTGTGAAAAGGGACTTACAAAAGATGATGGATGAGAATTTGATTCAGGTTACTGCAAACAGAAATGAAGTGGAGAACGAGGTGAATGTCATAGTTCCACGTTTCAATATTCCTGAGCGGGTTGTAATTTCTTACAATAGTCAGAAATCTGCTGTGACGCCTTTGGTTATCCGTTTGCCTGACCCGACGCCGTATGAATCCGATAAAGCTGTTCCCTACAAATACAATGCTACTATGTTGGAGGATGGAAAAGAGGTTCCCATTCCTTCTCTTCCCTCAGTTGTGACTATCGCTGATGTCGGACGTGTAACCAGAAGTGGTCGAGTATTTGATAATGTGCCTTCAAAGACAAGTGAAGATACTGGGAGTAAGCAAATTCAGTTGAAGACTTCTGTAGAGTCTGGTCAATCAAGTGATGTAAATCAGAAGTCAGATAATGATGAGGTATTGAAATTGATCAAGAAGAGTGAATATAATGTGGTGGATCAATTGTTACATACACCGTCAAAAATATCTGTTTTATCTCTGTTAATGAGCTCTGAGGCTCATCGTGAATCGTTGCAAAAAGTATTGGAACAAGCTTATGTAGATCATGATGTGACTGTTAACCAGTTTGATAGCATTGTTGCCAATATCACTGCGTGTAATAATCTGAGTTTTTGTGATGAAGAGTTGACTGATCATGGAAGAAATCATAATTTGGCTCTCCATATTTCCATGAATTGCCAGGAAGACGCTCTATCCAATGTGCTGGTTGATACTGGGTCATCGTTGAATGTGATGCCAAAATCTACTTTGTCCAGATTATCTTATCAAGGTACTCCTATGAGGTTCAGTGGGGTCATTGTGAAAGCCTTTGATGGATCGAGGAAAACCGTGATTGGAGAGGTTGATCTCCCTATCAAGATTGGTCCGTGTTTTTTCCAGATCACTTTTCAAGTCATGGATATTCGTCCTGCTTACAGTTGTCTTCTAGGACGCCCATGGATTCATGAAGCTGGAGCTGTTACTTCGACACTGCATCAAAAGTTAAAATTCGTGCAGAATGGTAAACTTGTCGTTGTTGGTGGAGAACAGGCTATGTTGGTAAGCAGTTTGTCGTCTTTTTCTTATATCGATGCGGAAGAGGATGTTGGAACTTCGTTTCAGGCTCTTTCTGTGGTTGATAAAGCTGTTAAGAAGGATGGGGTGTCCATGTCTTCTCTAAAAGATGCACAGCGTGCAGTGGATAATGGCCAAGCTGATGGATGGGGCCGAATCATTGAAGTTGCTGAGAAAAAAGATAGAGCTGGTTTGGGTTTTACATCTAGTTCAACCCAAAATGAGCTGAAGAGTATTCATGAAGTCTTTCGAAGTGCTGGGTTCATCCATTGCAAAGATCATTCTACAGCTGCAATTCTTGAAGATGACCAAGAGGAAGAAATGCCCAACTTTGTGACACGTGGATCGATATGCCAGAATTGGATCGCTGTTGATGTTCCTACTGTTGTTCATGTTTCAAAGTAATTTGTTTTTGTTTCTTTCAAAAATCCTTTCACTCTGCCCAAGGTGAAAGTGAATTTGTGAGGGCTTTGTTTCAACTTTTATCATCATCAATAAAATGTTTTTCTGTTTATCCATATGTTGTTTTCTTTTTTTGCTTTACTTCTGAAAAATGGTAACATAAAAAACCGAAAAAAGTATAATAATGTTATAATCACTCTTATCTGCATAATATTTTCATTTTTTTTGTTCATATTCTAAAATCAAACATAAAATCATTGTGCAGATTGATTGTTAAACCCATTGGAAACAATGACCATATGCCCCCTCCCAACTTTGAGTTCCCTGTGTTTGAAGCGGAAGAGGAGGATATTGAAGAAATTCCTGATGAGATTTCTCGATTGCTTGAGCACGAGGAGAAGGCCATTCAGCCTCATGAAGAGCCGGTGGAATTGGTTAATCTGGGTTCCGATGATGATAAAAAAGAAGTCAAGATTGGGGCACTGCTTCAGTCAGATGTTAAGAAGAGGATGGTAGAGCTTCTTAGAGAATATGTTGACGTGTTTGCTTGGTCCTATCAAGACATGCCTGGTCTTGATACCGGTATTGTGGAGCACCATTTGCCATTAAAGCCTGAATGTTCACCCGTGAAGCAGAAATTGAGAAGAACTCATCCTGACATGGCAGTGAAGATTAAAGAAGAGGTTCAAAAGCAGATTGATGCTGGTTTTCTTGTGACCGTAGAATATCCTCAATGGGTGGCCAATATCGTGCCTGTTCCAAAGAAAGACGGAAAAGTCCGAATGTGTGTTGACTATAGAGATTTGAATAAAGCAAGTCCAAAAGATGATTTTCCACTACCACACATTGATTTGTTGGTAGATAATACTGCTAAGTTCAATATCTTTTCGTTTATGGATGGATTTTCCGGTTATAATCAAATAAAGATGGCACCTGAGGATATGGAAAAAACAACATTCATTACACCCTGGGGAACATTCTGTTACAGAGTGATGCCCTTCGGTTTAAAAAATGCTGGTGCAACGTACCAGAGAGCTATGACCACCCTGTTCCATGATATGATGCATAAAGAAATTGAGGTCTATGTGGATGATATGATTTGTAAGTCGAAGACTGAAGAAGATCATATTAAAAATTTATTGAAGTTGTTTCAACGTTTGAGAAAGTTTAAGCTCCGTCTGAATCCTAATAAATGCACTTTTGGTGTTCGTTCTGGAAAATTGTTAGGCTTTATTGTCAGTCAAAAAGGCATTGAAGTTGATCCTGGTAAAGTTAAAGCTATCCAGGAGATGCCTACACCCAGAACAGAAAAACAAGTAAGAGGATTCTTGGGACGTTTGAACTATATCTCTCGATTTATATCCAATATGACTGCCACATGTGCACCGATTTTCAAACTTCTCCGCAAAGATCAAGGTTGTGTCTGGACAGAAGATTGTCAGAAAGCTTTCGAAAGAATTAAAGAGTATCTGCTTGAACCTCCTATTTTGTCTCCTCCCGTAGAAGGAAGACCTTTGATCATGTATTTGACCGTGCTAGAAGAGTCTATGGGTTGTGTTATGGGTCAACAAGATGAATCCGGGAGAAAAGAATTTGCCATTTATTATTTGAGCAAGAAGTTCACTGATTGTGAGTCTCGGTACACGATGCTTGAAAAGACATGTTGTGCTCTAGCTTGGGCTGCCAAGCGCCTCCGTCAGTATATGTTGAATTGTACAACTTGGTTGATATCTAAAATGGATCCAATCAAGTATATCTTTGAAAAGCCTGCTTTAACTGGGAGGATTGCTCGTTGGCAAATGTTGTTATCAGAATATGATATCGAGTACCGAACTCAAAAGGCGATAAAAGGAAGTGTTTTGGCTGATCATTTGGCACACCAGCCAATTGAAGATTATCAACCTATTCAGTTTGACTTTCCTGATGAGGATGTGATGTATCTAAAGGTTAAAGATTGTGAGGAACCATTACATGAAGAAGGACCTGAGCCTGGATCCCGTTGGGGTTTGATTTTTGATGGGGCGGTTAATGAATATGGCAGAGGTATTGGTGCAATTATTGTTACTCCTCATGGTTCTCATATTCCTTTCACTGCAAGGTTGGTTTTCAATTGCACAAATAATGCGGCTGAGTATGAAGCGTGTATTATGGGCTTGGAAGAAGCTATCGATTTAAGAATCAAGATTCTTGATGTGTATGGAGATTCAGCTTTAGTGATTAATCAGATTAAAGGGAAGTGGGAGACACGTCAACCTGATTTGATTCCTTATCGTGATTATGCAAGAAGGTTGTCAACTTTCTTCAATAAAGTTGAGTTTCACCATATACCAAGAGCAGAGAATCAAATGGCAGATGCTTTAGCGACTTTATCCTCCATGATTGTGGTAAATCATTGGAATGATGTGCCAAAGATTAATGTGATGCGTCTTGATAGACCAGCTCATGTGTTTGTAGTTGAAGAGGTTGTTGATGATAAACCATGGTATTATGATATTAAATGCTTTCTTCAGAATCAAGAGTACCCACTTGGGGCATCCAAAAAGGATAGGAAAACTTTGAGAAGATTGGCTGGTAGTTTCTTCTTGAATGATGATGTGATGTATAAGAGAAATTATGACATGATCTTGATCAGATGCGTGGATAGACACGAAGCAGATATGTTGATGAAAGAAATCCATGAAGGATCCTTTGGCACCCATGCCAATGGACACGCGATGGCTAAGAAGATGTTAAGGGCAGGTTACTATTGGCTGACAATGGAGTCTGACTGTTGTAAATATGTGAAAAAGTGCCATAAATGCCAGATTTATGCTGACAAGATTCATGTGCCTCCAACTCCTCTCAATGTTATCTCTTCTCCATGGCCTTTTTCAATGTGGGGCATTGATATGATTGGAATGATTGAGCCTAAAGCGTCGAACGGACACCGTTTCATATTGGTGGCTATTGACTATTTTACCAAATGGGTTGAAGCGGCATCATATGCAAATGTGACTAAGCAAGTAGTGGTCCGGTTTATCAAGAATCAAATCATCTGTCGGTATGGTGTTCCGAGCAAGATCATCACTGATAATGGGTCGAATTTAAATAACAAGACGATGAAAGAATTATGTGATGAGTTTAAGATTGAGCATCATAATTCTTCTCCTTATAGACCCAAGATGAATGGGGCTGTTGAAGCTGCTAATAAGAACATTAAGAAGATTATTCAAAAGATGGTTGTTACATACAAGGATTGGCATGATATGCTTCCTTTCGCTCTGCATGGGTATCGTACATCCGTTCGCACTTCAACAGGGGCAACCCCTTTTTCTCTTGTTTATGGCATGGAAGCAGTGCTCCCGATAGAGGTTGAAATCCCTTCTATGAGAGTTTTGATGGAAACTGAATTGGCTGAGGCTGAATGGTGTCAAAGTAGATACGACCAGTTGAATCTGATTGAAGAGAAAAGAATGACGGCTTTGTGTCATGGCCAATTATATCAACAAAGAATGAAGAAAGCATTTGATAAGAAGGTCCGACCCCGTGTGTTCAGAGAAGGCGACCTCGTGCTCAAAAAGATCTCGACTTTTACTACTGATTCTAGGGGCAAGTGGACTCCTAATTACGAAGGCCCATATGTTGTTAAGAGAGCCTTCTCTGGCGGTGCATTAATTCTTACAACTATGGATGGAGAAGAGTTCACTCGTCCTGTGAATGCCGATGCAATCAAGAAATACTTCGCCTAAAAAATAAAAGAACAGCTCGCTAAGTTGAAAACCTGAAAGGGCGGCTTAGGCAAAAATGAGCGTCTCGGTGGATTGAAAACCCGAAAGGGCAATCTAGGCAAAAATTAGAGACAAAACAGAAATAATTATCCCGGTAGATTGAAAACCCGAGAGGGCAATCTAGGCAAAAGTTAGGGATCATGGCAAGTAACTGCATCTGGCCAGTCTTGATCGTTTGAAGCAACATTTCCTATCAAAGGTTTTACTTCAAATATTCTCCGCTGAAGTCTCAAGCACATTTGGAATTCAAAGTTGTTAGGGAGAATAATGGTCATTGTATTTCAATGTAGAACTTTCCATTGTACTTACCATTTCTCAAACTTTGTAATGATCCATGGAGTTACGCCATTTGCGAACTACCATTCTATCAATAGAATTTGGGCCTTTGTCCCTTTGTTTGCAATTCTTATTTTGTTTCTGTTTACAGAATTTCATTTTATTTTTGATAATGATTTTTGAAACAAATATGAATAATTGATTTAAATTTTGAAAATTATAAAAACATTTTTCTTTGATTTGTGAAAATAAAAGAAAGAATATCAACAGTAATCCCAAGAATGGTAGAATCTTGAAGCGAAAAGCATAAGTGTTCTCTTCAGCAGGGTTCTTTCTTGCCTCTCTGGTAGAATTTATTGGCAGCTCCCCAGTAGAGTTGTGTTGATGTTTCCCCATTTGGGCTATATTGAGGTCTCTTCAGTAGAGTTTGCTGATATTCCCTTAGCAGAGTTTTGTTTCTTTGGATAAACCAGACGAGTGTAGAACGGTTTTCCACAGCAAAGTCTTGATTCAAATGATGGATATGTTTTATTCATTCAACCAGATTATGATCGGACAGTTGAGAAATTTGAAGATCACTTCTCCTTGATTGTTTTTGCCCAAGCGGAGATTTGTCTTTGATGATTCCTAGCAGAGGTTATGCATATTTACTTTGGATTATTCCCCAAGTAGAGAACAAGGTTGAGAAGTGTTGACATAGCAGTCACCTGTCGGGTTTTCTCTCACCTTGTGATTGGGAGTTGATTTAAAATCCCCCACAGTTTGACTTTTTGCTATGATGTTAACTTCTTATTCCCCTGTCAGGGTTGGAAGATTTGTGTTGCTATGTTTTTCTCCAACAGTTTTTTTTTCTCAAAGCGGAGTTCATATTGTTGAATTATTAATGGTTGAAGATTGATCTTTGGGGTCTTTTCCCCAAGAAATATCTCCATTTATTCAGCGAGATTTAAGCCTTGTAGTAGGATTTATTTTCCTTTGATGGCTCTTGTGTATCTCTTGCAGATTTTCTGTTGCTAATCCCCAGCACGATCTCCAATGATATCTCTAACTCGCAGAGATTAGCCGAGTATTTCAGTGGTGTTGTGGTGTTTTGTTCACCCTATGTTTGCCCTTTTTGTCTGATTTATCAGCATATTCATACTCATTGCATGCGCATTCATTTTGGTTGAGCATAGCATGACTTTGTTGCATTGTGCACCCTACATTTTTTGTTGGTATTTCCCTTTTCCCGATGTTGTTATCTCGCAGAATACGTGTGTCCTCTCTTCATTAGAGTGTCGACCCCTAAGCAGAAAATACCTATCATTTTTAATTCCCCACTGAGTTTATGCCTCGTGGAAGATGCTTTGTTTAGCTTTCCTCCCCAGTTTTTTATCTGGATAGAATTGTTCCCCAGTTGAGTTATTTCCTCATTGGGTCGAGTCTTGTTTGACCGTTTCTTTCCAGTTTGTTCCTGGATTGAACTTTGGTCTCTTGCAGCAGTTACTTTGGTTTTCCCTGGGCTGTGAAACCGGGATGACGAGAAGGTATTTTTGAGGATTTATTTTCCTCAGCAGGAATCTGTTATTGATCCCCAATATAAGGTGAAGATTTGATTCTCCTAGTAGTGTTTTGATAACACTCTCTTGGTAATTACTTATGCAACTTCATGTGGAAGCCTCTTTATTTGAGCAGCTTGTGTAATCTCCAGAAATTTACCTTCGCAATAAATAACATTTCTCTAATTCATCCTCAACAGAGAAGTTTATTGTGAAATGATGGATCTTTATCCGACCAGCTTTTCTGTTCAATTGGAATTTCTGTGAAATAACTCCCGATGAGAATTCTATTGCATGGTTCAACCTGCTCGTATCTCTTTTAAAGATCCCCGACAGAGTTGTTAATATCTTTTTCCAACAAATGGTTGTCTCTTTATTTGAGAAGTTTGTTGTGTGTTTGGAGCTGCTCAGTAACAAGTAGCTAATGATATATCTCTTTCTCCTACCCAGTGACAGGTAGTCGAGTATGTTTGTCCTACCCAGTGTCAGGTAGTCGACCTTTTATCTTTTTCTCCTACCCAGTAACAGGTAGTCGAGTCCGTCCTACCCAGTAACAGGTAATTGACATGTTGTTTACCCTATCCAGTAACCGATAGATGGTAACCCCTTTCATTCAAGTTTATTAATCTCGCTAAACTACTCAGTAACCAGTAGTTGGCGTTGCTTCTTTTCCTACCCAGTAACAGGTAGTTGATTATATTTCAACGAGTGGATTACTTTTTACCCAGTAACTGGTAATAGGTAATACATTTCTTTGTTTTCTACCCAGTAACTGGTAGATAACAATTCTCTTGTGTTTTGCACTTATTTTCTACTCAGTAACCAGTAGAAAGTATTTTACCTATTCTCTTCGGTTCGAATATCTTCGCCCAGTAACTGGCAGTTGGTATCTCTTTCCCCATTGAGTCGTTTCCTTTCCCTTATCGGAATAGGATCTTGCTCTTTTGTTTTCTCATGTGGAGTCTCTCTTTTTCTCCCGAGCTTTTGTTTGTCTCCTGTGGCATTATTTCCCCACAGAAGTCTTATGTTCGCATATCATTAGCTTAATCATATCATTTTGTGGTCTCTTAGGGCTAAAAATTGGGTTAATTGTTATATTTAAGTCTCTTCTATCTAGTCGAGACAAAGATGTCAATCTTCATATCTCCGGATAGAAGAATCTTAAATAGGGGCAGCTGTAATACCCTAATTTTTACCCCTAAGATCCCACATTGCATTTTCATTTTTGCATACACAAACAAGACCATACTTTTTGATTTTTCTTAGGTCCCTTGTTGTTTCATACTTGCTTTATGTTTGTTTCTGTTTACTAACATCTAACCAAAATACCAAAAATATTTTTCAATTTGTTTGTTTCTTCTTCTTCTCTGTGTGTTTAGGGTTTTGCAAGGAGATTAATGGCAAAGACATTCATTCAAGTTTAAATCAGATGGACGTTTGACCTCATCTTGGTCAAACCATCAAGAGTCTGCTTCAACTATAAGTTACCCGTGGTGGTAGGATATTTTCTCAGGAATTGTGATCGTTCATGGTCAATTTGTCCTGTGTTGAAATTCATTGGTTTATCAAGCAGTGTTCAATGAGAAGTTTGGTCCAAATTGAAGGTGCAAGTAATGTCCTGGTACATGAGTAGTTGTGTTCATTTTTATCAGAGGTATGTGGAAATAGTCAAGTTGGTGTTTCAACGAAATCAAGATCTCACGGTGGGCGCCGTGTTGGTGGACGTGGCGAGCAAAGATGGTGGGACCCTGTTTGGCGTGCTGAACGCCTTAGACAACAACAAGCAGAGAAGGAGGTGCTTGATGAGAAATAATGGTGGGATAAGATAGAGAAGATGAAAAAAGGAGAGGAACAAGAGATGGTTATAAAGCGGTACTTCAGTATTGCAGACCAGCAAGCCCTAGCTGATATGGCTTATCAACATGAGCTTTATTTCCATGCATATAATAAGGGAAAGATTCTTGTTGTTAGCAAAGTTCCTTTGCCTGATTACCGTGCAGACCTTGATGAGCGTCATGGATCAACACAGAAGGAGATTAAAATGTCCACAGACATAGAGAGGGGAGTAGGAAATCTTTTGAATATGTCACAGTCAACTGGGGCATCAGCTACTAGTCTGGCTTCTGTATCAACTGAGATGGAACATAAAATATCAACAACGACTACAAAATCTGCTTCACAACAGACTGATACTTCAAAAGAGAAACTCAGTGTTGCACTCAAAGAAAGACAGGAACTGGAGCAGACAAGTGATAGTTTGAAGGAAATGAAATCATTTAGGGAGAAGCTTCCTGCATTTAAAATGAAGTCTGAGTTTCTGAAAGTTGTTCAAGAAAATCAGGTATTGGTAGTTTCAGGAGAGACAGGCTGTGGCAAAACAACACAGCTACCACAATTCATTTTGGAAGAAGAAATATCACGTTTGCGTGGAGCTGACTGCAATATAATTTGTACTCAGCCTCGTCGTGTATCTGCAATTTCTGTTGCAGCTCGTATATCAGCTGAAAGAGGGGAAACTCTTGGCAAAACTGTTGGGTACCACATCCGTCTTGAAGCAAAACGTTCTGCGGATACACGCCTTCTTTTCTGCAGCACTGGTGTATTACTTCGGCAACTGGTCCAAGATCCCGAGTTGACTGGTGTTAGTCATTTGCTGGTGGATGAAATTCATGAAAGAGGCATGAATGAAGACTTCTTAATTATAATTTTGCGTGACCTTCTTCCCCGTCGTCCAGATCTGCGCCTCATTCTAATGAGTGCTACAATCAATGCTGATCTGTTCTCTAAATACTTTGCAAATGCCCCAACAATGCACATACCGGGGTTTACTTTCCCTGTAGCAGAGCACTTCCTAGAAGATATGTTGGAGAAAACTAGATATAGCATCAAGTTGGAGTTGGACAGTTTTGAGGGGAATACAAGGAGAAAAAGGAAACAACAAGATTCTAAGAAGGATCCCCTGACTGAAATGTTTGAGGACCTTGATGTAGATACGCAGCTTGGGTGTTAGAAAATCCCTTGAAGCTTGGTCAGGTTCACAAATTGATTTGGGTCTGGTAGAAGCAACAATTGAATATATATGTCGGAGTGAAGGTGGTGGAGCTATTCTTGTATTTCTTACTGGCTGGGATGAAATCTCTAAGCTACTCGACAAACTTGAAGGAAATAACTTACTTGGAAACCGTAGCAAGTTCTTAATCCTTCCAATACATGGTTCAATGCCTACCATTGACCAATGTGAAATATTTGACCGTCCTCCCCCTAACAAAAGAAAAATTGTGCTAGCAACAAATATTGCTGAGAGCAGCATCACCATAGATGATGTTGTATATGTCATAGACTGCGGTAAAGCAAAGGAAACAAGCTATGATGCTCTAAATAAGCTTGCTTGCTTGTTGCCATCATGGATTTCAAAAGCTTCGGCACGTCAGAGACGTGGACGTGCTGGTCGAGTACAACCTGGAGTTTGTTATAGATTGTATCCAAAACTGATCCACGATGCTATGCCAGAGTATCAGTTACCTGAAATCCTCCGAACGCCTTTGCAAGAATTGTGCCTGCAGATTAAAAGCTTGCAGCTGGGAACTGTGGCATCATTTTTAGGAAAGGCACTTCAGCCGCCAGATTCTCTTGCTGTTCAAAATGCTATAGAACTTCTGAAGACAATTGGGGCATTGGATGACAAGGAGGAGCTTACTCCACTGGGTCGGCATCTTTGTACTGTACCTTTGGACCCAAATATAGGGAAGATGCTTCTCATGGGCTCTATCTTTCAGTGCCTCAGTCCTGCCCTAACTATTGCCGCTGCTCTTGCTTACCGTAATCCATTTGTCCTACCTATAAACAGAAAAGAGGAAGCTGATGCAGCAAAAAAATATTTTTCTGGTGACTCTTGCAGTGATCATATAGCCCTTCTTAAAGCTTTTGAAGGATGGAAGGAGGCATATACTAGGAGGGCCTCTGTACCCTTCTCAAACATTCCATCCTTTTCAGGATCTGCAACCTGCAACCGCTATTCGAAATAAAGCTTCATCCACCAATACTGCTTCTGCTGCAAAATTTCCTAACAATAGCCCTGTTTTCTCACAAAGTCACACTCAATTCAAAAGTTCTAACCAAACTTCTCACTCTAAGATCACGGGAAGAACGGCGTGAAAGCTTCAATATTATCAATAGGTGATGGCGGCATCAAGAAGTGGCAGAAAATAGAATTCTGTGGTAGCAGAGCTTTGTTTTTATCTGAGCCATAATCCCAAGCCATGTGAATATAATTCAAGCTGTGAGATTACACTCCAAGCTGACCCCACAAGCCTTCCACGTCACTTAAGTGAGCTGAAAGAAGAAAAAGTCCAAAACGACATGAAAAAGTAACAGTTCACGCACAACCCACATCAAATAACCAAAACGCAATGAAAATTGAAAAACGGCAACTCAACTTCATTTCTCAGATTTCACTCCTCAAATCCTATAAATAGAGAGCCTTATTTACTCTTTTCTAAAAGCTTTTCAAGCCAAAAAATCTCTGCTGATTTTCTTCCTCAATTCCTCACTACCAGAAAAACCTTCGTTCATTCTCTTCTCATACTTCATTCCACCAAATTAACTTCAAATCAACCTCAAACACAGATCAATTTCGAACCAGAATTCGTTCAGAAGAAGAAGAGAAGCAAGAAGAAGCTTGGATTGATTTCTTACCTGAGTTTGAAGGTAGATTGAGCTTCACCGTCATTTTCGATCCGTTACCTTTTGTTGTGATTCTTTGAATTGTTGGTACCATTGTGAAGAGCTCTTGATTTCGATTGCAACCGTGTATTTTTCGCGTCCCGCCGTTGTGATTTAAGCTAGCATCCATGGCCGTGAATGTTTTCGCGTGTGAGAGCTAGAAGAAGAAGATAACTCTGTTTCGTTTTCTCTTTCTACTTTTCAATATTACTTTTCTTTTATTTGTTTATTTTTATTTTCTTTTTTCATTTCTTTCAGAACTTAACTATGTGGATTTTTCCACATTTTTCTTTTATTATTAAATTTGTATTTTAATTTCATTTTTTGAAAAAACTTTTAAAAAATTATTTAAAAATATTTTGATTAAGTGTTGATTTGTTTTGGATCTTGATTTTGATAAGATTTCATCAATATCAATGGACTTTGGGTGTTGATTTTATCCACCAAGAGAGGTGATTGATATTGACGATAATTTAATCGATTCGAGATTCAAATTGTGATTTCATTTTCTTTTTTCTTCTTTTTATTTTTGATCGATGAAATCTATGGATCATAGATTGTTGATTATCAAGGTTGATTAATCTTCATTATTTCAAAACTATGGACGAATAATCATTGAGATAATTCTCCTTACTTTGGAATAGTGATAGATTACCTTTGATTAATTGATGAAAAATCTTGATTATGATGAGATCACCACCTCTTTTCTTTCTGTGTGGCATGTTTTAGGAGAGTGATTTATATATCATTTCTCTAACATGTATTAACACTAACATTTTATTGACCGGCCTCAGATAGTCGTGGTTTCTACATAAACCCGATTACGATTGCTTAACATAGCGCTAAATTGTCCCTTAATCGGAAAATGATCATTCGTGGCTCAAACTTACGTTTAAAAGTCCAAGTATGTTTAGTTGCTTGTCTTAACTCCAATACCTATGAAAATCATTGTTAGGAGGCTTTGATTCTATCAATCCTCTAATGAATTTTCATTAATCTTGGTCTAAGCGCAAGAATTAATCATCATTGATCATATGCTCTAACCACTAACCACTAATTCACTAACAATATCCTTGTTTAATTTTGTTTATATTCTCTTCTTACTCTTTATTTTTTTACTTTTATGCTTCCATTTTATCATTACATACCATATTTTTGTTTATGTTTATGTCATTTTTCTTTTGTCCACTTGGACCATACTTTGTTCAAAACACTAATAAAGGATAAAACATCTAAAAATTTGGTGCTATTAATTTTGTGGTTATACTCTTGGACCATTCTTAGACCTTGGACTTCATGGACATTTTGGACTTAGGATTAGGATTTTCTTCCCTATGCTTGGAGAATTTTGAATCTTAGCCTTTATTTGGCTCGATCACTGGCTTATACTTTAAATCGGATGGAATTCTTTTTGCTTGCTTTGGAGTGTGCCACAAGTCGGTTAGATCTTTCTTATCTCTAGCTCTTATTTTGTTTTTTTAGGATAGTCACTTCATCTCCTCCCCTTCTTAAATTTTCAAAACTTTCTCCCTCTTTCAAAACCTTCTTGGTTTCAAGCTTCAAAACCGCTTTCGCAATAAAACCTTGACTTTCGTCAAGTGATTTTTAAACTTTGTTTTTCTTAATAAAAGTCAATCAATGTTAATCATGCTTTGACCAATTTCAAAAGACATAAAAAATACAAAAACTCATCAACTCTTTTTGTGCCTTTATGCACTTTTCACTTTAAAACTTTTCATAAAGTTTAGACATGATTCATTTCTATAGTTGAGATGTAAATCTCCTATTCCCCATATTATTAAGACTTTGACATTTTCCACGTTGATGTTGAGTGATAGTCTTGTTGATAATCCAAGCAAATCCTCCATCTTTATGTGACGCAAATGTTGTCTTAATACTCGTGGGTGGATAGTCGCAGTTTTCTCCTTGAAATGACGACTTGTCTGAACATCTAAAATCAATCAAAACCAACAAAATTTTGTCATTTGTACCATGAACTACGGGGTTTTGATTCCATATTGCACTTTATGGGTACGTAGGCATGAGACGATAAGTCTCTCCAAACACAAAAATATAAAAAATAATTCTCTTCTCATCTCCCCAATCTCTTTTCAAACAAACCACTTTCAAACCAAAAAGCGTAAATATTTCAAAGGGCTCCTATAGAGTACTATAGACGTTTTGGGTGCTAACACCTTCCCATTGCATAACCAACCCCCTTACCCCGATCTCTGTTTCGTGTTCTTATTTTAGAACTCTTTGGTTTTGTTCGCTCTTTTTACTTTCCTTTATTTGGATAAAATAAAAGTGCGGTGGCGACTCTTGTTTTCTTTGAGTTAAGTTAGTCAATAACTTATACTCACGATTTTTACCGCTACAATTCCCACTTTAAATTTGGTCACTTGAATGATATTGAACACACTCGTTCTGAAAAGAACATTCATGTGTTTAAATCTAAGGCTAGTTAGAATAAACCTTATGTTGAAAAACAGAAGTTTAGACAAACCTTCAGAACAACTAACCCAAAAGGACCCAAGAAGATCTGGGTACCTAAAAGTAAAATAATTCCTGTTGCAGATCATGGTACCTGAACTCTGGATGCTCGCGACACATGACAGGAGAAATGTCTATGTTCCAAAGTCTGGAGCTTAGATCTGGAGGTGATGTGAAATTTGGAGGGAATCAGAAGGGCAAGATCATTGGATCTGACACTATTGGAAATGGTAAACTTCCCTCTATTACTAATGTTTTACTTGTAGAAGGATTAAAGCATAATCTATTGTCCATAAGTCAACTAAGTGACAATGGTTATGACATAACCTTTAATCAAAAATGTTGTAAAGCTATTAGTCAAAAGGATGGCTCAATCCTATTTAGTGGAAAGAGGAAGAACAATATTTATAAAATAAATCTTTCAGAACTTAAGGTTCAGAATGTTAAATGTCTCTTGTCTGTTAATGAGGAGCAATGGGTCTGGCACAGAAGATTAAGGCATATTAATATGAGACGTATATCTCAGATTAATAAACTTAATCTTGTCAGAGGACTTCCTGATCTGAAGTTCACCTCAGATGCTCTTTGTGAAGCATGTCAAAAAGGGAAGTTTTCAAAATCCTCTTTTAAATCAAAGAATGTTGTTTCTACTTCTAGACCACTAGAATTACTTCATATTGATCTGTTTGGACCAGTGAAAACTGCATCCATCAGAGGCAAGAAGTATGGATTAGTCATTGTTGATGACTATAGTAGATGGACATGGGTAAAGTTCTTAAAACACAAGGATGAGTCACATTCTGTGTTCTTTGACTTCTGCAAACAAGTCCAGAATGAAAAAGATCTCAAAATTATAAAAGTCAGAAGTGATCATGGTGGTGAATTTGAAAACAAATATTTCGAAAAATATTTTAATGAAAATGGCATTGCTCATGATTTTTCCTGTCCTAGAACTCCACAACAAAATGGAGTTGTAGAGAGGAAAAATAGAACTCTGCAAGAAATGGCCAGAACCATGATCAATGAGACAAATCTGGCAAAGCACTTTTGGGCAGAAGCAATCAACACAGCCTGTTACATTCAGAACAGAGTGTCTGTAAGACCTCTTCTGGAGAAGACTCCCTATGAAATGTGGAAGAACAGAAAGTCCAACATTTCATATTTTCATCCTTTTGGATGTATTTGCTATATGTTGAATACTAAAGAAAATCTGAACAAGTTTGATTCTAAAGCACAGAAGTGTTTCATGCTTGGGTATTCTGAACGCTCTAAAGGCTACAGAGTATACAATACTGAGACACAGATTGTGGAAGAATCTATTCATGTTAGATTTGATGATAAGCTTGGCATTAAAAAGCCAAAGCAGTCTGAAAACTCTGCAGATAGAGAAGTAGTCTTCATTGACTCTGAAGGCTCAGAGGCAGACAAAGCTCAAGTAAAGGAACCAGAAGCAATGCCAGATGCAATTCCTTTGACTTCTTAGATGAACAACTTAAACATTTCTGAAGAATCAACTGTTAAAGGATCATCTTCCAGAATCAAAGCTTCTCATCCAGAGAATGTTATTATTGGAAAGAAGAATGACCCTATCAGAACAAGATCCTTCCTCAGATCATCTGAAGCATCATTATTTGGATTGGTGTCAGTAATTGAACCAACTTCTGTAGATGAAGCTCTGCAAGACAATGATTGGATTATTGCCATGCAAGAAGAGCTAAATCAGTTCACCAGAAATGATGTGTGGGACTTAGTTCCAAGACCAAAAGGATTCAACATAATTGGAACTAAATGGGTCTTCAGAAATAAGATTAATGAGAAAGGAGAAGTTGAAAGAAATAAGGCAAGGCTTGTTGCTCAAGGGTACAATCAATAAGAAGGTATTGATTACACTGAAACTTATGCTCCAGTGGTAAGGTTAGAATCTATACGCCTTCTTATTTCATTTGTTGTACAATATAACATCACTCTGTATCAGATGGATGTTAAAAGTGCCTTTCTAAATGGTATTATAGAAGAAGAAGTTTATGTTCACCAACCTCCTGGTTTTGAGAGTGAAAAATTCCCAGAACATGTTTTCAAACTAAAGAAATCTCTGTATGATTTAAAACAAGCTCCCAGAGCTTGGTATGAGAGATTAAGCAATTTTCTTCTGTAGAAAAATTTCATTAGAGGCAAAGTGGATACAACACTCTTTTGTAAAACATTTAAGAAAGATCTTCTAATTTGTCAAATATATGTGGATGATATCATATTTGGATCTACCAATACTATGCTGGGAAAGGAGTTTGCTCAATGTATGCAGGCAGAATTTGAAATGAGCATGATGGGAGAATTGATATTCTTTCTAGGAATTCAAGTCAACCAGACTCAAGAGTGCACTTACATTCATCAGACCAAATATGTTAAAGAACTTCTGAAGAAATTTAACATGACTGATAGTAAGTTGGCAAAGACTCCCATGCATCCAACTAGTTCACTAGGCAAGGAAGAGGTAAGTAAGAAAGTAGATCAGAAACTCTACAAAGGTATGATAGGATCTCTTATTTACTTAACTTCTTCTAGACCTGACATTTTGTTCAGTGTATGCTTGTGTGCTAGATTCCAATCAGATCCTAGAGAATCACACTTAACAGCTGTTAAGAGGATTCTAAAGTATCTGAAAGGTACTTCTAATGTGGGTTTGTGTTACAGAAAATCTGATGATTTCAAATTAGTTGGATTCCGTGATGCTGATTACGCTGGAGACAGAATGGAAAGAAAAAATACTTCTGGAAGTTGTCAATTTCTAGGAAGAAATCTAATCTCTTGGTACAGCAAGAAGCAACCCACAATTGCACTATCAACTACAGAGGCAGAATATATTGTTGCTGCTGGATGTAGCACGCAGATGCTCTGGATGAAAAGTCAGCTAGAAGACTATCAGATATTTGAAAGTAACATTTCTATATTCTATGATAATACTTCTGCTATATGTTTGTCTAAAAACCCCATTTTACACTCTAAGGCAAAACATATAGAAATTAAGCATCATTTCATCAGAGACTATGTTCAGAAGGGAATTATAAACTTAGCCTTTGTTGATACAGATCATTAATGGGCAGATATTTTCACAAAACCCCTTGTTGAAGATAGATTCAAATTTATTCTGAAAAATATTGGTATGGATTTGTGTCCAGAATAATATTTGTCAGAAGCAAATTTTACAGATGCAAAATGTTTAATACTCTGAAGTATTTCATCTGTTAATTTATTCATTTTCTTAAGATTATTTTACTTGTGTAAATCTGAACTAACAATGCTCAGAGGATCTGAATGTTGGTTAACGTTTCATTTCTCAAGAGAATTCAGAAGCACATGCAAGCAAACACGTGTCACTCTAAATCTGCAAAGATGGCGTGTACACTACTGAAGAGACGTTTGAGGTGAAGTTTGAATAGTGAAAATCTTGATTTCCCCCCCCAATTTGTCAAAATCAATTAATGCTTGAAATGATTTTTATTCTCTTTCATTAATTGCTGTGAGTGAACGTGCTTTGATTGTCTATTTGTATGCCTAATTGTTTTCTATAAATACCACATCTCTCACCACTTTCACACTTTTCACAACTCAAGAAAGTTTATGCATTTCTGTCTTCTTTTCTTTCTTCACAAAAACCCTAAACCTTTGTCAAAATCATCTTCAATGGAAACCTCATCTTCTACAGCAGCTCAGTTTCAATCAACCATGGCTGCAGTTACTTCTGCAAATATGGGTGTGGCTCCATATACGACACCTAAAAGGACTTTGTTAATACCTGTTGACAAACTTGAAGTTCTTTGTGAATCAATGGTGGAATTTGATTCATTAGCTGAAAATGGATTTGAATTTCGTTTAATAGTTGATGCTCAAGGCTGGGTGAAATACTTTGATAGATTATTTGGACCAATTTACCCTCATCTGGTGAAAGAATTCTGGATATATGCTTCTGTATACCCCAAATTCATCTTGTCTTCTGTTCTGGGTAAGGAGATTATAATTACAGAAGATCTGATCAGGAAACTCATAGGATATAAGGAGATTGATGGAGTATCTCATCTGCCAGCTGGGCGTGTAGATATGGAAGAAGTTTATGAGGAAGTCATGACTGCTGGACAGGCCTCTAACAAGTTAAAAGATCTGAAGCCTGACTACGAAATCTGGGCAAAGATTTTCATGGGATGCATTCATCACAGAAAATCTACAAATTCTCCAGACTATGTGAATAATGAACAACTCTACTTCATGTACTGTTTAAGTCAGAGCACTAAGGTAGATCTTCCTTACATTCTGTTCATGCACTTATGGAATCATATTAATGCTTCCAGAGAATCTGTAAAAGATAAGGGTCAGAAGATCAGAACATGGATTCCCTTTGGAAGGTTAATTTCAGATATTCTGACAGAAAATGGACTGGTGACTGCTCTGTATGATGCTGGAGTCAAGGAGGAACTTGAATCTATTGTTGGAAAACCTATGAATGCCAAGAGTTTTCAGAGACTAAAAATTGTAGAGGAACTCACATCAGCACCCAAGAAGCTGAATATCTCTGAACTTAGTCAGAAGCGAATCCCAGTTGAAAATTACCCATTGTTCTGTGCTGAAGAACCAAGGGAAATAATTGTAAGGTATATTGATTCTTGCAAGGCAGATGAAACCCCAATTCCTGCAGATATTCTGAAAAGAGCAAGGGAACCAATGCCTGATGGAGGAAATGAGGACACAAGGAAAAGAAGTCAATCAGAAGCAGAAGAAGTTGCTGCTCAGAAGAAGCCCAAAGTTGCTGACAAGCCTCAGAAGCTGATCAAGAGGAAAGCATCTGGAGACGCTCCCTCTGTTCCCACAAAGCGTATCAAGATTAAAGGTACCAAATCTTCTATATCTTCTTTCAATAATACTGTTTTAAATGATTCAACATTCAAGTCTATTCCAAAACCACCTCCTACTCAGAAACAATCTGTTCCTGCTCCATCTCATATCTATGTTCCTTCCCCATAAAAATCATCTGATCCTATTTCCAACACACATGTAAAACCTTCTACTAATCAATCATCTGCACCAACACCAATAACAACAACACCAACAAATCAAACTCCACCACCTCCAACAGAACAATCTAAACAACAACAACAACAACAACAACTAGAAAAACAACCACAACCAGAAAAACCAACAAAATAATCTGAATAACAACAACAACCAGAGAAACAACCACAACCATAAAAACCAACAAAACAATCTGAATAACAACCACAACCAGAAAAACAAACAGAACAATCTGAACAACAACAACAACAACAACCAGAAAAACAATCACAACCAAAAACAACTCAATCAAACAGATCTGAACCTATTGCATCTACACAAGTTATTTCTGAACCTATACAATCTAATCAAGTGGCATCTGATCCATCTACATCTGAACCACCTACATCTAAAACACCTACAACTGAACCACCTACATCTGCACCTCCATCAAAACTTTCTGAAAATCCATCAGAATCAACCAACCCATCTGCAACCAATATCCCTGAGACAAGGTTCTAAACATTACACCTCTCAAAAATATGTTTGAAGTGTCCTCCACGTCTTGCACTCCAACCACATCCTCAAATTCATCAGAATCTGATATACACCCAGATTTTCTGATATCTCCCTCTCACAGAAATTCTGAAGTTAACCAACCAGAACCACCTGTTTCTTCTGGAATTCTCATTCCCAATCCTACCCCAACACCTAAGCCATCTTCTGAAATTCTCATTCCCAATCCTATCCCAACACCTAAGCCAAGGACATCTGAGTGTGTACCCTCTGCTTCGTATAAACTGTTTTCATCTCACAAACTTCCCTCTGGTTTCAAATTAAAAAATTTCTACACCAGAATTGAACCATCTGACACTATCACTCCTCTTAAACCCAAACTTACCATCATTCTACCATCTGTTCTTCAAACGTATATTAAAACACTGCCAGCAGTAATTTCATCAGATGTAAAACCATACTCTGCTAAATCTGCTAAATCTGCTAAATCTGCATTCAAACCTTACTCTGCTCAACCATTTGATGTTATTTCCCATGCATCAAATGTAAAACCATGTCTGTTGAAGGCTCTAACCAGATCAAAACCTGACAAATCATCTGATCCTCCATTCATACCATTCTACCCTCGTCCTATGATCACCATTCAAAAATCCTTATTTCCACCTTCTCCCCAACCCAAGCCAATCACAGTGGAAACTCTTCTAAACCCAAAACCTAGGCTGAATGTTGATCATTTATTTACAAGTTTTTTGAAAGAAATAGAGATGTATTTAGGCTTTGTACAGAGGAAGTGTTCATCAACAATGGATGCAAATGAATATGATGTCATTTGGAATGGCTTCATAAACAGATTCAATATTGTAGCATCAAATCTGAAGAACGTATGTTCTGATGATGCGAAGCTCAGATTTGCTGAAACTGCTAGAAGTATGTTCTGGACAGTTAAAAGATCTGCACCATTGCTTCTTAAAGATGCTCCTTCATCATCAAAAGAGAATACTGACTCTGCATCTGAAGACAACCCTCTGGCTATGACTCTGGTAGAACATCTCTCTGGATCTGCTGCTCCTAACTCCAAATCCCCTATGGAAATTGACTCTACTCATGCTTCAGAATCTGTCCCACCTTCTTCATCTGAGATCAAGAAAGAGTATCCAGATCTTGAAGATAAGATTGCAGTTCTGGAAGCTGGTCAATCAGAGATTAAGTCATGGATGGCTAAGCAAGATAAGAAGTCTGAAGACATGGCTCAGTGGATGTCCAAACAAGATCAGAAGAATGAAACCATGGCTAAGTGGATGTCAAAACAAGAACAGTCCTCTTCTGAGATCACGGATCTGTTGAAGATGATTTTGTAAAAAGAATCTTAGCTTATTTTTTTCTTTCTGATGTTTGTATCTGATGTTTGCACATGTACTTGAATATTTTCTGATGTGTGTACTTTTTGCTCTGAATGAATGAATGTCTCAATGTTTTCTCTACATGATTTATCTCGTTTTTTTTCCTTTTATTTGTCTTTTAAAAGTTCTTACTTTTTGCTTATGACAAAAAAGGGGGAGAAAATAGATCTGAACTGTTTAATTAAACTCTACCAGAATGAAACTTCAGACATATCAATTTTATCTAACATAATATCTGAGTATTTTAGAACATTTGATAAGTATACTATGTAAAAGAAACTCTGAGACTCCCAGATCATATATAAATTATCAGACTCTGACTCTGAAATATGCAAGAGACTCTGACTCTCAAATGTTTAGAACAATCAAGCTCTAACTCTGAAAAATACTCAAGACAAAAAGGGAAGTTTCTATTCCTTATTAATATTTAATTCAGGGGGAGATTCATCATCTCAGGGGGAGTCATATTTATTCTCTTTACAATTAAACAAAATTTCTGATGTTTTTGTCATCATCAAAAAGGGGGAGATTGTTAGAACACAGATTGGTTCTTAATAATATCTATATGTTTTGATGATAACTATTATGAAATTTTGTAATTAAGAATTATATACTCTAAAATTTGCTTAAGAATGTTTGCTGAAGATATTAAAGTAAATATCACTCCAGAAGCAAATCAGATTTGAACATAAGAAATATGCAAGGCTCTGAAACGTCAGATGCACTCATTAGAAGATTCTAAACGTTGCCATCAGAAGATCCTGAGCGTTGTCTCCAGAAGGATCTGAAGCAGAAGCTCCAGAGGAATCTGAAGTCAGTCAGAAGCATCTGAACCAATGAAGAATTCTGTATGAAGAGTTTTCAAGCATAGTTACTTCAGAAGACTCTGATAGTACTAACACTGCCAGTACTGAGGATCTGACCCAAAACTCTGCTCTGAACTTATACACGCTAAAAGCACACTTGCTGCAAAGACTCTGATTCAGCAAAACTCTGATCAACATCAGAAGGCTCTGATCAAATTAGAATCTGATGATTCTTGCTGAAAATTGTTGAAGAAGAATTCAAAGATTATGTCCGTTGGAATATCCAAACAACTCTTTCCTTATTTATGCTAGACACAAGAACACAGACAAAAAGGATTTCTCTGTGCTTTCTTCTTCTAGGAAAGGTCACTTGATGTGAAGACAAAAAGGCTCAGACCTTTTGGTACACACTTCTCAACGTGAAATACTCTTGGATCACTGTGCCTATAAAAGCAAGTCTTCACTCATCTTCTTCAGTTGACGAATCACTTGAAAAGAATTCATTATCAAAGCTCTCATACAACTCATATATTCTTTCTAGAATTAATTTCATTGTTCTTAATCTTAAGTGAAAAATCACAGTTGTGATAAAGCTTTATTAGAAGCATTTTAACACTTGTATTTGTTATTACATTTGATTGTAAGAAAACCTTAAGAAGATCCAGCTAGGATCAGTAGTTCTTGGGAAGACTTTGAACAGTTGTTCTTAGTGCTTACTATTGTAATCAGTTGATTAAATAGTGGATTAAGTCCTTGATTGAGAAAGGCAAATCACTCTAGAAAGGGTGGACTGGAGTAGTTGAGTTCAACGAACCAGGATAAAAATAACTGAGTTTTTACTTCTAAGTTTTTATCTTCATACTTATTCAACCCCCCTTCTAAGTATTTTCTCACCTTCAATCTCAGGAGAGATTCTAGGCAGTGTTGACCATTTCATGAAAACCCATGACCTAATTTGACAGCACCTTGAATTGTGGAAATTAGTTTTACTTTGTTAAAACTAATGTTTGTTACTTGTGACCAGCCCAAGCCTAGTCTGCACTACTATAAAAGGATGAGCAGAAGCAGAGGAAAGGAAGCACTCATATCAAGAAAAACCAGAGTGTAAAATAAAGATCTAGGGTTTGAGACTCCATTGTGTGTAAGTCACCATTTGTATCTTTTGATACATTGTGGTAGACATATTTATGAGTGAAGAGGTTTGCTCTTCACGTGTGTCTTGGAGTCTTAGGATTCCTTGTGTGCCAAGCAAGTGTATGCTGATCAATTGCTTTAGTTATGGTGTATGAACTGTTGTGTTTATTGTGTCACTCAAAGCTTTTAAGCAAGAGTGTGTCTCACTTGATCAAATCTGAGAAGCAAGATCATGGTGTGTGTTTGGAGTGTATCTCCACAACTGTTTTGAAATTGTGAATTGGTATCACTGTGGTGTGATTGAGGGGGAGTGAGTGGGTATACTCAGGTCTAGAGTGTCTCTAGGTTGAAGTGTCATTGGGTAGAGATTAAGTGAGAAGTGCAAACTGGTTGTTTAACTTTGAATTGATTCTGCTAATAGTGAATTTCATCCCTGGCTTGGTAGCCCCCAGATGTAGGTGATGTTGCACCGAACTGGGTAAACAATTACTGTGTTATTTATCTTTCAGCATTTACAATTCTGCACAATTTAAATATTTAGATAAATAGTCTGTCAGTATGCAGATGTCACAACAGAGGTCATGACGTTGGTCATGACATTGGCACAATTTAAAGAAATTTAAATTGTTCATTATCTGTCCTCGTCCTTGTTTCAGCAGAGATCAATGTTATTGGGACATCTAAAATCTGCATACCAGAATTTCAATTGGTATCAGAGCAGGCGTCCTGTCTGTTCTGGATGAGATTTTGGGAGATACTTTCTAGTGGTTTTAAACAAGGAGAAATTATAGCTCCCATGCCGATCTTGCTAAATGCTTGTTCAGGACTTGTTGAAGATGTTCTTTTGGTAGTTCCGCTGCATATGTGTTTTTGATGAAAGAACTCTGGTAGCCCTGAGATAAGATTGCCCTATATTCAATTTGATGTATGATTGTGGCAAGTGTGTAGATGGTTGGAAGATGGTGTTTGCTGCTGCTCTGTATAGTCTGACAAGCTGTTGATCCTGCTTGTTGCTGATTTGGTTATGCTGCTCTGATTGTTGAAGGTTGTCTTAGAGAAGACAAGTGGGATGTGATTTATTTTCACCACTCATGACTTGCAAAGGCTAATTCAATAGAGGAAGTCATAGGCAGGTTGAGTCAAGGGTGTCAGCCTTGATGTTTCAGCCCTGGTATTCCTGAAGTTGTGTAGATTTAAGATCAATTGCTATTTATGGACTACACACGTATTTAATTGATTATCCATGAAGTTCAGAGAAGGATCTATTACAAGGATTTGAGATTCATTGCTATTTGAGATACTCCAATAAAGCAAGACGGAGGTTGCCTACTTAAACTCAAGTCTATGTGCTCTTTCTGATTGAGTGATGAGGTTATTCTAAGTGGCAGAATGAAAGCCTGAACTCTCCAGCTAGATGTCTTAACTGAAGTTGTGACATCAAGAAGAAACTTCAAGGCCTCAAGTGATGTTATGGCATTTGAAGATTCATCTCATGCAGTTTGCGGGAGCTGTGTGAAGGAGTAGATGTTTTGCTTTGGAGCAAGAAGAATTTGAGACTTGAAGATCTAACTGGCTTGGTGGATTAGCAGATTCTCTAGAGCTCTGAAAGCAGCTGAGGTAATCAAACAGTGGCAGTTGGTTATTTCAGAAGGGTGCTCGAAGAACATTACTCTTGTGCAGAAGGGTAGTGGTTTGAAGACCAAAGAAGGCTATGACTTTTGGAGCTTGTGCTAGAAGCCCTAAGTTGCTTATGGAAAATTACCTTCCTTTGGCGATGTAACTGATCAAGCTGGTAGAGATGTGCTCTCTGAAGATCTTCAGTTGGACTACTATGCAGAAGTAAGTCCAGTTGTGGGCAAATAAAGAACCAGTGGATATGGTTGGGTTTCCCTTGGCAAAGGACTTGAAGATCTGGTGCAGAACTTGTGATTCACATCTTGACTAAGAAGTACTCTATCTTGTCATACAGGAGAATGATGAGGTAAAAGGACTGTCTTGGAGTATGATGTGAAGGTATTGTACAAGACTGGAGTGGGTCATTGGTTGATTGCATTCTGATGTGATAAAGCCCCTAGATGAATCAGAAGTGTTCTAACTTATCATATGGGAGAATGATGAGGAAAGAATGTCTTGGATTATGGGGTGTGTATCTTGTACTCAGCCTAAGGTCAGAATACTTGTGGAGAAGTGGTCACTTCTGCTACAAGTAACTCTAGGAAGAGGTGGATCAGTTTGATGCCCTCTCGTTGTATAAGCATAGAGCTGGTCATGAGAGATAATACTATGATCTTGGAGCATCTTCTGTCAAAGATAGGGGGAGAGATTTTGGTTGATGGGTGTACTATTTGCTTATGGTGAATGCATTCAACATGTGTGTTGAACAGAGAATGAGTTCTTGAAGACATGAAGATGCATCTTATGTTTTCCATTCATGTGCACTGGTTACCCTTGATATGGGGAGCTATACTTCTATCTAGGATGTGTTGTTGCAAAAGTGCAGTTATGTACCAAGATTGTTTGTGGTTTCAAACAGTTTGGGATTTTATGAAGATAGAATGTCAGACAAGATGTTTTGACATTAGGTTACTGCTCCAAGCTCATGGTGAAGATGACAGGGTATTCCTTTTGGGTCTGTCATTAGGTGCCAATGGACCAAATCAGATTGCACAAAGGTGAAGATCAAGACATCATCTCGTGTTCTGTAAAAGTCAAGGAAACATGGCATTTACCCTGACTTTTTGGAGATCTTCCAGATAGTTATTCTGCAATCTTCTGATATTTGTTCCAGTATGGGTTGTAGAAATGTACAGCTGCAGTAAAAAGATGTTGAAGAAAGTCTTCATATGTTTGGATTCTCTCTTTCAGGGGGAGTACTAAGTATGCATGACAGGGGGAGCTGGGTACATGTGCTAATATGAAGCTGTATGCATAGGGTGTTGATTTTCAGGCAAGCTTATGTTCTTGAACCACTAATAAGGTTGTAATGTCAGACAAGATGTCTTGATATTATGTTGGATGGTGTATTGTTGTGCCTTGGCAATAGGTTTATGGGTTATTGTCTGGGAGAATTTAGTTTTCTCTGCAGAATATTTGTGTGTCTCAAATTGGGGATTTAAGATCAATTGTTACTTGTGGCAAGTAGTTAATTGATTATCCTTTAATTGGTGATGTCAAAAGTGACATTCCTGAAGGTGCAGCTTCAGACAAGACAAGAACCCAAGATTCAAGACTGATTCAAGGTGTACTCTCAAGGAGCTATGGTTCTGGGCTGATTTTTCACTGGTTGAGTGAGTTCAGCAAGAAGTTTAAGTCATTGTCCATGATTGTTGGTGTAGCCTTTAGAGATCAAGAAATGGCAGACTTGGACACCATGTGCAGTATGTACACTTACTCCAATTTTTGTCAATTTTTGACTAAACCAAGGGGGAGTTAAGTGTTGTTAAGGGTTGTTATCAGTTGCAACTATCAAGGGGGAGCATGATACTGTGTGAGGCTGGAAAAACTATTGTTGCTGCCCTGATAAGGTGTTTGGTTGTTTTAGCCAAAATTTGCCAAAGGGGGAGATTGTTAGTTCCATGGTTATATGATATAGAATTGTCCATGGTTCTATGATTGGCTAAATTTTGGTAAAACATGATACTGCACTGATGATTAAGCAGGATGTTATAACATCTCCATCTGCTGTGGTGACATAACTGTTGTGGAGTGTTTTAATGTGAATGTCATGTTGAATGTCGTGACATCCATCACGACATCCATCTGATGTCATGACAAAACTACTGTCATGTGTGAGAAACAGCAGGAGTAGTGGTGTAGCAGGGGCTGATGACTCATGACATTGCTACTGATGCAACAGGAGCTGGTGACAAAACTGCTGTTATGGATGTCATGGATGCAGAAAGAACTAGCAGGAGCTGATGACATAACTTCTGTCATGGATGTCATACTGAGTATCACTGCTGCTATGTGTTAGCAGTAGCCACAACAGGTTGAGTTGTGATGAAGTTCCTCACAGGTGGTGAGTGAGGTGTGCTGTCATGTGTTTTAAGCAGGACATCGCTGCATGACAATAGAAGGAGCTGCTAGTGTATATCACCTGACAGAAGTGCTTTGGATATACCTCATCAGTATGTGCAGGCCAAAGAGAATTAGTAGGAACAAAGTGCAGATTTAGTTAGGGTTCATAGAAAGGATCTTTGAGACTTTTTAGGAAACTATAATATGTTTGTTTCTACGAGTATGAAGAAGATTCTGCAGGAGTGCTCATCAGGGCAAGTTTGGTCAGCTAAGCACAAAGAGAGTTGGATGTCATATGACATTGAGCGTATGACATCCGGCGTTCAGGGTTGCTTTTCTGTTATATTGCAAGAGGAAACTCAGACTATACTTCAGGAAACCTGTTATGACTCCTGAGTTATCTCAGGAGAGATTCTAGGCAGTGCTGACCATATCATGAAAAGCCATGACCTAATTTGACAGCACCTTGAATTATGGAAATTAGTTTTACTTTGTTAAAACTAATGTTTGTTACTTGTGACCAGCCCAAGCCTAGTCTGCACTACTATAAAAGGAGGAGCAGAAGCAGAGGAAAGGAAGCACTCATATCAAGAAAAACCAGAGTGTAAAATAAAGGTCTAGGGTTTGAGAGTCCCTTGTGTGCAAGTCACCCTTTGTATCTTTTGATACATTGTGGTAGACATATTTATGAGTGAAGAGGTTTGCTCTTCACGTGTGTCTAGGAGTCTTAGGATTCTTTATGTGCCAAGCATTTGTATGCTGAACAATTGCTTTAGTTATGGTGTATGAACTGTTGTGTTCATTATGTCACTCAAAGCTTTTAAGCAAGAGTGTGTCTCACTTAATCAAAGCTGAGAAGCAAGATCATGGTGTGTGTTTGGAGTGTATCTCCACAACTATTTTGTAATTGTGAATTGGTATCACTGTGGTGTGATTGAGGGGGAGTGAGTGGGTCTACTCAGGTCTAGAGTATATCTAGGTTGAAGTGTCATTGGGTAGAGATTAAGTGAGAAGTGCAAACTGGTTGTTTGACTTTGAATTGATTCTACTAATAGTGAATTTCCTCTCTGGCTTGGTAGCCCCCAGATGTAGGTGATGTTGCACCGAACTGGGTAAACAATTGCTGTGTTATTTATCGTTCAACAATTACAATTCAGCACAATTTAAATGTTTAGATAAATAGTCTGTCAGTATGCAGATGTCACAACAGAGGTCATGATGTTGTTCATGACATTGGCACAATTTAAAGAAATTTAAATTGTTCATGATCTGTCCTCGTCCTTGTTTCAGCAAAGATTAATGTTCTTGGGACATCTGAAATCTGCATACCAGAATTTCAATAATAATAATAATAATAATAATAATAATAATAATAATAATAATTAAGTATTATTAGTATAATATGTTTTAGGAGTTTTAAGTTAGGGATAAATAATTGAACTATTTGACTAACTTAAATTATTTCCAATTTGATTAGAGTTGTCCATAGAGTTGTTAGAGTTGTCGATTGAGTCTATAAGAGTTATCTTTATGTGCAATAGTTGTCAGTATATCATTTTTGAACACTTTAGAGTTGTTTCAGAGTTGTAAGGATTAATATAGAGTTGTTTAGAGTTCCTTGTTTGGATAATAATTTTGGTTATAGTTTTGGATTATAATTTTGGTGATAATTTTGAGTGATAATTTTGGAGATAATTTTGGTGATAATTGGTGATATTACATGCTGTTGAAATTCATGCATCAAGGTGTATGGACTTCGGTCCAGTTTTGGTGAGCCTTGATCCTATGGTTGGGATCGAGTGCGAGTGCTAATTCTATTGAGGAATTAGTGAAGTGTTTTCTATGGTGATGGTAGCGATTTTGGTGTGCTCCGGTTCTAAGTGGGAATCGATCCTATGGTGCGGATCATGGAGTGAAATGAACCTGAGTGTTCATAATTTGGTACTACATGCATGTTGAGTCAGTTGCCGAGTACATTTGCATTTGCGTTGCATTTGGTGATTATTTTTGGTGTTATGACGAGTGGATGGGAATACTTGATATATTGATGTTGTTGCAATTAGTGTGTAATGTTGTTAGTTAATATACTTCCAATTGTTTTCCACCATTTATTATTTGAATGTATTCTCACCCCTTTTGTTTGAATGTTGGATTTACATGGGCATCATGCAGATACTCAAAAGTGGCTTTGACTGAAGTAAGTGGAAGGATAGCTCTTGAAGTGACTTCCGTAGTTTATCGCTTTTATTTAGTGGTTCCTTGCTCTGATCATGTAACATCGGGTTGGGATAAACGCTTGATTTAATTTTTGTATCATTGTTGTTGATGTTACAAACATTTTGTGTTGTTGAGATTTTTAAGTTGTTTTGAGTTGATTGTCATACTCTTTTGATTATGCTATTAATTTGAAATTCATAAGACTTAATATCTCGAGTTACAATACTATTGTTTCATGTTTATTAGTGATTTCGCTGCGATGATACCGTAAATTCTTGGGTGAGCATGCGAGGACAGGTACTGAATGCCTTATTATACAAGTACTTGACCCAAATCATATATGTTGTATGTCGTGTAACATCCCAAGTACAAATCAGATGTGTTGGATGTCGTGTAACATCCCAGGTATAAATATGTGCATTTGAATTTATTTTTGTTGTAACTCGTGTTATGGAACAGGTTTTATGTTATGATGTGTGTGACACCCTTATGGTTATGTTTTCTAATTAAAATATTAAATTATTGTTTTTGGGTATAGAAGGGTGTTATACTTAGTCTCAACCCACATGTAATACTTTTAGTTCTCATTAACAATAATGATCTTCTTAATTAGACTACATTTAAAAGAAAAGAAAGTAATGTGAATAAGATTATGATTCCAATAATAGCCATTCTTATCAATAGGTCTCTAACTCTAAAACAGATTAGAGTTCAAAGGTTTATAAGTTAGGACATTAAACTAGTTTTAATAAGGCAATTGTTCTAAAACGGCCAAAAATCTCAAATAACCAAATCCATCTCAAACCTACTCCATTTGACCCAATATATAAAAATAGTTCACATACTTTGAGAAGGTACACAATCTCTGATCTCCAATTTCACCATACTCATCTTGAATCTTGAACTTACTTGGATGTTAGAGTGCTATCTATGTAGGTCCACCTGCACTGTTGTAAAAGATATCAGAGCCACCATTCAAGATCAATCGATATCCAACTCTTTTCATTTCTGGTTACTTAGTGAAGCTAGAATATCCATCTCTAGTTCCCGAATAGCAAAGTAGCATCGTCTGCAGGAATTGACTTTCGATTCCTACATTTTTTTCCATAAAATCACATTTGTTCTCTAACCTCATAATGCAAACTCAAAAGTTCTAGATCTGGATTCTTACAATTTTAGATCTAATCTCTGATCTGCTAAGTCGTTACCTCTTCAAATCACCGAAATAGTGGCATTCAAAGCCAAATACGAGAATCCATTACATTCAATTCAGAAGGTGATAATTTCATCGATAATTCACAAGTCTTTGGACCTCTAATTTCCCTTGGGAACCCTGAGAAGAAGGGGAAAAGATCTTAGATCCAAAGTCAGATTCACACCAGAAGCATCAGAAAGTGAAAACGGATTCCTTAAAGATAACATTGAAGATTCACACACCATTCTTCAATCTAACACCACCACTGCCTTCCACCACCAACGTGATACTTGTTGTAGCGCCACCAAAGATACTGCAAGTTCATAGTTAACATTGGGCGTAGGTCGAGTCTGGGACGCCTTCAAAAGGAACCAGGTGTGACCTTTAACCAATTATTGGGCTTTCTCATGTCAACTATGGTGTCTCCTTTATTGCTTTCCCAAGTCCTATCAATACATGTCAGTTTATGAGTACTAGATAGAGAGAAAGGGCATGCAAACACAAAATCGACATTCCCGAGCGACATCACTCAAGGCTCGGATAAGCTCACGAAAAAGTACCCTTTTATCAGATTGGAAAAAGTGAAAGGAAACATCATCCATAGGCTCTAGGGGAAGGCACCCAAGATCTCGACAAGCCCTTTCGAACATTGTCTGACATCACCATCTCAAAAGGAAGGCTCAGACCGGAGAGCGCTCACCCTTTTTCATAGTTGTAGTTACTTCAGACCACCATTAGCACAACATCCGTTAATCACCACCATCAATAAGTTTCACAAAAAAAATCCATCAGAATTTCCTTGTTCTTATCTACAAAACCCTAAAGTTTCAGCTCCCACCAGACATTCACGCACCGACAATAAATGCTGCACTTGGAAAGGTGGAACATATAAGGAGAAAATAGACCACCATTCGATGTATGTTTGGTTCCATGATGGAGAAATTTGATATTAAATGAATTGATTTTGATTAAATGTGAGTTGATTGTAAAATGATTTATGTTTGGATAACTTTATATAAAATTAAGTTGAACATAAAATTTCAATATAAAAATTACATTTACACTCAAAAGCTACAAATTCTAACTTCAAATAAAATCAATTCTACTTTAAAGGAAACACATGTCAAAATTACTCCCAAGATCAATTTTACACCTCTAGAATTGCCTTTGTCACTTCCAACATAGAAACCAAATATACACTCAATATCTTTTACAACAAGATAGGATTGACTATATGAATCAAGGTAAACCATAAAGGCTTATCTAGAGTCGCTCTAATAATGATACATTATGAATACAAATATCACTTACTAATTGATCTATGGTTGTTTAGCCACTAATTTACTCTTACTATTACACTACTTACTATCAATTTGGTTTACCTTCCTACCAAGTGCTTTTATATCCCTTCTCAAAATGTGCCCAATCGCTCAAGCTTGAGAAATTACAATCTTTGTGCTACCAAGTCTCTCTCTCTCTCTCTCTCTCTCTCTCATACATTCATTATTAATTCTATATTGTCTTATGTAACCACTAATTCATTTTTATATCTTCTTCTCTAAACACTGATTTTACCTTGTTGTTAGCTTCTTACAACTACCACTTAGTGTAATACAATATTGTAAGTCTCATATTTGCATAGTAAAATTTTCACTCAACCTATAGTAGAGTAGTTAACTAGCATAAACTACACATAGAAGAACAAAATAGAATGGTATTTGATTAAGACTTGTGTATAGCACTTAACTATCACATATTACAGATAAAAGAAAAAAGTATAATGACATTTGATTTTCACTCATCATCCCTCACCTCTGTCGTCTAAAAATAATGTAATATAAAGATAAGTTTGATTGGATATTTATAGGGCATATCTGGTTCCCGAACTGAATATTGGCGCCATCTGTTGGAATCAAATTGATTCCTAAGTTTTCCACAAAATCACGTTTGTTCTCCAACTTCGTCATGTGAACTCGAAAGTTAGCTAAATCACATCCATAAGCATGAGCTTATAGATGACAACAACATAAAACTTATTAGGAATATCGTATAGAAGCAACAGTCTTTCTTGTATATCGTCATATCAACATCCCCCTAATTGCTTCAAAATGGAAACTAGTACCATAGAACAAGAACACAAGAACACATACACTAGAGGAGCACCAAAATTGCAATAATATCAAGTACACTTTGATATGAATTCATCAAATTTTGGAGACCATGCATTTTTTAAATTTATTTTTTAATATAATACAAGACTATGCCTATCATGAAGTAAAGCCTTTGAGAATATGAAATCTCATAAGCCCATACACCATTTAATCATTAAAAATCATATCAATTTCATTCGCATAAGCAATAATGCCTATCAAAGTGTGAATAACATGTTTCCCAACAATCAACTAGTATCTCAAAGTCAACATATTTGGGGAAACACCAATCTCACCATCACAAAAAGAGGGAACACCAATAAATGGTTGAATGACATGAGACTCAACATGTTTGACAAATTGATAAAGACAATATTCTCCACATTCCAAGCCAGTATGAGTTTATACCTGGTACATAAAATCGATGATGCAACAACATATTGCGTTTGATTGCAGACTTAGCATTTTAATAAGACCTTCACAAACACGTTTTCTAGCAGTGGATATGTCAATGATTTCATGCATATCCCTTATTTCATGGATAAGTCCATTGAGAATGCAACTTTTCACTAGCCCAAACATAGACTCCATATTAGGAATAATTTCATCACCAACTAAACCAAATTCATTAATAACAAGAACATTGGGAAAACTAATGTCAGAGACATGTTTCCCAGAAAACAATTTGTAACTGGAATTCAATAAACCAAGAGCAATACCATCATTTATTACACCACAAATTAAAAGAGGAAACCAATAGAAAGTATAACCTCAAATTCCTTCACCAACTTAGGATACCAATATCCAATATTCAACACTCTCTTAAATGAATGAGCATCACTAAGAGGCTTCATAATTTCATTATACTTTAGTGCTTCAAAATAGAATTTTTTATCTAAAGCCATCCTCTTATTGTAACAAAATTCCATTTGATTCTATTTTCTTCATAATGAAAAGGAACGTATGGGGAATTCTTGGGAAGCTTCTTTTCTTCAATATAAATTTTAACATTTACAACACCTTTTACATCATGCTCATTAGTATTCACATTTTCAAGAATGTCATGCAATATGTGGGTGCAGGTTCCTCGACGTCATGCTCTGCATTATTGTGAGCAGTATTCTTTCATTTTCTGGGGAATTTCTTACAAACAAAAATATCATCAGCAAAGTCTGTTGGTGTAAGCCCTAGAGGCCAATGCTTTTGGTACTTGTATCAAATTACTTATTAATAATAAAAGACATTTCTTTATTATGTTTATTTTTCCAAAATAATAAAGTTCGTAGAATAGCTAATCCGTTTAATGAAATATTAAGTATGAATTAATCATGAAATCTCATTAAACATAAGGTCATTATTCTTAAAGTATTTATAGTCTAGCTTTACTATGAAGTGGGATAGCCTTACAACATTAAGACTATTATGCAGATAGACTGATGATCACATCTCATGGATCACACGTAAGGAATTATCAAGTTTTAACATAGGTATGAATATTAGAAGTAATATTTATATTGGTTGACCTACTATGAGAGTACTACATAAAATGTTATGCAAAGTGTCATAAATTACTCTTATGGTAATAATGGTGTATACCACCCTTTAACCTGAAACCACTATGGACCCTAGATGTAAAGTCGGATACTTTATTGCTGATCAAACATTATCTGCAATAGGATGACCATAAAGACAGTTGATGGGTACTCCACAAATCATGTTAACGGACATGAGTGACCTAGATGGAATTTGCTCATCTCGCGTAATTGTTAGATGCCCAACTTTGCTTATTTGATATATCAAATATGGGCATCTTTCACTCCTTTTTGTAAAGAAAGTGTTAGAAATCACTCTTGCTTTGGTTGGTTTGCAACATATTGTGAAAATATCTTGGTTCCTTTGATTTGTGTGTTATTGTGCAAGAATTAGGCATGAAAAAGTGAAGATTAAGACACAAGAAAGAGGACAAAGAAACCAAGTCAGCATGCAAACAACAGCAAGTTCGTTGGGCGAACTTGCTAGCGAAGCTGCCACCAAAACTTCACAAAGTTTGCTAGGAGAACTATGTAGCGAAGTCCAGGAATCCAAAACAGCAAGGAAAGGACCATAAACTCGCTAGACGAGGGAGGCAGCAAAGAGTTTGCTAGGCGAAGAGGTAGCGAACACTCCCAGACTTGAGAGGAAAGGGCCATAAACTCGCTAGGCGAAATTTGCAGCGAAGGCTTCGCTAGGCGAACATTTCTTCGCACAACGAACAATTAGATTTCTGTCTGGGGAGCTTTCACAGGATATAGGCACTTCAGGTGCCATTTTGGGTGTTCGTTGGGCGAACAATTTGTTCGCACTGCGAACGTGACAGCTCAGCAGCCACTTCTATAAGTAGTATGAGCTACTTTTTGTAAAAATATCTAATTTTTTGTACTTGCATTTGAGAGGGTTTTCAGACCTAGAAAACTCATTCTTCCATTTCTCATCATCTCAGAAATATTTCACAAAAAGAAGGTGGATTCTCATCCAATCTCGATTATTCGACTCGGATGTTGATCAACCTTCTTCTGAAACTTGTTGCTCAAGCTATCATGGAAATGGTTGGCTAAATCCCTCTCTTGTCAAGGTTAGAAGTAGTTAGTTTAGATTTTATGTATTCCATTTAATCTTTTGTATATGAACAAATGTTGTGATCAATATAGATGAAGTTATTTGCTACTCTTTGTACATTTATGGTTTGGATTGCTTTAGACATGAACTTTCCAAGTCTTGATCTAATTTCTTCATCTATCAACTATATAAATTCTAGACAAAGGTTTGAAAGTTGATATCCGCTTTGTATTGATCTTAATGCTTATTGTTTCAATTGTTACTTAGAGAGATCATTTAACGGTCGAAACAATAACATTCACGAAATCACTTTAGAAATGAACGTTTTTGCCAGGATACACGATTATGTTGGTTAAAACTTTGTTCACATGTTTGATCGATTGGATACGTTTAGGACGGACTACCGAACCCTAATCTTGACATGTTTTTGTCAAACTTAGACCGAATTTTATTCAGCTTTAATTCTTGCAAACTTTAGTTACGAAAATTGAAACCATTCTAAAAACCCCCTTTCTTAAGACATTAAACTGTTGAACGGCAAGCATCTATATTCTCATCAATCCCTGTGGAGACGATAAAACACTACCCCAAAATACTTTCTAACAAATTGGCGCCGTTGTCGAGGATTGTTAATAGAATATTGTAACCATTGCAATAGTTTAGTAATTTTAAGATTTTTGTATTATGAATCTCTTATCTTTGTAATTCTTTGTGCTTTTTAATCTGTTTGGTTCATGTGCAGGATTTGTTTATGGGAGGACAGGCTCGGCCTGAAAACCTTATTTTCGATCCTGAGATTGAGAGAACTGCTCACCGCACCAATAGTCGCACAATGCAAAGACGACAACAAGCTATTGAGAGACAAGAGCGCGGAGAATCTTCTTCATACACTCCACCTAATTCACCAATTATGGCACCATCACCACCACCTCCACCTCCAGTTTCGGTTCCATGTATAAATAGTCTAAGACACACCGCTCAGTTTATGCGTAATCTCTAAAATGGAAGACAAGTCGAGATGAAAACGGGAATCTTTGCACTCATTTATCAAAATCCTTTCACGGGGTTAGATCATGAGGATCCGTTTACACATCTTACCAAATTCTATGAGATCACGGGTGCAATGGGAGCAACAGAAGCTGATGAAGAGTCATTGTTCAAGAGGTTATTTGCTCATTCTTTGATTGGGAAAGCAAAGAAATGGTATCTTGATTAGTCTACGACAATTATGACGGATTGGAATTTATTGGAATAGAAGTTTCTTGAATGGTTCTTTCCACATAATCGTTTCATGGAAGCAAAAACTGCGATAACGAAGCTTGGGAGAGATTCAAGTCTATGTTGAGAAAATGCAAAGGACACGGTTTTGACGAACTTACTCAAGTTCATATTTTCTGCAATGGTCTCCTTTCGGTTCACAAGACCTTATTGGATGCTACGGCGGGTTTTTTTTTGATGTCTAAAAGCGCTGAAGATGCAATAGCAATTATTGATAAGATGACACTTAATGATCACCAAGGGAATCACAACCGTGGAGTAGCTTAACGAAAACCAGGCGTGCTAGAGTTAGGTACTAATGATGCTATTCTTGCTCAAAACAAACTTCTTTCACAACAAGTGGAGCTTTTAATGCAACAAATATCGAAGCTTCCACAAAAAATCAAAGAGATGCAAGAAGTTCCTACCAAAGTTCAAGTGGCAAGCTGTGAATTGTGTAAAGGTGACCATCCTACCGGGTATTGTCCTCCGGTATTGGAAGAAGTTAATTATGCCAGAAATCAAAATCAGGGATACCAACAAAGACCACCTTATCAACAAGAAAATCAAGGATATCAAAGACCTAATCAAGGGTACCAACAACCTTGGAGGCCACAAGAAGCCGGAACTTCGAACCGTCAACAATATCAAAATTACACTTAACCTCCTCAAACTCAAAGTGCACCATCAAAGATGGAGGAAACTCTTACTCAATTCATGCAAATGTCAATGTCAAATCAAAAGAACACCAATACGACTATAAAGAATTTGGAGACACAAGTGGGCCAATTATCAAAACAATTGACCGATCAACAAAAAGGGCCTTTCACGCCTACCGCTCTTCCAAATCCTAAGGAGCATTGCAAGGCGATTCTCACAAGAAGTGGTAGAGAAATTGACATAGGCGTAGGTGATGAGATAGTGACGGAGGAAGTTGTAGTTGAAAAAGAAAAATAAAATGTTGAGAAAGAAGTAGAAAAAATGTTGAGGGAGATTTAGTTGAAAATGAGATAGTGAACAAGAGTGAGGAAGAAGAGAAAAATAAGAGAGAAGAAAGAGTAAACAAGTCTAGGAAAGGAAAATAGCAACTGAGTGCTATTCCAATTCAAAAATTGCCTTATCCACATGCTCCGACAAGGAAAGATAATGCGAGACACTATACTCAGTTTATGGATATATTCAAGCAATTGCAAATCAATATTCCATTTTTCGAAGCATTGGAGCAAATGTCCAAGTATGCTAAATTCATGAAGGACATCCTTACGAAGAATAAGCGGTATACGAATCAAGAAACTATCATGGTGGATGCTAGTTGTAGTGCAATCATTCAACAGACTCTCCCGAGGAAAGAAAGTGATCTAGGACGAGTCATTTTGCCTATCACAATTGGAAATACTTACGTTGGCAAGGGATTGATCGATTTGGGATTTAGTATCAATTTGATACCCTTATCTATTGTGAAGCGGTTGGGATACATGGAGTTGAAGTCTACTCAAATGACATTGTAACTTGCCGACAAATCTACCACTCGCCCTCACGGTGTAGCCGAAGATGTGTTGGTAAAGGTTGGCAATTTTTCCCCAATTGACTTTGTGGTAATTGATATTCAAGAAGATGACGACTCTCCCTTGATTCTTGGTTGACCTTTTATGAAGATCGTGCACATGGCGATTGATATGGATGATGGTCTAATGAAGGTTAGAGTTCTAGATGAGGAGATTTGTTTCAATCTATTTGAAGCCATGAAGCTTTTAAAGGACAAAACCGATTGTTTTAGAATTGATTCAACGGAAGTGGCAATTGAAGAAGTCAAGGAGTTATTGCAAGTTCCCACACCATTACAACAAGTTCTTACTAATTCTCTTTCAAAAGTCAATGAAGAAGAAGAACGAGAAATTGAAAAGTGTTTGCGGGAGCTTGAAGAATTAGAGGAAATTCCACCTTTGAAAGAAAGGGTGGAAATTCTAAAAAAAGAGAAAAATGAGGAAGACAAACTTGAGTTGAAGTTGTTACCATCTCATCTTAAGTATGTTTTCCTTGATGAAGAGAAAAACAAGTCGGTGATCATAAGTTCGGATTTGACCATGGACGAAGAAAGGAAGTTAATTGTTGTTTTGAAGAAAAATCAAGAGGCAATGGGTTGGACTATTTCCGACTTGAAAGGTATAAGTACTTCCTATTGTATGCATCGAATATTCATGGAGGAAGATTTCAAGCCGGTAGCTCAACCACAAAGAAGATTGAATCCTACTATGAAAGAAGTGGTGAGGAAAGAAGTTGTCAAAATGTTGGATGCCGACATGATTTATCCTATTTTCGATAGTTTGTGGGTTAGTCCAGTTCAAGTGGTGCCGAAGAAATGTGGAATGACGGTTGTCCGCAATGAGAAGAATGAGTTGATTCCAACAAAAACTGTAACGGGATGGAGAATGTGTATCGACTACCGTGGGCTCAATCAAGGTACAAGAAAATATCATTTTCCTCTTCCTTTCATGGATCAAATTCTCGAGAGACTTTTCGGTCAAGAGTATTATTGATTTTTGGATGGATACTCCAGGTATAATCAAATCATTGTCAACCCGGAGGATCATGAAAAAAACGACTTTCACTTGTCCTTTCGGAATCTTTGCTTATAGGAGGATGTCGTTTGGTTTGTGTAATGCACCAACGACTTTTCAAAGGTGTATGCAAGCTATATTCTCGGACTTGATTGAGAAGACGATCAAGGTGTTTATGGATGATTTCTCAGTTTTTGGATCGTCATTTGATCTTTGTTTGAAAAATCTTGATGTTGTCTTGGAGAGGTGTGTGGATACTAATTTGGTGCTTAATTGGGAGAAATGCAACTTCATGGTTACGAAAGGCATTGTGCTCGGCCACAAGTTTTCTTCAAAGGGACTTGAAGTTGATAAGGATAAAGTGGAAGTGTTGCACCCCAAAATTTGACCAAACTTTTCTTAACTTGGTTTATGTTTCATTTCATTTTCTTCTAACATTTGCATTGCATAGCATTTTTCATTGGGCAGGGGATCAAGAAGTTGGGCATAGAAAGAGGAGTCTACTCAGAGTTTTGAGCCTAAGCAAGGGGTGTTACTCAAGCATGAATGGTCATCAGGTCATCTAGAAGTGGTCAATAGTCTTGTGAAAGGATTGAGGGATGTATGTGGGTTAACTCCTAACTTGGAGGCCAGTTGAAGATCATCAAAGGGTTGTGAATGCATAATTATGGATATAATATGTTGAGAGAGCTCATTGAGTACTTTGAAAGCCATTTTGGAGCTTATTCAAGTTGTTGTGTGAGGTGGAAGAAGCCACAATCAAGAATGTTGCATCTAGGGTTTTCATCTGGTTAACCCTCAGTTAAATGTGAAATTGAAGGAGATTAAAACTCAATTCCAACTCTCTATGGTCATGGGATGTTGTTTTGAGATGTCTAATACATTATTTCAAGATCAATTCATCAAGAATAAGGAGTGTGAGAAGGTACTAAATTAGGGTTCTCAGTGTAAAATCCCCTATTTAGTCCCCAACTTCAAAACCACCTTTCTCAAGATAGAAGTCTTATCTCATCTTGACATGTTCATGAAACTTGTAGAGCATGTTCTTAGCTTTCTTTTGAGTACTAGAAGTCATTCATATGATTTCTAGAACTCAAGTTATGATGCTGACAAGTTACAGGTCCTCAGATGAATGTGGTTTTGGTCAACAAACGCCAACCAACTTCCAAGCCATTTTCGACCTAGAAGTATGTTTCTCCTCAAATATTTATGAACATGAAAGTTGTTCTTCATGGTCTTAGCTTTCCAAAGAGTACTAGAAGTATTTCATCTGATTTGTAAAACTCAAGTTATGAGGCTTGCAAGTCAGAGGTATTTTGGGAAAGTGAGATTATAGGTCATAAAATTATAGGTCCATTTCACCAACTTGCACACTTCAAATGGAGATTTTTCCAACATGAAACTTGCTCCGAATGGTGTCATTTGCTCAACCAAACATTAAGAAGTCATGGATTTGGCTTGGAGTGGAGAATTGGTGGAGAAATTTTCATGGAAAAAAGCTTTAAAGCACAAAAATGCAATTAATTCATATTGGATCAATTTTGTGCAAGTGAGTGCATTTTTTGAGTGCAAATCATATTATAAATACAATGGCATTTCTAGAATTTTGATTTGAGGAGTTTTGGTATGCCATTTCCAAGCTTACTTCAAGTTTAAGTCACATGATCAAATCCACCATTAAGATCAAAACAAGGATCAATTGCTGGCCATTTGATCAATTCAGACCATGTGCAAGTGATTGGAAGCAAAATTGAGGCATGTGCAGCTAGTTTTACACGAGTTTAGCAAGCAAAAAGTGAAGGAAAAGTTGAAATGGCAATTGGGCTTAATAACATGTAATTGGGCTTCTTTGCCATCTGAATCCATCACATATAAGCTCAGGAAGCTTCACAAACCCTAGGAGGTCGTTTTTGTGAAGGAGTTGCAGAGAGAGAAACTTGAAAAAGTGAGAGAAAGTGGAAATACGATTTCTGAGATTCAGTGGATTTCAAGCAAAATTACTCACAACAAAGGCTTCCTTGGACATTGTGGAGTGATTCTGGATCTTTTTCTTTAAGCTTCATCAAGAGTTGAAGGCTCAGTGGAAGCTCTCTACTAGGTAACTTTAAATCTCCATATCTCTCTGTATGTGATGCTTTTGAGCTCCATTTTTACATAATCATGATGTATGAGCTGTGTATGTGAATTTTGGGTGCATTTGGTGGTTGTTTGTTGATATTTGTGATGTGAGCTCCAAACTTGTCGCTTGCATTCTGGCTTATTCTTGAGGTTTTATGCTTGATGAATCGTGGATTTGATTTCTATGTGATGTGTAGATGATTTCTGGGCTCATTTGGTTGCTGATTATGAGCTTTTCAGTTTGAGCACATTTTCTTTTTCTCTTCGATTCTCTTTGTGTGGTGCTTAAAAATGAAAACTAATGCTGGATTTGGATTCTACGCGAGGAGTAGATGAATTTTGGTTATTAGTTTGTTTGATTTGGTTCAGTGTAGCTACCTGCGTGTGTGTGTGTGTGTTACTGTTGCGGTGGCCGGAGTTTTGGAGAAGATGACCGGAGGCGGTTTCCGGCCGTCTGGTTTCCCTCCCATTTTGGTTGGAGAAGATGATATGTGGCGCGCTGTGGATCACTAGATCTGCATACTTTTCACTTACACAGCCATGACTAAGACGCATTGTGAGTCTCATTTGACTCACCTTACTGAATCACATTTAAATTTTCATTAATTGATGTGGCGCACTCAGATCCGCTTGATGTGCATACCTTTTGATCAAACGAACCTAAACGTTTTCCACCATATGCCATGTTTGACTATGCTACATGTGAATACCAGATTTGTTTCCATTTTGTCTTTTCTGTTGTTGGACATGGGCCTTTTTTGCTATTCGCGCCTCCCCTGATGTTGGCCCAAGCGTTTTAACTGGATATACTTGCTCTATACACCGTAGCTTTATTATTTTGTTTTCTCTTTTCATTTTATTTTGTTTTAATTCTGTTTAGGTTTAATTCAATTAAAAATAGTTCCAATGGTCCATAAATTCCACAAAACTATTTTTCATATACTTTGAGATGTCCTTTATTTTTAGAATATTTTTATTTTATTTTTTGATTTTAGTTTCAATTAAAAATGGAATTAAACATTGGAAGTGTTTTAGTTGAATTCAATCTTGGCATGCCTTGTTCTTGATTTTGTTTTTGCATTTCCTTTTGAATCCAATGATTTAAAGTTGATCCTCATCTCCAGGATGAGTTGATCAATTTTTAGGACCATTTTGCCCCTGGTTTGTTGACTTTAGGATTGACTTTTATGGCTTTTCTTTTGACCTTTGTTTCTCCCATTTCAAAGTGGTACGTCTTAAGGAACTTTTTCTTTGGATGGTGCTTTGAGGGAATATAGCCTCGTGCTCTTGGCCTCTGTTTTCTAACATGTTTAGCTTCCTTTTGCATTTTATTTGGAAATTTTTGAATCATTTTCCTGATTTTGAGGTAACTTGCAAGTCAAGTTACCTCCAAGGAAGGTTCATACAAGTACATGGCCTAGTTTGAGTTGGAAATGACCTTTGTGGATCCAATAAGCTCTCAACTCATCTTGTTTCATATATTAGACATGTTGAGCTTGCTGTATGTTCATTTTTAGGTCAAAATTATGTTCATTGCTTGTTGGTTTGTGCTTTTCTTTTGTTGTTTCTATTTAGGGTTTCCATATATGACATGCTTGCATTGTTTGTGTGATATCTCTTTTGTGTGGTTCCTTTTTGTGCATTTCTTCTCATCCTTTCTTATTTGCATTTCCCATATGCATGCTTGGTTGAGATGAGCTTGTGGAGGCTACTGCCCCACACTATTTTCCTCCCACTTTCATTCTACTTGTGCATCTCATGTTTGCATTTTCATTTGCATGTTATTTCTTCTTCTTCTTTGGTTCTTCTTTGTCATGTTCCCCATAAGTTCTCTAACCTCTTGAGGTTATGATAGACATTAGGTGCCTAACCATGCATGATAACATTAGGTAGTTCCCTTTTGAATCTCAATCTTAGGATCACCATTGCATGACAACTTTAGGTTTGTGTTAGTCCCCCTTTAGTTTGTCCCTTCTCTTCTCATCTTCATACAATCTTAACATAATAAAGATAATGGATGTTGTGCCATGAGCCTTATACTTGGGAAATGGTGATTGAGGGGCCACTTCTCAATTTCTTAGAGTGTTTAGTATACGTCCTTAGGACGATATGCGACGCATTCGATCCTAGGTTTTAGTTTTTAGTACAACATACATTATGAACACTCAAATTCAAAACACTTCTTCTCTAAAAAATACAAAAACATTTCAAACCTTTTTCATCCTTTGGGATTCTAATCAGGAAAATCTTTTCAGAAAAGAGAGTGTTGTTAACTCTTAGTTCTATCACACACGGTAACGCCTAAGTCTCCCATGCTCGGGCTGCATACACCAACTGCTAGAACTACTTGTTAACCCTACTCGGGCCTAAAAAACAGTTGAACAAACTTGTGTTCCCTTTTAGCCCGAACTACGTTTACTCTGATCTTTCATACCCTATGAAAGTACGTAGGCACAAGACGCGATGTCTTGGCGAGCAACCTTCCCCCCTCTCACCCGTAGTTAGCCGAACTACGTTGACTCTGACTTCTCACCTCAGATGAGATACGTAGGCACAAAGCGCCGTTGCTTTGCCGAGTCACTTCTTTTTATTTTGTCCTCAAGCCTGTAGTTAGATAGTTTCAATCACCCTTTTAGATAGACAACAAGCGTGGATCCCGTCGAGTACGACGGACGTGAGGGGTGCTAATACCTTCCCCTTGCGTAACCGACTCCCAAACCCGAGATTTGGTTGCGATGACCGATCTTATCCTCTTTTCATTAGGTTTTCTCTGAGCGTTTCCTTTCCCTCTCTTGGAATAAATAACGCACGGTGGCGACTCTTCTGTCATTGCCGGCCTCAATTTTCGCAGTAGCGATAGAAAGTGATTAAAAAGTTGTCACCACCTCTGAATGTCAAGGGAATTTGAAGTTTTCTGGGTCATGCAGGATTCTACTGAAGATTCATCAAAGACTTCGTGAAGATAGCAAAACCATTGAGCAACCTGCTCAATAAAGATAAGTCTTTTCTTTTTGATGATTCTTGTATGACATCTTTTGATTCTTTGAAACAAAGCCTAATAACTGCACCCATAATCGTCGTATCGAACTGGAAAAATGATTTTGAACTTATGTGCGATGCGAGCAATTATGCGGTTGGCGCAATGTTAGGCCAAAGAAAGACCAAGATTTTCCATACGATACATTATGCAAGCAAGGTTCTTAATGATGCTTAAATTAATTATGTAACAACTGAAAACAAATTACTTGCTATAGTGTATACATTAGAAAAATTTAGGTCTTATTTGATTGGATCCAAAGTTGTGGTGTACACCAATCATGCGGCGATCAAGTATCTGCTTACCAAACCGGATTCTAAACAACGGTTAATTCGTTGGATTCTTTTACTTCAAGAACTTGATCTTGAAATTCGTGATAAAAAGGGTTCGAGAGTTTGGTAGCATATCACTTGTCCTGATATGTGAATGATGAAGTCACAAAACATGAAAAAGATGTGAGGGAAGAGTTCCCTGATAAAAAGTTGTATATGGTGAAGGTTAGACCTTGGTTCACTACATGGCTAACCACAAAGCCACCAGATTAATGACAGAAGGTCTAACTAGTCACCAGAGAAAAAAATTTTGTCTGACGCCAAGTACTCTGTATGGGATGAACCACATTTGTTCAAACTTGGTGTCGACAACGTTTTAAGGAGGTGTGTTCCTGAGGAGGAAGGTCATTTTAACAACACAAGAACGGTCTCTAAAGTCCTCCAATCGGGATTTTATTGGCTGTCCTTGTTTAAATATGCGCATGCGCACACAAAAAGTTGTGACAAATGTCAAAGGATTGGTGGGATATGCAACAAAATGAAATGCCACTGCAAAGCATGATAGAAGTCGAGGTTTTTAATTGTTGGAGAATTAATTTTGTTGGTCCATTTCCACCATCATTTGGAAATGAGTACATTCTTGTTGCGGTGGACTACGTCTCAAAATGGGTGGAAGCCATAGCTAGCGCTAAGGAAGACGAGAAAACCGTAATAAAAGTTTTAAAAAAAAGGTATTTTCTCGCTTTGGTACTCCGAGAGTGTTAATAAGTGACAGAGGTTCGCACTTTTGTAACACTCAGTTAGCAAAAGCTTTGGAACAGTATGGTGTGCGGCACAAAGTTGCTACACCATATCATCCTCAAGTTAATGGACAAACAGAGGTATCAAACTGAGAAATTAAAAAGATTTTGGAAAAAACTGTGTCTACCTCGAGGAAGGATTGGTTAAGCAAGCTTGACGATGCCTTGTGGGCCTATCAGACAGCTTTCAAAACTTCGATTGGTCTCACACCGTTTAAATGGTCTACGAAAAAAACAATCACCTTCCGGTTGAATTGGAGCACAAAGCCTTTTGGGCATTGAAGTTGCTAAATTTTGATCATAACTTGAGTGGCGACAAAATAAAAATCCAACTTCATGAGTTGGAAGAAATACACCTTCAAGCTTATGAGTCAAACAAAATCTACAAAGACCGAGTGAAGGGGTATCATGACAAAAAGATTGTGACCAAGAAATTTTAGGTAGGGCAAATGGTGTTGTTATTCAATTCAAGGTTGAGATTGTTTCCCGGAAAGTTAAAGTCCAAGTGGTCGGGTCCGTTTCGGATTCACAACATTTTGAGTTACAGGGCAATTATTATTGAAGACATCAAAACCAACGAGAATTTGACTGTCAACAGCCAACGGTTGAAGATTTACCTAGGTGGTGATTTTGAGCGGGACACCACCTCTGTGCCTTTCTGCGATCCATGATCGCAACGGACTGTCGAGCTCCAACGATGTTAAACAAAGCGCTTGTTGGGAGGCACCCCAACATTGTAAGTATTTACTTCTTTTTGTTGTGTAAATATTGTGCTTGTTATGTGGATTTTGCTGAAAATGATTTGGAGTGACTTGTGAAAAAACCAAAACCTGTCATGTTCGCTAGCACCTTTGTTAGGCGAAGACAATAGCGAACATGTTCGCTAGGACGTTCGCAATGTGAACAGAGCGAAACAGGTTGGGTATTGTAATTTTAGTGGGCCACTCAATTGAGCCCAATACCATTTTTTTGTTTGTTCTGAAGGATTTTAGGGTCTCCATTTCACTCTCACACTTACCACACTTCACTCTCATTTACATCACACTCGTGCATCTCTCTTTGCAAACCCTAATTGTTTCTCTCATACCCAATCAAGCTCCCAAATCAAGTATGTTCCTCTATTTCATTTCTTCTATGATTAGGATGCTCTAGTTTACAGTAGAACGTCCCATTTGGGTTGTTTAGGGAGAGAAGCATAACTGTCAAATTCTGGGTTGCATGTATGCTTATAACTATTCCTAGCATGACAAATGTTGTGGTTCATGAATTGTGGTAGTTCAAATTTGATTGTGTAGATTTTGGGTTGAAAACAGTGGGAGAATTCAAAAACCTGCAGCCTTCCCTAGGCGAACCGTAGCGAGTATTCACCAGGTCTTTGCAAAGCGAAGCTTGCAGCGAACATGACAGTGTTTTGTTTTTCCGCTCTGATTACTGATCTGTTGTGTGGATACTTTTGTTTCAGTTCTGTGTTGTGTTTGCAGATGATGTCCAGGTCTATTGCATCTAAAAAAAGAAAGTTTGGTAGCACCTCTCGTCCTCAACCTATCCAGTATGACACTGAGCGATTCGTGGGTCCGAAGCAAGCCGCCCGCTATGTGGCTTTAGAGAAGCGAAAGATTCTGCCCGAAAAGAGGTTTCTTATTCATCCTGAGGGATCATACAGAACTTTTTCCGGACTCATCAATAGCAAAAAGTGGGACGTATTGGTGACTCAAACTGACATTTATAACATCGAGGTGGTGCGGGAGTTTTATGCTAACACACTTCCTAACGATGATAAGCCTTTTACGTGGACCACAAAGGTGACAGGAAGACCGGTGATTTTTGATAGAGATGCCATTAATAGGGTGCTCGGAAGACCTCTCAACTTGGGTGAGGAAGAAATTGATGAGTACCACCGTGATTTGAGACTTCATAGGAACACATATGTCATTTCCGAGGCCATATTGATGGAAGGCAAAACGGTAGAGTTGAACCCATCTGGGGTTCCAAGGAGGTACCACCGAGAAGACATGAAACCTCTGCCTCAGTTGGTGTTGCTGTTGATTCTGACAAATAACAATCCAAAATTCCACACGTCGACAATGCCGATCCTAGTGGCACACTTGGTCCATTCTATTCTTACCAATATGCAGATCATGTGGATCGGATAATTGCCGATGAGCTACGGTCCGTAGTGGAGAGTGGACTGAAAGCGGGGGCACGAGTTAATTTCCCCCTTGCTTTCCCCTGTATCATTATGGCCTTGTGTGTTCAGGCGAGGGTGAGATTACCTTCCTGTAGACAGGTGACTATTCCGGCTGTGATTGACGACAGATACATGGACAAGTATTGTCGACCCAAGGGCTTCAAAGCAAGTTCAGCTGCTGCAGATACCGGGGCTACTGATGGCCCTGGTGTTGCTTTTTCATAGGGTTTTGATCCATTCCAGCAGGCTGTTTGTAATTACTATTGGGGTTGGATGGCGACGACTCAGCGCTTCATGGTTGATATTCATGATTCTATGCAGGTACTTCAGCTGCAATGTCGTGACCCCTCTGTGGACCGTACTATGATGACGCATGAGCAGTTCTTGCAGCACGCAAGCTGGCCTGAGGTCAGGCCTGTTTTTGAAGAGAGGGCGGGTATCGATGCCTCTGGTCCTGATGATGGTGGCACTGAGGTGGATGATGATGATGATGATGGTGATGATGAAGATGTTGGTTCTGAGAGCGTGGAGGAGACCGAGTCCGAGGAGGACTAATTTTTTTGATATTTTGATCTTGTGAGAATGAATTCGAGCAACTCCCTTTGGTCGTCAAAGTGAAGTACTTTTGTGCTTGAATAATTGCTTTTGTTGTTTTTATTGTTTTGTTATTTCAGATATTGGTTCTTGTATCATTTTGGGGTGTTTTGTACCCATGCACATTTTTATTTAAGTTTAAGTAATGTTAAGTTTATGTTTTAAAATATTTTGTTTCTCTTTTCAAGTGGTTGCTAATATTTTCTAGCGGTTGAGCTTTCTAAAACTTCTAGATTGGCTGCTCTCTGGAAAGAAGTATCTAATGATGATGCATCCGAGTTTGGATGGCGATGATAATAATTAAACAAGTGAATAATGTCAAGGTACATGGTTACCTTTGGTTATAGTTTTAGAATGCATTAAGACCTTTAATCTTGTTGTGAATGAATATTGTTCTTTTGGCAACATTGTTGAATGAAGGTTTCACTTAGAACCACAAATTGTGAGGAAACCTCCATTATACACTAAATGCTGGATTCTAATAAACTTTGTTGATTCATTTAATTCATGCTTTGTCTTTTATTATTGTGAATGTGTGGAAGCAATTAGAAATGATCAAGGAACTTGTTTTTTATCGAGCACAACCAGTTCCAAATGCAACTTACCCGTGAGCAGAGAGTATTCGTGAACCCCTTGAGCCTAAACAGTGTGAATCTCAGCTTAAAATTGTGCGAGATTCCAAAAACTTTTTTCTTGAACCCTTGAATTTTGTGTTAATTGTTCTCTTTGCCTTAAAAAAGTCAAGAGAATTCACTTGAGGGTTGAATAAAAGCTAAGTTGGGGAGAACGAAAAAGAAGTATGGTAGGTTGCTACAACTCTTGAAAAATCAAGCAAGCATTGAGAAAAAAATTGTTATGTTAATATGATTGTAAAAGAAAAAAAAAAGAGAATGCTTGCTTGGAAAATAAAGAAAAAGAATAAGTTGTGAACTAAGAGTTGGGAAGGTTTTCAAATGAGAAACAAGTGGAAGGAAGTTGTGATGTGTAAATAACTTGTACAGTGAATCCCTCTTTTGCATCGGCAATTTCGTTTCAATGGACTTAAATATGTCCCTTGTTAGTAAACCCGACCAAGCTACAACCGGAAAAGACCTTACTGATCTTCTTGCTTCCATATTTTCATCTATAATTGTTAGTTATTGTATGATTTGGATTGATTTTGGCATTGTTTGTTAGTTGAGTGAAATTATCCCCGCGGTTGCAAACGCGTAATTTCTTCAATCCTTATTCTAAGAGGAGAGATAGGGTGATTCATTCAAGATAACATTGTTGTTGATTGATATATATTTTACATGGCTTTAAGACTTTAGTTCTTGTGTGTTGTTTGATTCTAACCATTGGGAACCTGTGTCTGGTTGCATTCCTTGTGTTTGAGCCATTTAATCCAATTTCTGAGAAATCTTTTTCTTGAGAAAATCCTCTTGTTTCATTAAGAGGCATACTTTGCTTAAGGGCAAGAAAAAATCTAGTTGGGGAGAGTTGTTAGATGCCCAACTTTGCTTATTTGATCTATCAAATGTGGGCATCTTTCACTCCTTTTTGTAAAGAAAGTGTTAGAAATCACTCTTGCTTTGGTTGGTTTGGATGGTGTGCAACATATTGTGAAAATATCTTGGTTCCTTTGATTTGTGTGTTATTATGCAAGAATAGGCATGAAAAAGGGAAGATTAAGACACAAGAAAGAGGACAAAGAAACCAAGTCAGCATGCAAACAACAACAAGTTCGCTGGGCGAACTTGCTAGCGAAGCTGCCACCAAAACTTCACAAAGTTTGCTAGGCGAACTATGTAGCTAAGGCCAGGAATCGAAAACAGCAAGGAAATGGACATAAACTCGCTAGGCGATGGAGGCAGCAAAGAGTTCGCTAGGCGAAGAGGTAGCGAACACTCCCAGACTTGAGACAGTAAGGAAAAGGGCCATAAACTCGCTAGGCGAAATTTGCAGCGAAGGATTCGTTAGGCGAACATTTCTTCGCACATCGAACATTTGGATTTTTGTTTGGGGAGCTTTCACATGACATAGGCACTTCAGGTGCCATTTTGGGTGTTCGCACTGCGAACGTGACAGCTCAGCAGCCACTTCTATAAGTAGTATGAGCTACTTTTTGTAAAAATATCTAATTTTTTGTACTTGCATTTGAGAGGGTTTTCAGACCTAGAAAACTCATTATTCTATTTCTCATCATCTCAGCAATATTTCACAAAAAGAAGGTGGATTCCCATCCAATCTCGATTATTCGACTCGAATGTTGATCAACCTTCTTCTGAAACTTGTTGCTCAAGCTATCATGGAAATGGTTGGCTAAATCCCTCTCTTGTCGAGGTTAGAAGTAGTTAGTTTAGATTTTGTGTATTCTATTTGATCTTTTGTATGTGAACAAATGTTGTGATCAATATAGATGAAGTTATTTGCTACTCTTTGTACATTTATGGTTTGGATTGCTTTAGACATGAACTTTCCAAGTCTTGACCTAATATCTTCATCTATCAACTATATAAATTCTAGACAAAGGTTTGAAAGTTGATATCCGCTTTGTATTGATCTTAATGCTTATTGTTTCAATTGTTACTTAGAGAGATCATTTAACGGTCGAAACAATAACATTCACGAAATCTTTTTAGAAATGAACGTTTTTGCGAGGATACGCGGTTATGTTGATTAAAACTTCATTCACATATTTGATCGGTTGGATACGTTTAGGACGGACTAGTGAACCCTAATCTTGACATGTTTTTATCAAACTTAGACCAAATTTTATTCGGCTTTAATTCTTGCAAACTTTAGTTACGAAAATTGAAACCATTCTAAAAACCCCCTTTCTTAAGACATTAAACTGTTGAACGACAAGCATCTATATTCTCATCAATCCCTGTGGAGATGATAAAACACTACCCCAAAATACTTTTTAACTGTAACAGGATAAATGTGTAAGGGCCCAATATTGAACTGGACAAGGATGACATGGTATATGCCTTGTGTTCAATATAAACATAAGGGTAAAATGGTAATTGTACATAATAATAATACTATCACGAAAATGTTTTATCAGATCACATGAAATTTCCATGACTTGGGTAGCAGTGATGTGTTGCTAGATATCACTCATTGTTTATTATATTAAATATATGATTTAATATAATTGTCAACGTCACGAGAACCTACCGGATCACAGACATAAGGAGAGATTGATGAGAGCTAGAATAAATAAGAAACACGGTAAGGTACGGTGTACTTAAGAGAATTATGGAACACCGTAAAATATGGTGTACTTAAGTGAAATATTAAACATGGTATAATATAATAATAATAGAATAGTTATTAAATATAATAATAATAATAATAATAATAATAATAATAATAATAATAATAATAATAATAATAATAATAATAATAATAATAAAATATGTTTATTATAATAATGGTTATAATAATAATAATAATAGTATTATTATTATTATTATTATTATTATTATTATTATTATTATTATTATTATTATTATTATTATTATTATTATATGGTGCACTTAAGTTGGACTTTTTAGCTTGCAGTCCACGCAAGTGATTCTATAAATACAACTCTTGTGTAGAAGCTTTCTGAACTTGATAAAATTCAGTTGGTGAAATTCTGATCGTATCTCTCTCTCTCTCTCTCTCTCTCTCTCTCACTCACACACACACACAAAAAGTCTTCATTTGTAGCAGCTAGCGCTGAGATCGAAGACACTCTTTCCGTGTGGACTGAGTATAGGTGTTGTTCTTCTTTCAACGCTCATGATTATTCATCCGGATCTACATGAAAATTGTTAATCACCACAAGAGGTAATCGTTTCTATCACTAATCATTCACATTCGTAAGGATCACTAAAGGGAGAATTTTAATTTTCGCTGCATTTTGAATCGCAATTTCCCTTCAGTGATATCAGAGCCACTTACGAAACTATAAATCGGGTAGGTGTTTATTTTTTGTACTTTCTGATTTAATTAGACTAGAAGACGGAATAAATAAAATAATAAAGAAAATTGATTTTTTGGCATCATGTTGTGTGTGATTTGGATGATTCGATGTTGACTATGCTTCAAAATCTGACTTTTATATGGTGAAACAGTGATACATCGATCATCCATAAATTACACCAAAAGTGATTGATGAATTTCATTTAAGATATGAATAATATTAGGTTTATGAAAGAGAGAAAAAAGGGAGAAGAAGAGAATCAGAATTAGTTGAATTGTTTTACTATTCACTTATTCAATAAGAGTTCAAAGATTATAAGTGAATAACAAAAATTACCTTCTCTCAACAACGTGAGAGAACTAGTCTATTTAGACTATAAACTAACTCAACAATTGGTCTTACAAGCAAGATCCAACTCGACATGCTTTAAACAAAGTATATTTCGACTTCGACTACAACATGTATGTAAACAGATTTTAACTACATCATATATAATATCTGTCGAACTAAAAAACTATCATTGTTGACTTCAAAGTTTGATGCAAATTACGATTTTTTTACACATATGCCATCTATTGAAATTAAATATACCAAATTGCCACACATCAAAATTTTTTTTGCAGAAATGCCACAACTTTAGTGTGGGTTCGTCCATTGGAAGGACGACCTTATGAAGGGCATTTTCGTGCAGTATGGGTTCAGCCATCCATTGGCCGACCCTGCACTAGCTGCTTTTTTTTTTAATTTTTTATTTATTTTCATAAATAATTATATATTATATTTTATTATTTTATGTTTTAAATAGTTTTTTATATATTAAAAATATTTAAATGATATTTTATATTAATAAATAAATAATTTAATTATTTTAAATAATTTTTTCATATTAGTAAATATTTTTCACATTATCTAATTAATTATTAAACTAAATAATTATATAAAATAATAAATTAAATCATAAAAAAAGAAAATATTATTAATATTTAAGAGTGAAAAAAAATACATCATTTTTAGACGGGCCGATTTGATGGGCCTGCCCGTTTGGACATTTTCTCCGCATATGACCGATTTCTCGACAAATTCCACATCTTCTCTTTTCTTTCTCAAAATCGTCCATTTCAGTTGTAATTCTTGTACTATTTGGACGCCCTTTCTTATTTCTTTACATTGTCTCGTCATAGAAAAGAGTGAATCCTTCATATGTTGGCCAATTTTGTTGGTGTGGTAGTCCAAGGAAGCTTTGGCTGTATACTTTGAATACACTTAGAACCTTGAAAACATCTGGTATGTGCATGTTATGGTCTGTCGTATACTGGCACATGCTGCGATTACATGAGAGCAAGGTAAATGAAATGCCTGAAACCTCCCACAATCGCACCATCCTCTCTTGAGATCAACGCTAAAAGTACCTAATGATCGGCCATCGCGTTGATTAATGCTTTCGGCAACCATAAAACAGAATCTCTCGCGATCAAATTGAATGACATTATGGCTGCTAGATTTAATCGCCTCGTCGGCCATTCCCTTGTTACAGTTTTTCGTGAAAGTTTGACCGGATGCCAACAGTTTTGTCCAATCGTGTCCTCGTTTTCCAAACAGCGATCCCAAACGATAATACGTTGACTTGACCAATGCTGTAATAGGAAGGTTTCGAGTAGCCTTAATTACCGAGTTCATAGCCTCGCCCAAATTTGTGGTCATGTGTCCCCACTGCTGTCCTCCGTCGAACGCCCTCGACCACTTCTCTACGGGAATATTGTCAATCCACTCCAAAGCTGCTCTATCTGTTCTTCATAATTCGCCCCCTGTAGTAGTTAAATGTTGCCACTGTTAGTGCATATCCTGTAGATGAAAATATTTAAACAAAATGATCAAAAAATGATCAGTAAAACTTGTGAAGATGTAGACATACCCATGTTGACAACTGTTTTTCGTAGTGCTTTATTTCTGAACTCACGCATGAAGTTTTGCGCAATGTGTCTGATACAGTAAACATGTGAAGATGGAGGAAACTGCCACTCATTTTCAGGATCATCATAAGCACTCTTGATTGATGGATGCCGATCGGATATTAGACAAAGATTGGCCTGGGGGGTCACGTTCATTCTCAAATTCCTGAGAAAGAAACTCCAACCATCCTTTGTCTCTCCTTCAGCCAATGCGAATGCTATCGGGAAAATGTTACCATTTCCATCTTGGGCCACAGCCATCAACAAAGTCCCTTTGTACTTGCCGTACAACTAGGTTCCTTCAATTTGCCCAATCGGTTTACAGTGAGTAAAACCACAGATACACGGTTCAAATGACCAAAAAAGTCGATGAAATTTTTGTTTGTTACCCAATTGGGATCCGTCCTCTGTAATAATCGATAATATTTCCAATTGTATAACAGTTTCAGGAAGATATGTCTTTAGCACCAACAACCATTGTGGTAGGTCATTGTAAGACGTCTCCCAATTCCCATAAAGTGCTTCTACAACTTTAATCTTTGCAATCCAAGCTTTCCGATATGAGATTCTATAACCGTATTTTTTAGCAATATGGGCTTGTATAACTTTGACTTTTAGTGAAACGTCGATGTTAACAAGTTCTCTGATGTTGTGGCTAATAATTTCAGAATATAATTTTCTATGATCCTGTGACATATAAGTTGTTGTGCAAGTGTGTGATCCCTTTATAGTAGCGATCTCCCATAATGTGCTTTTTTTTACGCAAAGCAGCTCTACATTTGAAGACGCATTATGGGTTCGTACATTTTATTATATACCTTACTGAATCAGATTTATATACTTCATAGTCAAGGTTGTTACTAATATGCCAATGTTGTAAAAAAAGAACACACGCTTCCTTATTTTCAAACACCAAACCTACTTCCAATTTTTCACCATTATGGTTTGGTTTGTCATTTTCAAAAATATAGATGGGTTGAGAAGACTCCATACATATGTTTGACATATGCACTGGTGGATTGTACAGATTTATGGGTTGAGCATATATTACCTCTGAATGCACGAGTTCATCGTCACCCTCGTCATCGTCATCACCGAATAGATCTTCAAAGCGAACATCATCGAGTTCATCGTCACTGTATTCACCAACCTCCTCGTCCCGGATGAAAGGTTCATTATTTTGCGTTATTTCTTCATCAGTTGTTTGGCTCACTCCGTATTGATGCGAATATGATGATTGTGTTGGATATGCTTCGTCTTCAAGGCGAACATATAACTCAATCGTCTTCAACTGGGGCATTGTGTAATGACATTGAAACATTGATTTGACTGCGCTGTCTCTGTCTATCTGCATCATTACGTAGAACACACCACCATCTACCCCATTAGGTAATGGTTGACGGTAAGTAATATCCTGAACTGAAGGATTCACTTCTTTTTTTTCAATTCTATCTTTTAGATGAAGGATATCAGAACTTTGGTGAAGTTTGAACATCACCGTATCTGTTCCGTTGAATGAAAAACCGATATTTTCATCAGTAAACACGGAACCATTATAGTGCATAGTGACCAATGTATTTCTATCTGCCATGAATGATTTTTTGATACTAAACAGTGTGGGAGTGGGAGTTAGATGTGTAGTCTGCAACAATTGCATGAATAATATATAGAACAGCCGTGCATGCTGAGCTAGTTAAGGGTCGTCCAACCAAAGGACGAAGCCATGAGGAACATGTAGGGGTTCGGCCATTCCAAGGGCGAACCATTAAAGAGTGCAATTTGCATGCTGGCCACGTGTCGTTGCATGCTTCTAGGGTTTAATACATTAGGGTGCATAAGAATCAATTTAGGCTGTAGAAGAATCATAGGGTGCAGTCTAGTATTGCATGCATGTTGTTTTCCAAAGGATATTGGTGTGTATTATGTAGTAGGGTGTATCCATTTTTCTTATGAATACATTATAAACCAATATTTCAAAATCACCACTTCAGCATATATTCTTGAAAATCACTACTTCTAAACCAATATTTCAAAAAATAACTTTCTAAATCAATACTTTTAAATGGCAATGTTGTGGATGGGAGAAAATCATCGGGGAACACCGGCCAATGTTGCCGCATTTGTAAGTTTTTTTATTCACACTTGTGTTTTTTTTCTTCATCAAGTTTGTATTTATTTTTTATATATTTGAAACAGTCCGATAGCGAGAGATTTAGACTATATTCTCATGCTATCGATGCACCAAGTGACGCAATCAAATCGTTTTTGGAACGAGCGGGTTTCGCAAAAGTTGCAGAAATCTCCTCAATCAAAGTTGATTCAAAGCTTGTAATCGCTATGTTGAAGAGGTGGAAACCAGAAACACATACTTTCCATCTACCAACAGGTGAATGTACCATCACTTTGGAGGATGTGAGTATGTTATTGGGTCTTCGTGTGAATGGCAAGACCGTGAATGGTCCTACTCAGGTAGGAGGTGATGTATATATGGAACATTTAGGTATCGAACCTACAACATCCGATAAACATAAAGTGTGTGTTAAAATTGTTTGGCTACAAACTACATTAGCACGATTACGACAAATAGCAACACCATCCGATGAGGATAACATTCTCCATGCAAAAATATATATTTTACTACTCATAGCTTAAGTATTAATGCCAGACAAGAGCCATAACTATTTACATTCTTCTTAGATACCCCTAGTAGGAGATTTAGATAAATGCAATAGATATAGTTGGGGTTCTGCTTGTTTGGCTACATTATATAGGCATATGTGTAAAGCATGTATGGTAGGGGTCAAAAGTATTGGTGGATGTGTTCTACTACTAAGTGTTTGGACAGATTGGCGTATACCACTAATATCTCTAGATTCTCCCGTCAATTCACACCATCCTTATGCAACAAGGTAATTTTTTTTTACATTTTCTTTATCATTTTTTTTCCCATCCCTAAATTATTTTTATTTCTTTTAACATTGCAAGATTTGTTCGAAGAGGCATGGCTTATCAAAATAATCCTCGGCACTACGTCCGAGGATTTAGATTTGCGCTAGACAGATTAAGGGCTAACGATGTAAGTTTGTTAGCGCTACATTCTCTAAATATGTGCCACCATCTGTATTAAAACTCTAACTATTATATTTTCTGTAACAGTTTATTTGGAGGCCATACCCAAGCTACCTAGAATGCGTCCTTGAAGATAGCCAGATTTGGAGCTCTACAACTTCAATTATCAGTTTCCATATCGTTGAAATGCATCAGACTGATAGGGTCAAATTGCAGTTTGGATTTCAACAAGATATCCCTCCTCAGCCTAGATGTCTACGTGAACAACATGAGACTGATATGCCCAATACATGGGGAGATCATTGGCGCAATATAAATAAAGAAGAGAATAACGAGTGGAGAAACAGAAAAAAATTGACCCTACGAGGTAACATGGTTAACGGTAACTATGTTCATAGTACTGCATATATACAATAGTTTTTATCCATTCCATTTATGCACGCTTCTCAAGGTCAGTTCCTAGAAGACCCCCGTCAGTATGCAACGCCTTCATCACAAAAAAGATCCTCTTCGCCCATGCCTCAAGAAATGCCTCAGGTGAATCCTTCACAATTTCAAACACAGACATCTTCATTCACCCAGCCCCCACAACCCCAACCAACATATCAACGCACTCATACCACGTTCTTTGCCACCTCCTCTCAACAACCAACACCGTAACCCCTAACCCCACAAACAAACTACTACCAACAATAATATCAGGAACAAGCCACATTTCGACCTTCTTTTCAATTCACTTCGATCCCTCAGCCTAATTTTGATTTCTCTTACCCCCAACCACAACACCAAACATTTTACCCTTTAATGTCTCAACCAAGTTCATGCGGCCGCACTGACAATGTTTGTTATCCTCCCATCCAACAAAGTCCTCCAACCACCTTCACCCAACCATTCCAATCAGCCCCTAACTTTACCCTAACTGATGATCAACTCATGGAATGGTCAGGTTTTTCGGTTACTGATGTGGACATGCTTGATACATCACATCAACCTGAAAATGAAGAGTTGACTTCCGACTCTACCCCATCACCTCCAAGACAACAAACCCAAGAGTTAGGCAGGGGGAAACGTGTGAAAAAGAGTAAAATGTGTGGAACTGACGGTCATTTGCGTAGATAAAAATGATGTATTTTCTCCACTCATAAATATTAATAAAATATTCTTTATTTGTGATTTAATTTATTATTTTATATAATTATTTATTATTTTGTATTTTAAATAATATTAAAAAATAATTTAAAATAATTAAATTATTTATTTATTAATATATAATATCATTTAAATAATTTTAATATATAAAAAACAATTAATTAGATAATATGAAAAATATTTACTAATATTAAAAAATTATTTAAAATAATTAAATTATTTATTTATTAATATAAAATATTCTTTAAATAATTTAATATATAAAAAACTATTTAAAACATAAAATAATAAAATATAATATATAATTATTTCTGAAAATAAAAGAAAAACAAAAAAAAAAAGCAGCTAGTGCAGGGTCGGCCAATGGATGGCCGAACCCATGCTGCACGAAAAGGCCCTTCATAGGGCCGTCCTTCTAATGGACGAACTCACACTAAAGTTGTGACATTTTTGTAAATATTTTTTGATGTGTGACAATTTGATATATTTAATTTCAATAGATAGCATATGTGTAAAAAAAATCGCAAATTATCACCCCTTAAAATACAAAAATTGACAACACTTTAATCTTATTAGTATGCCCTCGACCCATAGAATTTTTTACACAAATGCCACACATTGAAATGAAAAATACGATATTGCCACACATTAAAAAAATTTGCAAAAATGCCACTTTTTACTATGGGTTCGTCCATTGGAAGGACGACCCAATGAAATTCCAGAAAAGGTAGTTGGGGTTCGGTCATTCATTGCCCGACCCTATACTACGTGATTTTTTTTTTTATTTTTTTTTTAATTTCAAAAATAAATATATATTATATATTATTATTTTATGCTTTAAATTGTTTTTTATATATTAGAATTATTTAAATGATATTTTATATTAACAAATAAATAATTTAATTATTTTAAATGTTTTTTTAATATTATTAAATATTCAGATTATCTAATCAATTATTTAACTAAATAATTATATAAAATAATAAATTAAATCTTAAATAAAGAAAATTTTATAAATTAAATCATAAAGGAAATCATAAATGATTAAATCATAAATTAAATAATAATTAAACCATTAAATTTTAAATTAAATAATATATAATAATTAAATTTTAGAATTATATAAAATAATAAATTAAATCATAAAGAAAATTTTATTTATGATCATAAAGGAAATTTATTTATGATCATAAATAATTTCCTTTATGATTTATGAATTTATAATCTAAAATCTCCATAGATTATAAATGTATGATCTTAAAGGAAATTTTATAAATTAAATCATAAAGGAAATCATAAATAATTAAATCATAAATTAAATAATAATTAAATCATTTAAATCATAAATTAAAATAATTAAATAATCATAAATTAAATCATAAATAAAATAATAAATTAAAATCTTATGATCATAATTTCCTTTAAGATCATACATTTATAATCTTATGATCATACATTTATAAATCTTATGATTTCCTTTAAGATCATACATTTATAAATCTTTAAGATCATAATTTCCTTTAAGATCATACATTTATAAATCTTATGATCATAATTTCCTTTAAGATCATACATTTATAATCTATGGAGATTTTAGATTATAAATTCATAAATCATAAAGGAAATTATTTATGATCATAAATAAATTTTCTTTATGATCATAAAAAAATTTCCTTTATGATTTAATTTATGATTTAATTTATTATTTTATATAATTTAAAATTTTAATTACTATATATGATTTAATCTAAAATTAATGATTTAATTATTATTTAAAATCATAAATTTATAATCTATGGGGATTTTAAGATTATAAATTCATAAATCATAAAGGAAATTATTTATGATCATAAATAAATTTCCTTTATAATCATAAATAAAATTTTCTTTATGATTTAATTTATTATTTTATATAATTCTAAAATTTAATTATTATATATTATTTAATTTAAAATTTAATGGTTTAATTATTATTTAATTTATAATTTAATCATTTATGATTTCCTTTATGATTTAATTTATAAAATTTTCTTTATTTAAGATTTAATTTATTATTTTATATAATTATTTAGTTAAATAATTGATTAGACAATCTGAATATTTAATAATATTAAAAAATATTTAAAATAATTAAATTATTTATTTGTTAATATAAAATATCATTTAAATAATTTTAATATATAAAAAATAATTTAAAACATAAAATAATAATATATAATATATATTTATTTTTGAAATTAAAAAAAAAACAAAAAAAATCACGTAGTATAGGATCGGCCAATGGATGGCCGAACTCAACTACCTTTTTTGGACTTTCATTGGGTCGTTCTTCCAATGGACGAACTCATAGTAAAAAAGTGACATTTTTGCAATTTTTTTTTCAATGTGTAGCAATATAGTATTTTCCATTTCAATGTGTGGTATTTGTGTAAAAAATTCCGACCCATATCCTCATTGATGGAATCAAGACATTCCCTCCACCAATATCCTCATTGATGAAATCAAGACATATGCTCGAGTATCAAGTACTGCTGCTACATTACTTAAGGGTCTTGATTGATTAGTTATTATTTTCTATTTTTGGGATATCTAAACTCTTTGTTCCTTTGTGACTAATAAATTAGTAAAATAAATGAAAGGCACCTACACCAATATTAGTAACAAGAAGTTATTGAAGCTCGTGAAATGAAAGCAAATGAAAGCTAAAAAGAGTTTGGAAAGAGAGCATCATGCATGGCTAGTTTGAATTAATTTTCATTGGAGACTGTTCATGTGGTCTTAGGTAAGAGACATTAATGGACAGTGACCTCACACGCATGTTTGTATATGTAGTTGGACAGAAAGCGACTTTGTCTTTTCTTTTTCAACTTCTCAGATTGTTTATGGTGAAACAAGAACAACTAATTAGTACACATGCAGTGGTCCTTTAAATAAATACTACTATTACTATATGATTCGTGCATACATAATCAAATCAATGGTAGATGTGCTTCGAAAAGTAGATGTGTGTTGAAGCTCGTGACTTTGTTTATTTCAAATTAAATATCACCGATAACTTGAGAAACTATTTTTTTTAATTCTGAATACATCCTATTAAAATGTCCTACACTCACTATATTCTTTGTTTAACAAAAAAAAATTAATATCCAACCTTGCTTAACCCATTAATTATTTCCACTATTAGTATTTGAAACTTAAGAAAAAAAACACATTCTCGAAACTTTAGTCTTCTTCACTACATTATTCTTACAATCTCACTCAAATAAAGATGATTAAAATGTATGTATAACAACTAGTGACAAGAATGAATATATATATATATATATATATATATATATATATATATATATATATATATATATATATATATATATATATATATATATATATATATATATATATATATATATATATTATTGTGAATCGGATATCTTGAAACAAAATATAAACGGTTTTTTTATGATCAAAAAACACACAAGGGTTAGGGTTAACCAAAAAAACAAGGTAAAACAACAAGGATTGATTATAAACTGTTATTCTTTCCTTTCTCTTAGAAATAAGATTGCAAATATACAAGAATAACAAAATAACCCCTCTCTTTTAAAATTAGGATTTTATCTTCCTATTTTTTTTTATACCAAGATGAGAGACTAGCATGCTATTTATAAGAAAATTAACACACTAACATAATGAGCTTTTTAACAATTACTCATTCCAAGTTAATTTAGGGTACAAACTAACTTAAACAATTGGGCTTACAAGCAAGACCTAATTCAACATGCTAACAAACCTAGCAATATTGACTAATCCATGTTAGAACAAACTTCGACTGAAACACACATGACTCGCGAACATACTTCGACCACACTAGTGTTCGATCCAATATCTCACAAATCTCCATCTTGGATCTAACTCTATAACATCAAGAAACTAGCTTTCTTCATGCAGCTTTATCAACTGCATAATGTGGAAAAACTTACAACTGGGCAACGTTTTGGTGATCATATAAGAATCATTATGATTTGTCGAAACCTTCAGCATTTGGACTTTTCCACGCTCGATTACCCCTCTGACGAAAATCTTGGACAAGTGTAATACGCTCATGATAGGCTGAATTCTTGGGCAAGTGTATTTCACTTTGACTATCACATTTAACAGTGATAACTCGACCTTGAAGTTCCAGCTCCTTTGCAAAACCTTCAAGCCATAATGCTTCCTTCACAGTTTTAGTTAGGGCGATATATTCCGCTTCAGTGGTTGATAAGGCAACGACCTTCTGAAGTGTTGCTTTCTAACTAATTGATGTCCCAAACATAGTGAACACATATCCAAAAATAGATTTTCTAGAATCTATACAACATTCATAATTAGATTCGACATATCCTTCGAGTGCTGCTTTACTATCTTCACCCAAGGCTCCATCATAAATTAAAACTCTATTCAAAGACCCAATTATGTACCTTAGAATCCAATTTAATGCTTGTTAGTGAGCCTTTCCAGGATTTGCCATGTACTTGCTTACATGACTTACTGCATATGTTATGTCTGGTCTAGTACATACCATAACATACATCAAAGAACCCACTATATTAGCATATATGATGATATTCATATAAGTTTTTTCGACATCAGTACTGGGACACTTATCTATACTCAGCTTGAATTGAGGGTTTGTCGGAGTCACAACAGGCTTTGAATTCAACATACCATACTTTTCGAGAATCTTCCGTAGGTATGCCTCTTAAGATAAGCATAATTTTGACTGCTTTCTATCTCTTCAGATGTCAATCCCAAGAATCCCGGACGTAACTCCCAGATCCTTCATGTCAAACTCTTTATTAAGTTCAACCTTCACCGTCATTACATCTTCGACATTGTTGCTTGATATTAGAATATCATCCACATACAGCAACAGAATAACAAATGAATTACTAGGTCGAAATCTGAAGTAAACATAATGGTTGAACTGACTTTTAATAAAACTTATCCATGCCATGAACTTGTCGAATCTCCTATTCCACTGTCGAGGAGATTGTTTCAGTCTATATAAAGATCTATTCAGTTTGCACACATAATCTTCCTTCCCTTTTTCGACATACCCTTTAGGTTGCCTCATAAGGATTGTTTCATCTAGATCACCATACAAGAATACAAATTTTCACATCCATCTGTTCCAGTTCAAGGTCAAACTGTGCCACTATGGCAAGTAACATTCAAATGGATATGTGCTTCACAACAGGAGAGAACACATCATTGAAGTCAACACCTTCTTTCTGAGTGAGCCCCTAGCAACCAATCTTGCCTTGTATCTCTTCAATGCCACTCCTTCAATTCCTTCCTTAACTTTGAAAATCCATTTACAGCTAACTAACCTGGCTCCAGCAGGTTTCTTGATCAGTTCCCATGTATTGTTATCATGAAGAGATTTCATCTCATCATCCATGGGCTTCAACCATTCAGTCTTCTTTCGACTCCTCATAACTTCCTTGTAGTCTCTAGGTTATTTGTCTAGAACCTCACTTGCAGAGATTAAGGCATAAGTTATAAGATCTACATACCCAAGTCTCTGAGGTGGCTTGATGACTCTCCTCGACCTGTCTCTTGTAAGCAGGTAGTCATTATTAGTCTCCTCATCTTCGACAACATCTTCTGCGTCTTCTTCAACTTCATCTGGGATATGCAATTCAACATCAACATGCTCAACCTCAACAGGAATCTCTCCCTGTTCCAGCTCTTCGTCAGTATCATCAGTTTTCTTAAAAACCATCTATGTTTCATTGAAAACTACATCTCAACTGGTGATACACCTCCTGTGACCTGGCTATAGGCACCATAGCCTATAAGCTTTGACTCCTTTAGAGTATCCCATGAACATGTATTTCAGAGCTCTAGGTTCAACCTTGTCTTGCCTAATATGAGCATAGGTCACACAACCAAATGCTCTCAGTCCGTCGAGACTAGGTAGATGTCCCGACCAAATTTCTTCAGGTGTCTTCATTCCCAAGGCAGTCGAGGGACATCTATTTATCAAATAGGCTGCTGTCGGAACAACCTCCACCCAAAACACCTTCTTCAATCCAGCACTAACCAACATGCATCTAACTCTTTCAAGGATTGTTCGATTGAATCTCTCAACTAAACCATTTTGTTGAGGAGTATCTACTACATTCTTATGCCTTGCAATCCCAGACTCAACACAGTAACTGTCGAATTCTTCTTTGCAGAACTCAAGGCTAATGTTGGTTCTCAACCTCTTAACCTTTCTTCCAGTATGAGTTTCGATCAGAACCTTCTAACTTTTGAAATTCTCACAAGTTTCATCCTTTGTCTTCTGGATGAATACCCATAGCTTTCTGGAACAGTCGTCAACAATGGATAGAAAATACCTTGAACCTGAGTGTGAAGGATTCCTTGCAGGCCCCCAAAGGTTAGCATGAATGTAATCTAGGGATCCATGTGTTCTTTGCTTGCCTTTGTTAAACTTCACCTTACAGGATTTACCAAATACACAAGATTCATAAAACCCAAACTTTTCGACTTTGTCACCTCCTAGAAGGTTCTGCTTCCCCAATTCGACCAGGCCTTTTTCGGTGACATGACCCAATCTCATGCGCCATAATTATGTCTTCGACATAGGTTTCATGGATGCAAGATTTGTTGAACCACTTACAACCTCAGCCTCAAGGGTATACAAGAATTGTTTCTTCACGCCTCTCAATACTTCCTTCGACCCCTTCATGACTCTTAGGATACTTTTCTCTCCTTTAAAAACATATCCCTTTCTGCCGAATTCACTAAGAGAAATCAATTTTCTCTTCAAATCAGGTACATACCTGACTTCAGTCAATAACCTTATTTACTCATCATGGAGCTTGAATCTTACATATCCAATACCTACATTTTTGCAAGATTTGTTGTTTCCCAGCAACACGGATCCACCATCTTGATCACATAGTTCCTCGAACAATTCTCTGTTTGGAGTCATATGCCAAGTGCAATCGGAATCCATAATCCACTTTTTTCTTGAGTCGTCACTTGAAACCACAAGAACATTAGATGAGTCAAAGTCATCTTGAACAATGGTTGCATTGCCATTATCCTTACCTCCATGATATTTCAGGCATTCAGGGCACACTTTTCTTGTGTGACCCTCCTTTTTATAGTGATAACATTGAATACCAGATATTTCGCCACTATAAGACTTCTGCCGACTTTTACCTTTCTTCTTGTCGAACTTACCATCCTTTCGCAAGAATTTTCCCTTAACAGCCAAACCTTCACCCACCGTCGAAAGTTTATGATCCTTTCATTTGTTCAAGTCCTTAGAATACAAGGTTGATTGAACTTCTTCAAAACTCAGGGACTCCCTTCCATACAAGAGAGTTTCTTTGAAGTGAACATGTGTTCTAGGAAAAGCACACAACAACAACAGTGATTGATCTTCATCATCGATCTTCACATCTATATTTTCAAGATCAAGAATCAACTTATTGAACATATCCAACTGTTCAACCAACACTTTGTCTTCACTCATCTTGAATGAATATAAAGCTTGCTTCAAGTAGAGTCGATTCACTAGAGATTTGGTCATGTACAAACTTTCAAGTTTCACTCATAACCCCGATGTTGTAGTCTCTTTTGATACCTATCGAAGAACCTTATCACCAAGGCTCAACAATATTGCGCTGTGGGCTTTCTCAATCATGGCCGTCTTTCTTTTACCTTTAACGCAACATCTATGGCTGCCTCTCCCTTCAACGCTTCCAAACAACCCTTCTGAACCAGTAGGACTTTCATCTTCAAGCGCCACAGACCAAAGTCGTTCCCTCCGGTGAACTTTTCAATCTCATACTTTGTTGAAGGCATCTTGTCCATGCTCACCGCACCAATTTTTTGTGAATCAGATGTCTTGAAACAAAATATAAACGATTTCTTTATGATCAAGAAACACACAAGGGTTAGGATTAACAAATAAAACAAGGTAAAACAACAAGGAACAACAAGGATTGGTTATAAACTGCTATTCTTTCCTTTCTCTTGGAAACAAGATTACAAGTATATAAGAATAACAAAATAACCTCTCTCTCTCTCTCTCTCTCTCTCTCTCTCTCTCTTTTTCTCTCTCTCTCTCTCTTTTTCTCTCTCTCTCTCTCTCTCTCTCTCTCTCTCTCTCTCTCTCTCTCTCTCTCTCTCTCAATTAGGATTTTATCTTCCTATTTTTTCTTATACCAAGATGAGAGACTAGCATGCTATTTATAAGAAAATTAGCACACTAACCTAATGAGCTTTTTAACAATTACCCATTACAAGCTAACTTAGGGTACAAGCTAATTTAAGCAATTGGGCTTACAAGCAAGGCCCAATTCAACATACTAACAAACGTAGCAATATTGACTAATGCATGTTAGAACAAACTTCGACTACACCACGCATTACTCGCGAACAGACTTCGATCATACTAGAGTTCGATCCAATATCTCATATATATATATATATATATATATATATATATATATATATATATATATATATATATATATATATATATATATATATATATCGATGAGATTCGTCAAATATTTTGATTTTGTCTTATGCCAATTATCATACATCGACGAGATCCACAGTGCAACAACATGAAATGTAGACCCGCCATCAAAATGCCTTTCCTGAATAAAAATTGCCATTGAGCAGTGAAGTAGAGGTCGACTGGTGATAGGATTTCTAGATCGAGAAAAGATAAACGAGCTCCGAATGCCGACCTGCTCATAATATTAGCAATCAGCATCGTTGATCGTACCCTGACATGATTCCTCATAAATGACACAAGTTCTTGCAACATAGTCCACCCTACCACTTTAGAGGAATTAGGTCTTCATCAACCAGAACTGAAACTGTATTGTGACGAATATTTGTTAGCCTTTAATGACTCGATAACTCAAGGGTGTACATGGGAGAAAGGTATCAAGGGTAAATCCTTGGAAAAATTGGACGTGGTAGCATCCTCGTTCCACCTGAAGATAACAAATCATGATATGCAAGGGAAGCCGACTATTATCAGTGTTGCTGTTAAAGAGGTAAACCATATCAAAGATGTCACCCTTGAGGACATCCTCACTTCGTTGGTAATAACGAATGAGGGTCCCGAAAATTTCAATATATTATACTTGGAAGCACACAAAGACAAAGTTAGGTTCATCCTAGATGGGAAGTTCGAGGTCATCCAACTCGATGATAATCTTGCCCGATTGATGAAGATAGGATCTGGGTTTCCCTTTAAGGTAAGATCTGCACTAGTCAAATGCCTCAGAGAAAAGGTGTAACTCTTCTCTATCACATTACACGGGATGCCCAACATCTATCCCACTGTGGCCTTTCGTCAACTAACGTCGACCTCAACACCCGTTACGTCTCCCAACGGTGAATAAGGGGGTCCCCTGAGAAAGATGAGACCACCATTAATATGGTGAAAGGCTTATTAGATGCAAGATTCATTTCTGAGGTTCAGTATACATAATGGCTTTCTACCATCCTTCTAGTGAAGAAAGCCTCGGGAAAGTGGAGGATGTGCGTGGACTACACTGATCTCAATAGAACATGCCTGAAAGACTCCTACCCGCTTCAAAAAATTTACAAACTTATAGATAATTTGGCGGGGTACATGTTTTTGTTGATGACAATTTAGGACGCGTACTAATTATTATTAAAGTAATAAAAATCTAATTTTGAATCCGTAAGGATTATGTTTTTCTAACAAAACAATCTAAATGTGTTTTGAAAGGTAAAATTGGGAGTGCACAGTTGGCTTTAATAAACAAGAAAAGTAATCTTAGATACTGTGTTTTATTTATTCATGTGTTTTATATTCTGCATCCCTATTCAATCAAGCTTAAAAACGTAGAAACCTTTGAATAACATTTGATGTCTCACCAATCCCTGTGGAGGCGATAAAAGAGAATACTTATTTTTACTTTCCGCTTTACCATAACAACTAAATAGCATTGTTGCCGGAGATTGGTGTTTAGATATTGAAAGCATCACAATAGTTTCTATCTTTTTAAGCTTTGTTTATATTGTCTATATTTTATATATTTTTGTTTCCCTTAACGTTTTATCAAGTGTTTGTTAGGGGTATCTGTCGATGAACAAATAACCCATCATAGAAGCAACAAGAAAGAGAGTTCTTTTTGGAAAAAAGCATCGAGCTAACGACGTAAAACAAGCGCTTATTAGTAGGCAACCCAACTTTTTAAGTTTTTTTATAGCTTTTCATTTAGTATTATAGTTAGTAAAGAGTGAGAGTGGATGGAAAACTTGAGAAAAGTTTCCATTTTTGAAAAAATATATTGCAACTCTGCTCGCTCAGCGCTACTAGAGGGTGCTTAACGTATTCTGCTGCACCTGTAAAAATATCTCATCCCATTTATCCACTTTCACCCAGGTCTTTTGACCCATTTTAAACTTATTTTGTTATATGTTTAGTGTTTGATTTAATTTAAAGTTGTTAAGTTAGAAAATTATTTTGTGTTTGTCCAATAAGCTTGTCTTTGATTGGCTTGAAGAGACATGGAGTGATTGTTTCAAGTTTGAATGCATCAACAAGAAAATGATATGGTAATGATAAAAGTTTGAAAGGAAGGTAATTGTTAAGGTACATGTTTAATGCTTTCTAGAACATAGCATAAATATGAAACTTATGCTTTGTATAAATATCATGCCATTCATTCCTTTGCAATGCGTCTTCATAATTGAATCACTTTAGGTCATAGCCAAATGTGAGGAAATTTTCCATTATTCACTATATGCACAGGAGACCAAAATTTCTTGTTTTAACTCGTTTGACTTACGTTTAATCTTGTATTTGTGTTGAAATGTATGAAAGCATAAAAATGATCAAGGCATTTTTTTAAATATATTTTAAGCATAACCACTTGACTAAAAGTAGCCTACCTTGTGAGTGAGCAAGAATTTGTTCAACCCCTTTGAGCTTCAGTATCAAGATCTATATCAATTTTTGAACTGTGGGATTTTTCCTTTGGGCGCAAGGAGTAGTTCATCATTGATTTTAGATTGGATTCGATTTTTTTCTTGAACCTTCAATTATGAATTGTGGTTTAAATTTTTATCTTTGCCTTAGAAAGTTTGGGAGCATTTATATTACAATGATTGGTTGTATTCAAGTTGGGGAGAAAAAGATGGGTTTCTAAGAGGTTGAGAAAGAAAGATAAAATTTTGGAAAAAGAAAGAAAAGAAAAGAAAATGAAAAGAAAAAATAAAAAGCCTCGAAAAAGAAAAAAATAGCTAACATTTTGTGCTAATAAGTTGTGTTTAAGGGTTTCATAATTGAGCAAAGAGAAAAAATGAATAAAGTTGTGAATGCTTGAGAATTTGAGAAGTAACCACTCTCATTTGTTTAGCCAATTTTTATTTCAATTACCTTGAGAAATGACCTTTCTTTGTTAACCAATCCACATTACAACCCTTGAAAGTCTTTTGTGATTTGTGCTTTTATGCTTTCAACATGAGTTTTTTTGGATGAATATATAAGTTTATCAAGATGTTAGCAATATTTTTGGGTGTGAGTCAAGTCCCTCATATTTGTTCTTCATCCATTGATGAATTTGTATGTTAGGTGTGATTCATATTTGAAAATGTGTTGCTTAAGAATTTTTTACATGTGTTTTATGCTTAGAATTTGTTTCATGATCATGGTGTCATTGTACTATAGGGGTAAGCATTACTTTCATTGTACTTTTAAAATTTGAACCATGCATTTTCTTTCGTTCTAAAAAACTTTTTTGATCATGATTTCTTGGTAGTTGTTCTTGTTTCTTCAGGTTTGTAAGATTCTTGTTTGAGGACAAACAAAGTTTTAAGTTGGGGAGAGTTTGATAAGTTCCAAATTTTGTTAAATATGTGTGTAGTTTTGTGGGACTTATTAACTTGTTTCATTTGATTTTATTAGGTAAACCTCAACTTTTGTGTACATATTATGTAGTTTGATCATTTGCAACTTATTTTGTAGGTTTGAATGCATTGGATGAGCTTTGAGCATCTAAGAACATGAGTTTTACTTCTTAAATTCAATTTTTGAAGTTTCTGATGGGGCTAAGCGCGGTCCTGGCGCGCTTAGAGAAATTGGAGGTAGTGGGAAAATTGCACTTATCGTGCTAGGAGCATACTTTGATCACACTTAGTGCAAGTTATGACAGTTTAATTTGTTTTCACTGGTCGCGTTAAGCGGGTTTTGATGGGGTTTACCGCGATTCCACTTTTGAGTTAGTATGTATTCATTTTTTCATAGAGTTTTTAGTATGGACTTGGAACCTTTTATACCCAGTTTCATCAATACCATTCTTTAGAGATAGAGGCTTAGAAAACAACAATAGAGGCGCATCTTAAAGATTTGGAGTTTGATTTGCATTAATCGGTGGGACACTGCGAGGGATGCTTGTTCATCTTCCTTATTCTCTTTGTATCTTTCTTGTCAGGGATTGTATGTAAGTTCATTTTAAAAGTATGCATTTTTATTGATCATGACGTTGTATACGATCTATTTCACGAATCTATATTGATGTCATCTTAGTTTAATTGTTTTACATTTTGATTTGAACCATTGTTGAGAAATACTCTTCAGATCTATATCTAAGATGAACATCTATTAGATTTTAAATGGTAGATATAGATTTAGATCTAACATTCACTGTGGGTATCGAATCTTAATGCTCCATACTGTTTAATATAGTGAGAGATAATCGATTAAACAAAAGGGTAGAACTCGCGACATCAGCTAGACATAGCAGTGTTGATGAGAGATACATGATGATATTGATGAATGTTTTAGGTTGTGTACAACTGATTGGTAGATTTGTGTATTTGATTGAGAGATGAAATCTAATCTTAACGAGTTCTCTCGTCTCTCAGATACTTTATTTTATTTATTCATGCGTTTTACATTCTGCATCTCTATTCAATCAAGCTTAAAAATGTAGAAACTGTTGAACATCATTTGATGTTGCACTAATCCCTGTGGAGACGATAAAAAATAATGCTTACTTTTTCTTGCCGCTTTACCGTAGCAACATCATAATGTGTACACGATTTTTCCAAGGGTTGTTTATACTTTTTTTGCCTATTTTCTTCCTATTTCTTCCTTTCTCTTCTTTCTTCATTTTCTTTGTATTTTTCTTTTAAACTTTTACATATTAAACTCTAATGATATTAAAACTTCAACTAATTCTCAAGAAAATTACGTGATGAGAGGGTGTCATAAATTATCATTCATGGATGCTTACTCCAGGTATAATTAAATATCCATGTTCGGACCCGACCAAATGCAGACATCATTCATGACCGAGCAAGACAATTCCCAATATAATGTCATACTCTTTAGGTTGAAGGATGCTCATGTGGCATGTCAAAAAATGATGAACAAGATTTTTCAAGAAGAGAAAGGGGAGATGCTAGAAGTGTACATGGATGACATGATCGTAAATTTCTGTTAAGAGGAGCTTCACGCCAACACCTCTAACGGGTGTTCAAAAGGATCTGGAAATATAATATGAGACTCAATCCATAGAAATTCACCTTCGGGGTAAGAGCTTGCAAGTTCTTAGGTTTCTACCTAACTGAGCAGGAAATCAAAGTGAACCCTGACAAACACAGAGTAGTAGTCCAAGTGAGCACTCCAACTTCAAAGAAGGAGGTCCAAAATATGAATGCTATGTTGTCCACTTTGAACATGTTCATTTTAAAATCCTCCTAGCACATGTTTTATTTTTACAGGCTGTTGAGGAAAGAGGTAAAGTTCGAATGGACACCCGACTGTGAAGAGGTATTGAATTCACTGAAGGAAACCCTAGCTACACCACTAGTACTCACTCGACCGCTCATAGGAGAAATATTGTACTCGTACCTAGTAGTCACACAGGAGGTGGTAAGTGTCATCCTAATTCGAGAATCAAACTCTAATTAGAGGCCTATATACTTCATATTGAAAGCCCTTCTAAAAGAAGAGACGTGATGCCAAAAGATAGAGAAAGTAACCCTAGCGTTGGTGACTGCATCATGTAAGCTCATAAGCAACCTTGAAATAGGTGCTTTATCGACTGGATATAGTCAGGCAATTGAAGAAGTAGGCTATTGATTTGTCGGAGTTTGAAGTATATTTCAAAGTAAGGAAAGCTTTAAAGGCTCAACTATTTGTTGACTTCTACGCCAAAATGATTATCGTCCTTCCGAAGCGAGACCACACCTGGGTAATATTCATGGACGGATCATCTAACAGTTAGGAAATTGGTGGATGCATAATTTATGAAAACGAGTTCAATATCGTGATAGAGGTTTATCTAAGATTTGAGTTCTCAACAACCAAAAAGCAAGCCAAATACTAAGAAGTAATCGCGGGAATGACCCTAGCTGAAGATATAGGGAAGAGCATGTCAAGTTGCGAACGGACTCTCAACTAGTCGTCTCTCAGATAAGAGGGGAGGTCCAAGATAAAAATCCATTATTGCAACAATACCTCAAGCTAGCTGACAATAAATTGGCGAGATTCAAAGCATTAGAAATTGCTCCTGTCCCACGGGAAGAAAACACTTGTGCCAATGTACTCTCATGATTAGCCTACACAAGGAACCCCCAGATTAATCATTCTTTCTTCCAAGAAACTTGGAAATCCCCAAGCATTTACCCCTGGAGGAAGATGATTTTGTTCGTAGACAATGATGTCCCATCTTCAAGGATGTTCTAAATTCGAGACTATATTAAATTTAGGAGTCTTCCATCAGATCCATCTGAGGATACATTAGTAAATAGAATGGAAAGTTAATATACCGTGGTTGGGGGATTTTTTTTTATCTACACCCTTATTTAAGTGCCTAGGGAAATAGGAAGGCACCTACGCACTTTCAGAAGTACATGAGGGAATAGTCAGAAAACATCTCAGAGCTAGAGAATTAACTAAAAATATTCTAAGAGTAGGATATTTCTGGCCAACCATGGTTCAAGATGCCAAGGAATATGTGAAAAATGCGACCAATGCCAGTGGCATAGGGATATCTTCAACACTTCATGCACAGAGTTACATGTTATGACATAACCCTGGTCGTTCCTGCAGTACAGACTGGATATCCTAGGTCCATTCGTGTCAGCGCATGGGTGACTCAAATACTTGATCATAATTGTAAACTACTTTACCAAATGGATCGAGGAAGAAGTGTTGGCAAACATCACAACTAAAAAATGTCTTGAAGTTCTTCAAAAGAAACATATTGGCTAGGTTTGGGGTCCCCCAATGAATTGTAATAGATGATGTAATGTAATTTATGGATAAAAAGTTTAAAAGCATATTAGAGGAATTAAAGATCAAGTAACACTTCACCTTGAGTGGAAATTAAAGAGTTAAGTTAGAGGACATATGACCCTTGTCGAAGGAGGAAAATAATAGAGCGATCAAGGAAGACATTGACCTTTTAGGAAAAAATGGATGCTAGCCGCTTATACTAGTGCCATCGTCAAGAAGATCACGACCTCCAAATATAACTGGTGTGTTTGACTGAGAGAATTTCAAGTAGGAGACTTGATACTGCAAAGAGTTGACATAGAAAGGAAGAATGCCCGAGATGGAAAGCTTGTGGCAAATTGGGAAGGACCATACCGGGTGCAGACCATCACTGAGAAAGAGGCCTACATCTTGGAGTCTTATGTAGAAGAACATAAAATAAGGACTTGGAACTCGCTAAATTAAAGTGGTATTATTGTTAAAAGGGATGTGTATCTACTTGTTCCATTATTTTTCATGTAATAGATTGACATATTGATAAATGCAATGACTATTTTTGTTATCATTCAGTCACATTTTTCTTTTGTCCTTCTTTCTTTTTAGAATACAGGAAGAGAAAATGACTATAATATCATAGTGGTATAAAGGACTTGATCCACTTGGCATGCCTATTTTGCTAGCATTTTCTGTAGATGGAGTCAATATTTTAAGTCTGCACCCTATATTATGTTTGCTCCATCCGCCCTAATTTTTTTTCTGGGCATAGATATTAACGAGACAATTATAAATTTTACAAGTTTTAGGCTTTAGGGGTGCACAGTATGTCGGGCATGCCCTACTCCACTCTCATTTTTCGCGGGCATATGTCAGAGTTTTAGGCTCGCATCTTCTACCATGCCCCCTCTGTCTCCTTTTCTGCAAGCTTTTGCAAGATGTACGTGTGTGTTTTCCACCCCTACTATAATATTATAAATTATACTAATATCAGTTAATACTTATAAAAATTATTGAACATGTCAATTAAATACATAAAATTTGTCATGCATAAAGCTTTATCAAACATTAATTTTGATGTATTTTATTGATATTTGATATATCAAATAATTCATGATTAATATAAATTTATAGAGATGATTTTTTCATAAATAAATATGTTATTATTAATAAGTGAAGTACAAGAATTACTCCAACTTTTACAAATAATAAAAGACCAAAAGGATAAAAAGATCAAACAACCCTACTGATTTTTTGAATCAGATTAACAATAGTCCATCAAAAATACTACAAGGAAAATTACATTCATCATTTTAATCAACCACTATTTCAATTCCAATTGCTACGAGAATTCCTATCTACAAAAGTGCATACTTTTAGAACTATTCCGAGAGTGTTCAATAGAATCTTAATGAAGAAAAGTTAGTTTAACACCAATAACTAGCACCAAGCTAATGTTATGATAGAAAATAAGACTTGGGATTTGGATGCAATAAAGAGATCGTTGATTAATTGACTCAAAATACAAAAGGGAGTGGGTGAATTGTAATATTTTGATTTTTAAAAATTGATTTATAAAACTTTAATTTAAAAATAATTATTTTAGAATTAAAACAAAGAAGGAATATATGTAAGTGATGCTAGCAATTGATAATGATAAGTGAAACTTAGAGACAAAAACAACAACGATCGGAATTGATAAAACAAATAAAAACACCAATTACAATATTAACACTTAAGTAAATAAATGCAGAAAATTTAAGAAGGTAAATGCTTACAAAAAATAATACACTGCAGAAAATTGAAACCAAAAAAATATGAACGGAAAACATCTGAACTGAAGTAACGACAAGATTAAATAACAATTGATCCAAGTATAAGTAGAGAATTAAAAATTCATAAAGCAATAGTGTACTAATTGTCTGGTGTGAACACTTGAGTATTTTCACAGTGTAAATTATCTGCCTATTTAACATTAGAAAACTTGAATATTAAAAACCTAAAAACTAAGCCTATATATAGTGTATTAGTTGCTAAACTATTGCAGAATTCGTGTAGAGGTTAAATGAGAAAAAAATATGGGAGTTAGAGAAGACCAAGTCATGCAGTTGTTAAATTCCTAGGGACGAAGTCCATGGAGAACGCCATGAGTTCAATATGGGAAATGTGGCTAGCAATGGGGTCATGGCGAACACCACAAGCTAAAAATGTTCACTTTTTAATTGCTTCATATTGAGGTGTCATTTTCTCTACTTTTGGTCAATTTTACTTCATTTTATCTTATGCCAACTCCTACATGGAAAGTATCTACAACACAAACAAAACACCAACGTAACATTACATACAAACATAAAATGGATAAAAGTACATGCGTATCGAGTCGAAAAATGCTATAAGTTTCATGGTTATCACTTAACTCAAAACTTACACCCAAGATTTCCACATGTTAATATGGTAACCTTAAAATTTAAAAATTATGACAAAAAAATCACATTGGAAATATGTCATTAAATGAACATTTTCAACACATAACTAGTACAACATAACTCTAAGAATAAAATTTTTACTCTCTTGACACTAAGGTAACTCTAGTAAAATAACTTCAAAGAAGAAATGATAGAACAAAAGATAGAAGAATGTTTCTATTTAAAAACTGATGTAATTTGAAATGAGGAGAAGCTTTCTTTATATAGTAAAAAACTAGCTAAAAAAGAAAATAATTCATGGACCATTTTAATGATTTAATCAATTACACCTATGTATTAATTAATTAATCAAGCTAAAATAGGAAATTTTGGAATTTATGTCACTTAATCGATTAATAGCCTCCTTAATGCATTAGGAGGTGTTACACTTTTTATTCAATCAATGATGTGAACCTCTTAATTGAATAGATGATGCGTTTTACCTTCCTAATTAATTAAAATAACTTCTAATCAAATTAAGTGCTTTCCTAAATTTATTTTAAGAAGTTTAATCCAAAGAGAAGGGGATTTATAACACTATGTGTGTGTGCGCGCGTGTGTGTGCATGCATGCATGTGTGTGTGTGTGTGTGTGAGCGCATGTATGTGTGTGTGTGTGTGTGTGCACGCGCGTGCGTGTTTGCATGTGTGTATGTGTATGTGTGTGTGCATGCGTGTGTGTGTGCTTGCACGCACATTGTCTTAGTACCTTGAGACTTACTCTTGTTTCTTTTTCAACCAAAATGATCAAAACAAGGAAAAACCCAAAGCACAAAACCAAATGAGATTTCACACTTTCACTTCTTTAATTCCACAACTTAAAGACTTTAGGATTTCACATCTTTAAATTTCATAACTTCAAGATCCTTTTCTTGACTCAACATTGACTATCACTTTAAATTTAATATTTATACATTTGATTGATGAGCCTTGTGATATCTCTTTCTTGATTAGATGCCATCATTAGCAATATTTTGAATAGTTATTATGATAAAATCCTTTTGATAGTTGTCACTAACACATTTGACTATTTTCGTCAACACAACCATTTGGCAGTTGTCATCAACATACTTGACAGTTGTCGTTATCAAAACCATTTGATTAATATTACATGCATATCACATAGAGTCACATTCTCCACATTTTTGATGATGACAACACATTTATCGTAAAGGTGGTAAGACAAAAATATATAGATAAATTACTAGGAGTGGTTAACACTTCCTAATAGATAAGAAGAGTATACTCTATTTCCTTGAGAGTATACTTCTTCTCCTTTGACATTATCAAAAAGCCAGGAAATTGAAATGATGAGTAAAAAAAACACATAAAAACCAATAATAGCTCATAGAAAATGAATGAGTTACCTGATAATGAGGTGGAAAAGTAAGTACATATGAGCATATTTAAGCAAAACATTGTTTAACATGTGACTCCACACACTAGGGGGGGGGGGAGGTGAGTTGTGGGGGTTTGGAAAATGATAGTTTAAAATAAAATTATTTTCAAAATCAGAGTTTAGAAACATTTGAATATGCATAAAAAAGTTAAGAGTTAAGGAAAGAGAGATGACACCAATGATTTATAAAGGTTTGTTCTAAAGGAAGTAACCCACTTCTCTCCCCATAAAATGATCTTGACAGTTTCCAATAAAGTTTTGGAGCTTTTAGAAGGTTAAGCTCTTAAACCCCTTATACAAGGAAAAAAAGAAGTTACAAGTTTACTTTCAACCAAACAGAGAACAATTGAATGAATTGATTAGTCTTCAAATTGAACATGAATAAAGCTTTAATCGGTTAGTCTCTAAGCTAAACTAAGATTTTTTTATAAATTTATCTCGAACCAAGGTAGATTTTTAAATTGGAAATCATCATAATCGAGCCGAGGTTTTATATCATGCTGAACACGAACTAAATCGAGATTTTACACTAGGTTGATCTCAAATCAACTAAGCTTTTACACCGGGCTGAGCTCTAAAACTGATAAGAACATTTTTCACTAATTATCTTTAAGAACCTTGAAGGAGATCTTTTATTTAAGTGGATGTACTTACAAATCAAACGGAGACTTAACACTATCCCCCCAAAAATAGATTTTAACAGGTTTATCTCCAAATCCAAACAAACACTTCCTAAGGAAGAAGGATTCATTCAAGTGGAAAAATAACTCTTGGTGAATTTATTATATTACCCCTTTCAGAATAATTCCTCACTTAAACACAAGAACCATTCTCAAAGCACTATTGCTAAATATATGTGAGAGAATTTGAAAATATTTTAGAGGGAGAAGGAGAAAGAGGAAGGTGAGATATCTCACATGTCTGGATGTTGAAAAATGAAAGAGAAAGTATCTATTTATATACCAAAGGATGTTTTAATAAAGAAAATAATCCGTGGGCAAAATTGATTACTTAATTGATTAGGGATTGAATCTAATCAATTAAGTGCCACAAATAATCTATTATTTGTGTCTACTTTGTAATGTGAAAACTAGCCTTGATCAATTTGGAAGTTCCTAATTCAATTGGCTAGGCTCCTAAACATTTTTAGGTGATTTTATTTGAAACATATAGGCTTCAAAAACATTTTTAGTGTGTGATTTATCCATATTACTTTATAAAAGCGCACTTGTGTTTTTATAAAACATTGATCATTCATACACAATTATGTGAGATTTCGCACTTTCTCTCTTTCACACTCTGAAGCTTCAACTTTCTTGCTAGATAAACCATTGAAATAAGAAATTCACTTGAATCTTCTTGGATATGAGCCTTGAGATATATTTAAGTAGGACACCATCATTGGAGGATATCTCTGGTGATCATTAAACCCTAAGTTATCAGATAGATTGATCAACTCTCTTGTGCATCTTGGACTACTTGAAAAAACTTTAGAACTTGCTTGTTTTTATGTGCCGTTGTCACCAAAGTCATATTACATCTTCATGAGTTTTCATTATTAAAACCATGATATTAACATATCTATGCATATTTTCTTAGCTTTGATTACTTCTTGATTAAACCTGCAAGCACATATTTTCACATACATAAGACCATTCTTTTTCCTATAATGGGAAACATCCATCTTTGAGACATGTTCATTTAGAGAAATTCTTTGATGACCTTTTTCATCTTTGTTGATTTAAAGCTTTATATTTCTTTTTACGTTTCATTTTTCTTATGCTTATCTATTTAAGAAAGCCTTCATTTGATTAATGAATTTGAAACCCAATCAAGTATTGGATCTCCCCAATTATAAGCATTTCAAATTCATTGTGCATCATGTAATGTCCGTTTTATTTAAATTATATTTTGTAATTAAAATTATGTGATGTTATATACTTGTATGTGATTATGTGTGTTTTATTATGTTGGGGCACCCTGTGGTAAGGGGTAGTGACCTTAGAATTAATAATTTTAAGGGTGAGGAGTGTGTGACTAATTATGTAGAACTTGATGGTGTGGTGGGAATGACTAATTGATTAATATTAGTAATATTAGATTAATATTAGTAATATTAGTTTAATATTATTAATTTTAAATAATTAGTGGATATTGTTATTATTATTTAATTGGTAGAGTTAATAATAATAATAATAATAATAATAATAATAATAATAATAGTAATAATAATAATAATATAAGAAATAGAAAAGGGGAAATTGAGAGGAATATTGATCAGTACGTGTTTTTGGGAGAAACTGAAGAAAGAACGTGAAGTGAGAGGTAGGGCAAGGGAAGAGAAATCCATTGTTGAGGAAGAAGAAATCGTTGCAAGAACTCTAAGGGAAGGTTGAGATTCTAACTAGCTAAGGGTTAGTATGATGATAATTGTGGGTAGATTCTTTCGTGTAGGTTTTGTACTTCTCCTTTTGTTCATACTTTTGAGGAAATGGTTTTGTTGAATTTGGTTGATTATGATGAATGTTGTATGTTGTTGTTGGAACTGTTGTAGTTGATAAATTGTTGCTTTGTGTTGTTGTTGAATCGATTAATTTTTGTTGCTTGTCGTTGTTGATGTTTTTGATGTGTGAAATCGAGAGTCAGATTAAGAACTATTATTTTGGGTGTTTTTGGGGAAAGAAATCGGGGTTTTTGAGTAAAACAATGTATTACACCATTTGCATGAAAAGCGGGATTTTGGGTTAGGTTAAAAAAACTTTTCGTACTGATAAGAAGCAAAAAAGTGATTTTGTTGCAGGTGTAATCGGTTACCAGATATAGGGTAATCGGTTATATTGTTCAAAATTAGTGTTTTTGGGTAAACTGTGAGGGTGTAACCAGTTACCCTGATTTAGGTAACCTGTTACACAATGTTTATTTTTGTGTTGTTTAGCTAGTTACACTGAGGCTAATTTTGAAAAAACTTTAAAAATTCATAACTTTTGTTTCGAGAGTCTGATTCGAGTGCCGTTTGAAGCGTTAGAAAGCTGGTGTGACAAACTTTAATTAAAAAAATAGTTTCAGTAGCAGAAGTTGAACGATTTTTCTGTTTGTTGATGTTGAACGCATTATTATCGTTTTGTTGTGGTGTGATATGATTTTAAATGCCTTGTGGATGCTTGCCATGTTGTATGTCGTTGTTGCTGGACTATATGGCATGTTGTTGTCGCTGGCCCATTGAGACATGTTGCATTGTTTAGATGGTCGTTGTTATTGTTGTTGTCATGCATTTCATGGTTGCATGAGTTGTGAGATAAGTCATGTGCCCATGAGTTGTGAGATAAGTCGTGTGCCCATGTGTTGTGTGAGCGTCTTATCCGAATTCTAATTGTGGAATCATATTGTTATTATTGTTGTTGAGATGATCGTGTGCCCGTGTAGGGTGTGAGCAATCACGGTGATTGGTGTGCCATGTGGGGTGTGAGCGATCACGAAAGTCATGTGCCCATGTGGGGTGTGAGTAACATTATGTAAATTTTGACGAGAAGTGTGATCCTGAGTGTCGTAACCTGAAATTTGACTTCCCTTTTTCCTTTTGCATTCGCATCATTGGCATACGCATTCTCACTTTTTCTCTGTGATTTTTGTTGCAGGAATATTCAGGTTTTCCAAGCCCGAATAATCACATCCTCTCAAAGATATCACATCACCAAAACAAACATAAAATAAAGGTTTATGTGCCTATTAATTAAAGCAAAAGGTCGAAAATCGAAACCATGGTCATAACACCATTTGTAAGCAAAATATGCAAATTTTTCCTGTGGTAACCGGTTACCACTTTGCTAGAAAAAGTAGGGTAATCGATTACCCTGTGTAAAAATGCAGTTTTTGCTATATTTTCTGTGACAGCCACTTTCACTCTACATTTTGGGGGTCTACTCTGTTCTAGCATTGTGTGGAACATTCTATACATCTCTAGATAATTCAAGACCTTTCTAAACACTTCAAGGCATTTGCTCCAATACATCAATTTGGATTAAGACCACCATGTTGCTTCATTCTCAAGCATGTGAGCTGTAACACCCTTTTCTACCTCAAAAATATAATGGCAAATTAATCATATTTATCAGAGTAATATTTTAAACACAATAAAAATCACCTCGAAGGAGCATACATTTCTCAATAATTCAAATCAAAGTCAATGCTCCGTAACAACGAGTTTTCCCAAAATTACTCAAAAATTGCTCAAATGACAGCGGAACTCAAAAGGGCAAATCCAAAGTTTTCCTTGCACAACAACATAATCAAAATAAACAAAAATCAATAAAACATGGTTTAACTCAAAGACCCCAACCCAATGTTACACTATCAGTGCAAAACCCTCTAAGTCAACCAAAATGTCAAAAACTCCAAAAACTCCTCGACGGCATCCACAACTAAACCTGGTCATCTGCATGTTACCCACGTGGAAGCAACATTCAAACAGGAAGGGTGATTAAAACGATTCATAATAATCACTATAGGAATCGATATATAAAATAGCGTCATTTTCGTATTCAATATCATCATAATCATCAAGGAAACATCAAAAAGCCATAATATTATAAATTACACCAAATTGTCACATAAATGCAAATGCAACAAGACTCATGCATGTGGTACCAATTCATCAAAATTCGATGGACACTGGGCCATCAACCCTCCATAGATCCCCATCAATAGGATCGATTCTACACAAGAACCGAAGCACAACAAAATACTTCACATCCACACAATGGGAATGAAGCCACAAGAATCAAACACTAAACTGAAGTCTAGAATGCATATGAATGCATGATACACACGTCAATATCATCCTCATAATAATCTCATTAGGTGCATCATCATTCATCAAAATAATTCATAAGAATCACGTCATCATAGAATCATCAAAACCTCATGGAAATAACATCACAAATCATCACAGTTCCTCATGGGGATTCCTCATGCAATCATGTATTAATCTCATAAGAATCACAATTATACTCATGGGTACTCATCATACAGTCATATATTAATCACATAGGAATCACAACTATACTCATAGTAATTCATCGTACATTTATTTAATCACATAGGAATCACAGTTATATTCATGGTAATTCATCAGGAAAATCCCAACATTAAAACATTAAGACATCACTGAACCAGAACATAGTTTGCGAAACTCTGCTACGTTCGCTGGCAAGTTCGTCGTGCGAGTCTGGGGCGAGTGTTCACCGTGTGAACTCGTGATTATAGCAAAACGCTGTTACACACTAGCACCAAAACCAACCCAAAAGTCCCTACGATTTCCTTCCCCAATTCCCCCAAAACATCCCTAAATCATTCCTAAGGTATTACGGCGATAAAGGTATAAAATATACGACTTATTAGGCCAATCCTGTTTCATATTTACGCCTCAAATTCCCATAAAATCCTTACAATTTTCCCACATTCATTAGAGTTCTCATAATCAATTAGCCTATATGGTTAAAACCTCAACAACAGATTTTGGCCACGAAGGCCTAATTTCCCTTACTTCCAAATCAGCCTCAAACCTATCAGACCATCAGTTCAAATCCCTCAAACTCATTAAATTCACCAGAAAGGCAACAACAATCCAATACTCAAAATCCCTAAACCCTTAAATCGGCTTTAAACACATTGAATCACATATTGAAAACAAAGAAGGCAATACTCCACATACCTTAATTGCGGACTCTAAGCCTTCCTCCTTGATTCTTGGAAACCCCGCGAAGCTTTTGCCTCAATCCACTTCCTCAGAGCTCTGGCCTCTATTTCTTCCCTTTTCACGGTCTAACAAGAATGATCCTAATTCCCTCAAAGTTCCTTTTTGTTAAACCTAACTTTGGGCCTTAAAATGGGCTTTCAAATTTCACTCTCACTAACTCCTCCTCAAATGTCCATTTTCTCCTTAATTCACTTATATTTATTTAAATTAATAATAATACCAATATATTTATATTATATACTATTATTTAAATAAATAACTCAAAACTCCATAATTCCCAATATTTCATACCAACCACCGAAAATCACCAAAAATACGAATATTCATATTTAAATAAATAAAATAAATATTCCAATAAATTTGGGGTGTTACATGAGCCCTTAGATTCAAGTTTGCATTGGGATGGTTACCAAGTCAACTACCTAACTAACTGAGTTAACCTCTAACTCAGTGAGTTGAGGCTAACTAACTCCAAGGCTAGTTCCAAGACTACATCCAAAGCTCACTCCGAACCTAGCAACTCCGAAGTAAAACTCTATATAAGCAAATGACCTTAACCATTTTTTAGACCCTTAACAATTTTTTCGCCTTCAATCATTTTCTCAATTTCCACATTCTTCACCCTCAATCATTTTCACAAATTCTCCATTGATCACTCTCAATTCTCTCACATTCTCTCTAAATTTTCTGCAACTTTTTCTCACATTCATCTCTGTCGCTACGCGAAAAATGACACTGAGTCGCCACCGAATTTTATTTATCTCAAGGAGGGAAAGGGAAATAACGATAAAACCTTTAGGGAAGGAGATTGGTCATCGCAACCAAGTTTTAGGGTTCGGGAGTCGGTTATACGAGGGGAAGGTATTAGCACCCTCTCACATCCATCGTACTCGATGGGAACCTGCTAGGTGGTTTCACTTGAATGGGTGTTTTAATCTAAGAGTTTGCTTGCTTAAGGGAAAAAGGGATTGGTTTTTTTATTAGAGTGCTCGTCAAGGATTGTGGCCCTTGTGCCTGCATATCCTCACTTAAAAGAAGTGAAGAATCAGAGCTCTGTAGTTCGGAGGCTTGTGAAATAGTTATTTGTTGGTTGATTTTATACCTTGAAATAGGGTTTTCGGATTGATGCCCTAAGGCGACAAGAAGTTTGATGAGTTGATGTTATTTTTAGGTTTTTGAGGAGAAATTGTTCTTAATTGGGATCACACTAAAGACTTTGGATAGAGATGAATATTTCGAATAACCAAGTCGAACGCCTTGTATTCAAAACATTCAGAATGAGTGTAGGAGGGTTCCATTCTCATTCCTTCTCCACCACTTTAAAGTTCATGGTATATGACTCCAATTGTATTTTTATTGTGTTTTGGATTTTTTTATGAGAAAAAATACCACTTGATGTTGGATCAAGGGTTTTATTGTTTGTAAAAATATTTGAAGTGATGCGAACAAGGTCGATGGCGAACGCACAAGGCGGTCGACTTACAAGGGTGAAAATGGCTTGATAAAATCGAGAGTTTATATTTGAAAATAGTTTTTAGAACCAAAAGTAAAAAATGACCACAAACATCCGCATATAAAAGTCGTGCAACCACATTAGGTTAGTTGACACAAGACATGAAAAAACAGAAGAAAAAAAATATTTGGGAAAAAACTAGAAAAACTAAGGGAAGTTCGCTAGGAAAAGGCTGTAGCGAAGCTGCCAAGAAACAACAAGAAGTTCGCTAGGCAAACTTCCCAACGAACGCAAACAGTGGCAAAAGGAGGCAAAGTTCACTAGGCGATCCCTAGCGAACGAAAATAGGGGCGAAAGGGGGCAAAGTTCGCTAGGCGAAGGTGCCAGCGAACATGATAGAAAAAAAACACCAAGAAGTTTGCTAGACGAACTTCATGTTATTTTGCCCAGAATGTGCCTTTTTTATAGAAACAAAGGGAAAACAGGGCAAAGTTCACTAGGCGAACTTGCCAGCGAACATGACAGTAAAGATGAGTATTTTTCAACTCATCTTACTATGTCAACTACACTATGTTCTTTCTCTTTTCTTTGTTCTTTTACAACATTTCTTGGTCATATTTGAGACCATATTACAGTTATACAACACAAGAAAAACACATGAAAATAAACATACAAAAATGTAAACAAGATAAGGGTTTGAAGAGAAGGATACCCAAGAGATACTACCCTCATTCACCAATGGCCTTTGATGGATGTGCTTCTATGGTCCACCTCCTACTTCTGGTTTTTTTGTTCCTCTCTTGTTCTCTCAAGGTTTCCTTTTCAAACTCTTTTTTCTATTTTTTCTCTGACTCTCTTTTTCTGATTTTTCCTCAATGTTTCTTGCTCTCAATCTCTCTATGTGTCAATGTATAGTGAATCCTCTTTTTCTACTGCTGTTACTTTTCTTTTATACCCAAAGCATTATGGTTTGCACATGTCTTTAAACTTCAGAATTTCTCCACTTAGAAAATGTCCAATGCCACTTTTTTGGTGCACCCTTTTCCTCTAGAAATCTTACTTTTCTGCTGCATTTTTGCTGTTGGACCAAAGCAATGGGTTTTGCACATGCTTCAAGTTTCAGAATTTCCATACTTGGAAAGGCTTATTGTTGCACCCTAAAATTTGCTCAACCTATTTCACTTGGTTTATGTTTCAATTGCATTAGCATTTACATATAGAGTCATGTACATAGTCTAATCATCTGCATGGCATAGCATAGCAAGTCATCCAACAAGGGACCAAACACTATTCTCATCTCTATGAGCCTATCAAGAGGTTATTTTTCAAGTTCAAGCATATCCAAGTCATCAGAAAAGAAATTGAAACCTAAGAAGTCAGTGGATCAAGCAGTGCATCTATCTCCTATCTAAGGGTATCTGAAGATCATCAAAGAAGTTATGAGCTGTGGATTGAGCAGGGAGAGTATATAGACATCATGGGAGACTTAGAAAGTCATTTGGAGAAGGAGGCAAGTCATTGATGTGATCACAAGAGTTGCAGTTGAAGACAGTCAACTAGGGTTTCATCTGGGGTCAACTCTAGGTCAATTGATTGATTGAAAGGCATCAAGGTCTATTGGAGAGATGTGGGGTTCATCATTTGACATGTAGAGAAGGATATGGTGATGTGCCAAGAAGAATTCAAGAGAAATCAAGGAGAAGAGGAGTTTCTAAATTAGGGTTTCTGTGTAAAATCCCCTAGTTTGGGTCAAACTTCCAGGCAATATAAGTCAAAATGCAAGCTTCAAATGGATCCTTGGCCAGCATGAAACTTGTAGAGGATATCAAGACCTTTAATTTGAGTGGTGGAAGACATCAAGGAGATTTATAGAACTCAAGTTATGGTCCTTGCAAGTTACAGGTCATCTGAGGTGTCTGAAATTTTGTCTGTGAAAGTTACTTGTCTTCCAAGCCACTTTTACCCCTCAAGTAGGTTTCAAATGAATTTCTGGCCAACATAAGAGTTGTTCCTAATTGTCTTAGCTTTCTATAATGGTATGGTATGCCTTCATATGATTTGTGGAACTCTACTTATGGTCTTGGCAAGCAAAGGGTATTTTGGTTATTTGAGAATTACAGGTCATTTCAAACCTATGCCCAAAACTCATACAAGGAAGCTTCAAATGAAAAACTTCACAACATCAAACTTGCTCCAAATGACATTTTGAGTCTAGAAAAGTGACCATGAAAGATTGGAAAGGCTCATAGCTCAAGGTTTCAAATTTGGTGAATTTAATGAATAAAAAATGACCTAAAATTGAGATTTTTCATAATTTGGCCAAATGGGATGAAATTATAGGTCATTTTGATTGGAAAAAATGTTTTAAGAATATTGGAAAAAGTGGATTTTTGAGTTTGGTTCAAGATTTGAAAGTTATGCTTGGTTACTTACAAAAGAAATTACATAATCCAAATCCAAGGGAAAGTGTGCATGGGAAGTTTCTACAAAGATCTAGAGGTTTCTATTTCCATCTATATATTGAATTGAATAGCTTCATGCCATGGTTGGTGATTCATTTTGTGCATGATACCAAGTTTCACATCATTCTTCCATTTTGCAAAACTCTCTCAAACTTCATCAAATCTTCATCAACTTCCATATTTCTTGATCTCATCATCATCTAGATCATTCAAGGATCAAAATTCACACAAGAATTTGGTTGAATTGAAGAGAACCCGTGCTATCCAATTCCATCATCCAAGGTGCAAGAAATTTGGGATTGCAAGATTCAAGAGGCTTGAACAAGAACTTTTGCATACAGAACTCAGAATCAAGTTCACTGATCCAATCTAGATCATTGCAAGCATTGGATTTGAAGAATTCAGCACCTGTTTTCATCATTTACACCAGGTTGGTAATCCATTCGAATTGCTTGATTTAGTCAGCATGTTAGAGAATTTTAGGGTTAGAACTGTTAGGATAGGTTAGATGATTAATTTTGGTGAGTTTGAGAAGGTTTCATGGAGGTTGCCATTGGAGTGCACAATCTGTTGAGGTTTATAACATCAAGAATATTGCACTATAATCTTGGATCAATAGTTCAGATTAATCAGCATAAGGTGTAGATCATGTTAGGGTAGAAATTAGCAAGAATTCTCATGGTTGATGACAATGCATAATGGTGGAACCAGAACTTTCTACCTATCGGGTTTGGAGTTTGGTTGAGTTTTAGAAAGAACTAATGGCATGGCTGTGTAGAGGGGAAGAAGTAGATCACTTTTGGTTTTTACATCGTGTGAATTCATGGAGAATCGAGGGAGAACAGAATGGTTGAAGATGCGTGCATGGTGAGGTTTTTTTCTGAATCTAGGGTTTCTTGAGGTAGACGATGATGCATTGCCGTTGGATGATCATGTTGACTTGGACTCAGAACTAAATCTAATGGCCAGCGTTCAATTGGAAAACGGAGGGAAATCCCAAAGGCGCTACACACCGTTTCATTAATATCCTCAGACTGGGCTTTGATTCCCTTGCTAATGCCACCCCCAAACGCAGGCCCAATTCATTTTGAACTAAAATCTTTGCTATATGCACCGTTTCCTTTTTTTTTTTAATTTTTGTTGTGTTTTCTGTTTGATTGGGCTCAGACGCACATTGCTAGGCGCGCCCCCCAGTCTGGGCCCATTCCCTTGTTTTAACTAGATTAACTTACTCATTGCACCCCTGATCCAATTAATTCCATATTAATTTCTTTTAATTTCTTTTAATTCTTCAAAAAATCATAAATAATTGAAAATTGCATATTTTTAATTGGTTGTTTTTGCATATTTCTCATATTTTGGTTAAGAAAATTGTCATACAAAAAAATTCCAATTTCATTTTATTTTTATATTTTAGTATATTTTTATTTCAAATAGGATTAAATAATGTTTAGTTTAATGCATGAATTTGTTGATTTTAGTTTAAATAGATGCTTTAACATTTTTGATCCATTCTTTTTAGGTTGATTAGCTTAGACCTTTATCTTGTATATAAAATTTAATTCATAATTTTAGAACTTAATTTTAGATGATTTATTTAGGTGTGAATAACATGATCAAAACTAGGGTTTAGGAGATAACATAGGTGAATTAAATCATTTCCTTTAGGAGTTGTAGTTTGAATCTTTGGGGTATGGGACTATAGGGATTATGGGTAGTTAATAGATCCCTTAGAAATTGCTAGGTTTCCCCTATTCAGCTATTACTATCAGTATACTGTCTGTACTTGCTTGACTGTGTGGTGTGCCCTCTCTAGGGTTATTTCATTTGTCTGTGTGGGGTATTGGGTTTGCTTGGGGATGGGGAGAGCTGAAGACTGTGTTGATGAAGGCCATTGGAGATCAAGAGAATGAAGTTCAACTTCCAGAATTGATGAGGAGTATCCCTTGCTGGCAGCTGTTGAGGGAATGTAGGGTTTAGGAGCTAGGCAGAGCTCTAGGGTAGAAAACTTGATTCACAAACATGGAAGGTCTTGTTTGCCTCCATCCTTTCTCTATGATTCAAAGTCTCTTTCAAATATCCACCTCCTTCCTTTGGAAGGATTAGTGAATGTATTTGAAAGATAGAACTTTTGAGAGAAAATTGTCTGTATAATGTTAACAGTTAATGAGCCACCCTTGGTAGGCAGTTTACTGTTTAACATTCATTTCATCTTGTTGACTGATATTCCTCTTGGAGATTGAGACTTGAAGAAAAGCCATTGCAGATGGAAGACTGAGGACAGAGACCTTGCTTGAAGGCTGTGAAGATAAAGACTGAGGCTTGCTTGAAGCTTGTAGCTGTTGGGAGATGACTTGAAGACAGATGTTGATGCAGAGCTGTTGTGGCTGTTTATTTTAGATGTTTAATTTCTGATGTATTGATTGGTTTTCCCTGACTGTATTGTTTGCTGTTTACCCTGTTAGGTTGAAAGTGAATTCTTTTCACTTTTGCCTGTTGTTTTCTAGGTTCGAGGTTGAGTGGGACTCCCTTGCCTCGCTTGTATTGTTGCATCCATGCATTTTACTGCTTTATTGTATATATGCTATTGTTTCTGTTTCTGTCTATTCCCTTAGGATCTCTGTTTCTCTCTGTGCAAGAGAGGAACATGATAGACATTAGGTCTTAACCCATGCATGATAACATTAGGTTAGTCTAATTCCCCTCGCAACCGTAGGTTAGAGTTCTGTCTCTTCTTTCTTAAAACAAACAGAAAAACACAATAAGATTTCAAACACAATAAAAGACACTTCTTCCGTAAAAGAATGTGAACTCATCAAAGCGTCATTTTTGTCCGCTTGGACTGTTAATCAGAAAAAACCTTTTTCAGAAGGAATAAAAACAATCAAGACAGACTGGTGTCGTACGTGGCCCGAACTACGTTTGCTCTGATCTTTCATGCTGTGTGAAAGTACGTAGGCATAGGATGCGATATCCTAGCGAGCAACCTTCCCCTCCTTTCCCGTAGGTAGGCGAACTACGTTGACTCTGATTTCTCGTTCCAGACGGGAATACGTAGGCATAAAGTGCGATACTTTGCCGAGTCATTTTATTTTCTTTTAACCCCTGACCTGTAGAGTAGATAGAATAACAATCCATACCCGAAAACAAGCGTGGATCCCGTCGAGTACGACGGACGTGAGGGGTGCTAATACCTTCCCCTTGCGTAACCGACTCCCGAACCCAGGTTTTGGTTGCGACGACCATACCTTTCCCCGTTTTGCGGTAGGTTTACCTCGAGCGTTTCCTTTCCCTCCGTTGGGATAAATAACGCACGGTGGCGACTCTTCTGTTCAGCCGGCGCCGATTTTCGCAGTAGCGACACTTATTACCACTTTCTTGGTGTAGCCCCATTTCTTTCCATTTCTAGCATGCTGCTTTTTTGCTTTTGCTGCTGCACTGTCTTTTTTGCTGCCCTTTTTGCACTACTCTCCTTTGTTCACTTATTCTTGGTCTGTCCTTGTGGTCCATGCTTCTACATTTGACAGCATTTTCAAAAATCTGAATTTTGGTATGCATGTGAGCCAACATGAACTAGTTCCTTAAGTTTGTGACATGGTTTGTTTGGTTGGGAATTAGTTGGTCATGGGGGTTGTTTTGGATCAATTTTAAAATGCTCCAATGTTGAATTAAGCCTTAATTATTTTCCTTGGATATTTGTGGGTTATGAATTATATGTAGCAAAGGGAAATTTGATGAGGCATGAAGGGTACCATAACATGAAATTAGTTAGAAACTTGAATTAAGATTAGAAATAACTTAATTTTCTAAGCATTGCTTAGATTTGGAAAATTTTACAACGAATGTGACATTCTTGCAAATGTCATGAAATTTCTCTTTGTAAGATTCTTGAATCTAATCTTGAATTCATGAATTTTGGATTTGGAAAAATGGGTCTCCCTTATGCCATTGAATTTGAAATGAATGAAGTCTTGAATCATGAACTTGTGATCTTGACTCATGCTTTGCAAATTTGAACTTCAGTTGATCAAGAATTTGAAACAATATTGGATGAAGTAATCTTGAATTAGGCCTTGCATTTCATGTTCATTAGAAATATTGATCTTGAATATCCTAATATTTTTCAAGTAACTTCTTCTTGAAGGAACCTACATGAATAGACTTTCCAACTTGAACCAAACCTTAGATGATGAACATTTTCTTCCATGTAGCCCATGATAAGCAATTTATCTTATTTGGAATGAAAAACAACGAACCGAACCAATCCTTACCTTATGAACCCACATGCGCGGTATGCAATAGAACAATGCATGATATGACGAATGTGGGGTATGAAAGGCTAAAGGTGAAAATGAGTGTGTGACAATCTCCATCATCTTCCCAAAACCTCACAAAAGCTTAATTTCTACCATTAGAGTGTAACAATCTTCACGTCGAAATTGTTATTCTCTTGAGCTAAACCTCATTCCACCATATTCCCACTTGGATTTCTGGATTTACAGTAGCTTCTTCTCCAATTCAAGTACTCATCTCAAGCTTCTTCGATGCAAATCGGTATTCGAAGCATTTATCGTATTTTTATCGATTTTGCTACGATTTAATCTCAAGCTTGGAATTCTCTGGTTTTCTTTGCTTATTCTCATCAGATATCAATAACAACAATCACCAGGGCAATCCTCCGCCTTATAGGTTGGTAATTCGCACTTGATTTACTGTTTTGATCACTTTTGTGCGTTTGCGATGTAGTTTGATCATTTTTCGGTGTTGATTGATCATGTGATTGTTTGATCTTTGATCTTCATATTTAATGCTTTCAATTGATGTTTAATTGATGCCTAAGTGATTTTGAACTTCATTTTTTGTGCTCAAATGTTAATCATAGCATGTGAATGATTGGATAAGTGTTTTGGCTGCTGAAAGTGTTTTTTTAAAAGCTGCTTTTTTTACCACTGTTACAGTGTTAACTGATTATCTATATATGGTAATCGGTTACCCTGCACAATTTTCACGTGTTCTTGCAATTTTTGAGCAGGTAGCCGATTACCTGCATGTGGTAATCGATTACCATTGTAACAAAATGCCACTTTTGTCTATTTTCAAGCTTGTTTGTTATTCTTTCCTCATGTAACTTCCATGGCTTGATATGCTTGATATTTGTGGATGTTTTATGAGTTTTTTTAACTTCTGTATGAAGCATGTATCCAAACTTTCAATGTGTGATTTTTCGATTCTCGATTCTTTGCATTTTTGACATTGTATGATCATGATCATTCTTGCACATTCTTTGATCACATGCTACATGATTTGTGATGCATACTAAATCACATTTGGTACTGTTTTACTCTTCCATTCATGTTTTCACTAAGTTTGTTCCTCTTTGGAATGAACTTAATCTTGTATAATCAATAATTCATCCTTTGCTTCAATGATTTTCATCCCTTTGGAAAATTGTTAGCATATTCCCCTTTTGATTGATTAATCAAAACTTTTTTTCTATTAGTCGGTCCTTCCTTTTTCTTCTCCTTTGGATCTTCTAAAGCTTTATCCTTTCTTTTCTCCCGTGGAGTTGAAGATTCGCAACGCATTAGTGCACTGTACAAACTCGACGTCGTTGTGTTGTTCGTTCGTTTCTTGCACCGCACTTTGGTGTTAGAGAAGGAATAAGAGTGGAAAATTCCTACACTCATTCTGACTACTTTGGGTAGGGAACAAATGACCATGTGCCTGGAATAGTCTCCTCTATCTCCTTACTGTGGTATCCATGTTTCTCCAGTCGAGTCGATCCTTGATCACTTGCACCCTTATCTCTTATTTGGAAGTGACTCTCACCTTTCAATTCAACACTCTTTTCTCTTTAGGCCAATCCATTCTTGGTTCACCCAGAGTCTTGTAGTAAGTTCTTTCCTTGGTCGATCAACCATTCTTCGGTTAAAACCAATTCTCTTCTTCCTCGGCGAAGTCAATCTTTCTTCTTCAATTTACACAGTCTTCCTGTTCCAACCTAATCCCCGTCGGAGTCCACAACCTTCTCTTGGTTCTCTCTCCTTCTTGTTTGGTTAATCATTTCCTGTCAGTTAAACACCAATCACCTTTTTTTTCAGTTAACCACAGTCTGTCTGCTAAGATACTGAGTTTCTTTTGAGTTAATCACCTTCTTTTGGTTAATCCCTCGTTCTTTTTGGTTAATCACAGTCTGTATGTTAATACAAAATCTTCTTTGGGTTAATAGCCTTCTTCTGGCTAATTACCCGACCTTTGGTTGATCACGGTCTGCCCATTAAAACCAGATTTTCTTTGGGTTAATCACTTGCCTTTTGGTCAATCACAGTCCTCCTGTTCGAACCAATCAACCTTTTTCTCAGTTAAACACATCCTGTTTGTTAAGATACTGAGTTTCTTTTGAGTTAATCACCTTCTTTTGGTTAATCACTCATTCTTTTCGGTTAATCACAATCCGTCTGTTAAGCACCGAACCCCATGCAGTTAGCAACCTTTCTTTGGTTCAAATACTGCCAGCTTTGAGTTAGTAACCTTTATTCTGTTTGAATACCCTTTCCTTTGGTCAAGTGTTGTTTTTTCAGTCAATCCACCATTCTTTAGGGTCACAACCTTCGCTTGATTCCACACCCGTTCTTTGGGTCATAAACTTCGCTTGTTTCCACACCCGTTCTTTGGGTCACAACCTTCGCTTGGTTCTGCACCCGTTCTTTGGGTCATAACCTTCGCTTGGTTCCATACCCGTTCTTTGGGTCGCAACCTTTGCTTGGTTCCACACTCGTTTGTTGGTTAATCACCATTTATCGGTTAAAACCAGCTCCTTTCTCCTTCCGGTTAATATAAAAACTTACCCTCAGAGTCAAACACCCCCCATTTGGTTCAGTACTATCTTTCTCTTAGTTCGTCGCAGTCCATCTGTTGACACCAACCTTTTTGCTCTCTCCACAGAGTCTTTTTTTCTTATCTTTCTTCGGTTAATCACTGCTTGCCAGTTAATGCACATGATCCCAGGTGGATCTTACCTTTATTTTGATTCTTATCCTTTACTCCTTTATTCTCTTGGCTTTGTCGCCATTCTTTTGTTTTCTCCCCAGCGGAGTCATCTCTTTTCTTCTGCATTCCCTGACAAAGTTCTTGCCTCGCTTCTTTGTTCCTCACCAGAGTTTTCTTTCGTCTTCTTTCTTGGTTTTGACACCATTTCTCTTGCATTCCCCAATAGGGTCTTTCTTTCCCCTTTTCATTCTTGGTTTTGACATCGTCTCATTCCCTTTTCTTTTTCAGCGTTAGTTCCCCGAACTACGTAGGCTCTGATTTCCTCATTGCACTATGAGGGCACGTAGGCACAAGATTGTGAAATCTTGGCGAGCCACCTTCCTCCGTCTTCTTCTTCTTCTGTCTCTCTGGTCCGTCCAGATCCTCTTCTTTCTTCCTTGGTTCCTTGAACTATGGAGCTCTGACTTCCTCATGGCACTATGAGGGTACGTAGGAACGAGGGTCCAATCCTCCGCGAGCATTTTCTTTCTTTTCCTTCTTTTCTTTCTCTTTCTCTCTCTCTCTCTCTCTCTCTCTCTCTCTCTCTCTCTCTCTCTCTCTCTCTCTCTCTCTCTCTCTCTCTCTCTCTCTCTCTCTCTCTCTCTCTCTCTCTCTCTCTCTCTCTCTCTCTCTCTCTCTCTCTCTCTCTCTCTCTCTCTCTCTCTCTCTCTATCTATCTATCTATCTATCTATCTATCTATCTATCTATCTATCTATCTATCTATCTATCTATCTATCTATCTATCTATCTATCTATCTATCTATCTATCTATCTATCTATCTATCTATCTATCTATCTATCTATCTATCTATCTATCTATCTATCTCTCTTAACTAGAAGCCTTTAGATAGATAACCCATCCAAGCCTAGAAGTAAGCGAAATGGTTCCCGTCGAGTACGACGGATGCTTAAGGTGCTAGTACCTTCCTTTCACATAATCGACCCCCTTTCTCGTTTCTCTTCCGTTGGGTTTTATCGATATTTTCCATGTCCTTTAGGACTAAATAAAGTTCGGTGGCGACTTTGTTGTATCTTTGAGTGTGCGATTCACTCAGGTATAATCCTGCTAGCTTCACTGAGATAGGGATAAGATTCTGAAATAGGAATCGATGGTACAACATGCATTGAGTCTGACTGTGAGTCTCATTGCATCGCTTATTGGTTGCATATGTTGTTGTGTTGAATGTTTTAGTTGTATATTGGATGTTTTTGTTGTTGTATGTTGTATGTTGTTGTATGTTGAATAGTTGTTGTTGTTGTGTTGGTTGTATGAAATTGGTGATGTGTATGAAATAATCTAATGCTTGCTTAATTATCATGCTTTCCTTTATCTATTTATGATATCTCACCCCTTCTATTTGAATGTTTCTTTACATGAGCATCATGCAAATAACTCGCAGTAGAGGAGTTAAAGTAAGTAAAAGATGAAGTCTTCTATTTTCCCTTTAGTATCGATGGTTGCTCGGATGTGTAACACCGGGGTCAGAGAACGTTGTGTTATGTTGATTTTGATGGAGATTTTCGGATATCTCTAGAATAATGGTTGTTTATGTTATTTTGAAGAATAATTATGCTTTGAATAACTGTTTATGTTGATGCTTCTATTATTTCAATAAAATTTTGAAATTAAGACATATAAGCATCTGTTTGTGTTGAATTATATGACATCCTGAATATATTTGATGTAATTACTCTGATTTATGTTTTAATTTTGCGGGGTATATTTGGGTGTTACACATCATATAAAAATCCTAATTAAGGGACTTTCGAGTTGTGGATCCCTTATAACATTTTGATATGATGATCTTTTATTTTCCTCCATTCTTGGAGTAAATCCTGATGGTAATTTGCTTGTTTCTTTGTTTTGATTTATTTAAGCTTGATTTTTGTTTAGGTTTTGGTATTTTTCTTGATTAATATCTTTATTTTGATCTTGATCTTTGTCTTTCAGAAGAGTGTTCTTTAAAATACCTACACAATCAAATACTTCTACCTCTACCAGTATGGGGATAGTTTCGTTAAAGAAAAAGTGTATGAATTCATCTATAGTCATGGTATTTCCGAAAATGCTTTAATAGAGGAAAAATTATTTTGGAGTTTTAAAGACTTGGCATAGAGATAAATTAGACGACACTTCATTAACTTTTTTCACATCACCTATGGAATACTAAGTAAATTGTGTTATAAAAAAATCAATAATTAGAACAACTCAAAGGTATGATTAAGGTTCTAACTAATAGTTCCATATCCAACATATTTACATTTGTTGTTACCATATGAAACCTTCCTCATCGTAGGATTAAAATAAGAGAACATGTTTATATCTTCGTTCATATATGATTTGAACAACCACTATAAATATGACATTTTGAGTTTGATTTATCAAGCATATCTGCATTACAATTTAGCTTTTTGACATTTGGTACCCAAATATTTTTTAGTCCTTTTGCATTAGGGAAATGCATATTATTTATAGGTTTCTGACTAGAATTATGATCATTGAAGTAAGAAAAAACATGCATATTTCTCATTATAGTTTCAAGATATTTTTTATAAAAATGAAAAGGAGGATGGACATTTTTACCATCATGACTTTTCTTAACATTATTTTTTGGTTCATAACCTAGATTGACTTTGTTGTAAGATGCTCATGATGAGGAGAAGAAGGGAAGATTTTTGAATTAAAATATTTTATTTCTCTTTAAGACTATATATTTCTTAAAGAAAACTTTTGATTATCTTTTTCAGGGGAAAATATATTAGTCTTAGAGGTGGAAATAAAGTGTTTTAAGATATTTTAATTTACTTGAGTCCTTATCTAACTTTTTACGTATGCAAAATAACTCATTATAAGTAAATTTAGAAGTTATATTATTTACCTTATTTTCTTATTGGATTTTCATGGTGACTTTGGGCTGCCGAATATGGTTTAAACATTCTTCCAAATTGATCTCTATGGATTTTGATTTCAATTACTTTTTTGGTTGACTTCAAGTATATTCCTACAATCGTTGTATTCAAGTAGAGTTCTTTCATAAGATTTGGAAGCATTCGATCAAGTACCTTAGTAAAGAACTCTCTCAACGATCCTTGACATATGTGGATGTAGGTTTTATAGCTTATGAGGAAGCTTTCCTTCATAAAATATGGTTGAATCACTCTCCAGTTGTTCACTATCTTTCTTTCTTGAGTTCTTATGCCCTCTACCAAAACTTTTCTTGACGATGTGTCTTCAAATTGACGGTATTTTAATGAGGCCATGATGATACTTACGGTGAAGAGAGAGACTCACACAAGAACTTTTGGAAATTTTAGGCGTGTGAAACTTGCATAATATCAACGAGGATTATGTCCAATAAAGATTAGAACAAAATATTACCAAATTAGCTTATCTAATCTATTAGATTAAAGCTCTAATCGATTATATCCTAATATTTTTAAGGATATCGTGAATTTTCCATTAATGCACATATTTGATTGACTTGGAGGAAAAGTTTGCATCCGATTTGATTTGAAATTTGCACTAGGAAACCCAATCGATTCGCTTTCAGCCTCCCTGATGCTTTTTGGGCCTTGGGCTGGATTCTGCTTTGGCTCTCATACTTTTGCACCCATGTTCATTTTGTTTACACCTATTTTCTTACCAAAAGCTAAGAAGTTCATTTAGTTGGTTATTAAAAAAAATTTAAATGAATGAGAAAATATGAAACACACTTATTTAAAGGGTTAATAAGAGATTTTTGATTATTTAATATATAATAGTGTATTACCTTGATTACCAAGTAACCTTAACAAAAGTACCCCTTTTCGAGGGAACACCAACATAATGTGTCATGTCCTTCTCTATGGATCATTAGACACAATAGTTGGTTAAAATACGAGATAAATATGTCACCACAGACTTATCTTTTCAACCTACTAAGAGGTTAGTAGATCATCATAGATCAAAGATTTTGACACCATCCTCAACAAAAAACTTGCTTTGATCGTGATCAATGATATACACCATTAGCTAGTATCCTTGTATCATATACTTCAATTTGAACTACTGTATACTCGAAACTATATTCATTACTTTGCACAACTTCTTTTAATAAACACTAAGGACTCATGAAAGCTACAAAACATCCCTACAAAATATACTAAGGTTTCACCTTTGGTATTTAGATTTTCTTGGATCTCGGTGCATTAGTGGTTCTAAGAGGTCTAAAGTTATTTCCTTTAGACCTTTTTACTTTATCAAAATAAAACGGCTCTAAATTTCCAAATATATTGCAGTAATAACATTTATAAACGAGTCGATTCACTTTCTTCCTATTTAATTCTTTACTATGTATTATACCAAACTTAAACCTTAATCCAATTTTATTTAAGGAAGGCCTTTGACTTGATAAGATTAAGTCAAGATTTTATTTACCCTTAGAAAATTTACTTAGGGTTTCATGCAAATATATTACTTCCTTTTTCATCGAGATACAAGCCTCACACATTCCATCTTGGTTTCTAATATTAGTTTTTTTTCTCGTGTTTAAGAGTTTCATTACATTTTTCTATAAACACAAGATAATCATTAAGTTCTAATTTAAGCTTCTTAATATTATCATTTTTGTTAATTAACTTAACACTTAATTTAAATAGATGCTTGTATGATAACTTTGTTACCTCATGGTCATCTTCTTCTTGAGATACTTTCAAACAAACAACATCTTCTGACAAATATTCTTCGAAGGTTCAACCTAAGTTTGAGTATTCATTATTTGTATACATTTTATCCTCTTTTCTTGAAGATTTCACTAAATGAGGCTGATAAGTGCTAGATTTATGTTAAATACGTCAGCACTTATTGACTTATTTTCTGAAGCAATTAATACAAAAGCCTTCGATCTATATATGAAAAGTATGAAAAAACTTGTTTGGACTTTTCTTGCATGCATTAATAAAAAAGGTGAAAAGAACTAGAAAACCATGTTTCAACATGCAGAAACTAGGCCAAAGCAAAACCCTGGAAAAACAAGGTTCACTAGGCCTAGCATAAGCGTGCTAGGCGCAAGATGGCATGGCCAAAGGGCATATAAAGTTATAACTACTTTGTAGTGAAGAAAGAGTTAGCTTGTTAGTTGAAGGGGTGGTACGTTGGGTGAGCAAAGATGGTCAAGGACACATAGCAGACATGCAATCATTTCTTACCGAGGAAGAAAAATGGTTGCACAGAGTAGGTGTGCTAGGCACAAGAATCCCTGAATTTTTGTCTATAAATGTTGGGTAGAATTGGCAGAGTAGAGTAGGCGTGCTAGGCACAGAGTAGGAGTGAAGGCGGAAGCATTGATCATGTGATAAGACATATTACAATTCTAAGATCAACTTCTCAGAGTTAGTTGGTTATACACTGAAACTTTGTTCTCCTTCTAGAACGATGTCAAACAAAATGTACCGAAAAATGTGTATGACAAGATTAAAACTAAAACATATAAAAAGAAATTAAAGTAAAGTGACCACAAAAATTTGGTAACCCATCTTAGTGCAATGTCACCTACGTCTAGAGGGAGTTAACCTAAGAAACAAAATCCACTCTTAATAGTAAAAGTACAAATTGGTCTTAGATGAACTCTTTTAGTTCAGTTCCTTTTTTCTTAATACTACTCATGAATTTTTATTTAGGACTCTCCATAAATATGAGACCTCTCTCAACTTTTCTCAACCACCATCCCTAGTGTTTAAAAAATTATACAATAGTTTGAATGATGAAACTATTACAACTCAAAAACAAACTTTGTTCCTTTGTATAAGAATGATTCAAATGAATAGAGTCTTATAAAGCAAAAATACGAAAACACAAAGGCTCAACAACTAAAATACTCCTCGCAAAATATATCTCAAAGTCCGAGTCTTTTTTATGGAGAGCTTCTCCTTAAATAGCAAAACATCCAGTTGCATTTAGCGTTAAGGTTTCAGAATGCCTTGTGGCTAAAGAAACAATAAAAAGCATAACTTGATAATATGATTTAATTTGATTTACAATCTATCATAAATTAATTTATTGATCTGGTTTGGTTTTAATAACCGATCTTTAGAGAATTATTTCCTTATTCCTAAAAGCTTATAAATAATCACCCAATAAGGAAACAAATAAGACACTAGATTCTCTTCTGCACAGCTGACTTCTGAGGCAGAATGTTCCATAAAGTGTGGGACATATTGCTCCACGTCTTTACTTCCTCTTTTGAGCTCATAGAGATCAAATGTCTCAACATAATGTCATGACATAGGAGAACATTGTTATTACAAGTGATTGGCTATAATAACTTCTTACAAGGTTGTGGACACCTGCATCAATTCCAATAGAACATTGCCTCTGGTATTGCCAGACATAGGGGAACCACATAAAATTCACCTTCAATGGTTAGATCAAAATAAACAGTGGGGAGATACATGTATGGAACATGTGTCCCATCAAATAGGCGATAATTGAAATGTAATGAAATAGCACCAAGACCAATAATATCTTCACTACACAAAATATATGGTTTTTGGCTAATCAAAATTCCAAGTATAAGAGATGGGAAGCCAATAGGTAGTTTAACAACAAACAACTCAACTTTCTTCTGAACTTGGTCAAATACATATTCCCAAAAATTAAAGGTAGCCATAATTCTAATTTTCTAAATTAACCTAGCTAGAGAAGTAGTGATACCTAAATTGTGATTTGTAGGAGCCCAGTTAGAGACTCCAATTCAGTTTAGAATTGCATACTTGACACTAAGCTGACAGTGGGAATAATCCTTTTTGGGGCCAATCTTCATACACCTTGCCAATAATTTATTGTGCAATAAACTTCATGGGAGGTATCTTATCATCTACTATTCGTTTGCTTATACCAAAATATTCGTTGATTGTAATAGGAGAGAAGCCAATACATCAATCACGAACATGCACCTTCATGTAATCTCTTCTTCCAACCTTGTTAAATTGTTTTGGAATGTTAACAATGAAATATTACACAAGTTGAGGATAAAAGGACACATATCAGCCACAATCTTCATAACCTGAGCGTCTTCCAACAACTCTATTATCTCTTCACACCTTAAGGCCTCCTTAAACAAATCCCTTTTGGGGGTAATCCTTCTAGGGAAACTTTGTCCATAGGAGCAACATGAGTGTTAGACATGATATTCTTCTCCCCAACAATCTTTCTATTCTTCTTGATAGGACTTACCACAATGTTAGCCAAAAGATCATCGACATCATCTTCAACAATATTCACAGTAGGAGCAACCTTTCTTTTTGGGGTGGCTTTCTTTTTAGCAATGGAATTTTTAGTAACTACGACACCCTTTTTCTTATTTCCTAATATCTCTTTCTTCTTAGCTTCTTCTTATACTTAGTTGGAGAGGATACCATTTTGGTTAGGTTTAAGAGCAACTTTCTTCTTGTCTGCCTTCTTTTTGCCTTTTTTTGCAAACTTCTTTTTTTTAGTGTTGGTATTAACAAGATCAACAAAAGCTTCAATGGTATGTGTCTGAACCTCTTCATTCACATGATCATTATAAATTAGAGAGTTACTATGGTTGTCACTAACAATTCTCTTAACATCATGTTCAACATTATTTTTAGAGGTCACAACATCATTATCCTTTTGAGTGTGAGACTTTGTCTCTAACATGTCTGACTAGTTGCTTCGCACATCTTTATCAACATCTTGTTCTTCCAGATTGGTTTCCTATTTTTCATCACCAAAATTCTCTTGAGCTTTTTCCTCTACAAGGACCTCAACTTCAATATTAGTCTCTTCTTCCATCTAATCTCCTTCATTATCCATTTTATCATTCCAAGATCCCTTAATATCATCAGGGTTTGAGTCAACATATATTTCAGCATCTGAATGTTGTTTGTCAATATTAGTGTTGACAACATCATCAGCAGCATTACCTTGACTAGCTAGAGGATCTTCATCACTAGATTTCTTAGTCTCCACATGATTGTCATTCAAAATATCATCTATGAAGGTGTCTACAACAAGAATACTAACAGTAGGAACTTCTAGAGAATCCTCGTTCAAAATATTTTCAATACTATCTACCCTAGGGGGCTCATCACATACATTAATGGAGTCTCAGGTTTCGGGGATTTCTTGTCTTTTCCAGACGTGTAGGTTCCCTACCTAGTTCTAACCATGATTGTTGGATTTTTGCGAGGAAGGTGAACTTAGGGTGAGTCAGGGTGAGGTAAGAGTTGTTCAGAGAAGATAAAAGAGTCTATGTAACACTTAAGGTAGGTAACATAAAATTGTATAGTATTTTGAATACCAACCAAATTCGGAATATCAATTGTTAGGAAAAAGGGGGCACACATTCCTTGGTCATGATGGCTATGAGATAGAAAAAATAGGTACAATAGTTTCCATGCCGTCTCAACATTAGTTGCTAGAGATTCTCAATAATTCATAAACCTAGGGCATTTTTAAAATTTTCAAATTGAGAAGCATTTGAAGCCTTGGTAAAAATGTTAGTGAGTTGGTTTTCTATTGCAACATGATCCAGGGTGATAACCTTTTTCTTCTAGCATCTCTATAATTAAATGATGATGTATATCAATGTGCTTAGTGTAGATGTGTTGAATATGATTCTTAGAAATATTTATCGCACTAATATTGTCATAGTATAATGTCATAACATCTTGTTTGACATTGTATTCTTTCAATATTTGTTTCATCCATAATAATCGAGTACAACGACTGCCTACAACAATGTACTCATTTTCAACAATAAATAAAGATACATAATTTTGCTTCTTGCTGAACCAAGAAATAAGATTGTTCCCTAGAAAGAAACATCCACCAGAGTTGTTCTTTCTATCTTCGGTATTCACTGCCTGTAATACCCCAAATTTTACCCTTATATTTAGTCAGTCATTTCGCATAGCATCTCATCTGTACATCTGCTAACCACTAACCAGTCATAAAGTGCGTTTTGTTTTGCAGGAACTACCCCAGGGGCGTTTTGGTCATTTTGAAGCATAATTCGTAATTTTGGGCCCAATGAGGTTTTATTCCTGAGGCATTTATTTACGTGGGTTTGATTATGTTAAGATATCAATTTGGGTTGGAAAATCTGATCTGTGGAACAGGGTTTTAACAAGAAATCATTCTTCTATCTTCCAGTTCATCTTTAGAGGGACAACAGTGAAAACTTCTACTGATTAATGGAACTTATTCATGTTGAAGGTATTAAGCTTATTATGCAAGATTGGATCGAATTAATTCAAGGATATTTGACTGATGAGATTTAATCGGATGTTGAGGTGTTTGCGAATTAAATCATGGAAAAGAAATTGGGAAATGATTTTAATAGAATATGTGAATTTTATTTATAATATTTTATTAAGTATTATTACAATTTGTAAAGTGAATTTGGATAGAAATTTGAAGTTCATTCATAATATTTTATCATGATCTGCCAAGAGGAAATAATTTGAACAAAAAATGTTATTGAATTTATTCATAATATTTTTTGTTACAAGTTACAAAAGAGAAAATCAAAATTTGTATATCCTAAAAATCCTAAGTCCTAAACATCCCTAAGTGTTCTTCATGATACCCATTACTCCGCGAATCTTCGATTAACCTGCACAAAGAAAAACCAATACAAAACAGAATAGAATAGAAGGGGTTAGAAATTATTTTTGACACTCTCAGAACATCGTCATCATCGAGTGCCGGGAGTGGCACAACCGAAGCTGAGTCCTACCCCCGTTACCAATCCACGTCGTTGGCGTCAGATCAAGTGGTCGTCTGTTCTTATCATGCGGGACATCCGAGAGATAGAAGTGATAAAAGAAGCGGGACTGATTCGCTTTTGCCGCCATTGGATTTCCAAACTGATACGAGAGTAAGGCAACATAGTCAATCTAGATTCAGACCCGGATGCCGGCAGGTCTGAATCACTTTGTGTTCAAAGTTTTTTTCACACCTGAAATCCACAACAGCATCAGTACTAGGTTCAAAATTCAGAACTCAAAACCTAAGCAATTCAAAAACTGCATCAAGTCTGAACCACGTAAGTGAGTTCATGAACACCAAACAGAACAGAAAAATGAAATACAAAACAAGCTGCATCAAATTGCATCAAACACTGTATCCAAAAGAATCAGAATTAAGGTCAAGTTTCAGTTTGATATCACAGCCAAAACACCTCAGAAGGTAGTCAGTTCGCAAGTCACAAAACGTGAGGAATATATACCATATCAAGAGAATTAGATCAGAGTCCATATTACCGTTTGGAAAAACAGCGTTCAAAAGGACTGTTCTTGCAACCAAACAGGATATCAAAGTGAAGTTGTCAAACCACACCCACGAGCGAAACTATACCAGAGAAAGAACAAAGATAAGCTCACGTAAGCACAGTGGTATATCAGTTCAGGTTGGGTCCCAAATGTGCAAAGCACATCAAAAACAAAGCACCAGGCATAGAGGGCTCAGATGAACATCACCGCCCCAAACTCGCAGCCACTATCAAGTAAACATTAAGCGACATCCGAATTCACAGTTGGACACGATTGCCCAAATCCAAAGCTGGTTCATAAAATCGCAGCACCTGAAAATTAGAGAACCAAATCAGAAGTAATGCAGAAGGTTCAGACCAGTGGTCATCATCACCATGTGACCATCCTCGGCAGCGTTTGACTCAACAGCATCAGTACCAGTTCTGAAAGGAGAAAAAGAGGGTCAATGAACTTAAAACCGGAAGAGTAAATTGAACTCGAAACCATATCAGAAAACGATTCAAAGTAGCAGCCCAACTCATGTTCTGAACCAAATTCCACAGAACACAGTAGAAGGCAATCACAGCATCATCGAGAAGTATCCCTCGAAGGTTCAGAACAAAGTCACCATCACCGCTTACCGTTCCCGGCAATTTTGACTCGATTAAAGTATCAGCCCTCTCTGAAAGAAGAAGAGGAAAAGCTAATCCGAACTGCATCAAAATAATTCAAATCAGTTCGAAATAATTCAAATCAGTTCGAAATCAAAACAAATCAGTTCTAAATCAAAACAAATCAGTTCAAAATAATTCAAATCAGTTCAGGTATCAAACGAATCAAATGAAATCCGAGCGAATCCATCAAGGAGTTCTGAAAATGGAAAGCTTCGAATCAGATCAGAAAGATCATATCAGAAGTTGGTGCTAAAAACCCCAACAAAATCAAATCGAATCCATCAAAATCAATCTCAGAAAAATAACGCAAATCCAAAGCCCAAAAGATGAAATCAGAAGAGTATAAAAAGGGAACAATTTCACCTGTGAAAAACCCTAACGGAGGATCGCGAAAACCATAGAGAAAAAACGGCGAAACCACCATCGCAAGCCAAACCCTAACGGGCTAGTAGCCGAGAGAGAGAGAGAGAGATCGAAACGAGACGAGCTCAGTGGGACGAGTTCACCAGCGCCGTTCATTCAACGACGGGCAAACACCTCGGAGGCTCAGCAACATCATCGCCTCCGTTCGTCACCAATTGCGAACGAAGAAGGTAAGCCAGGAACGTGATACCATCGTGTTTAACATTGGTTCAGTGATTTCAGGTTTTTTTCAACACGATCGGAGAGGATCACAGCGAGGAAGATAGCGAGGAAGAAGAAGAACGGCGCCGCGAATGATTTTAGGGTTGTGAAACCCTAAAAAAATTTTCCTTTTGTCACATGTACTTCCACCGGGTTGGGTCCGGGAGTGATGACCGGCCCAACCCCTTTTATTTTATGTATTTTCTTTTATAATTAGTAATTAATTTTATTAAATCTTTTCTAAAAAAAACTAATACAAAAAATTGCTTTTTTAACAAAATAATAATTAAAAACCCTTTTTAAAACAAATAGCTTGAACTTTTCATATAACAAAATTAAGAACTTTTTAAAAAAAAAATAATAAATAAAAATATTGTTAAAAATAATGACATCAAATCTTTTTTCTGTAGATAATTAGATTAAAATCATTTTTTCGAAAATTAAAATAAATCTTTTATGTTAACTTCTCTTAACTTAATCAAATCTCTTTTCTTTTAAAAAGAAACAAAAAAAAACCTTCAATATTATACTTTTTCTCCTGACTTGTCCAATTACTGTCTAATTTTGCTTATTAACAGTGTTCATCATTTGCAGCTCTTACTGCGTGGTCGGTCTATTTAAATTTCATTACTATATTGTAACTGCTTCTCATCTGTAACTCCGCGAACCCTAATAATCGCGTTTTAATTTCTGCCTTTAAATTTCTGCGTGTATGGTTTTAATTTCTGTCATTATTCCTATGCGTGTATGATTTTAAATCACATTCACCAAATATTCTGTCACACTACACACATCCGAAGGTTAGGTCTAGCTTTTGGTCGCCGCGCCAATGGTCCTCAACTTCAAACCCTCAAAACTTCAAACCCTTACAACCTCACAAACCCTAATTTTCACAAATGCCTCGCCGCAGGCAAGATTACAATTTTACCCCTAGCATTAGGTCAAAGAGCCGCCGCGCTCATTTTAGGGTTTCCCACCGTGGAATCCCTAATTTAACCCTAATTACAACTTAACAATTCAACATAGAGATTTGGAGTTTCTACACTCCGCGTAAGCGTGCCCTTAAGACATGTTTATTCCCCTTGAGACCTTGACCACAGTCAAGAAGTCTCTAACCTCCCTTTTGAGGGGAACTACGATTACTCTGATTCCACTCCCGTAAGGATACGTAGGCACAAGATGCGATGTCTTGCCGAGTAAACTTAGAATTAACCCCTTAGGTCTCTTTTCTCACTTTTAATCCTTTTGTACATATACCTTAAGCAAATAAATAAAGCAAATAGTAAACATTTGAACAAAAGGTTCCTGTAGAGTACTACAGAAGTTTAGGGTGCTAATACCTTCCCTAAATTTAACCAACCCCCGAACCCTAGATCTTTCCCCGCATTGTGTTTACGATGCAAAATAGGTTTTCCCTCTTTTGACCTTTTCCTTCGGATAAATCAAAGAGCGGTTGTGAATTGAATTGCGATTCAAACTCATTAATAGTTTGTGATCCTATTTCCACCGCAACAGAACATGGCGACTTCACTGGGGAATATTCTTAATCTTTTGAGGGTTATCCCTAATTTGTTCATATTTATTACTATTTGTCTTACTATTCATTTGCATGTATATATTTTGATTTTGGGACGGTACCTTGTGTTGTGAGATAAGTCCTACGCCCGGACGAGTGACATTCTTATAGGATGGGGATATATTCGATGAGGCTTATAGGGAGTGAATCCCGACCAAGCTGATTCGAGAATCACCGCTCAGTTGAGACCCTTTCGAAAATGGTTCGGTTGAACGAGTAATCGTGAAAACTTTTTCCATGGTCGATTGGAGTCTATGATATTGGGAACCGTAGTACCTTAACACCACCTTGGCCTTATTTAGGACGTAGTGCGGGAACTATGTGGGAGTAATCCTACAACGGTTGCTACGCGATACTACACTCAAAAGAGGTTCTCTTGAGAATATTATTAACCCCCGAGTCAGTTGGAAGGTTGATAATATCCGAAAGACGGGCTGATGACTTTGGGCACTTTTTAGAACCTTGTTCTGCAGGTACAGCTAACCTATAGTACACTCCTTTTGGGGATGGGTAGACCTTAACTCCGCTCACGTTCTTTTAACCTAGGACTTTGTGTGTTTCCATGCATTGCATCCATAAAGCATCCCATTGCATTGTATTTCACGGAATTCAAACATCATTTACATTGCGGGATAAAATAAAAAGGAAAAACAAGAAAAAAATTTTGGTACCCCACGACATTCGTAAATGTTTGAATTCCATGAAATCTTCATTTGCATTTGCATCATAGCATCATATACTTTCTTGCATTGCATGTGTCTTCCGTTTTCTCATGTTCGGTTCTCTCGCCTTCCAGTTTCGTCACCCTGAATTCTCGGCACCAGTACAACACCAGAGCTCAAACTCGGAAGAGAATGGAGGATCAGGAAAAAGAGATTGATCGCCTTAGCAATGAACTTGAAGACCTGCGAGGGGGTATGGGGCGTATGATGGAATTGTTACATGTCATGAATGCTAAGATGGATACCCAGCCCACTGTTGTTTCCGAGATTACCGGCGCTACCGTGGACCCTCCACCAAATGTGACTGTAGCAAGGGACCCACCTTATTGTCTTGCTCCAGGTTTTGTGCCTCCTCAAGCCACTGTTCCGATTAATCAGCCTGTTCAGCAAGCCGTGCCTTTATTTTCCGAAGTTTCTAGGGGGGCTCCTATCTTTGCACCACCTGTTGTACACACCCGTGTGCAACCGTATTTCAATGAGACAGTCTTTGATAATCTTGATGAGAATGTTGAAGGTTATGAGAAACATGACAAGCTTCGTGAGGAAGTAGACACTATCGTCCAGAGATTGAGAAAGGTAGAAGGTGATCAAATTTTCGGGGCTGCTGTAAGGGATGTCTGTTTGGTCTTAGGTTTGGTTATTCCCCCGAAGTTCAAAACTCCGAACTTCGATCGCTATGAAGGTGCCACTTGTCCTAAGAGCCATCTGATCATGTACTATCGCAAAATGGCTGCCCATGTTGAGAACGATAAATTGATGATTCATTGCTTCCAAGATAGTTTGAAGGGTGCTTCTTCCAAGTGGTATTTAACTTTGGACCAGTCTCGCATTAAGAGTTTCCAAGATTTATCTGACGCTTTCATCAAGCACTACAAGTACAATATGGATTTGGCTCCTGACAGAAGACAGTTGTTGAGTATGTCACAAAAGAGTTCTGAGTCATTCAAAGAGTACGCTCAAAGGTGGAGAGAGATTGCTTCGCAAGTAGAACCTCCTTTGACCGAGAAAGAGTTAGCTGATTGGTTTGTCGACACGGTCCGTCCAGAATTTTACGAGAGAATGGTGGGTAGTGTGACTTCAAATTTCTTTGACATCGTTGTTGTGGGTGTCAAGATTGAATTGGGTATGAAAAGCGGTAAAATGACAAGTAATCATGGTGGTTCCAAGGATCAGCCGAAGAAACCTCCGTATAGCTCCCAGAAGAAGAAAGAAGGTGAGACTAATGCCATATCCTCTGGTAGACGAAGAGACCAATTTTATAAATATCCGCAAGGTTATGCTCAACCTCAAGGGTACCCAATCCAATATGCTCAACAGCCATATGTGGCAGCTATTGCACCTTCTTTCAATCAACAGATTCCTATGTATCAACCTATGCAACAATCTCCTGTTTATCCGCCTCCTATCAACTACCAACAGGCGCCCAACGCTCCTGCTCCTCAACAGCCAAGGAGTCCAGCTCCTCGCCAGAATGTTCCGAACAAGAGAACGTATAAACCTTGTCCGCCGATTCCGATGACTTTCACCGAGTTGTATCCCTCACTAGTCAAGCAAGGTCTAATTACCACTCGAGCTTTGGGTCCTCCTCCTAATCCTCTACCCGCCAATTACAACGCCGCTGCTCATTGTTTATTTCATGAGGGTGCGCCTGGTCACGATCTGGAGAACTGTTATGCTCTCAAAAATCTTGTCAGGGATTTATTGGAAAAGAAGATTTTGTCATTTGAAGATCCTCAACCGAATGTTAAGAAGAACCCTTTTCCCAACCATGAAAGTGTTAACACCATCAGTGCCGATTCTGGGGAAGGTTATGTCCTTGATGTTGAACAGATTAAGACTCCTCTCAAGATATTCCATTCGAAACTGTTTGAAACTGGTCTGGCAGATACTTCCCATGTCGCATGCGCAAATTGTGAAGCCAGTATTAAGGGTTGTGTGTTGGTTCAGAATGATGTTCAGAGGTTGATTGACGAGGGTGTTTTACAAGTGACAAGCCAAGCCAAGAAGGATGAGGTCGCTGTGGTTGAGCCTGTCTTCCATCAGCCTGAATCAAAGGGTAAGGTACCAGTGTTTAATCTGTCAGGGGCAGGTTCTGCCAATCCCGTGTTCGATATACCAAAGTCGTCTATCCCTGAGGTGAATCAGCCTAAGCCTATAGTTATTCGAAGACCAAGTCCGTTCCCTTTCAGTGATCCTAAAGCTGTGCCTTGGAAATATGACGTGACGATGATTGACAAGGAGTCTGGGAAGGTTATTCCAAATGAAGAGGTTAAGGACACTGTGACTAATATCGCAGAGGCAAGCAGGATGACTCGCAGTGGCCGTGTGTATACTCCCTGTATCAATGAGGTTCCACCTAAGGAAACCACTAATATCCCAGTGTCTGCCAAAGACAAAGGTAAGGAGGCCGTTACGAATGATGAAGATGCTGAGTTTTTGAGGATCATCAAGAAAAGTGACTATAAAGTTATCGACCAACTTCATCAGACTCCTTCCAAGATTTCGATTTTATCTCTGTTGATGAGTTCACCCGCTCATAGGATGGCCTTGCAGAAAGTTTTGACTCAAGCACATGTGGATCAAGATATCAGCACCAGTCGGTTTGATAGTGTGATTGCCAATTTGACCGCATGTAACACCCTTAGTTTCAGCAACGAAGAGTTACCAAAGGAGGGTCCGAATCATAATCGTGCTTTACATATATCAGTGAAATGTCAGGAGGACAATTTAGCAAGAGTGCTAGTGGACACCGGTTCTTCTTTGAATGTTCTACCTAAGAGGGTTCTTGATAAGTTGGTTTTCAAAGAGACTGCGTTGAAACCGACTCCTCTGATCGTCAAGGCTTTCGATGGTTCTCGCCGGTCGGTAATGGGGGAGGTTGAGCTTCCTATCCTGATTGGTCCGCAAGTTTTTAATATCACGTTTCAAGTCATGGACATTAATCCCAATTACAGCTGTTTACTTGGAAGGCCGTGGATTCATGCCGCTGGGGCAGTAACCTCCATGTTACATCAAAAGATGAAGTTCGTGATCGATGGGAAGTTAGTTATTATACACGGTGAGGAGGATCTGATGGTCAGTAACTTGTCTTCTTTCCGTTACATCGAGGCCGATGAGAATGCTTTGGAAATCTCCTTTCAAGCACTCGAGATCGCCAATGCTGTTCTGAAGTCGAAGAGACAGTGGGCCAGGGTAATCCATCTTTTGCATCTCTGAAGAGTACCAAATCAACAATTGACAGGGGTATTCCGGAAGGTTGGGGAGAGGTAATTGATGTCAAGACCAAGGCTGATCGCTTTGGGTTGGGTTACAAACCAACTCAGAATGGAGCTGCCACAACTGTCGAAGGGCGTCCGAAGGTTATCCAAGAGGTATTTGTCAACGGAGGTTTCCAAGTCAATGCCGTCAGTGACTGTGAGGAAAATGAAGATTTGAGCAACCTGGTGTTTAAGGGTGATGCAGCTTTGAACAACTGGGAGGCCGTAGAGATCCCTGTTATTTTTCCATTGTCAAAGTAATTTTTTAGCGTTTTCACTTATGTTTTCAAATAAAAAGTCCGTAGCTCCGCCCAAGGCTATAGGGTCGTTTTTGTTGGGCCACCTTTCATTTTTAAAAGGATATTAATAAAGGCATTTTGTTCAAATCCATTTTGGTTCATTTGCGTTTTTCGTTTTCACCCTTAAAAAATGAAATTGGCAACCTTTTTCAAAAATAAAACAAAAAATAGCATTTTATTTCTTATCATACACATCTTTGAGCATTTTAATTAAGTAAGCCTTCCATCATGCAGAGACATCGTAAACCTTATTGGATCCAATGACTTTATTGACACTCCTAACTGGGATGCACCCATCAATCAAGCTGAAGACGAGGGTGAAGAAGATTTTGAAGTACCCGCTGAACTGACAAGATTGATTGAGTGCGAGTACACAGAGCTTCAACCGCATAAAGAGCAGGTGGACTTAATTAATCTTAATACAGATGAGAACAAGAAAGAGGTCAAGATTGGTGCGATGCTTGGGACAGAGGTTAAGCGGAGGCTGATTGAGTTGTTAAAAGAATATATTGATGTGTTTGTGTGGTCGTATCAAGATATGCCTGGTCTAGACACAGATATTGTTGTTCACAAGTTGCCACTTAAGCCAGATTGTCCACCTATCAAGCAAAAGCTTCGAAGAACGAGACCCGACATGGCTTTGAAAATTCGAGATGAGGTTAAAAAACAGTTGGATGCAGGTTTCTTAGCAGTTGCAAAATATCCAGATTGGGTCGCCAACATTGTGCCAGTGCCCAAGAAAGATGGTAAAGTTAGGATGTGTGTGGATTATAGGGATTTGAATAAAGCGAGCCCGAAAGACGACTTCCCTCTGCCACATATTGATACACTTGTAGACAATACAGCCAGTTTTGCGTTGTTCTCATTTATGGATGGTTTCTCTGGCTATAATCAGATCAAGATGGATCCCGATGATCGAGAGAAGACTACTTTCATTACTCCTTAGGGGACCTTTTGCTACAAAGTCATGCCTTTCGGTATGAAGAACGCAGGGGCGACCTACCAACGCGCTATGACCACTCTTTTTCATGATATGATGCACAAAGAGATCGAGGTGTATGTGGACGATATGATAGCCAAATCTCAGAGTGAAGAGGAACATCTAGACCATTTGGTGAAGTTGTTTGAACGACTCAGGAAATATCAGTTGAAATTGAATCCTGCTAAATGTACCTTCGGTGTCAGATCTGGAAAATTGCTTGGCTTTATTGTTAGTCAACGAGGGATTGAGGTAGATCCTGACAAAGTTCGAGCCATTCAAGATATGCCAGCTCCGCAAACCGAGATACAAGTTAGAGGTTTTCTTGGGCGTTTGAACTATATTTCCAAGTTTATCTCTAACATGACCGCTACTTGTGAGCCGATATTCAAATTGCTTTGTAAGGGGCAGACGGTTGAGTGGAACCCTGATTGTCAGAAAGCGTTTGAGAAAATTAAGAGTTATTTGCAAGACCCCCCTATTCTGATTCCTCCCGTACCTGGAAGACCATTGTTTATGTACCTTACTGTTCTTGAGAAGTCTATGGGTTGTGTGCTTGGACAACATGATGAGACTGGAAGAAAGGAACATGCGATTTATTACCTGAGCAAAAAGTTTACCGATTGTGAAAACAGATACTCGCCATTGGAGAAAACTTGTTGTGCGTTGGCATGGGCCGCTAGGCGCCTTCGTCAATATATGGTCTGTCATACCACATTGTTGATTTCTAAAATGGATCCGATCAAGTATATTCTTGAAAAACCTGCTCAAACCGGGAGGCTAGCCCATTGGCACATGTTGTTATCTGAATATGACATCCAGTATGTACCACAGAAGGCAATTAAGGGTAGTATTTTATCAGATTATCTTGCAGATCAGCCAGTTGAAGATTATGAACCTCTTAAGTTTGACTTTCCCGATGAGGATATTTTGTTGATCAAGAGGGATTGTGAAGAGCCAGATCCGAGCGAAGGTCCAGAACCAGGTCTTTGGTGGAGGATGATGTTTGATGGTTCCTCGAATTTCAATGGGCATGGTATAGGCACCGTTTTGATGAACCCGAAGGGTGGATTCACTCCGTTCACAGCAAGGTTAGACTTTGAGTGTACTAATAACGTCGCGGAGTACGAAGCATGCATTCTCGGCCTCGAAGCGGCAATTCACCTCCGAATCAAACTTCTCAAAGTAAGTGGTGACTCAGCCTTGGTTATTTACCAGGTACAAGGCAAATGGGAAACGAAGAATCAGAAGTTAATCCCTTACAAGGACTACATTGTCGAGCTGATTAAGTATTTCGACGAGATAGAGTTCGAGCATGTTCCTAGATCTGAGAATCACGTTGCTGATGCTTTAGCCATGTTAGCATCCATGTGGAAAGTTAAATTCGTTAATGAAGCACCTCTTATCCATATTGAACGCAAAGTTGAGCCCGCTTATTGTCAAGTAGTCGAAGAGGATGAGGTGGATGAAAGGCCTTGGTTTCATGACATCAAGAACTATCTCGTCAAGCAAGAGTATCCCGATGGCGCTACTGGTCTGGACAAGAAAACGTTGAGAAGACTGGCTTCGAAATTCTTTATCAGTAATGGCGTGTTATACAAAAGAAATCACGATATGGTTTTACTCAGATGTGTCGATAAACGGGAAGCGGACATGTTACTGCAAGAGATTCACGAGGGGACCTTCGGAACTCATGCCAACGGTTATGCTATGTCTAAGAATATGTTAAGGGCTGGATATTATTGGTTAACCATGGAAGCTGAAAAGGCCATAAGTGCCAAATTTACGCTGATAAAATGCATGTACCTCCATCGCCGTTGAATGTTTTGTCGTCACCATGGCCGTTCTCAATGTGGGGCATTGACATGATTGGAGCAATCGAGCCGAAGGCTTCTAATGGTCATCGTTTTATCCTTGTTGCTATTGATTATTTCACCAAGTGGGTAGAGGCTGCCTCCTACACCAACGTGACTAAGCAAGTGGTTGCCCGCTTCATCAGGAAAGAAATTATCTGCCGTTATGGAATTCCAAGTCGGATAATAACTGACAATGGCACCAATCTGAATAACAAGACTATGAAAGAGCTGTGTGACAGTTTCAAGATCACTCATCACAATTCTTCTCCGTACCGTCCTAAGATGAATGGGGCCGTTGAAGCTGCAAATAAGAATATCAAGAAAATCCTGCAAAAGATGGTCGTGACTTACAAAGATTGGCATGAGATGTTACCGTTTGCTTTGCATGGATACAGGACCTCAGTGCGAACTTCGACAGGGGCAACACCTTTCTCATTGGTGTATGGAATGGACGCTGTACTCCCCATTGAAGTAGAGATACCTTCTTTAAGGGTGTTGATGGAAGCTGAACTTGAGGAAGCTGAGTGGGTTCAAAACAGACTGGATCAGTTGAATCTCATTGACGAGAAACGCATGACAGCTATGTGCCATGGGCAATTATATCAGAAACGGATGAAAAGAGCATTTGATAAGAAGATTCGTATCCGTGAGTTCCGTCAAGGAGAGCTCGTACTCAAAAAGATTTTGCCAGTGCATAAAGATATGCGTGGAAAGTGGATGCCCAATTACGAAGGCCCATTTGTTGTAAAGACCGTTTTCTCCGGAGGGTCTCTGATACTTACAACAATGGATGGAGAAGAGCTAGCACATCCCGTGAATTCTGATGCAGTCCGAAAATATTATGCCTAAAAACCCGCTAAGTCGAAAACCTGCAAAAGGCGACTTAGGCAAAAGTAAGGGTTGAAAAAAAGAAATAATAATAAAAAGCTCGCTAAGTTGAAAACCCGAAAGGGCGGCTTAGGCAAAAAGGAGCGTCCCGGTGGATTGAAAACCCGAAAGGGCGGTCCAGGCAAAAGTTAGGGACAAAGGCATTTCATTGCATCAGAAAACACTGATCATCGCAAACACACTTTCCACATGAGAGCCATTATCCAGTTCTTTCATCCCCGTCCAAAGCAAGATTCTGGTTTAGTCTTAGTTGTTAGTGTCGGTAGGTGTCGTTGGATTCAATGTAACCTTTTCCCATGTTGCCGATTTCAAAACGTAATCATCTGTGGAGCTATGCCTTCAGCAAGCTTCCACCCTTTAATAAAAGATACCATTTTGTTACTTACATTCCTTTGTGCATTACTCTTGTTTTCTATTGTTATGCAAAACGCATTTATTCTTAAAATTTTGAAAATGAAAGGTGCATTGAAAATTTTTAAAACTATTCTTCGAAAACGCAATGGAAAATATAAGAAATTACTTTGACCAGTGGAAATTTCGGAAGGATCTCTTCACTCCTCGAAAATCTCATTGTTGCAGAAACACTTTCAAATCATTGCTCTGACACAGTCCCCAGAGAGACTATAAGCTGACAACCTTCTCTTGAGTAACTCGAAAGTGTCCCTCAGGTTTTCTTCTCCCCATGTGAAGACGTGATACTGTGCACCCAAGCAGATTACCCTTTCCCCAGAGAAGTCAGAATTCTGAAACCAGATGTGGTCCTACCATTTCTTCCCATGATTGACGTATTGGTTGCAGAGAACGCAGGGTATCCCCGTCGAGATGACTATCTCATCTCTCGTCCCGTCTTTGGTCTGTTTCGTCAGCATACGCAGAGGCATAAGCATCACATGCCTATTCATTACATATTCATTACGTACTCCTTACATATTCATTACATATTCATGGCATACTCATTTCATAACATATTGCATATTTACATTAACATACATTCACATTAACGTACGCAGTAACATATGCGTTAGCATTCACAGGTTCATTGTGTTTCACCGTCATTGGTTGTTACCGCCGAGTAACTGGGTTTGTCCATTCTCTCCAAATAGATTGTCAGCCCTAAGCATAAAATGCATATGTGTTTCCAGTTTCCCCACAGGGCTCGATCCTCGTGGATGACGGTTACTTCAGCTATCTTTCCTCGCCAGGATAAGATATTTACCCTTCGAGTTCATTCCCTCGATGGAGTCTTGATTACCAGTCTTCTTTCTAGCTCGATCCTAGATTGAATCTCAGTTTTGTCGGTCGTCGAGCCAACCAGACGTGCATTTATTTTGCACCGTCTAGAGATTTTCACCCTACATTGGCAGATATGCGACTGTTCTCGCCTGAGAAGCTTATCACTATACCCGGATGTGCATTTATTTTGCACTATCTTTCAAGAAAATCAATCACAATCCTTTACAGATACACGCCAGTTCACGCCTGGAAAATCTATCAGTACAACACTTTACATCTTACAGCATCAGTATGCAACATTTCTCACCTAAGAAGCCGATCCTATCTTCGTTATGACTCGCAGCAAATGGCCATCTCCATGGAGCAGTTGGGCTTCCATTTTCCCTGCGATCTTGAAATACGGGGAGGTTTGAGCGGAATCATATTCAGGAGAGCACGATCTTGAAGTATGAGGAAGTTCATTTACCCTTTAGTAAAAGAAGGAGCCGAATCATATTTAGGAGAGCACGATCTTGAAGTATGAGGAAGTTCATTTACCCTTTAGTAAAAGAAGGAGCGGAATCGTATTCAGGAGAGCACGATCTTGAATTATGAGGATGTTCATTTACCCTTTAGTAAAAGAAGGAGCGGAATCATATTCAGGAGAGCACGATCTTGAATTATGAGGATGTTCATTTACCCTTTAGTAAAAGAAGGAGCGGAATCATATTCAGGAGAGCACGGTCTTGAATTATGAGGATGTTCATTTACCCTTTAGTAAAAGAAGGAGCGGAATCATATTCAGGAGAGCACGATCTTGAAGTATGATGAAGTTCAATTTACCCTTTAGTAAAAGAAGGAGCGGAATCATATTCAGGAGAGCACGATCTTGAATTATGAGGATGTTCATTTACCCTTTAGTAAAAGAAGGAGCGGAATCATATTCAGGAGAGCACGATCTTGAAGTATGATGAAGTTCAATTTACCCTTTAGTAAAAGAAGGAGCGGAATCATATTCAGGAGAGCACGATCTTGAAGTATGAGGAAGTTCAGTTTACTCTTTTCATATTCAGGAGAGCACGATCTTGAAGTATGAAGAAGTTCATTTATCCTTCAGTAAGAGAAGAATCAGAATCGTATTCCAGGCGCCGACCTTAAATATGAGAATATTTATATATCAGATAAGCAGCAGCCTCTTTATTTGAGTGCTTATCCATTTTGGCATGTAAGTCCCTTCCAACGATAAGTGACAATTCTCCCTCGAGAAGCTTATCAGGGCATTTCCCATCAAAGTCCATTTATTTTGGCATACAGCCGGTTTTTACCCTGTATATTTGATACGGATTTCCGAAAATCCATTCGATCCCACCACGAAGGATAGTTTATAGAAGCTTGGATGTTATTCTTTGCTCAATGCTCCAGCGTTCTGTAATCGATCTTGCAACCGTGTAGATCCAGTTTTATTATTAGACGTTCCCTAGTGGAGGTCACCGCATAGGTGCCATCTCCATTTAAGGATCTTATTCTTAAAAGTCCATTTATTTTGGCATACAGCCGGTTTTTTTTTTACCCTGTATATTTGCTACGGAGTTCCGAAAGGCCCGTTTGATCCTGTCACGAGGGATAGGTTACAGAAGCTTGGATGTTATTCTTTGCTCAATGCTCCATGCATTCTGTAATCGATCTTGCAATCGTACGTGATCCAGTTTTATTTTTAGATTCCCTAGTGGAGGCCGTCTCACGGGTGCCATTTCCATTTGAGAATCTCATTCCCGTTCTAAAATGACAATTGGTCATGTTCGCACCAGTTGACCATCATTTTAAAATTCCCCAGGGTTGTACTGTGTCCCAGCGCGTCATTTTCCCCAGTGTGTTCGTCTCGTAACATCTGTCCCTGTGTCGTCGCATTCGTCAGCATTTTCGCAATTCATCATTCCATCATACGCATCATGTTATCTGCATTAACCTGTTCTCGCTTTGTCCATAGCATTTCATATCGCCGCATATAAGGGCAAAATTTTCGGTTATCTATATTTAAATCCCTCCACCACGATTCCTCGAGTCTCTGTCACTCAAATCGTTTGGTGTAGCTATTTAAATAGGGGCAACTGTAATACCCCAAATTTTACCCTTATATTTAGTCAGTCATTTCGCATAGCATCTCATCTGTGCATCTGCTAACCACTAACCAGTCATAAAGTGCGTTTTGTTTTGCAGGAACTACCCCAGGGGCGTTTTGGTCATTTTGAAGCATAATTCGTAATTTTGGGCCCAATGAGGTTTTATTCCTGAGGCATTTATTTACGTGGGTTTGATTATGTTAAGATATCAATTTGGGTTGGAAAATCTGATCTGTGGAACAGGGTTTTAACAAGAAATCATTCTTCTATCTTCCAGTTCATCTTTAGAGGGACAACAGTGAAAACTTCTACTGATTAATGGAACTTATTCATGTTGAAGGTATTAAGCTTATTATGCAAGATTGGATCGAATTAATTCAAGGATATTTGACTGATGAGATTTAATCGGATGTTGAGGTGTTTGCGAATTAAATCATGGAAAAGAAATTGGGAAATGATTTTAATAGAATATGTGAATTTTATTCATAATATTTTATTAAGTATTATTACAATTTGTAAAGTGAATTTGGATAGAAATTTGAAGTTCATTCATAATATTTTATCATGATCTGCCAAGAGGAAATAATTTGAACAAAAAATGTTATTGAATTTATTCATAATATTTTTTGTTACAAGTTACAAAAGAGAAAATCAAAATTTGTATATCCTAAAAATCCTAAGTCCTAAACATCCCTAAGTGTTCTTCATGATACCCATTACTCCGCGAATCTTCGATTAACCTGCACAAAGAAAAACCAATACAAAACAGAACTGAATAGAAGGGGTTAGAAATTATTTTTGACACTCTCAGAACATCGTCATCATCGAGTGCCGGGAGTGGCACAACCGAAGCTGCGTCCTACCCCCGTTACCAATCCGCGCCGTTGGCGTCAGATCAAGTGGTCGTCTGTTCTTATCATGCGGGACATCCGAGAGATAGAAGTGATAAAAGAAGCGGGACTGATTCGCTTTTGCCGCCATTGGATTTCCAAACTGATACGAGAGTAAGGCAACATAGTCAATCTAGATTCAGACCCGGATGCCGGCAGGTCTGAATCACTTTGTGTTCAAAGTTTTTTTCACACCTGAAATCCACAACAGCATCAGTACTAGGTTTAGAATTCAGAACTCAAAACCTAAGCAATTCAAAAACTGCATCAAGTCTGAACCACGTAAGTGAGTTCATGAACACCAAACAGAACAGAAAAATGAAATACAAAACAAGCTGCATCAAATTGCATCAAACACTGTATCCAAAAGAATCAGAATTAAGGTCAAGTTTCAGTTTGATATCACAGCCAAAACACCTCAGAAGGTAGTCAGTTCGCAAGTCACAAAAAACGTGAGGAATATATACCATATCAAAAGAATTAGATCAGAGTCCATATTACCGTTTGGAAAAACAGCGTTCAAAAGGACTGTTCTTGAAACCAAACAGGATATCAAAGTGAAGTTGTCAAACCACACCCACGAGCGAAACTATACCAGAGAAAGAACAAAGATAAGCTCACGTAAGCACAGTGGTATATCAGTTCAGGTTGGGTCCCAAATGTGCAAAGCACATCAAAAACAAAGCACCAGGCATAGAGGGCTCAGATGAACATCACCGCCCCAAACTCGCAGCCACTATCAAGTAAACATTAAGCGACATCCGAATTCACAGTTGGACACGATTGCCCAAATCCAAAGCTGGTTCATAAAATCGCAGCACCTAAAAATTAGAGAACCAAATCAGAAGTAATGCAGAAGGTTCAGACCAGTGGTCATCATCACCATGTGACCATCCTCGGCAGCGTTTGACTCAACAGCATCAGTACCAGTTCTGAAAGGAGAAAAAGAGGGTCAATGAACTTAAAACCGGAAGAGTAAATTGAACTCGAAACCATATCAGAAAACGATTCAAAGTAGCAGCCCAACTCATGTTCTGAACCAAATTCCACAGAACACAGCAGAAGGCAATCGCAGCATCATCGAGAAGTATCCCTCGAAGGTTCAGAACAAAGTCATCATCACCGCTTACCGTTCCCGGCAATTTTGACTCGATTAAAGTATCAGCCCTCTCTGAAAGAAGAAGAGGAAAAGCTAATCCGAACTGCATCAAAATAATTCAAATCAGTTCGAAATAATTCAAATCAGTTCGAAATCAAAACAAATCAGTTCGAAATCAAAACAAATCAGTTCGAAATAATTCAAATCAGTTCAGGTATCAAACGAATCAAATGAAATCCGAGCGAATCCATCAAGGAGTTCTGAAAATGGAAAGCTTCGAATCAGATCAGAAAGATCATATCAGAAGTTGGTGCTAAAAACCCCAACAAAATCAAATCGAATCCATCAAAATCAATCTCAGAAAAATAACGCAAATCCAAAGCCCAAAAGATGAAATCAGAAGAGTATAAAAAGGGAACAATTTCACCTGTGAAAAACCCTAACGGAGGATCGCGAAAACCATAGAGAAAAAACGGCGAAACCACCATCGCAAGCCAAACCCTAACGGGCTAGTAGCCGAGAGAGAGAGAGAGAGAGAGAGAGAGATCGAAACGAGACGAGCTCAGTGGGACGAGTTCACCAGCGCCGTTCATTCAACGACGGGCAAACACCTCGGAGGCTCAGCAACATCATCGCCTCCGTTCGTCACCAATTGCGAACGAAGAAGGTAAGCCAGGAACGTGATACCATCGTGTTTAACATTGGTTCAGTGATTTCAGGTTTTTTTTCAACACGATCGGAGAGGATCACAGCGAGGAAGATAGAGAGGAAGAAGAAGAACGGCGCCGCGAATGATTTTAGGGTTGTGAAACCCTAAAAAAATTTTCCTTTTGTCACATGTACTTCCACCGGGTTGGGTCCGGGAGTGATGACCGGCCCAACCCCTTTTATTTTATGTATTTTCTTTTATAATTAGTAATTAATTTTATTAAATCTTTTCTAAAAAAAAACTAATACAAAAAATTGCTTTTTTAACAAAATAATAATTAAAAACCCTTTTTAAAACAAATAGCTTGAACTTTTCATATAACAAAATTAAGAACTTTTTTTTAAAAAAATAATAAATAAAAATATTGTTAAAAATAATGACATCAAATCTTTTTTCTGTAGATAATTAGATTAAAATCATTTTTTCGAAAATTAAAATAAATCTTTTATGTTAACTTCTCTTAACTTAATCAAATCTCTTTTCTTTTAAAAAGAAACAAAAAAAAACCTTCAATATTATACTTTTTCTCCTGACTTGTCCAATTACTGTCTAATTTTGCTTATTAATAGTGTTCATCATTTGCAGCTCTTACTGCGTGGTCGGTCTATTTAAATTTCATTACTATATTGTAACTGCTTCTCATCTGTAACTCCGCGAACCCTAATAATCGCGTTTTAATTTCTGCCTTTAAATTTCTGCGTGTATGGTTTTAATTTCTGTCATTATTCCTATGCGTGTATGATTTTAAATCACATTCACCAAATATTCTGTCACACTACACACATCCGAAGGTTAGGTCTAGCTTTTGGTCGCCGCGCCAATGGTCCTCAACTTCAAACCCTCAAAACTTCAAACCCTTACAACCTCACAAACCCTAATTTTCACAAATGCCTCGCCGCAGGCAAGATTACAATTTTACCCCTAGCATTAGGTCAAAGAGCCGCCGCGCTCATTTTAGGGTTTCCCGCCGTGGAATCCCTAATTTAACCCTAATTACAACTTAACAATTCAACGTAGAGATTTGGAGTTTCTACACTCCGCGTAAGCGTGCCCTTAAGACATGTTTATTCCCCTTGAGACCTTGACCACAGTCAAGAAGTCTCTAACCTCCCTTTTGAGGGGAACTACGATTACTCTGATTCCACTCCCGTAAGGATACGTAGGCACAAGATGCGATGTCTTGCCGAGTAAACTTAGAATTAACCCCTTAGGTCTCTTTTCTCACTTTTAATCCTTTTGTACATATACCTTAAGCAAATAAATAAAGCAAATAGTAAACATTTGAACAAAAGGTTCCTGTAGAGTACTACAGAAGTTTAGGGTGCTAATACCTTCCCTAAATTTAACCAACCCCCGAACCCTAGATCTTTCCCCGCATTGTGTTTACGATGCAAAATAGGTTTTCCCTCTTTTGACCTTTTTCCTTCGGATAAATCAAAGAGCGGTTGTGAATTGAATTGCGATTCAAACTCATTAATAGTTTGTGATCCTATTTCCACCGCAACACTGCCCAATCAGCATCATAATACCCAACAAGAATGAAGTTGGTGTCATGAAAATATAGCATTCCATAGTCACATGTGACATTTACATATTTAATTATTTTCTTAACCTAGGTAAGATGACTAACTTTTGTCTTAGCTTGATAACATGCACAAGCCCTACTGAGAATGTGATGTCAGGGTAACTGGCTTTGAGATGCACAAGGCTACCAATCATGCTTCTATAGAGACTTTAATCCACATCAATTCCTTTATCATATTTACTTAGCTTGATGTGAGTTGCAGCAGGTGTATGTTTGTGTCTATCACTTTTAAGGCCAAACTTTTTAACAATGTTCTTAGCATATTTACTCTATGATACAAATATTTCTTATTTCATTTTTTTACTTGGAACCCAAGGAAGTAAGTGAGTTCCCCTACCAAGCTCATTTCAAATTCATACTACATTTGTTGAAAACAATGTTCCACCATCTTGTTTGAAATTCCTCCAAACATTATATCATCCTCATAAACCTGGGCAAAATATCAGTTTACCTACTTCTTTCTTGGCAAACAAGGTATTATCAATGCCACATCTACTATAACCATTAGTGGTGAGGAATTCAGTAAACCTTTTATACCATGCTCTTAGAGCTTGCTTTAGTCCATATAGAGTTTTATTCAACTTGTAAACATGATTTGGTTGTTGCACCCCAAAATTTGACCAACAATTGTTTATTCATTGAGTGTTTGAAAGTGGATACCTTCATCAGAAAGTTCAAGAGATCCTCAGAGAAGTGGTTTGAAACCAGGGTTGTGTGCTTCACAGTTTGAGAGTTGTGGGTGCCCCTCAGATGATTCTGAGACTTTGAGAAAGAACTTGATGTTTTGGGAAAGCCTATGAGATGCCTTGATAGCTTTCATGAAGCCCAGAGAAGTCATTATGCAAGAATTCAGGAGATTCAACCATGAATGGTAGAATTAGGGTTTTGACTGGGTCTACCCTAGATTAACTGAGATTTGGAGAAGGTTGAGACCTAATCCAAGGGCCATGAGATCATGGAAGGATGTAGGGAGATGTTATAAAGATGATTCCTAGACCAACTCATCATGATTGAAGGGTTTGAGAAGTTTTGAGTTAGGGTTTCTGAGGACTGTCAGTGAAAAAACCCTAGTTTGATCCCTACTTCCCAGGCAGTTTTAGCTCTAGATGTGATTGATATCTCATCTTCCCCACAACATGAATGTTGTAGAGCTTGTTCTAAGCTTTAATTTGAGTGGTGGAAGTCCTTGATAGGAGTTACAGAGCTCAAGTTATGGTTTTGGCAAAATTACAGGTCAGCAGAGGTGTGTGAATCTGGGTCCTTGAAAGTCACCCAACTTGCAGACAACTTTTGCCCTAGTATGATGATTCCTATGATTTCTTGGTCAACATGAATGTTGAAGAGGATGTTCTTAGCTTTAATTTGAGTGGTAGAAGTCCTTGATTGGATTTGTGGAACTCAACTTATGGTTTGAGCAAGACAGGGGTATTTTGGTCATTTGTCAGTTATAGGTCATTTTAGCCAATGCCTAAAACTCCTATTTCCAAGCCTCAAATGGAAAAACTTAAAACATGAAAGTTGCTCAAAATGTGATTTTAAGTCTAGAAAGAAGGTCACAAATTGTTGAAAAAGCTCATAGCATGAAATTCCATGATTGGTCAAAAATGAACTAAAAATGACTTATAACTTTGAAAAGTTGAAATTGAAAAGTGATTTGGGAGATCCATAAATCCAAAATAGGTCATCCAATATATCATTTTGATTGGAAAAACCATTTTGAAAACATTGGTTTAAGTAGAATTTTCATTTGAGGCTTAAAAAATGAGGTTCCTTTGGAAATTTGTTGCTTGCAAAAGAAGGCAATGTTGGAAAACCCTACACAAGCTAAAAATGCACTTGTTTTTCACTCATCCCTTCTCAATAACTCAGGTAAGGACAATTTGGCATAGAATTGAAGGCTTGAAGCAAGGGATATGATATTTCCAACTTCTCATTCAAGGAGAAATTCATGAAACTTCCATCACCCTTCTAGATGAATCTAGAAGCATCCAATCAATCAATATATAAAGAGTGCATTGTGGAGAGTCTAAGGTTGGTGAAACTTGAATCAAGTCAGAGGAGAGAGAGAGATACATAGCCATTGGAGAAGTTTCTTCAAGTTGAAGCAACTTGAGTTTTCTTCCACTACCAGCCATCACCTTCACAACAAGTGCAAACAGAAGGTTGAGGACCATTCAAGGATCATCTACAAGCAATTCCAAGGCTTGAATCGTGCTCAACATCACTGCACCATAACCTCTTGACAGGTTTCTTCTTCACCTTATAACTCCTAAATTATGCTGTTTTAGTTAGTTCTTTAGGCATAGAAATGATTCACTAGGGTAGAGGATTCTTTCCCTTGAATTAGAGCAAGATTGGTGAGGTTTCACACCAGAACCATGAATCTTTAATCTTCCATAATTGGCTGTTTAATGAGTTTTAGGTAACATGAATTAGTGTATAATAGCTAGGGTAACATGTAGAACATCTGTAGACCTTTAGTTTTGAGTTTGATGAAGATTGCTAGCAGTTGGATATGGTTGTACCAAGATGTTGAAGTATTCTGTTAGAACAACCTAGGTCGAATCAGGGAAATCTACTCGTACCATTGTATTCTAGGCATTTAGTAGGGCATTTCTGGTTTTGGAATCGAGTCAAACCGTGGCGTGTGGAGAGAGATAGATGAGCTCGAAGTTTCGGGCATGGAGGAGGGGTTTGCAGGTTAGGGTTTGGCCCAAGGAAGAAGAAGGGTTCGTGGCCGTTGGATCAAGTCCAGGGTTTGACAAATTCGTCCAATCGTGTGGCTGTGCGCGTGTCTGAGAAAAGAGAGGGAAGATTTGAATATATGAAACGCGGTCGTTTCATTAAACCGCTTCTGGGCTCATTGTGCTATTCGCCCCCCCCCCCCCCTTTATTTCTGGCCCATTTCTTTGAACTAGCCCAGAGTGCTATTCTGACCCCCCTCCCTTTAATTAATTTTATTTCTTTTATTTTCTTTTTAATATTTCTCTGTTTTGTAAAATTCATTAAAAATAGATAAAAAATGATTTTTCAATGCTTATTTTTTCTATGATTAGATTAAAGTGTGTAGAAAATTATAAAAATAAAAATGAGATTTTATTTTTAGGTTTAACATTTTTAATAGATTTTCCAAATAAATAGCTTTTTAATAGTCTTAATTTGGTATGTGATTTTGTAGGAATTGTTTTAGAACCTTCCTTTAGGGTTTTTTATCCATTCTTTTTTGTGCAATTAGATGATGAATCATAGTTCCCCATAGGATTTTTTCTAGATTTTTAGAATTAAATCTTGATTAGTTTAATTAGGGTAGATCTAGGGTATCCTAATTAGGGTTTAGAATTGTGTTTAGGTGATGAATCACTTTCTTTGATTGAGTTTTATCTTGATTTTTAGGTAGAGACCCTTGTAGATGTTATGAGTAGGTGTTGAGGACCCTTGTGAATATTTGTTAGATTTTTCCCCATTAGTTTAGTATTTTTAGGTATTTTCTGAAGTTGCCTATTGATTTTGGCTCCCCTGTGGTTGTCTGTCCATCTCTGGGGTTTGTTCTGAGGAATTTGTTGAGGGGCTTGTGTTGCCTTGAAGACTTTGATGGAGAGCACCATGAAGAGAAGATTGGAGATCAAGACTCAGAGACCCAGAGCTTGTCTTGTTCCTTGTCTGTGAGGTTTGAGATCCTGAAGTTTGAAGGAAGTTCATGGTACTTTCCTGAGGAAGGCACTATGAATGACTTTCATTCTTTCTTCTCACCTCTTTCTTAAGTATCCAATGATGTTGGAGCCAACTTGTGAGTTTAATTTCTCCTGAGGAGGAATGTAAACTGATCACATGTTGTTGAGCCACATGGGATACAACTCCTAAGTGAAAGCCTCCTAGTACTTTCCTGAGGAAGGTCCTATGGGTCTATTCACTTAGTTCCCTTAGTTTATCTAGGATTTCTTAAGTATCCAATGATGTTGGAGCCAACTTGTGAGTTTAATTTCTCCTGAGGAGGAATGTAAACTGATCACAGTTGTTGAGCCACATAGGATACAACTCCTAAGTGGAAGCCTCCTAGTACTTTCCTGAGGAAGGTCCTATGGGTCTATTCACTTAGTTCCACTAGTTCAGATAGGATTTCCTAAGTATCCAGTGATGTGGGAGCCTGCTTGTGAGTTTAATTTCTCCTGAGGAGGAATGTAAACTAATCACAGTGGTTGAGCCACATAGGGTATGATTCCTGAGTATACACCTCTTAGTGCTTTCCTGAGGAAGACACTTTGAGTCTGCTTGCTTAGCTCCCTTTCTTTGGTAAGCTTGTTCTGAAGCTTGAAGACTGGGATTGATTTCTCTTGTTTAGAATTTTGCTTGAGAGCTTTGCTTAGATTTGATCCAGATTCTGTGATTGGGGTTAGGATTAGAGAGTAGATGATTCTTTCTTTCTCAAGCATGTGTTTTGTTTGCCTGATGGCACTTCATTTCTTTTATCTGTTCATTGCTTGATAGCATGTTGTTTATTTTCAGTATGATTACTGTTATTTCATGACTGGCTTGAGGTCGAGACGAGCTTGTGGAGGCTGAAGCCCCACACACATTTCCTCCCTCACTTGCATTGCATGCATTTTACTGTTAAAGCTGATGCTTTTGTCTGTTTGGTGTATCATTGATATGATCCCTTAGGGCTCTCATTTCCTCTGATGAGGATTTGATGATAGACTTTTAGGTTGAAACCTATGCATGACAACATCTAGGAGTTCCCTGTTCAAACCTCAACCATAGGATGAATCCATGGCATGATAACAGTAGGACTTGATAGTCTCCCTCCTAGTTGAGCCATTTATCCCGTAGTTTCCCGAACTACGTTTGCTCTGATCTTTCATACCAGATGAAAGTACGTAGGCATAGGATGCGACGTCCTAGCGAGCAACCTTCCCCATTTTCCCCCCCGTAGTTAGCCGAACTACGTTGACTCTGATTTCTCATTCTCTGATGAGAATACGTAGGCATAAAGCGCGATGCTTTGCCGAGTCATTTTTCTTTTCTTTTTCAGCCAGCCTTGATAGGTAGATAGATTATAACCAACCCATCCAAGTAAACAAACAAACGAGGATCCCGTCGAGTACGACGGACGTGAGGGGTGCTAATACCTTCCCCTTGCGTAACCGACTCCCGAACCCAGACAATGGTTGCGACGACCTTGTCTTACCCTTTTTCGTCAGGTTTTTCCGATCGTTTCCTTTCCCGCTCTGAGGGATAAATAACGAAAGGTGGCGACTCTTCTGTCATGCCGGCACCTTATTTTTCGCGCAAGCGACAGCTGGCGACTCTGCTGGGGAACTGTAGCATCTAGGGACTTTTCCCATCCCTTATGCTGGGACCGTTTCCCATCCCCTACGCGAGTCAATCCCATCGTTTGTGTGTTTGCTTGTTGGGTTGCGTTTATTTATCGCATTTTTACTTCCCGCATTTTTATTTCCCGCATTTTATTTCCAGTTTGATATGATTATCTGTGCTGCTGTGGGAGAGGGATGTTACTGTGAGTGAAAAGCCGGACCTGGGCTTGAGTACACACCTAGATATAGTTGCGGAGAAGTAGTAGACGAACCTGTCTGCTGAGCAGGCACAGTTCCCTACGAAAATCTGCGCTCAGACGAGATTCTTGCAGAGGTGCTCCTTTCCGGTCCTGAGGATCTGAGGGGAGTCCAGACGTAAGGATTGTCGACTCTGGGGACCGATCATTTGGAAGTCAGCTAAGAGAGGCCTCTTCATGACTTGACGATGCCACTCCTTCTGGGAATCGTATTGTCACTCGTGAAAGTCTGTGACGCTGACGACCGCATAGGATGCCGTACCTTTGTCCGTGGATTAGGTCCATACCTGTGAGTGGGGTTGGGATATTGCAGGAAACTTTGACCTCCAGACCACCTGGTTTTCTTGACAGTAAATCAGTTATGTTGGGTTCTCAGTTGCAGATATGTTCTTGATAGAGCAAGGGTTTGATCAGAGGATATTATCATCGGGTGCTTGTCTGTTCTTGATAGAGCAGGCCTTGATCAGAGTATCATTATCAGAAGTTGTTCTGGATGGAGCAGATTTTTGAGTGAGGTCTGAAGATCTCGTCAGCAGTTGTTGTTTGTTCTTGATAGGGCAGATTTTGAGTGAGGTCTGAAGATCTCGTCAGCAGTTGTTGTTTGTTCTTGATAGGGCAGATTTTGAGTGGGGTTTGAAGATCTCGTCAGCAGCTGTACATTTGTTCTTGAGAGGGCAGATTTTTGATTTGGGGTCTGAAGACTTCATCAACAGATATTCCTTGATCTTGCGTCCGGGGTCTTTATTATCAGGCCTTCGTTCTTGTCAGGGCAGAATTTTGATCTCGATCCTACCAGATGGTTATTCACAACAGATCAGATCAGTGGTTTTACACCGGGGTTTCCTTCTCATCAGCGACTGTTGACATCAAATCTCCACAGCAGCCACCTGGATATGTTGTTGCATGCCTGCATTTTGCATTAGCTTGCATAATCATTCCATTAGCGTGTGTCTGTGACAGGTACCGTTTCCCCGATCCAAGATCTCTCATTGTGTTACTGCAGCCGTTCTCAGGAAGACTGTCGTGTATGAGTTCTCGGTCCTTGATGTGTCGAATATGACTATTGCTATGTGAGGCTGCTGTTTTCATGATTGGGCCCAGATTCCTCTCCTTATTATTGTCAGCAGGTGCCAGGATCGGGGGAAATCTCTCAAGCACACAGGCACACGCATGCATTTGCATGAAGCATTCTTGCATGACATACATTCTGTTACCTTTTTCTAACCTTTGATGTTGACAGGTTTTTCAGGTACTCAGGTTCCGAGCTGCTTTTGATCTCCAGGATTGATCAAAGATTCATCCACCGCTACTCGACTCGCGCCAATCAAACGAGAATCATGGACCAGGTACAGTCAGATGTTCAGGAGCTTCGTGAAAGGATGGATCGTTTTATGGAGTTGATGCAAGTAGTTGCGAACGGGCAAGATCAGCTTCGTACCTTGGTTCAACCTCTCATCTCCAGGGTTGACAGCAATGGAATACTTCATGGCGGGGCCGTACCCACTCCTCCTCAAGGTGATACTCCACAGAACGTTGTTCCTGCTGCCGGGGGCAACGGTAGTGCTAACGGCAATCTTATGACTAATCTCGGACTTAACGCGGCGGGCGCCGTCAATGGTGGTTTGGGAGCCAATGTTACAGTGGGGCCGGTCAACGGCAATGTTGGTGCAGGAAATATGGTGGTGCCTCAACCGTGGCTGGAGGACCATCAGGATGACATTTTCTCTCAGAGAGGTGTAGAGGCTGAGTTGACTGCTGAAGCTAGACTCAGGTTCAAGGCGCTGGAAGATAAAATGAGAGATATAGAAAATCAGAACACATTGGGCGTTGACATGTCCAAACTTGGGTTGATTGCTGACTTTAAAGTGCCTCACAAGTTCAAGGTGCCTATCTTTGAGAAGTATAATGGCACTACTTGTCCCCGTGTTCACCTCCGATCTTATTACAGAAAGATGTCCGCTTATTCTGACGATGAGAAGTTGCTGATGCACTTCTTTCAGGATAGTCTTTCTGGCCCATCGCTTGAATGGTATATGGGTTTGGAACCCGCTGCTGTGCGAACGTGGAAAGATCTCGCTGAAGCGTTTGTCCTCCACTATCAGTATAATAGCGACTTGGCTCCCAACCGAGTTCAGCTTCAGAATCTCTCGCAGCGGAGCAATGAAAGCTTCAAAGAGTACGCCCAGCGGTGGCGTGAATTGGCTGCTCGGGTTCAACCGCCGATGGTTGAGCGTGAGTTGGTACAAATGTTCGTGGCTACTCTTCCCGGAGTCTATTATGAGAAGTTGGTTAGTGGCATGTCCGGAACATTCTCAGCCCTCATCACTTTGGGCGAGCATGTTGAAAATGGTATAAAGATCGGAAAGATTCAGGGTGAATCATCCTCATCTGGAGGAGCTAGCAAGAAACCCTATACTGGCAAGCGTCGAGAGGGCGATGCCAGTGCTGTCACTAATGCTAGGAGAAAGGGCAAGGGCCCTCAGTCTCAGATCGCTAGCATAAACATCCCAGCTGCTCCCCCGCAGCCGCAGCAGCAGCCTCAGCAACAGAATAATCCGGGATATAAGAGATATCAGAATCGGGGTCCCCTCGCAAATCGTCAGTTTGAAACTCCTCCTATGTCATATGCTCAGCTTCTGCAGACGTTGCTTCAGCTCCAACTGGTTCAGAAGAGGACGCTGGCTCCCTTGACAGGGGCACCACCACCAGGGTACGATGCTAACGCTACTTGTGAATTTCATTCTGGGGCACCTGGCCATACAATTGAAAATTGCAAAGCTTTTAAGCACAAGGTCCAGGACCTGGTCGACGCCAAGGTGATCAACTTTTCTGACAACGTGCCCAACGTCACCAAGAATCCAATGCCTCATCATAGGGGGGGCGGAGTGAATGCTGTTATTACTGAAGAGAATTCAGACTTGCTGACTGATGTCAGAGATTTGAAGACGCCGTTGAGTTTTGTTAAAGCCAAGTTGCTAAAGAAAGGCTTCTTTCCCGGGTGTGGAGAGTTTTGTATGGAATGTGCTACACTTCCTGATGGGTGTGAGCAGTTGATCGAAGGTATCCAAAGTCTGATGACCGAGGGTATTTTGCAGTTCAGTCGAAGCATTGAGGATGCGTTAGGGGAATTCGTGCTGAAGCAGGCGGACGAAGTTGCTACTATTACCATTCCTCGCCACCCTATCACTATTTCTGCACCTCGTCCGCCTACTATCACCATCACCAGGGCCGGACCAATCCCGTTCGAGAGTACCAATGCCGTTCCGTGGCATTATGGTGCCGAAGTATATTGTAATGGTCAGAAGGTAGAGATTGAGCCGTCCAGATCGACTGCGCAGAATCTTGCTGAGGCCAGTGGTATCACCAGAAGTGGTAGAGTGTTCGCGCCGGCAGAGGTCGCCGCAGAGAAGGTAGTCCGGGCTGACGCTGTGGACAAAGGCAAAGGTAAAGCTGTTGAGGAGGTCCCTGCAGGGGCAGAGAAAGACTTGTTGGTTAAAGATGCTGAAGAGTTCATGCGACTAATCAGGAAAAGTGACTACAAGATTGTAGATCATCTTCACCAGACCCCGTCGAAGATCTCGATTCTTAACCTGTTGCTGTGTTCTGAAGCGCACCGCAACGCGTTGCTGAAAGTATTGAATGCTGCATACGTGCCGCAGGAGATATCAGTTAATCAACTTGAGGAAGTAGTAGCCCATGTCAACGCTGGTAATGGGCTGGGATTTACAGATCTGGAGCTGACGCCCAAGGGAAGAGATCACAACAATGCCTTGCACGTCTCGATAGAGTGCAGAGGCACGATCATGTCACATGTCCTCGTAGATACGGGTTCCTCGCTTAACGTGCTTCCGAAGAAGGCACTGATGAAGTTGGATACCCGGGGACTGCTGTGCACGCCCAGTGATCTGGTCGTGAAGGCCTTTGACGGAACCAAGCGCCACGTCTTCGGAGAATTGACCCTGCCAATTCAAGTTGGACCGGAGACGTTTAATGCGGTGTTCTATATTATGGATATCATGCCCGCCTATAGTTGCCTCTTAGGTCGGCCGTGGATTCATTCTGCTGGTGCCGTGACGTCCACGCTGCATCAGAAGCTTAAATATGCTGTTGGGGGCAGCATAGTGACAGTCTGTGGAGAGGAGGACATCATGGTAAGCCACCTGTCGTCCTTCAAATATGTCGAAATGGATGGTGAGATCCATGAGACTCTTTGCCAGGCGTTTGAAACCGTCAGGGTGAAGGAAGTAGCTCCCGTTGTGGCAGAGAAGCAAGAGGTGAACCTCTCTTCGTTCAAGGAAGCTCGGGCTGTTGTCGAAGCTGGTTCCACCCCAGGCTGGGGGCATGTTTTGGATATACCATTCAAACAGGATAAGTTTGGATTGGGATATTCTCCTGAAGCTGAAGCTTCGTCTTCTTCTGGTAGCTCGTCTCGTGGGAAAGGGCCGATCCTGTTCACCAAGGGAGGAGTAATCTTCGAGAGTGTCAACGCAGCGTCAGAGGACAGCGGAGACAGTGATTGTGATCTTGATGCCTGGATTCAACCGAGCAAGCCAGGCGAGCGCCTCCACAATTGGACCATCAAGGAGATTATCGAGCTGACAAGTGAAGAGTAATGATTTGCTTTTTACAATCTTTGTACAACCCTATGTCCTGCCCGGGGCATAGTGGTTTTACTGTCAGGGCCTTGTTGGATTATGTATATGCATTTTGTTAATAAATAAAAGGCGTTTGCTTCGTAATCAAATATTGTGTTCTCTGTTATTCATATTTTATGTTTGTTTTGAAAAACAGCAAAATGGCAACGAGGTTCGTGCTAACCTGCATATTCTTGCTTTAAACTTAACCCTTGTTATTGCAGGATCCACGTAACAGATGACATCGACTCTGGACCCTCTACGGCTCACTGCGACTTTGATTGCCCGATCTATCAAGCCGAGGATGAGATTGATGAAGACGAGGACCTTCCGGAAGAATTGGCCCGCTTGTTGAGACAAGAGGAGAAGGTTATTCTGCCTCATGAGGAGGATATTGAGATCATAAATCTGGGTTCTGAGGAGCTTATCAGGAATGTCAGAGTTGGGGCTGCGCTGCAGAATGATGTCAAGCATAGACTGGTCGAGATGCTTCGAGAGTATAGCGACGTCTTTGCTTGGTCATATGAGGATATGCCCGGACTTGACACAGATATCGTGGTTCATCGCTTGCCGTTGCGAGAAGATTGCCCTCCAGTCAAGCAGAAGCTCAGGAGGACGAGACCAGACATGGCTGTAAAAATCAAAGAAGAAGTCCAGAAGCAGTTGGACGCAGGATTTCTAGCCGTTACCACCTACCCTCCGTGGGTCGCCAACATAGTGCCTGTACCGAAGAAGGACGGTAAGGTACGCATGTGCGTCGATTATCGGGATTTGAATAGGGCGAGCCCTAAGGATGATTTCCCGTTGCCTCATATCGATGTGTTGGTCGACAATACAGCCCAGTTTTCCGTGTTTTCGTTCATGGATGGCTTCTCCAGTTACAATCAGATTAAGATGGCGCCGGAGGACATGGAGAAAACGACGTTTATTACCCCCTGGGGCACGTTTTGCGACAAGGTAATGCCCTTCGGTCTGAAGAACGCAGGGGCCACTTACCAGCGAGCAATGGTAACTTTGTTTCATGATATGATTCATCATGAGATCGAGGTCTATGTTGATGACATGATTGCAAAGTCCCAAACGGAGGAGGAGCATCTGGTCAATCTGTTGAAGCTGTTTGAAAGACTTAGGAAGTTCAGGTTGAGGCTGAATCCTAACAAGTGCACTTTCGGAGTGCGGTCCGGAAAGTTATTGGGGTTTATCGTTAGTGAACGAGGTATTGAAGTTGATCCTGCAAAGATAAAAGCTATCCAAGAAATGCCAGCGCCGAAAACAGAAAAAGAAGTTCGTGGTTTCTTGGGCCGAATAAACTACATTGCAAGGTTTATCTCTCAGCTCACGGCCACTTGTGAACCGATGTTCAAGTTATTAAAGAAAAATCAGGCGATTACTTGGAATGAGGATTGCCAGAAGGCATTCGATAAGATAAAGCAGTATCTTCAAGAACCTCCAATCTTGATACCCCCAGTGGCTGGACGGCCATTAATCATGTACCTGACGGTTCTGGAGAATAGTATGGGGTGTGTTCTCGGTCAGCACGACGAGACGGGCAGAAAAGAGCATGCCATTTATTATTTGAGTAAAAAGTTCACTGAGTGTGAATCTCGATACTCGATGCTGGAGAAGACGTGTTGTGCATTAGCCTGGGCTGCCAAACGTCTACGACAGTATATGCTCAATCACACCACTATGCTGATTTCGAAGATGGATCCGATCAAGTACGTCTTCGAGAAGCAGGCTCTTTCGGGCAGGATTGCCAGATGGCAGATGGTGTTAACGGAATATGATATTCAGTACGTCTCCCAGAAAGCCATCAAGGGGAGCGTATTGTCTGATTACCTCGCCGAACAGCCAATCGAAGACTATCAGCCGATGAAGTTCGAATTCCCTGACGAGGACATTATGTTTCTCAAGGCGAGGGATTGCGAGGAGCCATTGCCCGACGAGGGGCCGGATAGGAAGTCTCAGTGGAAGTTGATATTCGACGGAGCGGTTAATTCCTATGGAAGTGGTATCGGGGCTATCATCACGACTCCTCACGGGTCCCACATCCCGTTTACTGCGAGACTGACGTTTCCAGTTACCAACAACGAAGCCGAGTATGAAGCATGTATTATGGGTCTAGAAGAGGCAATTGATTTGAGAATCAAGAATCTAGACATATATGGTGACTCAGCGCTTGTAATCAATCAGATCAAAGGGGAGTGGGAGACTCGTCAACCGAATCTAGTGCCGTACATGAATTACGCCAGAAGGCTGCTTCCGTTCTTCGACCGAGTAGAACTTCATCATGTACCCCGGGCTGAAAATCAAATGGCTGATGCTTTAGCCACGTTGGCTTCAATGTATAAGGTCAATCTTTGGAATGAGGCTCCAAGTATTGTACTTTCGCGTCTTGACAGACCAGCATATGTGTTCGCAATCGAGGATGCCACTGACGGCAAGCCATGGTTCCACGACATCCAGACCTTCCTTATGACTAAGGAGTATCCCGCGGGTGCGTCAACCCAGGATAAGAAGACTCTGAGGAGGCTATCTGGAAACTTTTACCTCAATCCTGATGGAGTGCTGTACAAGAGAAACCACGATCTCGTGCTACTCAGATGTGTAGATGAGAAAGAGGCAAGTATGCTCATGGAAGAAGTCCATGAGGGCACATTTGGTACGCACGCCGGCGGGCATGCCATGACGAGAAAGATCCTGAGAGCAGGATATTACTGGTTGACTATGGAGTCGGATTGCTTCAGATTCGCGAAGAAATGTCACAAATGCCAGGTTTATGCTGATAAAGTTCATGTGCCGCCGTGCCCATTGAATGTCATGTCCTCCCCTTGGCCGTTCTCCATGTGGGGCATCGACATGATAGGCAAGATCGAGCCCACCGCGTCCAATGGTCATCGTTTTATTCTGGTAGCTATCGACTACTTCACCAAGTGGGTGGAGGCAGCCTCGTACGCTAATGTGACCAAGCAGGTGGTAGCTAAATTCATAAAGAGGGACATCATCTGTCGCTATGGAATTCCCGAGCGGATCATTACTGATAATGGTTCGAATTTGAATAACAAGATGATGAAGGAGCTGTGCCAGAGCTTCAAGATTGAACACCACAACTCATCTCCTTATCGGCCGAAGATGAATGGCGCCGTTGAAGCGGCCAACAAGAACATCAAGAGGATTGTTCAGAAGATGGTTGTGACGTATAAAGATTGGCACGAGATGCTGCCGTTTGCCTTGCACGGTTATCGTACGACGGTGCGTACGTCGACCGGGGCAACTCCTTTCTCCTTGGTGTACGGTATGGAGGCTGTCCTACCGCTAGAAGTGGAGATTCCCTCTTTGCGAGTTTTGGTTGATGTGAAACTTGATGAGGCAGAATGGGTGACGAATCGCCTGAACCAGCTCAGCCTGATGGACGAGAAGAGGTTAGCATCGATTGCATTTGGTCGCCTGTACCAAAGCCGAATGAAGAAAGCTTATGATAAGAAGGTGCGTCCTCGAAGCTTTCAGACGGGTGATCTCGTCCTGAAGAAGATTCTTCCGCCACACTCCGATCACCGGGGCAAGTGGACTCCGAATTACGAAGGGCCGTATGTCGTCAGCAAGGTTTTCTCAGGAGGAGCTTTGTTGTTATCCACGATGGATGGTGAAGATTTTGCATCCCCGGTGAACGCGGACGCAGTTAAAAAATACTTTGCTTGAAAGCGACCCGCTGGACAAAAAAGAAAGAGTCCAGGCAAAAAAGGGGCATCCCGGCGAACCAAAAACAGAATAAAAGGTTCGGGCAAAAATTAGGGATATATTGAAAAGATGTACACCCGCGAAGTCGAAAACCTACACTGGGCGGCTTCGGCAAAAAAGGGTATCCCGGTGAACTGAAAACCCGAAAGGGCGGTTCACGCAAAAGTTAGGGATTTGAATAAGCGAATGACTGCGTTCCGCGTATGGACTTTCATTGTTTAGTGGTTCGGAAGACCTGAGGGCCGTTTATCTGAATCAATCTCTTCCAAAGCTGAAGCATCGGAGAAGTATCGAAGTCGAGTGGGTCTTAGAGGGATCAACTCATGGTGTTCGTCTACGCCTCGATTGCCGACATTTGTATATATTGATGTATATTTATGTTTTCTTTTTGCGCGGCTTCCTCATTTCAGGAGCTTGCCTCTGTTGTAAAACATTTTTGCCCATTCAGGGGTTCATCATCAATAAAATGCACATTATTCAGCAATTCTGCTTGTCTGTTTTGCATTTATCTGTTTTGTTTGCGAATGAGAACGCCGATGTGTTTTTGATAAAATGCGCATACATAAACTTGCGGGCCTAAGCCCATTGATTGTTGAAACAATTAACTAACTAAACATTGTCACAAGATAATAACCTGATAGGCCCCTTTGAGGAGGGTATCTTGTCTGTTTGTTTGTGTTGTTGCAGGTGTAGCACCTCGCCAGAAGATGTGTCGTGCGTACCCCCAAAGCAGGATGAGTCCTCCTTCTCCAGCAGAGTTCAGTAAGTCTCTCCTCCTCAGAATCAGAATCAGAATAGTGGGCACTGATATGTCTTCCCCGTGCAGAGATGATTCTCTTCCCCAAGCAGACGCATCCTGAAGGTAGGTCACTTCGTCAGCTGAGTCAAGCACCGAAGCATGACGTCGTCTTTCCCCAGCACCGGGTCACAAGTGCAGATTTCAGAAAAGTGTTTGGGAGCTGAAGCTCGTTTTTCCCCAGTAAAGTCGCCGAAGCAGGTGTCTCCCCCCCGCACCGGGTCACAAGTGCAGGTTTCGCAAAAGGCTGTTCGTTAGCCAAAGTATGCAGTAACTGATGGTGCCAGACTGAAGTCTCCGGTGGAATTGAGATTCCCCACCAGAGTCAGGATCTCTCTTGAAGTTGGATGATTCCCTCTTCCCCAGTAGAGTGTTGGAACAGCTGATGTTGTATTCTCCTGCAGAGTTGTACTCTCCCCCGAAGTCAGATGATTCTTTCTTCCCCAGCGGAATTGAAATTCCCCATCAGAGTCGTACTCTCCAGTGAAGTAGAATGATTTCTCTCCCCGGCTGAATCCGCAGAAAAGCCGAATCCTTGGAAGTTGATCAGATCCTGATCAATTTTCCCCAGCAGAGCATGGGGCAGCTGATGCTGTATTTCCCCAGAGTCGCACTCTCTCCAGCGAAGCAGAATGACTTCTCCTTCCTCAGCCGAGTTTGCAGATGTCCAAGAGATCCGAATCCTTGGAAGTTGATCAGATCATGATTGGTTTTTCCCCAGTGGAGTGTTGAGCAGCTGAAGTTGGTTCCCCACAGAGTGATCATCCCCAGAAGAGTAGCCGAGACGGCCGCGCAGTTCATTCTCGCGATTGATATCAGTAGATCCAAGTTCTCGTAGAGCTTCGTCCCCTGCAGCAGTCAGCTGAAGTTGTTCCCTTGCAGCAGTCCGCGGAAGATCAATTCCCCAGACAGAGCCTGATTGACATTGGCGTGTTCACAATCTCCTCAGCAGGATGACTCCTCCATCTGAGCGGTTCTTTCTCCTTGACAGGAGGATTTCCCCCCTTCGGCATTTATTTTGCTGATGGGGTTGCATCATGATTGCATAACATTGTGCATAACTGCATGGCATTTAACACTGCATAGCATCTGACGTTGCAATAGCATTGTGCATGATTGCATGGTATTTAGCATAAATGCATATCATTCCCACCGTGTGGGGGATAGTGCAGAAGCATACACATCATAAGCATGATCTAGGTCATTATCATCCTTGATGAACAGGTGTATCCCCAAAAGACCAGTTGCTCAGGACGATTCCTGATATTCTCTCCAACAAGGTCGCTTTCTTAAGATGATTCTTAAAGACCCCGGTGTAATCCCCACGGTCGCTCGCTCGCTCAAGATGATTTTTGAGATCCCCAGCAAAGTCTTCAGTTCGAGATGATTCTCAAGTCCCTCAGCAGGGCCATTTGCTTAAGACGATTCTTAAGACCCCAGTACAGCTTCCCGAGTGGTTCGCCCAGTATGATACTTGAGCTCCCCAATAGCGTCTCCAGCAAGAGGTGCCCAGGAAGATTTCGGGAATACCCAACCAGAAGGTTTGCTCCGGGAAGGTTATCAGTTCAGGACGATTCTCGAAGATGCCCGATGGATCTGTTTGGTCAAGATGATTCTTGAAGCCCTGAGCAGCATGATATGTCTGCTCCAACAATGATGTCTAATCTGAAGATTGACTTCGTAAAGCGCCTGAAGGCGATATCAGAAGGTTCCCGTGAGTTCAGATTTCCTTGTTGATGAATCAACGGGTGGCTGAAGACAAGGTTCCAAAGCTTGTGTATGCAAGGTGATCCGTGTTGGTCTGAAGACCAAGTCAGTTGTCCTGAGGAGATGATTGATTGCGATCAAGTGAATGATATTTCTTCTGACTGAAGTCGAAGATGTTTCTCCAGCTGAAGCGGAGTTTTGCCTGAAGGCAAAGTGTTTGAATCCCCGTAGAGTCATGAATGGCTCAGGATACCATTTCTTTGACTGAAGTCACAGATTTCCTAAGCTGAAGCGAAGGGGCCTAAGGGCAAGGTTATCCCCCAAGGTCATGAATGACCTAGGATTCATTTTTCGGACTGAAGGCCGAAGTATATCCCTGACTGAAGTCACGGATGCTCTATAGCAGAGGCGGAGTTGCCTGAAGGCAGATCCATGCATCCTTGAAGGCCAAGGACCATTTCTTCAGACTGAAGTCGAAGATACCTCCTGCAGAGTTGCCGACGGGCAAAGTTTACATCCTTGAAGGTCAAGGATGTTCTTTCTAGCTGAAGCTGGAACAGCCGACGGGCAGGGTTTCATCTATCTTCAGAAATACTTGAAGATTCTCCAGCGGATCTGGAATGGCCAGGGGCCAGGGTTTCATTCATATTCAGAAGTACTTAAGGATCTTTTCTAGCTGAAGCTGGAAGTGGCCAGGGGCCAGGGTTTCATATATCTGTAGTGTTGAAGTTCTACGGTTTCTCAGTATGCAGTAATATTTGGATGTTCGTTATGGTTCTGAGGGTGAACCCCAGATCAGAGTGTGCTTGGTTGAGTCTCTCATCCCCAGCAGAGTAGCTCCAAATACGCAAGTGTACCTTTTGTTCCAGTTACCAGGGGTGAACCCCAGGGGCAGAGTTGTTCAGTGTTGTAGTTCTCCAGCGGCGATGCGGAGTATTTTGATTGTTCGACGGCGATATCAGGTTTAGTCTTCCAGCGGTGATGCTGGGTGTCGTGGTTGCCTGAAGATGATGTCAGAAGAAGTTAATGTGGATAACTGACGGCGATGTCAGATCAGTATCTCTCCAGCTAGTGGCCGAGCAGCTAGTGTTGCAGTATTCAAAGATTTGTTCCCCGCATAGTATCGTGTGCTTGTGCAGTCGGCAAATTTTCGGGTTTACCGATATTCAACCGTCTCGTACCTTGATTGGTTGAGAGCCGTTCGCTTCTCACCCAGTCAGGTTCAAGCCGTTTGAATAGGGGCAGCTGTTGCACCCCAAAATTTGACCAACAATTGTTTATTCATTGAGTGTTTGAAAGTGGATACCTTCATCAGAAAGTTCAAGAGATCCTCAGAGAAGTGGTTTGAAACCAGGGTTGTGTGCTTCACAGTTTGAGAGTTGTGGGTGCCCCTCAGATGATTCTGAGACTTTGAGAAAGAACTTGATGTTTTGGGAAAGCCTATGAGATGCCTTGATAGCTTTCATGAAGCCCAGAGAAGTCATTATGCAAGAATTCAGGAGATTCAACCATGAATGGTAGAATTAGGGTTTTGACTGGGTCTACCCTAGATTAACTGAGATTTGGAGAAGGTTGAGACCTAATCCAAGGGCCATGAGATCATGGAAGGATGTAGGGAGATGTTATAAAGATGATTCCTAGACCAACTCATCATGATTGAAGGGTTTGAGAAGTTTTGAGTTAGGGTTTCTGAGGACTGTCAGTGAAAAAACCCTAGTTTGATCCCTACTTCCCAGGCAGTTTTAGCTCTAGATGTGATTGATATCTCATCTTCCCCACAACATGAATGTTGTAGAGCTTGTTCTAAGCTTTAATTTGAGTGGTGGAAGTCCTTGATAGGAGTTACAGAGCTCAAGTTATGGTTTTGGCAAAATTACAGGTCAGCAGAGGTGTGTGAATCTGGGTCCTTGAAAGTCACCCAACTTGCAGACAACTTTTGCCCTAGTAGGATGATTCCTATGATTTCTTGGTCAACATGAATGTTGAAGAGGATGTTCTTAGCTTTAATTTGAGTGGTAGAAGTCCTTGATTGGATTTGTGGAACTCAACTTATGGTTTGAGCAAGACAGGGGTATTTTGGTCATTTGTCAGTTATAGGTCATTTTAGCCAATGCCTAAAACTCCTATTTCCAAGCCTCAAATGGAAAAACTTAAAACATGAAAGTTGCTCAAAATGTGATTTTAAGTCTAGAAAGAAGGTCACAAATTGTTGAAAAAGCTCATAGCATGAAATTCCATGATTGGTCAAAAATGAACTAAAAATGACTTATAACTTTGAAAAGTTGAAATTGAAAAGTGATTTGGGAGATCCATAAATCCAAAATAGGTCATCCAATATATCATTTTGATTGGAAAAACCATTTTGAAAACATTGGTTTAAGTAGAATTTTCATTTGAGGCTTAAAAAATGAGGTTCCTTTGGAAATTTGTTGCTTGCAAAAGAAGGCAATGTTGGAAAACCCTACACAAGCTAAAAATGCACTTGTTTTTCACTCATCCCTTCTCAATAACTCAGGTAAGGACAATTTGGCATAGAATTGAAGGCTTGAAGCAAGGGATATGATATTTCCAACTTCTCATTCAAGGAGAAATTCATGAAACTTCCATCACCCTTCTAGATGAATCTAGAAGCATCCAATCAATCAATATATAAAGAGTGCATTGTGGAGAGTCTAAGGTTGGTGAAACTTGAATCAAGTCAGAGGAGAGAGAGAGATACATAGCCATTGGAGAAGTTTCTTCAAGTTGAAGCAACTTGAGTTTTCTTCCACTACCAGCCATCACCTTCACAACAAGTGCAAACAGAAGGTTGAGGACCATTCAAGGATCATCTACAAGCAATTCCAAGGCTTGAATCGTGCTCAACATCACTGCACCATAACCTCTTGACAGGTTTCTTCTTCACCTTATAACTCCTAAATTATGCTGTTTTAGTTAGTTCTTTAGGCATAGAAATGATTCACTAGGGTAGAGGATTCTTTCCCTTGAATTAGAGCAAGATTGGTGAGGTTTCACACCAGAACCATGAATCTTTAATCTTCCATAATTGGCTGTTTAATGAGTTTTAGGTAACATGAATTAGTGTATAATAGCTAGGGTAACATGTAGAACATCTGTAGACCTTTAGTTTTGAGTTTGATGAAGATTGCTAGCAGTTGGATATGGTTGTACCAAGATGTTGAAGTATTCTGTTAGAACAACCTAGGTCGAATCAGGGAAATCTACTCGTACCATTGTATTCTAGGCATTTAGTAGGGCATTTCTGGTTTTGGAATCGAGTCAAACCGTGGCGTGTGGAGAGAGATAGATGAGCTCGAAGTTTCGGGCATGGAGGAGGGGTTTGCAGGTTAGGGTTTGGCCCAAGGAAGAAGAAGGGTTCGTGGCCGTTGGATCAAGTCCAGGGTTTGACAAATTCGTCCAATCGTGTGGCTGTGCGCGTGTCTGAGAAAAGAGAGGGAAGATTTGAATATATGAAACGCGGTCGTTTCATTAAACCGCTTCTGGGCTCATTGTGCTATTCGCCCCCCCCCCCCCCCCTTTATTTCTGGCCCATTTCTTTGAACTAGCCCAGAGTGCTATTCTGACCCCCCCTCCCTTTAATTAATTTTATTTCTTTTATTTTCTTTTTAATATTTCTCTGTTTTGTAAAATTCATTAAAAATAGATAAAAAATGATTTTTCAATGCTTATTTTTTCTATGATTAGATTAAAGTGTGTAGAAAATTATAAAAATAAAAATGAGATTTTATTTTTAGGTTTAACATTTTTAATAGATTTTCCAAATAAATAGCTTTTTAATAGTCTTAATTTGGTATGTGATTTTGTAGGAATTGTTTTAGAACCTTCCTTTAGGGTTTTTTATCCATTCTTTTTTGTGCAATTAGATGATGAATCATAGTTCCCCATAGGATTTTTTCTAGATTTTTAGAATTAAATCTTGATTAGTTTAATTAGGGTAGATCTAGGGTATCCTAATTAGGGTTTAGAATTGTGTTTAGGTGATGAATCACTTTCTTTGATTGAGTTTTATCTTGATTTTTAGGTAGAGACCCTTGTAGATGTTATGAGTAGGTGTTGAGGACCCTTGTGAATATTTGTTAGATTTTTCCCCATTAGTTTAGTATTTTTAGGTATTTTCTGAAGTTGCCTATTGATTTTGGCTCCCCTGTGGTTGTCTGTCCATCTCTGGGGTTTGTTCTGAGGAATTTGTTGAGGGGCTTGTGTTGCCTTGAAGACTTTGATGGAGAGCACCATGAAGAGAAGATTGGAGATCAAGACTCAGAGACCCAGAGCTTGTCTTGTTCCTTGTCTGTGAGGTTTGAGATCCTGAAGTTTGAAGGAAGTTCATGGTACTTTCCTGAGGAAGGCACTATGAATGACTTTCATTCTTTCTTCTCACCTCTTTCTTAAGTATCCAATGATGTTGGAGCCAACTTGTGAGTTTAATTTCTCCTGAGGAGGAATGTAAACTGATCACATGTTGTTGAGCCACATGGGATACAACTCCTAAGTGAAAGCCTCCTAGTACTTTCCTGAGGAAGGTCCTATGGGTCTATTCACTTAGTTCCCTTAGTTTATCTAGGATTTCTTAAGTATCCAATGATGTTGGAGCCAACTTGTGAGTTTAATTTCTCCTGAGGAGGAATGTAAACTGATCACAGTTGTTGAGCCACATAGGATACAACTCCTAAGTGGAAGCCTCCTAGTACTTTCCTGAGGAAGGTCCTATGGGTCTATTCACTTAGTTCCACTAGTTCAGATAGGATTTCCTAAGTATCTAGTGATGTGGGAGCCTGCTTGTGAGTTTAATTTCTCCTGAGGAGGAATGTAAACTAATCACAGTGGTTGAGCCACATAGGGTATGATTCCTGAGTATACACCTCTTAGTGCTTTCTTGAGGAAGACACTTTGAGTCTGCTTGCTTAGCTCCCTTTCTTTGGTAAGCTTGTTCTGAAGCTTGAAGACTGGGATTGATTTCTCTTGTTTAGAATTTTGCTTGAGAGCTTTGCTTAGATTTGATCCAGATTCTGTGATTGGGGTTAGGATTAGAGAGTAGATGATTCTTTCTTTCTCAAGCATGTGTTTTGTTTGCCTGATGGCACTTCATTTCTTTTATCTGTTCATTGCTTGATAGCATGTTGTTTATTTTCAGTATGATTACTGTTATTTCATGACTGGCTTGAGGTCGAGACGAGCTTGTGGAGGCTGAAGCCCCACACACATTTCCTCCCTCACTTGCATTGCATGCATTTTACTGTTAAAGCTGATGCTTTTGTCTGTTTGGTGTATCATTGATATGATCCCTTAGGGCTCTCATTTCCTCTGATGAGGATTTGATGATAGACTTTTAGGTTGAAACCTATGCATGACAACATCTAGGAGTTCCCTGTTCAAACCTCAACCATAGGATGAATCCATGGCATGATAACAGTAGGACTTGATAGTCTCCCTCCTAGTTGAGCCATTTATCCCGTAGTTTCCCGAACTACGTTTGCTCTGATCTTTCATACCAGATGAAAGTACGTAGGCATAGGATGCGACGTCCTAGCGAGCAACCTTCCCCATTTTCCCCCCCGTAGTTAGCCGAACTACGTTGACTCTGATTTCTCATTCTCTGATGAGAATACGTAGGCATAAAGCGCGATGCTTTGCCGAGTCATTTTTCTTTTCTTTTTCAGCCAGCCTTGATAGGTAGATAGATTATAACCAACCCATCCAAGTAAACAAACAAACGAGGATCCCGTCGAGTACGACGGACGTGAGGGGTGCTAATACCTTCCCCTTGCGTAACCGACTCCCGAACCCAGACAATGGTTGCGACGACCTTGTCTTACCCTTTTTCGTCAGGTTTTTCCGATCGTTTCCTTTCCCGCTCTGAGGGATAAATAACGAAAGGTGGCGACTCTTCTGTCATGCCGGCACCTTATTTTTCGCGCAAGCGACATTGGTGCATTAGGATCAATGAATCCTTTAGGTTGTTCAACATAGACCTATTCATTTAGAAATACATTCAGGAAAACAACTTTGACATCCATTTGATATAATTATATTTTAGAAGACATGATATCCCCAACAGTAGCCTGATAGATTCAAGACGAGCAATTGGAGCAAAGATCTCATCGAAATCGATACCTTCTATTTATGTGTATCCTTGTGCAACTAAGCGTACTTTTCTTCTGGCCATATTTCCCTTTCCATTTGACTTCTTCTTGTAAAGTCACTTGGTTCTTATGATTTTGATTGAATCAGGTCTAGGAACTAGCTTTCACACTTTGTTTGTCTCAAACTAAACAAGTTCCTCCTGTATGGAATTGATCTAATATTCGTCAGTTAAAACTTCTTTAACATTCTTGGGTTCAGCCTTGGAGAAACACATGTTGGCAATCACATCTTCGGATTTGGTGATAATTCCTTCATTTAGATTCCCAAACACATTTTCTATAGGATGATAATTTTGAATTCTAACAGAGGGACCCTTTGTTGTTGAAATGTCTTCATCATCTTTATCTAGGTCTTCAACGTCAGCATTCTACATGATGCCAGGACCTTTATTTGGTACTTTAGGCATGACACTTTGCTAATTTCTATGCATATAGTCTTTTTCTTCATCAATTGTCTCAGTTTTAAGAGCCTCATCTATTACCACATTGATTTATTCTATTATGCTCATTGTGCGATTTTTATACATACGATATGATATGTTATTGACTGAATATCTCAAGATTCCTTGATCACTATCAGGATCCATATTATGTCTTTGTTCATGATCGATCAAGACATAGCACTTTCTGCCAGACACGTGGAAGTATTTGGCATTACGTTTTCTTCCTTCCCACAACTAGTAGTGAGTAACTTTGGTGCCAGTCCAGATGGTTACTCTGTTGTAAATATAGCATGATGTGTTCATTGCTTCAACCCAGAAGTAATAAGGTAAATTTTTTACATGAAACATGACTATGGCCATTTCTTAAAGAGTTTTATTCTTGTGTTCAACCACTCCATTTTTTATGGATTAATTGGTGCAAAGAACTCATGAGCAATACCTTCTAAAGAGCACAATTTAGAAAAGTTAGAGTTTTCAAATTCTCTTCCATGATCACTTCGTATTCTAATAATATTATATATCTCCCTTTCTTTTTAACTATGGACTTCATAACCTTTCAAATGGGGTAAATGTGTCTAATTTTTCTCTAAGGAAGTCAATCCAGATAAATCTTGAGTAGTCATCTACACACACACAAAATATCTCCTTCCACTCGTGCTCTAAACTTGAATGGTTCCCATGAGATCCACATGAAGTAACTCCAAGTCTTTTTATGTTGTAAGATGTTGTAGCTTCTTGCGAGGAACCTTAGTCTGTTTTCCTATTTGGCAGCCTCAAAAAATTCATCCTTCCTTAATCTTAAGGTTAGGAAGACCATTGATAGCATTTTCAGAAATAATATTTCTCATGCTTCTGAAGCTCATATGACCTAGTTTTTTGTGCCACAACTTGGTTTCATCCTCTTTAGTAATAAGACAGGTTAAGGGTTCTTTATTTGACTGAGATCTCCACATGTAGCAGTTATCAGAGGACCTTGTACCTTTCATGATTTCCTTCTAATTTTTGTTTGTGACAACACATTTAGAATGATTAAAGTTAACATAAAGATATTGATCACACAACTAGATGATACTAATGAGATTATCAATCAGACCTTCAACAAGAAGAACATCATCTAAATTTCGAAGGCCCGAATAGGCCAATACTACTACAAATAAAACATCTAATGTCGGCCTCAAAATGCATTTAACCTCGGCTACACAGACGAGGTAACAAAGGGTGACATGAAAAGCAATCACTTGTCACCTCAATGTTTCTAAAATCGAGGTTATAAATTAAAAGGTCATGAGTTCGATTCTCATCAACTCCATATTTTATATTTTCTAAATTTTGTTGTGCATGCCATACAGCTCTCGGTTGTATTTAAATGCCGAGGTAATAAGGTATTCATTTACCTCAGTTTTAAGTAATAACCGATGGATAAAATCTCATTTTTTTCCTGTATCATTTTTACTGGCTTGTATAATTTTTCTTGTATTATTTTCATTTGCATGTACTGTATCATTATAAATATATTAACCAATTAATACTAGATTTACATTGTTTTAAATCTTAGTTTCACATGTCTGTATCATTTTTTACACAGAAACTACAAAATATGTAATAGAATCAGAATATATCATATCATTTAAACCAAGGTTAGAAATTTATATTGTTCTGATCATCAAGACAAAATACACATATTTATATACTTGCACAAAACAAATTAAGGAAATTTACACATTTACAACCAATAAAAACTATTGTTTTATAGAATCATAACAAGATAAAAAGACTTTGGTCTAACGTTATCGGAGGTCATCCATATCTTTTCTTGAGTATGATGTTTTTTTTGTTAAACTCCTATAATTATAACAAAAATTGAATTCTGATAAGCTAAAAACAACAACATAAACTTAAGAAGATATGGATTACGTTTTTTTATAAGCGAAGATATGGATTAAGTTAATACTTTATGCTTCATCCATCCAATTGTAATGCATGTGGAGACAATATAGAGCATATATCTCATAACATAGTATCCACATGAATGGTTGTCGAGTTGTTTTATACACTACAAATATTTTTCATATATCTATATCACACTAATACACACAAATAATATAATATCAAAAAGCACAAGTAATATATTTACTTTTGGGAAAATATATACTAGATTTTTGTCAAATACATTATATTTGAGTGCATTATACTCCTACATCATTCTACGCATGTCAGTTAAAATTAAATATGGATAAAAACTATTCAACTCTAAAGTTAAAAATAATACCACTTACCCATTCAAAGAGTTAACCACTTCTTTAGGAAGTTTATAGTGCAATGAGCAAAGCACGACTATAGTATTTTTCTTGGGACATGTAACAATTAGTTATCAATGCGAAATGCATAAACATTCAAAATAATGAATATGTCAAATAAAAATCTTTGGTGTTCCCTTTCAACTTATCTTTTAACTAAAGAAGGATATTATTTCCGGTCGAACCACGAGTAAGACCAATGTGCGCTAGATCTAAGATGCAATATTTATTTTAAAGTTTCCTTTTAACATATAACTCATGGATGTACCTGGAATAGAAAATATTTATGTTAAAGTAGAAGAACGTATGAATATAAATATAGATCAACATAAAAACTATACTTACGAGGATCAAATTTGTAATACGGGATTGTTTAGGTACACATTTCCCGACAAAAATTAGTGGACAGAAATCCTAGAAATTACGCATAACTAAGTTGGATCATAACTTAATGTAATACCCATGCATGGGTTCAGAATACTGTCAATTATTATTCCAAGTCTCTCAATGTTATCTACTTTTGATGGTGTGGGTTCAATACTGCCCTGGTTGGCAGAAAAAACTTATTTCGCGCTTGTACCACCCGTAACTTTCTGAACTTCATTCTCTCGAATTTCTAACTAATTTGAATTTGTGTAACTTAATACACCCAACGAATTCAATTCATGCATCATAAAAACAACATAAATACAATCCAAAATTAAAATATGCAAACAATAATAACAACAACATACAACTTATACCTCAAGCACATCGCAGGTAAACTTCTCAGCCATCTTCTCCTCAGTCATTCTCTCTTGCTCCTCCTGGTTCTTCCAGACACTCTCTCGCACTGTCTGCAACAAACTCTCCCTCTCCTCCTCCAACTTCCTATCAGGCTCCTTCCTCCACATCTTGTTCTCCTCCTCAAACTTCTTCCTATCATTCTCCAACTTCGTATCCTACTCATCTCTTCACCTCTTCCTCTTCTCTTCCAACTTCCTATCCTGATTCTCCATTTCCTTGTCCAACTCAACAACAATAACAACAACAACAAACTCTTCAATATCTCTCTTATGGGTTTTCTCTCTAGATGATTTAGATGGTCCAAAATATGCCTTGAATACAACACCTCTTCCAAGACCACGGACACGCCTAGGATGCTCCTCGGCTCCAATCGCTTCTACCAAGATGTCATGAAGATCTTGTGAAGTGAAGAGGACGACTTCGATTTGTCCACCCAGATCATCCTACAATGCATATAAAATTTCATCTTTAACAAATTGATTTAGCTAAAATAAATATTGTTTAAAAAAGTATCTACTTACAATCCTTTGAGCCACTTCACGTGAAGCATCTAATATGAACTCGTCGTCTTTTCTTTGACGTGCCCTCTTTCATTTCTCGTGGTGTGATCATGGAGATGGAGTGTGATCAAGACTTATATAACCTCCCGGCTCTTCCTCCCTTTGTTTTATTTTTTTCCATCATCTTCTTTTCATGTTTTTGACATTCTCGATGAGACAATCTATGTGGATAGGTATTTCTAGCTCGATTTTCCTTTCCTTTTTGGATCTTTTCCAATAAGGCAGGAGTGGTGCGAGACTCTACAAATTTATCCCAAACATCTAGATCAATACATGAATACACACAGTATGGAGGCTTTTCTTTTTCTTCCCCATGTTTAATATAATCATGAGTGAGCTATGTGTTAAATCCCATCCAACGCTCACCAAAATATGTAAGCATCTCCTTTTTCACAATATTATCATCTAGACTAACAATGAACACTTCCTTGTTTACACAATAGAGATGTTATTAGTATTAAACAAAAAATAAATGATCATATATACTTGAAAACAAATCATAAAATACCTAAACATATTTCCATATGGTGTCTTTCAAGTCCTCTTTAACATCGTACCAACAATCTATCAAAATGCTCACTTTACTTCTACCTTGTAACATAATGTAACTCATCAAATCGTCAGCGTGTTCACCATAAGCCCTACCGGTTGTAGCATCAACTGTAACTGGTACACATCATAAGCCTTATTGTGCTCACGATAATGCTCACTTTACTTCATGGGCATGTTCACCTTGGTATACATCGTGGCACCTCTAGTTTTTCTTCTACGATTTGTATTAACAGATGCTGCAGTAGATATTGTATGGGAGGTGTTTGTCGAGTCGGCCATGACTATCAAGATACAAATACGTAGAAACAAAATGAACAAGAGACAAACAGTGAAAAACTAAATGATATAAACTCATTTCAGTGATATATAACTCATTTCAGTGATATATAACTCGTTTCAATGAAGAACAAACCTCTTGAAAAATGATATTTGTTGACGAAATAACTATCTAAATAAACCTTAAAATGATCAAGAGAAATTATACTAACTAACGTTTCAATAAAAATAAAATAATCATAAGACAAACTAACATAAAATCATAGACAAAATGATCAGTGAAAAACAAAGTCATATATAACTCATTTCATTGAAGAACAAACCTGTTGCGAAAATTATGTTTGGTGATTATTTGTTGGAAGAGTTTTGATGAATATCAGCTTGAAAATCGCCTAGGGCTGTTTTTTGCGAAATGAGAGTGACGAAATGACGTTTGAGCGTTGATAGGTACATGAAAAGTTAGAAACTAGTTAGATTATAGTCTGAAGTATTTCATGCAATATATTGTCACATCGATTTTATATAAAATATGATGTGATAATATTAATTAAAAATATAAAATATAAAAAACACAATAGTGTCATATTATGGGAATTCAATTAAAAGATATATAATATTGATTATTTTGTATAACTGAGGGGTTTAAACATATCAAATAAAAAATTAAAATAAGATTTTAAAAATGATTTATGCAAAATATATTACCTCTCAGTTGGGCCATGTAGTTGAGGTAAATACTAATAAAAAAATAATTAAAAATAACAATGATAAAAATGGACCGTGAAAAGGCGCCAAGTGAGAAATACTAACTAAACAACTAGAAAAAAACATAAAATGCAGTAACTGGGTGTCAAATCAAGCTCCCTTATAGCTATATTCTCTCTTTTTTTTTAAACCGAGGTAAATGATTGTTTATTTATTTTTTAAAATGAAACCTGGCGCTCCCAGTACCTATACCTTTATTTTTTTATTGTTCGAGGTGTTAGCTTCGTCATAAAAAGTGTTATTTGTTGTAGTGAATTTTCCTTTTCCCATAATCTTACCTTTAGAACCATCACCAAACATAACATAATTGTTTGTATAGGTTTTTACCTATTTTAAGTAGTTCTTTTCTTAAGTCATGTGTTTGGAACAACAACTATCAAAATAATTATTTTCACAAGAGGATGCTCTTAGAGAGGCGTGAGGAATGTGACTTGTAGTTGCCTCCTTAACTTTCCAAGATTATTGAACATGACATTTCTTAAAGTTTGCTTGGTCTGTTGCTATCTATAAGCATAGTAAGGTCTACCATGCATCCTGTAGCAGAAAGGTCAAATATGCCCAAATTGACCACTATAGTGGCATCTCCAAAAGGGTTTTTTGAAGGGAATTCTTAGTTGGTAATAACGTTGAGCATGTTATTTTGACACATAGTCTGACATCAGAAACTCAGTTTACCATTCAGGGGAAACAAATTTATTTTTTCATTCATATAACTTTAATCAAAATCAATAACTTTTATATCTATAGCCATTTTTTCCACACAAAGGATCTCATCCAGAATTTTAAATCCACAATTTAACATGCGAACTAACTTGGTCATGCCTTCAAGCTTTGAGTTTAGAAATATGACTTCTTCTCTCAGATCAAATATGATTTTGGTGAGGTTGGCTTTCTCTTAAAGTAAAATTTTAATTCAAGATTTTTGTTTCTTACTAGACATGCATTCTTCTTTACATTTAACATACAATAGTCTATAGTGTTTAACAACATCTTCATATGATAGTTCTTCATCGTTGGATCCACCATTGTTCTGATCATTTTTATTGTAACTTAAGCAAGCAGTGAATGCAATTACACTACCTGAGTAGTTCTTGTCTCCTTGACAAAAGGGCTTCCTCCCCCCAGCATTTATTTTGCTGACGGGATCGCATCATTGTGCATGACTGCATAGCATTTAACACTGCATAGCATTTAACGTTGCATAGCATTGTGCATGATTGCACAACATTTAGCATAAACGCATATCATTCCCACCGTGTGGGGCATAGCGCAGAAGCATATGCATCATAAGCATGATCTAGGTCATTATTATTCTTGCCTTACAGGTGTTCGGCCGAAGGATCGGTTGCTCAGGATGATTCCTGATATTCTCTCCAACAAGGTCGCTTTCTTAAGATGATTCTTAAGACCCCGGTGTAATCCCCACGGTCGCTCGTTCAAGATGATTTTCGAGATCCCCCGGCGAAGTCTCCAGTTCAAGTTGATTCTCGAATTCCTCAGCAGGGCCGTTTGCTTAAGATGATTCTTAAGACCTCAGTGCAGGTTCCCGAATGGTTTGCTCAGGACGATTCTCGAGCTCCCCAATAGCGTCCCCAGCAAGAGTGGCCCAGGGAGATTCCTAGGATACCCAACGGAATAAAGTCTCCAAAAAGGTTATCAGTTCAGGATAATTCTTGGAAGCGCCCTACGGAGTTGTTTGTTCAAGATGACTCCTGGAACCCCCAACAGAGTGGAGGGCTTTTCCCCAGCAGGTGGTTGGCACTTCCCCAGCAGCAGGCAGGTAGATTGATATCCCCAGCCGAGCACAGTCATGATTGGCAGATGGAATGTTTCCCCAAGCGGATCCTGAAGGATTGTCCAGCAAGCCGAAGTTTGTTTATCCCCGTGAGTTTGAGGACTTAATGACATGAGTGTCTTGTAGCCCGAAGGCTATGTTCCCTAGAAGGGCCGTTCCCCCAGAAAGCCGTTCAGAGCATTTATCGCTTTCCCCGTGCATAAGTACTTGCTCCCCAGTAAAGTTGGTAGGAATCGTCTGAGTGAACTCTGTCGTTATTCCCCAACAGTTGTTGAAGTCGTTTGGGTGAACTCTCTCGTCTTTCTACAGCAAAGTCTACAAGGTTGTTTGGGTGAACCCTTCTTCCTTTTCCCCAGTGAGTCGTCAGGATTGTTTGGGTGGACCCTCATTCTTCTCTCCTCAACAGAGTTGTTAACTTGATGATTATGTCCGGTGACCCGGCGTGTTTGCTTTTATTTAGCAACGACTTGACAAGATGTCAAGAGAATAGCAGCGTGTATGTTTGAGTCCAAGCTCAGGTTTAGTACCTTTGGATGTGTTTGCCTCCAAGCTCAGGTTTAGTACCTTTGAATGTGTTTGATTCCAAGCTCAGGTTTAGTACCTTTGGACGTGTTTGATTCCAAGCTCAGGTTTCGTACCTTTGGATGCGTTTGAATCCAAGCTCAGGTTTCGTACCTTTGGATGTGTTTGCTTCCAAGCTCAGGTTTAGTACCTTTGGATGTGTTTGCCTCCAAGCTCAGGTTTAGTACCTTTGGATGTGTTTGATTCCAAGCTCAGGTTTAGTACCTTTGGATGTGTTTGACTCCAAGCTCAGGTTTCGTACCTTTGGATGCGTTTGAATCCAAGCTCAGGTTTCGTACCTTTGGATGTGTTTGCATCCAAGCTCAGGTTTAGTACCTTTGGATGTGTTTGCCTCCAAGCTCAGGTTTAGCACCTTTGGATGCGTTTGAATCCAAGCTCAGGTTTCGTACCTTTGGATGTGTTTGCTTCCAAGCTCAGGTTTCGTATCTTTGGATGTGTTTGAATCCAAGCTCAGGTTTAGTACCTTTGGATGTGTTTGCTTCCAAGCTCAGGTTTAGTACCTTTGGATGTGTTTGATTCCAAGCTCAGGTTTAGTACCTTTGGATGTGTTTGAATCCAAGCTCAGGTTTAGTACCTTTGGATGTGTTTGTTTCCAAGCTCAGGTTTAGTACCTTTGGATGTGTTTGCTTCCAAGCTCAGGTTTAGTACCTTTGGATGTGTTTGATTCCAAGCTCAGGTTTAGTACCTTTGGATGTGTTTGAATCCAAGCTCAGGTTTAGTACCTTTGGATGTGTTTGTTTCCAAGCTCAGGTTTAGTACCTTTGGATGTGTTTGATTCCAAGCTCAGGTTTAGTACCTTTGGATGTGTTTGTTTCCAAGCTCAGGTTTAGTACCTTTGGATGTGTTTGTTTCCAAGCTCAGGTTTAGTACCTTTGGATGTGTTTGATTCCAAGCTCAGGTTTCGTACCTTTGGATATGTTTGTTTCCAAGCTCAGGTTCCGTACCTTTGGATATGTTTGCCTCCAATATTAGGATGTGTACCGTGGAAGTGTTTGTTTCCATCCCAAGCTCAGGTTTTGTACCTTTGAGATGTATACTTCAGATTCCCGGACCGGGTTGGTGTTCGACGGCGAGGATTGAACGTTTGGATTTGACGGCGAGGTCAGATCAGGTTTGTTCGACGGCGAGGTTGAATGTGTGTTTGACGGCGAGGTCAGACTCTTTAAATCCCCAGTAGAAATAATGTTTGTGCGACGGTGATGTCGAGTGTCTCTAAGAGGATGTTTGTTTCCGACGGCGATGTCAGATTCAGTTTTCCAGCGACGATGCGGGGTATTCTGTCAGATGTGTTTCTCCAGCGGCGATGCGGGGTATTCTGTCAGATGTGTTTCTCCAGCGGCGATGCGAGGTACTTTGTTCAGAGATGTATTTTCTCCAGCGGCGATGTTGGGTGTGGTGGTTGTCTGAAGGCAATATCAGAAGAATTTAATGTGGATAACTGACGATGACGTCAGATCGATATTTCTCCAGCTAGTTGCCGTGCGGCTAGTGTTGCAGTATTCAAATATTTGTTCCCCGCAGAGTACCGTGTGCTCGCACAGTTGGCAAATTTTCGGGTTTACCAATATTCAATCGTCTCGCACCTTGATTGGTTGAGAGCCGTTCGCTTCTCACCCAGTCAGGTTCAAGCCGTTTGAATAGGGGCAGCTGTTGCACCCCAAAATTTGACCAACATTTATTTATCCATTGAGTGTTTGAAAGTTGGTACCTTCATCAGACAGTTCAAGAGATCCTCAGAGGAGTGGGTTGAAACCAGGGTTGTGTGCTTCATAGCTTGAGAGTTGTGGGTGCTCCTCAGATGATTCTGAGACTTTGAGAATGAACTTGATGTTTTGAGAAAGCCTATGAGATGTCTTGATAGCCATCATGAAGCCCAGAGAAGTCATTATGCAAGGGTTCAGAAGATTCAACCATGAATGGTGGAATTAGGGTTTTGACTGGGTCAACCCTAGGATAACTGAAGATTTGGAGAAGGTTGAGACCTAATCCAAGGGCCATGAGGTCATGGAGTGATGCATAGAGATGTTATAAAGATGATTCCTAGGCCAACTCATCATGATTGAGGAGTTTGAGAAGTTTTGAGTTAGGGTTTCCAAGGATTGTCAGTGAAAAACCCTAATTTGATCCCTATCTTCCAGGCAGTTTTAGCTCTAGATGTGATTGATACCTCATTTTCCCCACAACATGAATGTTGTAGAGCTTGTTCTTAGCTTTAATTTGAGTGGTGGAAGTCCTTGATAGGAGTTACAGAGCTCAAGTTATGGTTTTGACAAATTACAGGTCAGCAGAAGTATGTGAATCTGGGTCCTTGAAAGTCACCCAACTTGCAGACAACTTTTGCCCTAGTAGGATGCTTCCTATGATCTCTTGGTCAACATGAATGTTGAAGGGCATATCCTTAGCTTTAATTTGAGTGGTAGAAGTCCTTGATAGGATTTGTGGAACTCAACTTATGGTTTGAACAAGACAGGGGTATTTTGGTCATTTGTCAGTTATAGGTCATTTTTAAGCAAAGGCCATATCTCCTATTTCCAAGCCTCAAATGGAAAAACTCAAAACATGAAAGTTGTTCAAAATGGGATTTTAAGTCTAGAAAGAAGGTCATGAATTGTTGGAAATGCATGGAGCATAGATATTTTAAAATGGTCAAAATGAACTAAAAAGGGCTTATAAGTTGAAAAAGTTGGAATTGGAAATTGGTTTGGGAGATCTATGAATCCAAAATGGGTCATCCAATATATCATTTTGATTGGAAGCATCATTTTAAAAACAATGGTTTAGCCACATTTTTGAGTTTAGGCTTAAAAATTGGAGTTGCTTTGTAAATTTGTTACTTGCACTTTAAGGCATCAAAAGGAAAGATGGGAAAATGCTACACAAAGGTTTGTAAGACCTTATTTTCATGTCATAATACCATATGGGGAGAATTTAAGTGAGATTACATGATGTATCATGAGATTGCATGGGATTTACTAAAGATGACAAATTCAAATTCTCATTACGTGATACATTCTAGAAACTTCATGGAAGGTTCCCCAAAGTTCTAGACATTTCTATTCTCATCTATATAAGCCCTAGAGTGACTCCATGCATTGGTTAGAGATTTTCAAGCTTGCATACTACACTTTGATTCCTTCACTCCAAAATTGCATTTTCATTCCAAACTCCATTAAAACTCCATCAATCACTACAATTCTGATCATCATCATCATCCATAATCAACATTGAGTATTTGGCAAGAAAGATTGAAGAGAATTCGTGGCTGGCTCATGTATTCCAAGTGATCACTCCAACTTGCATAAAGGATTGGCCAGGTTGATTCAACAAGTGTGATCAAGAACCACTGCAAACAGAAGCACATAGGTCCATTGAAGATCACTTGTAGCAAGTACCAAGGCTTGGATTGGAGAAGAAACACCATAGCCATCACCACTTGCAAGGTATGCGTTTTCTCTTGAATCTCATTATTTATGCATAGTTAAGGTTTGTTGTTAGGGTAAACATGATAGAGACCAATTAGGGATGAATCTTGATGAGTATGAGAGTATTCCATGGAAGTTTGTTGTATGGCCGTTTCTGTTTAGGGAGCAAGAACTCATGCCTTAGTGTACTATAATCTTAGTTCTTTAGCTTAGTGTAATCCTCATAAGATGTAGATCATTCTAGGTTAATATGAGCCCATTCCATTTCCATGCATATCCATGTGAAACAAGTGGTACCAGACCTTGCGCGCTTTGTAACTTTGTGGAGTGAGTCTTAATGAATTCTATGGGCATGGCTGTGTAGAGGGCGGTGAGAGGATCAATTTTGCTTTTCGGATCGAGTTAAATGGTGGAGAGATGAGAGAGCTAGATGGGATGGAAGATTCGTGTATGGGGGCTGCATTCTTGAAACCCTAAGTGTCCAAGGTAGAAGAGATAATCTCTACCATTAATTGAATTTGAAATATTGACTCTTTCCTACCATCCAACGGCCCAGATTCGTTCAGAAATGGGAGGGAAATTCAAAGATCAAAACGACGTCGTTTTGATTAATGAGTCTGTGTGGGCTCTGATCCTTTTTCTATGCGCACCCCCCCTTTTTCAGCCCATTATGAAACCAACTAGCGTGCATTGCTTATTACACCCCCTCCCCTTTATTTTGTTTTCTTTTATTTTTTATTCTTTTAATATTTTCTTGTTCTTTAAAAATTCATATAAAATAGGAAATTTAATATTTTTCAATTCTTCTTTTTTTTACATGTTAATAAATCTGTCTAGAAAAATATAGATAAATAAAATGTCCATTTTATTTTCTTTTCATATTTTTAATAGATTTTTCATTTTAATAGCTTTTATAATGTTTAGTTTGATATCATGATCTTGTAGAATTTCTTTTAGGGCTTTCCCTTAGGGTTTTTAACTCATTCTTTTTTGTGTAATTAGATATTGAATCATAGTTCCCCATAGGATTTATTTCTAGATTTTTAGATTAAAATTTGATTAGTTTAATTAGGGTAGCATTAGGGTATCCTAATTAGGGTTTAGGTTGTGCATAGGTGAAAGAATTCATTTTCTTTAGATAGTTTTGTTTGATTTTTGGGGAGGGGCATATGTGGATGTTATGGTTAGATATTGTAGACCCTTGTGAATAATTGTTAGATTTTTCCCCTTTGGTTTAGAATTTTTAGGTATTTTCTGAAGTTGCCTGATGGTTTTATCTGTTCTGTGGTTATCTGTTCATCTCTGGGGGGTTGTTTTGGGGAATTTGTTGTGGGGCTTGGTTTGTCTTGAAGATATTGTTGAAGAGCATCATGAAGAGAAGATTGTAGATCAAGACTCAGAGACCCAGAGCTTGGATTATTCCCTGTCTGTGAGGTTTGAGATCCTGAAGTTTGAAGGAAGTTCATGGTACTTTCCTGAGGAAGGCACTATGAATGACTTTCATTCTTTCTTCTCACCTCTTTCTTAAGTATCCAATGATGTTGGAGCCAACTTGTGAGTTTAATTTCTCCTGAGGAGGAATGTAAACTGATCACATGTTGTTGAGCCATATGGGATACAACTCCTGAGTGGAAGCCTCCTAGTACTTTCCTGAGGAAGGTCCTATGGGTCTATTCACTTAGTTCCATTAGTTTATCTAGGATTTCTCAAGTATCCAATGATGTTGGAGCCAACTTGTGAGTTTAATTTCTCCTGAGGAGGAATGTAAACTGATCACAGTTGTTGAGCCACATAGGATACAACTCCTAAGTGGAAGCCTCCTAGTACTTTCCTGAGGAAGGTCCTATGAGTCTGTTCATTTAGTTCCACTAGTTCAGATAGGATTTCCTAAATATCCAGTGATGTTGGAGCCTGCTTGTGAGTTTAGTTTCTCCTGAGGAGGAATGTAAACTGATCACAGTGGTTGAGCCACATAGGGTATGACTCCTGAGTATACACCTCCTAGTGCTTTCCTGAGGAAGACACTATGAGTCTGCTTACTTAGCTCCCTTTCTTTGGTAAGCTTGTTCTGAAGCTTGAAGGCTGGGATTGATTTCTTTTGGTTAGGTTTTGCTTTAGGGCTTTGCTTTCATTTTGATTTAGATTCTGTGTTAGGGTTAGGAGCAGAGAGTGGATTCTTTCTTTCTCAAGTGTGTTTTGTTTGCCTGAGGGCACTTCATTTCTTTTATCTGTATATTGCTTGATAGCATGTTGTTCATCTTCAGTATGATTACTGTTATTTCATGACTGGCTTGAGGTCGAGACGAGCTTGTGGAGGCTGAAGCCCCACACACATTTCCTCCCTCACTTGCATTGCATGCATTTTACTGTTAAAGCTGATGCTTTCGTCTGTTTTGGTGTATCATTGACATGATCCCTTAGGACTCTCATTCCCTCTGATGAGGATTTGATGATAGACTTTTAGGTTGAAACCTATGCATGACAACATCTAGGAGTTCCCTGTTCAAACCTCAACCATAGGATGAATCCATGGCATGATAACAGTAGGACTTGATAGTCTCCCTCCTAGGTTGGGCATGTTCTCTTCTCATCTCGAAGCAGTTTAAAATACAGTAATCATGAATGATTTCTTTCGTATGTTACGAGCCTTAAGCTATCTGAGGTGGGATGTTTAGTATGGTACCCCGTGGGTGACATGCGACGCATTCACTCTCAGGTTATAGTCTCTAGTGCGATTGAGATCGCAAACGTAATAAAAAACACTTCTTTTAGGAGATAACCCGTAGTTACCCGAACTACGTTTGCTCTGATCTTTCATACCAGATGAAAGTACGTAGGCATAGGATGCGACATCCTAGCGAGCAACCTTCAACCTTTCCCCCGTAGTTAGCCGAACTACGTTGACTCTGATTTCTCGTTCCAGACGGGAATACGTAGGCATAAAGTGCGACGCTTTGCCGAGTCATTTTTCTTTTCTTTTTCAGCCAGCCTTGATAGGTAGATAGATTATAACCAACCCGTCCAAGTAAACAAACAAGCGAGGATCCCGTCGAGTACGACGGACGTGAGGGGTGCTAATACCTTCCCCTTGCGTAACCGACTCCCGAACCCAGACAATGGTTGTGATGACCTTGTCTTACCCTTATTCGTCAGGTTTTTCCGATCGTTTCCTTTCCCGCTCTGAGGGATAAATAACGAAAGGTGGCGACTCTTCTGGTATGCCGGCACCTTATTTTCGCGCAAGCGACAGTAACCATTTCAAAAGTTAGCAATGAGCCAATAAGTTCATCCACTTTGATCGAACTGATGTTCGAAGATTCTTATATAGCAATAACTTTTGTATGAAACTTACTTAGAAGAGATCTAAGGATTTTTCTGGTCAGCTTTTCTTCAAATATTTTTTCACCAACCGCAAATGAGCAGTTTTCTTTGTCACAAACACGAACATAGAAGTCAATTGTGGTTTCTTCTTCTTTCATTCTCTGGTTCTCAAACTTGGCGGTGAGAAGTTGGAGTCTTGACATACAAACTTTTGAGGTGCCTTCATGTGTAGTTTTTAGAATCTCCCAAGCTTTTTTGGCTTCAATACACGTTTTAATGAAAAGAAAGAAATTTTCGTCAACTCCATTAAATATAGCGTTATGATCATGAGAATTTCCATTAGATTCCCCGTATTCCTGTTTGGACCAATCTATTTCTGGTTTTAGAAATTAAGTACCATCTTGAGTAGTAACCATTAGGGGTGTCCATCCTTTGATGATTGCCTTCCATGTTTTGTTGTCTATGAATTTCATAAAAGCAAACATGTGAGCTTTCCAATAGTCATAATTCAGGCCATCTAGAATATGTGGTCGGCTACCATATTCATATTCTTTATTGTTGTCCATTTGAACAAAATTTATAACTTCCCTGGAGCTCACCCAACTAGAACAGGGTGTCTGCTATGATGTCAATTGAAATTTTGTTCTTCTAAAAAGATGTCAAACACAATGCGTCAGATAATACTAAAACTGAAACACTTAAAAATCAATTAAAGTAAAGTGAACCCGTAGAGTTAGTAATCCAGTTTGATGCAATGTCACATATGTTTAGAGGACGTTAATCCAAGAAAGGAAATACACTCTTAATAGTAAAAGTACAAATTGGTCTTAGATGAACTCTTCTAGTTCAATGTCTTTTTTCTTAGTACTACCCATGAATTTTTATTTAGGATTTCCCCTAAATATGAAAACCCTCTCACTTTCTCTCAATCACTATTGCTAGTATTTGAACAATTACACAATATTTTAAAATGAAGAAACTATTACAACTTAAAAATAAACTATATTCCTTTGTATATGAATGACTCAAATAAATAGAGTTTCATAAAGCAAAAACACTAAAATGAAAAAGAATAAACAACTAAAATCCTCCTCATAAAATATATCTCGAAGTCCAAGTCTTTTGCATGGAGGATTTCTCCATGATGAAACCTCCCTCCTCCGTCATTTCCTCACCAATTTTGTCACCTCCTCTGTTTCGTTTGGCTGCTGTGCATAAACATTATGTTGAGACTTGGTTCAAGATTAAGGATAACAAGTAAGTGAGTTTTTTTTATAGTGATTTATGGTTGTTTGATTTTTTGAGATTGATTCTCTTTTGATGGTGAATTTCTGAGATTGATGAATGCTAGTGTTGTCCAATGTATTTTAGTATATGTTTGTTTTCACGTTTGGAGCATCTAGAATTTGATTGACATGTTTGGAGCTTTTAAAATAGAATTGACTATGTTTTTTTAGAAATGATTCTACTTGAAAAGAAAGTTGTGACTTTTGAGTTTAAACGACATTTTTTCAATAAATTTGTTTTTTGGTTGTTCCGGAAAAGAAAAAAAGAGTAGTGAAAATTTTCTGCTGTTACTACAATGGTTGATTATGAAAATAAATTATGAAAATCCTATCATTGTCCTAATGATTGTCCTAATGATTTGGTTGCAGTTTCGGTACTTTGTCTAAATCCTATCTTGGTGACAAATCCTATCATTAACTTTGTCTAAATACAACCTTGAGTGCATAGTGTAAGTTTTGTACCCTCTTTGTTGTTTCTCTTATTTTGGCATCTGAAAATAAAATAACCAATTAACCAAATAAACTCCAATTGCTTCAGTTTATTGATATTTCGTTTCTCGCAGAATTTGTGTCCCTCTTTTTCTCTTAACCGCGAGTCATCCGGCCGCCACGACATTGCAGGTTCTCTGTTCATTCTTTATAACTTCTCAATTCTTCTTTTATGCCACGTGTTTACACGTAGAGACTTTTGTTCTCTCTAATGTCCAAAAGAGGGACTATTATAGGTGTCCCAATGATTTAACTCTGTATGCATTAATAATTTCAGAACATAGGTATGAATCGTAGTTGGATGAGAGTCAATCGATTAAGTGTCGAGTACGAAGATGGAGTGATGGAATTTCTAGAGCTTGCTGAAAGTAATGCTAAACAAAATCTTGCTCCTCCTAAGAGTGAAGCTGAAAAAAGTCTTCATCTGCTTTTTCTCTGTCCATGTGTTTGTTGTTCAAATCACGAACCAAAACTCAATAAGAAAGAAATCATGGAACATCTAATTTGTCATGGGATTTGTCAAAGTTATACACAATAGATATGGTATGGTGAGGTAGTAGCAAAGTCAAATGTGTCCCAAAGAGATAATGTTAGTGCAGAAATGGATGATCGTCTGGAAGACATGATGCGTGATATTGGACAAGATTTGTTTAAGAAGGCGCATGTGTATGATACTTTATGATAGTGATGAAAATTAAGATGCGAACCTTGATATTATTGAAACTCCTCCTTTCTCAACGAATGTGCCTACCTTCGTTGAAGAAAATGAAGAGGATGACGTGCACGCTATTCGCATAGATCATGAAGAAGGGATATGAGAGGACTAGTAAGGTTATTTTATACGCTAATTTGACATTACTTTAATTTCTATTTTTTCTATTTTATGCTCAATTTGATGTTTAATTGTTTATATTTTGTGCTTAATTTGATTTCTAATTGTTTTTATTTTGTGTTAACAGATACATGGTTGATTCAACCGACAACCCTTCTTCATCTAGTGACCCTAAAAAAAGAAGAGTTAGAGGTCCCACTTTGATGACACAAATTAACAAAGTTCATTAAACTGGTGAAAAGATAAAGGTCGAGTTTCATCCAATAACCAAGGGATGTATGGGTAAAAATGCTTCAAATCTTAGGAGTTACATAACGTCTCTTGCTCGACAGAGATGTAGTATTTTGAAAAATGAGTGGAAAGACATAGATGAAGGCATAAAAGAGGCTATTTGGACTGATGTTCAGGTATTTTTAACTACTACACTTTATTATATTTTATAATCATATACTAACAAAATATGCCATATACTATATGTGTAGGCTCATTTCACTATTTCAGAACCTCATGATCCAAAGAAGGATCCATTGAAGAAAGAATGGATTAAATATGCAGGAGAGCGATGGAGAGATTTTAAGACACAACTCACAAGCGAGTATATTAGATACCCCAAAGAAGGTCTAGCTCCTCCACATATCAGGTATAATTATATTAAAGAAGAAGTATGGAAGGATTTTGTGTAGTCTCGAGATACCCCTGAATTTAAGGTTAGTAGGAGTTATAATTTTTTTTGTGCATAACATTTTTATTATTTTTAGTATGATTAATAACTTTTTGAGTTTATAATAGGAAAAAAGTCAAAAGGGTACCTCAAATGTGGCTAAGAATGTATACCCACATGTATTATCTCGTGGAGGGTATCATTTGCTTGAGGAGAAAATGATAAATTAAAGGAGATCATCGAGAAATGATTATACCTTAGATGATACTGGTAGCCCATCTCCACCGTCACGCCATGAGTTATGGAAGAGAGCACGACAAAAGAAAGGGGGAGAATACAAATCAAAGGCTACACAAGTTATTGCTGAGAAAATTGTAAGTAAAAAAATATGGTTTTTTCATTTTGTAGGATTCTCTAGTTATAGCTGTGATTGATAAAAAAAAATATGGTTTTTTTTCATTTTGTAGGATTCTCTAGTTGAAGAAGCTGAAAAGGGTGGCTTTGTTTCGAATGGATGTAACGATATCTTAACAGCAACCATTGGAACATCTGAGCATGGCGGTCGTGTTCGTGTTGTTGGAAAACACCATAAACAAAGTACTTTCTTTGGCATATCTTCTTCACGTCAACAACAAGAAGAGATAAGAGAACAATTTTCACAGTTTTCATCTGAATTAGAAGCAAAGCTTAGAGTTAATTTTGATCAAAAGTTGGTTGAAGAGCGTAAGGCGATGGAACAATCTTTCATGGAGACACTTAGGTCTATGGGTCTCTCACAACAAAGCACTGCAAATAATAATAAATGCATTATACAATGGGAAGTTGTTGATGAAGCGAAAAAGGAAGTTGTTCAGCTGCAAAAGTAAGCACAAAAGAAAGAGAAGGAGAAGACAATGTTGAGAGATTAATGAGAATGGTTCTAAGAATGGGTGATGATCATTTGGCAATAGAATTAAGTCATTGTGCGAGCGCCAATAATTTTCATATGTCAGCTAAGTGTATCAGAGAGCTGCTGGTGGATTTTAATTGGCTTGATGTGTCTACTCTCCAAGTTTGGTGCACGTAAGTACATTTTCTATTTTTATTAGTGTCAATATCTATTAATATGTTATATCTCTCATCACTTTTATTATAATGTTGATTTTAAAATTTTTCAGGTATATTCATCGTTTGTGTATTGATACTTCACAATCTGAAGTATACGGATTTATGGACCCTGCTATGTGTTCGTACGTTGATCATGTGCCGAAAACTCAAGCAAGTGTCAAATAATACAACTAAGATAAGTTACGTGACGAAAAGAGAGAGTGTCACTTGCTACCATTTATTCATGGGTAAGTTTGTATGAAATTATGTTTTCTATTTTTTAATTATGGTAACATATATAGTTCAATTTTGGTAACATGAAATTGTGACTTTTGTGTTTCCACACACACGTACAGAGGTCATTGGCAATTAATAGTCATGTGTCAAATGATAATACGGTGGTCGTCTTTTGTTCACTTCATCATGAACTTAATCAAACCATGACGAAAATTGTTACAAGGTAAGTTTATCTTTTATGTTCACTTCATCCTATATACATAATTTGTTACAAAAGTAATATCATATGTTATGTGGCTTTATATGAATTTTTTTCTTCTGAATTAGTGCTTTTGGGGTTCATCAAGCAGCAAATGGGAATAGAAAAAATGCTATATGGCTTCAACCCAATGTAAGCGTGGTGTAAATTATAATTATATATTTAATTTTATCATATAAGTATTCACTAATTATGTCATTCATTTATAGATAAGGAAATAACCTAACTCTAATGATTGTGGGTATTATGTGATGAAAAATATGTTGGATATTGTCTCTGCCAATATAACCAATTCTTGGATGAAGGTAATAAAAATGACGTTAATTTGTTATTTACTTTACGTTTTGCAACTTAATGTGAATTTTCAAAGAATAACTCTATTGTTATTTACGTGTTGTAGGTATTTGATGACCCAACAAACTTAACAAACGATGATTTGTATGATTTGCGACTTCATTGGGCAACATGTTTCTTTGAGTTATATAAAGGTTAAGCTTTTTGTTGTTGTAGTGGTCCATCGTGTAAACCTCCTTATAATTTAGTACATTTGTGTATATCCTATATCAGTACTTTTGTAAATCAATTATGTGTATGCTAGATATTTGGTGCAATGAAATTAGATTTGTGAGGAAAAATATGAAAATAACGACCTAAATATGGTCTATGTGATGTTGGAAAACTATGAAAATAGCGACCTAAATGTGGTCTATATGATGTTGGGAAACTATGGAAAATAGAGATCTAATTATGGTTTGTGTGATGTTGGAAAAATATGAAAAATTAGGTACCAAAAAAGTTACAGGGAACGGCTAAAAAATAGGCAAATAATTTATACTCGTAACAGTATATTTTACATCGAGCGAACGAAATTACCAATGTAAAAAACTACCTTTCACATCGGTTTAACCACAAAACCAATGTAACAAGTGTCGCCAGGCGCGTGTTTGACATTTTTAGTTTGTTTACTACAATACTTTTTACATCGGTTAACCACACAACCGATGTAAAAAACCACCTTTCACATCGGTTTAACAAGAGAACCGATGTAAAAAGTGTCACAACCAGGCGCATAAAGGACATTTTTTATTTTGTTTACTACAGTATTTTTTACATTGGGCTTTCCACACAACCGATGTAAAAAGTCCACCTTTTACATCAGTTTTTCCTTACAACCGATGTAAAAACACCCTTTTATAATTAAAATTTACAATTATATTTCTTTTTCACATCAGACTTAAAAATTTAACCGATGTGCTTGATGTATTTCTTACATCGGGCCAAAACCCGATGTAAAATGCCTTTGATTTACTACATCGCCTGGATTTACATCGGACTAAGACCTGATGTAAAAAGTCATTTTCGCCCGATGTAAAAAGTCATTTATGCACTAGTGCATATAGAAGAATCACACGATCTTTTATTATCTTTTTCACACTATTTACTGAATACTAAGTAAATCAAGTCATAAAAAATCAATGATTAGAACGAATCAAAGGTAGAATTAAGGTTTTTACTAATAGTCTCATATCCAAAGATTCACCTTTGTTATTATCATAAGAAGAAACGTATCCTCTCGTAGGATTAAAATAAGAGAACATCTTTATATCTTTAGTCATATATGATTTTAAAAAACCACTACCAATATGATATTTTGAGTTCGATCTGTCAAGCATATATGCATCACAATTTAACATTTTGACCTTTGGTACCTAAATATTTTTTTTATCTTTTTGCGTTAGTGAAATACATATTATTTCTAGGTTTCGATAACTAGAATTATGACCACTGCTTATTAAAAAAAATTATGATCATTGAAGTAAGACAAAACATGCATATTTCTCATTTTGTTTTCAAGATATTTTTTTTATAGAAGTGGAAAGGAGGATGAACATTTTTACTATATTGACTTTTCTTGACAAAGAAAAATGGAGCGACGTGTCCATTTTTTTTTTGCAGTAATTACATTTAAGAGTATTGCATTTAGAGACTTATTTTCAAAGCATATGTTGTTAAAATTGTTAACATTATTTTTTGGTTAATAACCTATACTGACTTTGTTATAAGATGCACATGAGAGGGAGAAAAAGGGGAAGAGTGTTGAATTAAAATATTTTGTTTCTATTTAAGACTATTTATTTCTTACAACAACTTTTGATTATCTTTTTTAGGGAAAATATAGTAGTCTTAGAGGTAGAATCAATGTGTTTTAATTTACTTGAGTTCTCGTATAATTTTTTACATATGTGAAATAATCCATTATAAGTAAATTTATATGTTTTATTATTTACCTTATTTTCTTCGTGAATTTTCATGGTAACTTTATTCTGTCAGTTGTGGTTTAAACATCTAAGAAATTTTATAACTAAATCCTCATTTTGAAAAACTTTACCTAAGTTCTCATATGATTCACAGTGTGAGTAAACCATTTTTTTCATATCTTGAATGTTTTCTTGAGGTTTCATTATGAAAAGCTCGTATTCATGAGTCAATGTGTTCATTCTATCCTTTTTTTACTTGAGTTGTACCTTCATAGGTAAATTGAAGGGCATTTCACATTTCTTTTGCAATATCGCAATGAGAAACATGTAAAAACTCATAGTGACGGTGATAGTAGCTTTTGCTTTCAAATTTCATTACACTTTTTCTTATCTTCTTTGTTTCAAATCTATCTGTCTTTATTTTCCACAACACTATCAACTAGAAGTGTGAGAACAAAAGATTCATTTTTTTATACAGATCTAAATATCATAATTCATCCCTTCTATAAAGATTCTTGTCTTCTCTTTCTAAAAAACATGTCATTCTCTTATGAAGGATGGAGGTTTATTTAATGAATTGTTTAAAGTTTTTTTTAGACAATTAGTCTTATAATAAAAGTTAGACTATAATTCCACTTATTGACCAAGTGAATTCAAACACAAGAGGAGTGAGAGGTAAATTGTGATATTTCAATTTCCAAACATCGATTTATAAAAAATTAATTTTAAAAGATTTATTTTACAAGAAATAAGAAAAATTAGATGGATCAACAGAAAGATAGAGAAGAGAAAAGACAGAGAAAAGAACACTACAATAATGAAAGAAATAAGATAAAGATAAATAAGAAACATAAAGGTAAATGACATAACTAAATAAGATAAGGGATAGAAAGACCACATTAGAGAATTATACTATTTCAGCCAAACCACTTGAGTTTTTGCACAGGATTAGTCCAACAATCTTTCAAAAAAAAGATTTTATATGAACTTAGCTCAAAAATTAAACAAGAGTTTTTCACATGGTTAACTCAAAACTTACACAGGAGCTTTTACACAGGCTTATCTCAAAACATACACCTAAGTTTTTCACAAGTTAAGCTTATAACCTTAAGCTATCACAAAGAAATTATAAGCGAATTATGTCCTATAATGAACACTTTCATCACAACACTAGTACAACACAATTTTTAAAAGAAACATTTCACTCTCATGGCACTAAGGAAACTCTAGTGAAAATAACTTTATAGAAGAAATGAGAGAAAGAAAGATAAGAGAATATTTATATTCAGAAAACTGATGTATTTTGAATTGAGGAGAAGTTGTCTTTGTAAAGGAAAATTTTAGCTTAAAAGGAAAACAATCCATGAGTCATTTTAATGATTTAATTGATTAAATTTATGTATTAATTGATTAATCAAGCTAAAATAGAAAATTTTGAAATTTTACGTCACTTAATTGGTTATTAGCCTCCTAAATTGATTAAAAGGCATTACATTTTGATTTAATCGATTAGGTGAACCACTTAATTGATTAGATTATGTATTTTACTTTCTTAATTGATTAAAACAAATTCTAATCAATTAAGTGCTTTTCTGAATTATTTTTAAAAAGTTTTGTGAAAAGAGAATAAGTTTGAAAACACTTTGTGTGTGTATGTGTGTGCGCGCGCATTGCCTTAGTATTTTAAAACTAACTCTTTTTTCTTTTACAATTAAACTCATCAAAACTAGGAAAAACTCTAAGCACAAGATCAGACAAAGTTTCATACTTTCATATATTTTTAGTTAAACTTTAAGACATTAAGCTTTCACATCTTTAAAGATCCCATCATCAAGATCATTTGTTTGATTCAACATTGACTAACACTTTCAATTCAATCTTGATATATTTGACTGATGAGACCTGTCATATTTCATTCTAATTCAGGTCATTTTCTCACAATCAAAACCTTTTGATAACTTTCAACAACACCTTCATTTGACAGTTGTCATCAAAATTAACAGTTGTCATTATCAAAATTATTTAATTGATATTATATGCCCAACACATAAAACCATATAAAACCACATAGATAAGAGCAATTTTGCAACATTTTTACAATAGAGTAATGAAACACTTAAAAAAAACACTACCAACAATTTCAACATATCAAAGATTTCCCTTTATGATTTTTTTTTCCAAACAATACAAATTCTATTAACAAACTAATTTTAATTTCTAATATCTTGAAATTAAATCTCCCCACACACTTCCAACCTTAATTCCTCAAATATTTTCCAAGCATGCCACAAGATTAACATGCCTATCGTGAAAATTTTGCCCATTATAGTTTCTTTTGATTCCCATGAAGAATTTTATGTTTTCCACCAGCTAGCCAAGATGATGTTATTTCTAATCAACCAAACCCTTCAAGTTGTAGATAGCCAAACTAAACATTTGGCCTTTTTTATTTTTAGTTGTTTCATAGCCTCATCAAATAATCATTTATTTTTGGGTTGTTTGCAAAATTATATGTTTTAATACAAAAATAGTAATCTTTTAATTTTAATAGTGATTAATACATTAAGGTAATAAAATAGATGGATTTGATATATTTAAATGGTAATTGATAAATAAAAATTATGGTATTAAATCCACCGATAAAATTAACTTAAAAGTATTTATAGAGATTGTGTCAAATAATTTAGCAGTTGTAGTATTTATTGAGAAAATTATTCTACTCATCATAGAATTTTGGTCTACAAAAATGTGTCACATTAAGCTAATTACGCAGGTATTGTGATAGTGTTTCATGTAGTTTGGAATATGCAGTTTCACATGTTCAAATACGATCATTAAACTTAGTTACTAGTCTCAATGTGTTTTCTCTGAGTCTCTTTTAATATGGAGCATTGAACATTATGAAATTTTCTTTTTAGAGCAACACATTTGTAAGAGACACATCACATATTCACTCAAAATCTTAAAGTGATGGGTGTATGAGTTATTCCACTTATAAATGTTCAAGTCTCTATATTTTTAATCAACATGGAACTATAACTCATACTACTAACACTTGCTACACTCAACACTCCCCCTCAAGTGTGAGTCTATCAGCAATTCTCTCCCTTAAGAGGAAACTCTTTTCATCCACATACACTTGTACCGCTATTGACACTCTTAAACAGAACACCTCATACCCACCATCTATGGGGAGCACTTTCGATACAAGTGAGTCGGTCTTTCACTCGAAATAGGCTCTGATACCACTGTTGGAATTAACCCAAAACTTTGAGAATTTTGAATCAATCTTGATGAACAAGATTCAATCAACCGATCAAAATCATTTGTTCTTCACACTTCACTCAAGTGAAACAATCACACCATAATTGTAAGAATGATTTTGCGCAGCAATTGTTAATGGCGGTACAAGTGATTATCAACCATTGTCTTTGGCATGTAAACCACTAATTTTAATAAACACTTATAAGTATAAATAAATGTAAACACTTTAAGAACCCTTATGTCAAAGTCAAATGGGTGTTTACTAGGGATGTGCAAGAGTCAGATCAATCTTGTAATTCATCTCTGTAAAAATATGGACGAATTTGGGTTAATTTTCAGTCTCAAATGACAATCTTTTTAAGCAACTTCTAGTGACTAATTAAATTAATGCATTGTATATTATGACAAATTATAATCATTATTGAAGTGCAGATTACATAATGGATGCAACTTACTTTTGTTTGTTTGTTTTTTAGTGCTACAACTTTCTTTGGATTAATAATTAATCAGATAAGATGATAAATGTCCCTTAATTATTGCTCAACCCATTTCAATTTTAATCAACTTGGTCTCTACCCAGTGTTGGAATGTATTTGGTCATATGCCAGATTAATTATTTTAATTAATTGTGGTTTAACTGCCACACATACAAAGTGGTTAGGTCTTTATTCCTTCCTTATTTTAGCATCTTTTGGATTTTAAATCATTTTTCCACTTCACTTTATAAAAATGGCTTAAGATATGCACCACATGATTAATCAAATTCATATGCTCTAATTAACTTCTACTTAAGTCTTGTGAAAAAGATTTGCACTTAATTAATTATACAATGTGGCCGCATTATTAGATGTATGAATCACTATATAGTTTGAATTCCAATCGGAATTATTAAAGTGTAAATTGAGTGTGAGAAAAACACATACTACAAAATAGAAGTTTAAACTCTCTTATAAAAAATTGTTTTTAAAAGATAAGCTTTTGAATTTTTTTTATTAGCATATAGAAGAGGGGATTGATGCTTAGATCAACATATATTCTGATATAGAGGTGGATAGAAGAGAAACACGTATTTGTAAATTTGTTTGGGGTTTTTCAACTACTATGACCGAGCACATGATATTTTACTATGAGTGAGACAACTCTCAAAATCACTTTAAGTAATATAGATAAGTATGAAAAAACGTGTTCATACAATTAATATGCTTTTATATTATTTGTCTTTGACATTTTTGATTTTTTAACACGAGAAACAATAGATCTTTTACGAAGTATGTTAAGACTCATGCATGGTAATATTGTATTTTCTAAGACAATAAATATAATTTTTATGTGACTTTATTTTATCATTTAAAAAGGGATAATAACACATCTTGTTGTTTGTTTGTCTGCTATTTATTTTAATCTTTATCATATATTTATGTATATTATTTCATTTCTTTTCCAACTAGAAAAAAGAAAATGTTTACAAAATAACTCAAAAAATATTAAATTAGCTTAACACAAGTGATAAATATTGTTTGATATGAGATTCACTTGATTCTTTGTGTTTCTAGAAAGTTTGATTTTTGAGTTACTTCTCTTCTCAAATATAATATATCGTGGAACGATATATAAAATATTCTAATTATAATGTTGTTATATTGTAATTCATTTTCAATTTCATTTAGGTGTAATTTAGTTTGCATTTGAGCTTCATTTAGCTTGAGCTTGTGTATATAAGTTAAAGTTTGGTTTAATTTCGTTAGAGATTTTTTTATTCATTTAGAGTAACCATTTACTGTTAAAAGTTGGTTATAACTTTTCTTTCTTCTCACTCTTTCATCTTCATCTTCTTCCTTCTTGTGAACCAATAGTTGATATCTAGAGCTCCAGTTTGGGGGTTTTTCACTGTTCTACCCCACTTTGAAATCAAAAATCCTATAATACTCCACCCTAAAAATTATTTACGGACCTACCCCACTTTCAGTGTGAGCTCGTCCATCCAGTTGGCGAGCTTGTGAAACGAATTTGGCCAAGAGTGAACTCGTCCACCCAGTGGACAAGCGTGTGAAGAACTAATTTTTTTTTCTTTTCTGTTTTTAGGGTGTAAATTATTATGAATATTGATATAAATAAATAGTTATGAAAATATTGCTATAAATAAATAAATAAATTATTAATATGTGAAAATATTGCTATAAATAAACAGAAAAGAAAAAAAATTGGTTCTTCACACGCTCGTCCACTGGGTGGACGAGCTCACTCTTGGCCAAATTCGTTTCACAAGCTCGCCAACTGGATGGACGAGCTCACACTGAAAGTGGGGTAGGTCCGTAAATAATTTTTAGGGTGGAGTATTATAGGATTTTTGATTTCAAAGTGGGGTAGAACAGTGAAAAAACCCCAGTTTGGATCCACGGGAAATACTATCAGGTAACACGAGTGAACGTGAGGCATGTGTGATTGATTTCAGTTCTAATATTCATAGTGATGTGAAGTTCCAAATCATAATAGAATCACATTTCTTGATTCTGAGAGACTAGGAAACACGAATGTTTGGTAAGATTTGAGTGAATTCTTGCACAAGATTGAAGATGAACGATGGAAATGACAGCTTGAACACAAAGCTTCAAGTCTTTGATGGAAAGAATTAGAATTGATGGATGATTCAAATACATATGTTGTTTAGAGCTCAAGATATTCTTGATCTCTTCAATGACGGTTACACGGCAGTTACAGCAGATGCAACTAAAGTACAAAGGAACATGTATAGAGAGATGAGGAAAAATGATCATAAAGCTTTGTTTTACATCCATTAGTGTGTGGATGTGAATGTGTTTGAGAAGATCTCTTATTCAACTATGACAAAGGTTGCGTATAACACACTAGTACGATGCTAAGGAGGTGATGTATCAGTGAAGAAGGTGAAACTTCAGTCTCTACATAAGTTGTATGAGAATGTCAACATGAAGAACAATAAGAAGGTACTTGATTATATCTCTAGAGTGATTTTGATCACAAATGAGATAAAATCTTGTGGAGATACTCTTTCTGAATAGGTAATCATTAAAAAGGTCTTGAGATCTCTTACTCCTCAGTTTGGTTACATTGTTGTAGAAATTGAATATTATAAGGATTTGAGTATCATGAGAGTTCAAGAGTTGCAGAGCAGTCTAAAGGCACAAGAGTTGCGTCTAAATGAGAAAAATTCTAAAAGAGAGGTAGAGCAGGCTCTAAAGGCATCTTCTGATAAGAAGAATCAGAAGCAGTCTTGGTCAGAGGCCAAGAAGATATATGGTAGTGATCAAAAGTCAAAAGCCTTCAACTCTGATGAGAAGAAACATCATAAGGGAAATGAGAAGTTTGATAAGAAGAAGGTTCAATGATAATGTTGTAAGAAGTTTGGTCACTTTGCTGCTGATTGTTGGTCAAACAAGAAAACGAAATCAGAAGAAGCAAACATAGCCAAAGGAGAGTCTGATGATGAACCTGCGATATTGATGACTTTTGAATCTGATGGTGGATATTTTGTAGACTAGTGGTATATGGACATTAGTTGCTCAAACACCTAACTGGAAACAAACAATGGCTAATTAATTTTGACTCTAGAAAGTGGATAAAGATCAGATGTGTTGATGATAAGTATTTGAATGCTGAATGAATGGGAAATGTCAAGGTCAGAGTGAAGAATGGAAAAATTGTTTTGATCAAGGATATTTGGTATGTACCTAGCATGAAGAGCAATCTGATGAGTGTAGGTCAGCTAATTAAAAAAGGTTTATCAATTACTATGAAGGACAATCTCTTGTAGTTATATGATTCTAATCAGAAGCTAATTATGCAGTCTGAACAGGGAAGCAATAGAACATTCAAGGTGAATGTTGAAACATATGAAATTAAATGCCATAATGCAAAAGATATTAGAGGTAATAGTGAGCTATGGTACAAGAGATTGGGGCATCTGAACTTCAAAAGCTTAGGGCATATGAGTTTTAAGAAGCTGGTATATGGAATTCCTAAGATTGTGAAATCTAAGAAGTCATGTGAGATATGCATGAAAGGAAAGCAACCAAGATTTCCATTTGCATCAAAAGTAGCCTCAGAAAAACATGCTATGGGAGTAGTGCATTATGATGTATGTGGACCATTTGAGGTACCTTCACTTGGAGGAAACAAGTATTTTGTAACACCCCGAATTTAATTGAAATATTTATTTAATTGATTTAAATAAGAATATTCGCATTTCAATGATTTTCGGTGGTTTTGTGGAATATTGGAAATTAATGGAATTTGGGTTATTTATTTTGAATTATAGTATATAATATGAATATATTAATATTATTATTAATTAAAATAAATACAAGTTGACTAAGGGCAAATTGGATATTTAAGAGGAGTTAGTGAGGGTAATTTGGGAAAAGCCCAATTGTCAGGCCCAAGACTAGGTTTAATAAAAAGGAAATTGTAAAGAGATTAAAATCATTTGTTAGACCGTGAAAAGAATTGAGGCCAGAGCTATGAGGAGGAAGATTGGAGGCAAAAGCTTTGAAAGGTTCCTTGAAATATTTGAGAAGGCTTTGATCGACAATTAAGTTATGGGGAGTATTACCTTCATGATTTTCCATGTGTAAATTCAATGTATTTAAGGTCGATTTAAGGTTTAGGAGTTTTGAGGGTGGATATGAGAAAAAGTGATCTTTGGCCTTTGTGGCCTAAATCTATTATTTGTGAATCTAACCGTGAAATTCATTGGGGAAAAGGAAAGTTAGGCCTTCATGGCCAAAAACCATGATTTGTTATTTGTCTAACCCTGAAGGATAGGAATATTAGATATTGAGTAATTCTAATGAGTATGGGTAATCTTAGGGAGATTTGTGATTTAGGGCGTGAATATGACACGGGATTGGCCTAATGAACCGTAGGTTTTGTGCCTTTATCGCCGTAAGACCTTAGGGATGATTTAGGGATGTTTTGGGGGCATTAGGGAAGTGAATCGTTTGGACTTTTGGGTTGAATGAAGTTCTGGTGCGTAGCAGAATTTGCTGTCATCGCACTGTTCGCCTAGCGAAGAATACTTCGCACAGCGAACAATGTTGTTCTCAGACTCGCCTAGTGAAGAATCCTTCGCACAGTGAAGAAACTCGCCCCAGACTCGCCTAGCGAACATGCCAGTGAACGTAGCAGAGTTTCAAGAATGTTGATTGCATGCAGCGATGCCTTGATGTTTGATTCTGTGATGTATAACTGGGAATTCCATGTGATTAATATGTGATAATATGATGATTACCATGAGTATAATTATGAATTTTCTATGATTAATATGTGACAATATGATGAATTAACATGAATATGACTGTGAATTATATGTGATGTGTATATAATGATGATGATCACTTTGATGATGATTATTATTATGATGAGCTATGATGACAAGATGTATGATGATGATGATGATTATTATGATGAGCTATGATGACATGATGTACGATGATGATTATAATGATGAGCTATGATGACATGATGTATGATGATGATTATTATGATGAGCTATGTGTTAGCTCGCCAATTCGACGACCCATATTTTGAGGCTATTTCAGCTTGTTAAAGGACCTACAGGTCCTCCAAGGACTTAGAAAATTTGAAGTCTTGGAACTAGACATTTCGACCTAAGTAGCGAATTAGCCTTCGATCGAAATTTGGAAGTGGGGACGAATTGAGTTTTGAAATTTAAATATTGGAGGGAGTAGTTATATTTTCTTATGACTAAGAAGTACAAGTGGCGCTCATTGGACAAAGGATTGCATGCGGTGTGACACTTGTCAGAAATAGATGGCCTAAGGAGGTTATTAGTAGTTACTATTATTATTATAAATAGGAGTCTCAGACATAAACTTAAGTGTGTTGTAATTTACTGTTGTACAAGTCACTCTTAAAATTACTCCAAGTATCCGAGTGTAGAGAAAGAGAGTATTATAGAGAATGTACGTGATGTAAACACACCATCCTTTATCTTTTCAATGAAGTTACTTTGTTTTCTTTACTTTTGTCAAGTACTTTTACTTATTTATTTCGTCTTTCCTTTTGTTCACCATTACTACTTCGACTAAGTCTTTCTCTCCCAAAAAACCTTTATCTCTTTTCCTTCTTGTAATTTTTCCTCCTTCCTTCTTTTAAACGTAGTGGATAGTTCTGCCCTTTTAAATTACTTCTTCTTGGTATTATCGAAACACATTTTTTAGATAGGTTCAAATAGAAATACCCTTTAGCACATGTCCTAGGATTTCGTATGGTCAATCCTGCAAGTTAGTCAATTTGACACCAAATTGATAGACCAGAGGTTGTTTACCAAAAAACACGGTAAACAAAATGGCACATCCGGTGGGACAGTGCTAAACAAAGAAAGTTTTGAGATCATAAAACTTTAGAAATATAAGCCTTATCAACTTGTCTTCAAAATACATTGTATGTTACTAAGAAGTGACAGAATAACCACTGTAGACGAAGAAAGTTTAGTAAGACGTAACACTAGGAATATGGCGATGGAATCCGTTCAGCCAAATGGCCAACAAAATGGCTCTAGTGAAGAAACAAGAAACGACGGAGCGTCGTCTTCAATACCATCGACAGGAGAGCAAGTAACAGTGTTAATCGGTTAACCCTGGGGGTTAATCGGTTAACACATTAAAAAATTAACTCAGAATTGAAAAATTAACAGTGTTAATCGGTTAACCCTATAGGTTAATCGGTTAACACACGCGAAATTTTGGAAAAATGTTTAAAGACAAAATGCAAACAAGTTTGAAAACATACAATATGCACACATTAACTTAAGAAGAGGTTAGATGTCACCTTCATCGAGAATTCTGAGTTCTCGTCGAATCTTGAAGAAAGGTTCTTTTGCCAGTGGCTTTGTGAAAATGTCGGAGAGTTGGTTATGTGTATCCACAAAGGTAACTTCGATGTCTCCATTAAGCACATGATCGCGTAAGAAGTGGTGTCGGATATCTATATGGTTGGTTCTTGAATGCATGACGGGATTTTTTGTTATGCTGATTGCACTAGTGTTGTCGCACCGAAGTGGAATGCATCAGAGATTCAATTCGTAATCATCAAGTTGTTGCTTTAGCCAAAGAATTTGTGCACAACAACTTCCCGCCGCTATGTACTCTTCCTCATCCGTACTTAGAGCAACATACGCTTGTTTCTTGCAAGCCCATGAAACCTATGCATTTCCTAGGATGTGACACGTTCCACTTGTGCTTTTCCGATCTGTTTTACAACCTGCATAGTCTGCGTCAGAATAACCAACTAAATTGCATATACTACCTTTTGGATACCATAAGCCTACGTTTGATGTTCCCTTGAGATACTTCATAATTCTCTTTACTGCGGTGAGGTGTGACTCTTTTGGATTTGCTTGAAATCGGGCACACAAACAAACACTAAACATAATATCCGGACAGCTTGCCGTCAAATACAGTAAGGACCAATCATTCCTCGATACTTTGTTATGTCGATAGAAACACCGGATTCATCTTGATCTACATAGGTTCCGGATCCCATAGGTGTAGCCATTTCCTTACAAGTATCCATATCAAATCTTTTTAACAACTGTTTACAATACTTGCTTTGGTTGATGAAGATACCATCTTTCAATTACTTGATTTGGAGTCCAAGAAAGTAGTTCATCTTTCCCATCATGGACATCTCAAATTCTCCTTGCATCATGGATGAGAATTCCTCACATAGGTCTTTGTTAGTTGAACCAAAAATGATATCGTCAACATAGACTTGAACTAATAAAGTATTACCTTTATCTTTCTTGATAAATAGAGTCTTGTCAACTTTGCCTTTAACAAATCCCTTTTTGCAAAGGAAATTGCTAAGCCGGTCATACCATGCCCTTGGTGCTTGCTTTAAGCCGTAAAGAGCTTTCTTCAACTTGAAGACATGTGAAGGATTCTTGAAGTCTTCAAATCCCGGGGGTTGTTTGACATAGACTTCTTCATTGATGTAGCCATTCAAGAATGCGCTTTTGACGTCCATTTGAAAAAGCTGAAAAATTAATGAACAAGCATAAGCAAGCAATAGACGAATCGCTTCTAACCTTGCAACCGGAGCAAATGTTTCCTAGAAATCAATACATTTCTCTTGATTGTAGCCTTGGGCCACCAATCTTGCTTTGTTCCGAATGATAATTCCATTCTCATCCAATTTGTTCTTGAATACCCATCTTGTACCAATGATGTGTTTATCACTAGGTCTAGGAACAAGTTCCCAAACTTGATTCCTTTCAAATTGGTTTAACTCTTCTTGCATAGCGATAATCCATTGATTGTCATTTAGGGCTTCACCAACTTTGGAGGGTTCGATTTGAGAAACAAATGCCATGTTTAAGCAAGCATCTTGGAGATTGAGTCTTGTTGTAACGCCTTGACTAATGTCACCAATAACTTTTTCAATTGGATGATCTCTATGAGTTCTCTATTCTTTTGGTAAATCGTTGACATTGGAATCTTGTTGAATCGGTATACCTTGTTTTTTCATGATATCTTTAGAAGTATCTTCATCGGGAATTCCTACAGAATCATCATCATTATCACAAAACATAATATCCTCCTTGGAGGGGTTAGATTCATCAAATTTGACATGCATAGATTCTTCAATAGTTAATGTTCTTTTATTATAAACTCTAAATGCTTTACTAGTAAGGGAATAACCGAGAAATATACCTTCATCCGATTTTTCATCGAAATTACCAAGATTGTCTTTGTCATTGTTGAGGACAAAGCACTTGCATCCAAAGATATGAAAGAAAGCAATGTTTTGTTTCCTTCCTTTGAAGAGTTCATAGGGGGTCTTCTTAAGAATCGGTCTAATGTTAACGCGGTTACTTACAAAACATGTCGTGCTTACCGCATCTGCCCAAAAATACTTAGGTAGATTTGAGTCACTAAGCATTGTTCTTGCAAGTTCCACCAATGAAAGATTCTTCCTCTCTATGACACCATTTTGTTGGGGAGTTCTTGGTGCCGAGAAGTTGTGCGAGATTCCATGTTCTTCACAAAATTCTTCGAATAAAGTATTTTGGAATTCTCCACCGTGATCGCTTCTTATGGAGGTTATTGTAAGAGACTTCTCATTTTGGATTTGTTTGGCAAACTTTTTAAATGCTTTAAAAGCGTCACTTTTCTGCACTAAAAAGTAAGTCCAACAAAATCTAGAATAATCATCTACAATAACTAAAGCATAGAAATTACCTCTGAAGCTTTTTGTTCTAGATGGACCAAAAAGATCCATATGCAATAATTGTAGTGGCCTTGTTGTGGACACCACATTTTGGGATATGAAAGTTGATTTAGTTTGTTTCCCTTTTTGACAAGCGTCACACAATCTATCTTTGACGAATTTGATCTTCGGTAATCCAATTACCAAATCATGTTTAATTAACTTGTTCAAGTGCTCCATGTGAATGTGAGCGATCCTTTTATGCCATAGCCATGACTCGTTGTTGTTCACCATAAGACATTTAACCTTCAAAGATACATTATCAAGAGAAATCATAAAAATATTATTGATTCTATTACCTTTTAACATAACCTCATGAGTGACTTCGTCTTCTATCGAACATTCATCTTTGTTGAACTTGATTTTGAATCCTTTGTCACAAAGTTGGCTAATACTAAGAAGATTATGCTTGAGTCCTTCGACATAAAGTACATCTTCTATTGTTGTAAGAGGTAGTGAACCAATAGTGCCTATGCCAAGAATCTTGCCTTTATTATTATCACCATAAGTAACATAACCCTTGGCTTTAAGCGTTACTTGTGAAAATTTGTTTATATCTCCCGTCATATGCCTTGAACACCCACTATCAAGATACTAATGCTTTTTGGAGGTCTTCAAGCATACCTACAAAACAGGATTAAGTTTTGTTAGGTACCCAAATTGCTTTGGGTCCTTGATAGTTAGTTCCCTTTTTCATCCACACATAATGCCCTTCTGGAACACTAAAGTTGCGAACATAACAAGCATTAGGTGTGTGACCTTTAATTCCACAATAAAAACAAGTTGGTTCAAAATTGCTTTTATATCTAGGAACATAAGATTTCTTCTTAGCAAACACTTTCCTTTTAGGATGTTGATGCACAATTTTAGGATTGTTTACTTTTTCCTTAGGAATTTGGTTCTTAGGCCTAACAAAGATTATTTCATTTGAACTTGGTTTAGAGAACTTGGAATATCCGAGTCCACTTTTATCATTAGAAAATATTTGGTGCCTAAGAACTTCTTCCAAACCAATTTGACATTTCTCATATCTTTCAATAACTCTTTTAAGTTGAACAATTTGAAATGAGAGAGATTCACAATTCTTACATAAAAAATTTTGTTTTTCACTTATTAATTTTTGTTTCTCATCTTCAACATATTTTACTAATTCAATGTTCTTTTCTTCTAAAGATGCCATTAGTTTCTTTTGAGATGAGATAGTCTTATACAGATTTTTGCATTCAAGTAACAATTCATCAATAGCGTCTTGTGCATCATTATCATAAACAGAAAAGTTGCTACTAACCTTATCTTTTTCGTCATCGGAGTGGTGTGAAGCCATTAAAGCCATATTTGCACATTCATCGCTTTCTGATTCCGATGAGGAACTTATCTCATTATCTTCCCAAGCAATATATGTCTTCTTGTTCTTGAAGTCCTTCTTGCCTTTAAATCCTCCTTTCTTTTGAAGCTTTGGACAATCTGGTTTTATGTGGCCTTGCTTTCCACATTCATAGCATGTAACATCTTGCATTGATGTGGATGCCTTCCTTTTTCTGAAATGTCTATTCTTTTTATCATTAAGGGATTTATCATTTTTATTGAAAAACTTACCAAGTCTTTTTACAAGGAGCATGAACTGTTCATCTTCCTCCGATGCGTCATCATTTTTTTCTTTTGACTCCACTTTCAAGGCAATTCCTTTGGATTTCTTTTCTAGATTTTCATGTTTCTCAAGCCTTCCAAGTTCTAACTCATGTTCTTGAAGTTTTCCAAAAAGTGATGCGGACGTCATTGTTGAAAGACTTTTCTTCTCCGAAATTGCCGTCACTTTTAGTTGCCACTCCCTGGTTAAGGATCTAAGAATTTTAAGGTTCAAATCATCTTAGTAAAGGTCTTACCGAGAGCGATTAAGTGATTTGTCAAGTGAACGAATCTTTTCTGTAATGCCACAATGGATTCTCCGGGCAGCATTCTAAACATTTCATATTCTTGACTTAGTATGTCCAATCTGGATCTCTTTACTTCGGCGGTACCTTCATGTGTTTCCACTAAAGTGTCCCATATTTCTTTTGCCGACTTGCATTGAGAGATACGGAAGAACTCATCCATACTCAAGGCACTTTGTAATATGTTGATAGTCTTTTTCTCATTAAGAATCCTTTTCTTGTCATCTTCATCGTATGATGATTTAATCTTTGGAGTTCCTACACCATTGACGACACTTGTCGGTTCATGAGGACCATTTTCAACAGTTTCCCATATTCCTTCTCCTTGGGCTTCTAGATGTGCCTTCATGCGAATTTTCCAAAAATCAAAATATTCTCCAGAAAACAGTGGGGGTTTGTTACTACTTCCACCGTCTTTGAAAACCGGGTTGGTGCTAGCGGAAGCCATTCTGGATCGATAGGAATAGGTTACCTTAACTTTCTTTGATGCCAATTGTAAGTTATATGTATGCCTAAGAGGGGGTGAATTAGGTTCTTAGACACTTTTTCCGGTTTTTTGATGATTCTTGGATTTTACTTTCCTGAGTGCTTCTAGGTGATGAAAGGCGGTAAATGCGGAAAGTAAAGAACACAGCGATGTATAGTGGTTCCCCCTCACAGTCCGAGAGTACTCCACTCCCCTTTCAATATGAAAGAGTATTTTACTATCAATGTTAGATTTCCTAAGACAATTCTAATAATCAAGAACACCCTTCTTGGATTTACACAATTTTAAAGTCCTACCGAGAATGAATATCTCACACAAGGACCTCTTGTATCCACAATCCGGATAACAAGGAAAACCCTACACACTTATCTTTAACAATCCTAAAAATAAGTTGTAGTGAATCTGAATTTTGTATAAGTAACAATTTAAAAGTTTTATCAATACGAATATTGATCTTCTTCTCGAAACAAATAATACTCATATATAATATACAAGTGTTCTTTTGTGAAAGAAAGCTGTGATATTGTGAAAGTTAATTTCAATGGCTTCTTTCAAAAAATTATGGTTTGAACACTTTTATGAAAATTCAAGAGGTTGAAGACAAAGAGTAATTTTTGAAATTTGTTTCTTGAAGGTGATTTTGATTTTGAAAATGAAATCAAATTATAGGAGTGAAAAACCTTTCCAAAAAGGTATGATTATGGGACAGAAAAAATAGCCAGTAAGAATAATAAAGAACAATGCAATCCTCCATGAAAAGTTACTATTTTTTGCTGTTGTTTCAGTGTTAATAGGTTAACCAAATAGGTTAATCGGTTAACACCTTTCCAACGTACAAAATATTTGAATTTTTCATGTGTTAATCGGTTAACCCATATGGTTAATCGGTTAACACTGTTAAAATGTTCCAAAAACATAATTTTGAAATGTGTTAATCGGTTAACCCATATGGTTAATCGATTAACACTGAAGGTTTTTCCAAAAAATACTTAATTTAAAATAGAGAAAGTATTTTAAAAACATTTTAAAAAGTTTAGTGATAGTGGTGTAGTGAAGTGTGATTGAAAGAACACTTGTATAAATATTTCTAAGTAAAATATGTTGAATCGATTCTGGTATTATCAACACCACTTGAAGTTTGTAGATGAAGCTTGATCTATAGCATCATGTGCGACTTTAACTAGATCTTTGATAATGGATTCTTGTCGATTGCTTGCATTTCTTGGTTTTTGCGAATGTGTATCAAACTTGTATGAGTTGTCTTCATCAAAACACAGAGGCCTTGAAGCTTGCTTCCACACGTTCTTCTTTTCAAAAATAATTATCATTTAAGATTTTAATTTGTGTTACAAAATCGGTTGGTAAAGTGAGGGTTGTCACTCTATATAAACTATTTCAATGCTCTATCTCTAACTAATGTAGGACTTTAGGATCTTCCTAATACACTCCCTCACGCCCAGCACTCTTTTTGGGCTTGGTGCATGGATTTAAACGGTGGGCTGCCCAAGGTCCGATCGATAGGCTCTGATACCATATTAGAGTTTGGCGTAACACAACCTTACAAAAACCGGTTAGTAAGGTGAGGGGTGTCACTCTATATAAACTATTTTATTGCTCTATCTCTAACCAATGTGAGACTTTAGGATCTTACTAATACAGAGTATGTGATAACAATTAGCTAACTATTCAAACATTTTCTTAATGACTCCCACAAAGATTAAAAAAAACTTTTTTAAAGATATTTTCATATACTTTTCATTTCATTTTATCATAAAATAATAAAAATAATAAAAAGAAGATAGAGAATGAATGCCAAGGGTAACATAACTAAATGCAGTAATGATAAATACAACAAAGTATGATGATAAATGTAATAGCATAAAATATTGCATACAAACATTTCAACTTATATTATTTTGAAAGATTTGTCAGACTTGTATTATTGTATTATTGTGTCATGGTACTATTGTCAGATGTAGTGATCTTCTGAAAATTATTTTTGGTAAGATATTTTTGCTTTTTTTTTATTCAGCTAAAAGGTTTTCATTATTTGATTCGGAAAACGGAAATGAATTTTCAAGAGGTGATATATGGGCTCGTTTGTTTTTTTTTTTAAATAATTTTTATAGTGTAACATAATTTTGTGTATACAAAATTTTTTTTCATAAAAGTTTTAAATAAAAATTTGATTTGAATAGTTATTTTTAAAATGTGATTTTAGATATATCAACATTTTATCGGAAAAAAAATTGGATATCAAAATTTCAAAAAATCACTTAATTTTGAAGCTATTTCAAATAGTTTTCATAAAAATCATATTTGAGATACAACTTTTTTTTAAAAATTGTGATTTCGACTATGTTTTGATCTTCAATAATGTGTATTTATGTTGTATGATGTCAAAATTAGTCTTACAATTTAAAAAAACAAATATAGAAAAACTTGTAATATTTTTAACAACAATTTTATAAAATTCATTTTTAAAAATACAAAGAAAAAATCCATTTTTTAAAGCTAAAACAAACGGACCTTTAATAAAATCATTTGCAAACTTCAAATTTTTTAATTAATTAGCTTTATGAAAAATCTAAAGTAGAATTTACAAAATCAACATTATAAATGAGAAAATCCATTTTAAAACTATTGAAAATAAATTGAACTTAGACATAAGTAAAAATAAAATAAAATTATATATCATAAAGGTCATTGACCGACCGTTCAGAGAAGGAAGCAATATATCTAGAATCTTTTTAGCACATGAGAGTTATCCTGTAGATTAATACACATGATACAAGTCTCATATACTTCTAACAGTTTCCCACATTACACGTCTAACAAATAGCAGGTTGTTATGATTGCTCTATTATAAATAGAAAGTGTGTCAGTTTTAGGTAGATAATTTTGAATTCAATTTCAATTCACTCATGTCCTTCACATTCTGACTTGAGCGTTGGAGTACTAACCTTGCAAGTCAGCCCCCTCTTTATTATATCGGAAACTCAGATATACTATACACCTCTATAATCACTACATCTTAATCTTTTTGTGAGAATCGACTTTTGATTCTCGTGTTTTCCACGATCTCACATTCATTATTCAATTCGTCAATTTGAAACCTTTTCAACTCACCAGATCAAGAGCTCTTGAAATTGAACATGGAGATCTATCGCGTTTGATCCAATCAAGTAGCATATCAACTTTGATTTCTTGAATATCCATATTTTTTACTTCAACACTTCGCGGTAATAGATGGACTCAACGTTACTCGTTCCACTATAGCACGTGAAAACATTGTTGTTGTTCAAGCGATGATCAATCAGTCGTGCCCACCTCATTCGCAAGGTGTTGCGAATTCAATTGCGAAAACCCTTCGATATTAAAATCTACTCCAAGCTCTTCAGATCGTCGGATGTATTCCAATACCTCTAATTAGATCTTCAATTATGCCGCCAACCTCGTAACCAGAGACCTTACCTTGTTTCCAAGCATTGCAAGTTAACCTCGGGCTGCAAGACCCTAATGAATTGTTGAATAGCTTGTACAACATCATTCGGTAGGAAAATTCATACGCGATAGAGGAAAGGTTGCTTCATCTCAAAGAAATCTTGCACAACACGACTCCATGAGGAAACACCTCTCATGAGCCTATGTCAGAGAGAACTCAAACCGCCATCCATGAGTCAACTGTGGCGAGGAAATGAAGCTCCAAAATAAAAAAAAATCAATAGAGAAATGAGAATCCCTAGAGTTCTTTCTAGAGCCTCGAGGGAGATCAAGACAGTCATACTCTTCCACAGGACTAAGTAGAAAATCAGCCACACTCTTCCACTGGACTAAGTAGAAAATCACCCACATAGAATCAGGAGAAGCATCCTTTGTGTGCCTATATTTTGGATAGAAAAATACCAAAATCAATAGAGAAGCCTCTTAAGTTGAGTGATTACAAAGGAAAATGAGATTCAGACGAGCACGTACAACTTGTCAACGAACTGTTGAATTAATTCAATGCTGACAAGGCTTCTGAGGTGTAAATTTTTCACGCTAACTCTGGTTGGAACGGCCAGGCTATGGTTCAAAAAGATCTATAACATCTAATAGACTTTCACCTTGATCTTCATCCTATTCAATGTTATAAACAAAAGCAATACTCTTGTTTTTCTTTTCAGTTCTATCATTTATTTCCATCTCAAAGGTTTGCAAAGATCCAATGAGTTCATCCACTTTGATGTTGCTCAAGTCTTGAGATTCTTGAATATTCGTGACCTATATCAAACTTCTTAGGTACTGATCTAAGGATTTTTTTTCGCCATCTTTTTTCCCAAAGTAAAAAAAAGTGTTGGCAATGTCACGAAGTCTGTCAATTTGATGTTGAAGTTATAGACAAATTCATCTTCATTCATTCTCAGATTCTCAAAATTTGTTGTGAGGAGATGTAACCTTAACATACGAACTTTGGATATGCCTTCATGTGCAGTTTTGAGAATCTCTTATGCTTTTTTAGCTTTAGTACATGTGTTGATCAATCTAAACATATTATTGTCTACACAATTGAAAATAACATTCAAGGCCTTGGAGTTTCCAAGAGCTTCATCATCTTCAACATTTTTCAAATCAACTTCAGGATTTAAGCTTCATGTTTCATCTTCAATGGTAATCACATGGTGTTTCCAACTTTTTATCACAACCTTCCATGTTTTTTGTCCATTGACTTGAAGAAAAAAACCATTTTGGCTTTACAATAATCATGATTGGTGCTACCCAACATAGGTTGTCCATCTGAACATAAAATACCTTCCTTGGAGCTCACCCAAATAGAATAAGGTACTTGCTTTAATGCCAATTGAAATTATGTTCTATGCAGGGACAAATGTTGGACCAGACTTCTAAGTCAATGTGTTCAACATCTTATGAAACGTTTGACGGATAATATAAAACAAGATGATAATTCATAAATCAAATAAAGAACACAAGAGAATTATTAATCCAGTTTGATGCAACGCCGCCTATGTCCGGGGGGCTTCCAACCTAAGAAATGGAATCCACTCTCAATAGAATTAGTACAAAGTGTCTTAGATGAACAACCCTTATTCAATGCCCATCTTCTTAATTCTACATGTGTATTTCTATTTAGTAATCCCCCTAAATATGATACCCTTCTCACTTTATATCAATCATTAACCCTAGTGATCAATACAATAATAGTAATATTGATTTTTTGAATTATAACTCAACTATCAAACCAATCTATGTGCCTTTAGATATGAATACAACCGCTAAAGTGGTGTACAAATAATAACACAAACAAAGACTCAAAATAGAAATCCTAACACAAAGATCTTCAACTCTTAGGCACGCCTCAAATGTTAGGTTTAAGTCTCCTTAAATAGCAATGCAACATCTGAGCTTTTCTCCAATGGGCATAAGATTTGATCATGTTGAGATTTGTAGAGGATTCTATTTTGATTTGATTTTCAAAAACCTCTAACATAAATATTTGATTTGTTTTCATTCAAATTTAAATCTCTAAATAATTAGATTTAATCTTATTTAATCTTTCAAACAAATATAATTAACACATTGCTAAAAGATAGTAACAAATCTGATTGAAACACAACCATAATTTTCACTCAGAGCAAGAACAACGATGGCATGTTGACAAAGGCCAGATGTTGCACATATGTTGGAACATCAAGTCTCACACGTGTCCTTTTCTTCACCAAAACATATTGTACACTCCATGTTGTTTTGTAAAATGCAACCAATCAAAAGGAACAACAATATGTCTTCGGTGTTGAATATAAAAATGCCTTCAATAATTTGAAACAAGAATTGATATATGCACCAACTGTTAAGGCACTTGACTGGTCCAAGTCATCTTAACTCGTGTGTGATGCAAGTAATGTTTTCATTAGATTTGTTCTTGGGCAAAGATATGATAAGGTGTTCCACACCATTTATTATGCTAGCAAGGCACTAATAGAGACCCATATCAACTACACAACCACTAAAAAAGAGTTGTTAGTTGTTATCTTTACATTTGATATGTTCATATCATACTTGGTAGGCACTAAGGTTGTGGTATATTCTGACCATGTAGAAGTCAAATATCTTATTTCTAAGAAGTATACAAAAAAGGAGACAAAAAATTTGACATGGTTGATAATGTGGGTGTTGCTGCTACAAGAATTTGACCTGGAAATAAGAGACAAAAAAGGAGTAGAGAACTTGGTGGTTGATCATTTGTCAAAAATCCCAAATAATGACCTGAGGCATGACAAAAAGGATATTGGGGAGGAATTTCCTGATGAACAAATGCTAATAATGACTTATGTCAGGACTAGGGGTGGACATCAGTCGGAGCTGGTCGATTTCGGACCATAAATGCTAATCTGACTAGAACCGTGACTATTGATTTTAGATCCAATTCTGACCGTTCAAGATTTTGGTTTCTTTCGGTGCTGGTTTTCTCGGATGTCGGTTTTATCATGTGGTTTACTTCAGGTTGTTCAAATACATACAACACAGCAGAAAAAGACAAAGAAATAAGAAGAGCATGAGGTAACAGTAACCCACTTAAGATTCGACGAAATCTAGTGGCATAAATGGTTCATAAGATGGCAACTATTTCTGCTACACTTTCTCCACTTAAATATTTTAATTAAAAACTTGTAAGAAATAAGTAAACTCACTATTAATTATGAGAATGAAACTTGATTGTGGTAGTAAAAATAAGAAAAAAAGTTATAAATGGTGAGAGAATGGGGTGATGAGAAAATGAAGAGTAAAATTATTCCACACAAGCAAGAACAGATTTTTTTTTGCATTTTATTTATATTGTAATGGAGAACAAATATTTGAAAAAGTAGATGTGTGTCAGTATCCTTTCTATTTGTTTTTGTGAGTTCCAAAGTTAGGTAGGATGGTACAATACACAAGAATATTAGTAGTAAGAAATAACACTAGTTGTAAGTGTAGCAGTCTAGTTAGTACTAGTTACTGATAGACTTAATACTTAAGATAATATTTAACTTTTTGTTTACATACTCGGTTGGTTATGGATTTTTTGAGTGATAATTTCTCATCCAAACCCGTCCATATAAAATCGTATAAAACTGGAAAAACGCTACAATTACTACTCGAAGCCCGAACCGACCCATCTGAATAAACTTTAATTTAATTGATTTTTTTTGGTTTTCAGTCGGGTGACTAAATTTTGTCCACACCTAGTCGTGTCACTCTGGTATGAAAATATTTTGAATTATTTGGTAAATGGGTATGTCCTTCCAGAATTCAACTCTCAACAGATAAAAAGACTCTTCTATGATTCCAAGAATTACTATTGTGATGAATCATTCTTGTACAAGAAATGTGTTGATCAACTCTTGAGGAGATGTATGGACCACTTAGAGGTGCGCCAGATCTTATCAACGTACCATAATGCATCTTATGGTAGACACTTCAGAGGACCCAAAACTGCACCTAAAGTTTTACATTCAGGTTATTTCTAGCCCTCTTTACTTAAGGATGCTAACTAATGTGTTAAAATTTGTGACATATGCCAAAGGATAGGAAACATTTCCACAAGGCAAGAAATTCCACTCATTAATATCCTAGAATTTAAATTGTTTGATGTGTGAGGAATTAAGTTCATAGGACCGTTTCCCCAATCCTTTGTAAATTTGTACATCCTTGTAGTTGCAGACTATGTTTACAAGTGGATAGAGGTAATAAAAACTCCCCACTAATGATGCTAAGTTTGTGACCAAATTTTGTATTAAAAATATTTTCTATAGACATGGCACACATATAACCATCATAAGTGATGAAAGCAACCTGTTCCGGTATGGGCCCAACCTCGGCAGGCCCAATACCGCGTGCGGCCCAACAAGCGAATCGGGCACGCCAGGCACGTGCTCCCCTCGAGACGAGCAGGGCAAGCCGCCGAACACAAGCTACGTCTCCACAACCTTTTGTCGTCCAACACACCGGACGGGCAGAACCGTCCCCGGCTCACCAAAGCGCGGCCCTTGGCTCCTCTCTTCGGCGGGGAGAATAACGCGCTCCGGGGAACCGCCCGGGCCCCCCTCCGCGGGGAGAATAACGTGCTCGGCGCACGTTCTCCACGTGCTCCCCTCCGCGGGGGCACGTCACCGGCCAGCTGCCCACCTCCGAAAGAGCAGGTCAAACCCACTTTCCGGAGATCTAGGAGCGGTTGAACTAGGGCGAAGACCACGTCCTGGTCTTCACTACGCCACGTAAGCCCTAGCAGTCATTAGGGTTGGGCCTGGTCATCCAGCCCACCTCAAATGACCGTTGGCCCAGCGCTGGGGTCTCCCTATAAATACCCTCTTCCTTAAGAGGGTCAGGTAACTCTTCTTGCCCCTTTCTCTGTACTATTGCTTCCACTCTGCCCAACTTCTTACTTTGGCATCGGAGTGTCTTGCAGGTACACCCCCCTCCTCTTTCTCACCCCGGTGAACAGGTAGCCGTCCAGTAGCACGTGGCCATATCGTGATCCCCTCCTGATCAGGTCAGATCAGTGGCGCCGTCTGTGGGAAACTGAAACTTCCCCGTTACTCCAAGCAGAAAACCAAAAGTTTCACCAAACCTCCACGATCATGGCTAGCCCACGCCGCGATGACACTCCGCACGACCTTGCGCTCAACGTCGCCACCAACGGGAAGCAGACAGGAACGGCACGTCCGACGGAAGCCGATGAAAGGGACGGGCAAACTGCTTCACCATCATCCGAGGAACGGCCCCTTCAGGCCGACCACCGCGCCCCGAGCCGCCAGCATTCCACCCCGTTCCCATCCCGGCGGGGGCAGACCCAACGGTGGCCGCTCTCTTTACAGCCATCAACCAGACGAACCAGCTGTTGTTCCAACAGAATGCGAGAATTGGAGCATTAGAACGCGTCGGCCCCCCGAGGTACCCCCAGCGGGAAGACCAGAACGGAGGTTCGAGGAGTCCCTCGCCTCGGCCCAGAAACCGCCGACCCCGGCTGGAGAGACATCGACCGCAGGCGACACGAGAACGCACCCGATCCCCGGCAAGACACGCTCGCGGGAGGAACCAGAACGCAGCGACGATCCCAACTGAGGACCCCCGAGTCGAGAACTCCGGCAGGAGGTCGAGAACTCGAAACCAAGGGCACACCTTGAACGACTCATCTCCTCACAGATCCCCGGCACATAGCGACGAGGATGATTACCGCACCCCGCTGTCCCGGGAGATCATGGTCGCCCCTATACCTCAGGGGATGGAGAAACCACCGACGCTGTCGACATACGACGGCACCTCCGACCCGGACGATCACCTGGAAGACATCGAGGCTATGCTCGACTACCGAAACGTCCGGGGAGCTATCAAGTGCAGACTTTTCTCAACGACTCTGAGGAAAGGCGCTATGACCTGGTACAAAAGTCTAGAGCCCGAATCAGTTACATCGTGGAGGGTCTTGAAGGACCTGTTCTCCAAGCACTTTACGGCGTCCCGACGTCACCCGAAGACGGAAGCAGTCCTCGGGGCAATCATCCAAGGCCCCGACGAACCTCTCCGAAAATACATCGAAAGGTTTACTCGGGAAGCCGTGCAGGTGACAACTTCCGACGAAATGAAATGCTACTTGATGGAACAGGGCCTGCGCCACGACTCCAAATTCTACGAGGCCGTAGGCATACACCGGCCCACGTCCCTCCAAGATTTCCTCGACAGAGTCGCGCATTACATCCGATTCGAAGAAACGCAAGCGGCCAACTCCGCTCGCGACACTCGAGACAGAGAGGCCCCCGCGGGCACAGAGACGACGGAGCTTCGAGCCATCGACGAGGAGGAGACCGCCGTCGGGAAGACCTCACCCGCGAGCCCCGCGAACAACGCGAGCCACGCGGCCCCGCAGGAAGATTCACAGAGTACACAGCCTTGGTCGCTTCGCGAGAACGCATACTGGCCGAATGCGCTAAAACCGAGTTTGTTCAGGGAGGTGTCCGATTTCCACGACCAACGCCGCCCAAACCCAACGTGGACAAGTCGAAATACTGCCGATTCCACAGGACCCACGGGCACGTGACAGAAGAATGCATCCATCTCAAGGATGCGATCGAAATTCTAATCAAAGACGGGCACCTGAAGCGATACACCCGAGGAGGCGAACCACCTAGGCCAGAGGCTCCGGAAACCAAGAAGATCGAGGAACTCCCCTCTCCAGAGGACAGCAGCAGGCTCCAGGTCGCGTTGCGCGTCAGCCTCCCCGAGGATTGGTTCGCGAGCAGAGAATTCGGCATCCCCGAAGGACCCAACCTAAGCGACGAACCAATCCGACCAACCAGCCGATGGGAATACTTCCCCAGAGCCATGGTCATCTCTGATGGAGCCACGAGGAGTCTATCCATAGGATCTGTGAAAAGGAAGTTCGACGAGCTCATCGCGAACAACTCAGGCAAAATGAGCACGCTCGACAAATTCCGAGGCCGCTCCAACCCGATCACATTCTACCTCGAGGAACTACCCGGGGGATCCCCCAATTCCAACATCCCCTTGCTCATACGAGCCCGGATGGCAAACTTCGACGTCAGGCGCCTCCTCGTAGACGGCGGGAGCTCGGTTGACATCATGTACTCACATTTGTTCACAACCCTCCAGCTCGACGAATCCAATCTTTCTCCCTACGTAGGCTCCGACCTTCAGGGGTTCAACGGGACGACGACGAGACCTTGGGGATACGTGGAATTGAAAGTCACCTTCGGAGAAGAGGAAACTGCCAGGGACATCAACGTCCGTTTCTTAGTCATCGAATGCCCGTCCCTCTATAACTGCATTCTGGGCAGGACGACGATAGCAGAACTCACCGCGGTACCTTCCACCGTCCACCTGAAGATGAAGTACTACACGAGACGGGGAGCCGTGGTAACCCTCAACGGAGACATCGAAGCCGCTCGCATATGTTTCGAGGCCGCCTTGAAAGGACTAGACTCCATCGCTCCGTCGACCAAGAGGAAAGCGTCAAACGCTACGCCGAAGGACAAACCAACGGAGCTGGTCGGATCCGTTGAGCTCGACAGTCGCTTCACCGACGAGCTCGACAATATAACAAAGACCGACGGAGGTAACGGGCAACCGTCGCACCCAGCGCGCCCCATCCCGGATGGAGAATTCGAACTCATTCCCCTCGGAGAAGACACGGGCAGAACCGTGAGGATAGGCGCAGGACTCCCAGACCTCGCGAAACGCCAGCTCCAAGCCTGCCTCCGTGAGAATGCCGACCTCTTCGCCTAGAGCGCCGCGGAAATGCCGGGCCTCGACCCCGAGGTCGCCTGCCACCAGCTGTCCATCAACCCAGCCGCGAAGGCCGTTGTACAACGCCGACGTCGCCAATCCCCCGAAAAATCGGCAGCGGCCGAACAAGCTGTAAAAGACCTCTTAGAGGCAAATTTCATTTCGGAAGCCCGGTATTCAACCTGGCTGTCCAACGTTGTACTCGTCAAAAAGAATAATGGAAAATGACGCATGTGTGTTGACTATACTGACCTCAACCGGGCATGTCCTAAGGACGCCTACCCCCTCCCCAATATCGACAAGCTCGTCGACAACTCGGCGGGCTTCAAACTCTTGTCCTTCATGGACGCGTACTCGGGATACAACCAGATCCCGATGGCCGAACACGATAAGCAAGCCACGGCCTTCATGACGGCGTCGGGCAATTACTATTACAACGTGATGCCCTTCGGCCTCAAAAACGCCGGGGCCACATACCAGCGGATGATGAACCATGTCTTCCGCAACAAAATCGGGGACATGCTCGAAGTATATATGGACGACATGATCGTTAAATCCGGCTCGGAGGACGACCACGCGGCACACCTCCAGAGGGTCTTCAAGACCGCGAGGTCATGTCGCATGCGTTTTAACCCGGAAAAGTGCACCTTCGGCGTCTGCGCCGGTAAATTCCTCGGCTACTACCTGACCGAACGGGGGATCGAAGCCAACCCGGACAAATGCCACGCCTTCTCCAATACCACCACGCCGACCACGAAGCGGGCCATCCAGTCCCTCAACGGCGTACTAGCCTCCCTCTCGCGATTCATCGTGAGATCGGCCCAACACGCCCTCCCGTTCTTCAAACTGCTCAGGAAAGAGACCAAGTTCGAATGGACGGACGAATGTGAGAAAGCCCTTTGCCACCTCAAACGCGTCCTATCCGAACCACCAGTGCTGACGAGCCCCGCGACGGGCGAAACCCTATATTTATATCTGGCCGTCTCCAACGAAGCCGTCAGCGCCGTCCTCGTGAGCGAAGCCGGAGAAGGACAAAAGCCCATTTACTTTACTAGTAAAGCTCTCCACAGCCCGGAAGTCCGATACCAGCTGATCGAGAAAGTCGCCCTGGCCCTCGTGACAGCGGCACGTCGACTCCGACATTATTTTCTAGCACACACCATCGTGCTCCGCACCGACCAGCCCATCTGCCAGCTACTCGGCCGCCCCGACATGGCTGGACGCATGCTGAAATGGTCGCTAGAACTCTCCGAGTTCGACATCACCTACGAAAGCCGGCACGCCATCAAGGCTCAAGCTTTGGCCGACTTTGTCGCCGAGATGACCACGCCCCCCGACCCTACCGCCGGGAACCACCTCTGGACCATCTTTGTGGATGGCTCCTCCAACTTTACGGGAAGCGGCGCCGGCATCGTCCTCGATAACGACGAGGGTACGGTCATCGAAGTCTCCCTCACACTAGCTTTTCCAACGACTAACAACCAGGCCGAATACGAAGCATTTCTCGTCGGCCTTCGCCTAGCATCCGACCTGGGAGCCAGGGACATCCGAATCTACACGGATTCCCAGCTGGTCGCTTCGCAAGTCCGAGGCGAATACCAAGCAAAAAACGACACCCTCGTCGGATACCTCGCGCTCATCACTGAAAAACTGAGAGGGTTCGACTCAGCAGAGATTCAGCACGTTCCTCGGGAGCAGAACACCCGCGCCGACATCCTCTCCAAACTGGTAAGCACCAAAAAGCGAGGCGGCCACAAATCGGTCATTCAAGAAATCTTGTCCCAACCAAGTACCAGCCCGACCACCACACCCCTCGACATCAACGCCATCGGAGACGCGGACTGCTGGATGACCCCCCTCCACACCTATCTCAGCACCGGCCGTCTGCCGGCCAACTCTAGCGAGGCCAACGCGACGAAACGACGGGCCTGCTCGTACGTCCTCCTCGAGGGACGACTATACCGCCGAGGCTTCGCAATCCCACTCCTCAAATGCATAGATAAGTCCCAGGGTACGACCGTTCTTGAAGAAATCCACGAAGGTATCAACGCGCAGCACCTCGGCGGCAGATCCCTAGCGCGCAAGGCCCTACGCGCAGGCTACTACTGGCCATCAATGCAGTCCGACACGAAGGAACATGTCAAAAGATGTGATAAGTGTCAACGACACGGGGACATGCACCTCGCCCCCCCAGCCGACCTCACGTCCCTCTCATCTCCGTGGCCGTTCGCTTGGTGGGGGCTGGACATCCTCGGGCCCTTCCCCCTCGGTTCATACCAGAACAAGTACCTCATCGTGGGAGTCGATTACTTCACCAAGTGGATCGAGGCCGAAGCTCTGGCCAAAATCACCGCCCACAACATACTCCGATTCTACAAACGCAACATCCTCGCCAGATTTGGGGTACCGCTCGCCATTGTCACCGACAACGGCACACAATTCACAGACAAAAACTTCCGCGACTTCGTCACCAAACTCGGAACCAAACATCACTTCGCCTCGGTCGAACATCCTCAGACAAACGGCCAGGCGGAGTCGGCGAACAGAGTTATACTCAGAGGACTCAGACGACGACTCGGCGACGCCAAACGAGCATGGGTCGAAGAACTCCACAGCGTCCTTTGGGCATACCGTACTACCCCCCACTCAACCACGGGGGAAACCCCATTTCGCCTCACGTACGGAACCGAGGCTGTGATACCGGTCGAAATCCGCGAACCGTCCAGACGAACGGAAGCTCCCCTGGACACCGACGACAATGACGGCTCCCTCCGAGAAGAGCTCGACCTCGTCGAAGAAATCCGCTCAGGAGCAGCTCTCCGGGAAGCCCGGCTGAAGCAACAAGTCACACTTCACCATAACAGCAAAGTCATAAAACGCGATTTTCAAACAGGCGACTTAGTTCTACGCAGAAACCAGAAAGACTCCCACGAGGGCAAACTGGCTGCGAACTGGGAAGGCCCGTACCGAGTCCGGGACAAAATGGAGCACGGGGCCTATTACCTCGAAAACCTACACGGTGAACAACTAGCTCGACCATGGAACGCCGCGAAACTTAAGCGGTACTACAGTTAAAACATTGCCCGCGACGACCCATCGTCCCGACCACTGGGGGGGCGACATGGTACCACCGCACACCCCCGCGTCCACCAGCGACCAAAGAAAAGCAAGCCCTGCCTCTCGTGTGCGCGGGCAGAAGGCCTTGCTCGGCAGGGAATACCTCGACCGAGGCTCCCCGCCGTCGTACCAAAAGAGGCAGGACACCCAGCTCGCGATGGGCCGTCCACGCCCCGGGGAGAACTACCCCCGAAACGGCCCGGCTACGTCGCCGGCCAAACCGGCCAGTTCCCCGCACTACCGGTAGCAAATTGTCGAGCTAAACACACCGAGCGCACACTTAGAAAATTTACAAGAAATGTCATACACATCAGAAGCATTCAAACAAATACGAAAAACGAGCATAAAACGACATGCAAATAACGAGCGCACACTTAGAAAATCCACGATAAATATATTAAACAAAAACGGGCACCAGCCCAGTAGTCAATGGTACAAATACAGAGCACGCAGGCCCAAAGAAAAGAGATAACAAACATCGGCACGCAGGCCACAAAAACAACGAGCACGCAGGCCCGGCAACCTATGCTTCCTCGTCCGCCTGGTCAGCAGCCACGGGTTCCTCCTCGGGGATAACAAGATAGGGGTCGATCACCTTCCCATCAACAATCTCGTGGTACGGCCCTATCCCGTCCACGGACAGCACGACACCAGGGTTGGCGACCTGAATCTGCTCGACGGCGTTCTTGAACCCGACCTCAACAGCCTCCAGACAATCGCTCTCCAACACCCGGATATGAGCGATCAGGTCAGCACGGGTGATTAACCGTCGATCCCCGTCAGTCTCGTCCTCGGCCGGACAAACAGCGTTGTCCAAAACCTCCGTGCGAACCTTCAGCGCCTGCACCTCGGCCGTCGCTGTCCCCAGTTTTTCCTCCAGCGAAGCCACCTTCCCCTCAGCGCCCTTTGCCCGTTTCCGCTGCTCGGCAACGTCCTTCTGGCTCTTCTCCAACTCCTCAGTGAGCTTGGCCAACCGCGACTGCGTGAAGGTGAGATCCCCTTGCAGTTTGGATAGCTCAGCAGCAGAACAGCCCTCCTCGTTCAGCACAAGAGCCGTCGTGAACGTCCGCATCATTGCGGCCAAGTCCTCAGCCAGGACACGTCGACGGGTCTCTCGATCGGCCTGACGAACAGCCTTCACCTCCTCGGCGGAAACAGTGGGAGAACGGGCACCATGAAAATATCTCGGATGCTGGTGGCAGGGAGGGACGACATAACCTTCCTCGACGGCACCGACCGTCAGATCCACCACTCGAGGCTCCTCGGACCTCTGCCTCTTCGACGCTCCTTGAGACACAAGAGATTGGCTCTCTTGAGGCGAAGAGGACGAAGTTTGCCCCCCCGGCGTCGCGACCTCCTGTCCGACCAGCTGGCTCACCCTCGTCCTTGGGGCCGCGACATTCCTAGTGGCGCGCAACTGCTTCACCCGCTCCTCGACGGAAGACATGTTCGCTGCAAAAATAAAGAAAAGAGTTAGCGACGATCAAAAACCCCGACCACGGGGGGGAAACGAACATTCCTACCTAGGTAATCCAGAGCGGCCGCCCCGGTCGCACAACCGAGCAAAGTCTTAGTATTTATCAAACGCTTCTTGGTGCGTACGTTCCCCTGAGCGTCAAGGATATACCGACCGTCTGGCGTCACCAGCTTCGACGGAGGGAGAGACCGCACAAAGGCAATTATTTTCAAATAGGCGGCCATGTCCTTCTCCTCGAGGGTCCCCGCCCGGACGATATACCTATCCGTCCATCGACTGAAATACTCCGCGGACCACAGCAGATGTATCTTAGGAAGCCACGCGCGGAACCGCTGGCCATCTACCGTTCGCTCGCCCTCGTCGAAGAGAGTGTCTGAGCCGTGCTGCGTGATCGGCTTGACGAGGTAGAACCGGTTTTTGAAGTCTTTGACAGAATCGCTATACGCTTTGAAAATTTTTGTCGATTGCTTGAAGGAGACCCATCCGTGGCGGCCGTGCACCGTCTGCCGCTGCAGATGGAAGATACGGAAGAATAACGGCACCGTCGGCTCCACCGAGAGGTAGAAACACACCACCTCGAAAGCCCGGATGAAGGCCAAAGCATTGGGGTGCAGCTGGGACGGGGCAAGACGCAGCCAGTCAAAAAGCCCCAGATGGAAGGCGGAAAATGGTAACCGGAGCCGAGCTTCTTTAAAGTAGAATTCATGCATCGGGAACATCCGTCGCCCATATCGCGAGCAGATGCGGTGATGTTCTTTTGGCCGGTACACCTGCCAGTGCTGTGGCTCTCCCATGGGCGTGTCCTCGACCGTGGCGTACACGTCGGACGCGTCGGCCACAAAGCAAGAAGGGGTAGAAAGCGGCTCCTCGGCCGCCCACTCCTCGGACGGGGCAATACGCTCGTCGTCATACTCCGGAACCTCAGGTTCATTATCTTCAACCATTATCCCCGGCACCAGAGCCGATATCTACACCTGAAAGCAGAGGACAACGGTGAATTCGATAGCCAGGATCAAATTCACCCTTCCACCGCTAGTCAAGTGAAAGGGCGACAAAAGCCGGGAAGCGACGAGCAAACACTCGCTCCCCGTCTACCCTCCTCGGGGATCAAAGACCGACCCCTCGCCCCCTCTCGGGACGGCCATCGGAGAAGGTACTTCTCCCCGGGGCATTCATCGGAGAAAGCCCCCGTCCTCGGGGCATTCATCAGAAAAAGCTCCCGTCCTCGGGGCATTCATCGGAACCAGCCTACCCTCCCCGGGACATTCATCAGAAAACTCGCCAGACACGGCGGAACTCGCGTCCCTCCTCGGGGCGTTCATCACGCCCCGACCACACGTTCCAATTACACGACGGAAATCAAAAGGGAGGGAAAAGAGGAACTCACTTGTAACGGCGGCGGACGGAAGAAAAGATCAACGGTACGGCGGCGATCGGCGGTAAGCGGCGGACGAGCAGAGACGATAAAGCTTAGCAGAGAGAAAAGTAACAGAATAAGCGGGGACCTCCATATTTATAACCCGGCGCGGGACTCGAAGCGACCCTAGGCTCATTAATGACATAGGGTAGCTGCCCCTACGACCGCTTAACGCAAGACACGTGGCGGCAACCTGACAGTCGCGTCCCTTCACCTGCCTCCTCCCCGCTCTGCCGACGACCGGAGATCTTCGTGTGAGTGCCCGCTCCAGATGCGACGACCTTAAGTCCTCGCTCTCTCCCCAGAGCTTCGACTTGGGGGGCTCCTGTTCCGGTATGGGCCCAACCTCGGCAGGCCCAATACCGCGTGCGGCCCAACAAGCGAACCGGGCACGCCAGACACGTGCTCCCCTCGAGACGAGCAGGGAAAGCCGCCGAACACAAGCTACGTCTCCACAACCTTTTGTCGTCCACCACACCGGACGGGCAGAACCGTCCCCGGCTCACCAAAGCGCGGCCCTTGGCTCCTCTCTTCGGCGGGGAGAATAACGCGCTCCGGGGAACCGCCCGGGCCCCCCTCCGCGGGGAGAATAATGTGCTCGGCGCACGTTCTCCACGTGCTCCCCTCCACGGGGACACGTCACCGGCCAGCTGCCCACCTCCGAAAGAGCAGGTCAAACCCACTTTCCGGAGATCTAGGAGCGGTTGAACTAGGGCGAAGACCACGTCCTGGTCTTCACTACGCCACGTAAGCCCTAACAGTCATTAGGGTTGGGTCTGGTCATCCAGCCCCACCTCAAATGACCGTTGGCCCAGCGCTGGGGTCTCCCTATAAATACCCTCTTCCTCAAGAGGGTCAGGTAACTCTTCTTGCCCCTTTCTCTGTACTATTGCTTCCACTCTGCCCAACTTCTTACTTTGGCATCGGAGTGTCTTACAGGTACACCCCCCTCCTCTTTCTCACCCCGGTGAATAGGTAGCCGTCCAGTAGCACGTGGCCATATCGTGATCCCCTCCTGATCAGGTCAGATCACAACCATTTTTGCAATATTTATTTTTTAGGATTTGATTATCAAATACGGGGTTAAACATAAGGTTGCTACTGCCTACCATCCCTGAAGTGATGGGAAAGCTGAATTGTCAATAGGAAGATAAAAAGAATCCTTGAAAAGGTTGTTAACCCTTCTAAGAAAGATTGGTCTAAACATATTGATGATGCTTTTTGAGCTACATAAATGTTTTTAAAACACCTTTAGGAATGTCTTGCTATAGACTTTTATATGGCAAAACTTGTCACCTACCCATTGAATTGCAACACAAAGCCTTTTGGATTGTTAAGAAATTGAATTCCAACTTGAAGGTTGTTGGACAAGCAAGAATGTTTCAACTTAATGAGTTGGAAGAGCATAGATTGTTCTCTTATAAAAATGATGAGTTCTACAAGGAAAGAACCCAAAAATGGCATAACATGAAATGCCAAAAAAGATAACTGGTAGAAGGCCAAAATTAATCTTGTTCAACTCAAGGTTGATACATGGCAGAATTGAAGTATAGGAAAGTACGAAAACGGTAAAGGAATTGCAAAACGACAATATCCTCGCGTAAATTACAACCATGAAAAATGCAAGAATAATAACGAAATAAAAGCGACGATTGTCTCGCATAAATTATAACCCAAAAACGAAATATGGAAAGAATATGAAATTAGTAACTGTACAGCTGAGAAAAATGAAAGGAATGGCCTAAAAGTTATACGAAAATAAACGGGGTAAGGTTCGGGTCAAATCCGCAACTAAGTGGCGGCTCAATTCGAAATTGAGATCTTTGACATATTTTCCAAGAAAGGGTTTTAACATTAATTGTAGAATTTTACAAAAAGGAGTTTTAATCTTTAAAAGTTGAGAAATTTGTTAGAAATTAATATTTACAACAAAATTTTAATTAGGAAAAAATTGGATTAATAAACTAAATTGAATTAAGGAATATGTTAATTTTATAATTATGAAATGTTAACTCTTTGAATTAAGAAACTAAATTTGAAATCAAAAATTTTTAATTAAGTTTTAAAAGTAACTTTCTACAATTAAGTTTTTTTTTAATTTTAAGTTAAGTGTAATTACAAGTTTAAAAAATAGGGTTAATTTTAGTTTCTTTTTACAATAAGTTTCAATTATGAAATTAAAATGGTTTCAATTTCTATGTTTTAAAAATGAATTTCAATTATGATTTTAAAAAAATGGTTTCAAGTTAGATTAGCCTTTTAAATGGAATTGTAATTAAAACTAAAATCTAGGTTCTTAATATAAGCAATATAATTAACTTAACAAATCTAAAAAATAAAAATCAGAAATAAGGGAAAGAAAAAAAATAAATAACTAAGCAATAACAAGGCCAAAATAAAAGGGGGAAACGAGTTCTATGCTGCTTAATGCTTCTTCTAGGGTTTGGAAATCCTCTTCCCCTTCCCAGCGGCGCGGTGGCCATTGTTAAGTTGTCGGAGCTTTTTCCGTTCATTTCTTTTGCATGTTTCGTTCGCCATTCCTTCTTCTGCTGATCTCTGCAAAACATGAACTTCCGTTAATTTTAAGTTGCTCACCTTACCTTGAGGTTTGAAGCGGCTGGATTTACGGTGGCTCGAACAATGATGATGCTGAGTATCCTCATATCTGAGCTCGCCTAGGTTTGGGTTGATCTCGCTCTCCTTTCTTATTCGTGACCCTCTGAAGAACTTGACGAACTCGTGATGTTTCTCCCTTCTCCTATTAATCTTCTGCCCCCTCTTCATCTGATGATGAACATGTGATTTTTATAGGATTTTCATCTGAGTTTATGGGCTTTTGTTATGATTTTTTTAGGAACTTTTGTCTTGATGGTTTTAGATCCAGATTTGTTGCATTTGCTGACCGTGTTTTGTGATTGTATTGTTGGAATTTCCAGGAAATCTTGCTTGATTGTTTTGGTTGTTGGATGGGTTTGCTGCACTTTCCAAGCTGAGTTGTTGTTGGCTTTGAATTTGTTTGTCGGATTTTTAGGAAAGTTGATTTGATCCGTTTTGGGTCAGAAGTTTGAGGGAAATTCTGTTTATGACCTGTTTGGCAAAAAAATCATTTTTTAGAATAAGTGCTTTTTCCAAAAGCACTTTTTTCCAAAATCACTTTTCTCTCTCTTGGAACAAATTGAACAGATGTTGTCGGGTCCTGCCGGGGTCGGAAAGTAAAGTCAGGAGCTGGCGGCGGAATATTTTGTTGCCCTCCCGACATACCCGATGATGATAATTTGCTGAAGATATCGAAATAACTAAAAAACCAACTTTTTGATTAATTCTAACCGCTTAACAATTATTTTTCATGTGTTGTCGGTTTTGCAGGTTCGAAAAGTCGAAGGTTGAAGATCGGCATGAAAAACTCTTAGAAAATTTAGACATTTAGATCTTAGGAATCAACCTTGTAATAATTCTTGTACGTTGTAATAAAAATAGAATTTAAATAAATAAATTTGATTCTTTCTTAATAAATTAAAACTATTTCTCCGATCAAATTTCTCCTGATAAATTCATCCGATTAAACTCAAACAACTGAATTCACTCGATTAAGTTTAACCGATCAAAATCATCCAATTAAATTTATCTAAACAAACTTTGACGTTCCAGATTCCGAATTCGACAATTAGAATCACATCCAACGTAACAATTAACCTCTGACTATTAATCCATATTCGAAAATGCAAATTGGTGGATATCGCCTTCGACCAAGAAACAGAAAAGTTCAATTAATAATATGAATTTTCCTCCGCATTTAAAATCCAGATTGTATCTTGAAGAACCTGTCATTCCAACTGGAATCGATTTAACTGATGCCCGTGATCAACCCAATTGATACTCATTATAAATTCAACGCAAACCGAAATTTCATCGTTCCTTTTAAAATTGACTAGTAACTAGCAGAAAACAGGAAAACATGCGTCTGTTAGAATAAATTCCTCGAAGCAGATTCTCGCACCGATGTAACCCGAATTCACTTATATCTCAACGCACTCAGTTCCATATGGTTTAGGAAGCAAACAACACTTCTGAAATCCAACTGACGACCAAATCCTGGTTCTCGAATAAATGTATTGTGTCACGAGGCCTGACATCAAAACTGTCACAAAATTCAACCCATTCTCAAATAAAAGTCGCATGATGACTTTGCTTCATAATCGTCAACAGACTGCAAATTAATGACCTTTTTGCCCCTCGTAAATTAAATCGCACACGGCGGGAATTTCCTGCAGAAACCAACAGACTGAACAAACTGGTTAGCGGTTAGTTAAAATGCAATGCAGAATGAGATGGAATGCGAAATGATCCTAATAATCTAAGGGTAAATTTTGGGGTATGACAGTTAAGATTTTGTTGTTATTCACTTGTAACCTTTTGGCCTAATTGGAAAGTGAATAGAAAACTAGTTTTAACCAATTATTGTTGTTCTTCTTCTCTCTTCTCTTTCTTTCATAAAAATAAAAGAGTTTCTTGTGTTTGTTTAGGAAACTCAATCTTTCTCATAGTTTTATTCATTCCTGGTATGGTGTTTGTCACAACAAACTAGTCTGATGAACGTGGACAAGATGTCGTCAATGTAGTATGAGATTGAGAAATTCACTGGTGTGAATTATTTCAATTTTTAGGGCTTGAATATGCAAGCCCTACCAGTTCAATAGGGTTTTTTAGAAGCGTTGAAAGGATCGGAGAAGATAGATGTTGCCCTAAGAGAGAAGGAGACAATGACGATGATCGAGAAAGCCCACAGTGCCATTATATTGAGCTTTGGTGATGAGGTTCTCAGACAGGTCTCGAAGAAGAAAAGGGCAGTAGGTGAAGGGTTATACATGACTAAATCCCTGGTAAATTGTTTATATCTGGAGCAGGTTTTATATTTATTTAAGATGAATTAAGATAGAGTCTTGATGGAGCAGTTGGATGCGTTTAACAAGTTAATTTTTGATATGGAGAATATTGAGGTTGGTATTTATGTTGAAGATCAAGTGTTATTATTTATGTGTTCTTTACCTAAGTTTCATGCTCATTTCAAAGAATCTCTCTTGTATGGAAGAGATTCCCTGATATTTGAAGAAGTTCAATCAGCCCTGTACTCTAAGGATTTGAACGAACGAAAGGAGCACAAGTCATAGTCTGTTGGTGAAGGTTTTTCTGTTAAAGGGAAATTCCTGAAGAAAGATGACAGGTTTGAGAAAAAAAGGGGTAAGGGACATCAGAAGCCTTATGGTGGTGATGCTCTTGGAATTAGGTGTTACCACTGTACGAATTAGGGTCATATAAGAAAGTTGTACCCTGAACTCCTGAAATATCATGGGGGTAAGGATAATGGGAATGCAACCATTATTTAAGATGATTTTAATTAGTCTGATGTCCTGGTAGTTTTCAGCAGTAATTCTTGCAAGGAATGAATCATGGATTCAGGTTGCACTTGACACGTGAATCTAAACAAATACGTATTTGAGGAATTATGTGATCAAGATGGTGGATTAGTGTTGTTATGAAACAATAAAGCTTGCAAATTTGTAGGTATTTGATCTGTGAGATTCAAGCTCCATGATGAGTCAATAAAGTTATTAATTGGTGTTAGGTATATATATATATATATGTGTGTTCAGGAGAGAAAAAGGTATACTAAGAGTCGTGAAGAATCAAAGGAATTCTTTAGAGGTGTGAAGAAACAAGGCTTGTATACCTTTGAGCTTGAGGTTGTAAGTGGATCAACAAATTTTGCCTCCATGAAACATGTGTCAAAGACAGAACTGTGCCACATGAAATTGGGTCAGGTCAACGATAAGAATCTTGTCAAACTGGAAAATCTACTAGGTGGTGACAATGTCGAAAAGCTTTAATTCTGTGAACCTTGTGTGTTTGGTAAATCTTGTATAGTGAAGTTTAATAAAGGCAAGTAATGAACACATGGATCCCTTGATTACATTCATGCTGATCTTTAGGGGCCTGCAAGGAATCCTTCACACTTAGGTTCAAAGTATTTTCTACCCATAGTTGATTATTATTCCATAAAGTTATGGGTATTCATCTGGAAGACTAAGGATGAAACTTTTGAAAATTTCAAAAGTTGAAAGACTCTGGTCAAAAATCAGACTGGCAGGAAGGCCAAAAGGTATAGAACCGATAATGTCCTAGAATTCTGCAATGAGGCTTTCAACAGTTATTGTAGTATGTTTGGTATTGTAAGGCACAAGACTATTGAGGGTACTCCTCAAAAAATGGTCTGGCTGGGAGATTCAATCGAACAATCCGGGAAAGGGTTTGATGCATGTTGGTTAGTGTTGGATTGAAGAATGTGTTTTAGACTGGGGTTGTTGTTACTACATCATACCTGATAAATAGGTGTCCCTCGATTGTCTTAGGGATGAATACACCTTAAGAAGTTTGGTCGATACATCCACCTAATCTTGACAGACTTAGAGTATTTGGTTGTTTAGCTTATGCTCACATTAGACAAGACAAGGTCGGGTCTAGAGCAATGGAATAAAAGATTCAACAAGTTCATGATACATATAGGTTTCACTACGAGCAAGTTCGACCACAGTGTCTACTTTAGATTTCGACCTAGAAGTTCATTTGTTATTTTATTTCTTTATGTAAATGACATCCTCATAGTAAGCAACAGTGTCGATGAGGTTATGACCAAGATTCTTGGGATTGACATCCAGAGACATTGAAGGCAATCGAGATCATGCTTATCTCACGAGACATACCTAAAGAAGATTCTCGACAAATTTGGTATGTCGAATCCAAATCATGTGTAACACCGACAAATCCTCAATTTAAGTTGTGTACGACTCAATGTTCTAGTACTTAAGTCGAAAGAAACTATATGAATATCATTCTTTGTGCTAGTATAATAGATTGTTTTATGTATGTTATGGTATGTACGAGGCCAGACATAGCGTATGGAGTGAGCCTCGTAAGAAAGTATATGGCCAATCCTAGGAAGGCACGTTGGCAAGCTCTAAAGTAGATTCTGAGATACATAAAAGGATCTCTGAGTAAAGTCCTGGTTTATGGTGGATCCATGAGTGATGGTGAAGTCAAAGTTGAAGGATTTGTCGACTCTAGCTATGCAGGGTGTTTGATACCAGAAAATTTCTTTCTAGATATGTTTTCACTAAGTTTGGCACAATAATCAGTTGGAAAGCTTCTCTTCAGAAGATTGTTGCCTTATCAACCACTGAAGTTAAATATATTACCCTCACTAAAGTTGTGAAAGAAGCATTGTGGCTTGAAGGGTTTGTTAAGGAACTAAAACTTTAAGGTCGAGTTATCATTGTTAAATGTGATACTCAAAGGGCCATACATTCGTCGAAGAATTCAGCCTATCATGAGATAACAAAGCACATTGATGTTAGGTTGCATTTTATCAAGGAGAAAATTGAAAGTGTAGAAATCAAAGTGATGAAGGTTTTGACATATCACAAGGTTGCATATATGATCACCAAGTCATTACCAAATAACAAGTTCTTCCACTCTATGCAGTTGATAAAGTTGCATGATGAAATCTAGCTTGTTCCTTTAATGTTGTAGAGTTTGTTTCAAGGTGGAAATTGTGGTATTTTAGATTGAACTTTTGTCTCAACGGGGACAACTTCATGATTCAATAGAAGTTGGGCAAGCTGTAGTCGAAGTCTCTTCAAGCATGTAGGAGTCGAAGATGTGTGTTGTAGTCGAAGTCTATTCAATAATGCAGGAGTCGAAGATGCGTGTGTTGTAGTTGAAACATGTTCTAGTATGCAATTGTATAAGTTAGTTTGTTTCTTAAGTTAGATTAATGATTAAGTTAGCTTCTAATTTATAAATAAGTTGATCTCTCAGGTTATTGAGAGAGATTTAAGCGTCGGTTGTTATTGACTTGTAACCTTTTGTCCTAATTAAAAAAGTGAATAGAAAAATTGTTTTAACCAATTATTCTTCTTTTTCTCTCTTCTCTCTTTCGTAAAACTAAAAAGATTTTTTGCTTTTATTCAAAAAAAAAAAGATTTTTTATTTTTATTCAAAAAGATCAATCTTTCTTATAGTTTTATCCATTTCTTGTGCAGTGTTTGTCACAAAATTATAATTTAAAATAGAATAAATTCTTTAAACAAAATCAACTTTATTTAAAATATATAAAAATAAATATAGAAAAAAAAAAGCTAAATATGAAGTTTTAGTTTTTCTAAAAGATGTATAACATACATTAATAATATGTCTAGTCATTCTTATGAATAGTACTACTAATTTGAAAGATAGAAGCAACTTTTTAGCTAAAGCTCATTTTCAATCATAAATGAAAAGTAGTTTACCTGAACCAATACCAAAATTAGAGTATCACTATTTACATCAACAAGTACCAACACCATCACCCTCATAAACTCACATATAATATCCTTCCATCTAAAAACAAGTTTTTTTTATCTTTTATCATTTACATCAAAATTATAGGGTCATCCCCATTCTAACCATAGCCACTTCACTTTAGTTAATTTTTCTGTTTTCTCTATACACATGTCTTTGTTCCATTGCTATATGCAATAACTAAAAAACTTGTACATATTCAAGAAGAGACAGACTATTTAATATCTCTCTCACTCTCTCTCTCTTCACCAAGTACTAATATATACACTACACATAGACATGGCTCTTCTTCAACCTACACCTTGAAATCAACAAAATCTTGTGTTTGTTTGTCTCTATGTTTGTTAGACTCAAACACAGACAGTGATATCTATTTCATTGTCTTCTTTTTTGTTCTGTTTTTTGCATGAAACAGAGTACTCTGTTTCATCTCCTTTGTGATGAGGTATATTAGGACAAATAGCTTCAAGAGACTCTTCTCATTCAAAAAACGTTCTTTAGAGGAAGAAAAAGATAACACCTTCAAAATTCCTCCATATGAAGAACAACATTTTCAAAAACCCACTTGGAAATGTTTCTCCTATGAAGAGTTATTTGATGCCACCAATGGCTTCATCTCAGGTGCGTAAACGGCCGCGACAAAACAGTATCCTGATATCGATCGAAATTGCGAAAGTCTTTACGCAAAAACAATTATATTTTAAGTCTTGTTTTGTGTAATATTTATATAACTTTTGTGAATAAAAGTTTTTTTCTCTTTATATAGAAAACATTGTTGGAAAAGGAGGCTATGCAGAAGTTTACAAAGGAACATTGAAAAATGGTGAAGAAATTGCTGTGAAGAGATTAACAAGAACTTCAAGAGATGAGCGAAAAGAGAAAGAGTTTTTGACAGAGATTGGTACAATAGGACATGTTCGTCATACTAATGTCTTGTCTCTCCTAGGATGTTGTATTGACAATGGACTTTACTTTGTTTTTGAGTTATCCACAACAGGTTCTGTTTCATCAATTCTTCATGGTAACTAACTAACCACATAAAACTTAGTTTTTTTGTATATAAACATGAAAAGGAAAAAAGGGTTGTTGATAGTTTTTGAAAATCTTGTGATGCAGATGAAAAGTTGGCACCTTTAGAATGGAAAACAAGGTGTAAGATAGTTCTTGGGACGGCGCGTGGACTTCACTACCTGCATAAAGGTTGCAAGAGGAGAATAATTCATAGAGATATCAAAGCATCAAACATTTTGTTGACCAAAGATTTTGAACCACAGGTTTGTATTCTTATACTATGTAGTTTTTTTGTGTGTGTTTTTGTTGTTGTTGTATGATGAAAGTTTGTGTTTTTGATTGTGGTAGATATCTGATTTTGGATTAGCAAAATGGCTTCCATCTCAATGGACTCATCATTCAATTGCTCCAATAGAAGGAACATTTGGGTAATCTACTTTTCAAGATCGGTCAGAGTCAGAGTCGTTTTAAGTTTTTGGAAGTTCGGTGGTAACTGTAACTCGTCTATGTTTGTAAATTTGTGTGAAAAAAAATTTTGAAAATTTGAATGGTTTATGTTTTGTAGACATTTGGCACCAGAATACTATTTGCATGGAGTGGTGGATGAGAAGACAGATGTGTTTGCATTTGGTGTTTTCTTGCTTGAAGTCATTTCTGGTAGGAAACCTGTTGATGGGTCTCACCAAAGTTTACATAGTTGGGTAAGTAGAATAGTGTAGACTAACCCTACTTCTAATTGTTTGGAAAATTCTTCTTAGGTTTCTTCTTGTCCTAATCTAAATTACTTCTAATTTTTTACATTCATGGGTTTAATTACTTTATTTAATGATTTGTTTCTCCCTAATTAAAAGATTCAGATTGTCTACAGAAAAGTCGTGTTTTGTCCAAAAATCTAAGTGACTATTTAAGACTCTACGTGTCACATTTATAGTTGTTGTTGGACTAAAATTAAAACTAAACTATTCAAATTCTAAGGTCAAAATCAAATTTATATTAGAATTTGAATCGTCATATATTCTGAATCATCGATCATTAACACAACTAACTGGATGATAAACTTTCAATATCGAATTCTCCCGATCACTTTTTTTTTCCACAAAACTCAATTAATTTTGACTTATGAATGAATAGGCTAAACCAATTTTGAACAAAGAAGAGATAGAAGAGCTAGTAGATGCAAGGCTTGAAGGGAGTTATGATGTGAAACAATTAAAGAGATTTGCCTTTGCTGCCTCTCTTTGTATTAGGGCATCTTCCACTTGGAGACCTAACATGACTGAGGTATAGTTTCTTTATCTTAGATTATTATTAATACTAATTCTTCAAATTCCATCTAGATATATACTATGCTTCCTTAAATAATGCTTTCATTTATTAATTTGGTTGGCATAGCTTTATTCTTTTGCTATATAAACATAAACACCAAGTCATTCATGGAGCCCATCTTGCATTGATGAGTAGGGTTTGGAATTTAGATAGGAATATTTAGTATTTTAATAAAGAAATAATTTAAATTAAATTAAATTTTTATTTTGAGATAATGTCAACAATGATTAATTAGTTAGTTTTTTTTTTTACAATAAACTAGTAACTTAAATATGCCTTAGTCTATCCCGTTAAATCAGTTTAGTTGATAGTTGTGCAGAGACATAAGATATAAAGATACAGATTCGAACTTGCGATATCTCGCTTGTTCACTTTTAAATAATAATTTTAAACTATTAAACTACTCGGAAAAAAAAGGTGTGACTTATTCTAATAGCCTATTTCTTAAATATTGATTTGTTATGTGGTTAAGAGTTTAACTTTTTTTTTTCTTAAATGCTTTTTTTTTTAACTTTTTCTTCCCCAACTATTAGTACTATTAATTTCCTTCTTCCCAAAAAAGGAAGTAATAACCAACTTCATTTTGGTGATTATTTTAGAACATACAAATAGTAAACACAGGTACAACTACCACACTAGTAACTAATGCACAAGACAAGTAAAGCAACTAAATATCTACTTTTCTTCATAAAAAATATAAAAGTATGTAAAGTATCACAAAAAGGAAAAACATGGTTATTCATTTAAATTGATAAAAATATAAATTTCTATATACATATATATATATATATATATATATATATATATATATATATATATATATATATATATATATATATATATATATATATATATATATATATATATATATATATATATATTGTCGTGGCAAATATCGATATCAGCTACGTAAACTTCATCAAATTGTCATATTATCTAAATTATCATGCATGCTGTGGCGTGTTAACTTCTCCATTTCATGCTTTTTTCTTTACACATTTTTCCAAGTTACCAATTAAACTATATACACGATAAAATCAATTTCTTTTATCAACTTCAATGCTACAATAAATATTTAAAATAAAACATTGTTGATGTTGTGTCTTACCTAATTTTGACTTTTGTTACAATATGCCAAACATAAAATGTGTATAATATAGGACTGTAAGACAAGTTAAATTAATAAATGTGTTGGTTTTATTTGGCTTTACGTAACCCTTAAATATTACTATAGAAAAGTGTAACAGTTGGTTAATTGATGATAGGTATTGGAAATAATAGAGGAGGGAGAGATAGATAAAGAGAAATGGAAAATGCCAGAGGAAGAAGAAGAACAAGAAGATGAATTTTGGGGGTTTGAGGATTTGGAATATGAATATGATACTTCATTTTCGATGTCTTTGATCGATTCAGTTGAAAGTAATTAATTAATTAATTAGGTGCATGTGTTTTTATGTATATAGTAGTACTACATGTCTTCATTTTATACATGAAATAAATTATAAATTAAGGGGGTTGATTATGTTAATTAGTGTGTTAAGTTAAGGAACTAATCTTATCTAATCAATCTCTTTTGTTTTTGTATTTTTGTGTGGATGTGGATGTGAAATTATGATGATATGATTGAAGTCTTGTGATCCATGTTATGTCGGCATAGGAAATTGATACAGAAAATGTCCACTTATTTGCTCTGCAAATAACTCACGGGTGTTAACTCTTTATGTAAAACAAGGCAGAGAAAGTTGGCTACAAAAATGGTCAACTCAATTATGATATTTGAAAAATAATAATATGGAATTGTTGGGGTTTCTATAAATTGTTAAGTGTAAAAGTATCAAATAAAAGCAATAATCTTAATGCATTGGTTATAGGGACTATTTATATACATATATATATATATATATATATATATATATATATATATATATATATATATATATATATATATATATATATATATATATATATATATATATATATATATATATATATATATATATATATATATATATATATATATATATATATATATATATATATATATATATATATATATATATATATATATATATATATATATATATATATATATATATATATATATATATATATATATATATCAAGGATAAGATTAGAAATGAGTAAAATATTATAACCGCCTCTAATTGTTTTCCTAACCAACTGTTGTATACTTAATTAGCTAGGTTGATATCTCCCTACATGTTAGAATATGTAAGTTACATAATTTTAACTTGGACAAAAAAGAAACGAAATAAAAGAGCATGTAATGGTTTGGTCAAAACATCAACCAGTAGAGAAAGAGAAGGAATTGGAAGTAAATGGATCAAATTGGACTGCAATTAATCTGAATACTGCTACAAATAACACATCTAACGTTAGCCGTAAAATGCATTTAATCTCAGCTACACAACCGAGGTAACAGAGGGTGACATGAAAAGCAAACACATGTCACCTTGGTTGTTCTAAAACTGAGATTATAAATTAAAAGGTCATGAGTTTGATCCTCATCAATTGCATATTTTTTTATTTTCTAAATTTTATTGTGCACGTTATTTACCTCTTGGTTGTATTTAAAGATCCTGGTAATAAGGTATTTATCGTCCTCGGTTTTAAGTAAAGTCTGAGGGATAAATCTTATTTTTTGCCTGTATCATTTTCGCTTACCTGTATAATTTTTCCTGTATCATTTTCAATGGCCTGTACCATATCATTAAAAATCTATTAACCTGTCTGTATCATTTTTTACACAAAAACTACAAAATATGCGACAGAATTGGAATATATCATATTATTTAAGCCAAAGTTAGAAATTTACATTATTCTGATCATCAAGACAGAATACACATATTTACATATTTGCACAAAATAAATTAAGGAAATTTACACATTTACAACAAAGAAAAAACTATTGTTTAAGAGAATCATAATAGGATAAAAAGACTATGACCCAACTTGATCAGGTGTCATCCATATCTTCATTTGAGTATGGTGTTTTGTTGTTAAACTCCTACAATTAGAACAAAAATTAAATTATGATAAGCTAACAACAACAACGACATGAACTTAAGAAGATATGGATTAAGTTAATATTGTATGCTTCATCCATCCCTCTTGAATTCTTGTGGAGACAATATAGAGCATATATCTCATAACATAGTATCCACATTAATGGTTGTCGAGTTGTTTTCGCCAATACAAATAATTTGCATATATTTATATCACACTAATACACATCAATAATATAATGTCAATAAATGCACAAGTATCATACAACATAGAATGACCATTTACTAAGTACATTATATTTGAATGCATTATACTCCAGTATCGCTCTACATATGTCAATTAAAATTAAACATGAATAAAAATTATTCAACTCTAAAGTTAAAAATAATACCACTTATCCATTCAAAGCGTTAAGCGCTTCTTCGGACAGTTCAGAGTGCAATGAGCAAAATACAACTATAGTATTTTTCTTGGGACATAATAACAATTAGTTGCAAATGTCCACTGCATAAACATTCAGAATAATTAATGTGTATAAAATTGATTTATAAATGGAAAAAAAAAATTAATATATACTTACTTGCGATAAAACGGGGTCAAATAACAATCTTCGATGTTCCTTTTCAATTTATCTTTTAAGTAATTACAGATATTGTTTCTTATCGAACCGCGAGTAAGACCAATGTGCATTGGATCTAAGATGCAATACATGTTTTAAAGTTTCCTTTCAACACATATGTCATGGATGTACCTGTAAGAGAAAATATTTATGTTAAAGTAGAAGAACGTATGAATATAATAGAGATCAACATAAAAATTATACTTGTGATGACCAAATTTATAATACGGAGTTGTCTTGGTACATATTTCTCGACAAAAACTCATGGACAGAAATCCTAGAAAGTACAAATAACTAATCTGGATCATGACTTAATTTAATATCCAAGCATGTGTCTGGAATATTGCTAATGTTCATTTTTAGTCTCTCAATATTATCTACTCTTGACAATGTGGTTCAATACTGCCCTGGTTGACAGAAAAACTTTCTTTCCCGCTTGTACCGCCCGTAACTTTCTGAACTTCATTCTCTCGAATTTCCAACTGATTTGAATTTGTGTAGTTTAATAGACCATGCATCATAAATACAATCCAAAATTAAAATACAAAAACAATAATATTAATAAAAACATACAGCTTATACCTCAAGCACATTGCGGGTACACTTCTCGAATACCTTCACCTCAGTCATCCTTTATCTCTCCTGATGGTGCTTCTAGACACACTCTTGTACCGTATGCAACAACTTCTCCCTATGCTTCTCCAACTTCCTATCCTGCTCCACCCTCCACCTCTTCTTCTCCTCTTTAAACTTCTTCTTCTCCTCCTCCAACTTTTTATCCTGTTATTCCCTCTATCTCTTCCTCTCCTCCTCAAACTTCTTTGTATCCTCCTCTAACTTCCTATCCTGCTTCTCCCTTTCCTTCTCCAACTCAAAAGAAATAATCTTTTTAATCTCTCTCTTACGGGTTTTTTCACTAGATGATTTAAATGGTCCAAAAAATACCTTGAAGACAACGTCTCTTCCAACACCACAGACATGCCCTGAATGCTCCTCGGTTCCAATCGCTTCTACCAAGATGTCATGACGATCTTGTGAAGTGAAAAGGTCGACTTCAATTTGTTCAACCATATCATCCGACAACACATATGAAATTTCATATTTAACAAATTGATTTAACTAAAATAAATATTGTTGAAAAAAGTATCTACTTACAATCCTTTAAGCCACTTCGCGTATAGCATCTGATGTGAACTTGTTGTCTTTTCTTTGACGTTCCCTCTTCTACTTCTCGTGGTATGATGGTAGAGATCAAATGCGGTCAAGACAAATAGAACCTCCCAACTTTTCCTCCCTTTGTTTTCTTTTTTCTTCAATCATCGTCTTTTTAGGTTTTCGATATCCTCCACGAGTCACTCTATCTGGATAAATATTTCAGACTCTACAAATTTCTCCCAAACATCTTGATCAATAAATGAATACACATCATATGGGGAATTTTATTTATCATCTCCATTTTTAATATAATCATAGGTGAGTTGTGTCTTAAAGCTCATCCAACTCTCACCATAATATATAAGCATCTTCTTTTACACATTATCATTATCTGGACTAACAATGAACACATCATATGTTTAAACAAAAAAAAATGATCATATATACTTGCAAACAAATCATAAAATACATTAACATCTTCCCATATGGAGTCTTTCAAGTCCTCTTCAACATTGTCCCAACTATTTATCAAAATGTTCACTTTACTTCTACCTTGTAACGCAATGTGACCCATAAAATCATCAGCGTGTTCACCATAAGCCTTGCCAATTGTAGCATCAGCTATAACTGGGTAGCGAACAGCAATTTCTTAGGCTTTTTTCACCTTGGTATACATCGTGGCACCTCTAGTTTTTCTTCTATGATTTGTATTAACAGTTGTTGTATGGGGGTGCTTTTCAAATCGACCATGACTATCAAGAGACAGATACGTAGAAACAAAATGATTAAGAAACAAATAGTAAAAAACAAAATGATATAAACTCATTTCGGTGATATATAACTCGTTCTAGTGATATATAACTTGTTTTAGTGAAGAATAAACATGTTGAAAAATGATATATGTTGACAAAATGACTATCTAAATAAATCTCAAAATGATCAAGAGAAACAATACTAACTAACATTTCAATAAAAACAAATGGAAAATCGCAGAAACAAAATGATCAAAAGACAAACTAACGTAAAACCCTAGATAAGATGATTAGTGAAAAACAAAGTGATATATAACTCATTTCAGTGAAGAACAAACCTGTTGTGAAAATGACGTTTGATGAAAATCTGTTGGAATAGTTTTTATGAATATCAGCATGAAAATCGCCTAGGATTTTTGCAAAATGAGAGTGACAAAATGACATTTGAGCGATGATAGGTAAATGAAAAGTTAGAAACTAGCTAGATTGTAGTCTAAAGTATCTCATACAATAAATGTGTCACGTCGGTTTTATATAAAATTCGACGTGATAGTATTGATTAAAAATATCAAATATAAAAAAACACAATAGCGCCATATTTTGGGAATTCAAATAATAGATATATAACGTCGATTTTTTGTATAACCGAGGGGATTGATACTAATAAAAGGATTAAAAAAAGATAACAATGATAAAAATGAAACTTGGAAAGGCGTCAAGTGAGAAATACTAACTAAACAAATAAAAAAAACATAAAAGGCAAAAATTGGGTGTCGAAACAAGTTCCCTTATATATTTTTCCCTTGCTTTACTTAAAAACTGATGTAATTGGTTGTTGTTTTTAATGGAACTTGGCGCTCCCATTACCTATACCCTCGTTTTTCTATTGTTCGAGGTGTTAGCTTTTTCATAAAAAAGTGTTATTTGTTGTAGTGGAATAACATAATAGTCAAGTTCAATGTGTTTTTTGCGTTCGTGAAAAGTGGTATTGTGAGCAAGGTATATAGATGATTTGTTGACGCGGTATAAGGATCCAGGCGTAGGAAACTTGATGTTGAAATTTGCAAAAATGTAAAGACATCTATTGTATTTCACGAGTTAAGGAATCCAATGCCCGATATTTTGCCTTAGTTGATGAATGAGAGACGGTGTTTTGCTTCTTTGAGTGCCATGATATTAAGGAATTTCCAAGGAAAACACAATACCCAGTAACAGATTTACGGGAGTCCGGACATCTAGCCCAACCAGAGTCGGAAAAACCATGCAACTTTAGTGGACTAGAACTGGAAAATAATATTCCTTGTGCAGAGAAAGCCTAGTAGTAGCTCATTAATGAGAAACAAATGGATTAATAACTTATTGGCTAAGGTGTTGCACTGAGAATGAAATGTCAAGCCGCATATTAGTAAGATATATTAACTGGCCAATGGGTTTGCGATATGAGGAAGGATCATCCAAGGGAACACCATCTATAAAAGAGATTTTTAAGGTAGGCTCAAGAGGGGTAAAGGCAGGCTTAGCACCAAGAAAACATGTATCTTCAAGAAGCTCTAAGACATATTTTCTTTGATTGAGAAAAATGCCAGAGGTAGAACGAGCAACTTCAAGACCAAGGAAATATTGCAACTGACCAAGATCCTTAATGTGAAACCTGTTGTGTAAGAAAGCTTTAACATTATTGATTTCCACAAGGGAATCACCGGTTAATACAATATCACCAACATACACCAATAGTGCAGTGAAATTGTGAGAAGTGTGCTTTTGTGTAAAGTGAGTGATCAACCTCAAATTTTGTGTAGCCTAAAGAGAGTAAAGTAGAAAAGAGCTTAGCATGTCAATTCCTATTGGCTTGTTTCAAGCCATACAAGGACTTTTTGAGCTTACAAACCTTGTTGGAACCAACAACATCATAGTCGTGAGGGAAAGACATATACATTTCCTCATTGACGTCTCCATGAAGGAAAGCATTGTTGACATCAAGCTGCTCAAGGTACTAATGCTTGATAACTGCAAGAGATGATAAAACCCTAATAGTGGTAATTTTAGCAACAAGAGAAAATGTATCAAAATAATCAACACCCTTTAATCGAGTGTAGCCATTAGCCACTGATCTAGCCTTGTATCTTTCTATGGAGCCATTTGTGTGATATTTGACCTTGTAAACCCATTTACATCCAACTAGGGTTTTACCTGCAGGAAGATCCACAATGGTCCAAGTATGATTATCCTTAAGAGCAGTTATCTCAGCATTCATTGCATTTTTCCAAGAGTCAAGTTTAAAGGCTTTAAAGTAGGTTTTTGGCTCTGTTATAGAGGAAATGGAGCAACAAAAATATGTGTATTGAATAGCACAAATTTCATATGACAAATGGTTAGACATAGGATATAAGGGTGGGGTGGAGGCGTCAATTAAGATAGTGTTTGATGAATGTAGAAGGAGACTAAAATGGTAGTCTTTGAGATAGGTAAGAGGTTGTTTGAGCCTTGTAGATTTATTGAGCAAAGGTTGAAGAGGGATATGGAGTTGAAGAGCTGAAATGTTCAGCCTACCATTAGCAAGTTTAAGGACATTATTAGGGTCATGATCAATGATAACAAGAGAAAGAGTTTCGGGACTGGATGTGAGTGGGTCAAGAGGTTGAGGGCTCAAGGAACTAGAGTTTTCAGGGTCAGGAAATAGGTTAGGACCAGTCGGTACTAAAAAGTTAGGGTCAGGTACATAAATGGTAGGCTCCATAGGGATAGTGGGATCGTGTGAGGGAACATCATCAAGTGACTGAGGTATATCCACTAGTTTAGGGACAGGCTTATGAGATATTGTGTTTGTACTTTTGAAAGGAAGGAAAGTTTAATAGAAAATGACATTTCTTGACACAAACAAGTCATGAGATGTAAGGTCATAAAGTATGTAGCCTTTAGTACCATCTCTAAAGCCAAGAAAGATAGTTTTTTGTACCCTAAGGGAAAACTTGGTTCTATGGGCTTGGATTGTTGTAGCATAACAGAGACAATCAAAGATTTTCAAATGAACGAGAGAAGGAAAATCTTTGAATAGAATCTCATAAGGACACTTAGATTTGAGCAAAGGACAATGGGTTTTATTAATCAAATGAACAACATGTTGGATGCTAAAATTCCATAAATTTAAGGGAACGTTAGAATGAAATGTGATGGCTCTAGCTACATTCAAAATATGTTGATACTTTCTTCCAACCACCCCAATTTGTTGGAGAGGGGATTATACACAAGATTTTTTATGTTTAATGCCTTTAGAGAGAGAAAAAAACTCATTGAGGGACAGAAATTTTAAACCATTGTCAGATATAAATCATCTGTAGGTAGTATTGAGTTGGTTTTCTAGTGATGCAATGAAATGAAGAATGCTTTGTTTATCTTAATATTTGGTTTTAAGGAATACTACCAATGTGAATCTTAAAAAGTCATCAACTAAGGTAAGAAAATACTTATGACCTAGAATGGATTTAGTGGCAAAAGGTCCCAATTAATCAGCATGCAGTAGTTCAAATGGTGCAAAAGCAAGAGCAGTGCTATTTGGAAAGGAAGTTACTTTTGTTTTTCGTAATGGCAAGAATCACATGAATTCATGTTATTTTTATAAGGAAAGATGGGAAATTGTTTGGCTAGAATTTGCATACCAAAATGAGAAATATGGCCTAATCATTAATACCATAATTCAAAAGAATTTGAAATGGTAGAATTACAAGTAGAGGAAGCACCAATGTGATTTATCACATAAAGACCCCTTTGTAATTTAGTTGTACCAATTGTTTGTTGTGAATGGTTTTGCAAGACGTGACATAATTTTGAGAAAAGATTCAGAGACCAATCATTGTTACAAGTTAATTTGGTAATTGATATTAGATTAACATGGAAATTTGGGATATACAAAACATTGTGTAAAGTGATGGTGGGGAAAATATCAACATGACAAGAAATACATGCAGTCGTGTGAGAATCATCAAGTAATGACACATAAATAGGTACAATGTTGTGCTAAGAAGTGAACAGATCAATGTTAAATGTGATGTGATCGGTGGCACGTGTGTCTAAAATCCAAAGAGAATTGTGCTTACTCGAGTTTGTGGAAGAATGAGAGTTCATGACAAAGGGAGAGGTAGTGATTAAGTTGGCAACAGGTTCAGATTTCGACTTTCAAAGAAGTGAACGAATGCTTTGAAACTTTGTTTGAGTAAAACCAGAAAAGGATCATGATAAACCTTCTGCATCAGCATGATCATTGTGTGAAGCATCGTTGGCTTGAGAAGAAACCTGTTCAGGATTCTGAGCCTTTTCTTTTTTCCTATAGCTCTGTGGATACCCATGCTTTAAGAAACAAGTGTCCACGGTGTGATTAGTTCTCTTGCAGTGAGTGCATGCCCTATTAACCCCTTTATAGAATTGAAAGCCCTTCTGTTTGTGAAAACCATTAAGCTTGCCATAAGAAGGATTCTGAGCATTGATATGGATGACAGCAATAATGGATTTAGTATATTCGATGGAGATAATCAAGTTCAATTCACGTTCTTGTTAAATAACTAAGGAGAAAATCTTGTTAATATCAGGTAGCGGGTTTATCATCATGGCCTGAGACTTAGAGTGTGCAAAATGCTCATTGAGGCCTTTCAAGAATTGAATCACATAGACTTGTTCACGGTAAGTCTTAGTAGAAGCAACAACACCACAAGAACACGCAAATGAACATGTATAACAAGGAAGGGGTGATAATTTTCGAGTTCATCCCAAAATACTTTCAATTAAGTAAAGTATTTAGATACAGTAAGAGTACCTTGGCGGAAGCGATACAGCTATTCTTCCAAATACTGGATGCAGTATCAATCCATAGAACGGGCTTCGCAATCGAATAAGAAATTTGTTAGTTCCTAATTGGCAGGCATTTTGGTCAAACTTGGTAATATCACAAGATGTCCTACAGGATGTCTTGACATATGTTATTAATATCTTGCAAGTAGTTATGTTTGTTGTTGCAGGGTTTAGTTCATGATGTCAAGCATGATGTCCTGACATTTTTGAAACAGAACATTCTGTGAGAATGTGTTTGTTTGTCTGTTCTTTTTGTGCAACTTTTTGCGCTGCTTTGATCTGCCTTTTATGGTTCGAATCTGCGTGAAATTAGTTTTTATTCAAAAGTGTTTTTGATGCATTTCTCATGCAGTAATTATGGAATCTTGCGAGCTATTTTCTGAAGGAAATCTTGAAGATCTGAAAGTGATTTGATTGGATCAAATCAAATTTGTTTTGGTTTCACTCATTGATGCTAATTATTTTAATTGATTTTCTCAAAGATCAGTTGTTATTTTTGCCCAAGCCCAAGCTCGTCCAAGAGTCTCTATTTAAAGGATTCACAATCCTATTTTGAAGTTTAGAAAAGTTAGGTTTAATATTATGCATTGCGCAAGGATTAGTACTTTCTAGCATTCGTGTGTTTGTGTTAGTTTGTGAGCCATTCACTCATTACGTTAATGTGTGAATTGGACTAAGTTTTGCATTGTAATTTACTCACTCAAAGCTTGTAAGCAAGAGTGTATTGTACTTGATTGAAGCTTTTAAGCAAGATCGAATTGTGTATTTGAAGAGTGTCTTCTAAAGTTTTATTATCCTATTATCATCACTGACGTGATTGAGGGGGAGTGAGAGGTATCTCATATTTAGGAGTATCCTAGGTAGAAATTACAAGGGTAAAGATTAGATGCGAAGATGGTAAACTAGATAGAGTCTACTGTGTATCTTCAAACTAATTCTATTTAGTGCATTTCCTTCCTGGCTTGGTAGCCCCCAGACATAGGTGTGTTTGCACCTAATTGGGTTAACAATTACTTCTGTAATTTTTACTTGTGTTACTTGTTGTCTTTGTTATTATTGGTCATAGGACAGATATCAGTGTCTTAACATCGCCTTCGACATCTTATATTTGATACCAGAATTTCAAAGTTGATCGCTGAATCCATGAAAGAACCATGGTGTTGCAACGAGTCGATTGAGTGATAGAGTAAAAATGTATCATATATTCTGACCCGATTCACATGATATTTAGTGTATTTTTGTTATGTTTTCTTGTATTATGCTGGTATTTTCCTTTGATTTCAGGTAAGTAGCCAAATGAAAGTCATTCACGAAGAAACAAAGTGAAACAGATAAAAACCTGAGATTTTTGTGTGAATTGTACATAAGGCGTTGGCCATAGAGAAGGTCATTTAGTGTGTGACTTGTTCCACGCCTTCAATGGCCAAAAGACCACGTCTTGGCATTTTCGGAACATGGCGTTCGTTGTCTCCTTATGGCGGTCGCCATCTTTGTATTTTGCATTATGGTCAAAGACGGTTGGAGAATCACCCTCATGAATCCCGTTTTTTCCTCACACGAACATTCAAGAAGTTACGTGCATTCCAGGGTTTAGTACTAGTATAAATAAGACTTAGTTTCTACATTTTCAGGTATCCAAGTTTTGTGCACACTTAGGTCATACTTTGTTCAATTATAAGCATAATCCTTCACACTGAAGAGTTATCGTCTCACGATTTGAGTCAATATCAAGTTTGGATCATCCCCGTACAAGTTTTATTTTCGTCAAGATTACTTCAGCATTTATTGTACCAGTTTCAAGACTCCGTTTGGAGCAGGTTTTTAATTCATTCTGCTTTTATATTTACTTTATCTTGCCTTTACTTTTCTATTTTATTTACCTCAAAACTATTCTCTTCATCTTATTTACCTCTATCGCAACTTTATTTCAAAATACTTTTTACCAGTCATTATGTTTGCACTTAAAACCCTTTATGTTTTTTTCCAATAACCATATCTGGTTAACTTATTAGTATTGGGATGTGAGGATCGTAATAGACGGTACTTTACATGTTGTTTTTTTAGGATTACCTTTGTGGGTTGTTTTGGTTTAAACGCAATTTTCCTGAATTCATTTTAATCTGCCCTTATGAAAGTAGGGCAGTGAAAACGTCGGGTAAGATCGAAAGTCGTCTGACACTAAAGACTAAAATTGGTTTGTTTTTTTAGTCAAAAATACCGCGGAATCACTTTGTTAATTAATTAGGAAGTCTAATATTTCTAGAAAGCGATTTTAAAACTGTTTACGAAAGCGCGTCGTTTATAGGTTTAGGATCCGGTTACCTGAATGAAAGCCTGGAACACTTTTAAGTTAAACTTTCCAATCAAAATCAATTTTCGACTGAGTTAAGAGTTTAATTTATTAAAAATAGGTTTACTACTTTAACGCGATAAGTACCTTCCATAAGTGACAATGGACGACATTAATTAGAGAGTAAATTCAGTTATGTATGCGCGAAAGCGACAGTTCTCGGTAAATTGATTCTTTTCAAAGTGAAAATATTGCCCCTAATTAATATTAGTAGAGACGATTAGAGTATTGTTGATTGATATAAATTACATTCCAGTATTGTTGATTGATATAAATTACATTCCAGTATTTTATATATCTAAATTTATTAAATTTATTTACTTCATCATTCTTATTCTTAATTCAATCGTCTTAGATAAACATCGTAACAATTAAGTAACGATAAGTTTAACAATTGGTCTTTGTGGATTCAACAATCTTTTATATTACTTCGATAGGACCGTGCATTTGCGGAAATCATGCATCAAGTTTTTGGCACCATGGTCGGGACCAATTTCGTCAAATATCGTACCCTGTTGTTACACCGTCTAGACTAAGGCATTCTTATCTCTATTACAATGTATCACCCAAGTTCTCTCTACAATTACCATACCCAGTATTTTGTGGAATCTCAAGATTCCCATAAATCGAACCTCGAATTATTAATGGAGGATTTCATTACGACGCAAACTCACTATAGGATAGAATCTATGATGAAGCGCTTTGTGGTAACACAAACTCTACAGAATGAGGAGTTTAGAAAATAAAGTCTCCACATTAATGAAAACCTTAGACAGTTGAACACTGTAGTCGAGTCTTTTGCGACTCATAACGAGGCATTGGAGACTCAAATCTCCCTGCTTGCACAAACACCTCTAGGACCCTCCCCCTAAGGAGCATGTGGATGTTGTAACAACCAGTAGTAAAAAACAAATCAAAAATCCTAATTAGAGTGATAATGAGGTTGAGGAGAGTTCTGGTGAGAAAAGCGTAGAGATTGAGAAAACCTCACCGACACCACTCGAAAGGGAGGTTGTCGAAGAAGTAGAGAAGGAAGTATCTTATGTTATTCCTCCTCCATGTAACCCACTGGTTTGTTTCCCACAAAGGTTTATGGAAGTTAAGGTAGACTCTCAATCCAAAAGGTATGTGGAAGTATTGGAAAATATCCACACTGATGCACCTTTATCTGAGGTCCTGTATAAAAAGAGACAATTAGATGACCTTGAAACTAGAGAAATCATTAGTACTAAGAGGGGAATGTTAATTTTTGAGATGGTGGATGAAAGAACTAAACTCAAACCTGAGAAGCTGATACTCAGGATAGAGCCAGAACCACCACCACAAGTTCAAAAGAATGAACCACCCTACAAAAGGAAGAAAAGAAAAGGTGAGGGATATGCGAGATGGCTTGATAAGTGGCCATGGAAACCGAAGATTATTAAAAGTTCGATCAAGGAATCATTCTCTAGAGAACCACCATGAGTACTTACACTTTTTAGTTGTCGAGCTAACAACTTAAAAAGAAGCGCTACGTGGGAGGCAACCTACGAGATTTTAATTTAATGTTTTCCTTTTATTTTTTGTGTTTGCAAAAAATAAAGAAATGTATCGTTTTTCGTGTCTCAACTAAATCTAGGCGAAATTTCTTTAGATGACAATCTTGGAGATGGCCAGGTGCCCACAGACATTCTTGTGAATGTCGCTGCTGGTGGTAAAGGATGATGAGTATGATAGGAGAGAGCATGTCTCTCCCGTCCATAACTCACCTATTCCATGTTCTTCACAAGATTATGATCCACCTGTACACACCGCACCATATTTTTCTAACACTTTTGCAGGTACTTCCTCCAAAAGCGAGAAATATAATGAGCTGATTCAAGAATTGCGCAATTGAAGATCTCGTGATGATTAACGTGATAGCCTATTTTACACCATGTATCAGTAACAACACGAGATGCAAGCGTCACAAGTTCAAAACTAACATTCATATGAAAGTGATGCGAGAAACCCAAGCAAATATACGCACCATGCAAGAGCAGTTTCAATAAATGAAAGTATCTCAAAATGCCCTCCGCCAAAGTAGAAGTGGTCAGTGAAGACAAGAACAACAAGGGAAGGATCAAAGTAGATTTGGCCATGTTGGCACGCGGTAGAATTCATACAGGTTCCTTCTTTCCTTTTTCCACCCTTTATCAAAACATTGAGGATAATGTTTGGCTTAAGTGTGGGGGAGGAACTTTGCCGCTTTCATTTACTATTTTTTTAGTTAGATTTAGCGTTTTCTAGTTTATTTCATAACTTTAGGGTTTCATTTATTTTCATGTTTTATCGAGTCTTTGCATGTGCTATCAAGTATTTATGCGTGGTTTTCAGTTGTTTATTGAATTTCTCAAAATTTGGACCCCCAACAAAAAACTTCTTTTTGATTCATGGCACGCGCTCTAAAAGTATATAGGTTGTTTTTAATTTAGGTTATGTTAGCGAGACTTGGGGAAGTTTCGATAAAATCGATACCATCCCGACACCCTAAACTCCCTAAGTATACAAAATCAATTTGAGTGTCCATTATGTCGAAACCTTAAGATCAGTGTTGAAATAACCCTTAAGTAGTTCATTTAAGCAGACAGCATCATCCTAAGCATGCGCTAAGTAAGAAGCCGATGCAAATAAGTGCGTGATCTCTGATCTAAAATAAAAAATTATGAGGAAAATGAATGATAAAATATGTTCCCTCTAAGTTAGGTGGTTCTCACCCGATCACTTAGCCCAAAGGTGCAGACTCTTTAAGTTCAATTGATACTTAAGCATATTTGCCAAGAAAAAGAGAAAAATGAAATAACTATGAGATCATAGTCACTAACAGGTTTACTTACCATGTACGTGCAAGGATAACGGGCTTAATATGATTGCGCTTGAATGAAATAGGGAGAAAGAGAACAAAGGACCTAGGTTGAGTTATAATGGCATGATTCATATTGGTTTGCATAAGGGGGGGTCTTTGACCGTGAAATGCAGATTTGTGTCATTACGGTATCCTTGGTATTGATATTTAGTACCTATCAATCTAACATTAGCCTAGAAGCCATGTATGATTAGAGTCTCGGTGTGCCTTTGTTTCGAACCGTGCTTATTTCTTTTTACTGTGTTGGTTGATTTCTTGAGCAGAAGCAATGGTCTAAGTGTGGGGGAATTTGATTGAGTGAAAATGTATCTATATTTCGACCTGATTCACATGATATTTAGTGTCTTTTTGTTATGTTTTCTTGTATTATGCTGGAATTTTCATTTGATTTCAAGTACGTAGCCAAATTAGAGTCGTTCGCAAAAAAACATAGTGAAACAGATAAAAAAAATTGAGATTTTAGTATGAATTATACACATGGCGTTGGCCATAGAGAAGGCAATATGGTGTGTGGCTTGTTCCACGCCTTCAACGGTAAAAAGACCACGTCTTGCCATTTTGGGAACATGGCGATCATCGTCTCCTCGTGGCAGTTGTCGCCTTTGTATTTTGCATTATGGTCAAAGACGGTTGGAGATTCACCCCCATGACTCCCATTTTTTCCTCACACGAATAATGAAGGAGTCACGTATATTCCAGGGTTTAGTACTAGTAAAAATAGGACTTAGTTTCCATATTTTCAGGTATCCAAGTTTTGTGCAGACTTAGGTCATACTCTGTCCAATTGTAAGCATAACCCTTCACACTGAAGAGTTATCGCGTCACGAATCGAGTCTATATCAAGTTTGGATCATCTCTGTATAAGTTTTATTTTCGTCAATATTACTTCAACATTTATTGTACCAGTTTCAAGACTCCGTTTGGAGCAAGTTCTTAATTCATTTCGCTTTTATATTTACTTTTCTGTTTTATTTACCTCGAAACTATTCTCTTCATCTTATTTACCTATATCGCAACTTTATTCTAAACGTGTTTTACCAGTCATTATATTTGCACTTAAAACCCTTTATGTTTTGTTTCCAATAACCATGTTCGACTAACTTATTAATGTTGGAATGTGAGGATCATCAATAGATGGTGCTCTACATGTTGTCTCTTTAGGATTACCTTTGTAGGCTGTTTTGGTTTAAACGCAGTTTTTCTGATTTCATTTTAATATGTCCCTACGAAAGTGGGGAAATGAAAACGTCGGGTAATATCGTAAGTCGTCTGACACTAAAGACTAAAATTGGTTTTTTTTTAATTAACAAATACCGCGAAATCACTTTGTTAATTAATTAGGGAGTCTAATATTTCTAGAAAGCGGTTTCAAAACTATTTACGAAAGCGCAGCGTTTATAGATTTAGGATCCGGTTACCCTAATGAAAGTCTGGAACACTTTTAAGTTAAACTTTCCAATCAAAATCACTTTTCGAATGAGTTAAGAGTTTAATTTCTTAGAAATAATTTTACTACTTTAACACGATAAGCACATCCATAAGTGACAATGGACAATATTAATTAGAGAGTAAATTGGGTTTTGTATGCGTGAAAGCGACAGTTCCCATTATTGATTATTTTCAAAGTGAAAATATTGCCCCGTAAGTAATCTTATTAGAGACGATTAGAGTATTGTTGATTGATGTGAATTACATTTCAGTATTGTTATTCATCTGAATTTATTAAAGTTATTTACTTCATCATTCTTATTCTTAATTCAATCGCCTTAGATAAACACCGTAACAATTAAGTAACAATAGGTTTGACAATTGGTCTATGTGGGTTCGAAAATCTTTTATATTACTTCGATAGGCCTGTGCACTTGCAAAAATCACGCATCATTAAGCAAATAGAGGATCGGAAGCACCTAATTTGGAAAACGTACCTTTGACGAATTTCTCTTTGTTCTTCAAAATCAACACGATGTGCATTGAGCGTGACCATGTGTGGTGGTTCTTGTTGTCCAATGGAGGAGCAACAAGAATCAGTGCATGGTCTTCATTCGGATGCAGATAATAGGGATTTGCATAGTTTGTTGCGAAGTCGGAAAAGCTCTGGTGATTCACGAAAATGAAAGAAATCAGTTCAAGAATGTAAGTGATGAGGTAGATTAAGTTCAGATCTAAACGGAGAAGAAGAGAGATTGGTCACCAGAGCTCATTAAACTCTGATACCATGTTGATGCAACAATCACAACTCAATTAAAGAAGAAGAGTTTTGTTATAGATGAATAATTTGTTTTTCATACATACAAAGTAAATATAGGGACGATATATATTACATATAAATATCAAGGATAAGATTGAAAATAAGTAAAATATTCTAACCACCTCTAACTGTTTTTATACTTCATTAGTTAAGTTAAGATTGAAAATAAGTAAAATATTCTAACCACCTCTAACTGTTTCCCTAACCAACTATTGTATACTTAATTAGTTAAATTGATAATATTTTATGGATACATAAATACACATACTCTTATCCGTTATACATATTTATAGTAAAAATGAATTAATCAATTATAAAATATTATATTACTTTTAAGTTTATAAAAAAAAAAAGTTAATTCAAAAGTATTATCTATCATTTAAATTACTCAATTCTAATATTAGATATGAAATTTAAAAAAAAAAATTAAAAAAATCTAGCTTAAAACAAAGGTCAAATGTTTCATACTATAATATACTAAGCATGATCATTTTTGAAAGTGTGGAAAACAGTTTGTTAAGGTTAAACCCTAAACAGAATTTTATAAAATAGTTGTAATTATCTCTAATTATTTTGTAATAATTGAACTGTGCCTAAATTACACATTCTTCCATAAATTTAAGGACCCTCTGGAAATAAACATTAGGGCTGTCAAGCAAGTTGCCATATGCGATGCATTAATCATATCATATGAAAATTGTTAGAGCTGTCATGTACTTTTGTAACCATATGATATGACATTAATTAATACTGTAAATATCAATTGGGGGTTCACATGCAATCTTTTAAATGCATATACTCCCAAATTAAGCAAAATCTGTGGACAGATATACTTTTATTTTATATACTAATTTTGGGCTTAAAAGTACCCTTTTGTTTCTGTAAGGCAGGCAAATGAGTTTAAAAGTAGTAATATCTTTTAAGTTAGACATTTCTTAAAATGTTTGAATTTTCTTTTTAAACAATTAACTTGTTTTTCAAATAAATGTTTATTATATCAATAATTTTTACACACATTTGTTATTAAAATATTAAAGTGTTTGTTAGTTACTATATATTGAAGTGTTTGTTAGTTACTCTATATTTTGAAACTCTTTTTATATTTAACAAAACAATTGTTGAGATTTAAGTATAAGTGTAAGTGATTAAATTACTCATCTTTATAAAAAGATATTAAGTTATCATCAATTAAAAATGAAAAGAATGCTGGGGTTTATAAAAGAAATGATTTGTATCTCATTATCTTATAGTAGTGTATTTGGATGAAGTAATTGAAAAAAATTTCAACCAATTTAAATAATTAAATTGAAATTAAGTCTTTTAAAAAAATTGTTTGGATAAAGTATTAAGATAAATCATTGCTAAATTTTTGAGTCATTTTTATAAATTTTATTGTTTTAAGGCCAAATTATGTAACCCATACGAGCAATTTCATCAAAAGTTAAAAAAGAAAATCAACTTTCATGTTTTTTTACCGACAATGTTAAAATATATGGTAAAAAATCATAAATTTCATGAGTTTTTATCAAAAATTTCAAAATTTCTAATAAAAACTTTTGTATTTTTTTCAAAAATATTGGTAATAGTTCAAAGTCACCTAACATTTTAAAAAATCGATATAATTTAATATCTAGAATTTTAAAATGAACTATAAAAACTTAGTCTATTACTAAAAATTTATAATGAACTATCGGAAACTTAGTCTATTACTAAATATTTATAATGAACTATCGGAAATTTAGTTCACACTTTTTGACCCAATTTTGTCCATGGACAGTTTTGGAATTAAAAAAATATGTGGGGTGTAACACCCTGACTTAGTTAGTCTTTAATTTAATTACTTATTTAATTTAATTTATTAAATTATTTAAATAATTATTTATGTGATTTTGGGTGGTTTGGCCGGAGTGTAGTATTTTTGAGAAATTGTGCATAATTAATTAGTTTTAATGAGATTTTATTATTAAATAATTAGAAATTGATAGAATGTGTAGAGTTTAGCAGATTTTGTGAATTAAGGGAAGTAAGTGATAAACGGGGAAAAGCTAAGTTTTAGTTTGGCCAGAAACGGAATTATGAGAAGTTAATTAGAATATTATATATTCCGAAAACTAGAGAAAATAAAGGTTAGAGAACACTTTTGACAATACCTGAAAAAAGAGAAGAATAGAGAAGAAGATGAGAGCTAGGGCTTTTGGGAGAGAAAACTACAGAAGGTTGTTTTTGCTAAATTTACAAGGTAATGGAGGATTATTCATCTAAGAGTGTCTTAATCATGAAAGGGTGGAGAGGTTTTCCTTAACCTCCAATAAGATTTTCTTCCTTTTTTTCTTTTGATTGGTTGTTTGATGAATTTCATGAATGTGAAGTTGTGTTATGCAATAAATTTATTGAAATTCGTGCTCTGTGAACGTGGTGATTATTGATTGTGTTAAACTGTTCATAAGCATGGTGTTTGATTTGAAACTAAGGATTTTATAACATGAACATAATTCTGAGTTTTTGTGATCAATTGATGGAATACATGATTAATCTGTGTAGTATGATGTGTTTAATGACATGTAATTTATGTATGTTGTTGGGTTCATGTTATGACATGCTTGGATATGTTAGAACACGATTGGGTAGGGTTTAGAATGAATAAAGGATGAAGAAGACGAGTTAAACGTGGAATTTCTAAAAATATTCCAGACAACAATCAATTAGTTCCCCTAAAACAATTGATTGGTTCACTTGTTACAACTACAATTTTGGGACATAATGGAGGGCTCTTCAAGAGAAAAGACGAGAGCAGATCAGTTACTAATTGCAATAGGAAAGCCACTCTAGCCTATAGTCTTTGTCTTGAATCATAGAGGAAGGACAAGAGCTTGGACAACAACTATCAAAACTGGAAATGCACCTGGAACCACACTGCTTTAGCTGCTTGAGTACTCGTATTTGTTCCTTCTATCATTGGTGTGGTGGTATCGTATATAAGATCCCGACTGCATTTAGGAATTATCTTTTCCTCTAACTATCAATTTCATACACAATATAGATGGTATCCTAGCATAGAAAAGAGATCAAAGGAAGAGAGCGGACATGATCAATAGTACAATAAGTATACAGGAAAGAGAGAAGGCAGAATTGGACAAATTGGTTCCTTTTAAAATTGGAATTTTTTGCCAGAATGTAGGGGACAAACGATTGTTAGCTAGTGTAATTGATTGGTCCATTTTGAAGCGTAAAAAATCAGTGAAATAGGGAGTCGGGAACAATAGATTGGTTCTTGGGTGTAATAGATTGGTTCATTTACTATTTTCGTCATAACTTGAGTTTTGTGACTCGGATTAAGGCGCAGTTTGAAGCGTTGTAAATTTAACGCACATAGCTACATTAGGGTGGTTCCTATGAGATAAATTAACATGTTTGAATGATGTGTGGATGTATGTTAAATGTGTGAATGTATGATTAATTGTGTGAATTATTATACATGCTTAATGATGAATCAACGTTAAGATGATTTAACGTGATTGAGTATTGTGTGTGGATATGCATTCAATGTGGTATGGCTGTTGTGAAGTGAAAATTTAATTATGTGATTTATTGTACATGCTTGTTGAGGATTGATGAGATGAGTAGTTCGGGTGAGAACTACTCGTAGTGCGTTGAATGCATAATTGATTACGGTCAAAGTGAGGATGTAATCATTGTTATGTTAAAAGTACCCTTTTGTTTCTGTAAGGCAGGCAAATGAGTTAAAAAGTAGTAATATCTTTTAAGTTAGACATTTCTTAAAATGTTTGAATTTTCTTTTTAAACAATTAATTTGTTTTTCAAATAAATGTTTATTATATCAATAATTTTTACACACATTTGTTATTAAAATATTAAAGTGTTTGTTAGTTACTATATATTGAAGTATTTGTTAGTTACTCTATACTTTGAAACTCTTTTTATATTTAACAAAACAATTGTTGAGGTTTAAGTATAAGTGTAAGTGATTAAATTACTCATCTTTATAAAAAGATATTAAGTTATCATCAATTAAAAATGAAAGGAATGCTAGGGTTTATAAAAGAAATGATTTGTATCTCATTATCTTATAGTAGTGTATTTGGACGAAGTAATTGAAAAAAAATTCAACCAATTTAAATAATTAAATTGAAATCAAGTCATTTAAAAAATTGTTTGGATAAAGTATTAAATAAATCATTGCTAAATTTTTGAGTCATTTTTATAAATTTTATTGTTTTAAGGCCAAATTATGTAACTCATACCAGCAATTTCATCAAAAGTTAAAAAAGAGAATTGACTTTCATATTTTTTTTACCGACAATGTTAAAATATATGGTAAAAAATCATAAATTTCATGAGTTTTTATCAGAAATTTCAAAATTTCTAATAAAAACTTTTGTATTTTTTTCAAAAATATTGGTAATAGTTCAAAGTCACCTAACATTTTAAAAAATCGATATAATTTAATATCTAGAATTTTAAAATGAACTATCGAAAACTTAGTCTATTACTAAAAATTTATAATGAACTATCGGAGATTTAGTTCACACTTTTTGACCCAACTTTGTCCATGGACAGTTTTGGAATTAAAAAAATATGTGGGGTGTAACACCCCGACTTAGTTAGCCTTTAATTTAATTACTTATTTAATTTAATTCATTAAATTATTTAAATAATTATTTATGTGATTTTGGGTGGTTTGGCCGGAGTGTAGTATTTTTGAGAAATTGTGCATAATTAATTGGTTTTAATGAGACTTTATTATTAAATAATTAGGAATTGATAGAATGTGTAGAGTTTAGCAGATTTTGTGAATTAAGGGAAGTAAGTGATGAATGGAGAAAAGCTAAGTTTTAGTTTGGCCAGAAACGGAATTATAAGAAGTTAATTAGAATATTATATATTCTGAAAACTAGAGAAAATAAAGGTTAGAGAACACTTTTGACAATACCTAAAAAAAGAGAAGAATAGAGAAGAAGATGAGAGCTAGGGCTTTTGGGAGAGAAAATTATAGAAGGTTGTTTTTGCTAAATTTACAAGGTAATGGGGGATTATTCATCTAAGAGTGTCTTAATCATGAAAGGGTGGAGAGGTTTTCCTTAACCTCCAATAGGATTTTTTTCCTTTTTTCTTTTGATTGGTTGTTTGATGAATTTCATGAATGTGAAGTTGTGTTATGCAATGAATTTATTGAAATTCGTGCTCTGTGAACGTGGTGATTATTGATTGTGTTAAACTGTTCATAAGCATGGTGTTTGATTTGAAACTAAGGATTTTATAACATGAACATAATTCTGAGCTTTTGTGATTAATTGATGAAATACATGATTAATCTGTGTAGTATGATGTGTTTAATGACATGTAATTTATGTATGTTGTTGGGTTCATGTTATGACATGCTTGGATATGTTAGAACACGATTGGGTAGGGTTTAGAATGAATAAAGGATGAAGAAGACGGGTTAAACGTGGAATTTCTAAAAATATTCCAGACAACAATCAATTAGTTCCCCTAAAACAATTGATTGGTTCACTTGTTACAACTACAATTTTGGGACATAATGGAGGGCTCTTCAAGAGATAAAACGAGAGCAGATCAGTTACTAATTGCAATAGGAAAGCCACTCTAGCCTATAGTCTTTGTCTTGAATCATAGAGGAAGGACAAGAGCTCGGACAACAACTATCAAAACTGGAAATGCACCTGGAACCACACTGCTTTAGCTGCTTGAGTACTCGTATCTGCTCCTTCTATCATTGGTGTGGTGGTATCGTATATAAGATCCCAGCTTCATTTAGGAGTTATCTTTTCCTCTAACTATCAATTTCATACATAATATAGATGGTATCCTAGCATAGAAAAGAGATCAAAGGAAGAGAGCGGACATGATCAATAGTACAATAAGTATACAGGAAAGAGAGAAGGCAGAATTGGACAAATTGGTTCCTTTTAAAATTGGAATTTTTTGCCAGAATGTAGGGGACAAATGATTGTTAGCTAGTGTAATTGATTGGTCCATTTTGAAGCGTAAAAAATCAGTGAAATAGGGAGTCGGGAACAATAGATTGGTTCATTTACTATTTTCGTCATAACTAGAGTTTTGTGACTCAGATTAAGGCGCAGTTTGAAGCGTTGTAAAGTTAACGCACATAGCTACATTAGGGTGGTTCCCGTGAGATGAATTAACATGTTTGAATGATGTGTGGATGTATGTTAAATGTGTGAATGTATGATTAATTGTGTGAATTATTATACATGCTTAATGATGAATCAATGTTAAGATGATTTAACGTGATTGCGTATTGTGTGTGGATATGCATTCAATGCGGTATGGCTGTTGTGAAGTGAAAATTTAATTATGTTATTTATTGTACATGCTTGTTGAGGATTGATGAGATGAGTAGCTCGGGTGAGAACTACTCGCAGTGCGTTGAATGCATAATTGATTACGGTCAAAGTGAGGATGTAATCATTGTTATGTTATTGTTTTTGTGTGATTATTTACAGTCAGAGTGGGATTGTAATCATTGATTATGTTATTCTCATTTCCAAGAAGAGTTCGTGTCTCCTTTGTATTGAGGCTATATATGTCGAGCAGGTTGTTGAAACATGTGGTCCACCATTAGAAACTCAAATTTCTTCTCAGAGGGAACAAACTTCTTAGTGGAAATTTTTGTTTCTTTGCCCATGGAGTTGTAGTCAAATCCTATTTCATTCACATTTCTAGACATTTTCCTTACTTCCAGGATTTCATCCAGCATGTTTGAACCATTGTTCAACATACGAACATATTTTGTCATATTTTCTAGTTTGGAATTTAACAGTGTGACTTCCTATTTCAGACCAATGATGGCTAAAATGAGTTTCTCTTTTTCCTAAAGGATACCACTTATAGTTTTCTTTTGTTTCTCTCCTACCATGCATGCTTCCTTTCATTTGATATACAAAAGTTTGTATGTTTCAGCTAACTCTTCATCAAAGGTGTCTTCATCACTAGACTCACTACCAGATTCATATTTCCCTGTGAAAGTCATCATCCTATTAGTTGTTTCTTCTTCACTCACATCTTCAGAATCAGACCAAATGGATATTCCCTTTTTCTGCTTCTTTAAAAACGTGATACAATCAAATTTAGTCCAAAACCTTCACATTTATGACATTGTATTCCATTGTATTTGTTTGGTTTGTCTTCATATTTTCTCTTGCAATGGGGATCAATGTTCTTGAAGTTGTCTGACACTTTGTCTTCGACACTTATTCTCAATATTTTGTCCAGTCTCTTCGAGGCTTTGTTAAACTTTCTACTAATGAGAGCTATAACATCTGAGAGACATTCTTTAGTATTCTTCTCACATTGATATTCATTTTCTTCATTGTTGGATTCAAAGGTTATAGTCTTGTTCTTATTTTTAGTTCTGTCATTTATTGTCATCTCAAAGGTTTATAGAGAACCAATGAGTTCATCAACTTTGATGTTGCTTAAGTCTTGGGTTTCTTCAATAGATGTAACCTTCATATCAAACTTCTTAGGTAGTGATTTAAGGATTTTTCTTACCAGCTTTTCTTCAAACATCTTCTCTCGTAAGGAAAATGAAGTGTTGGCAATGTCACGAAGGCGAATGTTAAAGTTTGAAATAGATTCGTCTTCCTTCATTCTTAGATTCTCAAATTTGGTTGTGAGGAGCTGCAACCTTGACATATGAACTTTGGATGTGCCTACATGTGCAGTTTTGAAGATCTCTCGAGCCTCTTTTGCTTCAGAACTTGTGTTTATCAATCTAAACATGTTCTTGTTCACACAATTAAATATAACATTCAATGCTTTGGAGTTGAAAAGAGTTTCTTCATCTTCAGCATTAGACCACTCAACTTCTGGCTTTAAGATTGATGGTTCATCTTGAGAGGTAGGCATAGGGTGTTTCAACCTTTTATTATAGTCTTTCATGTTTTGTTGTCCATGGATTTAAGAAAAACAATCATTTTAGCTTTCCAATCATCATAGTTGGTGTCATCTAAGACAGATGATTTATTGACTGGTTCTCCTTCCTTAGTATTATCCATTTGAACAGAATATACTTTCTCTGGAGCTCAACCAAACAGACCAGGGTGCATGTTATGATACCAATTGAAATTCTGGTTCGTTCGTAGGATAGATGTTAGACACAAAGTCTGGGACAATGTGTATAACTTGCTTATTACAGATTAATAGATAATGAAAAATAAAACATAAAGCAATAAAGAACACAAAGGATTGATAACCAAGTTCGGTGCAACGTCACCTACGTTTTGGGGGCTTACTACCCAAGAAAGAAAATTCACTCTCAATAGTATAAGTACAAATAGTCTTAGATGAACAACTCTTATTCAATACCTCTCTTCCTAATACTACTTGTGTTTTTCTATTTATGACTCCCCTAAATATGAGAACATCTCTCACTTTCTCTTAATCACTAACCTTAGTGATCAATACATATAGATTTAAAGAATGTTGAATTACAACTCAACTAACAAAACAACCTTTATGTCTTTGATATGGAAGTTATGCACTATATAAGTGCATAAATAACAAATACAAAGGCTCAAATATCAAAACCTGACACACACTATATCTTCAATTCTTATGCACACCTTATTATTAAGAATGAGTCTTCTTATATAGCAAAGTATTTGTTGGGTCTGGGCATATGAATTGAAACCAAACAGATTTGATTTACTATACATTAATGTCCACTAAGAAATTTGAACTCATTCACTTTAAATCTTCATTTTAATTTGATTTGGTCTTGGACAATCTTTTATCAAATCTTTCTTATAAATATCTTTGCTAAAAAATACAATTCATAAATAACAAATCTTTGTAGATACAAATCGAATCACGATCATTGACAAACAACCTAAGACCAAATGTTCCACAAATGCTAGAACATTTTCCCATTGATGTCTCTTCACAATTTATATCTTGATGCTCATGTTGTTTTATCTAAAACAAACAATCGTCTAAAATAAACAATCAAAAGAACACGAAGATACATTTTCAAATTAACTTTTAACAAAATAACATAAATGACTCACTTACGAATAGATGTGATATAATAAACAATTAAAAGAACACTAAAATAAACAATCAAAAGAACACGAAGATACATTTTCAAATTAACTTTTAGCAAAATAACATAAATGACTCACTTACGAATAGATGTGATATAATAAACAATTAAAAGAACACGAAGATACAATTCCAAATTAACTTTTAGCAAAATAGAATAAATGACTCATTTACGAATAGATGTGATATATTTTGATTCGTACAAAAGTATACTTTCAAATTTGAAGGAAAAAAAACAATTTTTGAATTTTACAAGGGTGACTCTTTGTGGTGGGGTGGGAAGATCAATCCCAATGTTTGAGTAGAAATTTGTAAGAAAAAATGTATTAAAAATAGGAGGGTTTGGTCAACATAGTCACTTATGTGCTGTCTTTAAACAATAGCAGTTAAGTGGTCCTCTCCTCCCTTATAACTTCCTGTAGCTGCATCTTTATCACATCCACCTATTCCAGGTCACCACCACAACATCAAAGTGTGATTCATTTAATTCATTATTTCATCTAACTTCGTGATGCTGACTCCTTCACACATCTAAAAAAAGCTTAAGAATTGCATCATACCACACCAATTACAATGTAAAACAAACGCACAAATGAGGTAAAAGTAAATTATAAGAAAGCAGTTGTAAAGAATGCAGAAAACGACCAATTACAATGTACAACAAACGCACAAATGATGTAAAAGTAAATGACAAGAAAGCAGTTGTAAGGAAAGCAGAAAACGATTGATAAACAGAGTAAATCAAAATTCACAGTACTGTTATAAATAGACTATTTTGCATAGCATTTCCAACTAAACTTTATAGACTCATTCACAGTATCACAATCCTACAAAAATTGTTACAATGCAACGGTTTTTAAACACTCGATGTCAACCACATTCTTACTCTGTCAAAATTTTCATCCAAGAGATACTAAAGAACATATATAACTTTAAGTAACTAGCAAAACAAAATTTTAGGGTTGGGGGGCCTCTCTGGTACACTAGCTGTCCATTCTTGTACTGCTTAAGCTATAACCATACAAACAGCTCCCATTAAGTGTCATGCCCACATGCAGCAGCTAGAAGAATGTAGGGTTTAGACATGTTATATAGGGAGAATATAATTACACCTCAACTTCAAGCCCAATCCTTATGCCTCTTCAGCTGTGTTGAATTAAGTGTAAGTGGTACCAATGAAACAAATATCCTACAAGGGATCCATGCATGGAGTTATGTCATTCTACAATTGAAGTCCTTTTCTCCAGTAGAGACTCCAAAAATTCAGAGCACAACTTGGAGAGGGGTGGCAACATATGTGATGACCCCCTAAATATGGTTTCCCAAGGCCTATTTGATGCAGCGGAGTAAACCGATGAAGTTTTGTTCCTTTTTAAATCAAACTTGGGCAACTCTCCATAAATTGATGTATATCCAAATTGTCCTGAAATAGTGGAGGGGGGTAAATGAAAAGTTAAATCTTAAACATGTAAACTAGGAGAAAAAAATAGTGGAAGTATTTACATTTTTACCGACTAATTTCAATTGAAAAAAAAAAGACATATTTCAATCAGCTTTTTTTTCTTTCATTAAAAATAAATAACAAATTGCAAGGGATTGAAGCTGTGGCTGATTCGGTTCTTCATATATGTGGAGAAAACAGTTTTAAAACCTGATCTAATAAAAAGTAGAAGCAAAGTCAACCCACCATTTTCTTCAAGCCCAACAAAATCATCATTCTTAGTCATATTAAGCCCGCGTGCTTCCTTGTCAAATGGATCAAATAGGACATATTCGCGATCTCCATTTAAATACGCAAGCAGTGTTTCTGATGATTTTCCATCTGCTAGTTCAGATGGATTTCCTTTAAGAAAAGCAACACTCCCTCCCTTGGCCTGAATAAAGAGAGTAAATAAAACAATCTGGCATTCATTCTAGATATCACAAAATACTACAAAATGGCTAAAAATTCATTCCATGTTAAATACCACAAAAGTCATTCCACGTTAAAGAATTCACTCTAGCATTAAACTGGCTAAAAATTAAAATAAGAAGCCAATTCCGGAAGATATGTCTAGTTGCAGTCCCAAAACAATCTGATTATACTGAACTTCTATTCCTTCAGGGATAATTATGCACAGCCCATAACCGGAAAAACAAACGAAACTAGAAGGACTTGGTAAACAAACAATACCTTCGTTACAGACCAAGAAGCCACAGGAATAGGATCTGTTGCGTTGAACACTATGATTATTCCATCACCTTTAAACAAACTTTCATTTGATTTGGGAAGGAGACCAAGGATTGCAAAAAATGATAAATCTAATGCACAGGAAACAGCTGCATAGATGTGAAAAGCAAATTTGTCAGATCGATACTACCCTTATTCAATGAATAGGTTACAAACAAGGACTATCTAGTAAAATGCAAATGACGGAAATGAAAAACATGATTATCAATAAATAAAATAACAAGAGCAAAATATTTCAACACGTTATCTATAGATATAGCATTGCAAGTTAGAAGGGTAAAGCTAGCATGACATACTGAGTATAAAAAAAATCATAGGGAAAAATATTTTTTCAAACCTTCTATGTGAAGCCCATATGACCAAGAAGCAGCTAACTTTGACATACTCCAAACAGATAGCTGTGGTGTGGAACCATGAGAAACAGAAAGAAGATACTCGGACTTTCCAACAAAACTGAGCCTCCCGATTGGCTGGAAACAAAAAGAAAATGTTAGACCAGCGGGGCAGAGCTGAGGTACAAATTAATGAGCCCTAAAATATAGAACCCAAAGCGATACTTAATAGGCATGTATACTTAAAATATAACAGGAGGAAATTATTTTCTTATGTGCTGTGTTTTCTTCCTCTTTTATTTTCACACTCCTGTATTTGATGCTTTAATGAATTCTGCAACATAAAGTGCAGGCTTTGCTGCCTCCAACAGTAGCCATAATCTTCATCAAAATTCCACAAACTAATCACACAATCAATATCAAATGAATTTTACCACAAGCATCAGATTGAGGAGCTGGCTTGTCTTATTTGTTGAAATGGAAAACATTCGAAAAAACTTGTGAAGAAACACAGAATTAAAAATAGACATGACAACAACAACAACCAAGTCTTATCCTATTAAGTGGGGTCATAAATAGACATGATTAGAGTTCAAAATATCACCGATGGAGTCTCTCCTACAACAGCAATGAGCTCATTCTTGTCAGGATCCCACAATGTAATAACAGTGTCTGCTGCAATTGCAAGCACAGAACCATCAGCTGAAAAAGCAGCAGCTCTCATTGCCATGTTTCTGCAAGGGGTTGAGTAACAGCATGATGAGTTTTAGTTAGTCATATCATAAATGTCACATGATCAGCTATACAACTTTTTCTGCTTGACCTAATGAGGATTAAAATTAGTATTCAACTATTCAAATGAGTAATCATACTGAAGACACACCAAGGGGCCAGATGATAGTAAATAGAAGACCAAAATGCAAGGAATCTTGATTGAATTTCAAAAGAGAATATTCACGCCAACACTAATGCTACAATTTTACTAATTAAGACAGAAATGTGTTCAATTGCATTAGCCACTTTAAATCAGCCCAACAGGCAAAAGTTGACTAGGGGTTGGTGAAACTTGCATATTGAAGGCAGAGCTTGGTAGTAATGTTTTATTTTTTCGATAGCATACAAAAGAAACTATTAAGTCAAGCAATTAAAAAAGGATTTGTACTTATATGACCCAACAGCATGGCACATCCAACTAAAATTCTGTAGTGTCTGGTCTTTATGCTGAGCTAATTCCCTGCAAACCCATATCTGAAAAAAAGAAAGAAATGTCACCAGAAAATTCTCTAAGCAATAAATATGCCATCCAAAAATACCTTGAAATCTCCACCATAAGATGTGCTGACAGCCATATGACGGGTCGGATGAAAAACAATTGCGGAAATATGAGCATCCCTGTTAATAAGCAAAAATTTGTCAAATCCACTTTCTAATATATCTGAAGGTACACAGCACATATAACATACAGCTTGTGATTCAGAAAAGTTACAACTTAAACTTATTTGAAAAAAGCAAACGCGATACAGAATCTGATTAAGCCATGCCATTCTACTAACTTACTGCTGCTTACATATGTAGAGAATCAGAAAGACAAACTAAAAAATACTTCATTGACACACCTGTGAGGTTCATAAATAAGGGTAGACATTGAAAATCTTTTGGTATCTGAATACAAATCCCAGAATTTCAAACAAATTAGACCTCCTATTCCTTCTTCAGGAAGCTTGACTTCTACTGTACCCATCATAGAACCATCAATAGACAGTTCCACCATGGTCACTACTACCTGCAACAACATTATTCAATGAAAAAAATGTAAAAATCAATAATACTTGTATGCCCGATTGTCAACGTATCATATTAAAGAAGCAATAGACTGAATTATAAAAATTACCCACTAACTCTCCTAATAATTTAAGAACAGTTACAATAACTGAAGAGTCTAACAGACGAATTAACATACCGTGACCTCGTCAACTGGTTGATAATTTCTTTCACATACTTGAACCTGCAAAGCAACAGACTTCAACATTTTAAAATCTGTGTTTAATTTAAAGGTTGTTAACTTATCACAACAATTTAAAGGCAGGGCAAATGCCAAGGAGTGTTTTTAAAGCAAGGAAATAAAAGTAAATCAATGAAAGGGAAAACATTTATCACATTGAAAAACCAAATCATTTATTAACTGTTTTTAAGTACTAATACTAACATTTAATAGAGCATGCTAAATATTGTTCAGAATCATTAGCTACACCCTAAAAGTAATTATAAATTAATCTAGACATACCAGGCCAAACACCAAATCAATCAACATAAACTAAATACTGATGAAAGTTTTATTAGAACCTAATGATATATATTTTTATGTGAGAGCAGTGAGTAAAACACATGGTCGTGTGACTTTTTAAGTAGTCATCTGCCCATTAAAAAATGTTTAATCTCAATCATCCAAATATGGGTGTATGGCCAAGTCTTAGCCCTCTGGCTCTTGTATTAGAAAAGCTCTCTGCTAGATACATCCCATGTGTGTGTGAAGATTTTGACGAGTTCTGCACAAAAACATGAAGATATTTTGTACGCAGATACTAGGTTTTAACTTAAATCAGTTGTATATATTTAAAATAAGTGATAATAACTTCAATAAAACAAAACGTTTTTAAGATAATGTAAAACCTATTTTTAACTTAGTAACTTTTAAGGGTGGGGAATCAGGCAATTATAATAATTTCAAAAAGAAACTTGAACCTCAAGCTATTACCTCATAGAGACCACGATTGCCAAACAAGCTGTAGAATTGGATGCCATAATTCTCTGTTTGTACAGCCACTAAACCAGAAGTGCGGTCAAAGGCAGCTTGGCTAGAAATGCTTTCACATATTTCTTGAGAAGACAAAGGGGGCTGGAAAAAAGTGAATGTAAAGGTTGTATCAAAACTACGACAAATGCATTTTTGTATGCCTGTGATCAAAACACACATTTAATATATAGATAAAATAAAAGAGTCTTCCTGTAGTTCTTACAAGATCGTTTTCAAAAGATTAATGACCATTTTACATAACACAGTTAGTTGTGGAAGAGAATCAAAAAGTCACACATACAACAACAACCAAGTTTTATCCCACTGAGTGGGATCGGCTACATGGATCAAATCTCATCATAATGCTGTATCCATAACCATGTTTCTATTAATCTCAAGCACTTTTCTAATAGTTTCTCTTATAAAGATGGACAGTACTTTAGTTTTCAAACAAAACAAAAAGTATCCAGCAGATAATCAATATTTTAGACTTTTCAATATATTAGGAATTAAGACACACTGACGACTTAACAAAAAAAAAAGAATATGAATAGACTTAATATAGGATCTAACCTTTATCCCTGAAATAGACCTCATTACTTCCATGGAAGAGGTCTTTAATATATGAATTTGGTTATCTGCACAAGATATCTGCAAACCCTTAATTAGTTAAAACACTATAAAGAGCTAGTTTGCTGTTGGGATATACCCATAGACTAACAATCATATGTTCAACTACACATAGGTAATCCTCACCGAGGAAAATGAAGGATCTGGAGAATCTACAAAATAACGAAGAGGAGATCCAATTCTTGGTAAAAATTTCTTCTTTCCAGTGTCTAGCTGCCAAAGCACAAGAACTCCCTCCTTCCCGCCTATTACAAAATGATGCCATACAAACAAATTTTATATTCAAAAAGTCAATAATTTTCTGCTCAACAAAGGATAAGACAGTTGGACCATCGTCAACCTCATCTTATACTCGTTTAGCACAACTGGTTTTAGAAAGACTGGGTTGCTACTAGGTGCTTAAGAATATACACATTATTCAAAACAGTCTGAAGGGTTACTTGAAACCCTAAACAATTAGTAAGTAAAAAACATATTTAACCTAATTGGAGCAAGTATTGTTGCATGAGTCATCATAGACATACTTGGAGAAGTTAAGGTCCATATAAGATAATTGGAGAAGTTTTTAAACCGAACAAAAGAATATTCAAAACAGCCTAGTTCTAGCTTTAGAAACAATCATTGTCCAATTAAATGGTTTTTTATAATAGCTCCAGGCATAGGGTTTACCTGAATACAAATAGACTCCATCCGAAGAAAAGGATAAGAGATTCACTCCGGCGGAGTGCCAATGCCATGTAGAGCATGATTCAGCATCATCATTTTGCCTTACCCCAGGCTTAGATTCCTCATCAGTCAATGATTTTTTGTTCAACCGCTCACCGCTGTCCCGAAAATTCTGAGCACCAAATCCTCGAAAAATCAAAATTCTTCCAGTTACATCGCCTGCAGCCACAATCCTCTCAGTTGGATGGAATGCAAGAACTGCAAAGGTTTTTGTATGATGCAGGGTAATCTTCTGTGAAACAGCAGAATCAGATTCCACTTTAGGAAGTTTCCATATATGAAGTTTGCGTTTGTCTTTTATGCCCAAAAACTTTCCACATGGACTAATCGTCAAATGTTGAGGCCGTTTAGTCTGCCATAGAATGAAAGAAATAGTGAAAATGTTCAACTTAATAGGATCAATAGTAAATCAAATGACTTCTAATTAATGGATCAGTAGTGGTTGCATAGCATTAGTCGCTATCTCGCAACATTTATACCAAACAGCATATCGCATAGCAATGGTAACTAGTTCAACTTCTGCTACACTATAGTCTATAGCAAGATAGCACCACTATAGACGCTATTTAACAACACTACCTACAACCCTCAAACTAAACTATCATTGACAACATCCAGTTACAAAACCTACAACAACAACAACAAATCCTTATCCCACTAGGTGGAGTCGACTACATAATTCAACTCTCGCCATAATGTTCTATCAAGGACCATACTTCTATCCAAATCATTAATCTTGAAGTGTTTCTTAATAACTTCTCTTATAGTCTTTCTAGGTCTTCCTCTTCCTCGAATTGTTCGCCTTCTCTCCACCTGGTTTACTCTCCTCACTACAGAATCTACCGGTCTTCTTTCTACATGCCAAACCACCTAAGTCTAATTTCCACCACCATCTTCAATCCTATAGGCACTACCCCGACACATACCACACATCCACGGCAACATCCTCGTCTAGTAAAAAAAACTACAAAATAGTTACCTCTTTCAAGGTAACTTTTGAAAGCCTGTGAAAGGTTGTCAAGTTACACTTCCTGATCTGTGCAGAACAAAGTCTAGGCTTATTATCTTTGTCATTTTCAGTTTGCATACACACATATGCATAAACATTCTGCTGATTTCCACTCTTCTGCTCCGGAGAGGATAACAAGGAAGGTATAACCTAAAACATTCAAAACAAAAAATCAATTCAGAAAAATAAACAAGTATAATAATGAAATATAAAATGTAAATTGAATAGAGAAAAAGGCTTTGTACCATGGAGAAAATAGGGAGGTGAAGGTCGATTGTTTTGATACATTCGACAAGGGAGAAATTCCAATAACGAATGGTTCCGTCGAGGGAAGAAGTCCAACAGTAGGAAAGAATCTTTGAGCCGGGGACGACCGCGACGGAGGTGACGGTGCTGGTGTGACCTTCCAGAGATGAAACCTGCAAGGCGGTGGCGGTGCTGAAGATAGCGACGGAGCTTCCGCATCCGACTAGGAGACGGTTGCCGTCGTTGGAGAAGGACGGAGGACATGAGACGTAGCTTTGGCCTCCTCTCATGGTGGTTGTGAGTGTGGAATTTCAGGTTATGAGAGAATGGAGGCTACGGTAGGAGAGATGAGTGAAGGAGGCGCCAAGGGAGGCACTGGTTGTATTCGGTGTGTGAGGGTTTTGGGTTTTTGCTTCAACTTTACCGTCTATTTTTTGTTATTATTACCCCCACCTTCTAAGTTTCATTTCCCCACCTCCTGTTTAACAATAGTAAAACATTCACTAAAGTCATTTGTTTTTAAATTCTTGAGCCTCCTTATCCTACTATTCTGTAAAATATTTTATGTTTTGCTTGTAAAATATTTTTAAATTATAAAATGCATTTGAATTTTGTTTTGTAAAACACCATTGAATTGCACAATACACATGGAAAGTATTTAATTAATAATATTTTTTTCATAAAATCAAAGCAATAACACAATAAGAAATTATATATTTGATCAAAAAATAATGGAAATTGATTTTTCCACTCTAAGTATTGCTCCTCCACCCTAATCAAAAACTATAACTACCACTAATATCTAGAAATACATCTTCGAACGCATTTTATTCATACAAAACTCATTCGTTTTTTAGTCAAACTTTTAGATTATGTCAAAAAAATAATACGAAAATGCATCTTCATATACCTTACGAGGATACATCTTTGAACGTGTTTTTAATTAAAAACGCGTCAAACCCTCCTCCTTTTTCATTTATCTTTTACTCTTTCAACTCATCAACTCTCTCAAGTCACGTCCAAGTTTATACCATCAATATTTAATCAATCAAATAGCTCACAATAAAACTCACATTTGGTAATAAAAAAAATTTATAGCAAAGAAAGAAGAAGGTGAGCGATTGTAAGGGAGAGGAATGGAAGTGAGAAGCGGCGGATGGGTCGGTCTAGTTCAAAGCCTAAGCTAAAATTGGTCTAGTTCAATAAGCGTATGATTGGTGAAGCTATGAATCGACAGATTTTTCTCTATAAAAAATTTATGTCTTTATACATTTGTATAAACTTAACATTAGGTTATGTAATATGTAGTTTAGATATGTTATTTAATTGATAAATGTGTTTGATAGGTTGTTTAAATAATGAGAGCATTTTTTGGATGTTGTATTCAAATGCATATTTGCGATTTTCATTCTTTTCTGAGTCGCTGAACAATATAGAAATGCACTTAGTTCAAAGTTATGATTTCCCATAATCTGAAAATGCATTTTCGTATTTAGTTTGTATGTTTTGTTTGATTTTATTTTCATGTGTATAATGCTTTTGTGGTTTAATTGTAGGCATTATGGCTGATAAAAAGCTAGATTGAGGCACAACATAGTTGTGTAGCATGCATCGGTTCAGAGGGAAAAAGCTTGAGCCTCACCAGCACCAATCGGTTCTAGTTCAGTTTATGTGGAGGCGTCAACTTTTAGAGCTCGTGCATCTCCACCTTCGTCTTCTCGGAGGAGTCATTTGTCACCTCCTGATGCCATGAAGCCCTCGCTGGTACATGTTAAGGCACCTCAGGGGTTTGGAGGAGGCACATCCAACTTATTATTGTTGCATATATATCAGGACCATGTTGTCAGGCATATGTGGGATGGAGAGGTCAAATTCAATTGTATTCATTCTTTGGAATATATTTGTTAGAATATTCAAAGTTTTTAATGATGATTTATTTTTCTACAGGACCATGATGTTTTAAAATGCATCAACCATGGTCGGAAGATTGTGAATCTGTTGCAACCTCAAGATCAGTGATTTCAGGATGTGTCACAACTATCTAGATTGCATAACCTATGCAATATCATGTATATTACGATTAACATTGGCATGCTCTCTGTGTTTTTTGAAATTTGGCATTCTAAAATGTCATATTTCCATCTTCCATGTGGTGAGACGTCAATTACATTAGATTATGTATCATATTTGTTGCATGTTTCAATTAGGGGAAGACTATTAGACCATGGCAAGATTATCAAAGATGATGTATTGGAGATGTTGGTGACATATTTGGTAGCTGGCTCGAGGTTTGCCCTAAGGAGATGGAAAACACCTAAGGTGTCATGCTAGGTTTCAATTCCTATAGAGGTTGTATGAACAACAACTGACAGCGGTAAAGCAGGTCGCAAGTGATGATGAGCAAGTTATACAGCAAATAACACATGCATTGAGAGCATACATGTTATACTTGGTTGACACGTTCATTTTTTTGGACAAGAGTGTCAATTATATGGATTTGGTTTACATGAGATACTTTGCTGACTTGGAGCGGATCTATGAGTGGTACTAGGGGCTGCTTGTTTGGTCTATCTATACTCCAATGTAGCTGAAAGTTATATGTGGAAGACCAAACTCATGACAGCTAGTTGCATGTCGTTGACAGTAATATATTTACATCCTTTACTATTTGTGTATCATTTCCATAACACCAGTGTTACACCATTAGTAATAATTCATATACCATTTTAAGTCTTGGATCCCCTAACACTTACCACGCATATACGGTTGGCTATATGTTCTAACTTACACTATGATATGCTTCGTGCTTGTGCATTCAGCCTGCTTATAGGGAATTTGATGACGAAGCCTTTCAGAGTGTATCTTGACTGCATGGTAGCAAAGGATATACACTTTCAGTCGTACATAGATCATCGTCAGACGTGTCCCTTGGATGGCATAGCCTTGTACTCTGGATGGTTGGCTTGTGGGTCACGTATGGTGTATCCACATCTACCGGGGTGTATCATGCGCTAGTTTGAATATATTCAGTTTGTTATTATAGATCCCTCTATTTCTGCTCCTTTTATAGCTTGCAGGCATATAGATGACATGTATGATAATTAGCTTAATCATATGCTAACAGATGACGCCTGCGGTACCCTAGCTCCTAACGAGTGGAGTTGTGCATACGGCTACGTCGCTTGGTATTTCAGGGCGTCACATCCTTATATGACACTGAATGCTCTAGGAGATCCACCTGGGCCAGCTTTAGGAGACACTAAAGGACGAGCAGGCTAGGGATGATCATGTTGCTAATGTATTGCCTGAATGTCGATGTATCATGGATCTTGCGCTAAAGGGCACTGACAGAGGATTCTTCCGGAAGGCTCTGATGTGGGGGATATTGTAGATGTCATTCTTACCGAGGCACGAACGACACTGCAGTATAAGAGACAATGTAGGAACTAGGGGGTATGGCATACGCAGTAGTGTAGTAATTATAATATGTAGTATTTATTAATGTTTGTTATTTTGACTATATTATGGATTGATTTATTAATATATGGTATTTTTTATCTTCTGCAATAAGTGTATGGTTTAATTTATAAAAAAAAAATATTATGATAACATAGTTATAATACAGAAGTATTTCATCGATGTATTTTATAAAATTAAAAAAGTCATAGTTTACTGTCTAAGGTGAATACGAAAATGCATCTTTGTATGTGTATGGTGATTACGGAGATGCATCTTCGGAGCAATTTGTCTCAAAATAAGTGTGTTAGGAATGTATGTGGTGCGTATATGGTGAATTCAGAAGTGCATTTCCGAACTAAATTTTGGAGGAAAATGGGGTGAGCTCAGTTAGGACGTGTTTTAATGTGAAAAGGGTGCGTCAGAAAGTGGATTTCTGGATTTGCATAGACATTTTTGAATTTCCGTAGGGTGTTTCTCCACCATTTAAGGTGGGAGAAGCAATCTCCAGAATAACATTCAATATCAGAGAATACATAACTAAGGGTGTATGTTTTATATAAAAAAAAAGGTGTACGTGGGACATTTTGGGTTGGGTTGGTCAAACTCAATACTCAATCTATACGAGACACTCTGGTCTAGGTGAGGTAAATTAATCACCTGTTACACCATTTGATCAGTTTGGACAAACATACTAATTTTTTGGTTGGATTGGGTTAAGTAGTGGATTACCCAAATAATTTGTATGATTTGTTAATATTGAATGACAAAATGACGAGTTATCATATTTTTCATAAAAATTACTCCAGATTTTTATTTTTTAAAAAGAATAATAGATGATAATATCAAATAATAAAAATTATCATAAAATACCAGCAACAAACTTAAGTTGCATGACATAAAATCATATTAGCATCAAAATAATAAAAAAGTAAAAGATTATAAGTTAGTTAAAGTCGTGGTTCACTAAAATAGTAAATGCTCAAGATACTAAAATTGCAACAAAAAATCATTAAAATTGTAATAATAAATATTTGATTAGTGGGTCAATGTTTTTTTTTTATGTCCGAAACTAATTTTACCCGGAACCCGTTTTTTTAATAGGTTTTTTCGTTTTTAAAGTCATATACACCCAATTATCTGACCCAACCCGTTTTTTTGTGAGTTTGATCAAACTTTACGGGTTTACCCAATCCATGTACACCCCTATACATAACAACAAAAAATAATCAATGTGCATACTGACCCCTTGATGTGAAGAAACATATTTTTTGTAATTATAACAATTATGATGAACCTTTTTTACAAAAATACTAATAAAGTCTGTATCCATAAAAAATACTAGGGGTTAACGAGTTCATATAAAGTTAACACATAATAAAAGAAACAGTAGCATGAGGTATAAAAAAACTTGTGAATTTTTATTAAAAAAATCTACGGAATTATAGTTTTGGATCTATTCCGAAAGTATATTCTCATACTATAGTTTGTTTTTTTTACAAAATGTGTGTGTGATTCACTTACGCATGAATTTTGTGTATTTGGGGTGCTTTTGAAAATGTATTTCCAAATTCTATGGCCATTATGGGTTTTTACAAGGGTGCGAGAGTAACACTTAGAGTGGAAAAAGTATTGTCCGCGTGATTTTGGATGGAAAAGTTAACTCAATATCTCTACCATTATACTTGGGGTTACTTTTCCCACCTTATGTGTTGCTCACCCACCGCAATGAAATTTCAATATTGCATCTAAAATTCAAAATTTTAAATCCATACACACCCAAAAATAAAAAATAAATACACTAAATGGAAGATGTAAGGGCCAAAAAATCATCTGGAGATTGGATTTCGGACCCGCCCCTCATTACACCATGCCCATATCTCATAGCCATACCAAAACAATATTTATAATCCAAATTCCATTCTCCGTAATTTGTACAGATTCCAATCTCCAGTCCTGTTTGATTTATATCCTCATGTCAGAACTTTCCCTCACCTTTCTTTATCTTAGAAACTTACTAAGAACCCTAAACATTGCTCATGATCAAACTTTATTTCCATCATGTTCGAGAGATCGCCTACATAGGTTCATATTTCTCTGACATCATCCTCTCAATGACATGAGTTCCATATTGTTGCCCCTGATGCCCTAGAAGCCCTAGAGGTCGCATAAGTTAATGTTATTGAACCTCATATTGTTGTTTATAATGCCTTTCCAAGAGGAACTTGAAAAATGTTACTTCTTTCGTTGTATCCAAACCATGTTGTTGGGAACGTCTAGTATGGAGAGGTAACATAAATCTTTAATTATTATTTTAGACATGAGTGTTACAAGATTTGAACTTTTTGGCAATGATGTTTTTAAAATATTGTGATATGTTGAAATGTACCAGCCATGGTAGGAAGATTGCAAAATTGTCGCAGCTTAATGAACCATGGTTCTAGGATGTCATACATGCATATGAGGTGTAAGATTTATGTAGGATTGGGTATGGTTATATCAACCATGGTATATTGTCCAGTTTCACAAAGAGATGACACTCATAGATGTCTTTATTCCATCTTCTGATTGGTGAGATGTCCATAACACTTGATGATGTGTCATTCCTCATACATCTTCTCGATCACAAGAAGATTATTAAACCAATCTAAATGCATTATACTTAAGGTATTAGAGATGATGGTGACCTATTTGGGAGCAACCTATTTGATGCCTAAAAGGAGATAGATGACACCAGAGAATGTCATGTCGGATTTCATTCCTGGCAACATTGTATAGAGACCACTTGTTTAGGAAGTGGAGGTTGATGGTGATGATGCACAGGTATATAGGAGGCCCATTGAGGGTGCACCTCGTGTTTTTGGTAGACATGTCCATATTTATGGACAAAAGTGCAACCTGTGTTGATGTCATTTATCTCAAATACTTCATTGACTTTAAGAGGATTTGTGAGTACAACAGGGAGCCTCTTGTTTTTTATACCTCTACTCTAAGTTAGGTGAAGCTTGTATATGGAATACTAGACAATTGATTTGAAACAACTGTCTATTTACGGTAATATTTTTTCACATTTACTTTTACTAATATTTTATAATACTTGTGTTACCCTGTTACTAATATTTCATCTGAACCATTTTCAAGCATGGATCACCAGCACTTTCCACATCTCTCCATTTGGGCATGTGCAGAAGACTACTCTGAGGATTTTCCACGTGTTTGCTCCATCGTCCCCTTCATATGAAATCAAGAGTTTAAGTTATTCTGAGTTTATCTTGATCGTATTGCAGTAGATGACATATGTTTTATACTAGTCAAAAAGTACAAGTGTGCGTTCCCCCTACAAGGGCAGGGAAACTCAGAGTCCTTAATAGGTTTATAACAATTGTAGGTGGTTAGAGCTTGCCCATGACAGCAAGAAGCGTTGTATGACGATGTTTTATGATGACTTTAAGAGTATTTCCCTCGTGAGGTGAGATACTCAATAGAAGAATAAGGTGCTAAGTATAAGCTTCTGAGGGGATGATATGAGTGAGTTAAATGTTGTGGATATTAAGGGTGTAATAATCTGTCTGACTTAAGATCTATCCTTCTCCCCTTGAGGGGGAATATTTATAGAGGCCCTTTGAGCATAGGGTTTGGGTAACCCCAAATGATGGCAACCGCTCCCCCATAATCATGAGAAGTTATTAACCACCTATATTTTTAGGAGTAATGGATAACCCCTTATTCTTAAACTGATATCCTAACATGTCATTGGTATCCCTGAGCAAGTGCTTGAGATATCACTTGGGTGGTATAACTTACAAGAGAATGACACCCCAGTTTAAGACCATCACAAATATAACATTACATAGTCCCTTAAGCACGATGACTTAGTTAAGGATGAACAGTTTTTAAGACACAATTTACGTTTAAGATGTGCCCAACATATTAATAGTGAGTCCATGGGTTGACAATGCTCTTAAAAAATGGGTGAGTTCCTCAGTTGTAGGCGAGTCACTAAGTTGAAGGTGAGTTCCTTAGTTATAGGTGAGTTCCTCAATTGGAGGCGAGTTCCTCAGCCGAAGGTGAGTCATTCAGTTGAAGGTGAGCTCGTCAGTTGAAGGTAAGTCCCTTAGTTGGAAGCAAGTTCCTGTACTGAAGGTGAGTCTATCATCCATAGGCAAGTTCCTCAGTTGGAGGCGAGTGTGTTTACATGCGAATCCCTCAACTGAAGGAGACTCTCCTTTTAGCAAATTGACTATAGGGATTCAACCTACTTTATGGTAGACCCCCAGGATGTCAAAACACCAATCATTATTAAAAGCTTGAGTGCTTTAGTGGGGAAAAAAGCACGAAAGGCATTTAATGCACCTCATGATGGCGTTTCTTGGGAGAATCATTGTTCTCTATTTCTCACACGTGTCATCTAGGTGTATGGGTTTTTCCGCTTCTTGTGGCAGTTAAACCATTGGGTGATCACATAGTTTGTACCATTGGGTTTCCCATATAATATTTCGGAAACCCCTTATTCTTCTTCTTCTTTTTTCTTCTAGAAACACACCTGGTGAAAACTTCTCTTCCACTTTTCTGCTCCCAACAATCACGGGGAAGAAAAACAAGGTTATTTATGTTTGATATATTGTTTACTTGTACTCTACAGTAGACATGATTGACATGTTTCTCCATGAAATTAGATTTTCTAATATGGATTAAGAGAACGAGAGATGTAGAGAGAGAGAGAGAGAGAGAGAGAGAGAGAGAGAGAGAGAGAGAGAGAGAGAGAGAGAGAGAGAGAGAGAGAGAGAGAGAGAGAGAGAGAGAGAGAGAGAGAGAGAGAGAGAGAGAGAGAGAGAGAGAGAGAGAGAGAGAGAGAGAGAGAGAGAGAGAGAGAGAGAGAGAGAGAGAGAGAGAGAATGTGTGTGTGTGTGTATGTGCGTGAGAGATAGAAAGAAAGAAAAAAGTTGTGTGTGTGTGTGTGTGAGAGTAAGTGAGTGAGAGAGAGAGAGAGACATGATCATGGAACTATATTCCAAGGAGGAGAGGGTCAATATGGATACTTCTAGAGAGTTGTTTGCGCCCTATTTTTACGTCCATTCCCCATTATTTATGAGCTTATGGTTTTGATTCCATTTACATCATTTGAAATGGATTTTTTTGACAATAATCAATGTTTCCCCTTCTCAAATTACTATGAGCTTGTGGGGTTTACTCAGAGCCTTCCAGATGATTTTTTGTAGCACAGACGTGTTCCCTTCTGTTGGAGTTTTCCTTTATTTTTTCTGGACGAAGATTCATCATAGTAACGGTTGGGTGACGTTGCACCATCTGTTAGGGGTGTCTGCTAAAACCCTTTTCAAACCCTTATGAGGACTGGAAAGACAAGTTTGTACGAATGATATGGCAAGGTGATGCCTCACCGGTAACTACGGGGGGCGAAGGGTGACTCTTTTTCCCTTGTCTTGGACGTATCATCCACGACTTACCCAAAGTGTGGATCCAAGTGGACTTTCTCTCCTTCATTATGAAGTAATCCAAATACCAAGGTGTTTCCCTCCACTGGAATCTAGTGTTCTCCTCTTTCGGGATGTTGAGGATGACGACATAGTGGGGTCGTATTTAGGTATGCAAAGAATACCCTTTTTTTTGACCTGGTCCCATATTTATTACTGTATATGTCATAATCATCTCTCTTTCATGTGCAGGAGACACGATAAAGACCCATTTTGATGAGAAAAGATAGTGTTTGGCGAGAATGTGTATGGCTCAACATTGGACAAAATAGTTGTCGTTGCTTCCTTAGGATAGGGAGGCGAGGCAGTGTGAGACATCAAAGGTTGTTGAGATTCTCCATTCTCAGGCACCAGAGAGGGAGGGGACCCCTAAGTCATTTGTGGGTCGTAAGATAAAGCAAGTGGAGGAGAAAGCAAGAGAGGGAGTCACCCCTCATGAGCTTTATTTGTGGAACAAAGCTTTTAATATGTTGGAGTTTCTAAATTTTATTTCTCTTTCCCTATTAATTTTCCCAGCGACTATCATTCACTCATCGACATGTCTTCTACTAGGTTATCTGATTTGCTAGAAGTCCAAGTATTAAGGTGCCTTTTGGTGGAGAAGGCGTTACAGGAGAACCATAAATGCATCCCATATTGCTTTAGATGTTTTACAATATCGAAACTGAAAAATATACATTATCACTCAAGGAGTATATTAGTATATTTCCCACTTTCATATCTTAAAACTCCGATTTAGGTTTTTCATCAATCAAACCCTTGAGAGCTTTCTTAACAAAAATATCATCGAAGTTACTATTAGAGATAAAAATATCGTCTTCGATAACAACCTAAAACAATTTATCAACTGTCATATTATGCACATACATGTAATCTTTCAAATATGCATAATTTTCTATGGGAGCTCGATTATATGCACCATTCAAATCATCCTTACCCATATTCAAAACTTTTACGATTGTGAGACATGATCAAAAGACTGACTCTTCATGCCACTTGTTGGTTAATGTGAGTTTAGAATGGTTTAGAAAGAGGTTGAATAAACTTGTTCCTTTTAAACTATTTTTCATAATAGAGTTGAGAGAGAAAAAAGAAGTTTGAAAAACATTTTTAGAAATAACGCAATTGAATAAATGTACATTGAAATTTCAAGGAATGCAAAATAATGATGAATTAACTAATAACAGTAGAAGTGTTAATCTATTTAGACTCAAATAGAGAAACTTGAATAAAATTAGATTAATAAATTAAATATTATAATATTTAAATTCTTCAGTATAATCAGTAGAAAGGTGAATTTAGAAAACTAGATATAAGCAGACTTACGCTTAGAAAATAAATTTCTATGAACAGGAAAAAAACCTAATAACATGCAAACTACTGATAACAAATAAATATACTCAGTAAGATCTAAACAGAAAATGAAAAGAAAGAGTTAGAGGGTCATTCTTTTCCACCAAGAGAAAAGAAATAGAGCTCCTAATACCTACCTCAACATAGGGAGGAGACCTTAGAGGCTCAACACCTGACAAAGAAAATATCAACCCACACACTCAAAGTACATGGCATAAGTCTTAATCTTCATTTGGCTAAGAGGTATAGATTGACCAATCGAATATCTCTAACACCTAAGTTTTTGTCTCTCTTAGACTTATAAACAACATACCACTTAATCTAAGAGATTTTGGCTTCCCCTTTCATAACTCCCCAAAGAAACTTTATATGAATCCTAACTAAGTTTTTCCACACTTTCACAAGCATCTTTAAGAAGGAGAGAAATAAAACAAAGATATCATTGAAGACAAAGTTAAAGAGAATAAGTCTATCCCACAAGCTTACATACTTATGGTTCCATGAGAATTCTCTTCCAATCAGTTAGAATAGGAGTTCCAAGTGAATTTCAACTGAAGATTGACTCCTACTGAAAGCTCAGATACCCTAAAAGAAAGAGAATCAATTTTGCAATGGAGAACGTCCTCAACTAAAAAAAGGTTCAATATTAATTTCAATCAAGTCACTCTTATAAAAATTAACCCCAATGCCAAAAGCTAGCTTAAACCCCTCATAATCACTTTGATAGTCTATAAATTCTCAACTTGTATAATAGAAGTATGAAAATGCATTAAAGTTATAGGACACGATGAAATGTATGATAGATAATGCATGATAGACATGAAGAAAAAAAAACTTAGATGGGTGAATTAATTATCGATGTGTGAGAGGGAGAGAAATTTAATCTTAAAAAACATGTAAATTTTGGAGAGAGTATTTATTGTTAATTTTAATTCTTATATCGATGAATACTTAGACAATTATGAACCGAAGAGGTTGATTAAATAAACAGTATCACTAAAATTGAAAAAGTAATGGGTGAATTTATTATTAAAGTTTTTAAATTTTGCATGCCTTTATGACATACGAAAAACAAAAACAAAAAAGAGTAAAAAGCTTTAGTAAAAATAAAAGCGTAGTTGAGTTAAGAGAAAGAAAAGAATGCGAAACAACTAGTAAAGTACAAACAAACAACCACATCTACTCTTCAACTCCGCTTCTTTTTTTTTCTCACTTTCCGACCAAATTTCTCATTCTCCGGCAATGTCTATCAACACCGAATCTTCGCCGCCGCCGCCGGTCATCGGCAAAATTGGCCCGTACACTGTTTTCATGACGCCGCCTTCAACCCCTAAACCCTCCTCTTCCGAACCAGCTACTACTCCTCATTCACCAAACATCAACAATGTTAACAATCACGCTAAGATCCTTCCTCCTCCGCCTCAGATTCATAACCCTATCCCTTCTTCCAAAACTCTCTCCTCTGATGCTTCTTCGTTTCTCGGATTTTTCAAGAACGCTGTTAACAAGGTTCAAACTGGTAATCACTTTACTCTTTCCATGTCTCTGTCTCTGTCTCTTACTATACTGAGTAATTGATTTTCAGTTGAGTTGTTGAAAATTGTGATTTTGTGATTGTGATTGTGATTGTGATTGTGATTGTGAAGAGTGAGTGACTCATGTTTTCTATTTTTAGAGTTATTATTATTATTATTATTATTATTATTTGTTTCAGGTTTTTGATTAACTATTAATTATGTTGTTTATTTTTGTTAATTAAATGGTTTGTTTCATTTCACAGCTCATTCAAGTTTGGATGAGCATTTGGCTCGTTGGTTTGGGTTGAATCAGTCAAAGTATCAATGGGCTCTTGATGATTATTATGAGACCAACGGAACGGTGAGCTGTTAATTTGTTATTAAACTACTAATTAACACTATGATTCTGCTTAATATGCTTATGGAATTGCATAATCTTCTACTTGTTTTCATGAGATTTCATCTGATATCGCTTGTGTTAGATTATTATCTTAGTCTTTCAGATGAACTTTTGATTCAATTCAATCAAATTCATTTTCTCCGTCGAGTCCTGAAATCACAAATGTCTGTTTCACTATGCTGCAATGCTTGAGCAGTTGTACAATAAACTCACAAGTAGTAATACTCACTTCTACGGCCATCTTTGAGGGCGTGCCAGGTGGACTGCCGCACATGGCCGAAACATGACATGGTTAAATAGGGCCGTCTTTGAGAGTGTGCAAGGCGGACTTCCGCACAGGGTCCGAAATGTGACATGGTTAAATAGGGCTGTTTTTGAGGGCGTGCAAGGCAGGCTGCCGCGCATGGCCTGAAACATGACATGGTTAAATAGGGTCTTATATATTTTACCACAATTTAATCGTGGCTAACCAACACAGGGTCTCCGAAAACTTAAGATGACTCTATTCACTTCCTTGAGGAGGGAGACAGGCAAAGTAGTGGTAGCTCGACTGTTGCATGTAAAAGAATCTATTAACAATATGCCTGTCCATAAGAATCTATTAGTACTATCTCAAGCATAAGCTCAAATAAGTTCAATCCAAATAAGCTTTAGGGGTGGATTGACAAAATCTCTTGTTTTTTTCAAAACATAGTTTCATAGAGCTTAGCCTAAGGGGTTTATGATGATAAAGGCAAGCCTTTTAAGTTAAGTTGCCTTTGGGCCACATGCTTTATATCTAAGTTACCCTAAAAACTATGACTTAAAGCTAAAGAACATGTTAAATAAGGGCATTTTCACCTGTTCTTGAAAATGAAGTTGGTGATTATTATCATTATTATTTTTATTTGGTTAATGTGTCTCTTTTTAATTATTATGAATATGATTTTATTGTAGGCAAAAGGAGATGTAAAAGTGAAAGAAGTATCAAGCAAAGTACAGAGTGTTTGACCTGCCTAGTGCCGATGGTAATATTACCTTTGCTTTGCAATACTTACTCCCTGTTTGTATAATTTCAATTAAGCGCTTATATTTTAAGTTCTTATCATCATATAAGTGCAATTGGTATCTTTATGTAGGATTTAATCAAAAGTGAGATGCGAAGACTCTTGCTTTGAGTATATTTATACCTTCGTATTTACATGTGGAGTAGACAAACAACAATTCTTGTGATATGTTCAAGAGTTATTTGATCTACAACCATTGATCTTCTGATTCAATGCTTCAATGCTTTGTTCTTGTATTGTATTGTATTGTAGTTTAAGTAGTGTTTCAATTTTCCTTGCCTAGGAGCTGTTTTTGTATTTGCATTTGGTTAAGGAAAAACATTGATACTTGCATTCTTATGGCGACAGCAAAGTTATTATCTCCAAAACATTTTGAAATGGAAGGGTTTGATTTGGATAATCTGATAATATCATTATTTATATTTTATTCCTGTCCAATTTAGCTTCTATTCAATTTTACAGATAAATAAATAAATAAGAAAAGGGTGTATATGTGTTCGATAAAACATATTTTTAACTGAATTTCTTAATTTCTTAATGCACCCTATATATTATTAGGGCACAATGTGAAAATATAAAAATGTCTCTAGTTTTTGGAGATGTATCTTCAGACAGATCTCATACACATACAACTTATTTATTTTTGAATCACACTCCAATTTTATGACTTAATTTATTTTGAAAATGTATTTTTAAAATGTTTTAGGAAATACATTTCAAAAACACTTATATCCTATGGTTACTCACAAAAACCATCCTATAGGATCTAAGTTTTTTTTTTAGATTTGAAAATGTATTTTTGGAGACATTTTAGAAATACATTTTTGGAATAATATACGTTAAATTTAAGAGGTATTTTTAATTTTTGGTAGGATGTTTTTTCACCCATAACGTGAGATAAGAAAGTTCGGAGATGCATATATAAAATTTAAGAGGTATTTTCAATTTTTGGTAGGATGTTTTTTCACCCATAATGTGAGATAAGAAATTTCCTATTTTTATATGGTAAGGCCCAACATTAGGACAAAGGCATCATGATTGATGATAAAGAAAATTGGATGTAGGAGAAGAATATGCAACAATCAAGTCCAAGCAATGCACGTGATTGGAAAGTCCTTATCATCATCTTTTCAAGTGTAAAAGCAGTTTTTGAAATTCATCCTCCTCGTTCAAACTACCTTTGGAGAAGAAGCTTTCCTCCATCTTGCCTTGAAATAAGAACCAATGTCTAAGGTGGTTTTTCTTATAGACTTTAATCTTAGTTAGACTAAGCTTAAAGAATTAGAGAAGAAGTTTTCCTCCATCTTGCTTTGAAATAAGAACCAAGGTTTAAGGTGGTTTTTCTTATAGACTTTAATCTTAGTCTATGAAATAAGAACCAAGGTTTAAGGTGGTTTTTCTTATAGACTTTAATCTTAGTTAGACTAAGCTTAAAGAATTAGAGAAGAAGTTTTCCTCCATCTTGCTTTGAAATAAGAACCAAGGTTTAAGGTGGTTTTTCTTATAGACATTAATCTTAGTCTATGAAATAAGAACTAAGGTTTAAGGTGGTTTTTCTTATAGACTTTAATCTTAGTTAGACTAAGCTTAAAGAATTAGAGAAGAAGTTTTCCTCCATCTTGCTTTGAAATAAGAACCAAGGTTTAAGGTGGTTTTTCTTATAGACTTTAATCTTAGTCTATGAAATAAGAACCAAGGTTTAAGGTGGTTTTTCTTATAGACTTTAATCTTAGTTAGACTAAGCTTAAAGTGTTAGAAATTACATGGTAGTAATTAGAGTAATTATTATATAGTGTAAATGTATATAAAGACTATTTAAGTGGTGTGAGACCCAATAATTGGATAGTTAAATAATGAGTGGTCATAGTTAAAGAAACCATAAAATTTTCAAAGTAAAGTCCAACATGCGAAATTGAAAAGGAAGAGATGTGTAAGGTCCTCAAGGTCTTCATAACATGTAAAATGCATTATTTAGTTAGATCTGTTTACAATTGTTTTAGAACAAATTCATGCATTTTTGTGATTTTATGCCAATATTAAATGTGTATTTTAGATACTAGTCATGTAGAAGTTTATGCACCTAAAAACAACGAAAAAAGGAAAAAGATAACAAAGAAATATGTATTTCATATTGTTATGACGGACTCTGCTCAGCTATGATGTCCGTCATGGGGTGACCAGTAAGACTGTTAACCGAAGTAAATGAGTTTAGTGTAAAAAGCATGACATGCTGATCGTCACCTGAGTGACACCAGTCATGTTCATGATGGGCAGAACGTCACCCGACGTAATGCCCGTCATGACTTTAATTTCCAATGTTTCCACCCATGTTTTAGCAAGCAATTTTTTCCCATTCCTTCACTTTATTCACCTGTTTGACACGAACTTAAAAGTTTGAGAGCTAACCTTAGGCTATAATTAGGATCTTAGTTCACTATTTTTGACATCCAAGCTTACATTCAACCATAAATTTACTCTTGTAAAACATATACACTTCACATTAAAATGTTTATGCAATTTATTTTCTATAAAAGACGTTTTTGCTGCTGAATTTTATTACTTGCACTGTAACTTCAAGTTTGTTGCATTATAGGATAAAAGTCTCCCTTCAGAGTAATTTATTTATGCAAGTTTCAATATTTATTCACTTTTCAGGTTCTTTTACTTTTACTGTTTCTTCATGTCTTATTTAATTGCATGTTGTTTTGTTATTTACTTTACGTTGTTTGAGTAGATTTATATAGGTAAACACCCTACACTATTTTCGGAATTGTCGATTGACCCCACAAATTAACACAAGTCTTTTTAGCATCCTTTGTCCTCACTCACACGTTTTCTGAGAAATTTTTCGGAAGGTCACTCATCCAAATACTACTCCAAGTCAAACACACTTAACTATGAAGTTCTTATTTGTTAGACTATCGAAAAAAAGATGCATCTTGTTGGTATAGCTAGTATCAATCAATCCTTATAAGTCTTCCTTTAACCATGCAGTCCCAAACATGCACAACCTCAGGATCCCTCTCATTCCAATGTGAACTCGATTTTCACCTAGAAGTTGCCAAGAGCCGCTCATTCTCATACCTTGTGCACTAACGACCACCCCTTGCCCTCGTTGTTGTCAGACGTTACACGAAACATGAGGAGCGTTATCGACAAAATTCATACAAAATGCTTAATTAGATTAAATATAATGAGAATAATTTTTTTTTTGCAATTTTTGTGTAAACGATAGAAAATATTTGTTACAAAAGTAGAAATAAAGAGATACTATTTATGCACCTATGAAGGCGATATCAAACTTAGAAATTCAAACGATCATTTCTGACAACGTGTGAAAGCAGGGTCAGAATTGATCGAGAAAATACTTAAAACTTCTGTTTTGAAATATTAAGAGCATCTCCAACCGTGAACTCATTTTTGGGTTCTTTGTGGGACCTATTAAGTCACGTCAGCTTGAAGCAACTCAACTAATTTTTCACTCCAATTGTGCAATTCTGAAGAACTCATATTGGGTCCCACAAGTTTACTTTATATGTTAATATTTTATTCATATTAAATTTTATATCACTTAAAATAATAATTTTAATTTTTTTACAGAAAATTATTTCAATCTACTATATAGTCCAACCGGTATATAGTGTTGTTTTAAGGAAAAATATTTCATTCTACTATATAAACTTAAAAAAAATTAGATTAAATTTTAAAAAATATTTCAATCTCTCCTTAGTTAATTTTAGTGTTTTAAATTAAATTTGATATAAAATAAAAATAAAATTAAAATTAAAAATTAAAATAAATAAAAATAAAATAAATAAAATTCAAATTAAACTTATAATTTAAACTTATAATTAAAATATAGTTTTCATATTATAAAATCAATATTTTAATATTGTAATTATAATTTTTATATGATAATTAAAATGATAAATAAAATTTTATATTAAATTATAATTTTTATATTATAAAATTAATATTTTAATATAAGAACAGTTGAAGAACCGTTGTTTAATTAAGCACCGTTCAACAATATGACAATCTTGAAAACAACAAATATGAGTGCCATGTTGACAAACCCACTCTAAGAACTCCCATTGGAGTTGGTCTAATATTGAAAAGTAAAAACTTACTACGAAAGTAGAAAATAGAGATACCAATTACATATCGAAAAAATGGAACCAATATCTGACACCATTATTCAAACAATTAATGTCAAGGTAGTGAAAACATCTTGAATTAGTTGAGGATTTATTTTCAACTTTAAAAGAATGTTAGATATATTAATTTCACTGCGAAAGACAATTTTAACATACTTTTAGGAATCCGATGACAGACACGCAAAAGCGCGCGTCGCTATTAGTTAAATATTTTCTAGAGATAATTTTGTATCCTAATTGTAATAAACAATTGCATTTTGTATGAATATAATTGGTAGGCGCAAATGTCATTTATGTCCCTTACTTGTTATTTGATTGATTTAAACTGATTTAGTGCACTATTTACCTTTTCGCTAAAACAAATCATACACATAGCCTTAGATAAAAACAACAATAATAAATAACAACACTTTTATTGGTATTTGTGGAATTCTACAATATTTTATACTAAACAGATAAAGTTGTGCACTTACGGTCCTATCTAGTGCCATATACCTCAGTTGTGGGAAGTTTAATGTATACAATGATTTGCACACGATCAGACATAACACACACATACATTTGGTGTTGTCAGAGGATTCTTAGTTAAACCAAACAAAAAGCATTGGAATGTTGTGAGTTGGATCTTATGATATCTTATAGAAACTTCTAAAATGAGTTTATGCTTTGAAAATAAGTCTTTGAATGATTAACTACACATATGTAGATATGATGAGAGATATTGATTCTGGAAAATCTAATTATCGTTTCCTAATTACATTTCCAGCGGGTGCGGTGTTGTGACAGTCATAATTACAAAAGTGTGTTGCTTCATTTATCACAAAAAGTTAAGGTTCATTGCAATAACAATAACTTGCAAAGAAAAACTAAGGATGAAGGACTTCTTGCATGAGTCATGCTATGAATGAACGACAAAAGTTTATTATACATTGTAATAGTTTTAGTGTTATCCACTTGAACAAGAATTCAAATTTTTCCTCAAAGATCAAAACACATCGATGTTTGATATCACTAAATAAGTGATATATTAGAATTCAATCAATTATAACTTAAAAATACATACTTGTGACATGAGGTCAATAATCAAGTCCTTACTTAAGGACAATATGAATTTTGCAACCAAAAAAAATGTTGAATTAATGAAAATTTCCTCTTAAATAAGAAGGGGGTTGATGAGAAAAAAAAGATAAATAAAAACAAATAAAGTTACATTAGAGATTTGAGAAAATAAATAAAAGAAGAATGGAAAAAAAAAATCTTCTTTAAATATGGTCACCAAGTAGCTTATAGTAGTGGCTATAAAAATCTTACAATTCTTTCATTTATCATTCTCTGAAAAAATAATCAATATTTAAAGAGTTTTGAGAGATCCTAATTATACATTGGATGAAAATATTTGAAAGATAAATTCAATAAGAGTTTAGCCACTCAGCTAAACTCATTATATAAGTGAGAACCGTAGTTTTATTTATTTGTTTTTTTATTTTATATTTTCATTAACTTAAAAAAATTATTATTTTATTATTATTATTATTATTATTATTATTATTATTATTATTATTATTATTATTATTATTTATAGTGTAGAAAAAATATGATGTTGAGATAATTAATTATTCTTTAATCTTGTATTACGTAAATTTAAATAGAAATTTATATGTAATATACTTTTTTTTCCCTCCAAATCTATTAATTACTTGAAAACTTTAAATATTATAGTATCAATTGTATCAACAATTATAACTTAAAAATTCAAAATATTATGATTTATGTAAATAAAACAAACTAAATTTTCAAAAAGGCTATTATTATACCATAAAATTTAAAAAAGATAATTGTACTTGTACCACCAATAATTACAACTTAAAAATATCATAATTCCACCAAATGTGAAAGACAAATTTAAAATTCTAAAAGAGACAAACACAACATTAAATTAAAATAAAGTACACAAATTACAAAACTAAAATAAGGATGGGCCAACTAAATGCCGATTAATCCCCCAACCATACAAATAATAAGATAGCTATGTCATTCATACTTTTTGATATTGGCCTAATAATTTCCTAACATACTCTAATATATGTCAATTAAGTCTCTCACAAATATATACATATTTTTAACTAAACATTAAAAATATTGAATGTAGTTGCCTTCACGAAAAGAAAGGAAGACGTGATAAAAGAAAATTATAATTTAGACATAAAAAAGAGGAAACATAAAAAAAGAAAATTATAATTTAGACATAAAAAAGAGGAAACATACCAAAAAAAAAGTGTTTGTGCTTACTTTGTTAAAATGATTATAGTAGAATGGTTATATACACGCTGCACTACAATACTTAGTGGATACAACTGTTTTATATATATATATATATATATATATATATATATATATATATATATATATATATATATATATATATATATATATATATATATATATATATATATATATATATATATATATATATATATATATATATATATATATATATATATTACATTCTCTAATGGTTAAGCACACTACTACTTATATACACAAGCAAAATTGTCACATAGACTAAATACTAAAATACTGAATTACCCTTAAACATCCCTTAATTCAAGATTTAACTAATTAAAACTAACCAACATCAATTTTATCCCTCAAGTGGAAAAATTGATCAATCTTGATCGCCTTCATGAGAACATCTGTCAGTTGCTTCTGGATGCTACATTGCACAATTTCTAGCATTCTATTATGGACTTGACTTCTCAAAAATGATACTTAGTCTCAATATGTATGCTTCTCTCATGCAACACTGGATTATTGACAAGATTTATCGCAGACTTGTTATCAATCATCAGCTTCAAAGTCCCTTTGAAAACCCATAGGACGCTGATGGCTTTCTTGTCCTTTTGAACCTCAGTCAACTTCCAAGTCTTGTTTCTTTCTATAACCTCAAGTTCTTCTTTCATGACCTTCAACCACACTTTCTTCTTGAGTGCTTCTGCTATACTCATTGGTTCAAATCATACTAACACGGAACACTAACGACTTCTCTCTTAGAGTTTAGTTTAATACCTTGTGTTCTGGACTGGGCCTGGACCTGCCCATCCGTCAGGCAAGCCCAATCCAACACTATGTAAGGAAGGCCCAACAAGCCCCAATTCTCCCATGTCGGGCACGAAGCCACATACGTTGGGCATACAATTCCCTTGTCGGGCAGACCCACACGTCTTCCACGTGAGGGCACGTCATCAAGCAACTACCCACCTCCTAAAGAGCTGGTCAGCCCACCTTCCAGAGATCACAGGACAGTTGATCTAGGGCAAAGACCACGTGCTAGTCTTCACTACACCATGTAAGCTCTAGCAGTTGCTTGGGCTGGGCCTGGAAATTTGACCCAATCCAAGTAATCGTTGGCCCTACGCTGGGGTCTCTTTATAAATACCTTATTTCACTAGAGGGTCAAGTATTCCATTGTGCACATATTTCTGTATTTGCTCTCCCACTCTGATCCTTTACTCACTTAAGCATCGGAGTGCCTTGCAGGTACACCCCTTCCTTCTCCCTACCTCCGGTGATATTTACTAGACGACGATGCGTGGTAGACCAACGATCTTTTCTGATCAGGTACGATCAGTGGCGCCGTCTGTGAGAACACTAAAGCTTCCCCGTTCTTCCGAGCAGTAGAACCAAAGCTTTCATCAACTTCATCAACTTTCGAGATCATGACCAGCCTATGCCACGACGATGTTGTCCATAATTCCGCCTTTGACCCACTCACCATCGAAGAAGACCATGACGGGCCTGTCGACAACCATGATGGTGACATTAGGGTTGGGAAAATTGCCTCTCCTTTGTCCGACGATGCGACACACATCGCCGCCCCTCGAGCAAGGAGCCCGACTGTTTTCCAGCCCGTCCCCATGCCAGCAAGAGCGGATCCGACGATGACGGCCCTCTTCACATCCATCAACCAGACTAATTTGATGTTGTTCTAGCAGAACGAGCGTATCGGAATGCTAGAACAGGATAACTCATCTCGCTCTCCCCCGCGGAGAACCCAACGCGAGGATTCTCGGAGCCCCTCTCCCCGTCAACGGGGACACCGACCACAATTGGAGAGGCTCCAAACCGTGGCCTCCAAGAAGCGCGAAACGTCACCTCCCCAGAAGGAAAGGCGCTCCCCAACCCCAAAGAGGAACAGACCCGAGGGTCCAAGTAAGAGGACGAAGGGTCGTAGTCAAGTACCTCGACACAATCCTTCCCTTTCACATTCCCCTATCCCGCAGTGACGAAGACAATCACCAGACTCCCTTGTCGCGATAAATTATGGAGACGTCATCCCCCACGGGATGAAGAAGCCGCCCACGCTCTCCGCCTACGACGGCACGATGGACCCAGACGACCATCTGGAAAACATCGAGGTCATGCTCGATTATCGAAACGTCCGAGGAGCCATCAAATGCAGGCTCTTCCCGACGAATCTAAGGAAGGGAGCCATGGCATGGTACAAGAGCCTAGAGCCCTAGCATCACATCGTGGAGGGTGCTGAAGGATCTGTTCTCGCAACATTTCACGGCGTCCCGGCGCCATCCGAAGACGGAGGCTGCCTTGGGCGCAATCACCCAAGCTCGAGACGAATCACTTAGGAACTACATCGAGAGATTCACGATGGAGGCAGTCTAGGTGACTACTTCAGACGACATGAAGCGATATCTCATGGAGCAAGGGTTGCGTCGCAGATCTAAATTTTATTGGTCATGGCAATCCACCGACCAACCTCCCTCCAGGCCTTCCTCGAGAAATCTCGAGCATACATCTGGTACGAGGAGACCGAAGCTGCCAATTCAGCCCGAGACTCTCGTAACTGTGAAGCTGCCCATGGAGCTCGGGAAGAAGCGCCAGCCCCCTGGCGTGGGGGAGATCGACGACGAGATGATCGTCCCCGGGAGCCCTGATAATAGAGGGGTCCCGCAGGCCGGTTCACTGAGTACACGACCCTCATCGCTTCCCGCAGGCGCATCCTGGCTGAGTGCGTCAATTCAGATTTTGTAAGAGGAGGTGTCAGTTTCCCCAAATCGGCACCTTCCAAAGCCAACGTGGACAAGTCCAAGTACTTCCGCTTCCACCGCACCAAGGATTGCATCCATCTTAAGGATGCAATTGAGATACTCATCAAGGATGGGCACTTAAAGAGGTACACCAGAGGATGAGATGCCCCTCGACAAAAGGCCCACGAGGCCATAAGGGTCGAGGACATTCCTCTGCCCGCCAGCAACACAGGGCTGCAGGTAGCCCTTAACATAAGTCAGCCTGAAGACTATTTCTCCCCAAGAGAACACGACTTCAATACCAGGCACCCACAACCTGAGGAACCAATACGCCCCATCAGCCCGTGGGAATACTTCCACACTGCGAAGGTCATCTCCGGCGGGGCCCCAAACAGGCTCTCCATCGGGTCTGTAAAGAGGAAGTTCAACGAGCTGATGAGCAACAGCTCCAGCCAGATGAGCACCCTCGACAAGTTCAACTGTCGGTCTAACCCGATCATGTATTATCTCGAGGAGCTACCTGGGGGATCCCCCAATGCCGTTATTCCCCTGTTGATCCGGACGCAGATGGCCAACTTCGACGTCTGTCATATCCTGGTCAACAGAGGAAGCTCGGTGGATATCATGTATACCCACATGTTCTCGATGTTGCAGCTCGACGAGACCAATCTAACTCCTTACCTCGGCTACAACCTCAAAGGGTTCAACGGGACGACGACGAGACCATGGGGATATGTGGAACTCAAGGTCACCTCCGGGACAAACGAGACAACCAGGGAGATCAATATCCGCTTCTTGGTCGTCGAATGCTCGTCACTGTACAACTGCATCTTAGGCAGGACGACCCTGACTGACCTCACTGCAGTGCCATCAATGGTCCACCTTAAGATGAAGTATTACACCAGGCGGGGAGGTGTTGTCACCCTCAACAGCGACATAGAGGCATCCCGACGATGTTTTAAGGCATCAATGAAGGGCCTCAGCACAATCGGCCCCTCTCCCAAGGTGATCAAGAAGTCTTTGCCCGTCCAATAGCACAGGACAAAGGACCATGTCGATACCGTAGACCTCGACTGCCGCTTCCCCGAAGAACAGGACCATGAAGTCGAAGCCGAGCACGCTCCTCCAACAGTCAGCGGGCAACCCTTCCACCCAACGTGCCCCACTCTAGACGGGGACTTCGAGCCCGTAGCCCTCGGCGAGGATACGACCAGGAACGTGAAGATTGGAGCGGGGTTGCCTAACCTGGCGAAGAAGCGGCTAAAGGTCTGTCTCTGTGAGAAAACGCCGACCTCTTCGCTTGGAGTGCCGCTGAGATGCCCGGTCTTGACTCAAAGCTCGCCTACCATCAGCTTTCCATCGACTCAGCCGCAAAAGTCGTAGTACAACGTAGGTGTAGGCAGTTCCCCGAAAAGTAGACGGCTGCTGAAAAAGCTGTAAAAGACCTCCTAGAGGCGAATTTTATTTCGGAAGCCCGGTATTCAACCTAGTTGTCCAACGTTATATTAGTCAAAAAGAATAACGGAAAATGGAGGATGTGTGTTGACTATACGGATCTCAATCAGGCATATCCCAAGGATGCTTGTCCCCTCCTTAATATCGAGAAGCTCGTCGACAACTCGGCGGACTTTAAGTTATTATCCTTTATGGACGCCTACTCGGGATACAACCAGATCCCCATGGCTGAGGCCAACAAATAGAGCACAGTCTTCATGACCAAGTCAGCCAACTATTACTACAATGTAATGCCCTTCGGTCTAAAGAATGTTGGCGCCACCTATCAACAAATGATGAATAAGGTCTTTTGGGGAGAGATTGGCGACATGCTCGAAGTTTACATGGACGACATGATCGTCAAATCACGCACCAAGGTCGGCCACACGACCCACCTCAAGAAGGTCTTCGAAACAGCGAGGAGATGCAGGTTGCGATTTAACCCAGAAAAGTGAACCTACGGTGTACGGGCGGTAAGTTCCTCAGGTTCTACCTGACCGAACGAGGGATCAAAAAAAACTTGGACAAATGTCGAGCTTTCTTCAAGTTTGCAACGCCGAGCACGAAGAAATCGATCCAGTTGCTGAATGGGATGCTCGCCTCGTTATCCCGGTTCATTGCCAAATCCGCGCAACATGCCCTCCCATTTTTTAGACTATTAAGAAAGGAGGCCACGTTTGAATGGGCGGAGGAGTGCGAACAGGCCCTCCTCCATCTCAAGCGTGTCCTCTCAAAACCACCAGTCCTGACGAGATAGAACATTGGGGAAACCCTCTACCTGTACCTGGCCGTTTCCACTGAGGCCGTCAGCACCGTACTGATCCAAGAACCTCCGGACGGACAGAAGTCGGTCTACATCACGAGCAAGGCCCTCCACTGCCCCGAGGTGAGGTACTAACTGTCATACCCTAAATTTGTCCTTCCCTTTTATAAATATTTTCACATTTTTTTATTTTGCATTTTTCACTTAATTTCATGTCGTTTAGACACATGTCCACCTTCGATTCGGCGTTTTTTAAATCTCGACTATTTTGCCCAATAGAAATGTGACACGTGGCCAAAGGATATTTTTGTAAATATTAATTATTTTTTAAATTCTCTTTTTTTTCTTTTCAAATATCAATATCTTTGTACATATATAGTTTATTATGGTTTCTAGAATTTAGAATAGAATAATAGAGCTTTTTTTTTATTATTAGATTTTTATTTAATAGAATTTAATAAGTTGTTTTTTAATAGATTTTTAGAGATAGTTTAAGGATAGAATTATTATTAGATTTTAGAAATTAAGAATAGTTATTATTTTTAATAGACCTTTTAAATTAGATTATTTAGTTAGATAAAAATCAATTAGGATATAAATTAGTTTTTTTTAAATAGATTATTAAATAGTTTTTTTTTCTTCAGAATTTTAATAGTTTAGTATAGATTTTAATTAGAAATTAGGTGATTTATTTTTATTAGAATTATTTTAGATTTTTTAGACTTAATTTTTAATTAGGACTTAAATTAATAGAATAATATTTGTTTTTAGAAAATAGTTTTTTAATAGAACTTTGTTTTTTATTTTTTAGAAATGGTTTAAAATAGAATCTTAGAATTTAAATAATTTTTTTTTAATTAGAGTTATAATAGTTTAGAAGTTTATTACAGTTTTTTTAGCTTTAATTAATCAACATTTTCATTTTTGGTTTAGTCATCAGAATCATTAATCATCAATTAAAGTCAAAGCATGTCATTAGTTGTTGTGCTACGTGTCAGAACAGTGGGTATAAAACCCACTGTTCATCATCCCCAACCTCTCACACGATGGAACCCTAATCCCAAGGGAACTAACCGCCACCCTCTACCTCTTTACCATCAAACAACAAAACCTCCTTCCATTCCAAACCCAGCAAAATCCCAAAAAACCCTAGGTCTGCAGCCGCCCAACTCACCACATTCATCATCAGTCCAATAATCCAACATCCATTATCATCAATCACCTACAAAAACTCCCCACTTCCATCAACGAACAAACCTCAAACCCAGCTTCTCAACCTTCAACAGAACAAAACCAATTTCCTCCTTTCCGTCGTAACTCCGAAATCACCATTAATCCATAAGTCGTGAACCGCAACTCAACAACATCGCAAACCACTCAGCCGCGAATCATTACCGCACTAAACGCAAACCCTTCCTCTTCAACAATCTTTCCAAAACGTCTTCTTCCTCCCTTCGCTGCCATCTTTCAAAATTTCCAACCCATTTTCTTCTGAAAACAACCATTGAACACCATCTGAAATCTTGTACAACACAACGCCAAACCCAGACAACCCACCATGTTTTTTCCGCGAAATAACCCATGAACAATCTTCGAAACCCATTTTCCCTCGATCATCAGCTTGAACGACGCAACCCTCCGCCGTAAATCTTCCAAAACCCTAACTCAGAAATACAAATCACTCAAAATCTTCAACTACTACAAAACCCATCACCATCTTCATCAAAGACTACCACAGAAACCCATATTTAACCACCAACACCACCTTTCTTTGAAACCCATTTTAAACCCATCCGTGAATCCACTGCAAAACCACACAAACCACTCTCCAAACTCAGAAAAATAGCAATAATAGAAAGAAAAGAGGGAGCTTGAGCGCGAGAGAGATAGGAACGGACGGAGGTCACGGGTTGGAGAGTCCCGTTGTTCACGATGTCGTATCGTTCTTCACCGTTGAAAGTTGGTTCGGTCGCGGAGAAGATGAGCGACTTTGGAAAGATGAAGAAAATACAAGAACATGTACCAGAGTGCAAACGTGTTTAACTTGGGGGCGTTTTGGGCGAGAAGTCGAAAATGGCAAGGTAAATCATGAGGAAGTTGAATAATAATCGAACTTCAGCCCCTCATTGACTTATTCTCCGAATGATTACTGTTGAGGCATACCCCGTTTCTTCCTCATCAAATTTTTGTGCTCATCTCTGAATGATGGATGACGCTGTTTCTGTGCTGGGGAGATTACCCACCGTCTGTTCTATTTTAGGGGTTTAGAAACTGCCTTGTTTATGGAGCTTTGGGCCTTATGGCCAATGGTGCATCATATCAACAATCTTTTCATTTTCTATACTCACTTGTGGCTCTCTCTAGTTACACCTTTTCTTTTAATGCATTTTCTTTTAATAAATTAGTTTGTGGTATATTTATATAAAGTCTATTTTAATTTTTTTTTATAATTATTTTGGTAAATTATTTTGTTTATTTTATATATAGTTTATATTATTTTTTTCTAACAGTTTGGTTGTATATAATATATTTAGTTTCATACTTAGATTTTGAAAAGGTTTATCAATATATTATTTTCTAATTTCTAGTTTATAAATATTTTCTTAGAAGTTTATATTATTTATCTTTTAAGTTTTAGAATATTTCTTTTAGAAGTTTATAAATATTTTTGTAGAATTTCAATTCATACTTTTTTTAGAGTTTATATTTTATTTCCCATTTTTTATTGGGCCTTTTATTCCATTTCATCTATTTTGGTCGATGACGAGACCTTCGTAAACCGCTATTAGTCATATTATTGATAAATAATGTTGGATCTGAGACCACCTTTTTTCTTCCCTCATTTCTACTCCATTTTCGATTTTATCATTTTTCCGTGATCTATGAAGTCTTTTATTCGTAAGTGTCGCGTATCAAAGTCGATAACCTTCCCGATTTCAAATCTATGGAAAATGACCATTTGGGTAATTTTCTTTACTTTGGGATCGCGATAGGCTACCTTCGATTAATCGACATTATGTTTGCGATTAAGACGAGATCCCACCTTTTTTGGTTCGTGCGACACGATTAAATCGGAGAATGGTCCTCAATATCATTTCTCTATCTCGTCTTTTGCACGAATATCAATTATGCGACATCCTATAGTTCGACTTCCATTATAAGTCGAGCTACAACGGTTTAGCATTACATTCGTCCTGATTCAATTCATTAACAAGCTAACCACTAACTTTATTTTCTGTCAAATATTAACTGTTTTAAATTCAGTCATCATATTCTTATACATATTATTATATATCCTGTATGTTTATTATATCTTGTAAATATTTAAATTGACTTGTACATTCTTTCAAAACACTTAATCGAAACCATAAAATCCTAATTGGTGGACTGTTGGTTATATATCCTGTATATTATCGGTATCCTGTATATATTCGTATTCATCTCCTATCTCTTTCACGTACTTTTAAAACTTCTTTTCGAAACTTTTTTCCTAAAACCTCTGTCTCGTACCGAGTGCATTTTCAATTTCTTTTCACAATAAAACTTGAATGGTCGTGGAGTGGTTAGGCATAGGCCTTCTCCTATCCCGAGTGCTTGACATTACCGTTAGGGTTCACTGTCGCAAAGCATTTACCATTCAAGATCAAAAACATATTTTAATAAGAGAATGAATTTCTCTTCGTATTAAATTAAAGAGAGAGGATTGAGTGTAGACTTCTTCCTCTCCGAGTGTCAGGATACTCACTGTAGAGTGTGTAGTCTCGATACTCGTCTTTCAATACGAAGACGCTTGTATTCATTTCATCTTTTTTCTCCTAAAACCTCGGTCTCGTACCGAGTTCATTTTCAAACTCTTTTCACAACAAAACTTGAATGGTCGTGGAGTGGTTAGGCATAGGCCTTCTTCTATCCCGAGTGCTTGACATTACCGTTAGGGTTCACTGTCACAAAGCACTTACCATTCAAGATCAAAATTATCTTTAATATAAGGATGAAGTTCTATTTGTGTTGAATTAAAGAGAGATGATTGAGTGTATACTTCTTCCTCTCCAAGTATCGGGATACTCACTGTAGAGTGTGTGGTCTCGATACTCGTCTTTCAATACGAAGACGTGACTCTAGTCACCACCTTCTTTTTCCAAAACTTCCCTTTCAAAACTTTTTTCTCCTAAAAACCTCGACCCTGTACCGAGGGCATTTTCAAATTCTTTCCCAATAAAACTCGAATGGTCGTGGAGTGGTTAGGCGTAGGCCTTCTCCTATCCCGAGTGCTTGACATTACTGTTAGAGTTCACTGTCGCTAAGCACTTACCATTTGAGATCAAAAACATTTTTAATAAGAGAATAAAGTTCTCTTTGTATTGAACTAAAGAGAGAGGATTGAGTGTAGACTTCTTCCTCTCCGAGTGTCAGGATACTTACTGTAGAGCGTGTTGTCTCGATACTCATCTTTCAAAACGAAGACGCGACTGTATTCGCCACACCTTTTCATAACAAAAAACTTTGAGATAAAGAATTGGGTACTACCTGCAAGGGGTTACCATCCAAGGATATATTTCACCCTTAAAAAATAGCTCACAAATCAAATGAGACACCTTGTCTCGCATGGCGAAAACTAACCTTTTCAAAAATGATATATTACGTTCGTTCTACCGCAGACAGGTAACACCTAAGTCTCCAACAAGCGAGCAACAATATACCTAAACTGCTAGAATGCGCATGATAGCATCATCCACAAAAACACCGGTTACCCGTATCACGAACTACGTTGCTCTGATTTCTCATGCATGTTGAGAATACGTAGGCACAAGACGGTGATGTCTTGGCGAGCACTCTTATTTCTTTTCCACCCTTTCCCAAAAGGACATGCTACATTCGTTCTACCACAAATAGGTAACGCCTAAGACTCCACAAGCGAGCAACAATACACCTAAACTGCTAGAATGCATATGCTAGCATCGTCTACCCGAACTTCCCCATAAACCGTAGGCCGAACTACGACTGCTCTGATTCTTTAATTCTTTTAAAGTGAAGATACGTAGGCATAATGGCCACAATCCTTGCCGAGCACATCCCTCCATATATTTGTAGTTCCTCGAACTACGTTGAATCTGACTTTCTCATATCTGTTGAGAATACGTAGTCCTAGGACCGCAAAGTCCTACCGAGTCTGTTCTTTCTCCTTTCTTTCCCGTTATCCCTCCTTTCTCCGTTTCTAACCTTTTCTCTTTACCCCGTTGAAACACTCTTTATAGCAATATATTTAAGCAAATACCTTCACACATACGACAAACAAATGGTTCCCATCGAGTACGATGGATGCGAGGGGTGCTAATACCTTCCCTTCGCATAACCCGCTTCCGAACCCGTTCTTGGTTGCGAGACCATCTTATCCGTTCCTTCCTTAAGGTTTTCTCGATATTTTCCTTTCCCCTCATAGGATAAATAAAGTTCGGTGGCGACTCTTCTGTCTTTTTCTTTTCGCCTCCCCGTCGTTGCATTTTTCGAGTAGCGACACTAACAGATCGAAAAATTCACCTTGGCCAAAAGACTGCGACACTACTTCCTAGCCCACACCGTTATGGTCAGAATTGAGCAACCTATCAAACAACTGCTCGGTAGGCCAGACGTGTCTGGGTGCATGTTAAAGTGGTCACTAGAACTATCCGAGTTTGACATCCTCTATGAAGGCAGAAAAGCACTCAACGTACAAGTATTGGCTGACTTCGTCGCTGAGATGACACCCACCGTAGAACAACCTCCAAGGCCCACAAGTGGACCATCTTCGTTGATGGCGCTTCGAGCTAGTCGGAGAGCAGCGTGGGTATCATCCTGGAGAACAAGGAAGGCACAGTCATGGAAGTTTCCCTTGCCTTAGCCTTCCCGACGACAAACAATCAGGCCGAATACAAGGCGTTCTTGGCCGGACTCCACCTGGAAGAAGACCTCGGAGCCAAGGAGATAAAAATCTTCACGGACTCCCAGTTGGTCGCCTCCCAGGTCTGGGGTGAGTATTAAGCCAAGAACGACAATCTTGCCGAATATTTTTTCCTTTTTGAGGGAGCGGATGAAGAGTTTCGACTCTGCCGAAGTGCAACACATCCCCCGCGAGCACAATACCCGAGCAGACGTCCTCTCAAAACTGGCAAGCACAAAGAAGAAAGGCGGAAACAAATTCGTCGACCGGGAGGTCCTCGCTCGACCAAGCACGGAGAAGGCGAAGGCGATGCTCGAGGTCAACACCATTAGGGATAACGACTGCTGGATGACCTCGATACATACCTTCCTTAGCACGGGACACCTCCCTGGAGACGTGAAGAAGGCCAGCACGGTCAAACGTCGAGCTTGCTCCTATGTACTACTCAAGGGAAAATTGTACCGAAGAGGCTTATCGATCCCCCTCCTCAAATGTGTTGATAAAGCCTAAGCCCCGAGCATCTTGCAAGAGATCCACAAGGGAATTAAAGCTTAACACTGGGGGAAGGTCTCTATCCCGGAAGGCCCTGTGAGCTGGGTATTATTGGCCGACGACGCAACAGGACGCTAAGGAACACGCTGAGAAGTGCGACAGGTGCCAACGGCACGGGGACATGCACCTCGCCCCTCCGAGCGAGCTCAGGACCCTCTCCTTCCTATGGTCGATTGCCTGGTGGGGGATGGATATCCTTAGTCCATTCACCATGGGCTCCTATCAGAACAAGTGTCTGATAGTCGGTGGCGACTATTTTACCAAATGGATCGAAGCTGAGGCCCTCGCCAAGATAACAATGCACAACATACTCCGCTTCTATAAGAGGAACATCCTCGCGCGATTCGCATCCCCTTGGCCATCATGACCGACAATAGGATGTAATTCACCGATAAAAATTTCCAAGACTTTATGATCAAGCTCAGAACAAAACAACACTTTATATTAGTTGAGCACCCGCAAACGAACGGTCAGGCGGAGGCCGCAAATAGGGTTATCCTGCGGGGTCTAAAACGACAGCTCGGGGACGCCAAGAAGAGATGGGTCGAAGAGCTCTACAGTGTACTCTAGGCTTACATAACGACACCCCACTCGACCCCCGGAGAGACCCCTTTCCGAATCACCTACGGGACCGAAGCAGTGATCCCGGTAGAAATAAGGGAACCATCCATAAGAAGTGAATTTCCCCTCGAGGAAGAGGACAACGACAAGGCCCTCAGAGATGAGCTTGACCTAGTCGAAGAGATTCGTTCAAGGGAAACTCTCCGTGAAGCCATTCTAAAGCAGAAAATTTCCCTTTGCTATGACAGCAAATTCATAAGACGTGAGTTCTAGGTCGGCGACCTGGTCTTGTGAAGAAACTAGAAAGACTCGCACGAGGCCAAGCTCGCCGCGAATTGGGAGGGCCCCTATCGTGTCTGGGACAAGACGAAACACTTGTCCTACTATCTCGAAAACCTACACGGGGATGAAATTGCTCGACCATGGAATGCTGAGAAGCTCAAAAAGTACTACAGTTAAACACTATCCACGACGACCAACCTCGCGACCACGAGAGCGCGACCTGGTACAAACCCGTCTCCCAAAACTCAACGAGATAATAAGCGCTTGCCCTTTTGTGCGTGCAGGCAGAGCGCTCTGTTCGATGGGGACCCCTCAACCGAGAGCCACCGCCGCCGTACCAAGATGGAAGAACACTCAGCTCGCGATGAGACATTCACGCTGCGGAGAGAGGGTCGCGACCGCAGCCTTTCTTCGTAACCGACCAGGTAACAACCCTAGTCACTCGGCCAGTTCCCTACATTGTCAGACACTAAAATTATCGTCGGGTTACTACTCCCACCAACATACAAACATGCAAGCATACAAGAACCCATACATAAACAGGCACACACTTGGGAAAAGAAGATAAAACATCATCACATACAATTAACATTATCATACAATCAAGGGCACTATCCCAGTTGTCCGGGAATTACAATAAAAGGGCATGCAGGCCCGCCAAAACATCTTAACAAAAATAGGCACACAGGCCATGCAAATCAATACGAGCACACAGACCCGGGAACACAAAAATAAAACCTAGGAGGCCTCTTGTTGCTCTCGCTCTTCCTCTTCAGCGGTCGGGCTATCATCATCCTCTTCGGCGCTTTTCGCGACCACCCGTCCATCAACGACCTGGTAGTAGGGCCATTTCCCCTTGGTGATCAGAGTAACCTTGGGATTCATTATCCTGAGCTGCTCTATAGAGCTAGCATAGCCAACCTTGACGACCCCCAAGTAGTCTTGCTCGAGCTCACAAATCTTTCCCAACAGCTCAGCCCGGGAAAACAGGAGTCTTTCCTCTTCAGTCTCGTCCTCGGCAGGACGAAAGGAAGTCTCCAACTCCTTGACCTGTGCCTGCAACCTCGACCTTTCCTCCTCGTCGGCTTTCAGTCGCTCCTAAGCCTCGCTACTCTTCTTGCGCTGCGCGGTGTTATCCTCCCTGCTCAGGTCCAACGCAACAGCTAGCTTGGTCGTCCTTGACTCAGCAGCTACGAGATCCCCTCGTAGCTTGGTAAGATCGACGGAAGAGAAGCCATCATCTCTTAGAACCAAGGAGATTGAGAAGAATCGCATCATAGCGGTAAAGTCCTCGGTCAACCTTTGCCTTCTCACATCCCAACTAGTCCCGAGGACTGCCTTTGCCTCTAAGGCCAACACAGCAGGTGACCTAGCCCCGTGGAAGAAACCAGGATGCAGATGACAAGAAGGGATAATAAACCCCTCCTTGGAGCCATCATCGATAAGGTCAACGACAGTTTTAAGACCATGGACCCTCGCCCTATTCAGAGTCACTTGTGACATAGGATAATGGATCCCTTATGGCGAAGACGAGGAATCCCTTCCACCCTGGTCGACAGGAGGTTGCTGCAGCATCTGAGCGACCCTCCCTTTTCCGCTCTTTGTCACGCCCCTAGAGGCCGCCAATTTCTTCACACGCTCTTGCATGGTCGACATGCCTTCTTCAAAACAAAAGAACAAGGGGTTAGCAATCACGAAGATGTCAGAGCACAAAATGGGCGGGCAAAAGATGACCCGCTACCTAGAAAACGCAGGGCCTCCTCGTCCGACGAACATTTGAGCAGAGCCTTCGTATTAATGAGCCTCGACTGCTAGAGGATATTCCCTTGACTGTCGAGGATAAAGTTTTCGTCGGGCTTCACGAGCTTGGCCGAGGTAAAACTGGCCACGAAGGCCACCAACCTTTGGTAGCCTATTTGGTCCTCCTCGTCCAAAATCCTTGTCCGCATGATATAATAATTTGTTCCCCTCTTGAAGTATTCCTTTGACCAATCAAAGGGTACCTTTGGCACCGTGACTTCTTCCCTCTGCTCGTTCACTTCCCGGGCTTCACGTCGAAACAACGAGGCGCACACCTCATGAGAAAGAGGTCGAGCCACAAAGAATCGGTCTTTGAAATCTCAGACAGAGTCCATGTACACCCTGAAGAGCCTCCTCGGTTGTTTCAACAACACCCATCCCTGTCGGCCATCAACCGTTTGCCTCTGTAGGTGGAAAAGCCGAAAGAACAGGGTGAGAGTGGCCCCGATCTTCAGATGACGACAGACGAGCTCGTATGCCCAGATGAAAGCTATAACATTGGGGTGCAGCTGAGAAGGTGCCAGCGTCATCCCGTCGAAGACACCTAGTTGGAAATCCGTGAAGGGCAGCCGAAGTCCCGCTTCACGAAAGCAAAACTCGTATGTGGGAAATATCATCTTCCCGTAGCTCGATCATATGCGACGGCGGGCCCGTGGTCGGTATGCTTTCCAGCTCACAAAGGAGCCTTCACATTAGTCCTCAATTATGGAGAAGGCATTGGAGTCGTCCTCGACGAAACGGGAAGGTGTGCTCAGAGGTTCCTCCCCGACCCAGTCCTCGACCGTCCTGTCTTGCCCCTCGACGGGCCACAGGAGACTCTGACTCCATGTCAACTTCCATAACTCCTGGTATCCACATGGTTATGATCACCTGAAAAGCAGAGGAAAATGATGACCTCGACGTTTCAAGATCAAATTCACCCTTCCACCATAGATCAAGTGAAAGGGAGAAGGGGACGACAACTACTACCTACACTCCTCCTCGACATCCACCTCCCCATGTGTCTACTATCGTATCCCCGGGACATTCATCCCGCAATGGCATGCGTCCCCTGGATATTCATCCAACGCTAACGTGCATCCCCGTGACATTCATCTATACCTAACGTCCCTCCCCGGGACATTCATTTACACCTATCGTATGTCCCCGGGTTGTTCATCCAAACCCTATCATCTTTCCCTGGGACACTCATCCTAAAACCCCAGTTGATCCCGGGGGCTTCATCCTAGGTAAAGGGAATCTCGCTGTAATCGTCGGAAAACCCACATCCTCATCGGGACACTCATCGTGTCCGCTACAAGGGATGCCAGAAATAAGAGAAACGGAAGAAAGGAAGAAGAGGACTTACTTGATACAATAGCCTAGACGGAAGTACAACGGATATCACGATGGATGGTGCGGTGGTGGTGTTGCGGACGATGTGAGTATGTAAGAGCAAGAAATGGCGTATGATAGTGATTGAGAGCGAAAAGCAACAAAAGGGGAGACACCTGCCTTTTTATAAATACAACACGGAACTAGAAGCGCCCTTAGGAACTCAAGCGCCCCCAGGGGAGCCACCCTAAGATGGGAAATGGGTGACAAACACGTGGCCACCATGAACGATTACATCCCTTCGTTCCCCCTCGAGCTCAGGGAAACGGACGCCCGACATCTTCACTCCTCCGAATCGGAGCAACGACTTAGGGGGCTCCTGTTCTGGACTAGGTCTGGACCTGCCCATCCGTCGGGCAGACTCAACCCAACACTATGTAGGGAAGGCCCAACAAGCCCTAATTCTCTCATGTCGGGCACGAAGCCACATACGTTGGACATACAATTCCCTTGTCGGACAAACCCAGACGTCTTCCCCACGTTCTCTACGTGATCTCCCTACGCAGGGACACGTCATCAAGCAACTACCCACCTTCTAAAGATCTGGTCAGCCCACCTTCCGGAGATCACAAGACAGTTGATCTAAGGTGAAGACCACATACTGGTCTTCACTACACCACATAAGCCTTAGTAGTTGCTTGGGTTGAGCCTGTCAATCTGGTCCAATCCAAGTAACCCTTGGCCCTGCGTTGGGGTCTTTCTATAAATACCCTATTTCACTAGAGGGTCAGGTATTCTATTCTGCATCCATTTTTGTATTTGCTATCCTACTCTGATCCTTTACTCACTTAAGCATCAGAGTGCCTTGCAGGTACACCCCCCCTCTTTCTCCCTACCTCCGGTGACAGTTACCAGTCGACGATGCGTGGCAGACCAACAATCTCTTCTGATCAGGTACGATCACCTTGCAACATGTCAAACTCTTCAAATTTTATTAGTATTTGTCTGATTCTTTGTGCCCTCTAAACTTGTTCAGAATATCCCTCTGATTCTGAAACAGTATCAGATGCTTGACCACCCTTAGAATTTGGACCACCTTCAAAGGTTCCGCCTTCAGAAGCTCCATCTCCAAATACTGGATTACCTCCATATTCTGGATCATCATCAGAATTTAGATCATAATCAGATCCACCTTCAGAGTCAGACTTGCCTTTAGAGTCTTATTCATCTTCAGAGTCACCTTTAGACTCTGACTCATCTTCAGCTTTAGAGTCATCTTCTATTTTTGACTCATCTTCAGAACCCTCAAATTTTGACTCTTCTCCAGGACCTTCGGATTCTGACTCATCTTTTGACTCTAAATCATATTCATAGTCTCCTTCATAATCAGAAATCGTCAATCGTACAGGTTCATCATTATCAAATTTATAAGCGACCAATAACACAGGTTCATCATCATAATCTCCTCTGGCTATGTTTTCTTCTTCTGACTTTCTTTCATTGTTTGACTAAGAGTCCTTAGAAAAGTGGAAAAACATATTACAACAACAACATTAAACCATTCTCTTGTCAAACTTCTCCCTTCCCTTTTGATGTTTTTTCTCATTGGAATTGGAGGCTTCTGACTCATGAGACCCACCATGTCTCTTCTTGGCCCCTGACCAAGATTGCTTCTAGTCCTTCTAGACAAAAGAAGCTTTCAGAGCTTGCTCTACCTCTCTCTCAAAGGTTCTTTTAGTCAAACACAATTTTTGCAACTCTTCTATTCTCATGGTGCTCAGTTCCTTAGAATGTTCAATTGCTACAACAATGTAATCAAACTGAGGAGTAAGAGATCTAAGTACCTTTTCTATGATACTTTCTTCACTTAGAGTTTTTTCACACGACTTCATCTCATTTGTGATCAGAATCACTCTAGATATGTAGTCAGGTACCTTTTCCTTCTTCTTCATGTTGAGATTCTCATACTGCTTACATAGAAACTGAAGTTTCACCTTCTTCACTGATGTATCACCATTGTAGGACCGTACCAGTGTGTCCCTCGCAGCCTTTGTCGTCGTCGAATCAATGATCTTCTCAAACACATCCACATCCACACACTAATGGATATAGAATAACACCTTTTGATCATTCTTCCTCAAATCACGTTGAGCATTCCTCTGCGCACCTGTTGCATTTTCCGGAAGTGAAACCGAAACATAACCATTGTTGACAAGATCAAGAATATCTTAAGCGTCGAATAACACACGCATCTGAATCATCGAATGATTCCAATTCTTACCATTGAACACTTGAAGCTTGGTACTCAGATTACCGTTTCCGTTCATCTTTAACCTTGCACAGTTCACTCAGATATCACCAAACACTAGTGTTTCTCAATCCCGCATAATCAAGAAACGTGTTTCTGTTACGATTCCAATCAAACACAAAATCAACCACACAACGCCTCACCGTTCACTCGTGTTTCCCTGTGAATATGAACTGGTACTTTAAATACCAATTGTTGGCGCACAAGGTTAAAAAGATGAAGATGAAGGAAGAGAGAAAAGAAAGAATAACAAACTTCCACTACTTTGCTAAAATGGTTTTAGCAAAATTGTTGCATACATACTGCATTACAATACTAAGTGGATACAACTGTTGATAGCTACAATACTATATATAGAGTGTGTTCTTATTATATTCCTTAATGGCTAAAACACTACTACTTATATACATAAATAAAAGTGTCACATAGGCTAAATATTAACCAAGATTAAATTGTCTCTTTTTATTTTGTTATTAACATTGTTAATGTTAAATTAAAAAAAAATAAATGTTATTAATATTGTTAATGTTAAATAAATAAAAAAAATTAAAAGTCAACATCATCAATTTGTAAATAATTTGTCCTTTTAAATTAACTTAGTTGATAATTGTATAGAAATATACATGTAGAAATGCAAATTTGAATCCGCGGTATCATATTTATTTACCTTTAAAATATTGGTTTAGTGAAAAAAATTGAAGATAATTTAGTGAAAAATGTTGGTTTATAAATTATTGTTGAATATTGGTTTAGTGAAAAAACAATGAAGATAATTTAGTGGAAAATGTTGGTTTATAAATTATATTTTAATTTAACACATATTTCTTAAGCAACTTGTTATACACATTAAGACAACCATATTGGAAACAAAATACTCCATATAAATTCTAAATGAATATTACGTGATTCATTTATTTTCAAATAAAAAATAAAAGAATGAAAAATACAAAGGTATATAATTGTTCAAAGTTTCGTAATTAAGTCAAACACTTGCACCACATTAATTGTTATCAAAACAACTACCATCTCTTCCTTCTTCTCAGCTCTTAATATCACTATCAAATCATCCCTTCCCCATAAGCAACAACCAGTTCAAAAATATAAAATTGCATAAGATTCATTTATTAAATGAGTGATTCAAAATTTATTTAAAATAGACCACAAATACCATAACGAATCCTAAATTATTATGTTATGAATGTCCCAAAATATAAGCTTCTTTGTTACATGTACACAAATTTAAAAATTAATATTTTTTTTAAAAATTTATAATTTTTTTCTAAATTATATAAAAAATATGCATTAAAAGAGTTAACAAAGAAATATTATAAATAGTTTGAGTATAACAGAAAAAACTAAATTAACCCTTTGTATAAATTGATCTACAAAATGAGACAATTTTATTAATTACATTAGATGATTTTTTAACTTTACAATGACCTAAAATTTATAGGTCCCATTAAATTATCAGATTTATATAATTTAGTTAAAACATTTTTGTAATTGAATTTGAAAATTTTGTCATATAATGTTTTTATTGTTTTTCCTCGTTTGTTACAATATTGTATCTATTTTATTTTTTTTATTGTCACAAAAATAAATCACTCTAATATTGTAATTTTGGTGCGATCTACAAAATTAATGAGTCTTTTATTCAGTGTGTTTGAGATAGTAGTGATTCTAAAAAAAAAATTTGGGCTAAATGAGAATGCTTCACTGAGGCAAAGTGTGTCTTGATCTTCAACTCTTCCAATAGACTTTTTAAACTTTTTATCTAAGAACCACGTTTGGTTGTGTGTTATAATGGTTTAAGGGACCCCAAACCTAGCTAATATGTTTCTTTTGAAGAACTTCATGACATTTGCTACTGTGATATTTGCTAACACTTTTGTCTCAATCTATTTGAAAAAGTAATCAACAACTACGATCAAGTATTTGAGTTGTCATGACGCTGGCGTGAACGACCCAGGATGTTTAGTCTCCACTGCAAGAACGACCATGGTGATGTCAGAACATGTAACTCTGCAAATGAAGTGTTGAAGATATCCTCATGCCGATGGCAGATATCACATTTTTTATGTATTCCTTGGCATCTTGGACCATGATCGTTCTGAGATATCCTACTTTTATAATCTTTTTAGCCAATACCCTGGCCTCGAGGTGTTGTCCGACTATCCCCTCGTGTATTTTTAAAAGTGTGTAAGCGACTTCCTCTTTTTCTATAAACTCACCATGCAAAATAATATCTTTAATAACATTTTCACCTTTAATAGTGCTTAAAAACGCTATTAAAGCTCGTGAAATTATAGGTTGGCTACCTATAATAGCACTTTTAAAGTGCTATTAGATGTTAAAACTTTAATACCACTCTAAAAGTGTTATCATGGTCACATTTGCCATGTATTTGTGAAGTGTATTTAATAACGCTTTCACAAAAAGCGTCATTGTAGGCCCTATGTTTAATAGCATTTTTCATGAAACGTTATCTTGGAACCCTATGCTTAAAAGCCCTTATTTTATCATTTTTTAGATTACAAAAAGAACAAACCCATCTTCTTAAAATGTAAACAATAAAGACTAATTAATGGACCAATTTATCAACCTACATACGAGTCTATTTTTGAAGCATGGGTTGAAACCATTCTAAGCCATACATGAACGTACTTACATTTATTTATTTAACTGCTTAAATATAAATCATGCATTCATAGTACTAGAAAGAAGAGAATATGTGTTTGAAAAACACATAACAAAATGATATGATTATAATGAACTAAAACTATTTGTATTACATGAAAATAAAAATACTAATTTAACAAAGCAATAAACAAGACAACTTATTGCTAGTTGATAATATGTAACTTAGTGTCGCTACTGCGAAAATCGGCGCCGGCTGAACAGAAGAGTCGCCACCGTGCGTTATTTATCCCACGGGAGGGAAAGGAAACGCTCAGAGTAAACCTCGCGCAACACGGGAAAGGTATGGTCGTCGCAACCAAAATCTGAGTTCGGGAGTCGGTTACGCAAGGGGAAGATATTAGCACCCCTCACGTCCGTCGTACTCGACGGGATCCACGCTTGTTTTCGGGTATGGATTGTTATTCTATCTACTCTACAGGTCAGGGGTTAAAAGAAAATAAAATGAAAATAAAATGACTCGGCAAAGTATCGCACTTTATGCCTACGTATTCCCGTCCGGAACGAGAAATCAGAGTCAACGTAGTTCGCCTACCTACGGGAAAGGAGGGGAAGGTTGCTCGCTAGGATATCGCATCCTATGCCTACGTACTTCCACACTGCATGGAAGATCAGAGCAAACGTAGTTCGGGCCACGTACGACACAGGTCTGTCTTGGTTGATTTTATTCCTTCTGAAAAAAGTTTTTCTGATTAACAGTCCCAGCGGACAAAAATGACGTCTTGATGAGTTCACATTCTTTTACGGAAGAAGTGTTTTTTATTGTGTTTGAAATTTTATTGTATTTTTCTGTTTGTTTTGAGGAAGAAGAGACAGAACTCTAACCTACGGTTACGAAGGGAATCAAACTAACCTAATGTTATCATGCATGGGTTAAGACCTAGTGTCTATCATGCTCCTCTCTTGCATAGAGAGAAACAGAGATCCTAAGGGAATAGACGGAAACAGAAACAATATCAGATATATACAGTAAAACAGTAAAATGCATGGATGCAACAATACAAGCGAGGCAAGGGAGTCCCACTCAACCTCGAACCTAGAAAACAATAGGCAAAAGTGAACAGACTTCACTTTCAACCCAACAGGGTAAACAGCAAACAATACAGTCAGGAAAACCAATCAATACATCAAGAAATGAAATACAACAGAAAAATAAACAGCTACAGCAGCTCTGCACCACATCTGACTTCAAGTAATCTCCAAACAGCTACAGGCTTCAGCAAGCATCAATCTCCATCTCCACAGCTTTCAAGCAAGGTCTTGATCATCAACCTTCAGTCTTCAATGGCTTTTCTTCAAGTCCTATCCTCCAAGCAGAGGAATCAATCACAAGAGTGAATTGGGTGTTAAGCAATTGGTTGACTACCAAAGGTGGCAAACCAACTGCTACTAACACATAAGACATTTTCTCTCAAGAGTTCTATCCCTTAGACAATAGCACCAAGCCTTCCAAAGGAAGGGGGTGAGTGTCTTAGAGAGACTCTGCATCACAGAGAAGAATGGAGGCAGTCAAGGCCTTCCATGTTTGAGAATCAAGCTTTCTAATCTAGAGCTCTGCCTAGCCCCTAATCTCCTCAACAGCTGCTAGCAGGAATCTCCTCTCCAACTCTGGAAGTTGGTCTTCAAGCTCTGGATCTCCAATGGCTTCAACATCACAAGTCTTCAGCTCCCCCAATCCCCAGACAATCCCAATACCCACACAGACAAAACAATAATCCCTAGAGGGCACACCACACCACTCAATCAAATACAGCAGTATATACTAATAGCAGTAGGGGAATCCTAGTGATTTCTAAGGGGATCTATCCTATACCCATAACCCCTATAGTCCATACCCCAAAAATCAAATGAAAATTTCCTAAAAGAATTAAACTATCTCACCTAAGTTGATTTAAAACCCTAATTTTATTCATGTTGTTCACACCTACACTAATCACCTAAAATTAATTCCTAAAAATGTGTACTAAATTGGATATACAAACTAACAATGTCTATTAATCAACCTAAAAAGAATGGGTGAAAAATATTGTAACAACTATTAGAACAAAATTTATCAAAATCATGTATGAAATGAAACACCTAAAATATGCATTTATTTGGAAAATATGGGAAAAATATCAAATAAAAAATAAAATGCAATTTTTATTTTTTATCATTTTCTAGACATCTTGTAGAAATTAATGCAAAAAGAACCATTAAAAAATATGAAATTTATGATTTATTATGATTTTTATAAAATGCATGAAAATGAAAAGAAATTAAAAATGACAAAATATGAATAAAAGGGGAGGGGGTGCCATCAGCAAGGGCGCCTAGTTGTTTTATCCAGGTGGGCCAGAAGATGGGGTGCGAATAGAACAAGGTCTTAGGCCCATACGCGCTTCAGAAAATAAATTGGAAAAATGCCAGAAAAATATTAAACCTTCGGTGCCAATAGCAACACAAACACGTTGAAATCATTGGGCCTATCCAAAAGGGGGTGTGGATAGTCATCTGAACTTAAGCCCATGCTGATGCAATTAGTGAAACGCATCGTTTCACAGTTTTGATTTCCCTCCGTTTCTGAATTGAATCTAGGCCGTGTGATCATACGAAATAGTCAACAATTGGGGACCATCGGACGGCTGGGAGGTTGTCTTCAACCTCCAGCTAGGGTTTCCTCCCAAACCAGCTTCCATGCACGATATTTCCACCTCCTCGTTCTCTCTACTCACTCCATGAAATAACACGATCCAAAGACAAAAAACACTCTCCTCCTCACCCTCTATGCAGCCATGGTGTTAGATTTTGCTAAAACTTCTCCAATAGCCAAACCCGATAGCTATAAGTTTAGGGCACCACTGATTACACCTGATGTGCATGATCACCAAACTTGCCAATTCTTGTACTAATGTACTCATCATATTGCACTGATTATCCTAAACTAATCTATCATGATTATCATCCCCTAAACTAGGATTTCTTGCTCATCAAAGTTTCACCACTCTGCCATCAAACTTCATATAACTTTCTCTAGATCTCAAGATTCAATCCCCTATGGTCTCTAAGCATTTTTATCCTAACCACATGATCTATAACTGAATAAATAATGAGATTCGAAGAGAAATGCCTACCTTGCAAGTGATGATGGCAGGGGTAGTTGTGCTGCAATTCAAGACTTGTTAACCTCCAATATTGATCTCCAATGGATGCTAACTCTTCTGTTTGCAATGGTTATGGCTCAAACTTCTTGAATCCTCTTATCCCCCTCTTCATGCAAGTTGGAGTGTAAGCTTGGATCACCCTAACCAGCCACGAATTCCCTCCAATTTCCTTTTCCAATTACTCTATGATAATGGTGGATGATGATGATAACAGAAATTGAGATGATTGATGAAGTTTCAATGGAGTTTGAAGAGAAAATGCAAATGGGAGTGAAGGAATCAAAGTAGTGTTTGCAAGCTCAAAGAATCACCAACCAATGCACAAATGGCTTCATTTCATTATATAGGTGAGGATTAACAGAATGAGAAGCTTCTAGATTGGTCCTAGAGGGATCTAGAAACTTGTGGAACTTTCATGAATTTATCATTTGATGGCATTTTGAAACATCTCATACCATGCTTGCACCTTGGGTAAATTTGAGTGAAAATCTCCTTTCATGAGATATTAGGAGTGTATGTATGAAAAACCAAGCCTTTCCTTGCCTTGTGTTAAGTTTTACCATGTTACCTTATGATGCAAGAAACAACTTTACAAAGGAAGTCCAATTTTTAAGCCTAAACTCAAAAATGTGGCTGAACCAATGTCTTTAAAATGATGTTGGGAATAAAATTGGTATATTGGATGACCCATATTGGATTTGTAGATCTCTCAAACCATTTTCCAACTTGAACTTTTTCAAGTTATATGCCTTTTTTAAGTCATTTTTCACCAACTTTTATCAAGTCTTGATCCATACATTTCCAAACTTTCATGACTTCCTTTCTTGACTTAAAATGGCATTTTGAGCAACTTTTATGTTGGGAAGTTTTTCATTTGAAGCTCCCTTGTATGAGTTTTAGGCATAGGCTAAGAATGACTTGTAATACTCAGATGACCAAAATACCCTTTGCTTTCCAAGACCATAAGTAGAGTTCCACAAATCATATTAAGGCATACTATACCATTCTATAAAGCTAAGACAATTAGGAACAACTCTTATGTTGGCCAGAAATTCATTTGAAATCTCCTTGAGGGGTAAAAATTGCTTGGAAGTCAAGTCACTTTCACAGACAAAATTTCAGATACCTCAGATGACCTGTAACTTGCAAGGACCATAACTTGAGTTCTATAAATCTCCTTGATGTCTTCTACCACTCAAATTAAAGGTCTTGATATTCTCTACAAGTTACATGTTGGCCAAGGATCCATTTGAAGCTTGCATTTTGACTTATCTTGCTTAGAAATTTGACATAAACTAGGGGATTTTACACAGAAACCCTAATTTAGAAACTCCTCTTCTCCTTGATTTCTCTTGAATTCTTCTTAGAATAACAACATATCCTTATTCTTCATGTCAAATGATGAACCCCACATCTCTCCAATAGCCTTTCAATCAGTCAATTGACCTAAAGCTGACCTAGGGTTGACCCAGATGAAACCCTAGTTGACTGTCTTCATCCCCAACTCTTGTGACTACACCAATGACTTGTTTCTTTCTCCCAATGACTTTCTAAGTCCTCCAAGATGTCTAGATACTCCCCAATCTCAGCCCACAGCTCACAATTTCTTTGTTGATCCTCATGTACCTTCAGATAGGAGATATACTTAATGCTTGATCTAATGACTTCTCCAACTTTTAAATTCTTTTCTGATGACTTGAATGAGATTGAATTTGAATGATAACCTCTTGATAGGCCTCTAGAGATGAGAATAATGGTTGGTCCCCTATTGAATGGCTTGCTATGCTTATGCTATGCAGATGAGTAACCTAGGTACATGACTCTATATGCAAATGCTAATGATATTGAAACATAAACCAAGTGAATAAGGTTGAGCAAATTTTAGGGTGCAACAGCTGCCCCTATTCAAGCGACTTGGACCCGATTGGGTGAAGAGCCCGGAGCCTTCAGACATTCGCGGTACGAGACGATTGAATACTAAGAACCCAGAAATTTGCCAACCGCAGAAATAAACTGTGCTCCTGCTTGGGGAACGACATTCATCAGCTGAATCTAACTGCTATGGCTACCAATTGATCCACTAGCGACTGTGCCGGGAATTCTTCTCATCATCCTAAAAAGGTCTTATCATCGCAGAGATAGAACACTGTCCACGTCAGGACGCCTGCTTCGTCAATTCGGAAAAACTTCAACAACTTCGCTGGGGATGGCTCGTTTGCCTTCTCGCCAGAAATAAATCGTCCACGTTAGGAATAAACTCTTCCACGTTAGGAATAACACCGTCCGGACCTGTCCACGTTAGGACTCCATCCTTCCACGTAAGGAATCACGTCTTTCCACGTAAGGAACACATCTTCTTTCCACGTAAGGAATCAATTTTTTCTTTCCACGTAAGGAATACAAACTTGATATGTCCACGTCAGGACTCCAATCCTTCCACGTGAGGAATACATGTCCACGTCAGGACCCACCTTTCCACGTGAGGAATATATCGCTTTTCCACGTAAGGAAACCATCTATTGTCTCGATTTGTCCACGTAAGGACTCCCCTCTTTCCACGTAAGGAATGCATCTTCGTTCCACGTAAGGACTCAAACTTGTCCACGTTAGGACTACATCGTCCACGTTAGGACCCACCTTTCCACGTTAGGAATAACTCTCTTCTTGATTTGTCCACGTAAGGACTCCATCTTTCCACGTCAGGAATGCTATCTTTCCACGTAAGGAAACTCTTTCTGATTTGTCCACGTCAGGACTACACCCTTTTTTTTTCACGTAAGGAATCTCATCTTGATATGTCCACGTAAGGACTCAATCTTTCCACGTAAGGAATAAACTCATCTTTCCACGTTAGGAATCAACTTCTTTCCACGTTAGGAATACGAACTTTCCACGTTAGGAATAACCTGACCTGTCCATGTCAGGACTCGCCTCTTGACTTACTGAGAAAATAAAACTTGTCCACGTTAGGACCCACATCTCAACCTGCTGAAGAAATAAACTTGTCCACGTCAGGACTTGCGCGTCTTTGACTTGCTGGGGAAATAAGACTGTGTCCACGTCAGGACTCATACTCTGCTCACAACACGGAGAGGGATAAACTTGTCCACGTCAGGACCCTACACTCAATCAATACCGGGAACTCGAAGCTGTCCACGTTAGGACTAACACATATCGTCAACTTGAGGAAATGTCCACGTTAGGACTCCACATTCCAATAATCCTGAAAAATCGAACCTGTCCACGTTAGGACTAGCACCTCCCATCAGCCCGGGGAATTAAAATTGTCCATGTTAGGACCCCACTTCTCTAGCACAAAGAAAACTCGTTGACAGAATTGTTCACGTCAGGACTCATTCCTCTATTGATCCCAACCCACAAACTTCTTAGCACCGACGTGACAGCGACTTTGAGGCGGACTCTACTGGGGATATTTGGAAATCAAACTATTGGACGCCTGCCCTGATACCCGGCGGTGGCCTCTGAAATTCTGATTCATGAAACCTTTTAATGCTGACGTAACAACAACTTTAAAGGAAATAATCCGCTGGCCGGACTAGAGAAACTTCAACAAGAAACCCTGGCGGGGAAATAAGTAACTCTGCTTGGGGACAAAGAGAAACTTATCCTGCTGACTCTGTGGTGAGAAGTGCCAAAGCTGACACTTCGTCGAATGTCTCACGTCGAGATCCTGAATGTTTTATTGATTCACCTGAGCAAGGGCTCTCTCTACCTGCAAGAGAAACAATACTTGAAACAAAAGGTCAGCCAACCTAGTTTATGTTTCAAAATGCATGTGGTCGACAATGATGCAATGCTCCATTCGACATGGAAATGCTACGCTTTTATTTGGTAGATGCAAGTATGACACTATATGCCGATGCAAATGCAGACTCGAACTGCTGGGTACAAAACTGCTTCAGCAAAATAAATGCTGAAGATAATGCCAACTCCGCTGGGGATAGCCAGATGCTACAGAATTATTCCAGCAAAATAAACGCTGGAAGGATGAAGTCAACCCTGCTGGGAAATTAGGAACTTAATACCAATCACCTCATTGAAGTAACCCCCTGCTGAGGAATACAACTCTGCTGGAGAATAGCAGATGCGCCTAGTATGATCGAACTTCTGCTGGAAAGTGAACGGAGATCACACGGTGTTCTGACGAAATAAATGTCGATGCGCCCACACCAACTCTGCCGGGGAGAGTCTCCATCTTCAAATTCCACTGGGAGGAATGAAGACACTGGCTGAGAAGAGAATTCCGCTGGGGGTGGGATGATTCTCTTGGGAAAATCAACTGACTCATCTGGGGGAGAGAGTAAATGACCCTGCGGGGAAAGGTAAACTGCATGAGTACAGTTCACCGATATTAATCTTCTGCGATTAAACCCACTCTGCTTGAGGTACACTGCCTGGATACAGCCTTATAATCTTGGAATCGCCAAACTCTGCTGAGGATAGACGGCTTTGCTGGAGGATGTCCTTCGAAATAAGCTACGAATAGCTGGGGAATTCTATCCTCCTTCAGGAAGAACATGCATGACCTGCGTGAGGGTCGAGTCTTTTATCACTGCGGTCTCTTGGTCATCTTCCTCGTACGGCTATGAAACCTGCAACAACACAAACAAGATAAGACAAGTCTATACAACCAAATCGATTCAGGTTAGTGACGTTATTTTCAGTTAATTCAAAGCTTTAGCAATGGTTGGCAAGGGCCAGTGATGTTATACACATGCTAGTTTCAATAAACTTAGGCGTTTTATCATGCACAAAACAGTAAAGAACCAGCATCAAGTACTGAATAACATATTTTATTGATTGGACCCCTGAATGGGCGGAGTTTTGTACACGGGATGTAACTCCTGAAAAGAGGAAGCTACGCAAGGCAAAATATACAAGTATGCACAGGAAGCATAAATATTTCAACAAATTAAATTTTATACACATGTCGGCAACGGGGTGCAGACGAACACCACGAACTGATCCTCCTATGACTCATCCGACTCTAATGCCTTCCCGGTATCCATACTTCCGAAGCGGTTGTATCGGATAATCGACTCCTCAGGTATCCTCCCGCACTGATGCTCACTGCAATATCAAATTCGGACCGCAGTCATTTGCTTTTCAAATCCCTAACTTTTGCGTGAACCGCCCTTTACGGGTTTTCAATTCACCGGGATACCCCTTTTTGCCGAAGCCGCCCAGTGTAGGTTTTCAACTTCGCGGGTGTACATTGTTCAATTTTATCCCTAACTTTTGCCCAAACCTTTTATTCTGTTTTTGGTTCGCCAGGATGCCCCATTTTTGCCTGGACTCTCTTTTTTCTGTCCAGCGGGTCTATTTTAAGCAAAGTATTTTTTAACTGCGTCCGAATTCACAGGCGACGTGAAGTCTTCACCGTCCATGGTGGACAACAACAACGCTCCTCCTGAAAAGACTTTCCTGACAACGTATGGCCCTTCGTAGTTGGGGGTCCACTTGCCCCTGTGATCTGCTTGCGGCGGGAGAATCCTTTTCAGCACAAGGTCGCTCGTCTGAAAGCTTCGCGGATGTATCTTCTTGTCATACGCTTTCTTCATTCGGCTCTGGTACAAACGACCGTATGCTAGAGAAGCTAGCCTCTTCTCGTCCATCAAACTCAATTGGTTCAACCTGTCTTTCACCCATTCTGCCTCGTCCAGCTGAACGTCTCGCAATACCCTCAGAGAAGGGATCTCAACCTCCAGTGGTAATACCGCTTCCATTCCGTATACTAACGAGAACGGGGTTGCTCCGGTTGATGTGCGTACCGTCGTGCGATAACCGTGCAGAGCGAAAGGTAGCATCTCATGCCAATCCTTATAGGTCACCACCATCTTCTGAACGATCTTCTTGATATTCTTATTGGCTGCTTCGACAGCGCCATTCATCTTGGGTCGGTAAGGGGAGGAGTTGTGATGTTCGATCTTGAAATTCTGACAGAGCTCCTTCATCATTTTGTTGTTCAAGTTTGAACCGTTGTCCGTGATTATCCGCTCGGGAATCCCATATCGGCAAATGATATCTCTCTTGATGAATCTGGCCACCACTTGCTTCGTTACATTTGCGTAAGACGCTGCTTCTACCCATTTGGTGAAATAATCGATTGCTACTAGGATGAACCGATGCCCGTTAGAAGCTGTCGGCTCGATCTTTCCAATCATATCGATTCCCCACATCGAGAATGGCCAAGGCGATGACATCACATTTAGAGGACTTGGAGGCACATGGATCTTATCAGCATAGATTTGGCACTTGTGGCACTTCCTCGCAAACTTGAAACAGTCAGTTTCCATAGTCAGCCAAAAATAACCTGCCCGTAGCAGCTTTCTCGTCATAGCATGCCCACCAGCATGCGTACCGAAGGTACCTGTTGCGGTGGAAATAGGATCACAAACTATTAATGAGTTTGAATCGCAATTCAATTCACAACCGCTCTTTGATTTATCCGAAGGAAAAGGTCAAAAGAGGGAAAACCTATTTTTGCATCGTAAACACAATGCGGGGAAAGATCTAGGGTTCGGGGGTTGGTTAAATTTAGGGAAGGTATTAGCACCCTAAACTTCTGTAGTACTCTACAGGAACCTTTTGTTCAAATGTTTACTATTTGCTTTATTTATTTGCTTAAGGTATATGCACAAAAGATTAAAAGTGAGAAAGGAGACCTAAGGGGTTAATTCTAAGTTTACTCGGCAAGACATCGCATCTTGTGCCTACGTATCCTTACGGGAGTGGAATCAGAGTAATCGTAGTTCCCCTCAAAAGGGAGGTTAGAGACTTCTTGACTGTGGTCAAGGTCTCAAGGGGAATAAACGCATCTTAAGGACACGCTTACGCGGAGTGTAGAAACTCCAAATCTCTACGTTGAATTGTTAAGTTGTAATTAGGGTTAAATTAGGGATTCCACGGCGGGAAACCCTAAAATGAGCGCGGCGGCTCTTTGACCTAATGCTAGGGGTAAAATTGTAATCTTGCCTGCGGCGAGGCATTTGTGAAAATTAGGGTTTGTGAGGTTGTAAGGTTTTGGAGTTGAGGACTATTGACACGGCGGTCAAACGGCTAGACCTAATTCCTTCGGAGTGTGTAGTGTGACTGGAATATTGATAAATGCGTGAGGTGATTGAGTTATGCAAACAGGGAATAAAGACAGCAGTTAAAGCCATACAAACAGAAATTAAAAGGCAGAAATTTAAAGCGCGATTATTAGGTTCGCGGGGTTACATATGAGAAGCAGTTACAATATAGTAATGAAATAAAATGAAATAAGTATTGAGCTGCAAAATGAACAAACGGCGTTAGTGGGCAGCAGTTAGGCGGCAACCAAATTAATTACGAAACAATAAAGAAAAGATGCAAATTCGAGATTTTTATTATTGCTTTATTTAAAAAACCTTAAATAATTTAATGTCAGCTTGCTACAAAAAAAGTTTAATTTAAAAATGTTTTACTCTAAAAAAAAAAGTTTTATTTTTTTTTTTAATATTTTTTAAGAAAAGTTTTTCTTATTTTATTTTTAAAAAGAGTTTTTATTTATTTTAATATTTACATATTAATGTTTTTTTTTATTTATTTTTAAAAACAGTTTTTTGTGAATTATAAAAAATAAAAATGTTAAAAAACAGTTTAAAACATAAAACTAAATTTTAAAAACAACAAAAAAAAGAAATAAATAAATAAGGGGAGGGGGTTGGGCCGGTCATCACACCCGGACCCAACCCGGTTGATGGTTAAACAAAAAAACATTTAGGGTTCTGGGAACCCTAATGTTTCGCGGCGCCGTTTACATCTTCTTCTCCTCTCTCGTCTTTCTTCTTCCTTGCGACTCTCTCGATGCTCTTCATTCTCCTCCATAGCCTGAAATCAAACACAAATAGGGTGAGGAAAATATCTCATAGCTCACTTTTATGGTGAAACGGCCGGTGATGTGCAGAACTGAGGCCCAAAGTTGATTGCCCGCCGTTTGTAGTGAACGGCGAAGGCGATCTCCTCGTCGGTGCTTCGCTCGTGGTTTTGTGATGTTCGTACGGCGATGAACGGCGACGATGATGAGGGTACCGGTCCCTCTGAGTCTCGGCCGTTGGGGTTTCGTTCGTTAGGGCTTTCGCGATTTCGTTAGGGTTTCTGCGATCCTTCCTCTTTCGCGACTACGTTCCCCCCTTTTTGATGGTGAGATCGTTCCCTTCTTATACTCTTCTGACCCTCTCCTTTTTGGGCTTTTGATGTTGGATTTGCATTATTGCCTCAGGATTTCGTGATGATTCGATTTGATTTTGCTTTTTCGTAACCAACATACTTTTGATTTAATTGGAAATTTGATATGATTTCCTTCCTTTTCTGCGCTTGCTCGAAACTGAGATTGGATTTGATTTGGGATGTGATTCAATTTTCTGATACGATCTTTTTGATCTGTTTTGAAACTTTCCATTGGTTCGATTTTGTTTGATCATTTTTTGATATGCTGATTGGATTTTTGCAGATGTGGATTGGATTGCCTTCGAATTTCACTTGATCTGTTTGACATCTGACTTAATTCGTCTTTGATCTCGAACTGATTTGCTTGATTGAAACTGACTCGTTTTCGATTTGTTTTTGATTTTCTGGTGCAGTTAGCTTTTCCTCTTCTTCTTTCAGAGAGGGCTGATGCTACGGCTTCGGTCGAGTCAGAATTGCCGGGAAAGGTATACGGCAATGATGACATCGTTCTGAGCCTTCGAGGGATGTTCTTCGACGATGTCGCGGTTGCTTTCTGCTGGTTGGTTTCGATGCTCAGTTGTGACTGTGAGCTGGGCCATGATGCTGATTAACTGAGCCGTGTGCGACCGATACGAACTGTTATGGTTTTGTGCACTTGTTTATCTCATGAACTGACATGTTTATGTTAGCTTATTCTTGTTCGTTCTGGTACAATTCATGCCATGATTTTGTGCTGTGGCGTATTCTTGAACTAATATGGACTTCGACTCTTCTGTGCAGTTTTGGCAGGTTGATTGAATTGGTGATGATGATTTGGGCTATGATATTGATGTACTGAGCCATGTGTTTGGTAATTTGTCTTTCCAATGTGCTTGCACATTTGGTCTATCTTGCTTTCTGTCATGGTTTTGTGAACTGACCTGCTCTTTTGCCTTATTTTTGTATGCTGATGTTTGAGCCGAGGGCTTTGATGCAGCGTATGATGCTGTTGTGATTTGCACTTCGTTTTTCTGATACTTTGTTGAGGCCATTCAATGCAGTTTGGTTTCACTTGGTTTTCGTTCTATTTTAGGCTTGGTTTTCGTTCTGTTTTGAACATTGGCCTTCATTCTGAATCTTTGTAACAAATTTGTTTCTTTGGTGCCTCTTCATACTTGTACTGGCGCGAGCTCCTTCTTGCCTAGTTTTGTTTATGCGGCTTGTTTATGCTTTGAGTTCTGTTATACTGATGATGCTTGTGGCTTTTCAGGTGTTGGAAATTTCGAAACCAAAGCGACTCAGACTTGCCGGCATCCGGGTCTGAGTCCAAACTTGCCTCGTCGCCTTATTCTCGTATCAGTTTAGAAATCCAATCGCGGCAAAACGAATCAGTCCCGCTTCTTTTATTACTTCTATCTCTCGGATGTCCCATAACGATAAGAACAGGTGTTACCTGATCTGACGCCCACGGCGCGGATCGGTAACGGGGGTAGGACGCAGCTTTGGTTGTGCCACTCCCGGCACTCGATGATGACATTGTTCTGAGAGTGTCAAAAACAACTCCTAACCTTTTTCTATACTGTTTGTTTTGTTTTGATGTGCAGGTGAATTGGAGATTTTGCGGAGAAGCTCAAGGACATCACGAAGACACTTAGAAGTTCTAGGACTTAGGATTTAGAATTTTTAGGATCAATGTAATTCCTTGTAACAGTATTTCTAAAATGTGAAGCAATCTCCATTTCTTGTATGATGAGATCTTTATGAAATAAAATTCCCAAAACTTGAATCTATTTATATTTTGTTCTTAGTTAAAAAAATTATAAACATTTGTGAATAAATCCACAAATATTTAAATTTATTAACATAGTCATAAAACATAAACACTCCCAAATAATATTCTTATTTGTGCACTTGTCTCATTTGTAATCTTAATCTCATCATCTGATTAAAATCCAATTTAAATGCTAACCCACCATTTCATAACCAAACACGGATGTGCACCGTAATCACAACAGTTTCAGCATCAACAATAACGCTACTCGTAATTAAATTCCACTGACCAAATGCCAAGAGCCACAATCCAATAATACCCAATTACGACTGTGCCTTAATAACAGAAACGGAAGCGCTTTTGGAAATAAACCATGAGCAATGGAATGGATCTTAAATCCAGTTGTGCTCGACAAGTTTTAATACCGACCACATCAAATTGGCACCTTGATATAATCAGACCTGGTGATAGGTAAATGCCTCAGAAATAGTGTATCAAACGCCTCAGAACTTAATAACAGCCCGTCTTCAAGGAATTAGTAGAATTTGAGTAAAATGACCAAAATACCCCTGGAACCAAATCTGCAAAACAAACACCTCCATAACTTGTTAGTGGTTAGCAAATGCATAGATGAGATGATATGCGAAATGACTGACTAAATATAAGGGTAAAATTTGGGGTATTACAGTTGCCCCTATTTAAATAGCTACACCAGACGATTTGAGTGACAGAGACTCGAGGAATCGTGGTGGAGAGATTTAAATATAGATAACCGAAAATTTTGCCCTTACATGCGACGATATGCAATGCTATTGGACAGAGCGAGGACAACTTAATGCAGATGATGCCATGAATATGATATGATGCGTATGCTGGAATGATGAATGCGAAAATGATGACGAGCACTACGACACAGACGCTACGAGAAGAACACACTAGGGAAAACGACGTGCTGAGACACAGTACAACACTGGGGAATTCTAAAAATGATGGTCAACTGGGGAATCTAAAAATGATGGTCAACTGGGGCAAACACGACCAATTGTTATTTCGGGAATGAGATTCTCAAATGGAGATGACACCTGTGAGACGACCTCCACTGAGGAATCTAAAAATAAAACTGGATCACGTACGATTGCAAGATCGATTACAGAATGCTGGAGCATCGAGCAAAGAATAACATCCAAACTTCTGTAAACTATCCCTCGTAACAGGATCAAACGGACTTTTCGGAACTCCGTAACAAATATAAAGGGTAAAGACCGACTGTATGCCAAAATAAATGGACTTTGATGGGAAATGCCCTGATAAGCTTCTCGCGGGAGAACTGTCACCCATCGTTGGAAGGGACTTATGTGCCAAAATGGATAAGCACTCAAATAAAGAGGCTGCTGCTTATCTGATAAATAAATCTTCTCGCACTTAAGGTCGGTGCCTGGAATACGATTCTGATTCTTCTCTTACTGAAGGATAAATAAACTTCTTCATGCTTCAAGATCGTGCTCTCCTGAACATGAAAAGGGTAAACTGAACTTCCTCATACTTCAGAATCGTGTTCTCCTGAATATGATTCGGCTTTTTCGGGTAAATGAAATTCTTCATACTTCAGAATCGTGCTCTCCTGAATATGAAAAGGGTGAACTGAACTTCCTCATACTTCAGAATCGTGCTCTCCTGAATATGATTCGGCTCTTGAAATTTCTTCATACTTCAGAATCGTGCTCTCCTGAATATGAAAATGGCTAATTGAACTTCCTCATAACTCAGAATCGTGCTCTCCTGAATATGATTCGGCTCTTGAAATTTCTTTATACTTCAGAATCGTGCTCTCCTGAATATGAAAATGGCTAATTGAACTTCCTCATAACTCAGAATCGTGCTCTCCTGAATATGATTCGGCTCAAACCTCCCTGTATTTCAAGATCGTGCTCTCCTGAATACGATTTGGTTTCTTCTTTTACTAAAGGATAAATGAACTTTTTCATAATTCAGAATCGTGCTCTTCTGAATATGATTCCGCTCAAACCTCCCCGTATTTCAAGATCGTGCTCTCCTGAATACGATTTGGTTCAAAACCCCCCATACTTCCAGACGACAGGTAAATGGAAGCCCAACTGCTCCATGGAGATGGCCATTTGCTTGCGAGTCATAACGAAGATAGGATCGGCTTCTTAGGTGAGAAATGTTGTATATCGATGCTGTAAGGTGTAGAATTGTAATAATAAATTATCCAGGCATGGACTGACATGTATCTGTAAAGGATTGTAGTTGATTTTCTTGAAAGATAGTGCAAAATAAATGCACATCCGAGTCCAGTGATAAACCTCTCAAACGAGATAGTCGCGTATCTGTCATGGCATGGTGAAAATCTTCAGATGGTGCAAAATAAACGCACGTCCGGTTGGGCTCGACGACCGACAAGACTAAGATTCAATCTAGGATCGAGCTAGAAAGAAGACTGGAAATCAAGACTCCATCGAGGGAATGAACCCGAAGGGTAGATATCTTATCCTGGCGAGGCAAGATAGCTGAAGTAACCGTCATCCACGAGGATCGAGCTCTGTGGGGAAACTGGAAACAAGTAAGTATTTATGCTTAGGGCTGACAATCTATCTGGAGAGAATGGACCAACCCAGTTACTCGGCGGTAACAACCAATGACGGTGAAACACAACGAACCGGTGAATGCTAATGCATATATTAATGAATATGTTAATATGAATGTATGTTGATGTTTATGTATGCAAGATGTTATGAAATGAGTATGTAATGAATGAATATGTAATGAGTATGTAACGAATGAATATGTAATGAGTATGTAATGAATAAGTAATGAAATAGGCATGTGATGCTTATGCCCTTGCGTATGTTGACGAAACAGACTAGAGACGGGACGAGAGATGAAATGAACATCTCGACGGAGATACTCTGCGTTCTCTGCAACCAATATGTCAATCATGGGTAAGAAGGATCAACGGTAGAACCAAATCTGGTTTCAAAATTCGGAATTCTCTGGGGAGAAAGTAAATCGCTTGGGTGTACAGTATCACGTCTTCTCATGGGGAGAGGAAAACCTGAAGGACACTTTCGAGTTACCCAAGCAAAGGTTGTCAGCTTATAGTCTCGCTGGGGACTGTGTTAGAGCAATGATTTGAAAGTGTTTCTGCAATAATGATATTTTCGGGGAGTGAAGAGATCCTTCCGCAATTTCCACTAGTCAAAGTAATTTCTTATATTTCAAATTCGTTTTTTGAAGAACAATTTTTTTGAAAAATCTACAATGCACCTTTCATTTTCAAATTTTAAGAATAAACGCATTTTGCATAACAATAGAAAACAAAGAGTAATGCACCAAGGAATGTAAGTAACAAAATGGTATCTTTTATTAAAGGGTGGCAGCTTGCTGAAGGCATAGCCCCACAGATGATTATGTTTTGAAATTGGCAACATGGGAAAAGGTTACATTGAATCCAATGACACCTACTGACACTAATAACTAAGATTAATCCAGAATCCTGCTTTGGGCAAGGATGAAAGAACTGAAACATGGCTCTCATGCGGAAAGTGTGTTCGCGATGGTCAGTGTCCTCTGATGCAATGAAATGCCTTTGTCCCTAACTTTTGCCTGGACCGCCCTCTCGGGTTTTCAATCCACCGGGACGCTCCTTTTTGCCTAAGCCGCCCTTTCGGGTTTTCAACTTAGCGAGCTTTTTATTATTATATTTTTTTTTTCAACCCTTATTTTTGCCTAAGTCGCCTTTTGCAGGTTTTCGACTTAGCGGGTTTTTAGGCATAATATTTTCGGACTGCATCAGAATTCACGGGGTGTGCAAGCTCTTCACCATCCATTGTCATAAGTATCAGGGACCCTCCGGAGAAAACGGTCTTTACAACGAATGGGCCTTCATAATTGGGCATCCACTTTCCACGCATATCTTTATGTACTGGCAAGATCTTTTTGAGTACGAGTTCTCCTTGACGGAACTCACGGATACGAATCTTCTTATCAAACGCTCTTTTCATCCATTTCTGATATAATTGCCCATGGCACATGGCTGTCAAGCGCTTCTCGTCAATGAGATTCAACTGATCCAGTCTGTCTTGAACCCACTCCGCTTCCTCAAGTTCAGCCTCCATCAACACTCTTAAAGAAGGTATCTCTACTTCGATGGGGAGCACGGCATCCATTCCATACACCAATGAGAAAGGTGTTGCCCCTGTCGAAGTTCTCACTGAGGTTCTGTATCCATGCAAAGCAAACGGTAACATCTCATGCCAATCTTTGTAAGTCACAACCATCTTTTGCAGGATTTTCTTGATATTCTTATTCGCAGCTTCAACGGCCCCATTCATCTTAGGACGGTACGGAGAAGAATTGTGATGAGTGATCTTGAATTTGTCACACAGCTCTTTCATAGTCTTGTTATTCAGATTGGTGTCGTTGTCAGTTATTATCTGGTTGGGGATTCCATAACAGCAGATGATTTCTTTCCTGATGAATCGGGCAACCACTTGCTTGGTCACGTTGGTGTAGGAGGCAGCCTCTACCCACTTGGTGAAATAATCAATAGCAACAAGGATAAAACGATGACCGTTAGAAGCCTTCGGCTCGATTGCCCCAATCATGTCAATGCCCCACATAGAGAACGGCCATGGTGACGACAAAACATTCAACGGTGATGGAGGTACATGCATTTTATCAGCATAAATTTGGCACTTATGGCATTTTCTAGCGTATTGGATGCAGTCAGCTTCCATGGTTAACCAATAATACCCAGCCCTTAACATCTTCTTGGACATAGCGTAACCATTGGCATGAGTTCCGAAGGTCCCCTCATGAATTTCCTGCAGTAACATGTCCGCTTCCCGTTTATCAACACATCTGAGCAGAACTATGTCATGATTTCTCTTGTATAACACACCATTACTGATAAAGAATTTGGACGCCAGTCTTCTCAATGTTTTCTTGTCCAGACCAGTAGCACCATCGGGATACTCTTGCTTGACGAGATAGTTCTTGATATCATGAAACCAAGGCTTTTCATCCACCTCAACTTCTTCGACCATCTGACAATAAGCGGGCTCAACTTTGCGCTCAATATGGATAAGAGGTGCTTCATTAACGAATTTAACTTTCCACATGGATGCTAACATGGCTAAAGCATCAGCAACGTGATTCTCGGATCTAGGAACATGCTCGAACTCTATCTCGTCGAAATACTTGATCAGCTCGATAATATAGTCCTTATAAGGGATTAACTTCTCATTCTTCGTTTCCCATTTGCCTTGTACCTGGTAAATAACCAAGGCTGAGTCACCACTTACTTTAAGAAGTTTGATTCGGAGGTGAATTGCTGCTTCGAGGCCAAGAATACATGCTTCATATTCTGCGACGTTATTAGTACACTCAAAGTCCAATCTTGCTGTAAATGGAGTGAATCCACCCTTTGGGTTCATCAAAACGGCGCCTATACCATGCCCATTGAAATTCGAGGAACCATCAAACATCATCTTCCACCAAAGACCTGGCTCTGGACCTTCGCTCGGATCTGGCTCTTCAGAATCTCTTTTAATCAACAAAATATCCTCATCGGGAAAATCAAATTTAAGAGGTTCATAATCTTCAACTGGCTGGTCTGCAAGATGATCAGATAAAATACTACCCTTAATCGCCTTCTGGGGTACATACTGGATGTCATACTCGGATAACAACATGTGCCAACGGGCTAGCCTCCCGGTTTGAGCAGGTTTTTCAAAAATATACTTGATCGGATCCATTTTAGAAATCAACAATGTGGTATGACAGACCATATATTGCCGAAGGCGCCTAGCGGCCCATGCCAATGCACAACAAGTTTTCTCCAATGGTGAGTATCTGTTTTCGCAATCGGTAAACTTTTTGCTCAGGTAATAAATCGCATATTCCTTTTTCCCAGTCTCATCATGTTGTCCAAGCACACAACCCATAGACTTCTCGAGAACAGTAAGGTACATAAACAACGGTCTTCCAGGCACGGGAGGAATCAGAATAGGGGGGTCCTGCAAATAACCCTTAATTTTCTCAAACGCTTTTTGACAATCGGGGTTCCACTCAACCGTCTGCCCCTTGCAAAGTAACTTGAATATCGGCTCACAAGTAGCGGTCATGCTGGAGATAAACCTGGAAATATAATTCAAACGTCCCAGAAAACCTCTAACTTACGTCTCGGTTCGCGGAGCTGGCATATCTTGAATGGCTCGGACTTTGTCAGGATCCACCTCAATCCCTCGCTGGCTAACAATGAACCCAAGCAATTTTCCAGATCTGACACCGAAGGTACATTTAGCAGGATTCAATTTCAACTGATATTTCCTGAGTCGTTCAAACAGCTTCACCAAATGGTCTAGATGCTCCTCTTCACTCTGAGACTTGGCTATCATATCGTCCACATACACCTCGATCTCCTTGTGCATCATATCATGAAAAAGAGTGGTCATAGCGCGTTGGTAAGTTGCCCCCGCGTTCTTTAAACCGAAGGGCATGACTTTGTAGCAGAAGGTCCCCCAAGGAGTAATGAAAGTAGTCTTCTCTCGATCGTCGGGATCCATTTTGATCTGATTATAACCAGAGAAACCATCCATAAATGAGAACAACGCAAAACTGGCTGTATTGTCTACCAGTGTATCAATATGTGGCAGAGGGAAGTCGTCTTTCGGACTTGCTTTGTTTAGATCCCTGTAATCCACACACATCCTAACTTTACCGTCCTTCTTGGGCACTGGCACAATGTTGGCAACCCAATCTGGGTATTTTGCGACTGCCAAGAAACCTGCATCCAACTGTTTTTTAACCTCATCTCGAATTTTCAAAGCCATGTCAGGTCTCGTTCTTCGAAGCTTTTGTTTGATAGGCGGACAATCTGGCTTAAGTGGCAACTTGTGAACAACAATATCTGTGTCTAGACCCGGCATATCTTGATACGACCATGCAAACACATCAATATAGTCTTTTAACAACTCAATCAACCTCGGCTTAACCTCTGTCCCAAGCATCGCACCAATCTTGACCTCTTTCTTGTTCTCATCTGTACTAAGATTAATTAAGTCCACCTGTTCTCTATGCGGTTGAAGCTCTGTATACTCGTACTCAATCAATCTTGTCAGTTCAGCGGGTACTTCAAAATCCTCTTCACCCCCGTCCTCAGCTTGATTGATGGGTGCATCCCAGTCAGGAGTGTCAGTAAAGTCATTGGATCCAACAAGGTTTACGATGTCTCTGCATGATGGAAGGCTTACTTAATTAAAATGCTCGAAGATATGCAAGATAAGGAATGAAATGCTGTTTTTTTTTGTTTTATTTTTTGGAAGAAAGGGTTGCCAATTTCATTTTTTAAAGGTGAAAACGAAAAACGCAAATGAACCAAAGTGAAATTGAACAAAAATGCCTTTATTAATATCCTTTTAGAAATGAAAGGTGGCCCAATAAAAACGACCCTATAGCCTTGGGCAGAGCTACGGAATGTAAATGAAACTTTTTAAAAAAAAAAAAAAAAATTACTTTGACAAGGGAAAAATAACAGGGATCTCTACGGCCTCCCAGTTGTTCAAAACTGCATCACCCTTAAACACCAGGTTGCTCAGATCTTCATTTTCCTCACAGTCGCTGATGGCATTGACTTGGAAACCTCCGCTGACAAATACCTCTTGGATAACCTTCGGACGCCCTTCGACAGTTGTGGCAGCTCCATTCTGAGTTGGTTTGTAACCCAACCCAGAGCGATCAGTCCTGGTCTTGACATCAATTACCTCTCCCCAACCTTCAGGAATGCCCCTGTCAATTGTTGATTTGGTACTCCTCAGAGATGCAAAAGATGGATTACCCTGACCCACTGTCTCTTCGACTTCTAGCAGAACAGCATTGGCGATCTCAAGTGCTTGAAAGGAGATTTCTAAAGCATCCTCATCGGCCTCGATGTAACGGAAAGAAGACAGGTTACTGACCATCAGATCCTCCTCACCGTGTATAATAACCAACTTTCCATCAATTACGAACTTCATCTTTTGATGTAACGTTGAGGTTACTGCCCCAGCGGCATGAATCCACGGCCTTCCAAGTAAGCAGCTGTAATTGGGATTAATGTCCATGACTTGAAACGTGATATTAAAAACTTGCGGACCAATCAGGATAGGAAGCTCAACCTCCCCCATTACCGACCGGCGAGAACCATCGAAAGCCTTGACGACCAAAGGAGTAGGTTTCAACACAGTCTCTTTGAAAACCAACTTATCAAGAACCCTCTTGGGTAGAACATTCAGAGAAGAGCCGGTGTCTACTAGTACTCTCGCTAAATTGTCCTCCTGACATTTCACCGATATATGTAAAGCACGATTATGATTCGGACCCTCCTTCGGTAACTCTTCATTGCTGAAACTAAGGGTGTTACATGCGGTCAAATTGGCAATCACACTATCAAACCGACTGGCGCTGATATCTTGATCCATATGTGCTTGAGTCAAAACTTTCTGCAAGGCCATCCTATGAGCGGGTGAATTCATCAACAGAGATAAAATCGAAATCTTGGAAGGAGTCTGATGAAGTTGGTCGATAACTTTATAGTCACTTTTCTTGATGATCCTCAAAAACTCAGCATCTTCATCATTCGTAACGGCTCCCTTACCTTTGTCTTTGACGGCCACTGGGATATTAGTGGTCTCCTTAGGTGGAACCTCATTAGAACGGGGAGTATACACACGGCCACTGCGCGTCATCCGGCTTGCCTCTGCGATATTGGTCACAGTGTCCTTAACTTCTTCATTTGGAATAACTTTCCCAGACTCCCTGTCAATCATCGTCACGTCGTATTTCCAAGGCACGGCTTTAGGATCACTGAAAGGAAACGGACCTGGTCTTCGAATAACTATTGGCTTATGCTGATTCACCTCAGGGATAGACGACTTTGGTATATCGAACACGAGATTGGCAGAACCTGCCCCTGATAGATTAAACACTGGTACCTTTCCCTTTGATCCAGGCTGATGGAAAACTGGCTCAACCACAGCGACCTCATCCTTTTTGGGTTGACTTGTCACTTGTAAAACACCCTCATTAATCAATCTCTGAACATCATTTTGAACCAACACACAACCCTTAATACTGGCTTCACAACTCACGCATGCAATGTGGGAAGTATCTACCAGACCAGCTTCAAACAGTTTCGAATGGAACATCTTGAGAGGAGTCTTAATCTGTACAACGTCAAGGACATAACCTTCCTCCGAATCGGCACTAATGGCATTGACACTCTCATGGTTAGGAAAAGGGTTCTTCTTAACATTCGGTTGAGGATCTTCAAATGACAAAATCTTCTTTTCCAATAAATCCCTGACAAGATTTTTGAGAGCATAACAATTCTCCAGATCATGACCAGGCGCACCCTCATGAAATAAACAATGAGCGGCGGCGTTGTAATTGGCGGGTAGAGGATTAGGAGGCGGACCCAAAGCCCGAGTAGTGATTAGACCTTGCTTGACCAAAGAGGGATACAACTCGGTGAAAGTCATCGGAATCGGCGGACAGGGCTTATACGTTCTCCTGTTCGGAACATTCTGGCGAGGAGCCGGACTCTTTGGCTGTTGAGGAGTAGGAGCGTTGGGCGCCTGTAGGTAGTTGATAGGAGGCGGATAAACAGGAGGTTGCTGCATAGGTTGATACATAGGAACCTGTTGATTGAAAGAAGGCGTAATAGCTGCCACATAGGGTTGTTGAGCATATTGGATTGGGTACCCTTGAGGTTGAGCATAACCTTGCGGATATCGATAAAAGTGTTCTCTTGGTCTACTAGAGGATATAGCATTAGTCTCGCCCTCTTTCTTCTTCTGGGAGCTATACGGAGGTTTCTTCGGCTGATCCTTAGAAGCACCATGATTACTCGTCATTTTACCACTTTTCATACCCAATTCAATCTTGACACCCACAGCAACGATGTCAGAGAAATTTGAAGTCACACTACCCACCATTCTCTCGTAAAATTCTGGACGCACCGTGTCGACAAACCAATCAGCTAACTCTTTCTCGGTCAAAGGAGGTTCTACCTGCGAAGCAATCTCTCTCCACCTTTGAGCGTACTCTTTGAATGACTCAGAATTCTTTTGTGACATACTCAACAACTGTCTTCTGTCAGGAGCCAGATCCATATTGTACTTGTAGTGTTTGATGAAAGCGTCAGATAAATCTTGGAAACTCTTAACGCGAGACTGGTCTAAAGTTAAATACCACTTGGAAGAAGCACCCTTCAAACTATCTTGGAAGCAATGAATCATCAGTTTATCATTCTCAACATGGGCATCCATTTTGCGATAATACATGATCAGATGACTCTTAGGACAGGTGGCACCTTCATAACGATCGAAGTTCGGAGTCTTGAACTTCGGGGGAATAACCAAACCTGAGACCAAATAAACATCCCTTGCAGCAGTCCCAAAAATTTGATCACCCTCTACTTTTTTCAATCTCTGGACGATGGTGTTTACTTCCTCACGAAGCTTATCATGTTTCTCATAACCTTCAACATTCTCATCAAGATTATCAAAAACTGTCTCATTGAAATACGGTTGCGCAAGGGTGTGTACAACAGGTGGTGCAAAGATAGGAGCCCCCCTAGAAACTTCAGAAAATAAAGGCACTGCTTGCTGAACAGGCTGATTAATCGGAACAGTGGCTTGAGGAGGCACAAAACCTGGAGCAAGACCATAAGGTGGGTCCCTTGCTACGGTCACACTTGGTGGAGGGTCCACAGTAACGCCGGTAATCTCGGAAACAACAGTGGGCTGGGTATCCATCTTAGCATTCATGACATGTAACAATTCCATCATACGCCTCATACCCCCTCGAAGGTCTTCAAGTTCATTGCTAAGGCGATCAATCTCTTTTGCCCGATCCTCCATTCTTTTCCGAGTTTGAGCTCTGGTGTTGTACTGGTGCCGAGAACTCAGGGTGACGAAACTGGAAGGCGAGAGAACCGAACATGAGAAAACGGAAGACACATGCAATGCAAGAAAGTAAATGATGCTATGATGCAAATGAAGATTTCATGGAATTCAAACATTTACGAATGTCGTGGGGTACCAAGGAAATATTTTTCTTGTTTTTTCATTTTTTTATTTTATTTATGGTATCCCGCGATATCCATAAATGATATTTGAACTCCATGAAATACAATGCAATGAGATGCTTTATGGATGCAATGCATGAAAACACACAAAGCCCTAGGTTAAAGGAACGTGAGCGGAGTCAAGGTCTACCCATCCCAAAAGGAGTGTACTATAGGTTAGTTGTACCTGCCGAACAAGGTTCTACAAAGTGCCCAAAGTCATCAGCCCATCTTTCGGATATTATCAACCTTTCGACTGACTCAGGGGTTAATAATATTCTCAAGAGAACCTCTTTTGAGTGTAGTATCGCGTAGCAGCCGTTGTAAGATTACTCCCACATAGCTCCCGCACTACATCCTAAATAAGGCCGAGGTGGTGTTAAGGTACTACGGTCCTCAATATCACAGACTCCAATCGACCATGGAAAAAGTTTTCGCGATTACTCGTTCAACCGAACCATTTTCGAAAAGGTCTCAACTGAGCGGAGATTCTCGAATCAGCTTGGTCGGGATTCACTCCCTATAAGCCTCATCGAATATATCCCCATCCTATAATAATGTCACTAGTCCGGGCGTAGGACTTATCTCACAGCACAAGGAACAGTCCCACCATGAAAGCATAAATATATACATGTAAATGAATAATAACACAGATAGTAATAAATATGAACAAGTTGGGGATAACCCTCAAAAGTTAAGACGATTCCCCAGTGAAGTCGCCATTTTCTGTTGCGGTGGAAATAGGATCACAAACTATTAATGAGTTTGAATCGCAATTCAATTCACAACCGCTCTTTGATTTATCCGAAGGAAAAGGTCAAAAGAGGGAAAACCTATTTTTGCATCGTAAACACAATGCGGGGAAAGATCTAGGGTTCGGGGGTTGGTTAAATTTAGGGAAGGTATTAGCACCCTAAACTTCTGTAGTACTCTACAGGAACCTTTTGTTCAAATGTTTACTATTTGCTTTATTTATTTGCTTAAGGTATATGTACAAAGGATTAAAAGTGAGAAAAGAGACCTAAGGGGGTTAATTCTAAGTTTACTCGGCAAGACATCGCATCTTGTGCCTACGTATCCTTACGAGAGTGGAATCAGAGTAATCGTAGTTCCCCTCAAAAGGGAGGTTAGAGACTTCTTGACTGTGGTCAAGGTCTCAAGGGGAATAAACGCATCTTAAGGACACGCTTACGCGGAGTGTAGAAACTCCAAATCTCTACGTTGAATTGTTAAGTTGTAATTAGGGTTAAATTAGGGATTCCACGGCGGGAAACCCTAAAATGAACGCGGCGGCTCTTTGACCTAATGCTAGGGGTAAAATTGTAATCTTGCCTGCGGCGAGGCATTTGTGAAAATTAGGGTTTGTGAGGTTGTAAGGTTTTGGAGTTGAGGACTATTGACACGGCGGTCAAACGGCTAGACCTAATTCCTTCGGAGTGTGTAGTGTGACTGGAATATTGATAAATGCGTGAGGTGATTGAGTTATGTAAACAGGGAATAAAGACAGCAGTTAAAGCCATACAAACAGAAATTAAAAGGCAAAAATTTAAAGCGCGATTATTAGGTTCGCGGGGTTACATATGAGAAGCAGTTACAATATAGTAATGAAATAAAATGAAATAAGTATTGAGCTGTAAAATGAACAAACGGCGTTAGTGGGCAGCAGTTAGGCGGCAACCAAATTAATTACGAAACAATAAAGAAAAGATGCAAATTCGAGATTTTTATTATTGCTTTATTTAAAAAACCTTAAATAATTTAATGTCAGCTTGCTACAAAAAAAGTTTAATTTAAAAATGTTTTACTCTAAAAAAAAAAGTTTTATTTTTTTTTTTATATATTTTTTAAGAAAAGTTTTTCTTATTTTATTTTTAAAAAGAGTTTTTATTTATTTTAATATTTACATATTAATGTTTTTTTTTAATTTTTAAAAACAGTTTTTTGTGAATTATAAAAAATAAAAATGTTAAAAAACAGTTTAAAACATAAAACTAAATTTTAAAAACAACAAAAAAAAGAAATAAATAAATAAGGGGAGGGGGTTGGGCCGGTCATCACACCCGGACCCAACCCGGTTGATGGTTAAACAAAAAAACATTTAGGGTTCTGGGAACCCTAATGTTTCGCGGCGCCGTTTACATCTTCTTCTCCTCTCTCGTCTTTCTTCTTCCTTACGACTCTCTCGATGCTCTTCATTCTCCTCCATAGCCTGAAATCAAACACAAATAGGGTGAGGAAAATATCTCATAGCTCATTTTTATGGTGAAACGGCCGATGATGTGCAGAACTGAGGCCCAAAGTTGATCTGTTTTGAAACTTTCCATTGGTTCGATTTTGTTTGATCATTTTCTGATATGCTGATTGGATTTTTGCAGATGTGGATTGGATTGCCTTCGAATTTCACTTGATCTGTTTGACATCTGACTTAATTCGTCTTTGATCTCGAACTGATTTGCTTGATTGAAACTGACTCGTTTTCGATTTGTTTTTGATTTTCTGGTGCAGTTAGCTTTTCCTCTTCTTCTTTCAGAGAGGGCTGATGCTACGGCTTCGGTCGAGTCAGAATTGTCGGGAAAGGTATACAGCAATGATGACATCGTTCTGAGCCTTCGAGGGATGTTCTTCGACGATGTCGCGGTTGCTTTCTGCTGGTTGGTTTCGATGCTCAGTTGTGACTGTGAGCTGGGCCATGATGCTGATTAACTGAGCCGTGTGCGACCGATACGAACTGTTATGGTTTTGTGCACTTGTTTATCTCATGAACTGACATGTTTATGTTAGCTTATTCTTGTTCGTTCTGGTACAATTCATGCCATGATTTTGTGCTGTGGCGTATTCTTGAACTAATATGGACTTCGACTCTTCTGTGCAGTTTTGGCAGGTTGATTGAATTGGTGATGATGATTTGGGCTATGATATTGATGTACTGAGCCATGTGTTTGGTAATTTGTCTTTCCAATGTGCTTGCACATTTGGTCTATCTTGCTTTCTGTCATGGTTTTGTGAACTGACCTGCTCTTTTGCCTTATTTTTGTATGCTGATGTTTGAGCCGAGGGCTTTGATGCAGCGTATGATGCTGTTGTGATTTGCACTTCGTTTTTCTGATACTTTGTTGAGGCCATTCAATGCAGTTTGGTTTCACTTGGTTTTCGTTCTATTTTAGGCTTGGTTTTCGTTCTGTTTTGAACATTGGCCTTCATTCTGAATCTTTGTAACAAATTTGTTTCTTTGGTGCCTCTTCATACTTGTACTGGCGCGAGCTCCTTCTTGCCTAGTTTTGTTTATGCGGCTTGTTTATGCTTTGAGTTCTGTTATACTGATGATGCTTGTGGCTTTTCAGGTGTTGGAAATTTCGAAACCAAAGCGACTCAGACTTGCCGGCATCCGGGTCTGAGTCCAAACTTGCCTCGTCGCCTTATTCTCGTATCAGTTTAGAAATCCAATCGCGGCAAAACGAATCAGTCCCGCTTCTTTTATTACTTCTATCTCTCGGATGTCCCATAACGATAAGAACAGGTGTTACCTGATCTGACGCCCACGGCGCGGATCGGTAACGGGGGTAGGACGCAGCTTTGGTTGTGCCACTCCCGGCACTCGATGATGACATTGTTCTGAGAGTGTCAAAAACAACTCCTAACCTTTTTCTATACTGTTTGTTTTGTTTTGATGTGCAGGTGAATTGGAGATTTTGCGGAGAAGCTCAAGGACATCACGAAGACACTTAGAAGTTCTAGGACTTAGGATTTAGAATTTTTAGGATCAATGTAATTCCTTGTAACAGTATTTCTAAAATGTGAAGCAATCTCCATTTCTTGTATGATGAGATCTTTATGAAATAAAATTCCCAAAACTTGAATCTATTTATATTTTGTTCTTAGTTAAAAAAATTATAAACATTTGTGAATAAATCCACAAATATTTAAATTTATTAACATAGTCATAAAACATAAACACTCCCAAATAATATTCTTATTTGTGCACTTGTCTCATTTGTAATCTTAATCTCATCATCTGATTAAAATCCAATTTAAATGCTAACCCACCATTTCATAACCAAACACGGATGTGCACCGTAATCACAACAGTTTCAGCATCAACAATAACGCTACTCGTAATTAAATTCCACTGACCAAATGCCAAGAGCCACAATCCAATAATACCCAATTACGACTGTGCCTTAATAACAGAAACGGAAGCGCTTTTGGAAATAAACCATGAGCAATGGAATGGATCTTAAATCCAGTTGTGCTCGACAAGTTTTAATACCGACCACATCAAATTGGCACCTTGATATAATCAGACCTGGTGATAGGTAAATGCCTCAGAAATAGTGTATCAAACGCCTCAGAACTTAATAACAGCCCGTCTTCAAGGAATTAGTAGAATTTGAGTAAAATGACCAAAATACCCCTGGAACCAAATCTGCAAAACAAACACCTCCATAACTTGTTAGTGGTTAGCAAATGCACAGATGAGATGATATGCGAAATGACTGACTAAATATAAGGGTAAAATTTGGGGTATTACAGTACCTTCGTGTATTTCCTCCATGAGCAGTTTTGCCTCTCTTCCATCTACGCAACGTAACAGCACCAAGTCGTGGTTTCTTCTGTATAAGACGCCGTCTGGATTCAAATAGAAATTACCCGCTAATCTCCTGAGAGTCTTCTGATCTTGACTGGATGCCCCAGCCAGATACTCTTTGTTCTTCAGGAAATTAAGGATATCAAAATACCATGGTTTGTCATCGGATGCTTCATCAATAGCGAATACGTAAGCTGGTCTGTCAAGCCGAGAGATAATGATTCGGGGAGCCTCGTTCCAGAAGTTAACTTTATACATGGAAGACAAAGTGGCCAGGGCGTCAGCCATTTGATTCTCGGCCCGCGGCACGTGATGCAATTCAACCTTGTCGAAGAAAGGCAACAATCTCCTTGCATAGTTCATGTAATGTATCAAGTTGGGCTGACGCGTCTCCCATTCCCCTTTGATCTGATTCACCACCAGAGCTGAGTCTCCGTATACGTCCAGATTCTTGATTCGCAAATCAATGGCTTCTTCAAGCCCCATTATACAAGCTTCGTATTAGGCCTCATTATTGGTAACTGGAAAGGTCAATCGGGCAGTGAACGGGATGTGCGACCCGTGTGGCGTAGTAATGATTGCCCCTATTCCGCTACCGTAAGCATTCACAGCTCCGTCAAATATCATCTTCCATTTGGAACCCAACTCTGGCCCTTCGTCTGGAAACGGCTCTTCACAATCCTTCATCTTTAGGTACATGATATCCTCGTCAGGAAAATCAAACCTCATCGATTGGTAATCTTCAATAGGCTGCTCCACCAGATACTCAGACATCACGCTCCCCTTTATAGCCTTTTGTGAGACGTATTGGATGTCATATTCAGTCAAGACCATCTGCCAACGGGCAATCCTTCCTGACAACGCCTTCTTTTCGAATACAAATTTGATAGGATCCATCTTCGAGATGAGCATGGTTGTATGATTCAGCATGTATTGCCTCAAACGCTTGGCGGCCCAGGCTAGCGCGCAACAAGTTTTCTCAAGCATTGAGTATCGAGATTCACAATCTGTAAATTTCTTACTCAAGTAGTAGATCGCATGCTCTTTTCTCCCTGTCTCGTCGTGCTGACCGAGAACGCAACCCATGCTTCCCTCAAGAACTGTCAAATACATAATCAAGGGTCTACCTGCCACTGGGGGTATCAAAATAGGAGGCTCCTGCAAATACTGCTTTATCTTATCGAACGCCTTTTGACAATTTTCGTTCCACGTTACAGCTTGATCTTTCTTCAACAGTTTGAATAATGGTTCACACGTGGCAGTTAGGTGAGATATGAACCGAGCGATGTAGTTCAACCTCCCTAAAAACCCGCGCACCTCTTTCTCTGTTTTAGGCGTCGGCATTTCTTGAATCGCTTTTATTTTAGCAGGATCAACCTCTATTCCTCTTTCGCTTACGATAAACCCCAGCAGTTTACCCGATCTCACCCCGAAGGTGCATTTGTTAGGGTTCAGTCTCAGCCTGAACTTCCTAAGCCTTTTAAATAGCTTCAGCAGATTCACCAGATGCTCTTCTTCCGTCTGGGATTTGGCAATCATATCGTCAACATAAACTTCAATCTCTTTATGCATCATATCATGGAAAAGAGTTGTCATCGCACGCTGATATGTTGCCCCAGCATTTTTCAAACCAAAGGGCATCACTTTGTAGCAAAATGTTCCCTAAGGCGTTATGAAAGTGGTCTTCTCCATATCCTCTGGCGCCATTTTAATCTGATTATAGCCTGAAAAGCCATCCATGAAGGAGAATACTGAGTATTGAGCAGTATTATCAACCAGCACGTCAATATGAGGAAGCGGAAAATCGTCTTTTGGGCTTGCTTTATTCAAATCTCTATAATCCACGCACATCCGAACCTTGCCATCTTTCTTTGGCACTGGTATGATGTTAGCAACCCATGAGGGGTATTTTGTCACAGCCAGGAAACCAGCGTCCCACTGTTTTTGAACTTCCTCTTTGATCTTCACTGCCATATCTGGTCGAGTTCTGCGAAGCTTTTGTTTGACCGGCGGGCATTCTTTTTTCAGTGGCAGACGGTGCACAACCATATCTGTATCGAGCCCTGGCATATCTTCGTACGACCAAGCGAATACATCACTATACTCTCGGAGCATTTCAACCAGTCTTCGCTTGATATCGTTCTGCAGCGTGGCTCCGATACGAATACTCTTCTCAACCCCTTCCGACCCCAAGTTGATAATTTTGATGACCTCGTCGTGAGGCAGAATGACTCTTTCCTCTTGCTTCACCAACCAAGACAGTTCTTCAGGAACGTCACTATCTTCGACAACCTCTTCTTCGGCCTGAAATACCGGATGCTCAAAGTCGGGACGAGTCATAGGTGGTTCAAGGATGTCATCTGAAAATGTTATCCTGCAAAAGGAATGGTTAAGTGCTTCAAAATGCGTATAAAGCGAATAACCACGTTGCCATTTTATTGAAAAATACAAAACAAGAAAGACAGAGATTACAGTATTTGCACATGAAAAAACGCCATTTATTTAATGATTAACACGCAATGTTCATAACAACACAGCCCTAAGCAAATCACGATGCCCCGGGCAAGACATCAGATTATTCAACAATTAATAAAGCAAAGCATTACTGTTTAAGAGTCACAAGAACAAGCTCCTGAATAGACCAGTTGCACAGTCCTTGTCCTGGCATGCTTGGCTGAATCCAGGCGTCCATATTACAGTCGTTGTCTCCTTCGTCAGACTCCGAAGCAGCATTGATGGTTTCATGACATACTCCACTGGCAGAGATGGTGATCGGCCCTCTGAAACGGGGTGCCCCCACAACAGATGTTGACGACGACGGTTGGTATCCCAGTCCGAACCGGTCCATCTTCACAGGAATATCCAGCACTTTGCCCCAGCCCTTTGCTTCTCCTGCCTCCACCAGAGCTTGAGCTTCTTTATACGACGAAACGGCTATCTCCGACGCTTTGCTCGGCCCGGGACCTTTGTCCTTGATGCGCAACCCTTTAAATGCCTGGCAGGGCGTTTCGTGGATCTCTCCGTCGACCTCCACATATTTAAATGACGACAGATGGCTGACCAGGATGTCTTCTTCTCCGCATACGGTGACTACGCTGTCTCCGACCATATATTTTAACTTCTGATGCAGGGTAGACGTGACTGCCCCAGCCCCATGAATCCAGGGTCTTCCGAGCAGGCAGCTATAGGCAGGCTGTATATCCATGATATAAAACTCAGTCGCAAACACCTCCGGCCCCACCTGTAGAGGCAATGTGATCGATCCAAAGACTGTTCTTTGCATGCCGTCAAAGGCCCTGACTACCAAGTCGCTGGGTGTGCACAAGATTCCTCTGACATCCAGCTTCATCATCGCTTTCTTGGGCATCACATTCAGAGACGATCCAGTGTCGACCAATACATGCGACATTACTGATCCCCTACACTCGACAGATATGTGTAGTGCCATATTATGATCTCTCCCTTTCGGGGTCAAATCGAAGTCGGTAAAGCCCAAGCTGTGGCCTGCATTCACATGTGCCAACACTCCTTCCAACTGATTTACAGAGACATCTTGGGGTACAAAGGAAGTATCCAGGACTTTCAACAGAGCATTTCTGTGAGCTTCAGAACATAGTAGCAACGACAGGATAGATATTTTGGACGGCGTCTGCTGTAGATGCTCCACAATCTTATAATCACTTTTTCGAATCAAGCGCATGAACTCCTCTACATCCTTCGATGCCGCTTCTTTTTCGCTTGCTTGCACTGGGACATTCTCAACCATCTTCCCTTTTCCTTTCGCTAGTCTTTCGGCCTCCACCTCAGGCGATATGAAGATCCTACCACTCCTTGTCATACCTCCTGAACCAACAACGTTATCGACAGTATCAGCTGGCTGCTTATTAACATCAATCTTTATCCCTTCACAGTACGCCTCCAACCCATATGACCAGGGACTGCTTTTGTGTTCTCGTACGGGATCGGTCCGGCCTTAGTTATGGTGATCGGTGGTCGCTGGACCGGTGCTGCAATAATGATTGTCTTTCGAGGAATCGTTACAGTGGCCATATCACTCTGATCATCTGCTACTGCCCCTGCAGGCTCTTCAGTTGCTGCTCGGTCAAACTGCAATGTGCCTCCATCAATTAAAGCCTGAATGCCTTTCTTCAAATCATCACACCCCCCAGCTAGGGTCCAGCATTCTAAGCAATACTCGTCACATCCTGGATAAACACCCCTTTGCAACAATCTGCTCTTTATCTCGCTCAGCGGCGTCCTTAAATCATCGACATTCACAATCAGATTCAACCCTTCCTCAGTCAGAATGGCGTTCGCCCCATGATTAGGCATGGGTTTCTGCACTATATTCAGACCTGCCGTTCCGAAATTGATAGTCTTATTGTCCAAAAGATCCTGCACGACATGCTTAAAAGCATGGCAACCCTCTATATCGTGGCCCGGAGCCCCAGAATGAAACTCACAGTGCCTGCTTGCATCATAGCCATACGGAGGAGTTCCCGTTATCGGTTCCAGAGTTCTCTTCTCTACCAAATTTAGACCCAACAGCGTCTGCAACAAATCTGCATATGTTGAGGGAGGCTTCTCAAACACTCTTCTTGGTTTACCACCCTGGAATCTTCGCTGAGCCTGCTGTGCCCCCTGCTGTGGCTGTTGCTGATGCTGCTGTTGTTGTTGCTGCATTGGTTGCTGCTAAAACGGTTGTTGTTGTTGAAGTGGTTGTTGTTGATACGGGATAGTAACACTCGCCACCTGCTGCGGCTGATGATATCGGTTCCGACCTCTGCCTCGGCCTCGGCCTCGGCCTCCAAACACTGCGCTTGCCTCGCCCTGACGGTGCCCACCAAAAGCCTTCCTATTGCTGCCAGATGCAGTTGATTCCTCAGCCTGGAACTTTCCTTGCTTAATGTTACGTTCAATCTTTTCTCCCATCAGAATTAGGTCTGAAAAACTGGCCAGAGATGTATGAAACAACATGTCATGAAACAAGCCTGTGAATGTGCCGACGAACATGTCATTCATTTCCTTGTCTTCTAAAGGAGGACGGACCCTGGCAGCCATATCGCGCCACCTTTGCGCGTACTCTTTAAAGCTCTCCCCCTTCTTCTGCGACAGCCCTGCCAATTGGACCCGATTGGGCGCCAAGTCGCTGTTATACTTGTAGTGAGCTACAAATGCCTCTGCTAATTGCTTCCATGTCTTGATATTAGTTGGCTCCAACCCCATATACCACTCTAGGGAAGGGCCTGACAAACTATCCTGAAAGAAATGCATTAGCATTCTCTCATCAGTTGAGTATGCATACATCTTTCTGTAATAAGCCCGTACGTGCACTTTCGGACATGTGTCCCCTTTATACTTATCAAACGCAGGAGCTTTGAATTTGATTGGCACCCTCAAGCCCGATACCAGACCCATTGTTGCCATGTCTAAGCCCACAGCACTTTGGTTCAGGACCCCCCTCATCTGCTCTTCCAGCATTCTGATCTTCTGGGAGTCATCCATCGGCCCTTCGAAACCTCCGCCGGAGAAAGCGTCCTCCTGCTGATCTTCTTGCCACATACCATTCCCAGCTCCATACCCATCATATCCATTATTACGGCCAGCCCTGATCTGATTCATCCCTGGGCCTCGGCCTCTGTTGCCGTATCCCTGAACACCTCCAGCAGGCCCAAAAGCCATTAACCCAGCGCCGTTTCCATTTCCGAAACCTCCGTAACCCTGATTGGCCACACCATAACCATCTTGCCCAAAGCCTTGAGCATTGAAACCATATTTCCCAGTATTATCGAATCCCTGATCATTGAACCCGAATCCAGTATTGCCGAAGTCGTTGCCTCCCATATTATCACCCCCGTTGATATCACCAAGCCCAACGTTATGGACAGCAGTCTCGTTCCCAACTCCGACGTTACCGTTCCCAGCGGCGGTAGCGTGGTTGACATTAGCAGCAGGTATATTGACTACAGGTGGAGCCACTGGCGTGGGAGTGCCATCTCCATGAACAGTATCGACTCGCACAGACTGATGATCCTCGTTACCGTGACCAGCATTTCGGGCCAACAGAGGCTGGACCATGGCTTGCAAATTTTCCTGACCTTTTGCAATAGCTTCCATGGTCTGCATAAAGAGAGCTAGCTTCTCGCGCACATCTTGCATCTCGTTCTGCATTTGATCCATGATTCTTCGACAGTTGGTGCGAGTAGAATAGCGGTGCGGGTGCTGATCTGCAATCCTGAAAAGTACCTGGTACAGAGCAGGAAATAAGACACCATCCAAAGATTACCTGTAATGCAATATGAATATGAATGCAATGCAATGTGTGTCTGTGCGTTAGGGAAATTCATTCCCCGATTCCAGTGTGAAGGTGCTGGTGCAGTGACAGGGCTATCAATATAAAGATCGGAGCTGAATCACAGAAAGCCTCATATATTGCTGAGAAACCAATAAGCCAAGAATACAATGTTACTGAGAGTACAAAGAGAAGGCATGACCTCAACCAACAATCCTGGTGATGGTCAGCACTATGCAAATAAAGCATACAAGTTACTACATGAAATGATCAAATCCTCCCATAAGTCCGGTACTCTTCTAGCAGCTTCTTGGTCTCCGGATGACTTGGTCGATTAAGCAGCCCTTCAACAAGTTGGTTTCTTTTCTTAAGAACACGTCGCACGTCTTCAGCAGTTTCTTCCCATGCTCCCTCTCCGAAGCGGTCCTCTAGTTTACGCTTCTGAGACACAGCTTCATCTCTGCCTTTGATGGCCTTGTTTAGTGCGTTCTGGAGACTATACCTGGTCATCACTTCTTCTTCACACTTCTTGATGTTGGACTTCAACTGCTCTTCGAGGTCGGAGATTTGCTGCTTCAACTTATCCTCCCTCTTCTTATTGTTGGTGAGCGTAGCATTCCAAGTCTTATTGCAAGAAGAGATCTCTCGGTGAGCGATGTCAAGCACTTTCTTCTTGGATTCAAGCATGTCATGGGAGCTTCTGAACTCTTGCCCCAGACGTTCGCGCTTCTTCCTCTCCTCAGTTAGCTCAGCCCCTAATCTGTTCATTAGCTCAATCTGCTGTTGGAAAGCATACACGGCCTTGTTTTTCTCACTGCGTGCCTGGGCTAGCTCTTGCTCTAACCCTTCGTTGATCTTCATCAAGGCTTCTTTTTCTTTCACAACTTGCTCGCAGGCTTCCCTAGAAACAGTAGTTGGCTCTGCTACCGGAATAGGAACAGGAACTGGTGCATCTGGAAATGGCATTCTCAACTGACTGGCTCTCTCCTGGATCCACTCTCTGTAAGGTGCATAGGCCTGACAGTCATTCTTCCCTAACAACGGCTTCCCTCTTCGGTTAATACGCGTCCAGGCATGCTGCAACTTGGCCAACATCTCCCCCTTCACATCTCCGGTGAAGTACAGAGATTCCTGTACTTCTTCCTCCTTTGGCGGGTTCTTCAGTACGTATCCGAACTGACGGACGAACAGAGAAGGGTTGTAATTGATACACCCTTTCCTCCCTATCAACGGAACATTAGGGTACCCAGAACAACTGAAGATAAGCTCAGATCCCAGCAGATCTCTATCAAACCATTCAACGTCTTCGGAAGATAGCCTCATCAGGCGCTCTGACCAGCTGGCTGTGGTTGCACTCTTCACAAAAGATCCCTTCATGGGAAGGTGGCCTTTAAACCACATATCCAACAATGGTACACAAAAATGAACATTCTTTCCTCTTCCCTTCTCATTCTTGTAATGCAGTGAGTGGTAGAAATCTCCGAGCAAGGTCGGTACAGGATTACCAGCGGCAAACAAGTAGAAGGCATCGAAGTCCACAAAATCCGGTACATTGGGAAACAATATTATACCGTAAATGCACAGAGCCAGCACAGCATTGAAGGCAATCCAACACCCGCTCTTAGCGTACTCTTGGGCTTTACCAATCAAGAACTGGAGCGAGAAGCCTGGCACTCCACGGGAAACAGTAGTCAACATCTCAGAAGCATCCACATGCAAAGCTTTTGCCAAGTCCTCTGGCTTGGGCCTAATGCCAGAATGAATGAATGGAACCTGGTTCTGCACGGGTAACTCAGTAAACTCCACATACTCCTCAATGGTAGGCCCCATAATAAAATCAGCAAACGTAAAACATCTCAAAGCGGGGTCATAGAATTGCATCAAAGCGTACAGCCCATCTAGCTCTATCTCCGTGGGTTTGCGCACCAATCTTAATAGTCTTCCATAGCTCATTCTGAAGCTCCTACGAACATCCTCATCAGCCAGAGAGATCAACCCAAGCAGGGGAACAACATCAGGAGTAGGCAATTTGTAAGCAACTGTCCTTCTTAAGCTGGTCATGATCAAACACTCAGAAATCCGGACACTAGAACTAGGGAAATGCAAATGCACCTGCACCACAGACACACGTTAGTGGGATGCAATGATGATGAGTATGCAAACAAATGCAATGTAAGTAACATGCAACGGGGACCAACTGCCGTAGCTGAATAGCCTGAACCATATCAAGAAGTCTCAGATAGATTCTCTAGAAATCCTCGAACCCTGGTCTCAGATAGACCTAAAATAAAGCTCCAACAATGGTCTCTGACAGACCTCAAACCATAACTCCAACTGGTCTCTGACAGACCTCAAATCGCACCTCCAACTGGTCTCTGACAGACCTCGGAACTATCCAAATGGTCTCTGACAGACCTCATAACACATCTCCAGATGGTCTATGACAGACCTCACATAAATACCCAGGATCTTTGATCAAGAAATAACCGGTATCTGAAGGTCTAGTTACCTGCATAACCCCAAACCCTCTCACAGGTGGATGTCCTAGTAACTGACAAAGGTATGGCATCCTATGCGGTCGTCGGCGTCACAGACTTTCAGGGTTGACGATATGATTCCCAGAAGGAGTGGCATCATCAAATCCTGAAGAGGCCTCACTTAGCCAACTTCCAAATGATCGGTCCCCAAAGTCGACAATTCAACTAACCAGCAACCCACGCCAACCAAAGGAAGGGGCAGGAGGCCAACCAGAAGAACCTCGTCTGAGTGTAGATTTCGCGGGACACCAAGGCAAGCAAAGCAAGCGGGCGCCAACTAATCTCTACTCTAATTCTATGTGCACTCAAGCCCAGGTCCGACTTCTCTCTCAATATCAGAACACCCGTCACACCCCAAAATACAGCAATAATAATCAATATATAAAGCTGAAAATAAAGGTCAGAAATATAAATCCATACAAAATCCTCGACGGGAAAACAAGCGTTAGGATTGACTCTCTTAAGGGACGTTGGATCCCAAATGCATAAGAACTATCGCAGTCCTTAGCAGCCAGGGGACGTTGGATCCCCAGCAGAGTCGCCAACTGTCGCTACTGTGAAAATCGGCGCCGGCTGAACAGAAGAGTCGCCACCGTGCGTTATTTATCCCACGGGAGGGAAAGGAAACGCTCAGAGTAAACCTCGCGCAACACGGGAAAGGTATGGTCGTCGCAACCAAAACCTGAGTTCGGGAGTCGGTTACGCAAGGGGAAGGTATTAGCACCCCTCACGTCCGTCGTACTCGACGGGATCCACGCTTGTTTTCGGGTATGGATTGTTATTCTATCTACTCTACAGGTCATGGGTTAAAAGAAAATAAAATGGAAATAAAATGACTCGGCAAAGTATCGCACTTTATGCCTACGTATTCCCGTCCGGAACGAAAAATCAGAGTCAACGTAGTTCGCCTACCTACGGGAAAGGAGGGGAAGGTTGCTCGCTAGGATATCGCATCCTATGCCTACGTACTTCCACACTGCGTGGAAGATCAGAGTAAACGTAGTTCGGGCCACGTACGACACAGGTCTGTCTTGGTTGATTTTATTCCTTCTGAAAAAAGTTTTTCTGATTAACAGTCCCAGCGGACAAAAATGACGTTTTGATGAGTTCACATTCTTTTACGGAAGAAGTGTTTTTTATTGTGTTTGAAATTTTATTGTATTTTTCTGTTTGTTTTGAGGAAGAAGAGACAGAACTCTAACCTACGGTTACGAAGGGAATCAAACTAACCTAATGTTATCATGCATGGGTTAAGACCTAGTGTCTATCATGCTCCTCTCTTGCGCAGAGAGAAACAGAGATCCTAAGGGAATAGACGGAAACAGAAACAATATCAGATATATACAGTAAAACAGTAAAATGCATGGATGCAACAATACAAGCGAGGCAAGGGAGTCCCACTCAACCTCGAACCTAGAAAACAATAGGCAAAAGTGAACAGACTTCACTTTCAACCCAACAGGGTAAACAGCAAACAATACAGTCAGGAAAACCAATCAATACATCAAGAAATGAAATACAGCAGAAAAATAAACAGCTACAGCAGCTCTGCACCACATCTGACTTCAAGTAATCTCCAAACAGCTACAGGCTTCAGCAAGCATCAATCTCCATCTCCACAGCTTTCAAGCAAGGTCTTGATCATCAACCTTCAGTCTTCAATGGCTTTTCTTCAAGTCCTATCCTCCAAGCAGAGGAATCAATCACAAGAGTGAATTGGGTGTTAAGCAATTGGTTGACTACCAAAGGTGGCAAACCAACTGCTACTAACACATAAGACATTTTCTCTCAAGAGTTCTATCCCTTAGACAATAGCACCAAGCCTTCCAAAGGAAGGGGGTGAGTGTCTTAGAGAGACTCTGCATCACAGAGAAGAATGGAGGCAGTCAAGGCCTTCCATGTTTGAGAATCAAGCTTTCTAATCTAGAGCTCTGCCTAGCCCCTAATCTCCTCAACAGCTGCTAGCAGGAATCTCCTCTCCAACTCTGGAAGTTGGTCTTCAAGCTCTGGATCTCCAATGGCTTCAACATCACAAGTCTTCAGCTCCCCCAATCCCCAGACAATCCCAATACCCACACAGACAAAACAATAATCCCCAGAGGGCACACCACACCACTCAATCAAATACAGCAGTATATACTAATAGCGGTAGGGGAATCCTAGTGATTTCTAAGGGGATCTATCCTATACCCATAACCCCTATAGTCCATACCCCAAAAATCAAATGAAAATTTCCTAAAATAATTAAACTATCTCACCTAAGTTGATTTAAAACCCTAATTTTATTCATGTTGTTCACACCTACACTAATCACCTAAAATTAATTCCTAAAAATGTGTACTAAATTGGATATACAAACTAACAATGTCTATTAATCAACCTAAAAAGAATGGGTGAAAAATATTGTAACAACTATTAGAACAAAATTTATCAAAATCATGTATGAAATGAAACACCTAAAATATGCATTTATTTGGAAAATATGGGGAAAATATCAAATAAAAAATAAAATGCAATTTTTATTTTTTATCATTTTCTGGACATCTTGTAGAAATTAATGCAAAAAGAACCATTAAAAAATATGAAATTTATGATTTATTATGATTTTTATAAAATGCATGAAAATGAAAAGAAATTAAAAATGACAAAATATGAATAAAAGGGGAGGGGGTGCCATCAGCAAGGGCGCCTAGTTGTTTTATCCAGGTGGGCCAGAAGATGGGGTGCGAATAGAACAAGGTCTTAGGCCCATACGCGCTTCAGAAAATAAATTGGAAAAATGCCAGAAAAATATTAAACCTTCGGTGCCAATAGCAACACAAACACGTTGAAATCATTGGGCCTATCCAAAAGGGGGTGTGGATAGTCATCTGAACTTAAGCCCATGCTGATGCAATTAGTGAAACGCATCGTTTCACAATTTTGATTTCCCCTCCGTTTCTGAATTGAATCCAGGCCGTGTGATCATACGAAATAGTCAACAGTTGGGGACCATCGGACGGCTGGGAGGTTGTCTTCAACCTCCAGCTAGGGTTTCCTCCCAAACCAGCTTCCATGCACGATATTTCCACCTCCTCGTTCTCTCTACTCACTCCATGAAATAACACGATCCAAAGACAAAAAACACTCTCCTCCTCACCCTCTATGCAGCCATGGTGTTAGATTTTGCTAAAACTTCTCCAATAGCCAAACCCGATAGCTATAAGTTTAGGGCACCACTGATTACACCTGATGTGCATGATCACCAAACTTGCCAATTCTTGTACTAATGTACTCATCATATTGCACTGATTATCCTAAACTAATCTATCATGATTATCATCCCCTAAACTAGGATTTCTTGCTCATCAAAGTTTCACCACTCTGCCATCAAACTTCATATAACTTTCTCTAGATCTCAAGATTCAATCCCCTATGGTCTCTAAGCATTTTTATCCTAACCACATGATCTATAACTGAATAAATAATGAGATTCGAAGAGAAATGCCTACCTTGCAAGTGATGATGGCAGGGGTAGTTGTGTTGCAATTCAAGACTTGTTAACCTCCAATATTGATCTCCAATGGATGCTAACTCTTCTGTTTGCAATGGTTATGGCTCAAACTTCTTGAATCCTCTTATCCCCCTCTTCATGCAAGTTGGAGTGTAAGCTTGGATCACCCTAACCAGCCACGAATTCCCTCCAATTTCCTTTTCCAATTACTCTATGATAATGGTGGATGATGATGATAACAGAAATTGAGATGATTGATGAAGTTTCAATGGAGTTTGAAGAGAAAATGCAAATGGGAGTGAAGGAATCAAAGTAGTGTTTGCAAGCTCAAAGAATCACCAACCAATGTACAAATGGCTTCATTTCATTATATAGGTGAGGATTAACAGAATGAGAAGCTTCTAGATTGGTCCTAGAGGGATCTAGAAACTTGTGGAACTTTCATGAATTTATCATTTGATGGCATTTTGAAACATCTCATACCATGCTTGCACCTTGGGTAAATTTGAGTGAAAATCTCCTTTGATGAGATATTAGGAGTGTGTGTATGAAAAACCAAGCCTTTCCTTGCCTTGTGTTAAGTTTTACCATGTTACCTTATGATGCAAGAAACAACTTTACAAAGGAAGTCCAATTTTTAAGCCTAAACTCAAAAATGTGGCTGAACCAATGTCTTTAAAATGATGTTGGGAATCAAATTGGTATATTGGATGACCCATATTGGATTTGTAGATCTCTCAAACCATTTTCCAACTTGAACTTTTTCAAGTTATATGCCTTTTTTAAGTCATTTTTCACCAACTTTTATCAAGTCTTGATCCATACATTTACAAACTTTCATGACTTCCTTTCTTGACTTAAAATGGAATTTTGAGCAACTTTGATGTTGGGAAGTTTTTCATTTGAAGCTCCCTTGTATGAGTTTTAGGCATAGGCTAAGAATGACCTGTAATCCTCAGATGACCAAAATACCCTTTGCTTGCCAAAACCATAAGTAGAGTTCCACAAATCATATGAAGGCATACTATACCATTCTAGAAAGCTAAGACAATGAGGAACAACTCTTATGTTGGCCAGAAATTCATTTGAAATCTCCTTGAGGGGTAAAAATTGCTTGGAAGTCAAGTCACTTTCACAGACAAAATTTCAGATACCTCAGATGACCTGTAACTTGCAAGGACCATAACTTGAGTTCTATAAATCTCCTTGATGTCTTCTACCACTCAAATTAAAGGTCTTGAGATCCTCTACAAGTTCCATGTTGGCCATGGATCCATTTGAAGCTTGAATTTTGACTTATCTTGCTTGGAAATTTGACCTAAACTTGGGGATTTTACACAGAAACCCTAATTTAGAAACTCCTCTTCTCCTTGATTTCTCTTGAATTATTCTTAGAATAACAACATATCCTTATTCTTCATGTCAAATGATGAACCCCACGTCTCTCCAATAGCCTTTCAATCAGTCAATTGACCTAGAGCTGACCTAGGGTTGACCCAGATGAAACCCTAGTTAACTGTCTTCATCCCTAACTCTTGTGACTACACCAATGACTTGTTTCTTTTTCCCAATGACTTTCTAAGTCCTCCAATATGTCTAGATACTCCCCAAGCTCAGCCCACAGCTCACAATTTCTTTGTTGATCCTCATGTACCTTCAGATAGGAGATATACTCAATGCTTGATCTAATGACTTCTCCAACTTTCAAATTCTTTTCTGATGACTTGAATGAGATTGAATTTGAATGATAACCTCTTGATAGGCCTCTAGAGATGAGAATAATGGTTGGTCCCCTGTTGAATGACTTGCTATGCTTATGCTATGCAGATGAGTAACCTATGTACATGACTCTATATGCAAATGCTAATGATATTGAAACATAAACCAAGTGAATAAGGTTGAGCAAATTTTAGGGTGCAACACTTAGTATGCTACATATGCCAAAAGAAAATGGTAGAGACTAGCTAATATTATTATAGTTCAAATAACATGAATAATCGTCAGGTGTTTATATCATTTGTCAAGTAATACCTTAGTTGCCATAATAGACCAATATATTCTTTTTAATGTTGATTATTCATGAAGATAAACTAATCCCATCTCTATAGTGATGCAGATATTCCAAGTGCAACTTTTGTGCTTGATGACCTGTTTGAAATGCAAAGGAAGGAAAAAATAATTTTCAATTATATCTTGGTTTTTAAGTAGAAAACACACACACTTTAAGGAGAAGAATATACCAGAGAAATTGTGGGGTGAAGCAATTGCTACTTCAGTATATGTGCTCAACATATGTTCAATGAAGAAGTTAAAGGAAGTAGTTCCTATTGAGAAATAGATTAGAAGAAAGTAAAGTGTCAGTCATTTCAAGATATTTGGTTCACTATGTTACAAATATATACTAGGTGCTACTAGAAGGAAATTGGATGACAGAAGCAAATTCATGTTGTTTATATATTACCATAGTATAGGTACTTATAAGCTCGATTGCCCAATCACCAACAAAGTTGAAGTCAACAGAGATGTCATAGTGAAAAAATTAGAAACATAAGATTGAAGCAAGTCTCAATCTAACTCTAGTACATTGTCAACACTTGAATTTGATTATGCCCCTAAAGGAAATTCTTTCTCTGAATGAGATTCTGCCTTTGGAGGTGATTCTGAATCTGAAGGAGAGTCTAAATCTGAAGATGACTTTGACTCTAAAAGAGAGTCTGACTCTAAAGGTGAGTCTGACTTTGATGATGGATCCGACTCTAAATGTGATCCAGCCTTTGAAGGTGGTCCAACCTCTGAAGATTGTCTAGCCTCTAAAGGTGGAACCTCTGAAGGTGGTCATGCTTCTGGAGGTTTTTAGAGACCATAGAGAGTTAGACAGGCACCAAGGAGACCTGCAGATTTTGAGTTACTGCAAGATACTAAGATTGATTATGAAGGAGAAGTCATGTAGAATGCCATGATGGTGGACTTTGAACTTGTTAGCATCAATGAGGCTCTCAAGAAGAAGGCGTGGGTGAACACCATGAAGGAAGAGCTTGAGGAAATTGAAAGAAACAAAATACGAGAGTTGATTGTTCTACCTCAAAATAAGAAAACCATCAGTATGTGATGAGTTTTCGAGATAAAGTTGAAGCCAGATGGTTTAGTTGTCATGCATAAAGCAAAGTTAGTAGTTAGAGGATTCCTACAAAAGTCTGGTTTAGACTACTTTGAAGTGTTTGCACCTGTATCTAGACATGAAACCATAAAGTTGGTTATTGATATAGCTGAAAATAGGAATTAGTCTATGATACATTTAGATGTAAAGTCAACTTTTCTAAATGGTTCAATGCAAGAAGAAGTTTATGTGTTACAACCTCTTGGATTCGTGAAAGAGAAAATATAAGGGATGGTGTATAAGCTGCATAAAGCCTTGTACAAACTGAAACAAGCTACAAGGGCTTGGAATCTGAAAATTGATTCATTTTCAAGCATATCGGGTTCAAGAAATGTGAAATGGAATATGGTGTATATGTGTATCATACTTCTAATGGCAATGTGATTCTAGTGTGTCTTTATATGGATGATATACTTTTATAAAGGAGTTGTACTTCTGAGACAAACATATTAAAGAAGGTGTTGATGAGTGCATTTGATATGACTAACCTAGGAAATATGATATATTTTCCAGGGATGGAGAATTTACATTCTGAGAAGGAACTTGTTATGCACTAACTAAAGTATGAACATGAGCTGCTAAAGAGATTTGAGATGATGAATTGTAAGTCAACAGTCGCACATGCTGAGACAAATAATAAGTTGGACTCTGATGATGATGAAGAGGATATATATGCTACAACCTTCAAACAATTGGAATTGGTTGTCTGAGATATTTGTGTAACACCAGGCCTGACATATGTTATGCAGGTGGAATGACAAGTAGGTTTATGAGTAAATCAAAGTGGTCACATTACCAAGCTGCAGTCAAGATTCTGAGGTATGTAAAAGGAACTCTGAGGCATGGAATGTTGTTTCGATATGGAATGTCAGATGCTGCTGAGTTGATATCCTACTCAAACTCTGACTGGTGTGGTGACAGAGTAGACAGAAGAAGCATTACAGGATACATGTTTATGTATTTGGGAGCCCCCATTTCTTGGTACTCCAAGAAGCAAATGATGATTACATTATCAACCTGTGAAACTGAGTATATAGTTGGTGCTTTGTCAGCTTATCAGGGTGTCTGACTGATGAATTTGTTGCAAGAACTAAAGTTCAAAGTGAACAAACCAGTCAAGTTGATGATTGACAACAAATCTTCCATAGTCTTGCTAAAAATCCAGTGCTGCATGGAAAAAGTAAGCACATTGATACTAAGTGTCATTTTTTGTGCAATCAAGTTCAAAATGAAGTACTTGAGGTTGTTCATGTCAGTACTTAGAAACAACTTGTAGATGTGATGACAAAAGCAATCGAAACTAAATACTTTATCATTTTGAGGGATGGAGTTGGTGTTGTTGATTTTAAACTTAAATGTGAATTAAGGGATGATGAGTGTAATTCAACATTCAAGTTAGTTTACCTTTGAGTTTCATTTGCATTTAGGTTTACATTTACCTTTGAATTTAAGTTTTCATTTAGTGTGCATTTGAGTTTCGATTATAATAAAATGCAAAGTTAGTTGGAGTTTGTAACAAATTTGAACTTTTGCAATTTTGAGATTAGAAAGTTAATTACAAAATTCTTTCTCTTCTCAATTTTCTACAACTGTTCATCATCTTCTTCATTCTTGTGCATTGTTAATAGAGATTCATTGTTGAACTCCAATAGTAAATAAACATTCTTAATTAAGAAATTAGTGGTCACATTATCTTTTATATAACATTATTAAATTAAATTTTATATATATATATATATATATATATATATATATATATATATATATATATATATATATATATATATATATATATATATATATTAATAATTGAATGCTTAAAATTTTATATATATATATATATATATATATATATATATATATATATATATATATATATATATATATATATATATATATATTAATAATTGAATGCTTAAAATTATATATATATATATATAACCATATTAAAAAACACATAAAATATATTATATAATAAAATTTAACAAAATATATAAAATGATATTATTGTAATTATTAATTCAATTATATTAATATAAAATAACAATAAACATTTCATAATGAAACTACAATAACATTACATATTTATTTTACTTTAAATTATGATAAAATATAAAAAAAAGTAAGAATGTTTTTTGTTAAAATGATAAGGATACAAATAAAAGAAAAAAAATTTTAAAGTTTAAAAACTACTTCAAGTAATTTAAAAAAATTATAAACTAATAAAAAAAATCTACAACCTACAATTTAGTGTAAATTCTTTTATATTCATAAATTTTGGTGATTATTTTAAAATAATTAACTAATTTTTAAATAAAATAATTTTAAAATATGATATGACATTAATATGTCATTGTTTCATTGAAAGAATGTAACGATATCTAATTAAATTTAAAGTTACATGATTTTTTTAAGAGTTTGACTAATATACTCTATTAGTGTAAAATAGTTTTACAATGTCATTCAATAAAACATCAACTGTCTATAATATCTTTAAAACAATATTAAAATTTAAATGTCACTTTATATAATATATGTCGATTAGGACTGAAAATGAGTCGAGTCGAGTCAAAATCTTCTCAGCTCGGCTCGACTCGATAAGAATTGGTTCGACTCAAAATTCGACTTCAGTTTAATTTGAACTTTTTTAAAACTTAAACTTGACTTATTTTAAGTTTACGAACAACTAGGTTTAACTCGTTTGATTCATATCATTAGATTGAACTCGCTTAGTCCATTGATTTAAAAAGAATTATTTAAAGTCTTTTTTTTTTACATTTGACATTTTAAATTAATAATTTTCAAAAATATATATTTAAATAAAATAAAAGTTATAAGATTGGATTTTAACTTTTTCAAACATCGTTGATATTTTTATTTGATATAAAAATTCTATTTAATTAAGAAGTTTAACCTTAATCACAATATATAATCTTTTTTTATATGATGCTGATTTTATTTGTATAATCATTTTTAAAAATATTTTAGATAAAATATCCTTTTTTATCCTTTATCTTTACCTTCGGGCCGATTTTGGTCCCTTAACTTTTAAAAGGATCAATATAATCCTATATATCATCAAACAAAATCATTTAAGTACTTCCCGCCTATGTCACACAAACAACGTTTATTTTTGCATGTATGACATCTCACGTGGCATTTGTTTGTCACAAAGGTCAACAAAATGCCATGAAAATTTCCAAAACATTACCTTTAGCCAGAATCCAAACCAAGGTGACCTTGTTTGCTGGACAAGTTGGTCTACTACTAGGACATTTCACCTTTGATGATTTATCATTACTGATATAACGATAAGAAACAAATATTGCATTTGTATAAATTTTCTATACAATCACATTGTACGTTTCAAGTCAAACTAGCCTTATTTCATATGCATAACATGAAAATTTGATCAGACAAGATTCTTCCACTCAATTGATTTATATAGTATAAGATAAATTTCATAACATTTACATACCTCTCAGAAATCAATGCCATGAAAAATAAAAAAATAAGTATAAGCTAATTTCACAACTCGATATTAACGTAATGTTCATTTTACTTGACGAAGAACATTATCAGTTCCAGAAAAAACAATGGAGAAAAGAGCCATATCTCGATTAAGACCAACAACAAGTGACTCAATGTGGAATCCTCTTATCACGAACACTCCATCAATTTGGTTAATCATTCCAGTCTCATCGCCTACTAATACTAAAATTGCATGTCACCGAATCTGCATTACAGTTCATTTATCATGCCTTATAATTAATAAATCAGAACACTACTAGAATAAACTGCTATTATAAAAAAATTGAGTAGAAGACTTGCTTTGATCGTGAAGGGGAATCGAAACCCATAAATCAAAACCTTGAAACCCAAAAACTAAAATTGAAACCCAAAAACTGAAATCAAAACTGAAATCGAAATCCAAAACCTTAAATGAAAATCAAAAGTGTACATATATTATTTTGGATATGTTTTTGTAGATCTTTGGACCTGTTACATGGGAAGAATTTGAAGATGAAAGTGTTACTGGATGTTCACTCGATTTTGATTTTCAATTCATGACCCAGAAGCTGAAACCATGTTGGCAAGCTAAGGTTCATATTTTGTTCACATTTGGTTCAATGTTCATCTTCATCAACTTGTTCATTTTTCTTTTCTCCTAATTGACCATTCATATATTTAATTAGTAAATTAAGTCAAAAAATGTGAAATTTTCTAGTGGAATAACATTTTGCCTAACAACTAACTTGACCGTTCTAAGCCACACATGAACGTACTTACATTTATATATTTAACTGTTTAAGTAGAGATCATGCATTCATAGTACTAGAAAGAAGAGAATATGTGTTTGAAAAAACACATAACAAAGTGATATGATTATAATGAATTAAAACTATTTGTATTACATGAAAATAAAAATACTAATTCAACAAAGCAATAGACAAGACAACCTATTGCTAGTTGATAATAGGTAACTTAGTATGCCACATATGCCAAAAGAAAATGGTAGAGACTAGCTAATATTATTATAGTTCAAACAACATGAATAATCATCCGGTGTTTAGATCATTTGTCAAGTAATACCTTAGTTTCCATAATAGATCAATGTGTTCTTTTTAATGTTGATTATTCATGAATATAAACTAATCCCATATCTATAGTGATACAAATATTCCAAGTGCAACTTTTGTGCTTGATGACCTATTTGAAATGCAGAGGAAGGAAATAATAATTTTCAATTATATCTTGATTTTTAAGTAGAAAACACACACACACACACACACACACACTTTAAGGAAAAGAATATACCTAAGAAATTGTGGGGTGAAGCAATTGCTACTTCAGTATGTGCTCAACATATGTCAAATAAAGAAGTTAAAGGAAGTAGTTTCTATTGAGAAGTGAACTAGAAGAAAGCAAAGTGTCAGTCATTTCAAGGTATTTGGTTCACTATGTTACAAACATATATCAGGTGCTACTAGAAGGAAATTGGATGACAGAAGAAAATTCATGTTGCTTATAGGTTACCATAGTATAAGTACTTATAAGATCTATTGCCCAATCACCACCTAAGTTGAAGTCAACATAGATGTCATAGTGAAAAAAATAGAAACATGGGATTGAAGCAAGTCTTAATCTAACTATAATACAATGTCAACACTCGAGTATGATTCTGCCTCTGAAGGAAATTCTTCCTCTGAATGAGATTCTGCCTCTGGAGGTGATTATGAATCTAAAAGAGAGTCTGAATCTGAAGATGACTTTGACTCTGAAAGAGAGTCTAACTCCAAAGGTGAGTCTAACTTTGATGATGGATCCGACTCTAAAGGTGATCCAACCTCTGAAGATGGTCCAACTTCTGAAGGTGGTCTAACCTCTAAAGGTGGAACTTCTGAAAGTGGTCCTTCTTCTGAAGGTTTTTATAGACCATAGAGAGTTAGACAGACACCAAGGAAACTTGCAAATTTTGAATTAGTGCAAGATACTGGGATTGATTCTGAAGGAGAAGACATGTATAATGTCATTATGGTTGACTCTGAACCTATCAACTTTAATGAGGCTATCAATAAAAAGGTGTGGGTGAACACCATGAAGGAAGAGCTTGAGGCAATTGAAAGAAGTAAAGCACGAGAATTGATTGTTCTACCTCAGAATAAGAAAACCATCAGTATGTGATGGCTTTTCAAGATAAAGCTGAAGTCATATGGTTTAGTTTTTAAGCATAAAGCAAATTTAGTAGCTAGAGGATTCCTACAAAAGTCTGGTTTAGACTACTTTTAAGTGTTTGCACATGTATCTAGACATGAAACCATAAGGTTGGTTATTATTATATCTGCAAATAAGAATTAGCCTATGATACATTTAGATTTAAAGTCAAATTTTCTAAATGGTTATATGCAAGAAGAAGTTTATGTGTTACAACCTCCTAGATTTGTGAAAGAGAAAAAATAAGGGATAATGTACAAGTTGCATAAAGATTTGTAAATGTCGAAACAAGATCCAATGGCTTGGAATCTGAAAATTGATTAATTTTCAAGCATATGGGATTCAAGAAATGTGAAATGGAATATGGTGTGTATATACATCATACTTCTGATGGAAACGTGATTCTAGTGTGTCTTTATGTGGATGACATACTTTTGACAAGGAATTGTACTTTTGAGATAAACATGTTTAAGAAGGTGTTAATGAGTGCATCTTGTCATACCCCAAATTTTACCCTTAGATTAGTCGGTTCATTTCGCATTTCATCTCATTCTGCATTGCATTGTAAACTAGCCACTAACCAGTTTGCTCAGTCTGTTAGTTTTGCAGGAAAAATCACATTGTGTGCGGTTTAATTGGCAAAGAGAAAAAGAGTCATTAATTTGCGGTATGCTGATAGTTTAGGAAGCAAAGTCATCCTCAGGAGTCCCTCGAGCGATTAGGGTTTCCATCTCCGAGTCCTGTGACTTATTTGAGGATGAGCTGAATTTTACGGCAATTTTTGACGTCAGATTTCTCGTGATACAACACATTTTATTCAAGAGCCGAGATTCAGTCCTCAGTGGGATTTCAGGAATGTTGTTTGATTCCTAAACCATATGGAGCTGAATGTGTCAAGATATCAGTGAATTCAGGTTAAATCGGTGCGAGAATTTGCTTCGCGGAATTTATTCTGACAGACACACGTTTTCCTGCTTTCTGCTAGCTACCAATCGATTTTTAAAGAAACAGTGGAATTTTGGTTCACATTGAATTTCTAATGAATATCAGTTGGGTTGATCACAGGCATTCAGTTGGAATCGACTCAAGTTACCAAGTCAGATTGTTCAAGATACAATTTGAATTTTAAATGCCGAGGGAAGTTCATTTTTTCGTTTAATCGGATTTCTCTGCTTATCCGTTTGAGGCCAAATGCACTGACTTTATTATCAGGTACGAAGTAATATTGCAAAGGGATTGGTTTGAACTCAGCGATTACGTCAAATTTAAATCGTGCAAAATGATTCATTGTTGAATTCGGAGTTGGAACGTCACAGCTTAATCAGATAATTTTCATTGGATAAATTTAATTAAATGAATTTATTTGGACGAGTTTAATTGGACGAAGTTAGTCGTTTGAATTTAATCAGATGACTTTTAGCGGAGAAATTTAATCGGATGGATTTAGTCGGGTAGATTGAATCAGATGAATTTATATTTATGAACTTAGTTGGACGGATTTAATTGGACGAATTAATCTAGATGAATTTTTTTGGAAGAGCTTAATCGAATAAATTTAATTAATTGAATTTAGTTGTTTGAGTTTAATCAGGTGATTTTAATCGGATGATTTTAATCGGAGGAATTTGATCGAAAAATAAAGAATTGAATTTATTCATTTAAATTCTATTTTTTTACAAAGGAAAATTACAATTACAAAGTGCACTAAGTTTCCTAATGTTTCTAAGTTGGTCTTCGCGTCCGTTTCTTGACTCTCGATTTTTCCAAACCTGCACAAAAATCGAAAAAACAATGGTTAAACGGTTAGACGTAATCAAAAATGGTTTTTGATCGGTTCCGATACCCTCAGTTAGAATTCATCATCGGGTACGTCAGGAGGGCAACAACGACAAAGTCGGCGCCAGCTCCCGACTTTTTATTTTTTCCGACCCCGGCACAAATCTGGCAGATTTTTGTTCTAATTAGTCCAGGAGAGAGAAAAAGTGATTTTGAAAAAGTGATTTTGGAAAAAGCACTTATTTCTAAAAAATGATTTTTTTGCCAAACAGATCACAAACAAGTTTCCCAAAAGTTCTGGACCCAAAACGGATCAAACCTAGCGCAACAACATTTCCAAAGTCACAACCAAATGCAAGCAACAACTTCTCGGAAAAGTTCCATGAAAGACGTAAGATCAACAACAATCTTCCAAGTTTTTAGCCAATCCAAATAACCACAAATCATAAGATCCGCGTTCAACAATCCAACAACAAAATTTCCAAAAAATCCTCAACCAAAACGCAACAAAATCGTAATAATATGGAACGCTCAGGCCCAGAAAGATCAACGAAAAGCCATAATATAAGAACGAGTTCATCAAGGGGGAGATTTTGGAGGTCGAAGATCCATCATCAATCATTCATCCGCAGCCGCAAAATGGAGCCAACATCGTGGCAAATCACCACCGACGGACAAACGAAGCCCACAAGCCTCAAGAATCCATCATCGGCTGACAAACCCTTTGTTAACCACCACCGTCGCTCATAAGAAAAGCCCAACCGCGGCTGGAAAACCCACGAACACCGTTAAAGAACATAAATTCGTCAACGGACAACATCGACTCATAGAACTTCAAATCCGTTCTCATCACGGTCCAGAACACCACCACCGCGCGACCGCAAGCTACCGCGAAGAGCCGCTTCAAACCCTTAAAGGGTGAGCAACTCTTTTTCATGGTTGTTGTTTTTTTCCAGGTGCCATACGGACAAGAGAACAAGAAGAAGATGAAAACAACCAAGCAAAGAGGAACATGGGGAAAAGATGCGTCGCGAGGAAGAAGAAGATAAGGGGTCAAAACCCCTAAAATTTGCTGAAACCCCCTCCCCCTTTTATATTTTGTCTCATTTATTTTTTATTTCTTTTTATTTCTTTTTTTTTAATTTCAGATTTTTATTAGGTTTCCATCTGTGGAATACCTATCTTACCCTTTTTTCAATTCAAACTTTACAACGTAGATATAGGAGTCGCCGCACTCCACGTGAGCGCTTCCTTAAGAACACTTATTCCCCATTGGAACCTTGACCACAGTCAAGAAGTTCCTAACCTCCCTTTCGAGGGGAACTAAGATTGCTCTTATTCCATCCCCTACCTCGGATACGTAGGCACAAGACGCGAATCTTGACGAGTAAACTTATGACTGACCCTTAGGTCTTTCTTTCACCTTCTAATCCTTAACATATACCCTTAAGCAAATAACTATAGCAAAATAGCAACATTAAAACAAAAGGTTCCTGTAGAGTACTACAGAAGTTTAGGGTGCTAATACCTTCCCCAAGCTTAACCAACCCCTTACCTAGATCTCTCCCTGCATTGTTTACGATGCAAAATAGGTTTTTCCTTTCTTTAACCTTTCCTTCAGATAAATTTAAGACCGGTTGTGAATCAAAGATTTGCGATTCAAATTAATTAATAATTTGATATCCTATTCTCACTACAATACATCTAATATGACTAAGCTTGAAAGTATGATATATTTTATTGGGATGGGGATTTACATTCTGAGAAGGGATTTATTATGCACAAACTAAAGTATAAACTTGAGTTGCTAAAGAGCTTTGAGCTGATGAATTGTAAAGTCAACAGTCGCACAAGCTGAGACAAATCATAAGTTGGACTCTGATGATGATGGAGAGGATATAGATGCTACAACCTTCAAACAATTGGAATTAGTTGTATGAGATGTCTGTGTAACACCAAGCTTGGCATATGTTATGCAGTTGGAATGATGAGTATGTCTATGAGTAAACCAAAGTGGTCAAATTATCAAGCTGCAGTCAGGATTTTGAGGTATGTAAAAGGAACTCTGAGGCATGAAATTTTGTTTCGATATGGAATTTCAGATGCTGCTGAGTTGATATGCTACTCAAACTCTGACTGGTGTGATGACAGAGTAGACAGAAGAAGCATTACATAATACATGTTTATGTATTTGGGAGCCCCCACTTCTTAGTGCTTCAAGAAGAAAACAATGGTTGCATTATCAATCAGTGAAGCTGAATACATAGTTGGGTGCTTTGTCAGCTTATCAGGGTGTTTGGTTGATGGATTTGCTGCAGGATCTGAAGTTCAAAGTGAAAAAACCAATCAAGTTGATGATTGACAATAAATCTTCCATAGTCTTGCTAAGAATCCAGTGTTGCATGAAAAAAGCAACCACATTGATACTAAGTACCTTTTTTTTTGCACAATCAAGTTCAGAATGAAGTACTTGAGATTGTTCATGTCAGTACTTAGAAACAACTTGGAGATGTGCTGACAAAAGCAATTGAAACTGAATACTTTATCATTTTGAGGGATGGAATTAATGTTGATTTTAAACTTGAATGTGAATTAAAGTATGATGTTAAGTGTAATTCAACATTCAAGTTAGTTTATCTTTGAGTTTCATTTGCATTTAAGTTTATATTTACATTTGAATTTGAATTTGCATTTAATGTGCATTTGAGTTTCGGTTATTATAAAACGCAAAGTTAGTTGGAGTTTGTAACAAATTTGAATTTTTGCAATTTTGAGATTAGAAAGTTAATTACAAAATTCTCTTTCTCTTTTCAATTTTCTACAACCGTTCATCATCATCTTCATTCTTGTGCATTGTTAATTGAGGTTCATTGTTGAACTCCAAAGGTAAATAGACATTCTTAATTAGGATATTAGTGGTCACATTATCTTTTATATAATATTATTAAATTAAATTTTAGTCAATAACAATACACATATTAATAATTGAATGCATACAATTACACACACACGCACGCACGCACGCACACACACGCACACACCCACACGCACCCACACACACGCACACACACAAATATATATATATATATATATATATATATATATATATATATATATATATATATATATATATATATATATATATATATATATATATATATATATATATATATATATATATATATATATATATATATATATATAAGTGTGTAGTTTCATTATGAAATGTTTATTATATATATATATATATATATATATATATATATATATATATATATATATATATATATATATATATATATATATATATATATATATATATATATATATATAAATTGAACATAACACCAAAACATATTAATACACGCATAAAATATATTACTATATAATAAAATTTAACAAAATACATAAAATAATTATTATTGTAATTATTAATTTAATTATATTAATATAAAACAATAATAAACATTTCATAATGAAACTACAGAGTTATTACACATTTATTTTACTCTAAATTTTAAGAAAATATAAAAAAGTAAGAATATTTTTGTTAAACTGATAAGGATACAAATAAAAGAAAAAAAAGTTAAAAGCTAAAAGTTTAAAAAGTACTTCAAATAATTTTAAAAAAATTATAAACTAATAAAAAAAATCTACAACCTACAAATTAGTATAAATTCTTTTATACTAGTAAATTTTGGTGAGTATTTAAAAAAAAGTTTAAAAAACTAATTTATTTTAAAATAAAATATTAAAATATGATATAGTTGAATAGTGTGAATAATAGTTTCATATTAAATAAGAATGTGGTGGCTTAAGAGTTTATATGTGTGAGAATGCACACATCTATCACCTTAAGGTTTTAAGTGAATATGTGGTGTATCTCTCACAAAGGTGTTGCTCATGAAAAGAAAAGTTCCACAATGTTCAATACTCTCTAGTGAAAATCTCCCCCAACAGTGGTATAATGAGTCTGGTTCAAGTGAATGACCGACTCACTTCTATCAAAAGTACACAGGTGGTGATTAGAAGGTGTCTCGTTGAAGAGTGTCAATGACGGTACAAGGGTGGTGAGCAAGAAACACACAACAGAAAGTGCTGTTGCACGGTTGAAGTTTTCGCTTAAGGGAGAGCACTGTCGAAGCATTGTGGATATACTCATACTTGAGGAGGAATGTTAAGTATTAACAAGTGTGAGTAATATAGATAATAGTCCCACACTAGACATGAATGTGGTGACTTGAGCATTTATAAGTGTAAGAATCCACACACCTATCACAAAGGTGTTGCTCATGAAAAGAAAAGTCCCATAATGTTCAATGCCCCCTTAGGGAAAATCTCTCCCAACAATTCTTTCATTGAAAGAATGTATCGATATCCAATTAAATTCAAAATCACATGATTTTTTTATTTATAGTTTGACTAATATAATCTATTAGTGTAAAATAGTTTTACACTGTCATTCAATAAAAAATCAACAGTCTATAATATCATTAAAATAATATTAAAATTTAAATATGACTTTATATAATATATGTCAATTAGGACTGAAAATGAGTCGAGTCGAGTCAAACTCTCCTCAGCTCGACTCGACTCGATAAGAATTGATTCAGCTTAAAATTCGACTCCAGTTTAATTTGAACTTTTTTTAAGCTCAAGCTCGACTCATTTTAAATTTACAAACAACTAGGTTCAACTCGTTTGATTCATCTCGTTAGGTTCAACTTGTTTGGTCCATTGATTTAAAAAGCATTATTTAAAGTCTATTTTTTTTATATTTGACATTTTAAATTAATAATTAAAAAAAATATATGTTTAAATAAAATAAAAGTTATAAGATTGGATTTTAACTCTTTTTTCTTTCAAAAATCGTTGATATTTTTATTTGATATAAGAATTCTATTTAATTAAGAAGTTTAATCTTAATCACTATATATAATCTTTTTTTTATGATGTTGATTTTATTTGTATAATCATTTTTAAAAATATTTTAGACAAAATATCATTTTTTATCCTTTATCTTTACCTTCTGGCTGATTTTGGTTCTTTAACTTTTAAAAGGACCAATGTAATCCTTTATATCGTCAAACAAAATCATTTAAGTACTTTCCGTCTATGTCACACAAACAACGTTTATTTTTGCATGTATGGCATCTCACGTGACATTTGTTTGTCACAATGGTCAACAAAATTCCATGAAATTTTCCAAAACATTACCTTTAGCCAAGATCTAAACCAAGGTGACCTTGTTTGCTAGACAAGTTGGTCTACTACTAGGACACTTCACCTTTGATGGTTTATCATTACTGATATAACGATAAGAAGCAAATATTGTATTTGTATGAATTTTCTATACAATCACATTGAGTTCTACATTTCAAGTTTAACTAGCTTTATTTCATATGCATAACATGAAAATTTGATCAGACAAGATTCTTCCACTCAATTGATTTATATAGTATAAGATAAATTTCATAACAGTTACATACCTCTCAGAAATCAATGCCATGAAAAATTAAAAATAAGTATAAGCTAATTTCACAACTCGATATTAACGTAATGTTCATTTTACTTGACGAAGAACATTATCAGTTCCAGAAAAAACAATGGAGAAAAGAGCCATATCTCGATTAAGACCAACAACAAATGACTAAATGTGGAACCCTCTTATCGCGAACACTCCAGCAATTTGGTTAATCATTCCAGTCTCATCGCCTACTAACACTAAAATCGTGTATCCCCGAATCTGCATTACAGTTCATTTATCATGCCTTATAATTAATAAATCAGAACACTACTCGAATAAACCGCTATTATGAAAAAAATTGAGTAGAAGACTTGCTTTGGTCGTGAAGGGGAATCGAAACCCATAAATCAAAACCTTGAAACCCAGAAACTGAAATTGAAACCCAAAAACTGAAATCAAAATCCAAAACCTTAAATGGAAATTGAAATTGTACATATATTATTTTGGATATGTTTTTCTAGATTTTTTGATCTGTTACATGGAAAGAATTTGAAGATGAAACATTTACTAAGGTTCACATTTTGTTCATATTTGGTTCATTGTTCATCTTCATTAACTTGTTCATTTTTCTTTTCTCCTAATTGACCATTCATATATTTAATTAGTAAATTAAGTCAAAAGATGTGAAATTTCCTAGTGGAATAACATTTTGTCTAACAACTAACTTGGCCATGGTTCGAATCCATGGTGAAGACATGATTTTGAATTTTAACTTTGACTAACAGGACTAACGTAACATTTTTTGAAGACATAAGAGACCTATATAGTCGTTTTTGAAATTGAGACATCAAAGTAAACCCCACCCTAATGATACAGGACTAAAAAGAGTATTTTGCCAATCAGGGGGGAAGTTCTTTGATCATGGTAGGATGACCAAAGACAAGTCAGTAAAGATGATGGTGGAACATATAGGGGTTGATCCAGAGAAGCGATTGGGGAGGTGGACATGACTAGGGGTACTCATGTTAGGTTTGAGTTACTGAATGAGCGATATGATGAGGAGATCACTGTTGCAGAGGTGGCTAATGGTGATGCTGAGCAGGTGGCGGTATACATGGCCCGTGCTTTAAGGGCATATTTTTGTTTTTTGGTTGGTACCTGCATTTTTGTGGACACGAGTGCCACCTATACCGACGTTGCATACCTCCAGTACTTCTTTGATCTCACTCGGGTACATGAGTACAACTGGAGGGCGGCTTGTCTGGGCTATTTGTATTCAAAATTGAGAGATGAATGTCGGTGGAGGACGATGCAGGTCAAGGCAACACGACACTACTGGTGGTAATAATTTTTGATCCTTGAATGTTTTTTTATCTTATCTTTTCTATTTCATATTTGCGAAACCATTGCCGATTAATATTGATCCCTAAATGCTTTTTATTTTTATTTTCATTTCAGACTTGGATCCTCTAACATTTCCCGTGCATCACTGACTGGGCGAGTGTGAATGAGTACACTAAGGATTGGCCCCATGCCTGTGCTTTTATCATCTGAGAGGGAACCAGGCGGTCGAGCCTGTCAGAGTTTACTTTGACCTTTGGTTGTTGAGGACATGCACTTCAACACCTACGTGGATCACCATGAGACACAACCATTTGATGGCTTATTGCTATAATCCGAATGGCTAGCCTGCGAATCGCGTATCACTGCTGCTCATCTGTCCGAGCGCATCATGCGGCAGTTTGGGTACACCCAGAACATTCACATACACTTTGTTATCTCTGCTCCTCATTCCTTGTCATATAGACAGATAGATGAGTTATTTGCTTATTATGAGAGTCACTTGGTATCATAGGTGACTCGGGCTATCATGGTGTCGAACGACTAGAGTTACATCGACAAATACATCAGGTGGTTCTTCAGGGTCTCACAACCGTATATGGTGTCGACTGCTCTAGGAGATCCGCTAAGAGCAGCTCATCAGGAGATTTTAGAGGAGTAGTAGGCTTAACTAGATCATACTGAGGATGTATTCCCTCGGTGTCGTTGCATATTGGTGATTATGCGGGCAGCCATCGACGAAGGTATCTTCTCTGAGAGGTTTGCTATCAGGCGAGTCCTGGATGCGTTAATGGCAGAAGCACAAGGGACACTGTTGTACCGGAGACATCGTCGGAGGACTGTGGGGTGGTTGATGGCAGAGGAGGTTGATGAGAGGTTGTCAGACACACCCAGTAGTAACCTGTTATTATTTTGATGTAATGCTATTGTTTGTACTTTATTTCTGACATTGTTACTACGCTTTGGATCTCATATTGTATGACATTTTACTATTCTTTTGCTATATTATTTTTGGCACACACAATATTAGTCTTTTATTAATTTGCACGTCAATTTTTTCATCTGAAAACAAATACATAACTCATTATAAAAAAATTCTGTTCTGATACACTTTGAGATGCATCTCCAGAATATCACCGAAGATGCATCTTCAGAACAATTCAAATGTAAATGGGTTATGGGTGACATGTTCTAAATGTGTAAAATGATTCCGGAGATATATCTTTGAAATATGACACCGTTTATTCAGAAATGAGGCGCTTTTGAAGATATATCTCTGAATTCAAGAGGCATATGTGAAAATTTTTATGGTGCAGTAAAAGTCTATAGGGTGCAATAAGAAATTCTCTTTTTATTGTATGTTAAAACAAGTTAGATAAGATTTAAAATAAGAGAAATGTTAACTAGCGCTCTAGGAACAATGATTAAGAAATTAAAATGATAAATCAAATATTTTTAAAAAAACTAAAAATACATATTTTTTTGAAAAATCTGTATAATCAATATACTAAAAATAAAAATAATTTTTAAAATTTTTTTATGTATATTTAATAAACTAAATAATATTTTCTTTATTTAAAATTCTTAACCGATAACTAACACCGCTTAACATTACCTTCAAAATAAAAATAAAAATTAAAGGTGGTTATAAAATGGGAGCGATGGAGTATACGAGGATGGAAGCAAAGACACGTGCAGGCAGCAGCAGCAATATAATACTACAATTATTACTCAGTGGAGAAACGATTCCTTTCTAATTCATATGTCATTTTTGCTATTTTTTTTGGCTATTACTTAAAAATCGAAAGCGACACTGTTTACTCAACGTGCTGAAATAATAACTACATATATATCTTTTTCGATTTGCTATTTCGCAGGTAATAGGATTCCGAATCCTGCTTCTTTGCACACTCCATTGCGTTTCAATGGATTCGTTGCTTCTTGCTTCTTTTCCCAACTCATACTCCTATTCAATCACCACCGCCACTAGTATGAATGCTTCTTCTTCTTCTTGTTTCATTTCATCTATTTTCCCTTTTTTTTTGTTATTGTAAAATGAATTAAATTATCTACTCATGATTAACACATCAAGTTTCAGGTCGGAATCTATGGCGGAGTAAAGCTTGTGCAAATAATTCCTGTTCAATTGCAAGTATGTCTACCATTTTCAATTTATTATTTAAGCTACTTCAGAAAGGGCTTATTTAGGGTTACATTGATGTGTTAATTCACTATGCCATTTTTTTTTACCTTTTAATTGGTATTGGCCGATGCCGATATCGATACGGTTATCACTGTTTTATTATTAAAGAATAAATTGTGTTTAATTCACATTGTGACGATGTCGTTGCGACACTTGTACGGACCGAAATTGTGAAAGCTTTAATGCGACTGTGATGGTGTTTTGAAACGCTGTTTGTATCTACTATTGATAATCCTTATGATTAATCTAGTACTTTCATTTTATAATTATGCTTTGAAATCTCATAAATTGAATAAAGTGTCGTTTATTTTTCGATCAGTATGGTGAAGTAAAGTAACATGAAATGTTGAAAATGTTGATGTTGATGTTCTGAGAAGATTATTTGTGAATGTGTAACCTAACTCTGCAATTGTGATTTTTGTGACGATTCAAAGCATTATTTTATCGATTGGTATTTTAACCACGCGTACAGCATGTACTCTTTGTTGGGATTCTGGTGGAACATGAAAACAAGGTGACCTATGATAATAGGACAAAGCAACATACTGCAAAGAGTTGAATATGACACGGCATTTTCATCCAAAACTTTAAAGCATCCTTTTTGTGTGGATCACCACTTTAGTATGCTCTCCACTATCTCCAAATACTTGAAGAGGGAACCATTGGTTTTGAATCACTTGTTGGAGTCTGGGGTGGTCAAGGGAATAGACCGCTAGGACTGAACTTTGTATTACATCTACACCCACAACCTTTGGTGTTAGTTTTTTTAATATGTTGTTTTCATTCAGTCTATATAAGTGTTGTCAAACAGTGGTTATAGCGGCACTGTAGCACTATTGCGTAGTGGAATTTGAACAAACCGCCAATGTTTTGTAATACACTATTTAGTACAAAGTTTTATCAAAGAGCGGTGTTATATCAAAGAGTGGTGTTATATCATTGTAGCATAGTGGAATTCGAACATACTGTTATTTTCCGCGATTGACAACATTGGTCCACATCTAGTCAATAGTAGACTCTCACTTAGATTGGGAATTTCTCTTCCTTACGTTTGAGTCTCTCTATATTTTCCTTCGTGGCATGCCAAAGTCTCTTTGGGTCTCACTTTCCTTAAGTTTAGACGATGATAGTAAAGTTCTTCCTTTGCATATTTATCTTTAGCTCAGATGATTCATTTAAAACAACATTTTTCTTCTTCTTTAACATGATCTGTGATACTAACATTTTAAATTTGATGCTCTAGGTTCTTGTGCACCAAAAGCTTCACGGCACAAATGGAATATTCAAAAAGAATATAATATTTTGAAATTCTGGAAGCCAAGTTTAAATCTTTATTGCAAAGCCACTGAAGGAGGGTCTACACATCAAGAATGCAATAGAAAATTTATTGTGAAAGCGGCCCCTGAACAATCTTTTGAATCTGAACAGCCTGCTTTTGATCCAAAAAACTTTTTGGATGCTTTCTACAGGTTTTCCAGGCCACACACAGTTATTGGCACAGTTACGTTTATGTTTTTCCCTCAAATTTTATCTCAGAAACTAATCCTCAATTGTTATTGTCAATACTAAATACAATACATTTGTATGAACCATTTATTTTGAGTAATTGTAATATTCTGAATGTTGTAAAGGGCTAACAATTTCTGTGTTTTGGCAGGCATTAAGCATACTTTCTGTTTCTCTCCTTGCAGTGGAGAAACTATCAGATATATCCCCACTATTTTTTACAGGTGTGTTGGAGGTGAGACCCCAAAACTGTTATTTCTCTTTAAAGTTATACTATCCTATTGCTCTCTTGCTCCTGACTTCATTATTTTATTATTTATGTTTCAGGCTGTAGTAGCTGCCCTGTTTATGAATATTTACATTGTTGGTTTGAATCAATTGTCCGATGTTGAAATAGACAAGGTATGAAACTTACTATAAATCTCCATTAAATTGATTTTTGTGTCTTTTGGGTTTCTGGGTTTTTCCCGTATAAAAAATATATTATGCAGGCAGAGATGCTGTCTAGTTTATCAAAGTTTGATAGGATGAATAATTTGTCTTTTCCTAGAGTCTAATTCCTTCTTGTTTATGTCGAAATAGATACACAGTTAAGTAGAAGAGCCTGAATTTGATAACTTCACCGAATAGAACTTCCTTAATTAACTTTAAAAACGAATTAAATCATGGTTCAATATTGTTTTAGAGACTAAAATAGATTTAGACTAAGATTCCATTAGTATAGTATTAAAAAGGTTTAGTTCTACAGGGAATTTTATCAGTAGAAAATATATATCATATTATATACTACTAAATTACTAATGGTTTAAATGCACATTTGGTCCCTATAAGTTAGCGAATTTTTGATATGGTCCTGTAATTTATTTATTTTGGTCTGATTCCCTATATCTCACTTTTTGCCTGCATTTGAGTCCCTAAAGCCAAAATCCGCAGGAAAATTCAAAGGAAAATCTGCAGGAAATCTGAGGATTTTCCTGCGGATTTTGACTATAGGGACTAAAACGCACGCAAAAAGTGAGAAATAGGGACTAAAATAAAAAATTACAGGAACCAAAATCAAAAAATCCCTAACTTACAGGGACCAACATACTATTCAAGCCATTACTAATTAATAATTCTTACAAGCATTATTCTTGCACCACCTAGAAGAAGTAAGTCAAGCGATTCCTTCCTTCTTTCTTTTACTATTCTTTCAACTTCAATGCAAAAGTATCGACAGATATTCCGAAACATATACAAATTATGTGTATGCAAGAGTATTTTCATAAGCAACAGTTTGGGCAGTTTATATTATGTTTACAACTAAACTCTGGTTTATATATTGATTTATTTATCAAGCTTCTGAAGTTATTTTAGCCTCTGATAAGTGGTCCGGAAAACATTCATCCTTTTACAGCTTACAACTTTTTGAGTAACTACCATATGGTGTCTCACTATTGATCTGTGCTGCATGTTTTAACTGCAGATAAATAAACCATATCTTCCATTGGCATCTGGAGAATATTCCTTTGCAACTGGTGCAATTATTGTTGCATCTTCTTCGATTTTGGTGCCATATAGATTCATCTCGTTTTTCATTCAAAATAAGCTTCACCGACGGAGTAGAAGGAGACTTACTATTTTATTCTCTTTTACAGAGTTTTTGGCTTGGCTGGATTGTAGGTTCAGGACCATTGCTTTGTGCTCTTTTCATCAGTTTTGTGCTAGGGACGGCTTATTCTATCAATGTGAGTTCTTTTGACTGCGTCTAAACTTACTTTCCCTTTTCATACTTTTAAGGTATATTTATGTTAAGATTATGATACTAGTTCATACTAGTTCAGATTCAACATGGTGCTTGCACTGCAAAATTTCATGGTGACAAATGTCAATAACATCCATTTCTTTTACTTTTTCTCGAATGAAGAAAACTATTTCAGTTAAATGTGGGATGCAAGAGTTGATATTGTGTAACAATAGAATGTTTATTGTAAAATAAAACGAGGTTCATATTTTAGTAATATCAGCATTTTTTTTACACTTAATAGCACCGTTAGTTCAAGTAGTAAATTCTTAATGGATTAATAGGACATAGATTTTGTTAAAATAAAAAATTAAAGTTAACACTTCTGAAATTATTGCCACATGAACTGTTGATACAGGCTTTTACTCTACCCATGTTTGAGCTTGCAGGCAGACAAATAGCATGTTTTTAGTGACTGTCGGGAACTAACTATCTCAAATATTTAAGTTATTAGGCGAAGACACAAGAATGATTTTACATTACTCTAATATGCTCTTTCACGCGTGAACGCCCTCTGGGCGGGTAGCACAGACAATACATGCATCCACTTACAATACATGCATCCACTTATATTGTGATGCAATTAAACTTTTTTTATCTGAAGCGGCGGCAAGGGTTACACTCTAGATCACTTGGTCATAAATGCTCTTACACTGTGCCATAAATCAACTATCCCAAAAGCTTAATTTATTAGATGGAGACATGAGTGGTTTTTCAATACATCTATAAAAAGACATTCACAAAGAAAGCCTTTTTTTGAAGAGTTACTTGAAGGTCAAAGCAGAATTTTATAACTTTTTGTCTTTTGAAATTTTTTTAGGTTCCCTTGTTGAGATGGAAGAGATTTGCAGTGCTCGCTGCGATGTGCATTCTTTCAGTCCGTGCAGTTATAGTTCAACTAGCATTTTTCCTTCACATGCAGGTTATATACAATAGTTTATTGTGCTTTTTGGAAACTTCTAGTTCTAGATACACATGCATTAACTTGTATACTTGTAACAATGACAAATCTTTATCCCAAGTTTTTAGGACCAGTTTCTTTAAATTCGTGACTAACTATTTGAAATCTCTATCTGTATGCATTAATACATTTTCACCATATAGGCCTGGAAAGGCTCATATTTTCGAATAAGCCTTCAACAGCATTGACCAAATTTTGAGAGATTAAAGGGATTTTTTCTTTAAGGAATAGATGCATTTTAGCAATGGTATCGCGGGCAGCATAGTGTCTGACTAGCACGGCATAACTTTTAATCCACCAAATCTATCTGCCAAGTCTGATATTTCCGGTTGCTAATTCATGTAACAATGTCCAGACGTTTGTGTACAAGAGGCCAGTTGTCTTTTCAAGACCATTGATCTTTGCAACGGCATTCATGAGCTTCTTCTCTGTAGTTATAGCATTGTTCAAGGTAAAGGCTTATAGTTTCTTTATGTATGCTATTGTTCTCAATATCAAACTTTTGGTTCAATGTGAACCGAATATAAATCTTTGTATTGAATTTATATAGGATATACCAGACATTGAAGGAGATAAAATATTTGGCATCCAATCTTTTTCAGTACGTTTAGGCCAGAAGCGGGTATGTTCTTCAAATGCAACATCTCATCATAGTTGTCTGTGCCCTCCTTTATCCCAGTTATCCCAGTGTTCGCTAACAATTCTTTGACAGGTATTCTGGATTTGTGTTTGCCTTCTTGAATTGGCTTATGGAGTCGCCCTTGTAGTGGGAGCAACATCTTCTTGCCTATGGAGTAAAATTGTCACGGTAATATGCTTGTTACTCTCTCACACACACACACGTGATGTATCTTTTAGAGTTACTTAGATTATACCTTAGCATTGATTTTTAATATCAACTTCAGGTATTCTTTTGTTACAAATGTCTCCAAAAGCACTTAACTATTTCCAGCATCCTTTTAGTTTAACACCACCAGTTTTCACCATCCCTTTAGTTTGATTCCACTAATCCAGGTATACTCACTCCAATACATTTCCTCTCTCCTGCAAAAGTTTCATGGAAAATTCTCCGACAAAATCAACTCCACCCAACCTCCTTAATTCCATTGATTCTGTGAAAGTTATAATTTTTCATGCCAAAATCGAAATGTGTATCAACGGTTTTGTTGAAGAAGGCACGAGTTCCACCATTAATGGCAGCTTTACCCACTTTTCAACCTAAAACACAAGAAAACTAGTCTATCCAGGATCAAAAGAAAAGATGAAAGACGGTTTAGTCTTGCAAGGTGGACATGTTTTCAAAGAAGTGATCCTTCTCATATTGCTCAAAAACTCTCTTTTCTATGAGGGTATCCACATCGCTATTTGCGATTTTAAGGGTCTGTCACAAACATCAAAACCCTAACGTGCCCGTTTAGGTAAAGAATTACTTTAGTTTCAGCATCATACCATCTCCATTAATACGGAAAAAGCAGATGTTCTCTAGATAGAAGGAGGCTTATATGCATTTTCTTCGTTACTATAGGATTGCACCAAGGTCAACTCTAAGCCCCTATCTTTTTACTTTAATTTTGGAGGTAAGCCTTAGAAACCCATGGCTTTCGCCTAAGCAGAAGGAAGATGGGATATATGGAATGTAAGCTCAATAAAAGGAAAAGGAAAAACGTTTCTAACGTAGAAGTGAAAGTTGGAGACCATATCATCCCACGAGTCACGCGGTTTAAATATCTTGGGTCCGTAATACAAAACGATGGAGAAATAGAAGAGGATGTAAACCATTGAATTTAAGCCCGGTGGCTGAAATGGAGGAGAGTCTTAGAGGTTTTATGCGATACAAAAGTACCGCTCAAGCTGAACGGAAAATTTAATCGGACAACGATAAGACCTGTGATGTTGTATGACACAGAATAAACGGTTAAAAATCAACACAAGAATAAATTAAGTGTAGCAGAGACGAGGGTGTTGCATTGGATGTGTGGTAAGACTATACATGATAAGATTAGAAATGACAATATTAGAGAGTGTGTTGGGGTAGCACCTATGTAGAAAAGATGGTGGAAAATAGACTTAGGTGGTTTGGACATGGAGAGAGAAGACTTGTAGATTCTATTGTAAGAAGAGTAGATTAGATGGAGAAGAGTAAAACAACTAGAGATAGAGGAAGACCTAGCAAAATTATAAGAGAAACTATTTTGAAAGATCTTGAGATTAACGAATTGGATAGCAACATGATCTTAGATAGAACATTATGGCGGAATTTGATCCATGTAGCCGATCCTACTTCATGGGATAAGACTAGGTTGATTTTGTTGTATTGTAATATGAACCAATTAATGAAACAATATACATAATGATCAAAATTGATGATTCATGGTTAACAACTTTCATCCTAGTCTTCATATATTTTTTTAATCAACATTCAGCTTGCAATACAAAAGATATCTGTACTGTCTACTAAGGAAACAGCATCATTCTTGGCAAGATATTTTTATTCCACAGAATATTCCAACTATTAGGGGTGGCAAATTAGATCTATTAATCCATATCCATCCACTTTATAAAGTAACTATTAATGATTCACTTATGTTTTTGAATCCAATCAATCAATTTAAACGATATTCATTTCAACGGTAAAACATCAATCTTTAAAGGCAGTATTCTTTCCGGAGAAAGCTTAGGTCTATTATTTTACAGATTGCCGTTAAGTGAGTGCAAACTTGTTTAAATTTTCCATGAATTCTGAACTTTATTCTTTGCCAATGTATTAGGGTCTTGGACATGCTGTACTTGGTTCACTTCTTTTCTACCATGCCAAATCTGTAGATTTGAAAAGCAAAGCTTCCATAACATCCTTCTACATGTTCATCTGGAAGGTACTCAATCACCTACTGTCTTTTTCATGTATAAACTTGAACACGAACTTGTATTGATATCTTGTTTCTCATTGCAGCTATTTTACGCAGAGTACCTACTCATACCTTTAGTTAGATGAGAATGCAGCAGCATCGTTGATTTGAGTACTAGTTAATGGTGCCGCTTTAGTCACAGGCTAGCTTTAAGTTTATAATTGGTTTTAAGTTTTTATAACTGCAATTGTAAATGAAGGGTTACATCTGTTAGGGTGGTTCTTAGTTTTTAGCTATCAGTGGGTTCTCTAATAGTTTTGTTAGCGTTTTACTAAAAATCTTGTTTCTCTTCATTATCTTCTGCATGCATACAAACTGTGGACAGTTGCATGCTATTAGCTCATACATAAGAGAAATTGTTTATGAATAAACACTTGCTACAACTAAGACAAGTAAGCAGTGTAAATGTAGATTTTTATTATGTTAAGTTGTAACTGTTGATTGTACTGTAGAAGCATTTTAATTTATCAATTTTTGATATTTTAATCCTTAAATTTGCTTGAGAAGAAGCAATTTTTGATAATGCATGATCTAATTCTGTAAAGAAATATATCAACTTTGCCACACCTCAATTAAACCAAATACTCCGGCACAGTGATACTATTACCTTTATGCTCTTACAATATTTTTTTTTTTTAGAATTTTCTATTGCGATTGTCAGAAATTTTAAAAAAATACTGGAATTTTCCAAAATTTCCAATAAAAAATAAATATTTTTGGAAAAAATTGAAGAAATAGAGGAATTTTCAAAAAAAAAAATTTTGAATTTTTTTCATAAACTATATTACCTTTCAAAATTTTTAATAAATTACAAATTTTTTTGAATTTTGGTAGTATTAATTTTTTTTATTGAATATGAACTATTAAAATTTTAAAAAATCTAAAACAATAAGGTAATACTATATTTGTTTTTTTGAAAAACTCGATATGTTAGTTTTTTTTAATAAAATAATTGATAAGAAATTGATATTGAAAAATTAAAAATGAACTATCAGAAATTGATGTTACCGAAAATTTAGAATGACTTATCAAAAATTTCGAATTTTTTTGTTTATTGAATATGAATTACCTAAATTAAAAAAAAATTAAGATTTTTCAAAAATGTTGCATTTTCTTTTTTTAAATTTGGTATGTTAATTTTTTTTAAAAAAGAATTGATAAATTTTTTTTATCAAAAATTTAAAAATGAACTATAAAAAATTTGATATATTATTGGAAATTTAAAATGACTCATCGAAAATTCGTTTGTATTTTTTGTTCTCCATAAATAATTTAAAAATTATAAAAGTATATGGAGATGTTTGTTTTAAATTTATTCCATCTTTTTCAATCATCTTTCTCAATCTTTTCAAACACATCAATCATAAAAGAGAATAACAAAACTATTACTAAATGATATGAGCTCCATCTAGGAACTATACACCTTAATTGTACTTATTTTATTCAAGCCACATTCACAAAAATATTTTCTTGTTGCAATGCTTCTTCCACATTTCCAATTTAACTTTTACAAAGATATCTATAATTTCTTTAGTATCTATTCTTTAGCATGAGAGTCATAAGAATCTCTCTCTACAAAAAGAATCTTAATTATTGGATCATTACATATTCTTCTTTTCCAACTGATTTCTAGAACTTGAGAAATTCAAGATCAGAAGACCAAATCTTATAGAAATATTTGTTGATCATGAAATCTTTTATTATTGCAGATTATGAAATTATATCGTACGATTTCAAGTACCCACTTGCTCTTTTTTAATTACCATGAGATGAACTTGATGATGCTAGTATAGTCAATAGGGTGCTTTCATCTCTTACAATTAATTATTTTCTTAATAAACTATTGGTTACTATTTCTTTTTTGACCCAAACTGGTCAATCTTTCTAATTAAACACATTAAAAAGGTTTTCATTCATTTACTTTTTCTCTAGATATCCTTGAAGGCTGCTTCTTTTTTGAGCCAACAACTTTATGTTCCAAAATGTGAAAATTCTCCACAAATGAATTTGCATTTCAAGTAAGACATTTATTATATAATGTGAACTCACAACCAGGGAAGGTACTTATGCAAAGAATGGAAACAATAACAATTTTGTTCTTCGTTACCCTCTTATTAGGTCCACTCAATGTTCTCCCATTTTTTGAGGTCTATATATACTCTTCAAAGTAATAATTGTAATTTGTGGTTGGTGTAATATTACTCTGCTAACAATTTATATTGAATAGGTAGATAAATTGATTAAAAGATATTTTTTTGTGTAGATAATTTATTGAATGTGAGGTGTATCAATACAATATTACCACATAAAATCAACTTTTTAAGTCAACTGTATATGATATTTTTTTAAACTACGTGTGTAACATTTTACCAATATAAATTTCAATTAATTATATTTTAAGTTTTATATTTAATAAATTAAGATTTTTTTTTAATAAAGATACTTTATTGATAAAAAAACAAATACATACAAGCAATTCTTAATCGAGATCCAGCTGAGCAAAGAGACAAAACAACAAGATAAACAAGTCTAAGGCATAAGCAAACTACCTATGGTTTTTCTAAGGTTGACTTTCATCGACATCTATAGACAATGTAGTCTATGATCGGGTCCTAACTTACTAAAGTTACTAACAATCCCAAAACATGTTTCATTCACGATTCTCCACACCTCATGAAGAGTTTCAGCCAGAGCACACTTGAGGATTCTACTATTGGGATTGCTCATCTTAATGACCCAATTAATCTCATCACTCTAGCTGCCAGGACTATGTACAACTTGTAACTAGTTCAGGACCTCTTGCAAAACATTTCTCATAGCTTTGCATTGAAAGAACAGATGGTTCAAGGTTTCAGTTTCTCTGCAGAAGCAACATTTATCTTCATTGTATAAGCCAAATCTCTTCAGTCTGTCCTTGGTTGCCAATCTTCTATGACAAGCCATCCACAAAGTGAACTGATCTCTTGGCCTTACAGGATTGTTGTAAATTTTTTTTCTCAAAGACATGACTTGACGAGTATCATTCTACACAACATATATCTTTGTAATGTAAAACTTGTCCTCCTGCACAAAGGTATTCCAAATATTCAAATCACTAACAATAGGAATCGACTTCAGAATAACTTTAAGAATCCAAGATGTGTTGCTCTCTTGAGGCCTATTGTCATCACATTTTGAGTTTTAATGTAATAGTAGTGGAGTCATTTGATCCACATACTATCTGCTTTCCTTTTGAGATTCCGAAGCAACTTAGCTATGCAAGCCTTGCTCCAATTGCTTAAATAAATGATGTTCAGACCTCCCTGCTGAAGGTGTGGAAAATACACAAGAAAGGGGGGGGGGGTTGAATTGGGTATTTCCTCTACTGAAACTTTTAATCTTTTTCTTTTAAGTTGCTTTCTATAGTATTCTTTTCTTTGCGTTGCGGAAGCATATAAATCATGATATAAATAAAGAACACAAAATATATCCTGGTTCACTTGAGCAACCCTCAAGCTAATCCAGTCCACCCTTCCAAGGTGATTTCGCCTCACTCACACAAGGACTTAATCCACTATAACCAAACTGATTACAGATATGCACAAGCTAACTGCAAGTGACTAACAAATGGACAATGACACGTTCAGGGATCCCTTAAGGATATAGCGTTCATTGATCCTACAAATGACAACTGTCACTTGTCATCTCAAGTATACTGATCTTCACAAGATCACTTGAGGAACCACTAATTCTAAAATAGAATTTATGTTGCAGGAGATTACATGAGTGCTTCTTGATAAGCAGGTTACTCCTAATTTAGTGCAGAGCAAGTATTGAGCAACGGCTCCTTGCATTCTAATATAGAAACTAATCTAAGGATGAATCTCAAGGAGATTATTAAGAACAGTAGTTTCCATATTGCTTAAAAGCTTTCATAGGTGAGCACTGTGACTTCTTAGCGTAAAAGCTTTCCTTTGGTTATGCATACTGATTATAGCAAAACAACAGCAACAACAACGTCAACTGCAACCACGACAGTGTCTATTTTTGAATGACTCAAATGTTCTTCTTTTATAGTGTATCCAAGAGATACGTTATGAGGACAAAGATGTCCATTCAAATATTTCAACTGTCATATCTCCAATGGATAGAATAGTCACGTGTTGGAAAGTATAATTACATCACTTACTTTGTCTTTTGTACATATCAGCTTCTGGCTTAACTTCTTCTGATGATGTATCTGATGAGTAGTTCAGAAACTACTTTGGTATGATAGTGTAATAACATCAGAGTCTTACTTCAGAACTTGTTTACCAGAGTTTATCAACACGTCTTCATCTGGGTGTTGCTACATAATCTTCAACTTCAGAATCTAGTCTTTAGAGTCTTTCTGCACTTGGTCTTCCGAGCCTTCAAAACATCAAGTCATCAGATTCTTCAGAGCTTGGTTCTTCAGAGGACTACATCTCAGATGCATTGATAGCTTCCAGATCAAATACACTTCTCAGAACAGAATCCACAAGAGCATTGCAACACCAATATACAACATCTTTAGATCTTTCTGATTATGATCAGATACAGAGGCAAACTGCTTCTTGAATAGGCGCTTTAAGTTCTTTATCCAGAATATCACGTGGTACTTCACTCAGAGTTTCACTTTTTTCTTCGTTTAGAGTTTCCTTGAAAGCTAAGCTTTAAGTCATGTCACACAAAGTAACTTCATATTGGCTTTCATGCACTTCTTGATATTGTTTGTTGATTTGATATATTTATTTAATGATCTGCGCACAACAAACATTAGAACATAAAATGATTCTTTCATAAATACTTAATTGTTATCATCAAAACATAGAGATAACATGTAGAGACAATTCTTGCTCTTACAATCTCCCCCTTTTTGATGATGACAAAAACATGTATTTTGATAGAACATTTTATATAGAGAAAACACCAAGAATTAACATATTCAGAATTACAAGCAACAACTCCCCCTGAATGTGTTAATCTTAAAAAGTTTTTGATAACAGAATAAAATAAATAGAAAGGAAGGAGTACTTCACTACAATATAAGAGAACATAAGTCTTTAGCATCTGGACTGGTTCAACAGAACTTCCATCTTCAGATCTTTAGAACTTGTTTTCTCCAAACATCGTATCACAATCGTATATCTTCAGAATCTTCTAAAGTATTTGATGCTGTTTATCAGAAATTCTGTAGCATATAGATAAAACTCTTCTTTCTAAATAAATTAGCCACGCTATTTATCAGAAGTAGAATTAGTCTTTCAGATTAGAAACTCCCTCTATGTTTCAGGCTGGGTAAAAATCAAGTATTCTGTCTTCAGACTAGCTTTCAGATCCTTGATTCTAATTCTGATGCTAATTCTTGCTTTCGTGAAGATTTCTGATTCTTATGCTCTGATTATCATTTTCATAGTCAGTTTACACTGTCTGAACATTAGTTCCAGATGACTTTAACTTTCAGATGATATTTTAACCTCTTGAACAGTATTGGGTACATCTGATTCTGAACATATGTTTATGAGGCGTATAACTTCTATTATATGAACAACTAGTCATTCTGATTCAGAGTTCATTCATATGACCTGTCTTTAGGATGCCTAGTGAACTTGTTCAGAGTTCCTCAGTAAAACATCAAACAAATAGTTAGTAATAAACACAGTTTATATCAGAGCTGATGTTTTGTATTCTTATTAGATCATATCAATCATAATTATATTTCCAGATTATATCATACTTAAGTTTCTATCAAAAACAACTCTATTTCTCCCCCTTTTTGACATCATCAAAAAGGTGAAAATCAGTTAAGAAAAAAAAAACAGAGAAAGGAAAGACACAAAAAGAACCACTTCATTCATAAAAATATTCAGGTTAACAGACAGATGAACAATAGAAACATCAAACATGTGCACAAACAAAAACAGAAATGAAGACTAAGGCTGGCGAGAGGCTATGATCTTCAGAAGATCTGTGATCTGAGCAGTTGATTGTTCTTGCCTAGCCATCCAAGTCTTGATTTCAGCAGTAGTTTGTTCTTGTTTCATCATCCATGTCTTGATTTCCTTGATTTCATCTTCAAGATCTGGTCTCTCAATCTTGATCTCAGACGTAGGAGGAGCAGATAAAGATGTTGTTGGATGATCAATGTCCATTGCAGATGTAGCTTGAAAACCAGAAGAAGATGGTTGATCCACAGTTATCAAAGCTGACTGATTGGGTTCCACAGCTGCTTCTGAAAGATCATCTTCAGGCACTGGTTCCACAGTAGGTGCAGAACTTGGAGTGATGACTTCTTTAGATGGTGCAGCCAAAGTTTCAGAAGAAGACAGTTCAACTTCTAACAGAGCATTTTCTAAAAACAAATTAGGAGATTTTCTGATGTTAAGCAGAGTCACTCTTACAGCTTCAGAAAATCTCTTCTGAGCTTCTTCAGCATAAATCTCTTGAAGATTCGTAGAAACAGAATTAAATCTGGCTTTGAATCTTTTCCAAACAGCATCAGAATCATCAGGATTCAGAGTAGACACACAATCCTTCTGTACAGTGGAGAACCACGTACTTACCTCTTTCTCAAAACAAGATACAAGATTACTAACATCCATCCTAGGTTTGGGTTTAAGGAAGGTTTCCAAAGATGATGGTTTGGATGAGGTGGTTTTGGAGGAAGGTAAGGGAATAGAGAATTTGGGAATGATAAATATAGGATGCTGTGGAGGAGATGAAATGGGAACAAAAGATGGTTGAGAATGTCTGGGGGGGTGAGGGTTTATCTGAGTTAGGGTGAAGGTTTAGGGATTGGATAAAAGAGTCAACATCAGATTCAGAAGATGAATCTGCTGTGTCACAATCTTCAGACGATACAAGATAAATAATCTTAAGAGGTTGGAGATCCATGAAATCAGGTTCAGGATCAGAATAATATTGGTGATCTGGTGAGAGTGGATGTTCTGGCTGATAGGGTAAAGGTTGTTCTGGTAGAATAACTGGTGATGTTAGTGGAGCAGAGTTTATGGGTGCAAAGGTTTGTTTGTCAGATGGATTTGCTTATTGGGGTACAGAAGATGGTTAAGACTGTGTTGGTTCAGATGAAATATGTTCAGATGAAATATGTTCAAATGAAAGAGAAGGTGAAGATGGAGTCGAAGGTGTAGGTTCAGATGTTGGAGGATTAGATGTTAGTACCTGTTTAACAGTTTCCAGAATGGTGTCCAGACTTGCTTCAGTAGGATTAGCTTTCTGCTTCTTGATCCTCTGAGGTTCGACAGCAGCTTCGCCAGAGGCTTTCCTATTTGATTTTGAAGTACCTTCTTCAGAGACCTTTCTCTTCTTCTTGCGTCTAGCTTCAAAAAGATATGGTAGAGGTTCACCTTCTTTCTGAACTAGATTTACAGGAAGTGGAGTTCCATCTGCCATACATTCTGCTATATATGCCAGAATGACTTCTCTAGGTTCATCAGCAGAGAACAGAGGAAAATCATCAACTGAAATTCTCCTTTTACAAACATCAGCATATTTTCTCTTGGATGGGGCAGATGCCAATTTCTCAATCAATTTCATCTTGACTAGGTTTTTACCATTCAGAGGGCTTCTATGAATAGCCTCTAACTCTGCTGTTTTTCCTGCTTCTTTTAAATGTGCAACTAGACCATTCTCAGTCAGAATGTCTGAGATTAGTCTCCCCATAGGAATCCAGTTTCTGAGCTTTTGAATTTTAGACCTTAAAACTTCTCTGGTTTGCTTGATCTGATTCCACAGATGATTAAACAAAACATAGGGTAAATCCACCTTGGTTCCTTTGCTAAAACAGTACATGAAATAGCACTGATCAACATTCACATAATCTGGTGAGTTCGATGCTTTCCTATGATGGATGCAACTTAGGAAAATCTTGGCCCAGATTTTGTAAACGGTCTTCAAATTCTTCATCCGACTAGATGACTGTTCAGATTTCATAATTTCAGTAAACATTTCTTCCATATTTACACGATCAGCCTAAAGATGTGTAACTCCATCCGTTTCTGCGTATCCAATTAATTTCCTTATCAAATTTTCAGAAATGATAATTTCTTTGCCAAGAACAGACGATACAATCTACTTGGGATAGAGAACTGCATGAATCCAGAATTCCTTGACCAGATGAGGATAAACAGGTCCAACCAAACGATCAAAGTACTTAGACCATCCTTGAGCTTTCACTGTTAGACGAAGATCAAAACCATTTCTGGCAATGCACTCGAAATCCACTAACGATTCACAGAGAACTTCCAAATCTTCAACTGGAGTAAGAAGGGTTCTTACAGGTTCCTTGTATCCAGTTGTACTCACGATGGATGAACTGATAGCAGCCATTGTTGATTGAAGTTGAGCAGACATTGATGAGGATGAAGCCATAGTTGATGAGCTTGGAAATGAAAAGGTTTTCTGGGTTTTGGGTTTGAGAGAGAAGAGGAAACCGTGTAGAAGGCAAAAATGCATATGCTGGTGATGGTGAGCGTAAGAAGTGTGCAATTGATGAGATGTGGAATATATATATGGGCAATAATTAAGGCAGAGAACACTCAAACATCATTTAGCATTTAATGTCATTTAATTAACACATTTAACAAGATAAATAATGATGAAATGCATTTAATGGTACTGACAAACGTGAGAATTTAAATCGATTTGAATAGTACCTATGAACAACGCATATTTTTGTGCACTTCAATCGTTTCCATCAGTCAGAAGATAAATGAAACGTGGTTGCAGACTTTGTGCCACTAACGCTTTTGAGAATGTGAGACGTTTAAACCACACTCAGATCTTCTGAAGGAGTTCCATCTTCTTTAAGCTTCGGATCTTCTGATGAAATTCTCTTACTTCCCTTATCAGAATAATCTTTAGATCTTCTGATGAGGTTCCAGATTTAGCTTCAGATCTATGCAGCTTGGCTCTGGCGAGTGTTTCAGAAAACTTGTCATCCAGAGGAACGCTTCAGATCATATCAGATCTTCGTTCTTCAGATGTTCTTATTATCCAGAAACAATCTTTGTTGTAGACGTTTCAGAGCCATGTATAATCTGATTCTCAGAGTTTCTTGTCACAGAAGAATATGTTTTCTAGGTAGTTAAGAACCTACTTTATAGACTTCTGATGACTTCTCCTTCTATCTGTTAATCTTCTCTTCTAGGTGAGAAGATTTGATTCAGGAGAAGCTCTTCAGAGATAGTTTTCCAGAAGCAGCTAACAGAATGACATCTGGATTTGCTTCTGAAAGGAATGTCAACTGACTTATTCATGAATAACCCCAGTAACTTAAATTCCTTCAGGAAACAGATTGAATGACTTCTGTCACTGAATCTTCTTGACATTTTGACTTCAGTATTCGATCCTCATTACCTTTTAAGAAAGAATATCAGAAAAACATCTGACCAATTACAGTTTGTTCAACTAAGATAAAATCTCAATTTAATAGAACTTAATCGTCCATGCATCATCTAATACAAACTCAGAGTTATTAAACTTCTTTACATATGCATGCTTTAATATGAAATTCTTATGAGTCAAATTCTTTTAGCCAACAAAATTTCTTTACTTACTAAAGAGAAATTCCCAATGAGCTTTTCATGAAAAATTCAAGTGTGGACTAATCCGTTTCTTGAAAACATCTCATACTCACCTGGAATTAATCTTCAGCAAACAAGATTTCTTGCTACTTATGATTTGACCTTTGAGCTAATACATTGTACATCCAAACGTATTTTATGAAGCATTCAACCGAAAAACTTCTTTTCTAATGAATCTCTCTTGTCAACTGATTCTTCAATCTTCTTTCAATCTCTAGAGGAGAATATTTTGTTATTGAAAACTTTCAATACTTCAAACTTCAGTGAATCACTGACTTGCTCACAAAAAACCATTAAATACAATTTTAGTACTCATCTCCGTCAGAAACTGATATGAGACTGAAATTGTAAGAGGAGTGAAAAATCCCCAGAAGTATTTCTTCACATGCTTTTGGATCTTTATCTGACACTGTTAGGTGTTTGATATCCATCAATAACAGAACCAGAGCTCTGATACCAACTGAAGGTATGAAAAATACACAAGAAGGGGGGGGGGGGGTTGAATTGGGTATTTCCTCTACTGAAACTTTTAATCTTTTTCTTTTAAGTTGCTTTCTATAGTATTCTTTTCTTTGCGTTGCGGAAGCATATAAATCATGATATAAATAAAGAACACAAGATATATCCTGGTTCACTTGAACAACCCTCAAGCTAATCCAGTCCACCCTTCCAAGGTGATTTCGCTCACTCACGCAAGGACTTAATCCACTATAACCAAACTAATTACAGATATGCACAAGCTAACTGCAAGTGACTAATAAATGGACAATGACACGTTCAGGGATCCCTTAAGGATATAGCGTTCATTGATCCTACAAATGACAACTGTCACTTGTCATCTCAAGTATACTGATCTTCACAAGATCACTTGAGGAACCACTAATTATAAAATAGAATTTATGTTGCAGGAGATTACATGAGTGCTTCTTGATAAGCAGGTTACTCCTAATTTAGTGCAGAGCAAGTATTGAGCAACATCTCCTTGCATTCTAATATAGAAACTAATCTAAGGATGAATCTCAAGGAGATTATTAAGAACAGTAGTTTCCATATTGCTTAAAATCTTTCATAGGTGAGCACTGCGACTTCTTAGCGTAAAAGCTTTCCTTTGGTTATGCATACTGATTATAGCAAAACAGCAGCAACAACAACATCAACTGCAACCACGACAGCGTCTATTTTTGAATGACTCAAATGTTCTTCTTTTATAGTGTATCCAAGAGATACGTTGTGAGGACAGAGATGTCCATTCAAATATTTCAACTGTCATATCTCCAATGGATAGAATAGTCACGTGTTGGAAAGTATAGTTACATCACTTACTTTGTCTTTTGTACAGATCAGCTTCTGGCTTAACTTCTTCTGATGATATATCTGATGAGTAGTTCAGAAACTACTTTGGTATGATAGTGTAATAACATCAGAGTCTTACTTCAGAACTTGTTTACCAGAGTTTATCAACACGTCTTCATCTGGGTGTTGCTATATAATCTTCAACTTCAGAATCTAGTCTTCAGAGTCTTTCTGCACTTGGTCTTCAGAGCCTTCAGAACATCAAGTCATCAGATTCTTCAGAGCTTGGTTCTTCAGAGGACTACATCTCAGATGCATTGATAGCTTCCAGATCAAATACACTTCTCAGAACAGAATCCACAAGAGCATTGCAACACCAATATACAACATCTTTGGATCTTTCTGATTATGATCAGATACAGAGGCAAACTGCTTCTTGAATAGGCGCTTTAAGTTCTTTATCCAGAATATCACGTGGTACTTCACTCAGAGTTTCACTTTTTTCTTCGTTCAGAGTTTCCTTGAAAGCTAAGCTTTAAGTAACGTCACACAAAGTAACTTCATATTGGCTTTCATGCACTTCTTGATATTGTTTGTTGATTTGATATATTTATTTAATGATCTGCGCACAACAAACATTAGAACATAAAATGATTCTTTCATAAATACTTAATTGTTATCATCAAAACATAGAGATAACATGTAGAGACAATTCTTGCTCTTACACCTGCTTCTTAGGAGAGCATGTATTCTTTCAAGCTATGAGAGCTTTTCTAGTGATCTTATCAGTCATTGACCATATGAAAGACCTAAAAGTTGCATCAATTTTTGCTAACACTTTCTTAGGCAAGGGGAGACATTAAAGCCGATAATTAGAAAGGGAAAATAAAACACTATTGATGAGCCGAGTCCTACCAGCCATAGAAAGAAGCCTAGAACTCTAATGGTTGATTCTAGTAAGGATTCTATCACCCAGAGGAAGGCAATGGTTTATGTTTAACTTATTGCTGGTAAAAGGTATACCAAGATACCTAAAAGGCATCTGACCCTCATAAAACTTGGTGATGTCTTGTATTCTTTGCCCATCCTCATCTCCCATATTCCCAAAGAATGCTTTACACTTGGACGGATTTATCTTCAGCCTTGTGGAATTGGAAAATTCTTCATACACAACCACCCACATTTCCACATATTTAAGGTCACCTTTGGCAAATAGAAGCAAGTCATCTGCAAAGCCGAGGTTTATAATATCCATCTTTTCACACTTTGGGTGAAAGTTGAAATTGGGCTTGTCCTTGAGATTTTGAAGAAATCTATGTAAATACTCAATTACTATCACAAATAACAAGGGGACAAAGGATCCTCTTGTCTCATGCCTCTCTTAGCTTGCACCATTGGAGTATAGGACCCATTCACTTGAAATTTGTATGAGACAGATTTGACAATTAACAATCCAACTAATAAACTGATGAGGAAAGTTGAGCTCCTATAAAATGGCCTCCAAAGCTACCCACTAATAATATCACAAGCTTTATGCAAATCCATCTAAAGCATACATTTTAGGGCTCCATTTTTTGCACTGTGTCGCAACTGCGAAAAACACCCGGGGGAAAACAGAAGAGTCGTCACCTTTCGTTATTTATCCCAAAGAGAGGGAAAGTAAACGATCGGAAAAACCTAACGAAAAAGGGAAAAGACGAGGTCATCGAACCAAGTCCTGTATTCGGGAGTCGGTTACGCAAGGGGAAGGTATTAGCACCCCTCACGTCCCTCGTACTCGACGGGATCCACGCTTGTTGTCTATCTAAGGGTGTGTTTAACTATCTAGCTACAGGCTTCGGAACAAAAAGAAAAGAAAAAGAGACTCGGCGGAGCATCGCCGCTATGTGCCTACGTATTCCCTCGTGCAATGGGAAAGTCAGAGTCAACGTGGTTTGGCTAACTACGGGCGAAAGAGGGGTAGGTTGCTCACCAAGACATCGCGTCTTGTGCCTACGTATCCTCGTCTGGTACGAGAAATCAGAGCAAATGTAGTTCGGGCTGACACGAAACCACAGGTTGATTAAGTGTTTTAACCGAGTAAGGTTAAACCTCCGTTCCAGCAGTTAGGGACAAAGCCTGTTTGCGGTAGAACCGAAGCTTAACAACACTCTTTTTACGAAAAAGGTTTCCGATTAATCCCGAAGGAAAAAGGTTTGAAATTGGTTTTTGAGTTTTTTAGTGAAGTGAATTAATTCGGTTTGTGATTCACGTTGCACTAAAGACTATGACATGGGAGTGAATGCGTCGCGTATCGCCCCCAGACGGGACGTATACTAAACACTCTAGATAAGCGAGAGGAGACCCCTCACTCACCATTTCCCATGTAGCTTAAGGCTCGTAGCGCACAACGTTTATCACATTTATTAGATGAGTTAGAATGATTTTGAGATGAGAAGAAGAAAGACGCACAGAAGGTCTAAGGGAAACTCGGCCCTAACGTTGTCATGCAAAGTGGTCCTAAGGTTTGGATTAAAAGGGGGGAATATCTACCCTAATGTTAGCATGCTTGGATTGAACACCTAATGTCTCTTCTACTCCCATCCTAAACGGAGGGACTAGGAACCCTATGGGGATCATGGCAAAAAGCACAAGAAAGCACCAAGTAAATTCAATCACAAGTAAGAGATGCACACATGAAAAATGCACACTTAGAATGGAGGGAGGGAGGAAAAATGTGTGGGGAAGCAGCCTCCACAAGCGCATCTCGACCTCAACAGCGATGCAAAAATGATGCAAACAAAGCAAAAGAAATGCAAGAAAAGGATCATCACCATGAACAACAACACATAAGTGTGCATCCAAGTGGAAACCAATGCGCGTGTCGAGGAAGTCTCGATTAAATAATCAAGAATATCGACAAATATCCAGAAACATTTCATCCCTAATACATCACACTGATCTATGATGATTCGAGACGAAATGGTACCAAGCAAGCATGCAAAACAACAAAAACAGTGCTGCTGGAACAATGTGAATCGGTTAACACATACGGTTAACCTGTTAAAAATGTGTGAAAATCTAGAAATTTACACATGTTAATCGGTTAACACCAGGCGTTAACAGATTAACACCTGTTAATGTTTGAAAAATTTGAAAGTTTGAACTGGTTAATCGATTAACCATATAGGTTAACCGATTAACACTGCTCCAACAGCAGTAAACAACAGTAGAAAAGCACTTAACAACAACTTATCACTTAGGCAAACTTCCAAATGATCTCATAATTAATTGTGCACAAAATTAAACCAGCAAATCATGATTCAAACAACATGTAAGCATATTAACACAACCAAATCAAGAATCAAGCGGATCAAATTAACCAAAATTCAATCGAAGATGAAAATCCACATGGTTATTGCAAATAAGCTGAAAACAGATTCGGATCCAACCTTCGGAGCAAAGATTTGCCCCGGTTAATGTTGATTCAAATGGAATTGAACAGATCCAATGCTAGAAGTCCAGAATACTTCAAGATCCACACCAATTCTTGTAGTAGCAATGAAAATCCTTCAATATTAATCCAAAATAAGCCAAATAATCACTTCCAAAATCACTTCCAGGTTCATATCCAATTGTGCACGAAAATTGGATGAAGAAATCACTTCAATGGAGATGATGGATGGAGGTTTGAACTCAAGAATTAATTGATTCCAAGGAAGAATCAAAGGATTCAATGGAAAAGAGCTTTTGGAATTGGAAAATTGAGAGAGAATTTGAGAGAATTGAGATGAATTCTGAAAAATGAATGTGAGAAATGAAGATTGGCCCCCTTTGGTTTGGAGTGAATCACTTAAATATCATCTAGGTTTGGATCCCAAGGAGAGGCTTAGAAATTGGTTTGTGAAATTTGGTTTGGCACTAGGAATGAGATTTTGGAGGGAAATGAAATTATGAAATGATTCTAGATCCTTCCCAAGTGACAAATTTGAATTCAAGTGATCAAAATTGGACCCCAAATGGCTCTGCATTGAAAAATCACGTACAGAGGCAAAAATTTCACTGGTTAATCGATTAACCATATAGGCTAATCGATTAACAGCTTTAAAAAAACTCCACATTGACCTGATTTGACTTGGTTAATCGGTTAACCATATGCGTTAACCGATTAACACCTTCAAAATTGTGAATTTAGCGCCTTTTGGAGGGAAATCTGTCCGTTTGCCCTATTTTGACTATTTGGAGCTCTGTTAAGCCTCTGAATCTTGTTCCCGAATGTTATCACTGTAAAAATGCTTGATATAGCCTGAGTGTTGCTTTCTGAACCGCTGTTCTCCGGTAAAATAAAATAAAATAGTCCGCCTGACCGCTGGGCAAAATAAATGCCCTGAGACTCTGATGCTCGCTATTCGTTGTTCAGTCCTTTGTGCCGAAATGAACCTGAGCCACAGGAATGCCACGATCCCATGCCTCGAGAACATGTGCTATGATATGTGAAAAATGCAAAATGCAAAGAAACAAAAGCCAATTGCAAAAACCGGTTGGTCAAATTTTGGGGTACAACATACTGTACCCTCTTATCAACTCATAGGCAATGAGGATATGGTCATGGATGTTCTTTCCTAGCACAAAAGCAGCTTGAATTCTATATATAATGTTGTTCAAAACCTTACTCAGTCTATTAGCCATAATTCTAGAAATCAACTTGTAAATGATTGTGCAATAAGATAGGGGTCTGAAATCCTTCACCATATTAGCAACGTTAGTCTTGGGGATGAGGGTGATAAGGGTGTAGCTAATAACTTTGTAGATTTTCTTCCTCTCAAAGAACTCTTTGATTGCTTTGATGGTGTCATGTTTGATACTCTCCCAAGCACTATTGAAAAATTTGGCATTAAACCCATCAATGCTAGAGGCTGAGAGATCCTTCATGCCTTTCAAGCTATTGGCAATCTCAATTTCAGAAATATGAGATATTAAGAAATCCCTCTGCTCACCAGTCAGCTGAGGACCTTTCCTCATGGATATTAGAAATGCCTATGAGCTTCTTATAATACCTAATAATCTCTTGTTCAATATCCTCCTAGCTTTGTTGCACAACTTTCTTGTACTCAGCATTATTGATAACAACATTTTAGAATTTGAAGGGAGCTCTAATTGGACTCTTCACATTGATATCCTGCAAACATAATAAGGCATGATCAGACACCCCATGGTTCATAATGACGAGCTTAGTATCCATATTCTGCTGCTGCCAATCAATACCTTTCAATTACCTAAGTGTTTCACAATCTTGTATTTCCTAATCTCCCTTAGATACTTTTAAGGGTCTCCCAAATTCAAAGAACACACTCTTAGGAATTTTCCCTTGCCTCTCAAACCTGACCACTACGATTCTCAAACCCATATCTATGTGTTTAGCTCTAAAGTTATTAAGGTTGTGATGGCAAGAGATACATATTTATAACTACTGAAACCCAACTGATCCATAACAAGCCAACAACATAAACCATAAATGAATTGATCTATAAACTAAAACATCAAATCCTAGTACACACCAACAGAGAAAACCATATCCGAGCTCTGGCGAACCAAATCTCCTTCCAGACCCAGATGCACAATTTCATTGTCGCCACCGGCTCCTGTAGGGATGATTTTTGGTTTATGCAATTTCAAAACATGTTTATATTCTCTTTATTACTTAAGGTTTCAATGCATACTTCAGCAATATCAACCTTGAATTAAAGCAGTGGTGAACTGATCGAGTTCAAGCCACGTTTGAAACTTGAACTTTCCATGTGGAATCACTATTAAACAACATTGATCAAGTTCAAGCCACATTTGAATCTTGAACTTTCCACTTGCATCTAGTTGCTTCCAACAATATTGTTCTGCTTTAGTAGTTTAACAAGCCCCAAATATGGTTCTTCAACCACCTTTGACTCCATCTTCTTTTGAATGTATCCCTGAAGGTCCTTGTTTAAGAGTTTTTCAATCCTTCAACCACATTCAAAGAATAACACCCAAGGACGACATAACCGTCCATACCTTTAAGATGGTACAATCTCCTCCTTACCTTATCACGAGTTAAATGATAACTAGAGGCTTCTGTAAGCCTTCCCTCATTACTTGTAGTATCTATAGTAGGAGCATCTAACTCAAACTAAGTCTTTTGTACCATAGTTTCTAAAAGCTTCTTCCCTAAGTCTTTACTCTTCTTCCCGTGACATGACTCAGTGAACTTAATACATATACGATTGATGAATTTTATTCTCTAGGTTCCATTTCCAACAACTCATAATCCTTCCTACCTCTTGAATATCCATTTAAGACACAATCCACAACTTTGCATCAAGGTGAATTGGCTTGATTCCACAACTTGTTTTTGTCATGAAAGTCTTCACTAGTTGATGATGAATGAACAAAAACATTGAAACATTCTAAAATACATAAACCACAGATTTTAGACCATTTAGCTATGATCACTTCACCATGTGGAATATTCAACACCCCATGTTCAACTCAAGTGCAATAGCCTAGATCATCAAACATGCTTATGAATAACAAATGTTTCCTGAGCTATGGAATATACCTCATGTTGTGAAGAAAAAACTCACGATCATCAATAATTTTAGGTTTGAATGTATCAATACCATGGACCATGCAAGCTTTATTGTCACCAAGGAGAACTACTCCACCTTGATCTAACTTCAAAGTGTCAAAGTATTATTTTCTTAAACACATGTGATAAGAGAAACTTGAGTCCATGACCCAACTCTCTCCTGTCTCTAAACTTGACACCGCTAGTATACCAAAACTCTCATGACTATCCTCATCTGAGGCAATTGTAATTTGAACAGAATCATCATTGCCATTCTCTTTGGGAAAATACCTCATGAAGTGATAACTTTTATAAAAGATGAAGCATTTTAACCTTGACTTGTGAAACCTCTTTTATTTGGACATCCCTATAAATTCACCTCCTCCTCTTGAGAAACTTAAGCTTTCACGACTATCGTCAATCTTTAAATTTTTAACCTTTGAAAATTCTTTGGATCTCACGGTCGTTTGGACTTCATCCAAAGTAATAGTACATCCGTTACCATAAATAAAAACATCCTTAAAGCGCTAAAAGATCTAGATAATGAGCTCAAAAAGAGTATATCCTTATCCCTATCATCAGTTTCACCTCAATATTTTCAAGATCATCAATAATCTTGTGATATTTTGCCAACTTCTCCACTATGGATTTGTTCTCTACAATTCAGAATGAGTAGAGTTATTATTTTAAACACAACATGTGAGCCAAAGACTTGGACATATACAATGATTCAATTTTTTACCCACATCGAAGCTGCAGTCTTCTCCTGGGTGACTTCCTTTAGAACTTTATTCATGAGGTACAAAATAATGACACTTCTGACCTTATTCAATATCTCGGTCTTCTCTACTTCTATTAGGCGTGCATGCATTGACACCTCACCTTTCAATGGTTCAATACACTTCTCTTAAGTTAAGATTGATTTCATCTTCACTTTCCATAACTAAAAATCTTTGTTTGCATAAACCATATAGATCTGCCAATTATATCCCATGGTGCTCAATTGCAAATAAAATCCCTTTTCCCTATGGTTGGTGCCACTTGTTATGGAAAATGGATAGAATAATTAAAAGTAATTGTGAATAATTATTCAGAGTTCAAGCACACCAATAAACTTGATGTATGGGGGGAAAATAATGACAAAAAAATGACCTTCAACAAAAATAAATCTCTATGCAATAAGACACTAATTTAACTTGATAGAAGAAGATAAAGTCAATAAAATAAAATAAATAACTTGCTTACCAAGTTTGATGAAATTATCTACTTTGGAGGAGAGAGCTACTCTTCGATTCACTATACTTCCAAGAGTTACAAAATATTACAACTGAGTTATAAAAAGATAGTTATCAAAGCTCCTAACAACAAACCCTATTTTCTACCCATGTATTTTCCAATATCTCTAACTATTTATATATGAACCATACAAGTCCAAGGTGTTTATAAGTATTTCTCAATCCCCATTAGATACCTCTAAGGTTTCCTCAAATTACAAGAACACACTCTTAGAAATTTATCCTTGTCTCTATAAGATTACAACTAAGATTCTTAGATCACTATCTATGTCTTTAGCTCTAAAGTTATGAAGGTTGTGATTGCAAGAGATACATATTTATGACTGCTAAAACCCAACGGATCCATAACAAGCCTAAAGCATATACTATAAGCAAACAAATCCACAAACCAGAACAACAAATTCAAATACACACAAATTTCAATACACACAAATAGAGTACCTTCAATCTCAATTCTTGTTTTTAAGAATGAAAATCTCTCTCTCTCTCTCTCTCTCTCTCTCTCTCTCTCTCTCTCTCTCTCTCTCTCTCTCTCTCTCTCTCTCTCTCTCTCTCTCTCTCTCTCTCTCTCTCTCTCTCTCTCTCGAGAGAGAGAGAGAGAGAGAGAAGTGCAACTAGGGTTTTACAAACCGAATTCGGTAAAAAATACTTCAGTACAAGGATTCTATGTATAGAAACACTTGTGTTGGTTGCAAGCTGAACAAGGCCACTAAGCACACCGTACCTTACTGTGTACTCTGTTTGACTTTAGTGCAATGTATCTAAGATGTTTCGTATTTTACTTAAGTACACGGTATCTTACGATCTTCCTTATTTCACTTGAGTACACTATACCTTACATTGTTCCATATTATACTTATGTACACTGGACCTTACAATGTATTGTGTTTTTTATAATTAATGATGGTGCATTTCAAGACCACACAATCGAATAAAATTCACCTATTTATTTGGATTAAGTAGTCCATGAGTCCTTTAACTTAATTTAAAGTTTCACTTTGGTCTCTTATCTAATAAATGTTACTTTTTAGTTTCCAAAAAACTATTTTGTTAGCCAACTTAGTTCATTCTGTTAACTTTTAATTTTAAATATCTTAGGTGAGACAATATTATTAAGTTTCCTTCATAGACTTTATTATTATTTTTTAAAATTTTAACCATTTGATATTTTTAATAAATTTTACATAATCGAATCTTGATGGTCTATTAATTATAATCGTACAATACCAACACATATTACTTTTTAACTACATCTTCTTCCTCTTTCTTCATATTCATCTTCATCACCATCTTCATTAATCTTCGTCAAAATTCCCCCCCGCATAAAAAAATTCATTCTCAATCTATCCCAATTTCAATTTCTCGCTTGAAATCACACCCTCTCCCATCTCAATTCATCTACAAATCATCTAATCTAACACTGTAAAATTGAAAAGTAAAATTGTAACAACAATCTCATAGATTTCTCAGTACTTCCATTGGTAGTACAACACACTGGTTCATTTTATTTAATCACTTTTTCTTATTAGATAACGACTAATCAGGAGTATTTTAATAAACCTGTAAGTAATAAAAACAACAATTACTTAAATTTCTTAGACCAAGTTTTCTTATCATCGTTCATAAGCTCTCTCTCAATATTTCTTCAAAGATTTTTATTTTATAATTCTCGAATTATCTCATTTATGCTTTGTGCAGTACGTCTACTCGGCTTGAAGCTAAACAACAATATTTTGAATTAACATCAAATTAAAAAAATACTTAAGATAAACAACAACTACGCTTAGATATAAAGTATAAATTTATGAGTTTTTTTAGACACAATGATCATTTCTTATCATTCTTCAGATACCTTTCTTGTGACGCAACCACACTAGTGTGCGGAATGATGGCATGATCTTCGATAGGAATTCAAGAAACATATCAAAAACCAAATATCTTCTTGTACAAAATTCTAAACACTCTTCGCTATATAATAGAGTTTTTGTCGGTCTTGCGCAAATTCGATATAAGGCTGAATTATTCTAGGTATTCCTGCGTTTCAACTCTATAACATACAAGAGAGTACTTGAAATACTTTTAAGGAAAGTGATTTGTTCACGATTCTAGCCTCGATCCATTAAATTTAAATTAAATTTTCTAAAAGTCTTAAAAGTAGTTCAACAATGGTAACCAAGACTTCCGTTTCAAACATCAAATGATAAAATACTGGTTGTATCGTAGATACATTTTAAACATAAACAATAATTGACGTCATGAATTCATGTACGTTTTTATTGGTTTTCACAAAATTAAAGCAACGAAAAAATCATTATATCAAAATACATATAATTTTTCAATATTGATTAAATAGTATGAAAGAATTTTTGGATATATAAATGAACCTATGAATGTGTTACTGATACGCATATATTGGTGCAATTCATTTTGATATGCGTTTATTTTAGAAAATATTTCTTGTTATGATAAGTAATTTATTATATTTCTAACATTATTAATATGAATCCAGTCTACATTCATAGCATTATAGCAAATATGCATGTTGGCACATTCACATATATATATATATATATATATATATATATATATATATATATATATATATATATATATATATATATATATATATATATATATATATATATATATATATATATATATATATATATATATATATATATATATATATATATATATATATATATATATATATATATATATATATATATATATATATATATATATATATATATATATATATATTGATGATGATTTTATAATTCAATGATCATTATGTTTGTCATAGTGCATGTATAATGTTTTTGCCTGTTTCATGGTTGAATGATATCGGATAATCAAATATGCACAATATATAACTAAACAAAAGTGTGAGTAGTGACTATTATCTATGATGTATATATATGTGGTAGATTTATGTTGTAAATACTATCTATCTAATGTAAACCTGATTAAAATTTTTAATTAATTTATTATGATTAAAATATTACCGTTATATTTTAAAATTCTTTAAAATAGAGTTTGTTAATCTTCAAATAATCAAAATTTATTAAAGTTCATGACTTCAAATTATGCAATTGAGTTTTGATTTATATTATGTGAATAATATGTTTGTGTTCAGTGAGACTTATTATTATAAAGCATATAAGGATCATCTAAAGATGGATCATGATTTATATAGACCTCTTATTTAGAGTCTAATATAACTATTAAATTTCGAGATGTGGAATTTTGAGAACCTTATCAAGGAGGATAAGGAATTCGAGATTCCCACAAATAAAGAACCTCACTTGTGAGATGTTGGATCGAACTCTAGTGTGGTCGAAGTCTGTTCACGAGTAATGCGTGTTGTAGTCGAAGTTTGTTCTAACATGCATCAGTCAATATTGCTAGGGTTGTTAGCATGTTGAATTGGGTCTTGCTTGTAAGCCTAATTGTTTAAGTTAGCTTGTACCCTAAGTTAGCTTGTAATGGGTAATTGTTAAAAAATCCCATTAGGTTAGTGTGCTATTTCTCTTATAAATAGGATACTAGTTTCTCAATCTTGTGATAAGGAAAAATAAGAAGATAAAATCCTAATTTCAAGAGAGAGAGGTTATTTTGTTATTCTTGTATACTTGTAATCTTGTTCTAAGAGAAAGGAAAGAATAGCAGTTTAATAACCAATCCTTGTTATTTTCTTCTTTATTAACCCTAACCCTTGTGTGTTTCTTGATCATTAAGAAACTATTTATACTTAGTTTTAAGGTATCTGATTCACAACAAATTGGTGCGATGAGCGTGGAGAAGATGCCTTCAACAAAGTATAAGATTGAAAAGTTCACCGGAGTGAACGACTTCGGTCTGTGGTGCTTGAAGATGAAAGCCCTATTGGTTCAGCAGAGTTGTTTGGAAGCGTTGAAGGGTGAGACAGCCATGGACATTGCGTTAATGGCAAAAGAAAAGACGAGCATGATCGAGAAAGCCCACAACGCAATATTGTTAAGCCTTGGTGATAAGGTTCTTCGAAAGGTATCAAAGGAGACTACAACATCGGGATTATGGGTGAAACTTGAAAGTTTGTACATGACTAAATCTCTGGTGAATCGAATCTACCTGAAGCAAGCTTTATATTCATTCAAGATGAGTGAAGACAAAGTGTTGGCTGAGCAGTTAGATATGTTTAACAAGCTGATTCTTAATCTTGAAAATATTGATGTGAAGATCAATGATAAAGATCAAGCACTGTTGCTGCTGTGTGCTTTGCCCAGAATACATGCTCACTTCAAAAAAACTGTCTTATATGGAAGGGAGTCCCTGACCTTTGAAGAAGTTCAATCAGCCTTATATTCTAAGGACTTGAATGAACGAAAGGAGCATAAACCTTTGACGGTGGGCGAAGGTTTGGCTGTCAAGGGAAAATTCTTGCGAAAGGATGGTAAGTTCGACAAGAAGAAAGGTAAAAGTCAACATAATTCTTATAGTGGCGAAACATCTAGTATTTGATGTTATCACTGTAAGAAGGAGGGTCACATAAGAAAGGTGTGCCCTGAACGCCTGAAAGATCATGGAGGTAATGGCAATGCAACCGTTGTTCAAGATAACTGTGACTCATCTGATGTTCTTGTGGTTTCAAGTGGCGACTCGAGAAAAGAGTGGATTATAGATTCAGGTTGCACTTGGCACATGACTCCAAATAGAGAATTGTTTGAGGAGCCATGTGATCAAGATGGTGGATGTGTGCTACTGGGAAACAACAAATCTTGCAAAATTGCAGGTATTGGATCTGTGAGGTTCAAGCTCCATGATGAGCCAATAAGGTTATTGACTAAAGTCAGGTACGTACCTGACTTGAAGAGAAATTTGATTTCTCTTGGTGAATTCGAAGACAGAATTATGACACATGAGATTGGGCCATGTCAACGAAAGAGGCCTGATCGGATTGGGGAAGCAGAACCTGCTAGGAGGTGACAGAGTCGAAAAGTTGGAATTTTGTGAATCTTATGTATTTGGTAAATCATGTAGGGAGAAGTTTAATAAAGGCAAGAAAAGAACGCATGGATCCTTGGATTACATTCATACTGATCTTTGGGGTCCTGCAAGGAATCCTTCACACTCAGGTGCAAGGTATTTTCTATCCATCGTTGATGACTATTCCAAAAAGCTATGGGTATTCATTCAGAAGACGAAGCATGAAACTTTTGAGAATTTCAGAAGTTGGAAGATTCTGGTCGAAACTCAAACTGGCAGAAAGGTTAAAAGGTTGAGAACCGACAATGGACTTGAATTCTGTAACGAAGCGTTCAACAATTACTGTGTTGAGTCTGGGATTGCAAGGCATAAGACTGTAGCAGGTACTCCTCAAAAAAATGTCTTAGCTGAGAGATTCAATCGAACAATCCTTGAAAAGGTTATATGCATGTTGGTTAGTGCTGGATTGAAGAAGGTGTTTTGGGCGGAAGCTATTTCGACAGCAGCTTACCTGATAAATAGATGTCCATCGACTGCCTTGGGAATGAAGACACCTGAAGAAGTTTGGTCAGGACATCCACCTAGTCTCAATAGACTGAGAGTATTTGGCAGTGTGGCCTATGCTCATATTAGACAAGACAAGGTCGAACCTAGAGCTCTGAAATGCATGTTCATGGGATACCCTGAAGGAGTCAAAGATTATAGGCTATGGTGCCTAGAGCCAGGTCACAGGAGGTGTGTCACCAGTCGAAATATAGTTTTCAATGAAGCAGAGATGGCTTTCAAGAAAACTGATGATGCTGACGAAGAGTTGGAACAGGTAGAGATTCCTGTTGAGGTGGAACATGTTGATGTTGAATTGCTTATCCCAGATGAAGTCGAAGTAGACGCAGAAGATGTTTTCGAAGATGAGGAGACTGATAATGACTACCTGCTAGCAAGAGACAGGTCGAGGAGAGTCATCAAGCCACCTCAGAGACTTGGGTATGCAAATCTTATAACTTATGCCTTAATCTCTGCTAGTGAGGTTCTAGATGAAGAACCTAGAGACTATAAGGAAGTTATGAGGAGTCGAAAGAAGACCAAATGGCTGAAGGCCATGGATGATGAGGTGAAATCTCTTCATGATAACAACACCTAAGAACTGATTAAGAAACCTGCTAGAGCCAAGTTAGTCAGCTGTAAATAGATTTTCAAAGTTAAGGAAGGAATCGAAGGAGTGGCGTCGAAGAGATACAAGGCAAGATTGGTTGCTAGGGGGTTCACTCAGAAAGAAGGTATCGACTTCAATGATGTGTTCTCTTCTATTGTGAAGCACATGTCCATTCGAATGTTGTTTGCCATGGTGACCCAGTTCGACCTTGAACTGGAACAGATGGATGTGAAGACTGTGTTCTTGTATGGTGATCTAGATGAAACAATCTTGATGAGGACACCTGAAGGGTATGTCAAAAGGGGGAAGGAAGATTATGTGTGCAAACTAAATAGATCTTTATATGGACTGAAACAATCTCCTCGATAGTGGAATAGAAGATTCGACAAGTTCATGGCACACATAAGTTTCATCAGAAGTTAGTTCGACCACTGTGTTTACTTCAGATTCTGACCGGGTAATTCATTTGTTATTTTGTTGCTTTATGTGGATGATATTTTAACGGCAAACAACAATGTCGAAGAGGTAATGAGGGTGAAGGTTGAACTCAATAAAGAGTTCGTCATGAAGGATCTGGGAGCTGTGTCCAGGATTCTTGGGATTGACATCCGGAGAGATAGAAAGCAGTTGAAATTATGCTTATCTCAAGAGGCATACCTACAGAAGGTTCTCGAAAAGTTTGGTATGTCGAATTCAAAGCCTGTTGTGACTCCGACAAACCCTCAATTCAAGCTGAGTATAGATCAGTGTCCCAGCACTGACATTGAAAGAACTTATATGAATAACATTCCATATGCTAACATAGTAGGTTTTTTGATGTATGCTATGGTCTGTACTAGACCCGACATAACATATGCAGTAAGTCTTGTAAGTAGGTACATGACGAATCCTGGAAAGACTCACTAGCAAGCATTGAAGTGGATTTTAAGGTACATAAGTGGGTCTCTGAATAGAGTCCTAATTTATGGTGAAGCCTTGGGTGAAGATAGTAAAGCAGCAATCGAAGGATATGTCGACTCTGATTATGCAGGTTGTATGGATTCTAGAAAATCTATCTCTGGATATGTGTTCACTATGTTTGGGACGACAATCAGTTGGAAAGCAACACTTCAGAAGGTCGTTGCCTTATCAACCACTGAAGCAGAGTATATTGCCCTAACTGAAGCTGTGAAGGAAGCATTGTGGCTTGAAGGTTTTGCAAAGGAGCTAAAACTTCAAGGTTGAATTATCACTATTAAATGTGATAGTCAAAGTGCAATACACCTGTCGAAGAATTCAGCCTATCATGAGCGAACTAAGCACATTGATGTGAGGCTGCATTTCATCAGAGGGGTAATCGAGCGTGGAGAAGTCCAAGTGCTGAAGGTTTTGACATATCATAATGCTGCTAATATGATCACCAAGACATTGCCCAATTGTAAGTTTTTCCATTGTATGCAGTTAATAAAGCTGCATGAAGAAAGCTAGTTTCTTGATGTTATAGAGTTAGATCCAAGGTGGAGATTTGTGAGATGTTGGATCGAACTCTAGTATGGTCGAAGTCTGTTCGCGAGTAATGCGTGTTGTAGTCGAAGTTTGTTCTAACATGCATCAGTCAATATTGCTAAGGTTGTTAGCATGTTAAATTGGGCCTTGCTTGTAAGCCTAACTATTTAAGTTAGCTTGTACCCTAAGTTAGCTTGTAATGGGTAATTGTTAAAAAATCCCATTAGGTTAGTGTGCTATTTCTCTTATAAATAGGATACTAGTTTCTCAATCTTGTGATAAGGAAAAATAAGAAGATAAAATCCTAATTTCAAGAGAGAGAGGTTATTTTGTTATTCTTGTATACTTGTAATCTTGTTCCAAGAGAAAGGAAAGAATAGCAGTTTAATAACCAATCCTTGTTGTTTTCTTCTTTATTAACCCTAACCCTTGTGTGTTTCTTGATCATTAAAAAACTGTTTATACTTAGTTTTAAGGTATCTGATTCACAACATCGCTCGTGAGGAAGGTTTTCCAAAAGTTATTGAAACACAAACGGAAAATTGTGACTTCCGTAAATCGTGTTTTTAGAGATGATGCTCTAATAAAAAAAATTAAAATTTTTTTGAGAAAAGAATGGACAAAAGAAATGAGTAAAAAAGAAGCACCAAGAAGGAATGGTATTTGCTTTGAATGCGAAAAAATATGACATGTTAAAAATGAATGCCCTACACTTCAAAAGAAGAATAAATTCAAGAGGAAGAAGAGCAAAAGACATAAAAAGTTTATTTTAAAAAAAAGATGTCAGCACTTTTAAGTCAGGTCCGTTGCACTTTTTATGTCAGATCTGATTAACCGACTTAACAAAATTTGTTGTTGTTTGAAATTCAAAATTCGTTATGCACTTGTTAAGTCAGATTTTTGTTTAAACGACTTAACAAGTCCTAAACATAATTAAAAAATTATACCTTTTCATGAACCATTGTCATTCTAAAGTATTGCAAGCCTTCATGAAAATGTCTCAAACTCCTGCATCAATTCCTAGAAGTTTCTTAGGATGTATTTAAGGCAAAATACATTAGTTTCCAAATTTCCTATTTCATTATTATTTTTCAAATCAATTCAAATAAATTTCTAAGTGTTCATTCTTTTTAAAAAATGTTGAAACTTTGTGCAAAACTTTAAAATCATTCATAAAAGTTTCATAATAATTTTGAGCACTTAAGGTTCACATAATAGTGAATTGTAAATAGAAAGAGAAGTTCAATTATATATTGAAATTGATTTAAGAACAACTTCATATATTCAAGTTTTTTCAATTACAATAATTAATCACCAAGTGTGTGGTGACTAAATTTGTAAAGAAAGTGTGTGTACTTTCTAAAAGTATTTACAAATAGAAAGTGGTATATTTTCTTTTTGTTGGAGAAAAGTCCTTAAAATTGATTTGATTCAAAGTCTACTATAGTTGTTGATATATTTGTGAAATCAAGGAAGTAGTGACTTCAAGAGACTCCTCATTTTAGAAGGATGTTATCCAAGACAAAATGGATTCAATAATGTCAAACCACACTTAGGAACTTGTTGATCTAACTAAAAGATCAAGACTCATTAGATGCAAGTGGATGTTTAGAAGGAAGTATTATAATGATGATGCATTAAATACCTACATATATAGATTAGTAACACAGAGTTTTTAGAAAAAGGAAGGTGTTAATTATTTCGACACATATGTACTAGTAGCAAGGACGACGACAATTAGAATATTGTTTGTATTAGTTTCATTGCATGAACTTATAGTTCCTCAAATGGATGTCAAAATAAAATTCCTAAATAGAAATCTCGATGAGGATATTTATATGGAGCAGCTAGAAGGTTATATGCTTTCTGTTGCACCCTAAAATTTGCTCAACCTACTTCACTTGGTTTATGTTTCAATTGCATTAGCATTTGCATATTAGGTCATGTATATAATTAATTCATCTGCATAGCATAGCATGGGCAAGCCATCCAGCAAGGGATCAAATGCAATTCTTATCTCTATGGGCATATCAAGAGGTTCTTATTCAAATTCAATCTTAGCCAAGTCATCAGAAAGAAATTGAAATCTGAGAAGTTAGTGGACCAAGCAGTGGATCTATCTCCTACCTTGAGGGTATTTGAAGATCATCAAAGAAGTTGTGAGCTATGAATTGAGGTCATGGAGGGTATATAGACATCGTGGAAGACCTAGAGAGTCATTTTGAAAGTGAGACAAGTCATTGATGGGATTACAAGAGCTGCAGTTGAAGACAGTCAACTAGGGTTTCATCTGGGTCAACCCTGGGTCAACCCTAGGTCAAATGCTTGATTGAAGGGCATCAAGGCCTGTGTGGAAGATGTGGGATGCCTCATTTGACATATATATATGGATGTGGTGTTGTGCCAAGGAGAAAGCAAAAGAAATTAAGAAGAAGAGAGGTTTCTAAATTAGGGTTTCTGTGTAAAATCCCCTGATTTAGGGTAAACTTCCAAGCAAGATAATTCAAAATTCAAGCTTCAAATGGATCCTTGGACAAAATGAAACTTGTAGAGGATCTCAAGACCTTCAATTTGAGTGGTGGAAGACATCAAGGAGATTTACAGAACTCAAGTTATGGTCCTTGCAAGTTACAGGTCATCTGAGGACACTGAAATTTGTCTGTGAAAGTCACTTGACTTCCAAGCAACTTTTACCCCTCAAGGAGTTTTCAAATGGATTTCTGGCCAACATGAAAGTTGTTCCTCATGATCTTAGCTTTCTATAAAGGTATGGTATGCCTTCATCTGATTTGTGGAACTCTACTTATGACTTTGGCAAGCAAAGGGTATTTTGGTCATTTGGAAATTATGGGTCATTTCAAGCATATGCCTAAAACTCATGCTTGCAAGTCTCAAATGGAAAAATGTTCAACATCAAAGTCGTTCCAAATGATGTTTTGAGTTTAGAAAAGTGGTCATGGAGGTTTGAAAATGGGTGTAGCTCATATTTGCAAAAATGACCTAATTAAGGCATGATTTAAGTTCATTAAATAGCCATTTTTGGGAATTTTTCATAACATGTCCAAATGGGATGAAATTATAGGTCATTTTGATTGGAATTAATGTTTTGAGAACATTGGCAATAGTGGATTTTTGAGTTATGAACAGAATTTGGAAGTTATCTCAAGTTACTTGTAAAAGAAGAAACATATGCCAAATCACAAGGGATCAATGTGTAAGGAGCTTCCAACATCTTCCAGAACTTTCCATTCACATCTATATAAACCCTAGAGCTCATTCAATGCAGGGTTGGTGATTCATTTGGCTGAAAATTCATAGTTACATCTCATTCTTTTTTTTTTTGCAAAACACATTCAAACACTCTCAATTCATCATCATCCTTCAAAGTTTCGATTTCTTTTTACTCCATGATCATCACTGATCACATCACAGTCAAGATCTGGTTGAATTGAAGCAAGATTCGTGTGCTGCGAATTTCACATCCAAGTTGCAAGAAGAATCAGTTACAAGAATTCAGAGCATCTGAGCAGGAACAAGTGCATACAGAACCAAGATCCATATCCATTGATCAAGTCTATAGCATTGCTAGCTGTAAATCCAAGAGTTCATCCATCTGTTTTCAGTTTTGCACCAGGTTGGTATTTCTTTCGAATTGACCTGGAATAGATAGCATGATGTAGAATTATTAGGTTAGATGTAACTTAGGTGGATAGATGAACAATTCTGGAGATTTTGATTGAATTTGGTGAAGGTTGACATTGGAGTACACCAACTGTTTGGACTTAGAACTTTGTTAATTTGGAGTGTTAGCATTAGTTATTTGTCTTAGAGTAATCAGTGATAAGAGAGGATCATTCTGTTATCAAGAAACTGGAGTTTTGTGAAGGTTGACATTTGAGCATATCAACTGTTTTGATCTAGAACTAGAAGAATAGGAAGTGTTAATTCACGTGGTTTGGCTTAGGTTAATCAGTGATCCAAGGTGAGCATTTTAATAACAAGAAACCAGAGAAATATGAGAGTGGAAGTTTGAGTATTAATGGTGAGGTTGCTATCGGGTTTCTTGTTCTAGGGCGTTTTAGTGTAAACCAAGACCGTGGTTGTATTCTGCTCGAGAAATAGAGCATCTTTGCTTTTTACGGATTTGAATTTTATTGAGAAATGGAAGAGTATGGGTGGCTGGAAGTTCAGGTCTGGAAGTATCGTGCATGGTGAATTTGGTAAACCCTAGATCTCATTGGAAAAGATGATGCTACTATCGTTGGATCCAGATAAAACCATTGACCAAGACTCACATCTGACGGATCTGATTTGAAACGAGAAATGGAGGGAAGCTAGTGATGATGAAACTCTGCGTTTCATTTAAATCCACACTCTGGGCTTAGTGACATTCCTTTTCACACCCCACTTCTACCAGGCCCATGTATTTAAACTGTGATTGATTGCTGTTTGCACCGTAGGCTTTCTTCTTTTTTTATGTTGATTTACTGAATTGTTATTGATAGTACTGGGCTTGGTCACAATTACTACTCACACCCTGGAATAAGGCCCAGCTGCATTATGTACTAGATATAGCTGCTAACTACACCACGCGTTTCCTCTTTTTATTTGATTTTTCTGATTGGTTTTTGTTTTAGTTCCTGGGCTTAACGTTTTGCTATGCACGCCCCCTGGATTGTGGCCCATTGGACATCTGAACTGGGCGAATTACTGCTTGCACCCCCCTGGGCTTTTGTTTTTATTTTTGTTTAATTCTTTTTCTTAGCATTTTATAAAATTCATAATAAATAGAAAAATAGGAATTTTAAGGTGAGAATTTTTGCAATAGGTTAGAATTAGTCTGAAGAAAATTAAGAGGATTAAAAAATATTAGTTTAGTATTTTTTTCTATTTTTGCCATTAGTTTACTTTTAATAGTGTTTTTTAATTCAATTTAGTTTGTACCAATTTTTTAGGATTTATTTTAGGTAGTTTAGTTAGAAAATATTAGGCTAGTCATTTAAGGTTGTGAATATAATATAGGTATAACAAAACAAGTTTCTTTTTGGGTTTCCTTTAGGACAAATTAGAAGATGGGACTATAGGGGTATTATGGGTAAGTAGTAGATCCCTTAGAAAATGCTAGGAGTTCCCCTATTATATTATTACTATTAGTATATTTCTTGTGTTTGATTGATTGTGTGGTGTGCCCTCTCTAGGGTTATTTGTTTGATTGTGTGGGGTATTGGGCCTGCTTGGGGTTTGGGGTTTGAGCTGAAGACTTTGATGATGAAGCCATTGAAGACAAAAGGAGTGAAGATCAAGATCAAGAGTGGATGAAGTGTATCTTGCTGGCAGCTGTTGAAGGTTATAGGGTCTAGGAGCTAGGTAGAGCTCTAGAATAGCAACTTGATTCACAAACATGGAAGGTCTTGTTTGCCTCCATCCCTCTCTATGATGCAGAGTCTCTCTAGGACACTCACCCCCTTCCTTTGGAAGGCTTGGTGACAGTGTCTAAGAGATAGAACTCTTGAGAGAAACATTCTACCTGTTGTTAACAGTCTGTTTGCCACCTTTGGTGGTCAACTAACTGTTTAACATTCCAGTTCATCCTCTTAACTGCTGCTCATCTTGGAGGGTGAGACTTGAAGAAAAGCCCTGAAAGATTGAAGATAGAGACCTTGCTTGAAGACTGTGAAGATGAAGACTGATGCTGCTTGAAGCTTGTAGATGGTTGAAGATGACTTGAAGACAGATGTTGATAAAGCTTGCTGTGCAGAGCTGCTGTTTGCTGTTTATTTTTGCTGCTTATAATTTTTAATGTATTGTTAGAATTTCCCTGGCTGTATTGTTTGCCATTTAATCTGTTAGGTTGAAAGCGAATTTTGTTCGTTTTTGCCTGTTGTTTTCTAGGTTCGAGGTTGAGTGGGACTCCCTTGCCTCGCTTGTATTGCTGCATCCATGCATTTTATTGCTTTATTGTATATATGCTATTGTTTCTGTTTCCGTTTATCCCTTAGGATCTCTGTTTCTCTCTGCGCAAGAGAGGAACATGATAGACATTAGGTCTTAACCCATGCATGATAACATTAGGTTAGTGTGATTCCCTTTGCAACCATAGGTTAGAGTTCTGTCTCTTCTTTCTCAAAACAAACAGAAAAACACAATAAATCTTTCAAACACAATAAAAGACACTTCTTCCGTAAAAGAATGTGAACTCATCAAAACGTCATTTTTGTCCGCTTGGACCAGTAATCAGAAAAACCCTTTTTCAGAAGGAGATAAAAACAATCAAGACAGACTTGTGTCGTACGTGGCCCGAACTACGTTTGCTCTGATCTTTCAGGCTGTATGAAAGTACGTAGGCATAGGATGCGATATCCTAGCGAGCAACCTTCCCCTCCTTTCCCGTAGGTAGGCGAACTACGTTGACTCTGATTTCTCGTTCCAGACGAGAATACGTAGGCATAAAGTGCGATACTTTGCCGAGTCATTTTATTTTCTTTTAACCCCCTGACCTGTAGAATAGATAGAATAACAATCCGTACCAGAAAACAAGCGTGGATCCCGTCGAGTACGACGGACGTGAGGGGTGCTAATACCTTCCCCTTGCGTAACCGACTCCCGAATCCAGGATTTGGTTGCGATGACCATTCCTTTCCCCGTTTTGCGGTAGGTTTACCTCGAGCGTTTCCTTTCCCTCCTTTGGGATAAATAACGCGCGGTGGCGACTCTTCTGTTCAGCCGGCGCCGATTTTCGCAGTAGCGACACTTTCAGGTAATAACGTGTAAGCTTGTCAAATCCTTGTAAGGATTAAAATAGGCACCGAAACAATGACATCAAAAGTTGAACTTTGTCATTGCAAAATTCACAAATTAAAGAGGAGACACACAACTTAGGGGGAGACTTTTCAATCATTTTCAAAACAAGAATTAAAATATTTTGTCATCATTAAAAATGGGAGATTGTGAGGAATACATCTTATATCTAGTTCTATTTTGATGAAGACAAAGATTATCAAAGAAGAAAAGGTCCAAAAGTGTCATGCGCATCAATGATGAAGTTTGTAACACCCCAATTTTAGTAATTATTTATTTATTTATTTATATTATGTTAATTAATAAATTGAGTGATTTTGCGCATAATTGATTTATTTGATTTAATTGAATTAATTAAGTTATTTGATTTATTTTATTTAGTGGAATAATATGTGGAAATGGTAGAAATAAGTAATTGGGTCTAGATTGAGAGTGTGAGTAATAAGTGGGAGAGTGGGTTAAATAAACCCATTAGACTAATGAGAAATTGTGGGATTTGGTAAAATAAGAGAAATAGATAATAGAGTTAGAAAGATAGAAAAGAGGCAAAGAGATTAGTGGAGAAGAAGAGGAGAAAACCCCAAGAACAAGAGATATAGAATCCAAAGAATAAAGGTAAGGATGGATCTTTACATGGTTATGGGATTGTATGATAGTGTATAATGGGTAGTACCATATTTAGGATAAAAAATCCCTAATTTCCATGGTTTTAAAATTGATGATTGTTGCGGTGGAAATAGGATCACAAACTATTAATGAGTTTGAATCGCAATTCAATTCACAACCGCTCTTTGATTTATCCGAAGGAAAAGGTCAAAAAGGGAAAACCTATTTTGCATCATAAACACAATGCGGGGAAAGATCTAGGGTTCGGGGGTTGGTTAAATTTAGGGAAGGTATTAGCACCCTAAACTTCTGTAGTACTCTACAGGAACCTTTTGTTCAAATGTTTACTATTTGCTTTATTTATTTGCTTAAGGTATATGTACAAAGGATTAAAAGTGAGAAAAAAGACCTAAGGGGTTAATTCTAAGTTTACTCGGCAAGACATCGCATCTTGTGCCTACGTATCCTTACGGGAGTGGAATCAGAGTAATCGTAGTTCCCCTCAAAAGGGAGGTTAGAAACGTCTTGACTGTGGCCAAGGTCTCAAGGGGAATAAACGCATCTTAAGGACACGCTTACATGGAGTCTTAAACTCCGATCTCTATGTTATAAATTGTTAAGTTGTAATTAGGGTTAAATTAGGTTAGGGATTCCACGGCGGGAAACCCTAAAATGAGCGCGGCGGCTCTTTGACCTAATGCTAGGGGTAAAATTGTAATCTTTGTCTGCGGCGAGACATTTGTGAAAATTTAGGGTTGAAAAGGTGTAAGGGTTGAAGGTGAGGACTATTGACACGGCGGTCAAACGGCTAGACCTAATTCCTTCGGAGGAGTGAAATTATCTATAAAGACGCGATAAACATACAATGGCGGAACATAAAGTGCGGAAAGATAAATGCGACAATTGTCTCGCAAAATTACATCCCATAAGCAGTTACAAATATGATAATTGAATATTTAAACTGAAAATAAAATCAATTGAACTTAGTCAGCTGCAAAAAACCAAAACAAACCGAGACTGTTATTATACGGGGTTAGACAAAAAATTAGACGGGAATGTTAGGAATTTAAGTAGAAAATTATAATTTTAACGAAATAAGAAAAAAAGTTAGAAATTTGGATCTTAAAAATGAGGATGTTAGCGAAAAATTAATAAACAATAAAAGTTGATACGCAATGAAGACGATGATAAGATACAAGTGATAATGGAATATGAAATAGCAACGATGATGTCAGATTATGTACAAATATAAAAATAAATACAAAAATAAATAAATAAATATTAGTGAACAGGTTCATGGATAATCAAGAATACTGTTAGGAATGAAGGATGAAAATTGGAATTGACGATAATTAGAAGTTAAGTGATGAATGTTTTGAGACGGTGAGAATTTAGGTAATTAGAAAAGAGTTAGAAGGGAATTAGGTTTTTTTTGGGTGAAATTTAGAAAAGTTAGAGTTTTTAATGTGATTAAGAAAAAGAAAATAGATTAAAAGTTAGAATTAAAAGTTAGCAAAAAAATTAGAACTTTGAAATTTGGTTTTTTAAAAAAAAGGTTAGAAAATAAAAATAAAAGTTTGAAAATAAAAGAGAAAAAGGTTAGAATTTTAATAAAAAAAGAGTTAGAATGTTAGAATTTTAATTAAGAAAAAATGGTAGAAATTTTGAAAAAAAGATATAAAAAAGATTAGAAATTAAAAAAAAAAGAAGAGTTAGTTACTTTTGATGAAGACTGTAAGAGTTTTTGATGCTTGTCGATCCCCCTTTTCAACAAAGCAACACATGTATATATAGGGAACAAATTAGGGTCAACACCAAATTGTCAATAATGTCCCTAAAACCCATTTTAAAGCCCAAACTAAATAATTAGTTAAGAAAAAATAAAATTTAAATAATTTAAAATAATTAAAATAAACTAATAATCCTATTGATTCCTAAAATCAAAAATATTATAAAAAGAACAAAAATTTTTTCAATATTTTTTATTTTATGATTTTTTGGATATTTTTATGAATAATTTAGAAAAAAGTGAAAAAAATAATATTTTAAAAAATGATTTAATTAAAATACGAAAATAATAATTAAATAATAATAAAAAACTATTTTTGTTATTTTTTAATGAAAGATAGAAAAATTTAGAGTAAAAATAATAAAGAACAAAAAAAGTGACAAATGTGAGATTTAATTTTTAAAATAGTTAGAAAAAAAGATTTAACTTTAAAAAGAAGTTAGAAAAAGAAAAAAAAAAGATTTAATTTTTTTCAAAAAAGTTAGAAAAAAAAGATTTATCTTTATAAAAGTTAGAAAAAAGATTTAACTTTATAAAGAAGTTAGAAAAAATATTTAACTTTAAAAAAGTTAGAAAAAAGATTTGATTTTTTTAAAAAAAATAGAAAAAAAGATTTAACTTTAAAAAAGTTAGAAAAAAAGATTTAGCTTTAAAAAAGTTAGAAAAAAAGATTTAATTTTAAAAACAAGTTAGATTTTTATTTTAAAAAAGGTATTAGAATTTGATTAAAAAATGTGTTAGAAATTAATTTAAAAAGGTTATAAAAAAAATTTACTCTTAAAGAAAAGAAAAAAAAAAGTTAAATTTTAATCTAAATTCTAAAAGTTAGTAAGAAGAGCTTAAACTGATTTAAATAAATAAACTAAATAGAAAAAAAAAAAGTTAATAAAAAACATTAGTAAAGTTATAAAAAAAATTTAATTAAATTATTATTAGTTAAAAAAAAACAAGATTTAAAAAAAAAAAAAAGGTTAATTTATTAAGTTAATAAGAATTTGAAATAAAAATAAAAAAGAAAGGGTAAAATTTGGGGTATTACAGTTGCCCCTATTTAAATAACTACACCGGATGATTTGAGTGGCGGAGACTCGAGGAATCATGGTGGAGGGATTTAAATATAGATAACCGAAAATTTTGCCCTTATATGTGGCGATATGCAATGCTATGGACCAAGCGAGAACAGACTAATGTAGACGATGCCATGAATATGATATGATGCGTATGCTGGAATGATGAATGCGAAAATGCTGACGAATACGACGACGCAGGGACAGATGTTATGAGAAGGACACACTGGGGAAAACGACGCGCTGGGACACAGTACAACACTGGGGAATTCTAAAATGATGGTCAACTGGTGCGAACACGACCAATTGTCATTTTTAGAACGGGAACGAGATTCTCAAATGGAGATGGCACCTATGGGACGGCCTCCACTGGGGATCTAAAAGTAAAACTGGATCACGTACGATTGCAAGATCGATCACAGAATGCTGGAGCATTGAGCAAAGAATAGCATCCAAGCTTCTGTAACCTATCCCTCGTGACAAGATCAAACGGACTTTTCGGAACTCCGTAGCAAATATACAGGGTGAAAAGAACCGGCTGTATGCCAAAATAAATGGACTTTGATGGGAATTGCCCTGATAAGCTTCTCGAGGGAGAACTGTCACTTATCGTTGGAAGGGACTTATGTGCAAAGAATGGATAAGCACTCAAATAAAGAGGCTGCTGCTTATCTGATAAATAAATCTTCTCGCATTTAAGGTCGGCGCCTGGAATACGATTCTGATTTTTCTCTTACTGAAGGATAAATAAACTGCTTCAAGATCGTGCTCTCTTGAACATGAAACGGGTAAACTGAACTTCTTCATACTTCAGAATCGTGCTCTCCTGAATATGAAACCGGGTGACTGAATATACTCATACTTCAGAATCGTGCTCTCCTGATTATGAAACTGGATGACTGAATATGCTCATACTTCAGAATCGTGCTCTCCTGATTATGAAACTGGATGACTGAATATGCTCATACTTCAGAATCGTGCTCTCCTGAATATGAAACTGGATGACTGAATATGCTCATACTTCAGAATCGTGCTCTCCTGAATATGAAACTGGATGACTGAATATGCTCATACTTCAGAATCGTGCTCTCCTGAATATGAAACTGGATGACTGAATATGCTCATACTTCAGAATCGTGCTCTCCTGAATATGAAACTGGATGACTGAATATGCTCATACTTCAGAATCGTGCTCTCCTGAATATGAAAGTGGATAATCGAACTTCCTCATAACTCAGAATCGTGCTCTCCTGAATATGATTCGGCTCCTGAAATTTCTTCATTCTTCAGAATCGTGCTCTCCTGAAAAAACGGCCAAACTGAACTTCCTCATAACTCAGAATCGTGCTCTCCTGAATATGATTCCGCTCTTTCGGGTAAATGAAATTCTTCATACTTCAGAATCGTGCTCTCCTGAATATGAAAAGGGCTAACTGAACTTACTCATACTTCAGAATCGTGCTCTCCTGAATATGAAACTGGATGACTGAATATACTCATACTTCAGGGTCGTGCTCTCCTGAATATGAAACTGGATGACTGAATATACTCATACTTCAGAATCGTGCTCTCCTGAATATGATTTGGTTGTAAATGAATTTTTTTTCATACTTCAGAATCGTGTTCTCCTGAATATGAAAATGGATAATCGAACTTCCTCATAACTCAGAATCGTGCTCTCCTGAATATGATTCGGCTCTTGAAATTTCCTCATTTTTCAGAATCGTGCACTCCTGAAAAACGGCCAACTGAACTTCCTCATAACTCAGAATCGTGCTCTCCTGAATATGATTCCGCTCCTTCTTTTACTAAAGGATAAATGAACTTCTTCATAACTTCAGAATCGTGCTCTCCTGAATATGATTTCGCTCAAACCTCCCCGTAACTCAAGATCGTGCTCTCCTGAATACGATTTGGTTCATACCCCAAGACGGCAGATAAATGGAAGCCCAACTGCTCCATGGAGATGGCCATTTGCTGCGAGTCGTAACGAGGATAGGATCGACTTCTTGGGTGAGAAATGTCGTATGTTGATGCTGTAAAATGTAAAGTGTAAAGGGTTGTAACATGTAGGATTGTAAAGTGTTGTACTGATATATTTTCCAGGCGCGAACTGGCGTGTATCTGTAAAGGATTAGTTGAAAGATGGTGCAAAATAAATGCACGTCCGGGTACAGTGATAAACTTCTCAAGCGAGATAGTCGTGTATCTGTCATGGTATAGTGAAGTTTTTTAGATGGTGCAAAATAAATGCACGTCCGGTTGGGCTTGACAACCGTCAAAACTGAGATTCAATCTAGGATCGAGCTAGAAAGAAGACTGGTAATCAAAACTCCATCGAGGGAATGATCTCGGAGGGTAAATATCTTATCCTGGTGAGGAAAGATAGCTGAAGTAACCGTCATCCACGAGGATCGAGCTCTGTAGGGAAACTTGGAAACACATATGTATTTTATGCTTAGGGCTGACAATCTATTTGGAGAGAATGGACGAACCCAAATACTCGGCGATAACAACCAATGACGGTGAAACGCAATGAACCTGTGCATGTTATCGCGTATGTTAATGGATATGTTAATATGAATGTATGTTGATGTCTATGTATGTAACTATGCAAGATGTTATGAAATAAGTATGTAATGAATATGTAATGAATATGTAATGAATATAGGCATGTGATGCTTATGCCCCTGCGTAGGCTGACGAAACAGACTAGAGACGGGACGAGAGATGAAATAAACATCTCGACGGGGAGACCCTGCGTTCCCGGCAATCAATACGTCCATCATGGGTAAGAAAGATCAATGGTAGAACCAAATCTGGTTTTAAAGTTCTGAATTCTCTGGGGAGAAGGTAATCTGCTTGGGTGCACAGTACCACGCCTTCACATGGGGAGAAGAAAACCTGAGGGACACTTTCGAGTTACCCGAAAAAGTTGTCAGCTTATAGTCTCGCTGGGGACTGTGATGAGGCAATAGTTCAGGAGCCTGTTGCAACACTGAGGCTTACTGGGGTATGAAGGCCGCTGTGAGTAAAATCCCTCGGGTGTACGAAAAAAATTGTGAAATCCCATGGTTTTGATCTTGCAGGACCTTATAGTAGCCGCCATTTGTTTCTTCAAAAACATGGTGCCCCAGGATATTTGCGTTGCGAGGTAGGGTCATCTCAAGAGGATTTTATAGAGAACACCGAGTCCGGTTGCCCCATTGTTCTCAAACTCTTTGAGAGATTTGTCAGGTCTCGACGTAACTGGCACAAATTAATCGTGTTACGACGAAATCTTTGAGAAATAGCTCTTAAGAACGTCAGCCTCGCGTTGGTAAGCGAACTGGGAAACTGCCTGCCCCTGTTTTGCAGGATCTTCAAGTTCCACGGGTTATGTCCATATGTAAATCTCTAAGATATCAAGCAAAGTCGTCATGCCTGAAATGCCTATCCTGAGCTTGTCAATATACACATATATTTGTCTTAAATTTTTGTTTTGAAAAAGATATCGCAATAACTTGTGACCGAAATCACTAGTCAGGATATAAGTTTTAATTATAATGCCAACATGAATTTTTTCTGAGCATAGCTCGTAGGAGTCAGGAAAAGTGATCTTGTCGAGTATGCTTTCAACCGAAGTCCTACTTCAATTAGGTCTTTTAAAGGTTGTATCGTGGCTCGGTTCACGTTTTAAGAAACAAAGGATATAGGCTCGAAGTTGTATTTGTACCCTCCCATTCTTCGTGATGTTCTCCAATCCTAATTCAGTTAATCGGATACGAACGCTCATGTCTCAAGCGGATTTGCTATGGTCGAGAACTTATCAAGGCTTTGGACATGGCAGTCACTCACCTATTTCTAATGGCAATTCGATCACATGATTTTGTTCTTTACTAGGGACTATTTATTGTACCCTCTTGTTTGGCTTTTATTCCCTAACTTTTGCCTGGACAACGTCTTTTGATCTGACTTTGGAGTCCAGCGGGATGCCCCAGTTTTGCCTAAGTCTCCTTCATAGGTTTTGACTTAGCGGGCTCTTATTTTTTTGAATATTCCTTTATGCACAAGTCGTGTAAATATTTTGAAAGGCTCGTGACTGCCCCACTCCTTAGGTAACCGAGGGATAGTCATTGTATTGGACTTCTTAAGATGCTAAGGATAAATTCTCGAAGGTTTGCTCTTCCTTTTTGAGGATCTAAGCGCTCGATCGTTTTAACATGAAACCTACCCTGCCCCAGGTTAAGATGAAGGTTCTTAAAAAGAAATAAAAACTCCTACTTCAAGGCTCAAAGGGTTGACTAGGGATTATCATCCTTATATCTCCAGTGTATGGGATTTGAAACAATGCCTTACATCATCAGCGGGTTTCAATCGAAAGCATACGACAAGAAATCTGCCGTTTTGGGTTCGTCATCCTCCCCCCAATTCTCCATCAGAACAAGAGATCGGGTAAAGTTGGCATTATAATTTATGAAAACGTTTTTGAATGAGTGAAGCGAATGGATTTATTCAAGACAAACATATGTGTTGCATCAAAGATAAACAAGTTCGTGCATGCTAAATATGCTTAATCAAAGAGAAATGCATATAAATAAACAAATGAACTGTCGGAAAAATCCTTCTAAATGTTTATGAAATCTTGCATTCAAGAGTAACAGTTTCCTTTGGCGGAGCCTCAATGGAAAGGACGTCTGGTTCATGATCACTGTGAGTCGTCATGGCTTACCCCAGTTATGCTGGTCACATCTTCAACAGTTTTCAGTCGTTGCTTCAAAATAAATTTCCCAGATCCTTTGTTGATCCCGGTCATATCACCTTGAGGGTTACTGAAATGAAGCGGGCTAGGCCTTTGAATAATGACTGGATTCGGCTGATAGGCGTAGCATGCTTTGCAGAATTTGCACTTGACGAGTGAGGAACCCCGAAAGGAGTCTCGATCTTCAGCTGAGCATCGCCAAAAGACAACTTCTTCGTTTCTAGCAAATTTCTGACAACTTTCTTAAGAGCATAGCAATTCTCTAGATCATGGCCGGGCGCACCCTCATGAAATAAACAATGAGCGGTAGCGTTGTAACTTGCAGGTAATGGATTAGGTGGAGGATTAGGAGGCGGACCCAAAGCCCGAGTAGTGATGAGACCTTGCTTGACCAAAGAGGGATACAACTCGGTAAAAGTCATTGGAATCGGCGGACAAGGCTTATACGTTCTTCTATTCGGCATATTCTGGCGAGGAGCCGGACTCTTTGGCTGTTGAGGAGCAGGAGCGTTAGGTGCCTGTAGGTAGTTGACAGGAAGCGGATAAACAGGAGGTTGTTGCATAGGTTGATACATGGGAACCTGTTGACTGAAAGAAGGTGTAATAGCTGCCACATAGGGTTGTTGAGCATATTGGACTGGGTACCCTTGAGGTTGAGCATAACCTTGCGGATGTCGATAAAAGCGTTCCCTTGGTCTACCAGAGGATATAGCATTAGTCTCACTCTCCTTCTTTTTCTGGGAGCTATAAGGAGGTTTCTTCGGCTGATCCTTAGAAGCGCCATGATTATTTGTCATTTTACCACTCTTCATACCCAATTCAATCTTGACACCCACAGCAACGATGTCGGAGAAATTTGAAGTCACACTACCCACCATTCTCTCGTAAAATTCTGGACGGACTGTGTCGACAAACCAATCAGCTAACTCTTTCTCGGTCAAAGGAGGTTCTACCTGCGAAGCAGTTTCTCTCCACCTTTGAGCATACTCTTTGAATGACTCAGAATTCTTTTGTGACATACTCAGCAACTGTCTTCTGTCAGGAGCCAGATCCATATTGTACTTGTAGTGTTTGATGAAAGCGTCAGATAAATCTTGAAAGCTCTTAACGCGGGATTGGTCCAAAGTTAAATACCACTTGGAAGAAGCACCCTTCAAACTGTCTTGGAAGCAATGAATCATCAGTTTATCATTCTCAACATGGGCAGCCATTTTGCGATAATACATGATCAGATGACTCTTAGGACAGGTGGCACCTTCATAACGATCGAAGTTCGGAGTTTTGAACTTCGGGGGAATAACCAAACCTGAGACCAAACAAACATCCCTTGCAGCAGTCCCAAAAATTTGATCACCCTCTACCTTTTTCAATCTCTGGACGATAGTGTTTACTTCCTCACGAAGCTTATCATGTTTCTCATAACCCTCAACATTCTCATCAAGATTATCAAAAACTGTCTCATTGAAGTACGGTTGCGCACGAGTGTGTACAACAGGTGGTGCAAAGATAGGAGCCCCCCTAGAAACTTCAGAAAACAAGGGCACGGCTTGCTGAACAGGTTGATTAATCGGAACAGTGGCTTGAGGAGGCACAAAACCGGGAGCAAGACCATAAGGTGGGTCCTTTGCTACGGTCACACTTGGTGGAGGGTCCACAGTAACGCCGGTAATCTCAGAAACAACAGTGGGCTGGGTATCCATCTTAGCATTCATGACATGTAACAATTCCATCATACGCCCCATACCCCCTCGAAGGTCTTCAAGTTCATTGCTAAGGCGATCAATCTCTTTTGCCTGATCCTCCATTCTTTTCCGAGTTTGAGCTCTGGTGTTGTATTGGTGCCGAGAACTCAGGGTGACGAAACTGGAAGGTGAGAGAACCGAGTGTGAGAAATCGGGAGACACATGTAATGCAAGAGTATGATGCTAAAATGTGAATGTAAATGAAGATTTCATGGAATTCAAAACATTTACGAATGTCGTGGGGTACCAAAGAAATCTTTTTCTTGTTTTTTTCATTCTATTTTTTTTTATTTATGGTATCCCGCAATATCCATAAATGATGTTTGAACTTCATGAAATACAATGCGATGAGATGCTTTATGGATGCAATGCATGAAAACACACAAAGTCTTAGGTTAAAGGCTTGCATGAGGTTCAAAGGCAAGTACCCTCCCCTGAAGTTAGATGGTTCATCTTGTCCTACAAAAGTAACCAGGTTCTAAGGGATCTCAATATCATTGATCCTTCACCAGGGTGGTTGTTCAGAAGGCAACTTACTTGCCAGCCAAAACCCTCCAAGTTTAAGATCTCAATGAGCGTAGTATCGAGTGTCAACCAACTTCAGTCTGCACCAAAGCCGGTTACCTCACTACTTTCTAAAGGCCAAGATGAGCTAACTAGGGTTCTAAAAGTCAGTTAGTGCATTGACAACATATGGCAGCCTCAATATTATCCTCAACTTGACTTAAGGAATATAAGCACCAACCAAGAAGTCGCACTAACTATGGCCACCAGATCAACCGTATCGATATACGTCGTACAGTTTCCTTGGTCTATTGCCATTTACCTAAGGTACACTAGATCCGGGTGTAGGACCTATCTCACAGCACAAGGAACAGTCCCACAATCAAAGCACAAATATATACATGCAAATGAATAATGTCACAGATAGTAATAAATATGAACAAGTTAGGGATAACCCTCAAAAGTTAAAGGAGTCCCCAGTGAAGTCGCCATTTTCTGTTGCGGTGGAAATAGGATCACAAACTATTAATGAGTTTGAATCGCAATTCAATTCACAACCGCTCTTTGATTTATCCGAAGGAAAAGGTCAAAAAGGGAAAACCTATTTTGCATCGTAAACACAATGCGGGGAAAGATCTAGGGTTCGGGGGTTGGTTAAATTTAGGGAAGGTATTAGCACCCTAAACTTCTGTAGTACTCTACAGGAACCTTTTGTTCAAATGTTTACTATTTGCTTTATTTATTTGCTTAAGGTATATGTACAAAGGATTAAAAGTGAGAAAAAAGACCTAAGGGGTTAATTCTAAGTTTACTCGGCAAGACATCGCATCTTGTGCCTACGTATCCTTACGGGAGTGGAATCAGAGTAATCGTAGTTCCCCTCAAAAGGGAGGTTAGAAACGTCTTGACTGTGGCCAAGGTCTCAAGGGGAATAAACGCATCTTAAGGACACGCTTACATGGAGTCTTAAACTCCGATCTCTATGTTATAAATTGTTAAGTTGTAATTAGGGTTAAATTAGGTTAGGGATTCCACGGCGGGAAACCCTAAAATGAGCGCGGCGGCTCTTTGACCTAATGCTAGGGGTAAAATTGTAATCTTTGTCTGCGGCGAGACATTTGTGAAAATTTAGGGTTGAAAAGGTGTAAGGGTTGAAGGTGAGGACTATTGACACGGCGGTCAAACGGCTAGACCTAATTCCTTCGGAGGAGTGAAATTATCTATAAAGACGCGATAAACATACAATGGCGGAACATAAAGTGCGGAAAGATAAATGCGACAATTGTCTCGCAAAATTACATCCCATAAGCAGTTACAAATATGATAATTGAATATTTAAACTGAAAATAAAATCAATTGAACTTAGTCAGCTGCAAAAAACCAAAACAAACCGAGACTGTTATTATACGGGGTTAGACAAAAAATTAGACGGGAATGTTAGGAATTTAAGTAGAAAATTATAATTTTAACGAAATAAGAAAAAAAGTTAGAAATTTGGATCTTAAAAATGAGGATGTTAGCGAAAAATTAATAAACAATAAAAGTTGATACGCAATGAAGACGATGATAAGATACAAGTGATAATGGAATATGAAATAGCAACGATGATGTCAGATTATGTACAAATATAAAAATAAATACAAAAATAAATAAATAAATATTAGTGAACAGGTTCATGGATAATCAAGAATACTGTTAGGAATGAAGGATGAAAATTGGAATTGACGATAATTAGAAGTTAAGTGATGAATGTTTTGAGACGGTGAGAATTTAGGTAATTAGAAAAGAGTTAGAAGGGAATTAGGTTTTTTTTGGGTGAAATTTAGAAAAGTTAGAGTTTTTAATGTGATTAAGAAAAAGAAAATAGATTAAAAGTTAGAATTAAAAGTTAGCAAAAAAATTAGAACTTTGAAATTTGGTTTTTTAAAAAAAAGGTTAGAAAATAAAAATAAAAGTTTGAAAATAAAAGAGAAAAAGGTTAGAATTTTAATAAAAAAAGAGTTAGAATGTTAGAATTTTAATTAAGAAAAAATGGTAGAAATTTTGAAAAAAAGATATAAAAAAGATTAGAAATTAAAAAAAAAAGAAGAGTTAGTTACTTTTGATGAAGACTGTAAGAGTTTTTGATGCTTGTCGATCCCCCTTTTCAACAAAGCAACACATGTATATATAGGGAACAAATTAGGGTCAACACCAAATTGTCAATAATGTCCCTAAAACCCATTTTAAAGCCCAAACTAAATAATTAGTTAAGAAAAAATAAAATTTAAATAATTTAAAATAATTAAAATAAACTAATAATCCTATTGATTCCTAAAATCAAAAATATTATAAAAAGAACAAAAATTTTTTCAATATTTTTTATTTTATGATTTTTTGGATATTTTTATGAATAATTTAGAAAAAAGTGAAAAAAATAATATTTTAAAAAATGATTTAATTAAAATACGAAAATAATAATTAAATAATAATAAAAAACTATTTTTGTTATTTTTTAATGAAAGATAGAAAAATTTAGAGTAAAAATAATAAAGAACAAAAAAAGTGACAAATGTGAGATTTAATTTTTAAAATAGTTAGAAAAAAAGATTTAACTTTAAAAAGAAGTTAGAAAAAGAAAAAAAAAGATTTAATTTTTTTCAAAAAAGTTAGAAAAAAAAGATTTATCTTTATAAAAGTTAGAAAAAAGATTTAACTTTATAAAGAAGTTAGAAAAAATATTTAACTTTAAAAAAGTTAGAAAAAAGATTTGATTTTTTTAAAAAAAATAGAAAAAAAGATTTAACTTTAAAAAAGTTAGAAAAAAAGATTTAGCTTTAAAAAAGTTAGAAAAAAAGATTTAATTTTAAAAACAAGTTAGATTTTTATTTTAAAAAAGGTATTAGAATTTGATTAAAAAATGTGTTAGAAATTAATTTAAAAAGGTTATAAAAAAAAATTTACTCTTAAAGAAAAGAAAAAAAAAAGTTAAATTTTAATCTAAATTCTAAAAGTTAGTAAGAAGAGCTTAAACTGATTTAAATAAATAAACTAAATAGAAAAGAAAAAAAAAGTTAATAAAAAACATTAGTAAAGTTATAAAAAAAATTTAATTAAATTATTATTAGTTAAAAAAAAACAAGATTTAAAAAAAAAAAAAAAGGTTAATTTATTAAGTTAATAAGAATTTGAAATAAAAATAAAAAAGAAAGGGTAAAATTTGGGGTATTACAATGATTATATGATGTATGATGGTATGATCATTAAATATGAGTTTTAGGCGGTTATAATTGTCATATAATGGTGTATTTTGAATTCTAGAACTGAAATATTTTACGGAATCGAATTCAGAGGTCCGGAAGGCCTCCAAATTGCAAAAATTGCACTTTTCTGGTTTGCTGTTCGGGAGAGTTCGCATAGCGAACTATAGTTTGCAGAGCGAATGTTGCGTAGAAAACCAGTAGCAAAAGTACATGATTTACATTCTGTATGATTCGCGATGCGAACTGTATTTCACATAGCAAAAGTCGCGACGCGAGCAGTAACGAACCTGTAGCGAGTGATGGCAGAATAGACGTAACTTTTAATCCGTAAGTCTGTTTTGGTCCCCGTTCGAAGCGTCAGAAAGCTAATGAGTAGAGCTATATCATAGTATAGATAATATAATTGGTTGCCCAATATTTTTATATCTAATATGTTTGGGGATCTAATTGTGTATATGTTCTATTAATGGATTGTTGTGCTGTTTGCTGCCGGTTGTGAAATTATTTGTAGATAATTTATCGAATACTTGTGCGTGTGCTTGTATACGTATATTTGGGTGTGTGACAACATGAAATACATGATAGTTATTGTTTGTTGTAATTATAATACAATTGTGGTTGTATTATAAAATGTGTTGTATACCATTTGAAAGTGAATTGTATGTAGATGATTCATAAATTGTGCAAGTATGTGTAATTGTATGGTAATTCAAGTGTGATGAATTATTGAAGATATGCATGGATGTTAAGATTGAGGGATGATCTTAATTACATATGGTTTTTGAACTTGCACATGTATCATTTTTTGTCAAGAGGCAATGTTTGTTAGTTCCGTGGGAACTAGTGACTTGACCCAAACCTAGAGCGGGATTTGAAAGCTTAGGGAATGAAATTTTCGTGTGTTATTAGTCTAGGGAATGGACTCGGTTTAATGTAAAAACCTAAAAATAATAACAAGTGATTGGTACCACATGCATGAGTTGCATTCGAGTCTTGCATTGCGTAACATCATGTATATGTTTGCAATATGAGATTATGCGAAATATGTGAAATTGATGAATTGATGAATTATGGAATTGTGAGTATGTACTTGTGAATAGTATGGTCACTTGAGTGATAATATATTGATGAAGCTTTTGGAGTGTGAAAATAATTATGTTATGTTTGTATGCCATAAATTATATATTATCTTATGATTTCGATAATTATGTGAATTCTCACCCTTTTGTTGGAATGATATTTTGTACGATATCGCTCAGGTACCGAGGAGTAGAGTTGTTTCTAGCGCGAGGTAGCCGTTGGAGTAGCTTGTTTTAGTTTTTCTATTTATTTTGGATTGAGTCGTGCTCTGATTATGTAATAATGAGAACATTTCGATTCATGTTTTGAGAGATACTTTATGTACTCTACTTTATTTTGTCATTGTTGTTTGAATTATGTGGAGTATCGAATTTTATACCTTAGTGATGATTATGAATGAGTTGATCATGGGGCTTTCATTATGTTAATTTATGATTGAAGTAATTCCGCTGCTACATTCTATGTGAAAGTATATGAAAAGCATGAATTTATTTTAAGTGTTATTGAGCATGACAAGTATATATGTGATGTTTTGAATTATATGTGACACCCTTATTTGAGATGCATGATAATTTACTCTGATTATTTATATATATTCCGCGGGGTTTAAAAGGGTGTTACAAAGTTGATCTAGAAGGTTTAGCATATAAATTCAGTTGAATATTTTAGACAAGTGAACATAAATAAGATGCTCATTGCAATTTATACTATACTACTTTAAATTGGTTATAATTTCATCTCTCACTTCATCTAAAAACCTTCTGGCATCATCATGCATGGTTATATAAAAACCTTCTTCATCTAATTCTTGTTACAAGTATTTGTACACAAAGTTGTGTGAGAACAATGTGATATTAATTTGTCTCCATGTTGATTATATGATTGATCATTAGCAACAAGATGAATAAAATTTCAGAATCAAAGAGGTTTCCAACTTTCACATTCAAGATGAATAATCTTGGACTAGTTGACACACTTTTGGAGATCAAAGTAAAGCGAAATAGTGGGGGTTATGAACTTAGTCAAACACACAATATTGAGAAAGTGCTTGATAAGTTCAAACACTTACACTTTGAGGAAGTGACTACTCCTAATGTCAAACTTCAAAAGGATGATGGATGAGTTGTGCCTCAATTAGAATATGCAAGTGCATGCAATGTACTAGACCCGACATAGAATTTGCAATTAGTAAAATGAGTAGATTTTACTAGTAATCCAAATGGTGAGCACTAGAAGGCCATCATTAGAAAATTTTGGACATCTTATGAAAACCAACAATCTTGGTCTCCGTTATGGTAGATTTTCTGCCATATTAGAAGGATATACCGATGCGAGTTGTATATCAAGTATTGAATATAAAAAATATGCATTTGGATGGATATTTACACTAGCAGGGGGTACAATTTCTTGGAAGAGCAAGAAACAAATGTGAATTACTCTCTCAACCATAGAATCAGAGTTTGAGGCTCTTGTTTTCGCTTGTGAAGAATTTGAATGATTGACGGACCTTCTGTTGGAAGTTTCATTGACTAAAGACAATGTTTCAAAGGTGTTGATACATTACGGTAGTCAAACCACTTTAAATAGAGCATACAAAAATTGTATAACAGAAAGTCTAGGCAAGTAGGACTTAAACATTATTTTGTGAGAAAAATTGATTAAGGATGTAATCATTCACACATATACGATAGAGCTATAATTTTTTTGATCCATTTACTAAACCATTGGCCAGGGAGTTGGTAAAAAAACAACCTCGAGAGGCATGGGGTTGAAACTCCTTGAGTAAGAGTTCTGACAGCGGTGACAACCCAATCTTACGTTAGTAGAACATTAACCTCAAGATTCAATGGGTAACAACAAGTCGTTGATTTGGATGTTTGTCAAATATTTCGTGATAATGTTGAATTTTAAAATGAGGGTTGAGTTTTATTTGAAATCTTAATGAAGTTCAATACCGAAGGTATGTGTCTCATGGAAAAGGATACAATATGAACTTCACCTATGTGAATTTCGAGATGGTGTTGTCTCAGAGTGAGAGTTGAAGTTTCTCTCATGAAAAATTCATGAAACAGAAAAACATATGACCATAAATAAGTGCTAGGCGAGAAATGTAGGCGAAGAACCTTAAAGAATGTGTGTGAGGTAATGCCAGTCTATGCACATGGATTAATGGTTTAAAAGCATTGCTACCTAACATTTCGATTAGACTTTGCGTTGTCTTTACTAAGGTTAAGTTTTAAATTGAAAGATACTTAACTGTATTAACATTCTTTGTTTCTCTTTTTCTAGAATTCGTCTTGTCATTATTAGAACAAGTGGAGGATTGTTGTAAATTATTAACAATTAACAATATTGAGTGTATTCCAAAGTTGGCAAGAAAATATTCAAGTGAATATTAATTTTTGAATTCGAAGAGAAGCAGCATTTCGTGAAGTGTTGCTGCGAAATGAAAATAGGTAATACTTGGAAATAATGCAACTTTTGATTAAAATGTGTTGTTTCATCAATGGTCACAACCTTGTGAAACAACACATATATGGCATATAAATAAATCATTCAGGAATTTAGAAAACATATCAAAAACCAAATATACTCTTGTACAAAATTCCAAACACTCTTCACTATATAATTGAGTTTTCATCGGTCTTGCGCAAATTCAATATAAAGCTGAATTATCCTATGTATTCATGCGTTCCAACTCTAAGACATACAAGAGAGTGCTTGAAACATTAAAAAAAAAATTTACTTACGATTTTAGTCTTGACCCATTCCGTTTAAATTATATTTTTTTATATTTTTTGCGAGGACTTTTACCCTGACAAATTTTTTTTTTAGTGTATCCAAAAGAAAACACAATCAAAATGAGATTTTTATAAAATCATAAAAAAATTCTTTTTTTCATGAGATTGAATGAAAATTTTAAAATAAATAATTGTAAGGTTAAACACAACAATGTGTTTTTCATTGAATTTGTGTTTTTATTTAATATGTAGGCCTAATGGACAAACTAGACTAATTACAATACAATACCTAACAAGAATTAACCATGCTTATAATATTGATGAATTTATCTATTGACTAAAATTAATATTATATGACCCACCAAAATACCCAATTTATATAATAACATTTGGTCAAATAATGTGTCTTAAACTTGCTAGAAACCCTTTGACACGAGTTCCATTCATACGTAGCAAGCTAGCCAGCCACCATTATTTTATAGGACAAGCTCATGGAAAATCACCTCATAGTGACAAAACACTTTGACTTTTTTCATTCATACTATGAAATTTCATACATCAAAAATGAAATATAGTACTAATGTTTTTGGTTACGGTAAATGTATGAAATGTCTTAAAATTCTAAGACTCAACTAAGTTAGGTCAAAATGTTGAAATTTCTTGGCATAAAAATCCACATAATCAAACTATCATGTCATCTTCTTCAACTTTACCCTTTCCCATTTCTTTCTCTCACCACCCCACCTAATATTTTCTCAATTCCTCAATAGTAATTTTTTTTATCCAACTACCAAGAAATATAATTTTTTAAAATGTATTATTTTTAATTTTTTTTATAAGACTATATAAGTTAAAAATATTAATTCTTCTAGTCTTTTAGTTTGGGTCTTTATATAACCATATAGTCCATTTTAAGTTTTTGGCACTAGTTTCCGCAAAGTGCAAAAATGTAAGAACAAAAGAAAAAACTATTCAGCCGTCATCTTGGAAAAGCAATGTTATTAGAGTAAAAAAAAACATGTTTATTTTACATAACTATTTTTTATAATAATAATAATAATAATAATAATAATAATAATAATAATAATAATAATAATAATAATAATAATAATAATAATAATAATAATAATAATACTTATTATTATTATTATTATTATTATTATTATTATTATTATTTTAGCGACTAAATAATAATAATAATAACAATAATAAATGTTATAAGAGTAAAAAAAACATGTTTATTTTACATAATTATTTTTTATAATAATAATAAAATAAAATAAAAATTGTATTGAAAATTAAAAACAAATAAAAATTTGAAGTATAAGATTTATTTTGAGATTGATAAAATATAGACTATTTAATTGAAAAACTCCTAATATAAAAATGAGTGTTGCAATTATAGGTATAGCTAGTAGTATTGAGTTGATTTTTCTTGACTATATATTAGATGACACTCTTTTCATATGTTAGTAATGTGATTATACATAGGTTGAAAATCATATATACAATTGAACACATTACCACAGTTATTCTTAGGGTTGAAAAATCTTGTGGACCCATATATCCACAAGGATAGCTAGTTGTTCTTGAATGGATATTGATCATGAGTTGTGCCATTGCTTCATTCAAATTGAGTGGTCCAATTAAAACTATGTGAAAAAAGGAATATAATATAGTTTTTTGGTAGTGGATTATCTAAATAACATTATTGGTCTTTGAAAATAAAAAAGAGAATAACAAAGGCCACTTGTAAAAAAGTAGATGCTATTTTCAAAATGATAGATATTCAAAGTATCAAGTTATCTTCAACAACTACATCTACTAAATAATAACCATGTGTAGTTTCATAGAGGATTGTTGGAATCTTCTAAAAGGAAAAGAGGGCAATGAGATGACTCCAATGGAGGATAGATGTGCTTACACAATCATCTTAAATTCTTAACTATTGGTTGTGCTTTGTTTGTTTAGAGGCAACAACTACCTTTTGCCTCTCCTTTCTCTTTCAATCTTTACTTTTTGTAGGGACTCATAAAGTTGTTTATAGTAAACTTCCATACCTAAACACAATATACACAACTTTTGAATATCATTGCTTCTAGCACAATGAATCTATATGCAATAAAAGAAGGAAACTAAAAAAAATAGTTTGTTTTGGATAATTTTTCACTATATAACTAGTAGAAAACATGATCTTTTCCTTGTAAAAAAAATTGTTTTCTAGGATTTCAAAATCTGTAAAAATAAATAAAAAAATTTCGTAAAAATTTGGTTTAAATAGATATTGTTAAAAAAATATTTTAGATATTTTATTAAAAAATTTTTTGGATATCAAATTTTTAAAAACTCACTTAACTGTGAAGTTATTTTAAATAGTTTTTCATAAAAAATATTTTTAAAATACAATATTATGAAAAAAATTGCGATTTCAACTGTATATTGATCTTTAATATGTATGTTTATGTTATAAGATGTCAAAATTGATCTTTTAATTTATAAAAAGACAAATATAAAAAACTTTTATTATTTTTAAAAACGTTTTTATAAAATCTATACATTTTTTAAAGCTAAAATAACCCAGCCCTAAGTATAGGTTATAATGTATCATTTCATCATTTATGTTTTGTTTTAATAAAATTTTAATCTTTTTAGTTTTTTAGTTTTCAATTCAATCAATTAAATCATCAAACATTTATAATGTTAACTTTTATTTTTTGTTGACACAATTTATAAAGCTGTCTTAAAACATATTTTCCTTTATAGAAAAGCTGATATGTATTTTTTCACCTCCTATGTGGATGCTTGTATGGTGTGAACCTATCTTATCTTGACTAGTATGCAGTTAAGTTTTAATAGTCTTTCTCGTAATAATTATATTTTCCAAAATTTTTAAAACCTAAAAAATTAGTAATTCATTAGCAAACACTCCAATAATTATTCTTGTATTTCATGGATAACATATGTAGTCATTTTTCAAAGTGATTGAATCAATGATCTAAAAGCAACCATTCAAGTGTTCATCTTCAAAGAAATTTGTAATTCACATGTTGGTGTGAAAAAGAATATCTACTTTGCACTGTAATAAAAGAATGGATTAAACATTAGAAGGAGATTTCAGAGTTATAGAAATGGCAAAATAATTTTTTTCGTCCCTTAACTTTAATTTGGGATCCAGTTTGGTCCCTTAATTATAAAAAGTGGCAAGTTGGTTCTCTAACTTTTAAAATGATGTCACGTTTATCCTTCCGTTTGTTGCCGTTAGTCAAAATTTGAAAACAATTGTCACGTTTGTCCAGGTGGACTTGATGTTGTTGAGGTGGATATAAAATGTCTTAAAACAAAATTCTCTTTGAACTGACTTTACATTACCCAGAAGATAAGAGGATTGATGGTAGGGGTAAACTCAACGAAGCATTGAAGACGCGAAGGATTGTTCCAGACGCAAAGCATTGAAGACGCGAAGGATTGTTCTAGACGCAAAGGATTGAAGACGCGAAGGATTGAAAATGATTGAAGGAGACATTATCAAAAGGTTAGTTTATTTCTCTCTGATTTAGGGTTTACGAATCTCACAGGGCAATATCTGCTAGAGGTTCGGATTTAGGATTTATGTAAATTTTGTAGTGTAAACTCTAATTATTTAGATAATATGATTAGGTATCATGGATGAATACATAACTCTCAAAATTCATCATAGTGGTGAGTTCACCGATGAAGGTCTTAGTGTATATGAGAATGGAGTAGTAAATGATTTGAGAGAAGATGTAGACAAATAGAGTTATTTTGAGCTAGTTGGTGTATTGAAAGACTTGGGTTATAGGGAGTTTGAAATAATATATTATAAGGACCCTCAATTTGGGATGAATGCACTTGTTGATGACAATGGTGCTTTAGAAATTGCAGATCTTTATAGGGTGCACCAAAATGATTATATTTATATTGAACACACCTTGTCTCAACGTGACTACTGTGATGTTGTTGTTGATGAGGGTCCTGCTGAAATTGTAGATGAGGTGGAGGAGTTACTTAGTCAACTGCATGGTAAAGTTGCGGGAGTTGAACAAACCACTGTTGTGATGGAGGAAGGCGATGTTAGAGTTGATCAAGCCACTGCTGGGTTGGAGGAAGGTAATGTTGGAATTGATCAAGTGAATCATGTAATGGATGAACATACTGTTGGAGTTGAGGAAATTAATGTTGGAGTTGAACAAGGTAAACCTGCAGGGGAAGAATGTAATGTTGGACTTGAAAAAGGTAAACATGTAGTGGATGATGACTTAAGTTTATCTTCTGATGATAGTGAAGATGAGGACTATAATTATGATAGTGCACAAGAAGTGGCTTTTAAGGATGAGTCTGATGGGTATGATGAGATTGAGGAGGATGAACTTGATACCCTAATTGGTCATGAAAATGATGGTAATGGAGAAGTCCAAGAACTTAATGATAAGTCTTTAAAAGATAAAAGGGAATGACAATGATAATTAGGACATGCAAAGTGGCTGTGACAGTGATGATAGTAGTGGAGTTCTAATAAAAAAGCATCCAATTTTCAAACAATCAAAAGACATGTCAGATTACAAGTGGAATGTGAGAATGCATTTTAGTTTAAATGGTGATTTTAGGGAAGCAATAACATCTTATGCTGTGCAAAATGGTAGAGACCTAAGGTTTGTAAAAAATGATAGAGTTAGGGTAAGAGTTAGATGTAAAGTTGGTTGTGAGTGGGAGGCTTATTGTAGCAAGTTGTCAAATGAAGACACTTGGCAACTCAGGAAAGTAATTGACAAACACAGTTGTAGTATAGAGTATAATGTGAAGCTGATGAGTAAAAAGTGGTTGAGTAAAAGAATTCATAATAGCTTGAAAAACAATCCAAGGTTGAGTACAAAGGATATCAAGGAGAAGGCACAAAAAAGTGGAATGTTGGGGTCAAAAACACCAAAGCTATAAGAGCAAGATTTGCAGTTAGAGATTATGTTGATGGTTCTTTTTTGGGAGATTACACAAGGGTCTATGACTACTGTCATAAACTGTTAATAATAGCCAATGTTGAGCCTGTATAAGAAGGTGTTGAGGATCAAAGACCATATTTTAGAAGGATTTACATATGCTATGCTGTATGTAAGGAAAGCTTTAAGTTGTGCAGGCATGTAATCAGTCTAGATGGGTGTTTTCTCAAGGGGTTGTGTGGAGGGTAGATTCTGGCTGCCATAGGGAGAGATCCTAATGATCAGATGCATCCCATAACATATGCAGTTGTGGAGAGTGAAAACAAGGATAGTTGGACTTGGTTTTTAGAGCTGTTAATTAATGACCTTGGAGGCAAAGATCAATGTCTGACTTACACCTTCATCTCAGACCAACAAAAGGCAAGTTTTTCATTTATTCTTATGGTTTTATATTTTTCTGTTCTTCTATTCCTGTTATGCTATATTGTATGTTATACTACATTGTATGTTATGCTATTGCAGGTTCTACTACCTACTATGGATGAGCTATTGCTAAAGGTGGAGCACATGTTTTGTGTTAGACACCTCTATAACAATTTTAGGAAGAGGTTTCGTGTAAAGATGTTGAAGGACATAATATGGAAGGCTGTCAAGTCAACATAGCCATAGGCATGGGAAAGAGAGATGAAGGGAATGAGGGCCGTCAGTGAAGAAGCATTTAAACATATGATGAAGACTCCACCAAGGTTTTGGAGTAGATCTTACTTTAGGACTGAAAACAAATGTGATGTTGTTCTCAACAACATATCTGAATCCTTTAATAGTGTCATTCTTGATGCAAGGGCAAAACCTCTAGTCACTATGTTAGAAGACATCAGAATATACATGATGGAGATATGGGTGAATAACATAATGAGATTTGGTACGTTAGATGAGAATGATATATTGCCCAATATTAGAAAGAAACTTGATGTCACAAGCACATACACCAACAACTAGCTTGTAAGGTATGTAATATCAGCATACATTAATTCTTTAGGATGTCTATAACGTACAATCCAAACATGTGAATCATATATTCGGTTTGTTTAATTCTTTAGGATGTTTGATGAACATATATTTGAAGTAAGGCATTTGGAAAATCAAGCTGACAAATTTTTTGTGAACCTGAAAGGTCATATATGTTCATGCAGAAGATGGGAACTCACAGGACTCCCACGTGTTCATGCATTGTCTGCTATGAAGAGTAGGAATTTCAAAATTGATACTTACATTCCAGATTATTATAGGGTTTCAAGGTATAAGGAAGTTTATAAGCATGTGATCTACCCTATTAATGGATAAAACTTGCGGGTTAAGACACCATATCCAGATGTGCAACCACCCAAGTTCAAGAAGATGCTTGGTAGACCTAAAAAGAGGAGGAACCTAGAACAAGTTGAAATTGATGGGTCTGATCGCAAATTAAGAAGAACATATTTTATGGTGAAGTGTAGTAGGTGTAAGAAAGCAGGACACAACAAGTATACATGTAAGGACACAACAACTCAGACTACTCAACAATCAGCCCAACACACTCCCACTCCAACAGCTCAGCCTACTCAATAACCAAGCCAACCCTCTCAAAACACAACAACAGACACTGCTAAGGGAACTTCTACTCAATAATCTAGCCAAGCATCTCATACTTCTAAGGGAAAGACTGCTCAGAAGATATATGGACCTGCTAAAGGTAAGACATAAAAGGTGTCTGTTATTATAAAAACATTATGTGTTAACACATAATGATTTATATAACACATAATGATTTATAAGTTCTATTTGGTATGTTATGTTTTTATGTTAACTTGGTATGTTAACATAAAAACAGAACATACCAAATAGAACTTATAAATCATTGTGTGTTATATAAAACACTTATAGGTCACTGTGTGTTAAAATCAAGCTAATCTTTAACTATTACATTCATGTTAAACTGATACAATCCAAAACTAAAACTGATACATTCATGATTGAACTGTAAAAAGTAAAATTAAAAGAATCCAACTATTACATTCATGTTGAACTGATACAATCTTTAACTGAACTTAAACCTAATTCTTACAAACAAAAGATAAGTTAATTCTTACAAACAAACCATAACATACTAATTCTAAACAAATCTTAATACCATAACTAATTCTAACAACTAATACAGTGATAATCATCACAAACATCAAATTCAAAATCTTTTTCCATTTCATGATATTCTTTATTTCACTTTCAAGTTTCATCAACTTTTTCCCTAATTCTTCATTCTCCATTGTCACTTTTTCAATGTCTTTTTTTTTCTTTAGCAAGTCCCTTAGTTACCAGACCCAGTCTATGCATCCAGACTGGAGTCCCTACCCTAGACAATGTGTTGCGGGTAAAAGGGCTAACTGCCAACTTGATCCGCATCAGTCAGCTCTGTGATCAAGGACTGAGTGTGAAGTTCTCTAAAGAAGAATGTGTGGTCACAAATGATGGAAATAAAGAAGTCATGAAAGGACGGACATAGATCCAAGGATAACTGCTATCTGTGGCAGCCTTAGGACACTAGTAAATCCATAATTTGTGATATGGCAAGAGAGGAAAAGGAAGTAAAATTGTGGCATCAAAAACTTGGACATCTTCATTTAAGGGGAATGAATAAGATCATCTCCAAGGAGGATGTGAGAGGGATACCTAAACTGACTATTGATGAGGGAAAAGTGTGTGGGGAATGCCAAGTGGGCAAACAAACCAAGACTTCTCATCCTAGGGTTGGACATCTAACCACCTTCATAGTTCTGGAACTATTGCACATAGATCTGATGGGACCAATGCAAATAGAGAGCCTTGGTGGGAAAAGGCATGCATATGTGGTGGTTGATGATTACTTCAGATTCACCTTATAATCACTTATTTGAATCAACGATAAGTTAAGAGACCGAAACAGTAGATCAACTTATTTCATAATCCCTTTTTATAATCACTTATTTTCCCTTATTTTCTTAATAGAAACTTGAAACCCTCTATTGTTCCAATTGTTGGTTAATAATAGTACAAGAATCCTTAAGAACGATACTCGAGTTGTCGTTACCGTTAACTATATTTTCAAAAATACTCGTTTTTGATCCGTGCGCGAAAGTGGATCACTTGTACTCAACCTTCAGATACCTCATCTGGTAAGTTTTGAGCCTAAATATTTTCATTGTTCACTTTTTCTTTCTTAGAGTGTATCCATGCAATTTTACATTATACGATTTAATTTATTTCTAATTAAGTTTTCTAGTTTGACTAACAAACACTGAGGCAAATTCTTTGTTTATAACTTTGAACCTTTGTAGCCAACCCGTAGTTTTAGGAACTTCCTTTGCTAGCCACTTTGAGCCTAAGCTTTTCTTTCGGTAACGTAGCTTACAACTCTTAGTCATTTGACTTGAAAGATCATTTCTTTCCACCTTCTCTTTAGAGTTAGGTAGAATCTAAGATCTTAAAGTAAATGGAAAAAAAAAATTAAGTTTGGGGTTGCTCTTGGAAGTGAGAAAAATTCTAAGTTTGGGGTTGGGATACTAGAGATAAGTGGTAAAAAAATTAAAATTTTTGAGAATATAAGAAATGGAAAACGTCACTTATTCAAAAGAAAAATGATGAAAAAAAATCAAAAGAACCCACCACATATCTAGTACCGTTAAGAAGGAACAAAGGGGTATGAGAATAAAAGGAGAACTAGGCGCCTAAATCCAAATTTATTAGAACATGATTAAGCTAAATATAATTTATTTCGCATGTTAATTGAATGATAACCCTATCCATTGTGCGAGTTATGTGAGCTGAGAGATAGGTTGATTACTCGTCAATGTTGAGAATATTTTCCGAATTTTTCTGATGGAAGTTTGAAGCTGGAAGAATGGTCAGGTAACGATATAAATATGGTGATGTTCATATTGTTATTATACGACTTGTTATCTGTTGAAATGTACATTTTCAGGCGAGTTACTCGAGGACAAACAAAGATTCAAGTTTGGGATTATGATGAAAGCTCGTCATTACATCTAATTAGTCAAAGAATCGAGGAAAAATAAGCAAAAGATGAGCCAAAATGATGAAGAAAGACCCAAGAATGAGTGAAAAATAGCCAAGTATGGAAAAATGATAATGAGTTTAAATTTTGGAGCAAAAAGCGTGAAAAAAGGGTTGCACCATCGTGCACTATCGCGTGCGCGATAGAGAAAGAAGGGTTGCATCACGCGCGTGATGCTTATACCATACGCGTGAAATGTGCATTTCTTGGCCTTTTTCTGACGCGTTTTAACCTGTTCTGAGTGCTTTTTGAGGGGATTTGCAGCTGTTGACAAAGAGGGTTAAGAAATTTGGAGGCTAGAACATGATTTTGAGAGCACAATTGGAGATTTTTAGAGCATTTGAAGCCATTGGAGGCCATCTCTTCAAGGTACTTCTCATGTTATTTTCATCTAAGATTGTGGTATTATTTTCCGAATGATGTGTAACTAAATTCTCTTAGGTTAGGTTATGTTATGAGGAACCTATTTCTATATTGTTAGATTATATGTTAATTTGACCATTGTATGAACCTGTAAATCTATAATTCTATTAAGTTGTTTCTTAATCTTAATGTTTTTTATTTGAGATACTTTGTTAACTTGATTTTGGACACATAGGGATTACTAAACCTTAACCTGTTGGACCTAGGGTAATTGTTCTACTTAGACTGGTCGAATAGGGATATGAGCCCCCAAGTAGTGGCATAGAGAATTAATAGTCTGTACATCGCCTAATCCTGCTTACGCTGGCGGACTAAGGATATAAGACTCCAACTAATGGTTAGTGAGTTAATTTGTGAGGGATCGACTTTAATGGTTTTGTTAATTCGCCGTGGGGTTATAATGATTAGATCATTTATACAGGGCATCAAACATCAACAATAGAAGAATAACGGATTCTACAACATAACTTGACCGCTTTCGTGACATTGTTTACTTGTTTAATTACTTTTCATAATGAAACTTGCAACCCCCCTATTTACTATTTTCCTTTAAACTGCAAAATCATTGTCTTGTTCGAACACACACACACACGCACACAAACACACACACACACACACACACACACACACACACACACACACATCAATTTTTTTGTTTTGCAGAATTTACTTTTGGTTTATTCAAGACCATCGACAAGAGAAATTAGCTACTCAAGATGAACCCTGTCATGAAGATTCATATTGTTCGTAATAAACTTGGTTGTAGTTGTTTTTCTCTCTCCAGAATTTCAAGTTCTAACTTTAGCATTGAACACATGATCCAAGAAAAAAAAAGCGACTTGATCATAAAGAAAGCAACTGTGGGCTTGAAGGCAAAAAACGAGAAAAAAATCAACAAACTTGTTGATCAGTGCATCTTCATGCACATTCTTCCATTGTTATACTTAGACATTCCTACAGTTTATTTGAGTATTTTTACTATTTTAATGTGTTTTCATACTTAAGTTTGTTTCTACTAGGGGTGTCAACGGGGCAGGGAGTGTGCGGAGGATGCTTCCCCGTTCCCTGCCCCATAATTTTTTCCCAATCCCCATCGCCAATCCCCGTCACGGGGGAATATTTTTCCATATCCCCATCCCCATGATCCCCAAGGTATCGACGGAGATCCACAAATTTCAAATCTTAGTTTTTTTATTATTTTTTCTGATCAAAATTGTGACATTAATATAATAACTAATGACTAATGAGTAATGACTTTTTTAGGATTAGTAAATAAAATCTCCACTAACGACAAATGAGTAATGACTATTTATTTACCAATAATATAATAACTTTTTTATAAAAAATTACAGTTACATAATTATTATATTTTATCTATTATTATAAATATAAAAAAAATAATTAATAATATGGCCGAATTTAAGGAATCCGCGGGGCGGAGGGTACTTCCCTGATACCCGCCCCAAAGTTTCACCGGGGGAAATTTTACCTCCATCCCCGTCCCCACGGGGGAAAAAAACTCCGACTTCATAGCTTTAAACAAATAATCTCCACGGGGATCCCCGTTAACAAATGCAAATTGACATCCCTAGTTTATACTTTTATTCTATTTTCGCAACTTATTTTCAATATTAACAGTTATTTGATATCCGTCCACTGTTCGGATCATAACTGGAGCTACGAGAAACAGATTGACACGTTATAATAAGCGTTGGAAAGATAAGACAAATAGCTACAAGTTTCATGTTGAAGGAAAAAGATGATTCAAAGTGAAAGAGGATCAAATAATTCGTTGAAGTCAGTACTCGAATTCTGCCTTAAGGAATGTTTAGTTTTGGGTCGAGTTTTTTATGTTTTTCGACCCAGTTGGGTTAGGAAGAGAATTTGTGATGCTTTCCTATACCTAGAAATCTCACATTTTTCATCTTTACCATTCTTCACACTATTCACGAAAATAATTTTTGCTTTTGTACGAAAACTTATGGAGAACTAATCCTTAAGATTGACCTACTGTAATCGCGCCTCCATCATACTTTGAGGTTTTTATGTTTCTCAATTAAATCCATTTTCCTTTCAATTATTCTCTTTGATTTATTGTTTGCTTAATTTGACTTTTCTTAGAGTTGATTGATTTATTTTGATGATTGTACGTTCCTATAACGTTTAATCGATGTTTACGTCGCTTTGTTGTTAAATTGCGTTTCTATATCGTGTTTGCTTAATTCGCGATTGTGTTTATCCATTTGTTTAATTCAGAAATTATGGATATATATCTTGTAGTATCAATTGCATTTGTTGATTGATATTGTAATAAAAAAGGGAATAGAGTCCGCTTAGAGATGAGAATTATTTGAATCAATGATAAGTTAGGAGACCGAAATAGTAGATCAGGTTATTTCATAATCACTTTTTATAATTATTTATTTTCTCCTATTTTCTTAATCGAAACTTAAAACCCCATATTATTCCAATTGTTGGTTAATAATAGTGCAAGAATCTTTGAGAACGATACTCAAGTTGTCATTACTGTTAACTATATTTTCAAAAATACTCGTTTTTTAACTGTGTGCGAGAACAAATCAAATTGGCGCTGTTGCCGGGCATTCTTGTTGATTTTAGCCAATTTTAAAATTTTGTTAGAGCTTTTTTTTTTTTTTTTTTTTGCTTTTGTGTGTTAATTTTCAGAGTTGTTGTGCAGTGGTAAGCGTTTCAGCCTATCATGTAAGTTAGAAGCTACTGTTTTAATTTGTTTCGATTTTTTTTTCTAGAAAATCAGAAGAAAAAAAAATCTACGAACATTACTCCTTTAGAATAAAATTCTAAAAGATTTTGACCCTAAAAATCGCAAATTCCTTATTTTTCTATTTTATTTGATTTATTTTTTATTTTCATATTTTCAAAAAAATCCAAAATTTTTTGTAGAGACTTATTCTGATTTGATTTGATTTTTAATTATATTTTCATAATTTTTAGATTTTATTTTATTTGCTTTTCTACTTTTCCATTCTTTTTCTTAATAGGGATATTGTTGGTATTTTCCTAATTGTTGTTGCATTGCTGAAGTAGTTATGTGTTTTCTTTTTCTTTGTTGATTTTTTTTCTATTAAATTTAATATGGCAAAGCAAAGAACTCTTACAGAACTTGCTGCCCATGATATGAATTATAATGCTTTTGTATTGAATATTCTATTGTTACTATACTTTTGAAATTGAAATCTGGTTTAATACACTTGTTGTCAAGGTTTAATGGTCTTGCAGGTGAGGATCTAAATAAGCATCTGAAGGAATTCTGAATTATGCGCTCAGCACCCTCCGGACCTTCACTAGAGGACCTTGTCAAGCAAATGACTATAAATAATCTCCAGTTTCAGCAACGAACATATTATAGTATTCAGGCTTTGTAGACTCATATTGGACAACTTGCTACCTCAATGAATGCCATGCTGCAAGCTCAAGAATCAAACCAACTACCTACCCAAACAATAGTGAATTCAAAAGAGTTGCTTTCTTATTTAGTTGATGATACTTACATTGAATTGTGTTATGATTTTTCATCATTAGGAGATTTTGATGATACTTACTCTTGTGATTCATGTATCGACACTAACATTTGTTCTATTTGTGCTGAGATTAATGATGCCTTACAGGGTGATATTTTTCATACAGATGAAGTTATAGATGAAGTTATTTATGCAGCTGAAGCTCTTGACATCAAGACTTCCCCAACCTCCTCCATTAGAGCTTAAACCACTTCATAATAATCTGAAATATGCTTATTTAGAGATGGATGAAAAGATTCCAGTTATAATTTCTTCTAACCTGGATTTTGATCAAGAAAATAAGCTTTTACAGGTTTTAGAGAAACATAAGAAGGGAATTGTATGGACCTCAATGGAAGATGGAAGAAAAGCAGTGAGGCAACCCCTTAGTCCTTTGATTCTTGATTTTGTGAAAAAAGAGATCATGTTGACGTGCCCATTCGACACTTTTACTTATCGAAGATTCTTCTTTGATCTTGGAATAAAAGGCGAAGGCCCTAATAAATATTTCAAGGTCAATGGATGCTATCCAAAGTCACTTTATGACATCTCCATTTTGGAAGAGGAGCCTGTAGAAGATCTCTCTTTGGGAAAGGTTGCTTATGTGATCACCTAACCACCTTAACTCCTAGGGTGTGTTCTTTCCTTTCTCTCACTCTTATTTTATATTTATGTTCTTTCATTGAGGATAATGTATGTTTTAAGTGTGGGGAAGGGAACCATTTCTTTGTTTTGTTTTCTTTCAGTTTTCTTTGTTTTGTTCTATTTTCTTTAAGTGAAAAAAATTACTTAGAAACACAATGCATCTTTTGAAATTTTTATGCTATAGATTAATTTGATGTTAGATTGTGGAGGCTTGGGAACAATTTATAATACGGTACTGTTTTAACACCTTAAGTCTTCCGAATATGGAAATCGATTTAAATACTTATTATGACATAACCTTGAGTTCTCATCCTTTAATTGCTCTTAAGTAGTTTATCTAGCAGTCAACACCATCTAAAAATAACACACTAAGTAATTAAACTAATGCAAATAAGTGGATGATCTCGTGCTTAATAAAAAAGAAATCTGAATAGGAATCCGCCTTTTAAGCCGGTCACTTAGCCTAAAGGTTGTGAAACCTTCAAGAAAAAAATTGTTTTTGCTAAAGTAATTTATTTTGAATTGTTGGCAAGATATGTATCATAGTCACTAATAGATTTATTTACCATGTATGTGAATAGATAACAGGCTTAATGTGATTGGATTAGAATGAAAGAGAGAAAAAAGTAGGATGAGTAAGTTAGGCTTAGGCATAATAACATGATTCAGATTGGCTTGTATTGGAGGGAGGTTTATGACCGCACAATTGCGGATTTATGTTCTTATAATATCCTTAGTGTACAAAATTAGTACCTATCAATGCAATCTTGACCGAAGAAGAGTTTTTAGCCTATAATGAGTATCAGAATGCTATTGTTTTTCATGAGTCTTGATAGTATTTTTCTCGGAGTAAAAAAGTTTAAGTGTGGGGGAGTTTGATCAGTTCATCTTCATGCACATTCTCCCATTATTATACTTAGGCATTCCTATAATTTATTTGAGTATTTTTACTATTTTAACGTGTTTTCATATTTAAGTTTGTTTCTACCTTTATTATATTTTCGCAGCTTATTTTCAGCATTAACAGTTATTTGATATCTGTCCACTGTTCGGATCATAAATGGAGCTACGAGAATCAGATTGATGTATTCTAATAGATTTTGGAAATTTAAGACAACGAGCTATAAGTTTGATGTTGAAGGAAAGAGCTGATTCAAAGAGAAAGAGGGTTAAATAATTCGTTGAAGTCAGGACCTGAATTCTGCCTTAAGGAATATTTAGTTTTGGACCGGGCTTTTTATGTTTTTCGACCCAATTGAGTTAGGACGGGAATTTGTGATGCTTTCCTATACCTAGCAATCACGCACTGTTCATATTTACCATTCTATATACTATTCACGAAAATACTTTTTGCTTTTGTACGAAAACCTATGGAGAACTAATCCTTAAGATTGATCTACTGTAATCGCGCCTCCATCATACTTTGAGGTTCTTATCTCAATTAAGTCTATTTTCCTTTCAATTCTTCTCTTTGATTTGTTGTTTTATTAATTTTACTTTTCTTAGAGTTGATTGATTTATTTCGATGATTGTATGTTCCTATAACTTTTAATTGTTGTTTACGTCGGTTTGTCGTTAAATCGCGTTTCTATATCGTGTTTGCTTAATTCATGATTGTGTTTATCCGTTTACTTAATTCAAAAATTAGGAATATATATCTTGTAGTATCAATTGCGCTTGTTGGTTGATATTGTAATCGAAAAGGGAATAGAGTCCGCTTAGGGATTGAGAATTATTTGAATCAACGATAAGTTAAGAGACCGAAACAGTAGATCAGCTTATTTCATAATCACTTTTTCCCCCTATTTTCTTAATAGAAACTTGAAACCCTCTATTGTTACAATTGTTGGTTAATAATAGTACAAGAATCCTTAAGAACGATACTCGAGTTGTCATTACTGTTAACTATATTTTAAAAAATACTCATTTTTGATCCGTGCGCGAAAGTGGATCACTTGTACTCAACCTTCAGATACCTCATCTGGTAAGTTTTGAGCCTAAATATTTTCATTGTTCACTTTTTATTTCTTAGAGTGTATCCATGCAATTTTACATTATACGATTTAATCTATTTCTAATTAAGTTTTCTAGTTTGACTAACAAACACTGAGGTAAATTCTTTGTTTATAACTTTGAACCTTTGTAGCCAGCCCGTAGTTTTAGGAACATCCTTTGCTAGCCACTTTGAGCCTAAGCTTTTCTTTCGGTGACGTAGCCTACAACTCTTAGTCATTTGACTTGAAAGATCATTTCTTTCCACCTTCTCTTTGGAGTTAGATAGAATCTAAGTTCTTAAAGTAAATGAAAAAAAATTAAGTTTGGGGTTGCTATTGGAAGTGAGAAAAATTCTAAGTTTGGGTTTGGGATACTAGAGATAAGTGGTAAAAAAATTAAAATTTTTGAGAATATAAGAAATGGAAAACGTCACTTATTAAAAAAAATGATGAAAAAAAATCAAAAGAACCGGTTACATATCTAGTACCGTTAAGAAGGAACAAAGGGGTAGGAGAATAAAAGGAGAACTAGGCGCCTAAATCCAAATTTATTAGAACATGATTAAGCTAAATATAATTTATTTTGCATGTTAATTGAATGATAACCCTATCCATTGTGCGAGTTAAGTAAGCTAAGAGATAGGTTGAGTACTTGTCAATGTTGAGAATATTTTCCGAATTTTTCTGATGGAAGTTTGAAGCTGGAAGAATGGTCAAGTAACGATAAAAATTTGGTGATGTTCATATTGTTATTAAACGACTTGCTATCTTTTGAAATGTACATTTTCAGGAGAGTTACTCGAGGACAAACAAAGATTCAATTTTGGGATTGTGATGAAAGCTCGTCATTACATCTAATTAGTCGAAGAATCGAGGAAAAATAAGCAAAATATGAGCCAAAATGATGAAGAAAGACCCAAGAATGAGTGAAAAATAGCCAAGTATGGAAGAATGATAATGAGTTTAAATTCTGGAGCAAAAAGCGTGAAAAAAGGGTTGCACCATCGTGCACTATCGCGTGCGCGATAGAGAAAGAAAGGTTGCATCACGCGCGCGATGCTTGTGCCATACGCGTGAAATGTGCTTTTCTTGGCCTTTTTCTGACGCGTTTTAACCTGTTCTGAGTGTTTTTTAAGGGGATTTGCAGTTGTTGACAAAGAGGGTTAAGAAATTTGGAGGCTAGAACATGATTTTGAGAGCACAATTGGAGATTTTTAGAGCATTTAAAGTCATTGGAGGCCATCTCTTCAAGGTGCTTCTCATGTTATTTTCATCTAAGATTGTGGTATTATTTTCCGAATGATGTGTAACTAAATTCTCTTAGGTTAGGTTATGTTATGAGGAACCTATTTCTATATTGTTAGATTATATGTTAATTTGACCATTGTATGAACCTGTTGATCTATAATTCTATTAAGTTGTTTCTTAATCTTAATGTTTTTTATTTGAGATACTTTGTTAACTTGATTTTGGACACATAGGGATTACTAAACCTTAGCCTGTTGGACCTAGGGTAATTGTTCTACTTACACTGGTCGAATAGGGATATGAGCCCCCAAGTAGTGGCATAGAGAATTAACGGTATGTACATCGCCTAATCTTGCTTACGCTGGCGGACTAAGGATATAAGACTCCAATTAATTGTGAGTGAGTTAATTTGTGAGGGATTGACTTTAATGGTTTTGTTAATTCGCCGTGGGGTTATAATGATTAGATCATTCATACAGGGCATCAAACATCAACAATAGAAGAATAAGGGATTCTACAACATAACTTGACCGCTTTCGTGACATTGTTTACTTGTTTAATTACTTTTCATAATGAAACTTGCAACCCCCTATTTACTGTTTTCCTTTAAACTGCACAATCATTGTCTTGTTCGAACATACACACACACACACACACACACACACACACACACACACATCTAAAATATCCTTTTTAACTATCAAAGATCTTACAACAAATTTCAAGCTTGAGCTAATTTATTAGGATATTATTAGTTTCATGTTTGAAGCATTTCAATGGCTATTTATTCAAACTTTCCAAAATGGAATAAGGTAATTTATTATTTAGGTCATTCAATTGATTGGGACCTTAAGCCAATCAACAGAGGAATTAAAATTGCTCATGGACTGTTTCTTTTTTTGGTTCTGTCATCTTCTATAAAAAGGAGGGTTGTCTCTTATTCATTTCACACCATTTTTCGAAGCTCTCTATTTTCTCCCTCTCTCTAGAAATACTTTTTTCATTCACTTAAGTTGCCTTGGTATTTTTTAATGAAATACCACTTGCGAAGAAGGAAATTGTATAGGTCGTGTTGTTATTATAAATCTCAAGGGTGCAGTACTCTTGAGAAATTGAGTTTGGATATGAGATATACCAGTCATAAAATCTCGATTTTTGTTTTAGAACTTTGTCGAAAATAGTTCTGTTTGGTTATTAAGATAATCCTGAAAAATCTATGAATGGTTCGCTAGCTTATCCTTGGTAAAAGCTCTCATATTGGTTGGAGATAAGCTTGTAAAATCTTAAGATCATATTGTATTAAGGTTTGGTGTCTTAACATGTAAAAGCTCAAAGTTTATAGTCAAAATCTCAAGAAGATCTCTTGGAAATAAGAGTACGTCAACGTCCAATTGAACCTGGATAAATCACTAGTGCAATCTCTCGAAACAATTATGTATTTATTTCTGCAATTTACTTAATTGTTTTACATTTCGCTACTCAATTTACTCCAATCTTAAAACTACTAATACAATTTGTTGTTTAAGTAATAAAAATTTAAAATTAACTAAATAACACAATTCACCTTTCTCTTATAGTTGAAGTCACTTGTCAAATACAATGGATCAGACATACACTTGTGCTAAAAAATCTCGTTTATTCATGAAACTAAAGTAGGAATGTTAGATAATTTAACGAATAATATTTTGAGAGTTGTTTGCTTTAACGACTATGATTAACAACTATAGCTATGGGTTATCAGAAACCCTAAAATACCCCTATATATAGTGTTGAAAAAGAATTACAAATATGAGTAGTGTGGATAATAGTCTCACATTGAATATGTATGTGGTGACTTGAGCATTTATAAGTGAGAGAACCCACCTATCACCTTAAGGTTTTGAGTGAATATGCAGTGTGTCACTCACAAAAGTATATTGCTCTAAGAAGGATGTCCCACCATTTAGAATGCTCCTCGCTTGACCTCCTAACTGTTGCGCCTACATATAGGACCACACTTCAAATTACACACAAACTTTTAAGAAAATTTGTACCTCTCATTTTAGATTATCGTTGATTTGAGCGTTAGAATGTTTACATGTATCAGCCCCTATATTCAACTGAAATAACCAGACATAAAAGATTGTCAGGTTGGAGACTTCCAATACCTAGTCATACTATTCTTTGAATAACCTTCTTTACTAGAAATATTACATGTAAAATCCATTGTCATTAGGATACAAACAGGTGAAGAAAAAAGAATGCAACATGAAAAAGAACCATTGCGAAAAAACCAAGCAAGCATTTTTGAAATTAAGATTGATATAACAGGATGGCCCTGAAATTTATTATCAAACATATCAATTGGAGCCTCCCTCAGAAGGCTAATATGAATTTTTACAAAATTACTTTTAGCAAAATATTTCAGAAACTCATTCACATTCAAATTTTTAAAAATGTTATTCAAACATAATTATATACATTGAAATATTAAATTATCTTTTAAAATTAAATCATCTCATAAAGTACAATAGCATGCACCCAAATGGATATGATTGGGTGCAGTGGGATTTGACTTTCTGAAAAAAGAAAACATGATAACTCAAACTCTCAAAGGACACCCATACCTATTGCAATTTGTTGCTCCATACTTGTGTGGGGAAACACTTATTTGGTTTTGGACCAATAAAATCATGCTTTGGCCTCACCATTGAAGGAAAGGACAAATAATAGAGCAAACAACTATTTATTTCCATCTTAAATTTCTGAATATTCTATATTATTATTTCTGCTTCTTATGATACAATATTATATATTATTTATTCTTTCAAAAGAAAAATATTTTATATATATACTAATCATTACTATTAATTTATTTTGTAATGCCTGGTTGACAATACTTAATACTAGTATTGTTAGTAACATAAAATATATTAAATAAATTACATATATTCTTAGTATATTGGTGAAAATGACAAAATATATTTATTTATAAGGATAGGAAATAGATGTAATAATACAAATACACTAGTGATGTTTGAGTTTTAGAATTGTTATATTATTATTACATATTATCATTTTCAACAAAATAAAAAACTAGAGCCACGTTTGACTTGAGGATTAATTAATCTAATACTTATGTCTCATTCTCAGAGAGATGAAGAACAAGTGGTGTGGTGCTGAACCTGAAAGTGTTGAACTATACTTTTTAAGGAAAAAAATAATCAAAAAAAGTATTGTTTTAGTAATATTAGTAGAAGAATTCAAAGTTACATCACCTTATATTATTTATAAACCCTAATTATTAAGAAATAATCAATTTGTTTAGGAGGCAGGGACAGCACAGAAGCATGTAGAATGATGTAAAGTATATATGGCTACTGGAACTTGAGTGGCTATGAATAAATAATGTGTTGTAGACATTAGTTTATTGCATATAGCTTCCCCACATGCTTGCATGTTAGTGTGTTGTGCAATCCAACTAATGTAACCGTTTTTTTGTTCTTGTTGTTGTTACATTTGGAGCATTATTTCATGTTGCAAGTTTCTATGTTGAGGAGTATTAGTAATGTGTTTTTAACTTTTCCCATTTCAACTAGGTTGAAATTTAGACCAATAACTTAAGAACACTTAGATGAGATGATAAGAGATCTATTTTAAGTTAATTAAAGATGTTTTGTTTGAACACAATTTTGAAAAAAAAAACAATGTTAAATCCTTTAAGAAGGAGTTTGGTCGACTATTCTAATTCTCTTAGATTTAATAGATTAGTCTCTAAATTCGTGCCCAGTGGATATCCTATTTATAATAAAGAAATTATATCAAAATTCAAAAGGTGAAAAAATAGTTAAGATAATTGTTTCAATAATATGATGAAAAGGAAAGAGGCTCAATGATACCTTTAACAACAAGACAAACTCAAAATAAAAGCGATTAGCCATTATCTTAATCAATAAAAAGGAAGACTAGGATTTTTTTATTTAGAAAGTTTTTATATGCAATTTAAAGTGAAGGACAAGAAACCAAGTTAACAATATACAAAACTTATTTATGTATACATGTGTTACATTCTCTATAAATGTGAGATATTGTTGAAATTATAATAATATTCTTAAATATTTTTAAGAGTCTCACATCAGCTTCATTTTATTGAGGCTCAAACTTAAAGGAGTATGTTGAAAATTTTAACTTCATATTGCGGTTTGAGCGTAATCCACCTAAATTGTGGCATTTGACCTATCTTCATTGTAACATCCAACACTTTTATTATGTTGGATTTGGAGGGGTGAATTTAGTCTCGCATTGTTTAGAGATATGATTTGTGTTTTGTTTTTTTTTCTGCAATTTATTTTGGTTGTTATTAGGCATGGCAAAATAACCCGGACTCGCCCTGAAATTAGCGGAGAAAACCCGATTTGAGTGGGTACGGGTGCGGGTGCGGGAAAAAACCGACTTTTAATTACAGGTGCGGGGAGACACTAAGACCCGCCTACACCCGGCCCCGCCCCGCCTCCGAATAATGCATTTTAGTTTAATTCTCTTATTTTATTATTTTAATATTCATTTATTAATTATATTTTTAATTAAATTATTAATAACTTTATTGCAATTAAAATAATTAAATTAATCAAATTAATATTTATTTACTAATTAAAATTTTAATTAAATAAATAATTAATTTATTAAAATAATTAATTTTTCAATTAAATTATTGTTATTGCTCTTTGTCACACACATCTCTGTTCTCAACAAAGCTAATATTATTGTTAGATTTTTAACTAGAAGAATTTGATGTGATTGAAGTTCAATTTCAAAACAAGTGGCGTCCACCGTGAGACAAACTAGTTAAGTTTTAAGAGAAGTCGGCAGAGAGAAGATTATGGCTTCAATATGTGCAACTTGAACCAATGTATATGACCAATGTGGATCTTTGTGTTGTGGAGTTATAATCGTCATGTGGTTTTGACGACAACAATTGTGGTTTTGGTGACGACAACCGTCAATTAGTTTAAAAGATGACAACTTCATAATTTAAAAGACTTTTGGTATTGACAGTTCTTTCATGAGTTCTGCGTGCCAAATGTTAAAGGGGAAGTTAATTATGACTATTAAGTTATTCTTGGTGATTGCATCCAAACAAGATATCTTAAGCTCCCCAAATAGATGGCTCAAGTTCCAAATAAAATTCTAGATAATGTTAAATTAAGCAGAGGTGCTTGAAGTCTTAAAGTTGTGAAAGTGAGAAAGTGTGAAAATTCGCCTAGTCTTGCACTTATCACTTTAGGTTGCTCAGGTAAGTCTTGGGGTATTAAGTCAAAGTCACACACACACATACACAAAGCTTTCCACAACACTTTCCTCTTTTGATATAACGTGTTAAAACCTTTCTGAATACACACTTAGATCATTAGAAGCTTGGTTAATATATTAGAAAGAAATTTTACACTGATTAATTGATTAAGGACTTTCTCAAATTGATTAAATAATTTGTAATGTCTCTTGATCAATTAAATGAGCTATTAATATATTATGTAACCTTGAATATCAAACTTTCCTTATTTGGGTTGATTAATCAATTAAACAACTAAGGTTAATCGAGTAAAACATTAAAAATTATTATGGATTGTTACCTATTTTAGCCAAACATTTTCCTTTATAAATGAAGTTTCTTCTCATTTCATTTCATGCCGCATTTTCAAATATAAACCTTTCTACTACATTTTATACTCTCTTTCTTCTAAAAGTTCTTTTTTTTTTCTCCACTAAAGTTGCCTTGGTGTTGAAAAGTGAAAAGTGCTTCGGAATTTTCTTTTTGTACAAATGTTGTTCTTAATTTTTTTATTCAGAGTGTGATTCTCTTTTTAAAATATTTGAAGGTTGCAAGTTAAACCTGAAAAAAGAGCGGGTGAAAGTTATTAAGTTAAGCATGTGTAAGAATTTTGTTTGTTGTTAGAAGGGTTGTGTGTTGATCATTTGTAAAATCTCCAAGTGTTATTGAATGTTGTTTGGGTCGATCCTGAAAAATATCAAGGTTGATTTTAGTGGAACTCTCAAGAAGAAACTCTTAGGAACATGTGTAGGCCAAATGGTTAGGTTGAATCTATATAAGGCAATTGACACCAATCTCCCTGGCATCTGCGCCCTCTCCATATGTGGTCTTTAGGGTTACATGGTCCATTATTTTTACTTGTTCACCTAATAACCACGTTAATGAACTAGTGAGAATTTTTATATTGTTAGGGTCAATTTGTAGTTTCTGGAAGGCATCCCACAATAGAACGCCAACGTAGCTACCAAGATCCATCAAGACGTGTTTGATATCACAGTTTCCATGTTGCACAATGATGACCAATGGATCGTCATCGTGATGTTTAATGTTGAGGGTTTCCTCCTCAGGGAATTTGATGTTAACCCCTGAATTTCCTAGGGTGTTTGAGGAAAGTAAGGGGATATTATATTTGCTGCAAAAATCTTACTTGCGTATTTCCTTCGGGAAGATTCGGAGCTACCTCCATTGGCAAAACCCCCGACAATGGTGTTCGCGTTGTAAGCTAGTGTTTTGTCAGCCATCTTTGGAGGGAGGATGAAAGAAGTTGTAGTAGGACTATGGACTATGTGAATATTACTGAGGCCCCACGTTGGGCTCAAAGGTGTTAGTATGTGTATAACAATTAATGTTGGTAAGGGCTTGCCCACATCGGCGAGAAGCCATGTATGATGGTGTTTACTATGATTTTAGGAGTCACACTCATGTGAGGTGAAAGACTCTATAGATGAATGACGTGTTTAGGTGTAAGTGTTTGAGGTGTGTGATCAGTATGAGTTATGATATGTCTTTTCTTCTTTTGTGGAAAGATATTTATAAAGGCTCTTGGGCCTAGGGTTTTCTTGGAAATAGTCACCGTCCACCTAGTCAATGGTGGACCGTTGAATCCCTATTTCTAAGGAGGGTTTGGGTCAGTTAATGACCCTGACTTCTCGCTGCCCCATAAACGTTTCATCCCACATTTCTGATGATTAGGCATTAGAAAAACCCTAGGGCGATGTGATACCCTCCTTTGGGTTACACGATGTTGTCGCCTTTCCTAGGGAGGATTTTAGTCCTCACCCTCAGATGGTCCTTTTACAAATATTACACTACAGCTAGATACCCCTCGTCATTGATAATATTAAATAAGTGATTTAATATTATTTTGAACTTTATGAAAATTTACATGGTCATGCACATGATGAAAAAAATAAATAAGCGATTAAACGAGTAAGACTCATTTATCATTAAGTGGAATACTCTTACCACGCACCAGTGTGAACTAGAGAAACTTTGAACATTGTAAATTACGATGCACATAAGTGATTCTATAAATATAACTCTTATGTTAAAGTGTAAAAACCCGTGTGATTGAAACCCTATCTACACACAATTTTTGTTAGTGTTTCTCTAAAAGGTTTCATTCATTCAACTAGCACTCTTAAATGAAGTCGTCCTCATTGAAGTCTGTTCATGTGAATTACGCATACATATTATCATTTAAGCATTATTTATGAATAAGTACCAATTTTTTACTACATAATTACCGAACTACAAGAGGTTCTTACATACCATTTGTAAGGATCAATGAAAGAGAATTTTTATTTGTTTTCGTTGTCTTTATGTGAATTTTTAATTCACGATTTCTCTACATTTCACTTTTAAGATATCCAAAATATGACTTGAGGAAGACACAATCTTCATAGTTTGAGAGGATAAATCGGAGTCTTGGTTGTAATAGTCTTGGCAAATACCATTTTTATTTTGAATAAAATTTGAATCCTTGCGAGACGAGGGAAACAACCTCACTAGAAATTCTCAAGGAATCACACATAATGTAATCAAGACACTAACAAGACCAAAAAGCAAGCATTGTATAAACCATCACTACAAATCCAAAAACAATTGTTGTAAATAATATGAAACATTCTCTTAAAACCTGACCAAATAGAATATTTAATATAAGAGCTTTATCTTTATCGTTGAAAAATATACCTATAAAAGCATTGATCGTTTTTAATAATACTAAAACCTAACATAACTCAAATTTTTTGTTTTGTTTTCATCACTGCTATTCAGTTCATTTGATCGAATAATTTAATTTAAGAGTCAATTTTAACATCAAATAGTTTCAGTCCTCTTTCAATCACAGTTGCAGAAGATTGAACTGTAATTTCTCTTAATAAATTCAACACCAATCACCATTTAACAAACTAAACGATTGGTTCAACTTAACTTTTTCTATAATGTAACAAATGATATTTCTATATGTCAAAATCAAAATAAAATTAAAGCTTTTAATTAAGTTTGTGCTAACTGGGTTGATTGTGACAATTAATCACGGTTGTGAAGGACTTTCTTTAAGATCTCAATTAAGTGCCTAGCTTTATCAGCATGATTTTCCTATTTGAAAACAAAGATTGAGTTTGACAGAATTAGTATTACTAGATTTTAGACACCATGAAAAGGGTGTGTCTTTGCTGTAACATGTCGTGCTTTATTAGATTCAGCCAACGTTAAAATTAGTCATTAATCATTGACACTCCACTGCTTTTAAGGGACACTTTTATTGGACAACATGTGCAAATCAATTAAATGCTTTTTTGTTTTGTTTTGTTTAAAATAGTTGGATTATTATTTTCATCACAAAGTACTAAGATAATTGATCACATAATCATTTCTTTTAGTACTTACACTAGAGGGTATTTTTAGTGCACAATCATATAATCATTTTAAAAGGTATTTATGCTGCATAAACTAGTATTTTTCTAATTATAAATAAGTGCATCCTTGAAATGTTCAAAGGATAATTTGAAAATATATTTATAAATTTTTTGAAAATATATTTTCAAAATTAATTTATTTATAAAATTGGAGTGTGACTCAAAAACAAATAAAATATATTAATTGGGTTGTGTTTAAAAATGTATCTTTAAAAATAAAAATATTTTTAAAAATTCATATAGTACGTTAAAAACATATATCTTACGTTAAGAAATGTTACGAAGTTATGCTATTTTGATGTATCCATTAATGTCAAAGTGATTATTCTAGGCTCTTAAAACCATGACTTATTATTATAAATGAATAAAAAAATTAATTAATCTTTTTTATACTCGATCGATGTAAACAAATATTAATCAATCATAACAATTAGATTGTAAAAGTAAATAATTTGACTTTAATCTTAAATCACATATATAAATAATTGATTATAATTGATTGACATTGTAACATTATTTAATATAAAATTTAAAAAGGCACCTATTAATTCAGGTCATCTCCTCTTAGGCACATCTAATGCTTAATTAATTGTTAATTAATTGTTTGACTTATTTAAAAAAAATTGTCATATGTCACCTACATAAACTAAAGCATAGAGACTAAAATATGTTAGGGGAGATTTTTCAACTATGGAGCATTGAACATTGTGAGACTTTTTTTTCTAGAGCAACATTTTTGTGAGAGACACCACATACTCACCTAAAACCTTAAGGTGATAGGTGTATGGGTTCTATCACTTATAAATGCTCAAGTCACCACATTCCTTTCAATATGGGACTATTATCCACACTACTCACACTTGTTAATACTTAAAAAAACCCATAGGAGAGTATATGAATAATGAGAGATAACACTTGCTTGAAATGAACTGAAACTAGATGGGTGTCTTATGCAACTTGTCATACCATTTCTCTAGAGCTTGTTTGAGACCATATCATAGTTTGTGTTGGACATGTGACTTCATACACAAGAGAGGGGAAGGGGAAGAGGGTGAATTGTGGAGGTTTGAAAATCTATGATTTAAAACAAAATCATTTGATAAATCAGAGCTCGAAAATATTTTGTCAAAATGTTTGAATAAGTATGAATAAAAAATTCAAAGGAAAGAAAATTACTGAAAAATAAAGGAGATAAGAGAAGAGAATGACACCGGAGAATCATACAATTTCAATCAAGAAGACTTAATCATGTCCCCAAGAGCTGATCTTGAGAGTATCCACAATGCTTGAGAGCTTTTAAAATAATATGCCCACCAATAACCTTGAAGCAGTTAGTCTTCACACCAAATAGAGACTTTGGACAGTCTTATATTGAACCAAGAAAAAGTTTTGAGTTGGCTATATTTTAAGCTGAACTTGGGTTTATATAGACGGATTTTAAGTTGGCTATCCTCTGAAACAACATAGAGTTTTTCACTTGCGGAGCTCACGAACCAAACAGAGACTAAAATTAATCCTCCAAATACAAATAAGATATTTTTAAATAATTTATCTCCCAACCAAAATAATCACTTCATATGAAAGAGTTATTTACTCAAGAGAAAAATATACTCTTGTTAAATTTACAATTTTTCCCTCACTAAGAACAATATTTCTCACTAGACTCAAGAACACTGTCAAAGAATTATGCCTAAAATATTTGAGAAAGGTTTGAAAGATTTAGAGAGGAGATGAGTAAAATGAAAAGTGGGGTTTTTTATGTTCTTTGGATGATGAGAAATGATAATGAAGCTCTTTGTTCATAGGCTAAGGCATGGTGTAAATTCTAAAACAATTCATGGACCAAATTAATGATTTAATCAATTAGGCAGTGTAAAGAGTCGATTGTTGTGGAAAGAGGAAGGTTTGAATAAAAATCTGTTACCAATCATTAAGAGACTATTGCAATCGATTATAGACTTGATTAAACATCATTTAATCGATTAGGCCATAGATCTAATCAATTAAATGGTTGCAAAAAGTCTCTTAATTAATTGAATAACTCCCTAATCAACTGGCTAGGCTCCAAAAATATTTTTTTGGTGATTTTAATTAAAACATGATACACTTATCAATGTTTTGTGTGCGTGTGTGTGTGTGTGTGTGTGTGTGTGTGTGAGAGAGAGAGAGAGAGAGAGAGAGAGAGCTTTAGTCATAATACTTCCAAAAATGCCCATGTGTCTTTACAAGACAATGATCACTCAAACAGACACAATTAAGCGAGCATTTATACTTCCTCTCTTTCACACTATGAAGCTTGGCATCATTATCTTCGGTTTTAGCATCACACAAAAACCTCGAGTATTTCTTATGAGGCTTGAGTTACCATCATCTGAGAGATTGAAAGATTAAACCACCGGTGATCGTAAAACCCTAAGTGTTCACTTGAGAGTCATTAGAATACTGTTAAGACTTTAAACAAATGGTTAGCTTGATTCTGGAGGATAGATTGATTAACCAACTTGTGCATCTTGACTGCTTGAGCTATCTCATTAACAGTTCTTGACTTAAAGTGTTGTCATCATCAAAACTAAGCATCTACTAGCTGACTTGAATCTTGTCATCCATAAGTTTCATTGTCTTGCATCACTTATCAACTATGTTTACAAGCACATAGATCCACACTTTGTTCAAAGTATCAACTAAAATTTATCAATATGAGTAAAGCTGAATGGTCATTACATATAAAATTCTTCTTAAATGAAGCCATTAAATATGCATTTTTGATGTGAACTTGTTGTAGTTCCAACTTGTGTGTGAGAGTCAAAACCCTAATGGCCCTAATTATTTACATTACCATTTAGGTTCTCTTTGAGTCTGAAAACCACCTACAACCAACTAATTTTTTTATGACATGTTGGAACTATTAGATCCATGTCTATTTAGATGGATTTTTCATGAGTGACTAGTTTCCCTAGATTAAGCCTATTTAGATGGATTTTCCCCAATTTGTATGAACCACGTGATCCATTTACATATTCTCTTTGTAATTATCAAACCTTTTATCTTATCAAATATTTTTGTCATGCTTAATTCTTCTTGCTAGTTTATACGAATTTGGGTGAATTGATTAGATTATGTTTGAGAATTAACCATATACAACACTATTTGATATAAATATTATTGGGAGGTGGTTTTAATTACTATGCATAAGGTATACTCAATTTTCACATAGGTATTTTACGTTCTTTCAAACCTTCGTTTGTTGCAACTTTGCTTAAGACATTAGAGAATTGCAATAAGATGAAGCAAGTTGCGCAAAGAAACATTGCTTATAACAATTTTGTTAAAGAATTGTTACATGTGAGTAATCATTGCAAGTTCAGGAAGGGATTAACTACATAAAGAGGAGAAAATGATTCAAATGGTTTTAATTTTTTCTCTCATTATAATTTCAAACATGTTAGTTTAGTTTATGTATTTTTCCATGTATTTAATGACTAATACAATTAGATTACATGTAACCCTTATTTACATTATCTTGTTTTCTTTTCTTATAACAAGCATATTTCCTTAGTCTTATAGGAATTAAAACAATCCTTGTGGAGATGATTTAAACTTACTATCTTCTTGCGATTTTTGTTGGCACGTTTTATACTACACACCTATTTTTAGGCAACAAAATGACGTAGTTATCGAGGATTATTGGTCAACAAGGAAAAATAATGTGATTATACTTTATATTAATTATATTTTATTTATAGGTTCATTTTTCATTTCAACTTGTCTGGTACTACTGAAAGTAACTATTATTTAGTTTATGTGCAATGCATGATCAAAAGATTTACTATTTGATCCAGAAATAGAGATGACTAACAAAGCAACATGCAATTCCACTCATTTATCTAAGAAAAATAAGGGAACAAAAAAATGCCAAAACATCATTCTAATATACTGGACAACCTCAAAAAAATCTATAGAGGTCGCCTGAAAAGAGTCCATCTAGATAGCCTTCATCAAGTCCACCTAAAAATAGTTTAGGATATTTGGGACCACAATTATCTAAATAAGAGGTTTCTTATGGATTCTGTTTCAGACTGGCCCAATGGCTAGGCATGTCCATATCCATTTTTGCTCCCAGAACGACCCAATTGCCTAAGTCCAACCTCTTTGGTGGAAAGTTTACCTTTCTGCTCCTCCAACAGGGAAGAATGACCTATTTACCCTTGGTCACAACACTTCTCCCCGCCAGTCTCTGTCCGTCACACATAGTTCCACCATCCAGATACAGTCAAGATGCTTGTGCCCGTAACTACGCCTCTGTCCGCGCCAACGACTAGTTATGGGCACGCCTGCTCATGCCAATGGCTAGTTCTGGCAGTTACCTATTCCTTAGGAAACAATTATCTTGCCCCGAAAATAGGGACCAATGGCCAAACACTGGGGGCATTATAAAAACTCTCTCATTTGAGAGGGCCAGGTATCCAATATTCATCCTGAAACACACATATTATGTATTTTCTCTCTCTCTCTCTCTCTCTCTCTCTCTCTCTCTCTCTCTCTCTCTCTCTCTCTCTCTCTCTCTCTCTCTCTCTCTCTCTCTCTCTCTCTCTCTCTCTCTCTCTCTCTCTCTTGTTTTCTTACTTTAGCATCGGAGTGCCTTGCAGGTGCACCCCCTCCTTCTCTTTCATACCCAGCATCGCAGACGCTTGTCTTTTCCTCATCTCAGGTTCTGATCGATTGGTAAGATCAGTGGCGCCGTCTGTGGGAAACTTGTTATCCACATCTTTTGTCTCTTCGTAGAACACAAGACCAAAATAATTTTTCAAATTTCTGATCATGGCTGCCCGTGACAATAATCTTGATGCTCGTAATCTGGTTTCCTCCCCGTCAGCTAGACTGATACTGATGGAGCCACCACCTCTCATGGCGGCGACGTCCTCTGTTAAAGGGACGGAGCCACAACTTTTCCATCCCCTGTTCGTACAGATCACGACGAAGCCCCACTTGTCCCACAACACCTGCCAGTTCCAGTTCTGCCCAATGTCGGTCTGGCCATGGCGGCCCTCCTCGAGGTTCTCAACAAAACCAACCTCCTAATCCTCAACCAGAACGCGAGGATTAGAGAATTAGAAGAGTCTTGTCATCCAAGATCCCCTCCACCGAGGAAAGAACGTCAGGAACGATAGAGTCCCCCTCCCCGGTGCGAGAGGAACCTTCAGACGCCTCCAGAGCCAGAGACCCTAACCATCTGCAAACGCGACCAGATTTCTCCCCGGAACCAGCATACCCCATAACCCAAGAGGACCATAAGAGGCCACCAGGAAGAATCCCAACGTCCGTCTCCGCCCAAATCCAAAGGCCAAGCATAAACCCCGTCTCCCTGACGAGACCGCCTTCCTACCTATAGACGTGATGAACGCTCCCTTTCTTGGACCAGCAAAAACATCGACGAAGAGCCTCGCGGCCCGTTGTCCTAGAAGATCATGGCCACGCACCTCCCAAAAGGAATAGAGAAACCTCCTTATCTAGGCACATACGACGGAACAACTGACCTCAACGAGCACATCAAAAACGTCGATGCGCTACTCGACTATCATGGTGTCTGGGGCGCCATCAAGTGCAGGTTATTCCTGACCACACCTAGGAAGGGAGCAATGACCTGGTACAAAGGGCTTCATGAAGACTCTATCACCTCATGGAGGGAGCTGGGAAGATTATTCTCTAGAGAATTCACGACCTCTCGCCATCATCTAAGACCGAAGCCTCCCTCGAGGCCATCAATTAGGGGAGAGATGAACCCCTACAAGCCTACATTGAAAGATTCAATAAGAAGGTCATCCAAGTCTCTACCACCGATGACATGAAAAAATTTCTGCTTGAACGCGGGCTCCATCCTCGCACATAATTCGCTAAAGTTGTTGGGATCCAACCCCCGGCAACGCTGGATGCTTTCCTCCTCAAAGCCCAAGCGTACGTTCAGTACAAGGAAAAAGAGGCTTCCAGCTCCGCCCGTGATTCCAGGCACAAGGAAAATGCACGTCCTTCCAGATTCGACGAACCCTCGACATCCCGTCGAGGAGATAAAAAACGAGAAGACCGTTCCTGCGAGCCTCGAGACAACAAGGGACCCTCCAGCTGGTTTCACAAATACGCCCCCTGACATTTTCGAGGGAAAAGATCCTCATTGAGTGTGCCAACTCAGAATTTCGGTAGGAAGGGGCCGGTTCCCAAAGCAGATATCGTCCAAACCCAACACTGATAAGTCCAAATACTGTCGGTTCCACAAGAGCCATGGCTATACGACGGAAGACTGCATTCACCTGAAGGATGCCATCAAGATACTCATCACGGACGGGTATCTGAAGCAGTTCACCAAGCGAAAGGAAGCTCCTCAGCCAGACGCCAAAGAAGCCCAGAAGTTTGAAGAAGAAGTTCCTTCCTCCGAGGAAGCCAGCCTCCAGGTCACCATGAGCGTCTCACGGCCCGAAGATTTCTGCATCCCCGAGGGGCTCAATGCCCCTCCATATTTTTCTGTGCACAGTCCATGGGAGAAGTTCCCTCCACCATGGTCATCTCCGGAAGAGGTTTTAACAGAGTGACGGTAGGGTCCGTCAAGAGGAAATTTGAGCACGTCATTAGCAACAACTCAAACCGGAACTCCACCCTCAACAGGGTCCGAGGAGAGTCTGTCCCCATCTGCTTCTATCGTGAGAAGCTCCTCGGCGGGGCCCCCAATGCAAGCATCCCTCTGATCGCGAGGGCTCAGATGGTGAATTTTGACGTTCGACGAATCCTCGTCGACCAAGGCAGCTCCGTTAATATTATGTACTACCAACTGCTCTCCACGCTCCAACTGGACGAATCACATTTGACTCCTTAGTGGGCTCTGACCTACAAGGTTTTAATGGTTTGGCGACGAAGCCCTGGGGTTACATTGAGCTAATCGTAACCTTCGGATCTGCTGAAACGACCAGATCAATCAAGGTATAATTCCTGGTTATAGATGAAATATACCAGTGCATCTTCGGGCGACCAGCTCGGCTGTACCTTCAACGGTACACTTGAAGATGAAATATTACACCTCTAAAGACCTCGTCGCAACTCTAAACGGGGACATAGAAGTCGTGAGGAGATGCTTTGAAGCAGCGTCCAAGGGACTGAATGCAATCGCCGCCAGACTGAAGACTCATGTTCAGTCTTCTCTGCCCAGCAGCTCCGACGAGGCGAATCCGCTTCCTCGCGTTGATTCTATCGACCTTGACAACCACTTCTCCAAAGATGACCAGAAGACTTAGAGGGAAAAGGGGAAAGAGATCCAGTCATCTTTGAGCATCCCCTCTAGTAGCAGCGAAGTCGTCCATCCGATGCGCTCCATCACAAATGGAGAATTCAAGCTTATCCCACTTGGCGACAACCCCAAGTGAGGAGTAAAGATTGGAGCCAGTCTCCCCGAGCTAGCGAGGAAACAACTGAGAGTATTCCTCCAAGAGAATGTAGATCTATTTTCATGGAGTGCCACAGAGATGCCCGGGTTAGACCCCGATGTGGCCTGTCACCACCTCACCATCGACCCCGTCGTTAGAGCAGTTGCCCAACATAGACGACGACAGTCCCCGGAGAAAACGGTGGCTTCCGAACAAGCTATAAAAGACCTTTTAGAGGCAAAATTTATATCGGAGGTCAAGTACACCACTTTACTGTCCAATGTTGTACTCGTTAAAAAGAATAATGGAAAATGGCGCATGTGTATTGACTATACCGATCTTAATAGGGTCTGCCCTAAAGACACATATCTCCTCCCCAACATAGATAAACTAGTTGATAATTATATCGGTTTTAAATTGCTATCTTTCGTGGACGTCTATTCGGGCTACAACCAAATACCTATGGCAAAAAGCGATAAGCGGTACATGACCTTCATGACCGAATTGGGCAACTATTACTACAACATAATGCCCTTCAGCCTGAAGAATGTCGGCGCTACCTACCAAAGGATGATGAGCAAAGTCTTCCGAGGAGAAATCAGGGACATGCTCAAAGTCTACATGAACGACATGATCGTGAAGTCCCACGAAGAATCCGATCACACGACCCATTTGAGGAAGGTCTTCGAGTAGGCTAGAAAGTACAAGATGCACTTCAATCCGGAGAAGTGCACGTTCGGGGTACGAGCAGACAAGTTCATTGGCTTCTATCTAACCGAACGAGGAATTAAAGCCAACCCCGACAAGTGCAGATCCTTCTCTGAGTTCCCCACACCGAAATCAAAAAAGTCCATTCAGTCCCTCAATGGGATGCTCGCATCACTTTCCCACTTCGTAGCCAAATCTGCCCAACACGCCCTCCCTTTTTCCAAACTCCTCCGCAAGGAAGCCACATTCGAATGGGCGGAGGAATGTGACAAAGATCTCGTCCACTTGAAGCAAGCCCTATCTGCATGCCAGTCCTCTCTCGACCAGAAAATGGGGAAACCCTTTTTCTCTGCCTCGTCGTCACAACCAAGGCTGTGAGCGCCGCCCTCATCCGTGAAACCCCTGACGGGAAAAAACTAATCTATTTCACAAGCAAGGTGCTACAAGGGCCAGAGCTACGGTATCAACAGATAGAGAAGATGGCGTTCACCCTTATCAACGCTGCAAAGAGACTGGCACACTATTTTCTGGACCACACTATTATGGTACGCACGGACCATCCCATAAAGCAACTACTGGGCCGTCTAGACATGGCCGGAAGGATGCTCAAATGGTCTCTGGAACTATCTGAATTTGACATCAAGTATGAGAGCATAAAGGCCATCAAGGCACAAGCACTAGCTGACTTCGTAGCAGAAATGTCCTTGCCCGGCCAGCCGAACGAGGGTGCCCGTATGCGGGTCATATTTGTTGACGGAGCATCCATCTCGGCGTGGAGCGGAGCAGGTGTCATCCTAAAAAACGAGGAGGGAATCCTCATCGAAGTTTTTCTCACACTGCCCTTCCCCACCTCCAACAACCAGGCTGAATATGAAGCCTTTTTGTCCAGCCTACGCCTCACCGAAGACTTGGGAGCATAAGAAGTCGTCATCTGCACCAACTCTCAGCTAGTGGCCCTCCAAGTCTAGGGAGAATACCAGGTAAAAAATGATAACTTGTCCGAATACCTGGCCCTGGTCAAGGTGAAGATGGCAAAGTTCACTTTCGTGGAAGTAAAACACGTTTCCTGCAAACACAACGTCTGAGCAGACATCCTGTCGAAACTAGCCAGCACGAAGAAGAAAAGGGGAAAATTTGTTATCTAGGAGATACTTCCACGACCTAGCATTGAGAGAACGTGCATGGTCCTCGACATGCACGTCATCGGCAATGACTACTGCTGGATGACCCTAGTATATAACTACCTCACTAAAAATGAATTACCATCCTACCCGAAGGAAGCCAGTGTAGTAAGGCGTAGATCGTACTCCAACGTTCTAGTCGAGAACAAGATGTACAGACAAGGATTCTCTATACCCCTTCTCAAATGCATCGAATAGGAGATGGTCGCTCACGTCCTACGTGAGATCCACGAAGGAATCAATGCCCAACACCTAGGTGGGAGGTTCCTCGCGAGGAAAGCTCTGTAAGCAGGTTAATACTGGCCGACCATGCAAAACGAGGCGAAAGAGGACGTGAAGAAATGTGATAAATACCAACAACACGGGGATATGATCATGGCGCCATTCAATGAGCTCAAGGCGATGTCCTCCCCGTAGCCCTTCTCCTGGTGGGGCCTGGACATCTTGGGACCGTTTTTTGTAGGCTCCAACCAAAATAAATACTTAATAGTTGGTGTGGACTACTTCACCAAGTGGATAGAAGCTGAAGCCCTAGCCAAGATAACGGCCCAAAACATACTTCATTTTTATAAGAGAAATTTCCTTGCCCCTTTTAGCATTCCTCAAGCGATCATCACAGACAAAGGGACACAGTTCACGGGAAAAAATTCCAAGAGTTCGTCGCTCAACTTGGCACTAAATAACACTTCGCACCATCGAGCACCCGCAGACTAACGGGCAAGCCGAAGCGGCGAACAGAGTAATCTTACGAGGGCTCAAATGAAGACTAGACGAAACAAAGAGGCAGTGGGTCGAGGAGCTGCACAACATGCTCTAGGCCTACCGCACTACACCTCATTTGTCAACCGGGGAAACCCCTTTTCGCCTAGCATACGGGACAGAGGCGGTAATCCCCATTGAAACCCACGTGCCGACCAGAAAAACTGAAGCACCTTTGGACGAAGAAACAAACAACGAGGCCCTAAGGGAAGAACTCGACCTCGTTGAAGAAATTTTTTTTGTCTTAAATGATTTTCTAAAATAACTTTTTAATATGACAAAAAGGGGGAGAAAATGGAAATTTTAAATCGTTCACATAAACAGATACTGAATGGAAACTCACACATGTTAAAAACTAACTAATCATGAATTCAGTGTTTCAGAGTTAAAGTTACTCATCTGACAATATCTATAGAATTAAGTCTGAACAAGGTCTGAGATAGTCCACAAGCTTGCTCTGACTTTGGAAAGAATACAAGTGCTGAAAGGGAAGTTTTAAATTTTCTAGCAGTATTCATTTCAGGGGGAGATATATATTTTAATATTGAATAAAATTTCATATAGTTTTTGTCATCATCAAAAAGGGGGAGATTGTTAGAACACAGATTGGCTCTTAATATATCTCAATGTTTTGATGATAACAATAATGAAATTTTGTATGGAGAAAATATATACTCTAATTTTGTTCAAGTGTTTTATTTTTAGATAACATAATAAATATTCCTCTGAACGTTGAGCTACAACACGCAGAAGACTCTGAGCGTTTGGTAAAAAGCAAAGCTACATAAGACTCTGAGCGTTTGGTAAAAAGCGAAGCTACAGAAGGCTCTGAGCGTAGAGTATAAAGCGAAGATTCCGAAAACTCTGAGCGTACTAAACTCAACGCTGAAACTGCAGAGGATCTGAGAATCAAAACACGTAAGGCTCTGAAACGTTAGTAATAAAGTGATACATTTGGATAACACAGATAACACGTAAGAGCGAAGATCTGCTCTGATCTAAAGCGCTCCTCTAGATGAACAGTTTGTTAGAACAATCACGCTAGCACTAAGCTGCAGTCTGGAAGAGAGTTACTCTGATAAGAAGAAAATGGAACATCATCAGAGGATCTGATGTAGGAAATATTTCCATATTCGTTCATTTAAAAAGATGTTGATCAAGAAAGATTCGTTGCCAAATTCATTGTCTACATCCAACGGCATTATTCCTCTTTTGTGTATGGGACAGAATTTTAGAACAAAAAGGATATCTCTGAACATTCCTCTCCTGGAAAGAAACAGTCAAAGAAGACAAAAAAGCATTTGCACGCTATTTGAGAAATGGGTGTGAAGTATTTAAACAAGTCTTCAACAACAATTCAAAATAACACAACAACATCATTCTACAATGAACATACTACTTTGCTGAAAAGAAAATCCTACTTTGCTATCACTTCCAAGTCAACTTCATATTAGCAAATAGAAAGTTTCATTGATCTTCATTTGTGTTAAATCACTGTTGTGAAAAAGCTTTTCTAAGAAGCACTTAAACACACTTTATTGTATTACTTTGTAAAAGATCCTTGAGAGACCAAGTTGTGGTCAATATTCTCAAGAAGACTAAGACAAGTTTGTCTTAGTGAAAAGATTGTAATCAATTTTTGATTATTGGATTAAGTCCTCTTTTGAAAGAGGTGAAATCACCTTGACCGGGTGGACTGGAGTAGTTTGAGTTCAAACGAACCAGTATAAAAGTACCTGTTATTTTTATTGCCTTATTTGTTTTTGAAAATCCTTATTCAACCCCCCCCCCCCCTCCTCATTGTTTTCCTTCCTTCAGTTGAAGATCTGCCAATACATCAACCTCAAATAAAGTTTACACTTGGAGGCATGGGAAGGGGAACCGACCCTTAGTCGGGCACGGTCCCCAGAGACGTACAATAAACTCCGAGCGCAAAACTCGGTATAAAGAGTTAAATCTTATACATAAAATCTCAAGGACACAAATAACACCATAAAATAGGTATAAGTCAAACAAGAAATATGATTATATATGTGTGTGTGTGTGTGTGTGTGTGTGTGTGTGTGTGTGTGTGTGTGTGTGTGTGTGTGTGTGTGTGTGTGTATGTGTGTGCGCGCGTGCGCGCGCGCACGCGCGCGCGTGTGTGTAAATTGCAGATTAGAAACACCAATACTACATAGATATAAGATTCAAGCTTGTTGACATCATAAAGTAAAAGAAGAGAATTTGCTAGAAATATAGAGGAATCACCCATACACCTTCAATAACTTGACCAATTAAATAAAAATATTTTACTTGTTGAAATGCATTCTTAAAAGCGCCCCCAGTCATAGAGAAACCATCTTGTTGGGATTCAGCCAACTACTTACAAAGAGAAAGGTTCTCCTCTCGCATATTGTTGAGACCAACCTCAGTTTTCTTTTGATTCTCTTTAGACTCTTTCAAAGACTTCTCTAGCTCCTTGTTCCTTTTTCGAGCAAGCTTCTAAGACCGTGTCGTCTCCTTCAAAGCCCAATCCTTCTCAGCTACTCCTTGAACAAGTTGATTCACCCTTTCAACCAAAGAAATATGATACCCTTATGACTTGCATGCATGCGCCATAGCCAATGGCGCATGCTCCTAAAGGTTGCATGTACGCGCTACAGCCATTGGCTACACACATAACCATGCGCCACAAGCAGTGACACATCCTCTTGAGAAAGAATTTTTCTTATTTGAAAGGTGGTTAGTTTAATATTTCTTTTGAAAAAGTGGTTATATAGGGATTTTTTTTTATAAAAATCATGGTTATTTAAAAAAAAAATCAAATTTTGTGGCTTGCATCCAGTTTCATAGTTACTCAAGTTTTTCATATGAGATGTGACAATTTGCTTACTTGAAAAATATTTTAATTCAATATAGAGTTTTAAGATTTTTGAGTTGTAAAAAATATTTTAAAATTTTTTTAACTTACATATTTAAAATTAAATAATATCTGACACTTTTTATAATTGATTTTTTTAAACATGAGATGTGACAATTTGCTTTCTTGAAAATTATTTTAATTCAATTTTAAGAAAAAAATAAATTATTTTTTTATTTTTAAAAAATAGATCAATTAGATGAGCATGTTTATTTTAACTCTAGGAGTTTTAGGTCATAAGTTGAACAACTTGATTGTTGTAAGTCTTGCCTCTTACTAAATTAATAATAATCAACTATTTAAAAAAAAGAGGTTAAATAGATGTACATCTATTTTAATTATTGAGTTTCAAAACACAAATTGTACAATTTGATTGTTTTAAAAAAAAAAATTTATAAACTAAAATTGGATTAAAAAGGAATTAATTTGATGTACGTCCTTTTTGTCCTTTTTATCCTCATATGTTCAAACGGTCGTCTTCGTATCAAAAAATTAATTAATAACTTTCATTTTGAGTACATTTTTTTATCGAATTAAAAATAATTAATTGGATGTCATCCGTTTGATCCTCGAGTGTTCAACCATAAGTTGTTCAACTTACTTGATCAAATGTGTATATTTCTTTAAGAGAACGCATTCAATTCGATTTGAATATTTCTTTTATAAATAAAATTTTTGATTAAAAATGTTTAATTGGATGTAGATCTTTTTTTTCTTAAAGTGTTCGGACACAAGCCGTATCTCTTGCTTGTTCGAACACTTGTCTTCCTCCTAAGACCAAACACAACAAACCAGTGGACAATTTTTTCCACTCTAAACGCGATCAAAACATTTTCCTTTAAAATTAATCAGCAGACGACATTTTTCTACTCAAAAGCTACGTAGATTTGAATTCTCAATCACGCCGAGAGATACATAGAAGTAAAAATCAAATCTTGTAAAGCATGCTAATAGATAAAAAAAAAACTCTTTCCCTTTATTTGTAAATATGTTTTATTTTTGTGTTTAATGATTGTGAGAAATTATATATAATAAGGTTAACAAAATCGAGATAACCGTTTTTTTTAACAGATGTCGAGGATGTTAACATTTTCTCTATTCATAATCGTCTTTCGGACTTAAATTTGTTTGTGATGACCATAATTTTGTTTTTTTTGAAAATTTTATCAATGTTTTCACTTTTTAAAAATAAACTTTGATGGTGACTTTATTGTATTTCGAGCGTCACGACAACTCGATCCATAAATTTTATTGTCTCCCGCATTGTTAGAGAAGAGATCATTTATCTCATCTTTTAACACATGAACACAAATTCAACATAAAATAAAAGATGAGATAAAAATATTATTGTTAATATCATATTGAATTTATGATTATGTAAAAAATGAGATAAAAGTATTATTGATAATATCTCTTTTACTTAAAGGGATACATATACTCAATCAAGACCCTCTTTGAGGGTGTGTAAGCCGGACTATTGCACATGATCTTAAAATTTTCAGAAATAAATTATAGTTAAATAAAGACTCATAAAATATTTGTCAGCCCTTTTTGAAAGTGTGTAAGTCGGACTATTACACATAGTTTTAAGATTTTCACACAATAAATCAAATAACTTACCATAAATATCACACAATAAATATCAACTTGATATTAGCATTGGGAAGAAACAACTTACCAATTACTCCCTCCATTAATTCCTTTTTAAGAATATTTTTTGATATTCTACAAATACGAGAGAAATTAATAAATATTTTTACTTTTCAAACTATAATTTAGTTTGACTTATAATAATTAGGATAATTTTCATAAATTCAAATAACATTAATTGCATTTTTGTTAAAATTTTCTCCCTACAATAACTAACTATGATAATTTTAACAAAAATGCTATTAATGTTATTTGAATTTTGAAAATGATATTTTAAAATAAATTTATGAAAAAAGCTATACTAAAAAAATTGGAAAGATTACATATTTAATAAAGTCTTTCACTCCCAATGCCACACATTTTATTTTTTTCCCAAAATGCCACACTGGAAAATAATGTGCAAAATACTACATTTTTGTATTTATCTTTTGCCACTGAATTGGTGGATGTGGCATGTTCATTTGGCTTTGCCCATTCAGTTTAACTATTATTTATTTTTTCTATTTATATATTGAATTTTCTGTGAATTTTAACAAAATTCCGGCATGAAATATATTACCTATGAATTTTCTTGTCAATTTTTTTATTTAGGTCTTATCGTAATTTAATACTTTCTTTTAGAATGTTCTACAAGTAAATTTGACATGTAGCGTATTTTCTAAAGATATTTTGTCAAATCTATTAAAATTTATTTTCAGGTTTGAATTTGAATTTTTCAAAACTTGATTTGGCTTTATAACTTTCTTAAAAGTGACGCAGATTAATAATTGAACTGCACCCCTGTAGAGAAAATGTGTGGAAATCCTCGCCACATTTCCAAACCCATAAACTTATAGAGAAAAACAGACAAATAGAAAATAAAATAACACAATCACGATACAACATATAATAACGTAAAAATTTTAAAATTGAAGAAAAAATCATAGTCATTATCAAATAATAATCAGAAAATATAATTTATTCTCAACAATATCTTCAAGCTGCTAATACACTCAGAGTTCAAAAGAAATATAATAATCAACCATAAAAATATAATAATTTGAAGTTACACCACTGCAAAGATTTTCACATTATTTTTATCCACAATCATAGTTTAAAAACTACCATATTCCACCAAAAAAAGAGTATATTTTTTTGACTCCAAAATTTTTCACATTTTGAAAATCATATTAAAAATTTATGGTGCAGTTTCCGTGCTGACAAATAACTCTTCAACCATCGACATAATCTCACAACACCTCATGTCAATGTGTTAATTCGCTAGCAATAACTCCTTTTTTTCTATAACAGGGAAAAACTCATAAGGACACACTTTTTAATTTTAAAAAAAGATTCCCATCTCCCATAACTAGAGAGACATTGTTAGCATTTGACATAGAGCCCTTCTTTAACGTTGCCCCATCAAAATATTTATACTTTACATGCACAATCTTTTCACATTTTCAACGTCTCACACCCATTTTATAGTTTTTCTTCACATAAGGTCTTCCTCTAACAAGTAACACAAATTTTGATAAAGTATGATCATCAACTTTGAATCTTCTTTCTTCATGAATAACTTTACTATCGACTTCTTTAAAACTTAAAGTTTCCTTCACTTACATCAATACAAGTTTAATATGCTCATAGGAAGATGGAAGAGACCATATGGGTCTCAAAGCTTTATCTTCATCGTCATTCTTGACTCCAATAGTTTCTAATTCATAAATAATACCAATGAGAACACTTAGATGATCAAATACTTTTGTATTTTCATCCACAATCGATTTTAAATACTTTTTCCTTGATATAACCCTTCAAGTTTCTCCCAAAGTTTTTTGGCTGACGACGTACGAAGAACATTCGCAAGAGTATTCTTAACCAAAGGCATGTGGGTTGTACTCGAAACTATCAAATCTAGTTCCTCCCACTTCTCGTTGTTCACGTTGGAAATTTTTTCGTTGTGAATTATTGTCGTGAAGAATAAACCAAAATATGAGAAAAAGATCGATTTTCTTGAACAAACACAAGAAACCCTATTAAGTTTTACAAAAGATAGAAAAGAAGGAAGAATAAGAATAAGAATTGGTTAAAACTATTTTACTATTCACTTACTCAATAAGGATTCAAAGATTACAAGTGAATACTAACAATTAACCTCGCTCAATAACCTGAGAGAATTCGTCTATTTATATACCACTAAGCTAACTTAACAATTGGGATTACAAGCAAGGTCCAATTTGACATGTTAACTTAAATACAAAGCTAACATATTTCGACATCATGCTTGAACAAAATTTGACTACGACATGCACAACTTCTGTCGAACAATGAAGTTGTCCTTCTCGAAACTAGAGTTCGATCCAAATACCACAAATCTCCATATTGGAACAAACTCTATAGTAACAAGGGAACAAACTAGTTTTTATCTTGCAGTTTTATCAACTGCATATAGTGGAAAAACTTGCTACTTGGAAATGTCTTGGTGATCATATCATTTGCATAGCACTTGGACTTCTCCATGCTCGATTATCTCTCTGACGAAGTGCAGCCTCACATCGATGTGCTTGATTTCCTCATGATAGGCTGGATTCTTCGACGGGTGTATTGCACTTTGACTATCACATTTAACAGTGATAACTCGACCTTGAAGTTTTAACTCATTAGAAAAATATTGAAGCCATAATGCTTCTTTCACATCTTCAATGAGGGAAGTATATTCTACTTTAGTGGTTGATAAGGAAACAACCTTCTGAAGTGTTACTTTCCAACTAATGGTTATGCCAAACATAGTGAACACATATCTAGAAATATATTTTCTGGATTCCATACTGTAGAAGCAAGCTTCATCTCAAAGTTTTGATGACGTCAACATCAAGATCAAGTATAATTCATCTGTGCAAAAAGGCAAACGCTTTCAAAAGGCCAAGATCAAGTGGAATGGAAGTGATCAACATTCAAAGCTTCATGAACTTTTGACTGATCAACTTTCAAGTTTTGGACACAAGCTATGGTATATCAAAATTCATTAATTTAATTGATATACAAGTGTTCAACATCTTCATCATTTGATCACATTGCATTAGCATATTTTTTAAACTATTAGAATTGGTATAACACTATTTTTATAAGTATTTTTCTGAAAAATAGCAGTGTTAACCGATTAACCATATAGGTTAACCGGTTAACCATTTCAAATTTTGAATATTTTGGTATAACGTTCAAGTGTTAATCGATTAACCATATAGGTTAACCGATTAACACTGAACGTATTTTGAAAAATGGCTTTGTTTCAAGTTCAAAAATGGTTTGAAAATTATACCAGTTCATATTTTGAATTATACTCAAATATACCTGTTGGAAAAGGTGTGTTTACACATATAAATTATGAGTTTTTCAATTTTGAAAAACACCTCCAACATTCATTTTCAAATATTCTTAGAATCAAATTCACCATTTTCAAAATCCTTTCTAAGTGTTCATAATTGCATAAAAATTTCATATTCATCTGTTGAACACTTGTGTTGAAAATTATAAGAGTGAATTTTGATCATTTGGAGAAGATCAATTTTGACATTGATATTATTATTCACAAAACAAAATCATTACAAGTATTTGTATTCTGACTTGTGATCCAGGACTGTTGGACACAAGGGTGAGTGTTTACAAGAGGATTGTTCTTGTACACTTGTTAGTTTTATTGTTTGATAGTAGGCCTCACCGGTTGATGGTGTGATAGGTTGTACTTTATTAAACAATAGTGAAAACTCTCTTTCATGTTGAAAGGGGAGTGAAGTACTCTCGGATTGTGAGGGGAACCACTATAAATCTTGGTGTCCACTGTTCTTTACTTTCTACTGCTTTCATAACCAAGAACACAAACCAGTAAAATTTCAAGAAACCATAAAAACTGGAAAAAGTTCTAAAGTCCTAATTCACCCCCCCCCCTCTTAGGCATACTCTGTACTTACAATTGGCATCAGAGCAGGTTAAGGTAACCTGTTCCTATCGATCCTAATGGCTTCCGCTAGTACTAACCCGGTTTTCAAAGATGGTGGAAGTAGTAACAAGCCACCACTCTTTTCTGGAGAATACTTCGACTTTTGGGAAAATCCGTATGAAGGCACATGTTGAGGCTCAAGGAGATGGTATATGGGAAACCGTTGAAACTGGTCCACATATTCCCACAAGTGTGATAAATGGTGTTGGAACCCCAAAGATTAAATCCTCATATGATGAAGATGACAAGAAGAGAATCTTGAATGAGAAGAAAGCAATCAACATACTTCAAAGCGCTCTCAGTATGGATGAATTCTTTCGCATATCACAGTGTCAATCGGCAAAACAGATTTGGGATACCTTGGTAGAAACACATGAAAGAACAGCAGAAGTAAAAAGATCAAGACTTAACACGTTAAGTCAAGAATATGAGATGTTCCGTATGCAGCCCGGTGAATCTATTGTTGCCTTGCAAAAAAGGTTCGTTCATCTAACAAATCATCTGATTGCTCTCGGGAAGACCTTCACCAATGATGATCTCAACTTAAAAGTCCTAAGATCCTTGACAAGAGAAAGGCAACCGAAGGTGACCGCCATTTCGGAAAAGAAAAGTCTTTCAACAATGACATCCGCTTCCTTATTCGGGAAACTTCAAGAGCATGAACTGGAACTTGGAAGGCTTGAGAAACATGAAAGTCAAGACAAGAAGTCCAAAGGAATTGCCTTGAAGATTGACACAAGGGATGATAAAAATGACGAATCTTCCGAAGACGAAAATTTCATGCTTCTAGTAAAGAAGCTTGGTAAGTTTTTTAATAATAATAAAATTTCTTCTAAAAAGAATAGACATTTCAGGAAAAAGGAGGCACCCACATCAAACCGAGAAATTACATGTTACGAATATGGGAAACAAGGTCACATAAAGCCAGATTGCCCGAAACTCGCAAATAAAGGAAAATTCAAAGGCAAGAAGGATTTCAAAACGAAGAAGGCTTATGTCGCATGGGACGACAATGAAGTGAGTTCATCATCGGAATCAGATAGCGATGAATGCGCAAATATGGCTTTAATGACCTCTCACCATTCCGATGACGAAAATGAGGTATGCTTGAAGACAACCACAAATCAATGGTATCTTGATAGTGGTTGCTCGAAGCACATGACGGGAGACATAAACAAATTTTCAAGTCTATCATTAAAGGCCAAAGGATACGTCACTTACGGTGATGATAATAAGGGAAAAATTCTTGGAGTTGGAACCATTGGTGCACCTCCATGTACAATCATCGAAGACGTTCTTTTTGTGGAAGGCCTTAAACACAACCTACTTAGCATAAGTCAATTGTGTGACAAAGGGTTCCGAATCAACTTCACAAAGGAGGAATGCTTGATAGAACATGAAGTCACTCATGACATTTTGCTAAAAGGTAAAAGATATAATAACATTTTTATGATTTCTTTTGATGACTCTTCCTTGAAGGTAAAGTGTCTTATGGCGAACAACAACGAGGCATGGCTTTGGCATAAAAGATTTGCTCACATTCACATGGAGCATTTAAACAAGTTGATAAAGCATGATCTAGTTGTTGGTCTTCCGAAGATAAAATTCATCAAGGATAAGTTATGCGATGCATGTCAAAAGGGAAAACAGACCAAGACAACTTTCAAATCCAAGCAAGTGGTTTCTACATCAAGACCACTTCAATTGTTGCATATGGATCTTTTCGGTCCATCGAGAACAAAAAGCTTCGGAGGTAATTTCTACGCCTTAGTTATTGTTGATGATTTCTCTCGATACACTTGGACATTGTTTTTAGTGCAGAAAAGTGATGCTTTTAAAGCATTCAAGAAATATGCAAAGCAAATTCAGAATGAGAAATCACTCACCATAGCCTCTATAAGAAGCGATCACGGTGGAGAATTCCAAAATTCAGACTTTGAAGAATTTTGCGAAGAGTATGGAATTTCTCATGATTTTTCAGCACCAAGGACACCTCAACAAAACGGTGTCGTAGAACGGAAGAATAGATCACTGGTAGAGCTTGCAAGGACAATGCTCAGCGATGCAAATCTTCCTAAATATTTTTGGGCAGATGCAGTTAGTACAACATGCTTCGTAAGCAACCGTGTCAATATTCGACCACTCCTCAAAAAGACTTCGTATGAGTTGTTCAAGGGAAGAAAACCAAATATAGCATTCTTCCACATATTCGGATGCAAATGCTTTGTTCTCAACAACAACAAAGATAATCTCGGTAAGTTTGATGAGAAATCCGACGAAGGTATATTTCTTGGTTACTCTCTTTATAGTAAAGCATTTAGAATTTTTAATAAGAGAACACTTACTATTGAAGAATCCATTCATGTTTCGTTTGATGAGACTAACCCCTCGAAAGAGGATAATATTATTATGAATGATGATGATGATATAGTAGGTTCTCCACAACAACAAGAAGATATTTCAAAAAATCAAGAAATACCACAAGAAGATGTCACTCAAATCATTGAAGAACATCAAGATCTTCCGAAGGAATGGAGAACGCATAGAGATCACCCGATAGATAAAGTTATTGGTGATATTAGCCAAGGCATTGCAACTCGACTTAATCTAAAGGATGCTTGTCTCAACATGGCTTTTGTATCTCAAATTGAACCAACCAAGATTGATGAAGCCTTAGGCGACGATCAATGGATTGTAGCGATGCAAGAAGAACTCAATCAATTCGAAAGGAATCAAGTTTGGAGTCTTGTACCAAGACCAGACCATAAGCACATCATAGGAACAAGATGGGTGTTCAAGAACAAACTTGACGAGAATGGGATCATAGTTCGTAACAAAGCAAGATTGGTCGCACAAGGCTATAACCAGGAGGAAGGAATTGATTTTGATGAAACGTTCGCTCCGGTAGCAAGGTTAGAAGCAATTAGATTACTACTTGCTTACGCTTGTTCTATGAATTTTCAGTTGTTCCAGATGGATGTCAAAAGCGCTTTCCTGAATGGGTACATTAATGAGGAAGTCTACGTCAAACAACCTCCGGGTTTTGAAGACTTCAAGAATCCCTCACATGTCTACAAACTGAAAAAGGCACTCTACGGACTAAAACAAGCACCAAGAGCATGGTATGACCACCTTAGCAATTTCTTATGTGAGAAAGGATTTACAAAAGGAAAGGTTGACAAGACATTGTTCATAAAGAAAATCAAAGGAAACACTTTATTGGTTCAAGTCTATGTCGACGACATCATCTTCGGATCAACAAACAAAGAACTTTGCGAAGAATTCTCACTTATGATGCAAGGAGAGTTCGAGATGTCCATGATGGGAAAATTGAATTATTTTCTTGGACTACAAATCAAGCAAACTAAGGATGGCATCTTCCTCAACCAATCCAAGTATTGCAAGGAATTGTTGAAGAAATTCGATATGGATAGTTGCAAGGTAATGTCCACTCCTATGGGATCCGGAATGTACGTTAATCAAGATGAATTCGGTACTCCAGTTGATATAACAAAATATCGAGGTATGATCGGTTCATTGCTATATTTGACGGCAAGCCGTCCTGACATTATGTTTAGCGTTTGTTTGTGTGCACGCTTTCAAGCAAGTCCGAAGGAATCGCATCTCACATCCGTAAAGAGAATCATAAAGTATCTCAAAGGGACAATGAACGTCGAATTATGGTATCCTAAAGGTAGTATTTGTTCTTTAGTTGGTTACTCTGATGCTGACTATGCAGGATGTAAGACCGATAGAAAAAGCACAAGCGGTACATGTCACATTCTCGGGAATGCATTAGTGTCATGGGCCTGCAAGAAGCAAGCGTGTGTGGCACTCAGTACAGCCGAAGCGGAATATATTGCAGCAGGAAGTTGCTGTGCACAAATTCTGTGGCTCAAGCAACAACTCCTCGGTTACGGTATAGATCTCGGTTGCATTCCTCTTAGATGTGATAATACAAGTGTCATCAATATTACAAAGAACCCGGTCATGCATTCAAGAAAAAAACATATAGATATCCGGCATCACTTCCTTCGAGATCACGTATTGAATGGAGATGTAGATGTTACTTTTGTCGACACGCACAATCAACTCGCCGACATCTTCACCAAACCTTTGACGAAAGAACCATTCTACAAAATTCGGCGAGAACTTGGGATTCTTGATGAAGGTGACATCTGACCTTTTCTCTAATATGTGTATGCATTATTTGTGTTGTGTTTTCATGTGTATGTATTCTGTTTTTAAGTATTTTTCAAAAATTCGAGTGTGCTAATCGATTAACCATATGGGTTAACCGATTAACACTGTTAAATTTTCAATTCTGACTCAATTTTTTTAATGTGTTAACCGATTAACCTATATGGTTAACCGATTAACACTGTTAAATTTTCTAAAAATCAGAAACGAAAATTAATTAAATTTTTGAAAAAATTATATATGATAAATGCATTTTTTATGTGGTCCATATTCTCTTAAGAATCCAAATCCATATCCAAAATCATATCCCCTCTTAAAGAGTTTTGTGGAACTTCCCTCTTCAAACCCTAACTTCTCTCGCCCACTCTCTAAAGTTGGATAAATCCTCATAACCATCCCCACAACTTCTCAAACCCTAACTTCCTCAGAACCCACAACCTCAGTTCTCTCAAACTTTCATCCATGGCTTCAGCATCAAATCGCGGCAAGGGAAAGCTACCAGAACATCATTCTGCATCTGATGAAGAAGATATCCCTATGGAATCAACCAAGAAGCGCATAATGGATTTCAAAGTCCGAGTTTGTTCCATCCTCCCGGTAAAGTATGTGAATCTTAAGGCTTTTCCAGCATCATCTTTTGATTTTCCTGCTTTGCTCAAATATCAGAGGATCAATAAATTTGTGTCGGATTCTGGAAACTGCTATCCGGATCTTGTCAAATCCTTTTTGCATAAACTGTCTGTGTTTATAAATGCAAATGATGAGCATATTAGGAAAACAATTGTTAGAGACTGTGTTGTGGAAGAAAATCTGTCTGATGTTGCTGCAATGCTGAACATACCATCATCTGGGTACTTTTTGAGAAAGGGAGTTAACCACGTGGAAGGGTCATGGTCCAACTACGACAAGATGGAGTTCTACTATCAGATCTGCAGATTTCCAAGGAGATGATTATCGCCAACCAACGCACTGCTCGTCTGTTGTGCTATGCAAAGAATCTTACCGTTTCTGATCGGATGCTTCATTACATAATTTGTTATGTGCTGATTCCCAAGGATTCGAATCATGCCCAAATTAATGATCTGGAAATGCAACTCCTTTTCGCCATCAAGAACAAGATTCGTGTCAATTGGATTCTGACCATCATGTATCACCTCCAACAACAACTATCTCTTTCAACCCGTCTTCCTTATGCAAGGCTGGTATCAAGAATTTTGGAGCTGACTACTTTGGATCTTAACCGTGAACCAACCATCAAGATGAAATCAACCACCAATGAGATTAACGAGATTACAACTGTCAAGAATACTGGAATTTTTAAGGATACTGACGGTACTTATAAGTATTCAGATGAAGGAGCCAATGCTAATCAAGCCTATCCCGTACCTGAAGGAGGCATTACAAATGAGTTCCTTTACCAAACTATAATGACTCAGCATAGAGAAACCTCCCGGGCCATTGCTTCTCTCCGAAACCTTGTACTTTCCTCTCACCGCACCAACACTGACAACTTTGTTGTATCTGATGAAGAAAATGAAGGACAAGAGGAAGAAGAGGAGGAGGATATGGCAGATGAGGATCTTTAGAGAATATGTTGTTGTTGATGTCTTTTATTGCATTGTTTTCTAGTTTTTGATGTTTTATGTTTTCATTTATGTTTGAACTCTGTTTTTATTTGGCATTGTAACTCGTACAATATTCGCAGTATTGCTATCTTTTAATTTCAGTATGCTTTGCTTCCATTTTATTGTGATTGCTTGCATTATTGGTCTATCTAGTTTTCTTTCTTGAAAGCTCCTTCCTTTTTGCTTATGACAAAGGGGGAGAAGAGCTTTGGCTTTCTTATGTCTATGTGTGCAGAATTTTTGCCTATGTATTCGATAGGGGGAGTTCATGGACATAGGGGGAGAAAACAAGATCATTGTTAATCATCGTCAAAAATTGCACAAGATCATTTTGGTTGTCATCATCAAAAAGGGGGAGACTATAGAAGCAAGCTTCATCTCAAAGTTTTGATGACGTCAATATCAAGATCAAGTATAATTCATCTGTGCAAAAAGGCAAACGCTTTCAAAAGGCCAAGATCAAGTGGAATGGAAGTGATCAACATTCAAAGCTTCATGAACTTTTGACTGATCAACTTTCAAGTTTTGGACACAAGCTATGGTATATCAAAATTCATTAATTTAATTGATATACAAGTGTTCAACATCTTTATCATTTGATCACATTGCATTATCATATTTTTAAACTATTAGAATTGGTATAACACTATTTTTATAAGTATTTTTCTGAAAAATAGCAGTGTTAACCGATTAACCATATAGGTTAACCGGTTAACCATTTCAAATTTTGAATATTTTGGTATAACGTTCAAGTGTTAATCGATTAACCATATATGTTAACCGATTAACACTGAACGTATTTTGGAAAATGGCTTTGTTTCAAGTTCAAAAATGGTTTGAAAATTATACCAGTTCATATTTTGAATTATACTCAAATATACCTGTTGGAAAAGGTGTGTTTACACATATAAATTCTGAGTTTTTCAATTTTTAAAAACACCTCCAACATTCATTTTCAAATATTCTTAGAATCAAATTCACCATTTTCAAAATCCTTTCTAAGTGTTCATAATTGCATAAAAATTTCATATTCATCTGTTGAACACTTGTGTTGAAAATTATAAGAGTGAATTTTGATCATTTGGAGAAGATCAATTTTGACATTGATATTATTATTCACAAAACAAAATCATTACAAGTATTTGTATTCTGACTTGTGATCCAGGACTGTTGGACACAAGGGTGAGTGTTTACAAGAGGATTGTTCTTGTACACTTGTTAGTTTTATTGTTTGATAGTAGGCCTCACCGGTTGATGGTGTGATAGGTTGTACTTTATTAAACAATAGTGAAAACTCTCTTTCATGTTGAAAGGAGAGTGGAGTACTCTCGGATTGTGAGGGGAACCATTATAAATCTTGGTGTTCACTGTTCTTTACTTTCTACTGCTTTCATAACCAAGAACACAAACCAGTAAAATTTCAAGAAACCATAAAAACCGGAAAAAGTTCTAAAGTCCTAATTCACCCTCCCCCCCCTCTTAGGCATACTCTGTACTTACACATACAACCTGCATAATCAGTGTCGACAAATCCTTCGATTTTGACTTTGCTATCATCACCACAGGCTCCACCATAAATCAGGACTATTCTCAGAGACCCATTGATGTACCTAAGAATCCACTTTAATGTTTAATGGTGTGCCTTCCCAGGATTGATCATATACCTGCTTACAAGACTCACTCCATACACTATGACTGGCCTCGTATAAACCATATCATACATCAAAGAACCTACTATATTATCATATGGAATTATATTCATATAGGCTCTTTCGACTTTAGTACTAGGACTTTGAGTCGTACTCAGCTTGTATTAAGGATTAGTCAGTGTTAGAACAAGCTTTGAATTCGACACGCCAAACTTACCGAGAATCTTCTTCAGGTATGTCTCTTGAGATAAGCATAATCTCGACTGCTTTCTATATCTCCGGATGCCAATTCCAAGAATTCAGGAGGCAACTCCCAAATCTTTCATGTCGAACTCCTTATCGAGTTCAGTCTTCACCTTCATAACATCTTTGACACTCTTGCTTGCTATGAGGATGTCATCCACATAAAGCAACAAAGTAACATGTGAATTTCCATGTCTAAATCTGAAGTAAAACACAATGGTTGAACTGGCTCATAGTGAAACCAATGTGTGCCATGAATTTGTCGAATCTCCTATTCCATTGTTGATGAGATTGTTTTAGGCCATATAAAGATCTATTCAGCTTGCACACATAATCTTCCTTTCCCTTTTATGCATACCCTTCAGGTTGCCTCATAAGGATTGTTTCATCTAGATCACCATACATGAAAGCGGTTTTCACATCCATCTATTTAAGTTCTAGGTCGAACTTCTCCACCATAGCTAATAACATTCTAATGGAACTATGTTTTACAACAGGTGAGAACACATCATTAAAGTAGATACGTTCTTTCTAAGCGAACCACGTAGCAATCAGCGTTACCTTAAAATGTTTCAACATCACTCATTCGATCCCTTCCTTAGCCTTGAAGATCCATTTACAACTGACTAACCTGGCCCATGCAGGTTTCTCAATCAGCTCCAAAGTGTTATTATCATGAACATAATTCATCTCATCATCCATGGCTTTCAGTCATTCAGACTTGTCTTGACTCCTCATAACTTCCTTATAGTCTCTAGGTTCTTCGTCTAGAACCTCACTTGCAGAGATTAAGGCATAAGCTATAGGATCTACATAACCAAGTCTATGAGGTGACTTGATGACTCTTCTCGACCTGTCTCTTACTAGCAAGTAGTCATTATTAGTCTCCTCAATTTTGACAGCAGCTTCTGAATATTCTTCGACTTCATCTGATTCGTGCAATTTAAATTATTATGCTCCACCTCAACATGAATCTCTTCTTGTTATAGCTCTTCCTCAGAGATCTTCGAACTTCGACCAATGTCATCAATTTTCTTGAAATCCATCTCAGATTCATTGAAAACTATATCTCAACTTGTGATACACCTCCTGTGACCTGGCTCTATGCACCATACCCTATAAGCTTTTACTCCTTCAGGGTATCCAAGGAACATACATCTTAGAGCTCTAAGTTCGACCTTGTCTTTCCTAATATGAGCATAGGCTAAACAACCAAATACTCTAAGTCTATCGAGACTAGGTGGATGTCCCAACCATACTTCTTCAAGTGTCTTCATTTCCAAGGTTGTCGAGGGACACCTATTTATCAAATATGTTGCAGTTATAACATCTTCTGCATAAAACACCTTCTTCAATCCTGCACTTACCAACATGTACCTGACCTTTTCTAAAATGGTTCTATTAAACCTTTCATCCAAATCATTTTGTTGGATAGTACTTGCAATAGTTTTGTGCCTTGCAATACCAGACGCATCACAATACCTGTCAAAAGCCTCATTGCAAAAGTCAAGACCATTGTCGATCCTCAGCCTCTTGACCTTCCTTCTAGTTTGGCTTTTGACCAGAGTCTTCCAACTTTTGAAATTTTCAAATTTTTCATCCTTAGTCTTCAGGATGAATATCCATAACTTTCTTGAATAATCATCAACTATGGATAGGAAATACTTTGCACCTGAGTGCGAATGATTCCTTACAGGTCCCCAAACAACAGCATGAATGTAATCAAGGGATCCATGTGTTCTTCGTTTACCTTAGTTAAACTTTATTCTACAGGGTTTACCAAATACACAAGGTTCACAAAACTCTAGTTTTTCGAGCTTATCACCACCTGTAGCGGTGAGAAATTGGAGATTAAGCTATTGGTTAAGTTAACTCACAAAGCAAGAGTCGTCACTGCACTTTATTTTTTCCAAAGGAATGGGAAAAGAGCGAATAAAACACATATACATTTTAAAACAAAACTAATAAAACAAAGAGATGAGGTGTTGGGTGGAAGTTTTCGAATGAGGAAAGGTGACACATAAATTGGCTTGTGGGCTGACAGGCTAGGAAAGGAGGTGAAGGGAACGATGTGAGTCGATGCCAATAGAGGGAGTTTGTGAGTCGACTCAGGCATATTTTCGTCAAAGGTGTCATCTGGTGGGCAAGGAAGTCGACGCAAAATATGAGAACGTCAAAGCGGGAAGAAAATTTGAAATGTTGAGAACGTGGGAAGTTACAAAAGTGGTGGAAGGACACGTGGCGACACTAAAGTCAACGTGGCAGTTATTTTATTTTTCTATTTAAGGCAATGCCCATGTTCATTTGAGGGGGCGCATTTTTGTAACATTGAAAGGGAAAAAATACTCTGAGTACCAAGAGTTAAGAGAAAAGAGTTCATTCCTGCAAATGTGTGATAGCGTCCACATTTCTTCTTTCAAAGCAATTTACATTACCAAACTTTAAGATATCTTAATTGTTTTACTCGTTTATGTTATTTGTCCTTTGTTTGACATACACGCTTTTATTCGAGTTTTTTTCCCATTTCTTCAATATACACATTCTTAGTTAAGGTTATTTCCAATTTGTTCTAACAAACACCATTCTACCACCATCATATATACACGACCAACATCGTTCTGGGACTTGTTTGACCGGTCTTGCAAGTAAACCTATCTCACGAGGTCAGAGGTTGTTTGCGCGAAAACTACGTGTGAACAAATTGGCACACCTGGTGGGACCTGTTAGTTTGGGTGTATGCATTTACGTAGTGGCAAGATGGTGACACCACGTCCAAACGTAGAACCGTCTTCAGAGGGAAATATGGTTGTGACGCAGATAATCCACGTTGGCGCTGACACTATGTTTGCGGTTTCAACTGCATATAGTAGGCCTATCATGATGCCACGTCGTGTTGAACCTAGACCGATGATGACAGGAACTGGGGGTAGTATGTGCCTAGTTTCACAATACTCACGCCTCGAGCCCTTGTGATGCTGATATAATTTATGTCGAGCTTACATCATAGTGGCCCACTATTTGGAGAAAGTTAATCATCATCTTTCTCATCGTATCGGGGATTAGGGCCTTTGGCAAACCAAGTTACTAGGCCCCTAGGGTTTAGTCTTCCGTCACATTCGATCCCAACATTCACCTCAAGTTCTATCGTCGTTATGCGACAGCAGATGGATGAAAGTAATCACAAAATAGTTCACATGTTGACCCAGAAAATGGGCATCATATTAACACCATCAATACAATATTCGACTTAGAGTTGCCAACAATTGGCGACTCAGATGACACAGATATGTGATTTCTTAGGCGCTCCTAAGTCCCTGAGTCGACAGACGCCACCTAGACCAGAGACGCCAATTCGACAAGACAAATCTTCGACGAAACAATTAAACAACAACCCTATGATGTTGAACACACAACTAGGGTGGCCCAAAGGCCCCCCCGTTGTTTTAGTTCATAGGAACCAAGACCCAGACTATGTGGTCAAACAGGTTCGACACAAAGCTATGGATGACGAACCAAACTTAGAAGCTATATGGTTTGCAATGGAGTAAACCCAGGCCTTCGACAACCAACATACACGTCCTCACTACCAGACTTTGTTTTGAAAATAGAGCTACCTAGGGGCTGGAAGGTTCCAAAGCTCACAAAATTTGTCAGAAAGACCGAAGAGTCCACCGTCGAATATGTTTCCAGATATCAAACTGAAGCTGGTGACATAGAAATAAATGAGGACTTGAAAATGAAGTATTTCCCAAGTTCCCTCACAAAGAATGCATTTACTTGGTTTACAATATTACCCCCATAGTTTGTCCACACCTGGGCATAATTAGAAAGGTTGTTTCATGAACAGTTTTACATGGGACAATTGAAAATTAGTCAGAAAGAGTTAGCCATTGTCAAAAGAAAGGCCACAGAGTCGGTGGACCAATATCTTAACAGGTTTAGACTTTTGAAAGCGTGATTCTTCACGCAAGTCCCTGAACACGAGCTAGTTGAAATGGCGACTGGCGGCCTAGATTATTCAATCAGGAAAAAAGTTGGACACGCAATATCTCAGAGATACGGCGTAACTAACTGATAGGGTCCGACAGGTCGAACGTTTAAAAAATGAAAAGACTCAGGTTAACAGATATCGGGAGAAAGAAAAAGTTTCATATGTGGCTACTAATGAATATTCTTCTAACGATGAGTGGCTCATTGACGAAAGCGAGGTTAACGCGACTGAACTGAAGCCAGGGCCTCTGTACACGTGTAAATTATTAAAACCATCTAATGGTAAAAATCCTGTCGAAACTGAAAAAACAGATAAACACATCGCGAAAACGTATACTTTTGATGTATCTAAGTGCGACGAAATATTTGATTTGTTAGTTAAAGACGGTCAAGTTATTGTCCCTCCTGGGGAAAAAGATCCCTCTTTAGAACAAAAGAAGAAAAAGGGATTTTGTAAATTTCATAATTTCCTTGGTCATAAGACATCTCAATGTGTTCTTTTCAAGGATTTGGTGCAGAAAGCTTTGAAGGAAGGTCGACTTCAATTTAGCGAAAAGCCAAAGATGCAGGTGGACACAGATCCTTTGAAGGTCGAAGAAGCCTTATATTCTGAGTTGTATGACTGCATGATGGTTGAGGCTACTGAGGGTCTCAACAAGCACTTAACAATCGAAGCTTTTGAATACATGATGGTCGAGACTACTGACGGTCCCGACAAGAAGTTTAAGGAGAAGCTCAAGATTGTTTACCCTCAAGCTGGTGAAAGTCTGACGGATTTCCAAGAGAAATGCAGGGTGAGCGGGTCGAAGCATGTGTTATGCCTGAGATGCAATGCCGTCTTTGATGAAAAGGTTGCTGAGAAGTACGAAGTGGGTAGGAAAGTGGCACTGCAAGATAGTAAGCCACCAGTCCCAAGGTTTGTGTTCGATCAGAATGGTGTTCCTCGACGAAACGAAAAGTATAGGAAGCTGTTCCAGCAAGAGCGACCCAAGACTTTTGTACCGACATCAGACATTCCACAGGATAAGTGTGTGGCACCCATGAGCCAGAAGGGGAGCAAGAGGCCAAAATGGAAGGTGCTGGATCTCGAAAAAGAGGCAAAGGTCTCCGGCAAGAGGACTGAAGGAAGAATCCTATGACAAGGACCCAATGGAGGCGGTATCAAATGAAATAAAAAGGATGATAAAGAGGTTTCGATGTCACAATTGAAGCTTGTCGAAACCTCTGGACTAAAAAGGCAATATCCAAAGGGGTGGGTCGAGAAAGAGAAAATCATGACAATTCAGACTGCGACAGTGACGGTGGAAGCTTCAGGAGAGAAATGGGTGGTGTCAACCCATAATTTGAAGTACACATCTGGAGTTGAAAACCAGAAAGAACTAGAATACACTCCCAGGTCAGATGAGGAAGAACTAGAGTACACTCCCCAGTTATATGAGGAATATACCCCGTCACCAGAAGGCGATTTCGATGAAGACATGTACGACGACACCAATGGTGATACATATGGTGAGGATTTCGTTGTAAACTGCGGCATCATATCAATATTGCCGGTGGAATATGAAAGGGTGTCGGAAGTCTCTAAACCAGAAGAAGATTTCGTGCCAGACGAGACTACAGAAGACAAGCAACTATGTTACTATGTGATGAACAGTGGTGTGGTAGAAGAACGGACATCCAAGTTTGAAAGACCTAGTCCTGGAATGATGTACCATTTAAAGTCGTTGTTCATAAAAGTGAAGGTCGACAGAGTGGAAGTCAACAAAGTGTTCGTAGATGGAGATGCAACTGTCAATTTAATGCCTCATACATTGTTCAAGAAGATTGGAAAAACTGAAGCTAATCTCAGACAACATAATATGGTCTTTTCTAATTATGAAGGGAAAACCAGCAACATTCTTAGGGTTGTCCAAGTTGATTTAGTTGTAGGTACAATTATTCGATCAACACTCTTCATGGTCATATACTCAAAGCCCAATTTCAACCTATTGTTGGATCGAGAGTGGATTCATGGGATATGGGAAGTACCGTCAACTCTACATCATAGATTAAGCATTTGGAGGAAAGATGACATCATCAAAAATATCGAAGCCGATCAGAGCTATCATAAGATCGACGAAGCAAAAGGTACGAAGAAATCCTTCGACCAACACCTAGCAAATATGGCACCTCGTGACGATGGATCAGGGTCTTATACTTCTGTCAATACGGGTCACATCCTAAATTTGGATCCTGATTATGGATTCATTTGGGATGTTGTTTATGAAACAATGGAGCCTACAGAAGGACTTCCACCCATAGGGTGGCCAAGAATTGAGGACAATGACTACTCAGTCAGAAAGTTTGACTTGAATTTCAGCCTATTTGGCTGAAAACAAACGAAAGTCGGCACTAGAAGCAGAAAAGCGACAAAACATAGCTGGTGAGCCCAACAACAAGGCACAATTAATTGGCCAACAAGACCAGGAAACAACTTCGAAAAGCCGGAGGCTTGATTGCATCTATGACAATGAGCCTTTGGGGTTCGAGAGAGACCTAACAATTGAGCTTCAGAGGATGCATGTGCAAGACCCACTCGAAGAGATTGACTTGGAAGATGAGGCAACAAAAATACCTACGTACATAAGTGCTAAGATTGGGTCGAAGATGAAGGCCAAGATGATCGAGGTATTGAAAGAATACAAATATTTCTTTGCCTAGGATTATGGAAAAATTCCTAGTTTGAGTCGGAGTGTAGTGGAACACCGACTACCAATCCATCCAAGAAAAAGGCCAGTAAAGCAGCAGCCAGGAAGATTCGCTCAGAAATCACTCTAAAGATCAAGCAGGAGACCGAGAGATTGCTCAAAAGCCGGTTCATTAGAACTGCAAGGTACGTTGAATGGATAGCGAACATAGTTCTTGTTATCAAGAAGAATGGGACTCTGCGAGTTTGTATAGATTTCAGGGACTTGAACAACGCTACCCCCAAAGATGAATATTCAATGCTTGTGGCAGAAATGCTGGTTGATACGGTTGTAGGTTTCGAATATTTGAGTATGCTCGATGGGTACTCCAACTATAATCAAATTTTCATAGCCGAAGATGATGTTCCCAAAATGGCATTCCGATGCCCTGGGGCCTTGGGAACATACGAATGGGTTGTAATGCCATTTGGTTTAAAAAAACTCAGGAGCAACTTATCGAAGAGCCATGAATGCTATATCTCATGATTTTATTGAGAAATTCATGCAGGTGTACATTGATGACATTGTCATAAAATCCTCATCGGAGAATGGTCAGTTGGACCACCTTCGACGCTCATTTGAAAGAATGAGAAAATATGGATTAAAAATGAATCCACTAAAATGTGCTTTTTATGTATATGCAGAAGACTTCCTGGGATTCGGGGTCCACAAAAAAGGCATCGAGATCAATCAAAACAAGACCAAGGAAATTTTGGATCTCAAGCCTCCCTCGACGAAGAAACAACTCCAGTCTTTGTTGGGGAAGATAAACTTTTTGAGAAGATTCATATCAAATCTAAGTGGCAAGACGAAGGTGTTCTCACCATTACTCAAGGTCAAGAAGGAAAGTGATTTTCACTGGGGACAAGAGCAGCAGAAGGCTTTTAACACCATTAAAGAATACCTTACAAGGCCTCCCATGTTATTGCCGCCTAGTATAAATAAGAGCATGAAGTTGTACATTGTTGCGTCAGACACAACCATAGGAAACATGTTAGCATAATAGGATGATTGTGGCGTCGAAAGACCCATTTATTACCTTAGTTGAATGTTAATAGATGCTGAAACTAGGTACACTATGATCGAAAAGTTATGCCTATGCTTGTACTTCTCATGTATGAAATTAAAACAATATATTAAACTAGTTGAGGTTTACGTTTCGTTGCATTTTGATGTTATTAAGCATATGTTGTTTAATCCCATTCTGCATAGCCGAATTGGGAAATGGGCACTAGCGTTAACTGAATTCTCCTTGCCATATGTCCCTCTAAGGGAAATGAAAGGTCAAATAGTGGCGGACTTTATTGTCGACCATGTTGTGGTCGAATCGTCGTTGTTGGTGGTCAACATTGATCCTTGGAGGTTATACTTCGACGTGTTAAGTCATAAGAATGGAACAAGTATTGGGATCTTGATAATATCCCCGCACGACATTCCTACTAAATTTAAGTGTAGGGTCGACGAAAATTGTTCTAATAATGAGGCAGAATATGAAGCCTTAATCAATGGCCTCAAATTCTTAGAGATTTGGGTGCCAAGAGAGTTGACATAAGAGGCGACTCTGAACTAGTGATTAAACAGATCACGAGAGAATATAAATGCGTCAAAAAAAATCTTGTGGTCTACTTCACGATGGCAAAGTGACTTTTGGAACGCTTTGAGGTTGTCAGCATTACAACGTACCCAAGATAGAAAATCAAGAGCCAAACAATTTAGAAAAAATTGCTTATGGGTACAAAGTGTTGGAAATAAATCTGAGATACTTCATTGAAATTAGGGAAACGGTGGTTTCAAATGTGCTACCATCATCAGGCTTATCAAAAGTTGGAGGGTCAAGCGTCTTGACAAAAAGTTTAATTAAGAGTGTAAGAAACTGTGAAATCTTTGTTGTCGGCAATCTATCACCGTCAGATTGGAGAAGACCAATCATCGAGTATTTTGAAAATCAAGTAGGGAGTGTTGATAGGAAAATTAAGTACAGAGATTTAAGTTAATTCTTAATGAGGAATGAGTTGCTGAAAAACACACCAGAAAGAGTGTTGCTTAAATGTCTAGGAGACACAGATGTATACCTAGCAATTTCAGAAGTCCATAGTGGAACATGTGGGGCTCACCAAGCTGGCCATAAGATGAAATAGATGTTGTTTCGACAAGGGGTATATTGGCCAAGCATGCTCAAGGATTGCATGGACTTCGCAAAGGGGTGCCAGGATTTTCAAAGACATGCGAACGTTCAGCATGTACTAGCCAACGAATTACATACAATCATCAAGCCATGGTCCTTTCGTGGATGGGCGTTGGATATAGGTGAAATTCGACCAGCCTCATCGAAGCAGTAAAGATTCATCCTTGTGGGTATAAATTATTTCACAAAGTGGATAGAAGTTGTACCTCTGGTAAAAGTGGACCAGGAGACTGTGATCGAATTTATCCAAAATCATATTTTTTTATAGATTTGGGATCCTTGAAACCCTCACTACGGACCAAGGTTCCGTATTTGTTGGCCAGAAGATGCCAGAATTTACAGCAGAAACATGTTTTAAGTTGATCACTTCAACATCGTATTATGCTCAGGCACACAGTCAAGTCGAAGTCGCCAACAAGATGGTGATTGGACTTATCAAGAAACATGTTGCTAAGAAACCTAAGAATTAGCACAAAACGTTAGATCAAATTTTATGGGCTTGTCGAACATCCCCTAAGGAGGTGACCAATTCGACTCTATTTCGTCTGACGTTTGGTCATGACGTTGTTTTTCCAGCAGAGATTTGTTTACAGTCAATTAGGGTGCAACGTCAGCACAACATCCTTTCAGAGCAATACTGGAGCATGATGCTAGACGAAATCGTAGACTTGGACGAAGAAAGGATGCCGACGCTAGATAGACTATTACATCAAAAGAGACGTGTTGCCAAAGCATATATTAAGAAGGTTAGAAAGAAGAGCTTTGCAGTCAATGATTATGTGTGGAAGGCAGTGTTACCTATGGATCGAAGGGGTCGAACATTAGGAAAATGGTCACCAAATTAGGAGGGACCATTCCAAGTAACCTAAGCGTTCAGTAACAACGCATACGAGATCCAAGAGATAGGCATGGATCAACAAATTATAAGGGTAAATGGGAAATATTTGAAAAAATATAAGCATATGTTACAGAAGGTTCAAATCCAAAAATAACTTTTCATTAATAAATTGGCCCGCCTGGGTAGAAGGCCAAGACAATTTACAAAAGGCTCCAGAGCGGAGTTCGAAAAGTTTAACTAAGTATAAAAGACAGTTACGCTGGGAATTTTGACTTAAAATCTTCAAAAAGGTTTTTCTCATGAGCTACTTTACTTTCCAGGAGAAATTTCTTCTGTCGCATCTTGTCAATAGTGCCTTTTAGCGCAAAGCCTATTTCGATGTGAGCAACCCCTTAAGACATTTCTTGGTCGATGACCTCTTAAGCAGGTAGAGGTTCATTAGAGTCCAAGGAGGCTTTGTGTTTTTCGACCTCAAAAATCTCTCTTGGAAGCTCAACCATCTAGGCCTGATAATTCGATATCTGCTGGTCGAAGACACGACGCTTGTCGGAATGATCTTTCTTTTTAGTTTCAAAGAGTCTTCAAGTTTCTTCTCACAGGGAGCTGAGATACCACTCTCAATTCATCTCATTGATCTTCACCCTAATTTGAGCATCAACATGTTTACAGACGGAGAGGTCCTTTGCCAGTTGGGTAAAGAAAGTCTCGAATTCAATGAAATATTTGGCCATGGAAGCAGGCACTCTAAACTGGGAAAGTTCGTCCAATATTTTGAAGACATCATAGGCTACAACTGACTCCTCCACGAAGGCGTCCAAAAACTCATCCTCAAAGAGGTACGTCCTTAGCTGTTGGAGTTTGAGGGCAAAAGAATCATCCATTTCTGGGTTAGGAGGGGTTGTCGAACCAGTAGGGGTTGCGTCCATAGATGACTTACGAAGCTTAAGTAGGGCTTTCAAAGTCTCTGCTGGGTTCGATTGCTTCATAGCCAGAATCTCCTCCAGAGTAAGCGTCCTTTTGACAGAGGGGCCATCTTCAGCAGAACCCAGGGAAGTCGGAGTGTCCTAGGCAACAGTTGGGATAATTAAGGGATTTTCCTTGCCGCTGGTGGCTGCACCATTCTTACTAGTCTTATTGTTGGCATTTCCAATGGGAGGCGTTTTCACCACAGGGTCTTCTTCTGTTGATGCCCCTTGGAATTCGTCGACCTTCTGAGGGCTGAAAAGAGGCGCCGCCTCATGTGAATTGCCAGTAGTAGCCGCGACATTATCGATATTTACAGCAACAGTCAAGCCGACTGCGGTGTCCTGCAAGAAGGAGGCTTAAATAAGAAAATAGCCAGGTAATATATGGATAAAAAGGACAAAGACGATGAATACCTCAGCAGTATTTGTGGAGGAGGAATTTCAGTGGCAACAGATTGGAAAACTTAAGCCAGATTATTAGGAACAATAGGTTTTGCGGTCAAAGTGACCGCTTTGGAGGGAGTCTTTTTGGTGGGGACTCTTTTCTTCTTGGCTATTGGGGTAGCAGGAGGAAAGTTTGATGTTTCAGAAGGAAAGACTCGGGATTGGGTGCTTTCATCCGACGCGCCACCTTCAGGAGTCGACGCCTTTTCAAGAACCTAACAAACAATAGGGTAAGTAGACGGTAGAATACAAGTGTAAAGAATCACCAAAAACGCGTGGTACTTGGGGATTCAGAACTTTCTGATTCTTTGCCAGCCTGGTCGAGGTCGACGTAGCAGTTGGCTCCCTCTTTCGAGCCTGGGGGAGTAAGCACAAATGTTTAGATATTGGCAATTAATAACATATAAAAGGAAAGTAATGAATATACCTTCTTTGAGGTGTCCTCTGTGGCACCATCTCCTTGGGGATTCTCAACAGCTACAACAATCTTCGAAGCAGGGACATCACCAGCGAGGGCAGCAAAAGCATCGACCATATTCTCCAAGAAAAGGTCATGTTTGAAGCATTGGTTTTGGTATTCCAACCACCATACACTAAAACCTGTTGCACCCCAAAATTTGACCAACATTTATTTACCTAGCTTATGTTCACTAGCATTATCATCTGCATTTCATTGATATGTGTGCAGTAGATCAAGAGGTATGACTACCCATCAAGAGTTATATGAGACTTTGAAGCTAGCCAGGAAGGTTTTTCAAGTGTTCAAAGGTTGATACCTTTGACAGAGAACTCAAGAGATCCTCAGAAAGATTGGTTGAAACCAAGGGTGTATGCCTCATAACTTGAGAGTTGTGGGAGCCCCTCAGATGATTCTGAGGCTATGAGGATGGACTTGAAGCTTTGAGAGAGCTTATGAGATGTCTTGAAAGCCATCATGAGGCCTAGAGAGCTCATTGTACAAGTTTCAGAAGACTCAGCCATGAGTGGTGTAATTAGGGTTTGACTGGGTCAACCCTAGGTCAACTGATGATTTGGAGAGGGTTGAGACCTAATCCAAGAGCCATGTGATCATGAATTGATGCATTGAGATGCTATAAGGATGATTCATAGACTAACTCATCATGATTGAGGAGTTTGAGAAGTTTTAAGCTAGGGTTTCTAAGGCTTGACAGTGTAAAATCCCCTAGTTTGATCCCTATCTTCAAGGCAGTTTAGATCAAGATGTGATTGTCATCTCATCTTGCCCCCAACATGAATGTTGTAGAGCTTGCTCTTAGCTTTAATTTTAGTTCTAGAAGTCCTTGATAGGATTTGTAGAGATCAAGTTATGACCTTGACAAGTTACAGGTCATCTGAGGTATGTGAATCTGGGTCCTTGAAAGTCACCCAAATTGCATCCAACTTTTGCCCAAGAAGGATGATTCCTATGAACTTTTGGTCAACATGAATATTGTTCCTCATCTTCTTAGATTTCTAGAGAGTACTAGAAGTCCTTGATAGGATTTGTAGAACTCAAGTTATGGCTTTGACAAGTCAAGGGCATTTTGGTCATTTGGATATTATAGGTCATTTCAAGCATAAGGCCATATCTCCTATTTCCAAGCTTCAAATGGAAAAATCTTCAATATAAAACTTGCTTAAAATGATGTTTTAAGGCTAGTAGGGAGGTTATGGGATGTTGAAAAGGCTTGTAGCAAAAAGTGATAAAAATGACCTAAAATGGAGGCATAAGTTAAATAAGTTCAAGTTGGAAATTGGAAATCCCAAGTTACACATCCAAACCATGGCATATAATAGGTCATTTTGACTCTAAAAGACATTATAAAAACAATGGTTAAGCCACTTTTTTGAATTGAGGCCTAGATCATGGGGCTGCTTGCATCTTAAGGCACAAATGCAAAACATAAGGAAAGGCAATGTATGAGCTTGCTAAGGGTTTTAACACATCCTATATCTCATTTAGGGAGAATTTCAAGCCAAGGCAAGTTGTTGCAAGAGCTATGTCATGAGATGGTATGTGAGAATAGGTGAATTCATAAACTCATGACATGAGAATCCCAATTTCTCATGGGATGGTTCTAGATGGTTCTAGATGATTCTAAACCACTCTATATAATGTATAGAACTTGCTCAGATGCAAGGTTGGTGAGAGAATTGAGAGAAGAGAGAGATAGCCATTTCACTTGCTTCCATTGCAAGTTGAAAGCAAAATCCACATTCTGATTCAATTCCATTCATTCTTTCAATCTAAACACATTCCTCTGATCATATTGAAGTTGTGCAGACCAATTTGAGAGCAAAACCATGGAGATTTGAAGAGTTGGCATTTGTATTTTCAAGGTTGCAAGTCACCATCAAATTCTGAGATTCAAGCATTCTCCATCAAATCTTTTGCAAACAGTAGCAAGATCATCATTCAAGGATCGATTCTGAAGAGTTTGAAGGCTTGCAGTGAAGGTTTACACCATCTGTTAATCAAGATTCAACAGGTTAGTAACTTTTCTTCTGCACCATGATTTAGGCATGATTAGCAAGAATTGTTAGGTTAGAACTGTTAGAGACCAATAGGAGATGGATTCTGAACAGTTTGAGAGCAATTGGTGAGGTTTCAGTTGGTGTCACCATTTTTGTTTGGACCAGGAACTCGAGTTATGGTGAGCTATAGAATGAATTAGATATCAAGAATCAATCAGTGTGAGTTGGTGATCAATCTGAGGTATTTAATTGCAAGAATGGTTGAAGTTGATGTTTGAGCATATCCTTGATCTTGGATCGGGTTTGGAGATTTAGGATGTTTCAATTGATTTCAAGGCCATGGTTAGATTCAGGGTGAAATTCTGAGCAGGTTAGGGTTTGGAATTTTGATTTTTCATGGAGAATTGATGAGGTTCGAGTTTGGGGAAGATGGAGCTTAAAGCTCTGAATTTCCATGGTGTCATCCTTGGAACCCTAGCTGGAGGAAGAAGACAAAGACATAGCCATTGGATGAAGCAAGACCCATTGACTAAGACCAAGATCTCACGGCTGAGGTTTAATTTCATTTGAAGAGGGAATCTGAAGATAACAAAACGCATCGTTTCATTTAACTATGGTATTTGGCTCGTTTGATATCCCCACCCCCTTTCATGGCCCACTTGGATTTTGAACTGAATTTCATTACTCTTTGCACCGTGGCTTTTCCATTTTCTTTATGATTTCTGAATTGATTTTCTGAGTAACTGGGCTTGGCGCGCCTTACTGTCTGCACCCCCATTTTAAGCCCATTCATGAAATGAACTATCTGGCATTGCTATCTGCACCTAGGTTTTCTCATTTTAATTTCTTTTTCTCAATTTTTCATTAATCTTTGAAAAATCATAATAAATAGGAAATTAATGATTGTTGCATGAGGATTTTTTCTCCCATTTCATAATAATGTCTAGAAAATTATAAAATCATAATATTTGCATTTCATGTATTTTTAATATTTTTTGTGTATTTTTTCTTTTAATAGCTTTTTATTTCTTTTATGTTGATGCATAGATTTGTAGAATTTTGTTTAGCTAGTTCCCTTCATATTTTTAGGCCATTATTTTTAGGATAGTTAGATTAGGACTTTAGCTCCCCTCTGGATTTATTCCATAATTTTGTGATGAATTTTTGATTTAGTTTTGCTTAGATGACTTTAGGTTGTGTAGAATTAGGTTAATCCTTAACATAGGTCCACAATAACACTAGAATTTTGGGTTTCTAGGTCAAGTTAGACATTGAGACATATGGGGTATTAAGGGTAAGTATATAGGATCCCCTAGAAATTATATTAGGTTTTAATATAGTAGTATACTATTTTTAAGTGATTTATGTAGTTGATGATTGTTTGTGTTGCCCTTGTGGGCTTGTATTTTTGTTTGATTTGCTTTGTGGGCTTGGAGAGCTTGGTCTTGCTTTGAGAAGCATTGAGGAGCATAGTAGAAGACTTGAGGATTGATTGAGGAGCTTGAGAGCTTGGAATCTTGTTTGTTTTGTTGTTGTTTTAGGGTTAGGGATTAGGAAGAGCTTAGAATTAGTTAACTTCTTTCTTAAACATGGATGGTATCTTTCCCCTCCATTCCTCCCTATGATTCAAAGTCCTTCCATGGTATTCACCTCTCTCCTTTGGAGGGATAAGTGATGGTACCTAGGAAGTAGAACTTTTGAGGGAACCATTCCTTTGATGTTGAACCCTTATAGGTCACCTTTGGTGGTCAATAAGCAGTTTAACACCCCAGCTTATCCAGTTAAGTGATTTCCTCTGGTTTGAGTATCTTGAGAGATGTTGAGCTTGAGTGTGAAGATGAAGACTTCAATGAAGAATGTGGAAGAGGATGATTCCTTGAGCATTGCCATTCCAGCTGAAGCTTGAAGAGCAACAAGAGCAAGTTGATACTTGAAGACCCAATGAAGATCCAGTAAAGACTGAATGAGAAGCTGAGGCTTGAAGAAAAGACTGAAGGATGAAGTTGATACTTCTAAGTGATTGAAGGTTACTCTGAGAAGCTGAAGCTTGCAGAGAGCTTGAAGACTAAGTTGATACTTAGGAAGAGGATTCAATTGAGATTGATTCTGAAGAGCTGAAGCTTGAAGAATAATGGAAGTTGATACTTACTTTGATGCCTGGAGATCCTGAAGGAATCAAGTTGATACTTGTGGTTAACGGTGAAGCCTGAAGGTGGAACTGATTAAGGAGCTGAAGCTTGAAGAAGATAAGTTGAAACTTATGTTGAAGGGTTGAAACCTGGAAAAGATATTTGTCAAGAGTGATGGAAGTTTGAAGACTGAGTTGCTGTAAGAAGAGCTGAAGCTTGGAGTTGAGAGAGGAGTTGATATGCTTTCTTATCTTTTTTATTTTCTGTATTGATGTTCCTTGTTTGACTTGCTTGATGCATTAGAATAAGTCCATATCTAGACTAGGTAGAATCTAGGAGCATGATTGCACTAGAGGTTGAGTTGCTCCCTCTGCTTGTATTGTTACTGTGTGGCTTTGCTTGCGGGTATTCGGTAGAGCCCAGCTCCTTTGCCCATGTGGTTTGTTTGCCTGATGGCATCTTATTTCATTTCCTCTATATGATTGCAGTTTACTGTATATTGCTTGATAGCATATTTTATTTCAGTATGATTGTTGTTATTCATTCTGGCTTGAGGTTGAGATGAGCTTGTGGAGGCTGAAGCCCCACACACATTTCCTCCCTCACTTGCATTGCATACATTTTACAGTTTGAGCTGATGCTTTATCTGTTTCTGTGTATCATTGACATGATCCCTTAGGACTTTCATTTCCTTTGATAAGGAATTGACGATAGAACTTTAGGTTGAAACCTATGCATGACAACTTCTAGGAGTTCCCTGTTCAAACCTCAACCATAGGATGAATCATTAGCATGACAACAGTAGGACTTGATAGTCTCCCTCCTAGTTGGGCCTGTTCTTTTCTCATCTCAAAACAGTTTAAGATACAGTAATTATGAATGATTTCTTTCGTACGTTACGAGCCTTAAGCTATCTGAGAAAGGATTGTGGGAGAGTTTCTTTTCCACAGTCTGGATGTTTAGTATGGTACCCTTTGGGTGACATGCGACGCATTCAATCTCAGGTCATAGTCTCTAGTGCGATTGAAATTGCAAACACAATAAAAAACACATCTTCTGTAAAAAACAGGAAATAATGCGTAGTGTCCCGAACTACGTAAGCTCTAATCTCTCATACATGTTGAGAGTACGTAGGCACAATACTGATGTATTGGCGAGCTACCTTCCCCCATAACCCGTCGTAGGTCGAACTACGTTGACTCTGATTTCTCGTTCTCTGATGAGAATACGTAGGCATAAAGTGTGACGCTTTGCCGAGTCATTTTCTTTTCTTTTTAAGCCAGCCTTGATAGGTAGATAGATAACCAACCCGTCCAAGTAAACACAACAAGCGTGGATCCCGTCGAGTATGACGGACGTGAGGGGTGCTAATACCTTCCCCTTGCGTAACCGACTCCCGAACCCAGACAATGGTTGCGACGACCTTGTCTTACCCTTTTTCGTTAGGTTTTTCCGATCGTTTCCTTTCCCGCTCTGAGGGATAAATAACGAAAGGTGGCGACTCTTCTGTTGTGCCGGCACCTTATTTTCGCGCAAGCGACAAAACCCTTTGTTGTAAAGAAGGATGGTTGAAAAGAAAAGACAGGTAACTCAAGGCGTTGAGTCGACCTAGCAAACGTGAGGCAGTTTTTATGGTCTGTCGGGTTTAACTGTTGACAAGCCCACACAATGTCAGAGGAGTGTTGTACCAAGGACTTTGGCAGAAATTGGCTCAAACTAATCTGTCGGGCCACCAAATTATGCTGGTAGTTAATGAACTCAAAGCCTGTATTCCCCGCCTCGATTCGAAACGACAACATGGTGGGAGTCAGAAACGCCCTCCATACGGAATTCGACATTGCTGGCATTTTTGGGGAAGCACCAGGGAAGGGATTTCTAAAGCATGACGGACCAAACCGTCGATGCACAAAAAGAGCCATGCAGAGACGAAGGAAGTTGCTTCTGCAAACATGGTGAGGTATTTCATAAAGAGAGTTTTGTTGGGATTTTCCTGTGTAGTCATCGATGCGAGTCGAACGGCTTCTATGGGACGGTCATCATTTAGGTGTTGCATTGTTGTAGATATGGGATAGCTCAGCTGGTGCTCGAGTGTGGTGTTAAGCCAATGCTGTAACAACCACATAGGCCCTGAAACATTCAAGGCCTTGATGGTTTCGTGAAGGAGTTTTATTCTCAAGGCCGATAAGCCAAGAGAATGGTAGAGAGAGGATAATAGAAGCTTACCCAAAGAGACCTGTCGACCCTCATGTATTTGGATCACCAGGTTTATATAAGTCTTAGTTATTTGTAGAGAGCCAGGACAGAAGAGGTAGTAGGACAACCAGAGAGTAAGAAAGGCAATGTGTTCTTTATCCGACACTTCGACGAAATATTGATTATGATGGTCCTCCATAAAGTTCTGAAAACCAGTGTGTTCGAAATCGAAGGTGGCATCCGTTTCCAGGGTCGGGTCAAAGGTTTCACCCAGAGGAGAAAGACCCGTGATGGCTGCCACATCGAGAAGCGTCAGCGTCAACATGCCACAGGGGAAATGGAATGTGTTGGTCAACCCTTCCCAAAAAAACATCGACGCCAACAGTAGACAAGGGTTGACCCTATGGGCATTCCTGGAAAGTTGGATGGCATCGAAGATTCCATCTGTCTTCCATTGGCCCTGATGTTTGCCTTGGACCTTGTTCAAACAGGAAATGTAATCTTTGTTGCTTGGGGTAGGCATCGACCTGAAAACATGAGCCTTTGGCGCCATGAACTTGAGTTCGAGAGTTCTACCTTTCTGGAAAGCAGATGGAATAGTGGGAAGGTAACAAGGGAAAATGCTTGAAGTTTCTCATGGTTGGGTTTTTTATCAGGGTATGGCCTATGAAAAGCATGCAATGTTCCAACAATCATGAAGGGTATAACCATCTGGTGTTTCCAGGTAGCCACCACCGCATCATCGGCGGATGTTGGGTTTGGAAGAGGCCTAAGGGATTCAGCGTCAGAGAGAACAAACAAAATAGGGTTGTTTTCGGTGGTGTGAGTAGCGAAAGTGGTTGAGGAAGCCATTGAAAGAGAGGGTTCAAGGAATTTTGAAAACAAAAGCTTGAAGGTAATTATAGTGTGAGCAAAGTTGGGAAAAGAAAACCAAATGTGAAGAAAGCTATTTATAGGCAAGTTGGCATGCAGTTGAAAAGACAGGTGGCAGTTTCGATGCTAGAGTGAGTGGGAGTAATTTAAAACCCATAACCAGTGTTTTGAAAATCGGACCGAACCAGCCGGTCGGACCGGGAACCGGGACATTAGCCGGCCTGGTTCATTTGACGGATTGACCTCGCCATTGAACCGGTGTGAACCGGTATAAATCGGGAAAACCGGCGGTTTAATTGTTTTTTTTCACTTTTGTTTTTAAAAAACTTTTTTTTTAACTTTTTTTTAATATACTTAGTAGTGTATTACTTAAATAGCATTCTCACATAAAAAAATTCCGTTAGTGACAAATTACAAACTTTATTGGCTATTTGTTATTTTTGCTAATACATTTTTCTAAATAGTTTGTATTTGTAACTTTGTGGTTAGTAACAAATTAGTTACCTTATTATTTTAACTTTTTAGATTGTTATATATTTTATCTTTTTATATTTTGTCACTACTAATAATTATAATTAATTATAATTTATAATTAATTATATTTAGTATCAAAATATTAACAATAGAAAAATGCATGTATTTTGTTGAAAGGGAAAGTGAAATAGCATAAACATATTGAATTTTATTTGGTTTTCTTTTTAGGAGAATTATATTTTACTTACAAATAGTTACCTCTTATTTCATAATAATCAATAAATGATATCATTGATGGGGAAGCTGTTGCAATTAGACTTTGTTTGCAATTAGATTTTGTAATTTTGTATTATTTTGTTATGTGTGATACATTTGTTTAAAATTTAAATTTAAATTATGAACTTGTGAATTTATGATATGATATTTTCAAAAAAATTAAGTACTAGTTATACTTTTTTAGAAACTGAATCATCCGGTTCGACCGGTTTTATATCTATATAATGACAGGTCTATTCAATCGAGTTATCTGGTTTAATCTGGTTTGATCATGCGCTTCGACCAGTGACCCAGTGGTTCGACCGATAAACCAGTGATCCAATACCCTCACCGGTTCGATGACCGGTCTGGTTTTTAAAACACTGCCCATAACATTGGGATGCGACCAGTCATGATTAGTTTCTTGGAAATCGTGGCATATAAAGGCGCCATTATTACGTCGGACTGTGGGTGACACGTGGTTGACTCGACAGAAAAACTAATGATGGTGTTGCTGGGTCAGAAGCAAAGTGAAGTTGAAACCTCACAAAAAACCAAAACACCAAGTTTCTCAGTCGACATCTGTCTTAGTCGAAACTGGGTTTTGAGGGGGCATCTTGTTGGATGGAAGTTTTTGACTAAGGAAAGGTGACATAGAAATTGGCTTGTGCGCTGATAGACTAGGAAAGAAGATGAAGGGAACGACGTGAGTCAACACTAGCAGAGGGAGTTTGTGAGTCGACTCAAGCCTATTTTCGTCGAAGGTGTCAACTGGTGGGTAAGGAAGTCGACGCAAAATATGAGAATGTCTGAGCAAGAAGAAAATTTGAAAAGCTGAGAACGCAGGAAGTTGCAAATGTGGTGGAAGGACACGTGGCGACACTAAAGCCAACATGGAAGTTATTTTATTTTTCTATTTAAGGCTATGCCCATGTTCATTTGAGGGGGCACATTTTTGTAACATTGCAAGGGAAAAAACACTCTGAGTACCAAGCGTTAAGAGGAAAGAGTTCATTCCTGCAAATGTATGATAACATCCACATTTCTTCTTTCAAAGCAATTTACATTATCAAACTTTAAGATATCTAGATTGTTTTACTCGTTTATGTTATTTGTCCTTTTTTTGATATACACGCTTTTATTTGAGTTTGTTATATTGCTTCAATATACACATTTTCAGTTAAGGTTATTTCCAATTTGTTCTAACAAACACCATTATACCACCATTATATATACACGACCAACATCGTTTTAGGACTTGTTTGGCCGGTCTCGCAAGTAAACCTGCGTCAGGAGGTCAGAGGTTGTTCGCACAAAAACAGCGTGCGAACACAAGGGTAAGAGGGTTGGTTATGCAATAGGAAGGTGTTAACACCTAAAACATCTATAGTACTCTTTAGGAGCCTCTTGAAAATCTATGTTTGACTTAAAATCGGTTGTTTGCAAAAGATTGGGGAGATAAGAAGAGAAATATTATTTAAGGTTTTTGGTGTTTGATAAGACTTCACTAGCCTCATGCCTACGTACCCACAAAGTGCAATGGAGAATAAAAACTCTGTATTTCATGGTAAAAATAACAAAAGAGATTTGTTTGGATTGATTTTAAATGAAAAGACCATTTGTCACTTTAAAAAGAAAACTCAACTAATCACCCACAAGTATGTGAAAATGGACCTTTGCATCACCATTAAGAAGGGCTCAAACTTGGACAAAAATCAACAAGTATGCCACTAACTCTCTCAAGTGGAAAAGAATCACATCATTTCAATCATTATTATGGCGATAGGAGAATCACATCTCAATTATGAAAATGACTCATTTCTAATTCTTAAGAAAAGGCTTTAAAAGGAAAAAATGCACAAATGGCACAAAATAGTTTGAATGAGTTGTGTATTTTTAATGTGTTTTGAAATGGTCTTGATGTGCTTAAGATGAATTAGCATTTATTTAAGAAAAAGAGTTTGAAAATCACTTAACAAAGTCAAGGTTAATTGAGAAAGTGGTTCAAGTTTGAAAACAAGAAGGTTTTGAAAAAGGGAGAAAACTTTGAAAATTTAATAAGGGGAAGAGATGAAGAGACTACCCTAATAAAAGAAATAAAGTGGAAGTGTGTGCAAGTGTACTAACCAAAATCTAACCAGCACTTGACAAGAGTCAATACCAAATCACATTCCTCTGGAGTAAGCCACAAGCAATAATCAGATAAACATAAGAGGATCCAGACAAATAAAATCACAAATAAGTAGATAAATCCTCCAAGCTTGATTCAAAACCACATGTATCAAAGGAACTTAAAGTCTCTGGCAGAGAACGATGTCAGATGAAATTCCAAGTTCAAATAAGCAAACTCCAAACATGGGAAACCCTAATTCTAAGTCCATAAGTCCAAATCTCCTCAATGCACAGGATAATAACAATAGTCCAAGAGAGATTAAAGTTTTTAGGGGTTTTCCTTTATTAATGTCTTTAAGAGAAAAAAGAAATGTCCAAGTGGACAAAGGACAAATAAGTATAAACATAAACAATATGAAATGTAAATGATAAAAGAAAAGGCATAAGGTAAAGAACAAGAAATTAAATGACAAGAAAGTAAAGGTGCAAGAAAAGTAAATGGCATAAAGTAAAATTTAGCATAATAATATTGTTAATGTTAATGTTAGAGTTAATGATTTGATTTAGTATAAATTTAATGTTATGTTAAACAATCGCAACACAATCTATTAGGAAGATCATACTATGGGAGACCGGTCAATAATAATTTATGTACCATAAATGATATAGATACGATAGAGATCATACTTCTAAAACTTGTAGCACAAGTAAAAACCAAGGAGGGATCAAGCACTAAGGCAAATAGATTGGTCCATTACATCAATCATCTGTCATGACAACTTAGGACAAACTTATGCATCAATCCTAGGTACCTCCAATGGTCATTGATTTATTGAATAATACATTTGAAATCATGAAATTTCATCAAGCATCAATCCAAATATCATGAACAAGATGGACGCCAAATCATCCAATTGATCAAGAGAAAAGAAAAAGAAAAAAGAAGGAGAAGGAAAGATAAAGAGAGGACGTAATTGAATCAAGACTTAAGATCCATTTATCATCAATTTCAATCACCTTTCTTGGTGGATTAAGGCACTAAATCTATCATCAACTCAAATCACCAAAAATGAATCAATGATTCATTTAATGATAGATTTGAATTGATGAAGATTCATCCAACCTCATCAACACCCAAAGTCCATTGAAATTGAGGAAAACTTTGATCAAGAAGTCATGATCCAAGGAAACAACTAGAAACCAAGATAAATGCAGTATTAAACAAATAAAAAAAAGCATGAAAATGATTTTTAAATGAAAATAAAAGAGAAAAAACAAGATAAATCCTCTAAACAAATATTAAATGCTCAAGAAAATCAAGATAAGTTAGAAACAAGTCAAGGATTATATAATATTTTTTTGGAGAATTTTAAACCAATTAAAATGCATGAAAAATATCAAATCGTGAAATAAAAATATGGAAAAATTCACATAAGATAGAAAATATTTATAGAAAATTATTGAAAAAATTTGGAGTGAAAAAGACTGATGGAGCTATTTTTAAAGATTTTTCAAAACGAATGAGAAATTTAAAACAATTAAAATGAAAATAAAATGAAACAAAAATGCACAGCCATTAGATCTGATCAAAGGCTAAGGATAAAACATGCACGTAGTCATCAGATTTTATTTAAAACATATCTAAAGGTTCAGATCAAAAGAGACACGGTGGACCTTAAGTAAAAAGACGCGTTGGATCAAATTCAAGTCAAAACAACTTCAGGTCACCGTGAGAGCTTCTCCGTTCATCTTCTCCAGTGAGATGTCACCGGATTTTTAGCAAATGGAAACATTAGATCATAAGATCAGTGCCATTGTGACCGTCTCATTAAATTGAACTCAACCATACGCTTTACTTTCATTGATTGAAAGTGAGCAGAGAGAATTTAAAGGAAACTCAGTAAAAAAAGAAAACAAGAAAAGAGAAATTAAATGCCAAATGTGAACAATCAACTCAAGGTAACTTAGGGGAAACGAACAGAGAGAGTAAGGCTATATTATGGTAACTTGTTTGTGTCCAAAAGATGCTCAGAACTACCTTTTCCAAATGATGATCGGAGGAGTCGAAAGCTTGATCTAGTTAGAGCACTTCAATGAGTCTTAGAGCTTGCTATTTGTTGCAAAAGCTTCAGAGGAGACGGAATGAGCTAATGGAATCAAGAAAGAAAGTTGAAAGAGCATAGAATTTGAAAACAAAAACTCAAAAATTTAATGCAAAATAAGAGCTCGAGCATAGGTACTAGAGGCTTTCTAAGCTTGGAATTCAGCGCAAATAATTTCTCTATTTATAGTTGAGGTGAATGAATGGGATACGTGTGGAAGTTAGTTGCAATTCGTGTGAAATCATGTGCACCAAATGTGTGACTAAGCTTGAATGGAAAGTCATCAAAACGCAATGCATTCCCTCCAATTTCAGGTTGTTTTTAATCAACAACTATCACTTAACATCATTAGGACCTAAACATGTGCAATGCTTGGCTTAAAATAGAGAATGAAATGAATTTGCAAAACTAATCATGACCAAAATTCAGTTCCATGGGGTCAACTTCAAACCATTGGGAAATTGTGTACACTAGATCTTTGATCCTCGTTCTTTTTTCCAAATGATAACATCATATCATAGAATACAATACAAAAATAAAGGTTCCATTTTGATGCTTGAGTAGAAATTTATGTTCTTGCAAAGTTGGCACGATGATCTGTAATCAGAGGTCAAGAAAATTCTAAGTCCAAAATGACCTATAATGTCTTCAAACTTTCCATGGCTTTCCAAGCATAATTGGCCTTTGATATTTGAAAAAAAATTGTAGAGGGCATCAAATAGAAAAATTGGAAAAAAGAACATCCCACAAAAATTGAAAAATGGGAGAGTTATGATCTTTGGAAGTTAAGCAAATATCACTTGAATTTAAGTCAAATTTCACTAAGTCCACAAAATGACCTATAATGTCTTCAAACTTTTGATGGCTTTCCAAACATAATTGGCTCTTAACTTGTAAAGAGAAGTTGGAGGGGATGTCAAGATGGGTCCTTTTCCCAAAGAAGCATTCAAAATTGTTGAAGTATGAAGAATTTATAGATTTATAGATTTGGACTTTAAAATGTTGACTTTTAGGTCAAACCTCTTTGAACAAACTTGAAACCTTGGACATTTTCTTGCATTTCAAGGCACATTGATGATCTTATAAACTCAAAATGATGTATGCTTGAATGTATTTTGATAAAACTTGCAATTTCTTAAAGAAATTTGTTGATGAAGGCATGGAAATAAACACATGAACCATTGAAGTTTTCTTGAGAAATAGGCTATCAAACTTTGAAATATCCTTGACTAATAAAGTTGAATAATGCTTGAGATTCTATACTTTGAGATTAGGGGTCATGCTTTGATGAATAGACTTTTAAAAATTAATGGTTGACCATACTTTAACTTGAAGAACTAAAACCCTAACTGATGAGACAATCACTTTCTTGATTCCGAACCCTACTTTGTGGGGGAAAAACAAAAGAGACGAGGCATATTTTTTGTATTTTGATTAGTGGTTAGTGAATGATAAAGCATATAAGTAAAAAAATGAAAGATACACAAATAGGTGCTTGATGATCTCTGCAAAGGCAACCCAAGGATGAGAGGGTTAGAAGACAACCATGTTTGTAATTTTGAATTCAATGCAAAGATGCAAATGAGGTGGGATCTTAGGGATACAATTTATGGTATGAAAGATGCCCCTATTTTAGTTTCTTCTATCTGGAGAAACAAAGATTGACATCTTAGTCTTGACGAGATTGAAGAGACTTAAATATAGAATACCTAAATTTTGGTCCTAAGATACCACAAAATGATTATGATATGAATGCATGCACATGACTCTATGGAAAAAGGCACCACAAGAGACAAACTGCTGCTGGAGAAACTTAGCAAAGGAAAAAGAAACTCTGTAGGGAAAAAATAAGAAGAGACCCAACTGGGGAATATAAAGTTCCATAAGAAATAGGAGAAGTACGTAGATGAAACTACGACTTGAAATTACTGGAGACAAAAAGAAAAAGAGTAGATTCACCAGGAAAATAAATCATTGGGGAAAGACTTGATTCGGGGATAACTATGCATGGAAATAAACCAAAACATAGTTACAGTGGACAGTAAAGTAAGATTTCACTAGGGAAAACTTAACAATGCATGCAGCAAAATGATAATACTCGCTCCACATGGGAATAAACTCGGAGAGGCAACGGGTCACTGACTCTATTGGGGAATAAAACCTTGAATAGGTATTGAGAAAAAAATGAATAGGATATGGACTCCACTGGGGAATCTCAAAAGGAAAGTCATTTGTTCTACTTGAGAATAAACTCCTAGGTAGAAAAAGATTACCAGGATAATACGCTTCCACTATTAGAATAGGGTTCAGCTTCTTCTTTAATCAAGTCTCGAACTTGAAAAGGGTAATAGACAAGATTCACAAGGATAGCCATTTGCTGGAGATAAACAATAACTCTATCGGAGATACTCAAAAGAGATGTGAATAGGTCAGACCATATAACAAACTTCTCAAATAAAGAGACAACCATCTGTTGGGGACGGAAGATTCACTAGATCACAACAAGATAAACACCTGTCAAATTGTTAGACAATGGCAATGATCTAGAAGGGGGTTGAATAAATCACTCATTTTTAACTAAAATTGGCGCTTAAAATTTGTTTCAAAAGTGTTCGGAAGCGGTCATGGATATTTAATCATCTAAACGAACCATTATTGGTAAGATCGGATATGCGTAGCCAATATGGAATGAAATTGATGAGATAAACAAATCAACAATTTACACAACCAATTATTCAAATTATGACCACCTTGAATCAACCAATTTCCAATGACTTATTAAGGTAAAATTTTAATTGACAATTTTACAAACAGTTTGTGTGCGATCAAAATGTCGAACACTCGGTGTGCACAACACCCCAAGTTCGATTTCATATGAAATGATAGTGTAGAATTTTTCACAATTGCAACCAAAGTGATTGCAATAAGTTTCCAAAATAATTTTTCAGTACACTACATTAGAAAATTATCGAACAATTGATATCACATAAATGTTAACAACACAAAGTAAAGAGATAGAGAAAGAGAGAATGACACCCGATTTGTTTAGGCAGTTCCCTTTTTTGTCCTTGCTTCGGGTACGTCTGGCCCCAATTCTAAAACTAGAATTAAGATTTTTATAATATCAAGTTGCAAAGTTTTGTATAAGAGAAGTTATAGCCACCACACACTCAAACCTAATTGTTGATGTTTATTTTATCCACTTCTCTCCCTTAATCCTAGCCGAATCAAGAACATCAAACTCTTCAATAAAACCTCTAGTTACCGCTACTCACTTAATTCTTCAAGTCTTTCACTCGGCTGATTCTGATCGCAAGATGTTCGAGCCCAAATCTTTCGACACAATCCTCCGGTTACCGTTACTTGCTTGACCGAACCCACTGTTCCTTAAGCCTTTCATGTGACGCAAAGATTTGTGCAAAAAACCCTGAATTCTCAAGATCTTGGAGGACAAAACCTCAAAGGTTTTATTCAAGAAAAACCCACTGAATTCTCAACCCAAACAACGATATACAAATCCTAAGTTTGGACATTATCACCTCGACAATGAAAAGATCAACAAAAACGATTATGTGTAGTTGCTGAAGAATGCAAGTGTGAGAATGAAGATGATGAGCAAATTCAATGTCTACTTTCACTTTTCTTGTTAGTTCCTATACAAAAGATGGTGTATATGAATATATATATGACCAAGACCAAATAAAAGAATTAACAACTTTTTTAGACACAAAGAATCAGAAAAATATGCTTAAATGAGCGAGAGGTCGACCTCAACATTCTATGAGTCGACCTGAACACTCCATAAGGCAAATCTGCACACAAAAAACATGCGTCGACCTGAACACTCCATAAGGCAAATCTGCGCAAAAAAACCATGCGTCGACCTAAACTAAGCCATGTGCCGATGCAAGAGCACCCGAGAGCAGAGAATTATTTTTCTTTTAGTATGCGTCAACCTCCACACATCAGTGAGTCAATGCAAGGACACCTGAAAGCAGACACATGTTTATCCAACAGTATGCGTCGACCTCCACACATCTATGAGTCGACGCAAGGATACCAAAATGCTACAAACACTTTTTTTTTCAAATTTGAGACTCTTTAAGGTATCCAAAATGATCCGATGCACAATTTTCATATATAGGATGACCCTATATGCATAGATTCATATATGTGGATTAGTATATGCATATTGAAAGGATGAATGCAAACTAAGACAAGATGACACCATCCAAAGTACACAAGTACGAAAAATTACTAGTTTTGACATCATTAAAACAAAACACTAAGAAAACTTGCCCTCACATAAATAACAAACCAAGTCAAATTGATGACAAGCTTCCACTATCCGGATAGGGCTCGACTTCTTCTTTAATCAAGTTCCAAACTTGAAAAAGGACCAAATACAAGTTGTCTCCGCTAAAGGGAATGCCACTTGCTAGGAATTAGTAATCAAGAACTCTATCGAGGGTCTTCAAGAGAGATACAAGCATGTTAGATTGCATAACAGACTTCTCAAATATAGAGACGACCATCTATTTGTGATGATAAAGAACTCACAACAAACTTCTCTATACCAGATAGATGCCATTTGATGGAAAAGTTAATGGAGTCGCAACAGACTTCTAAAATAAAGAGATGCCACATGTTCAAATAAAGAGTCAAGGGTTTCACTTGATTTGATGAGGATCAAGGATTTCACAATAAACTTATATGTCGAGAATAAACTAGAGAGATACCATTTAATGCAAAGATACAGATTGATATTTGGGGACATACAAGTTGCTCAAATAAAGATACCAACACTTGAAGTCACACAAAAGTTTTAAATAGAAAACAAGCTTCTCAAGGAGACTGCCACTTGTAATTGCAAAGGCCGGAGAACCACCAAGAACGAATAAGCTTCTCAAAAGAGACTTCCACTTATCATCGCAAAAGTTGAAATAGCAAAACAAGTTTCTCAAAGAGACTACCACTTGTTACCAGGTAAGGCTTACCATGCTGGGGAGATACACGTTTCTTGTATAAAGAGATTACTACTTACTGTTAGGCAAAAATATCTAAGTGAGAGTTATCACAACATTGCTGGGAAATAAAATCTTCATCTTCTGATGTCGAATCATAAACAGATTTCTGCTGAGGAAAATAAATCCTCAAAAGGGGAAAAATAAATGCCTTTTCATCATCCAGGTTTCACAGCCTAGAGAGATTCTAAATAATTGCTACAGGAGACCAAAGTTCAGTGCAGGAACAAACTGGAGAGAAGCGTTCAAACAAGACTCTACCCAATGAAGAAATAACTTAACTGGGGATTGATTCCATCGAGATAATGAGCTGGAAGGAAAACTAAAGCAAAATTCTTCCACAAGGCATAAACTCAGTGGGAAATTAGAAAGAATGTACACTTTCTGCTTAAGGTAGACACCCTAATGGAGAGATGATACACACAATTTGTAGGGATAACATCACTAGAGAAAGTAGATAAGAAACACCTAGAAATGCGATATGAGCATGAATTTTCATGATGTATGTATGAATGAATGAATGTATGCATGTATGTATATGCTGAAAAAGCAGGCACAAAGATAAACTAGGGATGACCAATCACCACAGTACAACCGGATGCTCGGCTAAATCTCAACAAGTTAGAGATACCTCTGGAGATTCTGCTGAAGGGCCTGCTAGGGATTCAGTTGGAGATAAACAGAAGACACCAAAGGAATAAAGCCCTGCTTCAAGGCTCATATCTCTAGGGACGAAGTTACTGCTTGGGAAGAAACACAATGTTCAATCTTCTAACATTAATGATCCAATGAGGGGATAACAATATGAACTCCGCTTCAATGGAATAGAAAGATCTGCTAGGGAAACACACAACAAATATCTTCCAAAACCTTCTTAGGGAGAAGAAAATCCATACAAACCCTATTGTGGAAGGATGAAGACCTGCTGGGGACACGCACAAAGCAAACTCTTTAGAGAGTACTTGTATCAATTCTGCTGAGGGGATGGAAATATTAGTTGGAGTAAACACAACTAGAATCTTCTAAAAAACATCCTTTGTGAAAAACTTTATTCTATGAGAATATGGATTTGTTGGGGATCACACTATAAAAGTATTTCAAAATCAAGAGTAATAATTGCATAAACTTCACTGAAGGAACTGAAGACCTGGTGGGTATTATCAAAGAAAAACCTCTCGGGGATAAACACACTTCGAGGAAAACATCATGGACTTGCAGGGTAAACTAAGAAGTTAACATCATAGTAAAAAGTCAGTCTACAGGGGATTTTAAAACTCAACACAAGGTGAGAGAAAACCCAACAGTTGACGATTATCTCAACACTTCTTAGTAGGGAACATTGTCCTGAATTTGCTACTTGGGTGACACAAAAGCAATAAAACCATAACAGAGCAGGTAAATGCCTGCAGGGGATTCTCAACACAAAGAGGAATGGAATCCAACAATTTGATAAAAGCTTCATAACTTCGTATATCTACTTGATCATAACCTAGCTGGGGGAGAGAATCACACTCAGCTGGACAAATCTGAATCAAGACTTAGCTGGGGAGTCCAGGCTTAGGATTCAAGTGGGAAACATTGAATTCAGTACTCGGCTGGGAACACCCGAATTAATACTTAAATGGATTACAAAACCCAACACATCATATCAACTCAGAGGACACCCACTACTTGAACATATCAACAAGAACAAACTCTGCTTGTAAGAACATCAAATTCCGCACTTTGATATTTTACCATTCTTGGAATAACTGTTGACATTCCTTTTAGTATTCCCAAATCAAAGGAAAATATTTTTATAATTTTCAAAAGCATGATTGATATTTATCTTTTTGTTTTAAAAATTATAATAAAAAGTAAATGAAATTTGCAAAACAAAAACAATTATAAGAATTGAAAACAAATGGGCAAAGACTCAAATTTTATTAGTAAAATGGTAGTCCACAAATGGCGTGACTCTACGGATCATTACAAAGTTGGAAAATGGTAAATAAAGGAAAAGCTACATTAAAATACAATGTCCACTATTCTCCCTAACAATTTTGAATTTCACTGTGCTTACAACTTCTATCGAGAATGATGAGAATGGGAATCCTTGATGGTCAATGTTGCTTCAAGCAATCAAGTCTAGCCTAATGCGGTTACTTGCCATAATCCCCCAAATTTTTCCTAGATTTCCCTCTCGAGTTTTCAATCTACCAGGATGATTATTTTCTGTTTATGTCTCTAATTTTTTCATGGACCGCCCTTTCAGGTTTTCAGCCCACCGAGACGCTCATTTTTGTCTAAGCCTCCCTTTCGGGTTTTCAACTTAGCGAGTTGTTCTTTAATTTTTTTAGGCAAAGTATTTCTTGATTGTATCAGCATTTACAATACGAGACAGCTCCTCACCATCCATAGTTGTAAGAATTAATGCACCACCAGAGAAGACTTTCTTAACAACATATGAGCCTTTATAATTAGGAGTCCACTTGCCCCTAGAATCAGTGTTGAAAGAAAAGATCTTTTTGAGCATGTGGTCGCCTTCTCTGAATACACGAGGTCAGACCTTTTTATCAAAAGCTTTCTTAATTTTTTGCTTATATAACTGGCCATAACACAAAGATGTCATTCTCTTTCCTTCAATCAAATTCAACTGATTATATATGCTTTGACACCATTCAGCCTCAGATGATTTGGCTTCCATTAAGACTCGTATTGATGGGATCTCAACCTCTACAGGGAGCACTGTTTCCATGCGATACACAAGTGATAAAGGGGTTTCCCCTGTTGAAGTGTAAACATATGTACGATATCCATACAAAATAAATGGGAGCATCTCATGCTAGTCTTTATATGTCACAACCATCTTCTGGATAATATTCTTAATATTCTTATTCGCAGCTTCAACAACCTCATTCATCTTAGGTATGTAAGGAGAAGAATTATGATGTTCAATCTTGAAGCCATCACATAACTCTTTCATCATCTTATTATTCAAATTCGATCCATTACCAATAATGATATTGCTGGGAATGCCATACTAACAAATAATCTGATTCTTGATAAATCTGACCATAACTTGCTTAGTCACATTAGCATAAGATGCTTCTTCAACCCACTTGATGAAATAATCAATAACGACCAGAATGAAACAGTGTCCATTTGAAGCCTTGGGCTCAATCATACCAATCATGTCAATTCCCCACATAGAGAAAGGCCATGGATATGAAATAACGTTGAGAAGATTCGGAGGCACATGAGTCTTATCAACATAAATCTGACATTTATGGCACTTCTCCACATATTTACAACAATCAAATTCCATTGTAAACCAATAGTAACATGTTCTTAACATCTTTTTAACCATTGCATGTCCATTGGCATTAGTAGCAAAGGATCCTTCATGAATTTCTTGCATTAACATGTCTACTTCATGTCTATCCACGCACCTGAGCAAGACCATGTCAAAAATTCTTTTATACAACACGTCTTCACTGAAAAAGAAATTGACAGCCAATCTTCTCAAAGTCTTCTTATCGTTGTTGGATACCCTAAGTGGGTACTCCTGACTGTAGAGGAAACAATTAATATCATGATACCAAGGCTTATCATCTTTGACCTCTTCCGATACAAACACATGAGTAGGTCTATACAGGAACATTGATCTTAGGCACATCATTCCAATGATTCACTTTAATCATAAAAGACAAAGTGGCCAAGGCATCTGCCATCTGGTTCTCTTCATGAGGTATATGATGCAACTCAAATTTATTAGAGAAAGTCAACAACCTCCTTGAATAATCTTTTTAAGGAATCAAACTAGGCTGACGGGTCTCCCATTCTCCTTTTATCTGATTAATCACCAGGGCTGAATCCCCATACACATCTAAGATTTTAATTCTTAAAAATCAATGGCTTATTCAATACCCATAATACAAGTTTCATACTCTACCATGTTGTTCGTACACTCAAACATCAATATTACAGTGAAAGGGATATGAGAACCATGACGAGTAATAATGATTGCCCTAATTATATTACCATAATGTCGCTACTGCGAAAATCGGTGCCGGCAAGACAGAAGAGTCGCCACCGCGCGTTATTTATCCCAAAGAGGGGAAAGGAAACGCTCGAGGTAAACCTACCACAAAACGGGGAAAGGAATGGTCATCGCAACCAAAACCTGGATTCGAGAGTCGGTTACGCAAGGGGAAGGTATTAGCACCCCTCACGTCCGTCGTACTCGACGGGATCCACGCTTGTTTTCTTGTACGGATTATTATTTCTATCTAAACTAAGGGTTAAGGGTTAAAAAGAAAGAAAGGGACTCAGTAGAGCCTCGCTGCTCTATGCCTACGTATTCTCAAGAGAGAAAGTCAGAGTCTTCGTAGTTCGACTAACTACTGGAAAGGAGGGGAAGGTTGCTCGCTAGGACGTCGCATCCTAGGCCTACGTACTTTCATACAACATGAAAGATCAGAGCAAACGTAGTTCGGGAAACGTACGACACAAGTCTGTCTTGATTGTTTTTATTTCTCCTTGGCACAACACCACATCTATATCCACATATCAAATAATGAATCCCACATTCTTCAAATAGACCTTGATGCCCCTTCAATCAAGCTTTTGGCCTAGGGTTGACCTAGGGTTGACCCAGATGAAACCCTAGTTGACTGTCTTCAACTGCAGCTCTTGTAATCACATCAATGACTTGTCTCACTTTCAAAATGACCCTCTAGGTCTTCCATGATGTCTATATACATTCCATGCTTTCAATTCATAGTCCACAACTTCTCTGATAATCTTCAAACCCCCTCAAGATAGGAGAAAAACCCACTGATTGGTCCACTAACTTCTCAAGCTTCAATTCCTTTTTGATGACTTGCATAGGCTTAAATTTTGAATAAGAACCTCTTGATAGGCTCATAGAGATAAGAATGGCACTTGGTCCCTTGTTGGATGGCTTTCCCATGCTATGCTATGCAGATGAATGAATTATGTACATGACCTAATATGCAAATGCTAAAGCTATGAGACATAAAATCAGGTGAAATAAGTTGGTCAAATTTTGGGGTGCAACAGCTGCCCATATTCAAACGATTTGGACCCGACTGGGTGAAACGCCCGGAGCCTTCAGACAATCGAGGTACGAAACGGTTGAATGCCAATAAACCCGGAAATTTGCCAACTGCAAAACAAACTACACCATTACTTGGGGAATACTATTTACAAATCTGATTTCAACACCATCTTGTCAATACTGAGATAAACTTATTGGTTTCACCGGAAGAAGACTTTTGTATGAATGCAACTCTATTTTGTCGTGGGACACATACTATGCTCCCTACGGGGAAATCATCCGCCTATCCAATACGGGAATATATCTTTGTTTATAACTGCAAAGAAATCGTCATCCGCCTATCTGACACGGGAACACATTACTATCGAACTCATCGGGAACCTTCATCTGCCCATCACGCAGGAAATCTCTTCTCTTTTTTTTCGGAAAGATCTACTTCTGCCCATCACACAGGAACATCTTCGTCGGGCGCCGTTGTCGGGGAAATCTTCGTCTGCCCATCACACAGGAAAATCTTCGTCTGCCCATCACACAGGAAAATCTTCGTCTGCCCATCACACAGGAAGATCATCTTCTGCCCATCACACAGGAAAATCTTTGTCTGCCCATCACACAGGAATTTTGACTTCATCTGCCCATCATACAGGAATGTCTTCGTCTGCCCATCACACAGGAATTTTGACTTTATCTGCCCATCATACAGGAATGTCTTCTTCTGCCCATCACACAGGAATTTTGACTTCGTCTGCCCATCACACAGGAATTCTGACTTCGTCTGCCCATCACACATGAATGTTGACTTCTGCCCATCACACAGGAATTTCTTCGTCTGCCCATCACACAGGAACTTTGACTTCTGCCCATCACACAGGAATTCTGACTTCGTCTGCCCATCACACAGGAATTCTGACTTCGTCTGCCCATCACACAGGAATGTCTTCTTCTGCCCATCACACAGGAATTTTGACTTCTACCCATCACACAGGAAAATCTTCTTCTCGGACATAGCTTCTTTGCCTATTCTTTGCAGTAACTAACTCCGCTGGGGGATATTCCGAGAATAACTGTCAAACACTCGTCTCGATAACAAGTGGCTACCTCTGAACTTTGATTTCATGAAAACCTCGTGCCAATGCACAACAATCTTGCAGAAAAACATCCCGCTGGCCGGGTACAACAATGCCTCAATTGGCAACTCTGTGGGGAACAATAAACTGAACTACATCACACGTCTCTGGGCGAGACCTCGATTGTCTAGTACCATCTGATCTTTAGAACTCCATACTCCTATTGAGACAACACCTGAAAGCAAAGAGTCAACCAACCTGATCTATGCTTCAAAATGTGTATGTTTGATAATGGCGTAATGCTCCATACAATATGGAAATGCTACGCGTTTTATTTGGTGGATGCAAATATGACACTATATGTCGATGCAAATGCAGGTTCAAACTGCTGGGGATAAGCTCTAACGAGCTTGCTTCATCAATCCTGTCGTCGAGGACAAATAATACCATGTTGGGGAGTGAACGGATATCACCAAGTTTTCCGGTAAAATAAATGCCAGGTCCTACGACCAACTCTGCTGGGGAGAGATCTGAACGTCAATTTCCACTGGGAGGAAAGAAAACACTTGCTGAATAGAGAGAACTACGCTGGGGGGAAGAAACAACTCTCTTGGGGAAAACAAATCTTCCCGGAGGAATGTACACTGTCTGAACACAGCCTGCCAACCTGGGATTACTAATCTTCTGAGGCTAAACCATTCTGCTCGGATAGGGCATCCTTTCGGAGGAAACCACACTGTCTGAATACAGCCTATAATCTTGGAACTATCAATCTTGTCGAATATGGGTGCCCCTGCTGGGTAAAGCAAACCATCTAGCCATAATTTACGAACTCGGGACTATCACTACACCGAGGACAACCATCTACTATGGTGAACTATCTTTCCGGCCCAACTTTGACCTGGTTTAACACCTTGAGAACCCTCTCGATTGGGGATTGCACCTACACATGCTCAATTCTATGGGGAGTACCAATCTGCTGGAGATATCTCTATTAAGATACTCCTTTGGGGAATCAACCTGGTCCTTCAATAAAGGGGAGCACCATTTCAACTTCTAGGAACATGACCTGCGTGGAGACTCGCGTCGATTATAATCAAATCTTTCATCAAGCACCTCTGGCCAGGCTATAATTTTCTGATCGTCTGCTTTCTCGGAACTCCGCTTCGGGGATACTAACATGCCCCAGTCTGTATTCTTGAATACTTCTTCTCGAAAGGAAATCCTAGTCAGGACTCTATCTTGAAATAGCTTGCCCCTGAATCTGCAACAATTTTGAAATAGACCCTACAGTCTTTGTATCCTGACGGCCAGACATGAACTGCTTCTACATCTCGAACCTCGAAGAGGTGTTTCAACAACATAATTTTCGTGCTCCTAGGGTGACCTGCCCCGGTCTCGCAATAATCCTTTGTCCCTGATTGACTGATTCGTGGAACAGTGCCCATAGCTGCGAGAGATTTGCCAAATCTCGACCTGATTGCCCCAGATTAACTGATTCTAGGATGACTGACTCTACTGGGAATATTCTGATATAGCTTGCCCCAGTTCACGAAACATTCTGGTATTTTGCATTTTACCCTGATCAGACCTTCCACTGTAGGGATCTTTCTTGTTGGCATGCGTTTACTCGCAAGTAACACAAGTTGTTCTGCATAAAAGATATATTAAACGCAATGTATATGACAGTTTCAACATCCAAGTCTGTTCACTGGAAAAAAAATTTGCGACATATAATGAATCAATTATCAAAATGTCAATATGAAAGCTGGTAAGAGGATCCCTTTTAGGAGTCAGTTTCAATGCGATCTTTACCGAAGTATGCTCTCGAACTAAACCTGTTTCAATTAGGACTTTTTCGGGTTGTAACATGGTCAGGTTCACGGTTAACAAGGAAAGACACAGGCTCAAAGTTTATTTTGACCCACCCATTCTCCATGATGTTCTCCAATCCTATGTTCAGCTAATCTGACACAAGCACTCACCTTTCACAGGTTGATTAGTAGGAATGATGGTCCAGGATACCACACCTTTTTTCGGAGTGACAGTCACTTACTTTTTCGTCTTTGGGTGCCTAGAGTCAGACGCCTCTGTTCTTTTCGAGGATTTTTCTTTGGGTAATCCTTTTCGTCTTTTGCTTTTTCTTTTCGTTCCCTAAATTTTGCCTGGACTGACTCTTTTGAGTATCTTTTGCTTTCGAAGTCCAGCGGGATGCCCTAATTTTTGCCTAAGTCGCTTGTTCTCAAGATTCGACTTAGCGGGCTTTTGGCTTTCAATTTTTTTTTTCTTTTTTTTTTTTGCACAAGTCGTGTGGCACTGGTTGTCTGACTTTTTGTGGACTAATGTGACTGTTTCACTCTTGGGTTGGCGAACCTTAACCATTGTGGTTTTTTAGGCACGACCCATATGGGTGTGATTTATCCTCGAACGGACACTCCTTTCACGATTTGAACGCTTGGCCAAACTAACTGACGCCTACCCTGCCCCGGTTTAAGATTTAGGGTTTTTCATTTTCAAAAGGAAACTCCTACTACTGGCTCAAAGGGGTTAACAAGGGATTATCTTCCTTATATCTCCGGTGTTTATGGATTGAAACAATGCATGTACATCGTCAACAGGTTTTTATTCAAATGCCTACAATCGGAAGATTATTCGTCATCTGTTTTCATCATCCTCCCCGGATTCCTGCTAAAACAAGCATTAAGCATTAAAGAAAACACAAAGAGTGAACATGACTGGATCAATTCAAAACATGCATATTTATTTCATTTAACAATATCAATTGAAAAAACAACAAGTTTTACAAACGAAATTTGCAATTAAACAGAAAAGAAACTACAAATGCGAAGACATGAACAAGATAACATGAAAAAATGTCGGTGTCTCAGAACCGGACTTCTTGCATTTTAACTTATTGGCGAGTCAACCATCCTCAGAAACTATTATCAGGGGCAGCCCACTGCTGTCTCAACCTTCTTTCAACGGCCCGATCAAACCTGGGAACCTTTTTCATCACCCCGACTTTCGCTTGTCTATGGCCTTGCACCACCTTGGGGACCCTATCAAAGAAGTTGATAACCCTGCTGTCAATTAAATCTTGGACGTTATGCTTGAACGCGTGGCAACCCTCAATATCATGTCCGGGTGCCCCAGAATGGAACTCACAATGCCTGCTGGCGTCGAAACCACACGGAAGTGTGCCCTTTGGTGGGGCTGACGTTCTCTTTTCAATAAGGTTCAAACCTAACAAGGTCTGAAAAAGTTCTGCATACGTTGATGGAGGTGCCTCCAATACCCTCTTTGGTCTCTTTCCCCGAATTCTTTGTTGAGCCGGATACTGGCATCTCGTGTGCTGCTGGCTTTGATCGGACGGTTCCTTAGGCTCACGCGCTATCATCCTTAAATTAAACCCTAGCATCGGCAACTGTTGTGGACATGGGGATTTATCTTCCAGTGGCTCCGGGATATACCTCGATTCGTCTGCAACCTCCGGCGGAGAAATGGGAATATCAGTCCCTGAGACTTTTATACCGCCCGGTACAAACTCAATTGTTTTCTCATCCAGCAAATCTTGAATCTTATGCTTAAAAGCTTTGCAGTTTGTGATGTTGTGCCCTTGTGCGCCTGAGTGGAAGGCACAATAGGCGTTCATGTCATAGTCTGGTGGCGGCTGCCCAGTCATTGGAACCAAAATGCGGGGCTCAACCAGTTGAAGTTGGAACAAGAATTGCACCAGCTGATCATAATCCACTAGGATCTCATCAAATACTTTGTTAGAAAACCTCATCCTCTTACCACACCTCCTTGAGTTATCCTGAAAGATCAATTGCGACTGCTGACGAGGAGAATCCTGAGCTTCAAACTGTGGAGAGGGTCTCTTAAGCCTATCATGCGTGGGTAACGGTTCTTCAGACCCTTGAGGAGCAAATAAGCCAGCCGCATCTTCAGACATTTGCCCTCCTTCTCTTCTGAGTACGTTCCTCAATATTTCAGCCATCAATCCTACCTGGGCCTTCAATCGGCAGTTCTCTTCTTCTAGCGTCTCTTGATTCGAGCGCAACTCTTGCATGTCTTTCGTGAATTGCCCCAGCTGGCCTCGAACCTCAATTATCTCAGCTTGAACCTGCTCGATGTCTATCCCCACAAGTTGGCGTCTGAAGCCTTGGAGAAAACCTTGACTTCCTTGCTGAAGAAAATCGGTAGCACTATCGTTAGCCCGTGCAATCAGAGGTTGCACCATGTTCTGCAGCTGCTCCTGGCCCTTGGCCACGGTTTCTATCGCCTGTATGAACTGTGTCATATTGTTGCGCATCTCTTGCATCTCAATCTGATCCTGACCCATGACTTTCTTACTGCTGTTTCTGGTTGAATATCAGGGAATTCTTTGGTCGTTAATCTTGGAAAACCTGGTAGATGCAGGAGATAAGGTACAAATCCAATAGTTACTGGTGAATGCAATATGTACGTGCAGGTGTGAACGTGTACATTATGCTACAAGTTAAATTTAATTCCCCCCGATTCCAGTTTCGAAGAGAAAGCCATAACGACAATTCATTTTCTAAGTAACAGTTTTCTTCAGGGACTCCATGTCAGGCAAATAGTGTATCAGAATCGGAGGGGAAATGAGCACATCTGCATCATGAGTACACGTTGATGAAATGCACATGATAATGGTTATGCGAACAATGCAATGCAAACAGATGCACCAAAGGACCAAGTGCCCCGGCTGAGAAGCCCAAACCACATCATAAGTCTCAAACAGACCATCCCATATTCCTCAAACCATGGTCTTAGACAGACCCCATACAAAGCTCCAACCCTGACCTCTGACAGATCCCAATAACATAACTCCAACTGGTCTCTGACAGACCCCTCTCACATCCATAAATATCCTGAATCTCAAATCAAGAAACAAAACCGGTATCTGGAGGTCTAGTTACCTGCATAGCCCCAAAACCCTCTCACAGGTAGGTGTCCTAATAACTGACAATGGTATGGCATCCTATGCGATCGTCGGTGTCACAGACTTTCAGGGTTGATGATACGATTCCCAGAAGGAGTGGCATCATCAAATCCTGAAGAGGCCTCACTTAGCCAACTTCCAATTGATCGGTTCCCAGAGTCGACAATTCAACTAACCAGCAACCCACGCCACCCAAAGGGTGGGGCAGGAGGCCAACCAGAGGAACCTCGTCTGAGTGTGAATTTTGCGGGACACCAAGACCTGCAAAGCAAGTGGGCGCCCGCTACTTTTCACTCTAATTCTAAGTACGCTCAAGCCCAGGTCCGACTTATCTCTCAATAATAGAACACCCGTCACAACCTCAATAACAACAATAATCAATAATATAGTGCTGAAGGTAAATGACATAAATGTAAATCCATACAAATTCCTCGACGGGAAAACAAACGTTAGGATTGACTCGCTTAAGGGACGTTGGATCCCAAATGCACAAGGAACTATTGCAGTCCTTAGCAGCCAGGGGACGTTGGATCCCCAGCAGAGTCGCCAGCTGCTGGGGACAGGCCCAGACAGCTAGGAAGAAAACCCAAGGCGAGACTCGCATAGGGAACCATCGCACTCCCCAGCAGAGTCGCCAGCTGTCGCTACTGCGAAAATCGGTGTCGGCAAGACAGAAGAGTCGCCACCGCGCGTTATTTATCCCAAAGAGGGGAAAGGAAATGCTCGAGGTAAACCTACCGCAAAACGGGGAAAGGAATGGTCATCGCAACCAAAACCTGGATTCGGGAGTCGGTTACGCAAGGGGAAGGTATTAGCACCCCTCACGTCTGTCGTACTCGACGGGATCCACGCTTGTTTTCTTGTACGGATTATTATTTCTATCTAAACTAAGGGTTAAGGGTTAAAAAGAAAGAAAGGGACTCGGTAGAGCCTCGCTGCTCTATGCCTACGTATTCTCAAGAGAGAAAGTTAGAGTCTTCGTAGTTCGACTAACTACTGGAAAGGAGGGGAAGGTTGCTCGCTAGGACGTCGCATCCTAGGCCTACGTACTTTCATACAACATGAAAGATCAGAGCAAACGTAGTTCGGGAAACGTACGACACAAGTCTGTCTTGATTGTTTTTATTTCTCCTTGGCACAACACCACATCTATATCCACATATCAAATGATGAATCCCACATTCTTCAAATAGACCTTGATGCCCCTTCAATCAAGCTTTTGGCCTAGGGTTGACCTAGGGTTGACCCAGATGAAACCCTAGTTGACTGTCTTCAACTGCAGCTCTTGTAATCACATCAATGACTTGTCTCACTTTCAAAATGACCCTCTAGGTCTTCCATGATGTCTATATACATTCCATGCTTTCAATTCATAGTCCACAACTTCTCTGATAATCTTCAAACCCCCTCAAGATAGGAGAAAAACCCACTGATTGGTCCACTAACTTCTCAAGCTTCAATTCCTTTTTGATGACTTGCATAGGCTTAAATTTTGAATAAGAACCTCTTGATAGGCTCATAGAGATAAGAATGGCACTTGGTCCCTTGTTGGATGGCTTGCCCATGCTATGCTATGCAGATGAATGAATTATGTACATGACCTAATATGCAAATGCTAAAGCTATGAGACATAAAATCAGGTGAAATAAGTTGGTCAAATTTTGGGGTGCAACACATAAGCATTAACAGCTCCATCAAACACTAAACCCCACTGGGATTCAGGATCTGGTCCTTCTTCGGGCAACAGTTCATCACAATCTTTGGCTTTCAAATATATAACATCCTCATCAGGGAAGTCAAAGATGATGGATTGGTAATCATCAGTTGGTTGGTGAGCCAAATGATCAGCCAACACACTTCCTTTAATCACATTCTGAGTACGGTACTCAATATCATATTCAGATAACAACATCTGCCAATGATCAATCCTTTCAGTCAAAGAATGCTTTTCAAAAATGTACTTGATTGGATCCATTTTGGATATCAACCAAGTGGTATGATTTATCATATACTGGCATTGACGTTTAGAAGCCCAGGCCAAAACACAACCCGTTTTTTCAAGCATAGAGTACCGAGAATCACAGTCTGTGAACTTTTTACTCAAATAATAGATGGCATACTCTTTTCTACCAGTTTCATCTTGTTGTTCAAGGACACAACCCATGGGCTCTTCCAACACATTTGAATACATAATAAAAGGTCTTCCTTCCACTGGAGGAGACAAGATATGAGGTTCAAGTAGATATTATTTAATGCTATCAAAAGCTTTCTGACATTCTTCTGTCCAAACACAACCTTGGTCTTTACGAAGAAGCTTGAAGATTGGCCCACAAGTGGAAGTCATGTGAGATATAAATCGAGAAATGTAATTCAAACACCCAAGGAATCCTCTTACTTGTTTTTCTATCTTGGGTGCAGGAATTTCTTGAATAGCTCTGACTTTATCAGGGTCTACCTCAATACCATTCTGGCTGACAATAAAACCCAAAGTTTTCCTGAACAGACACCAAAGGTGCATTTATTAGGATTCAAGCAGAGTTTAAACTTTCTCAAATGCTGAAACAACTTCAACAAATACTCAACATGATCTTCTTTAATCTTCAACTTAGCAATCATATCATCAATATAGACTTCTATCTCTTTGTGCATCATATTATGAAAAAGAGTAACCATGGCTCTCTGGTACGTTGCACCAGCATTTTTCAAACCGAAAGGCATCACTCTGTAGCATAATGTTCCCTAGGGTGTAATAAATGTTTTTTTTCTTCATATCCTCGGCTTCCATTTTAATTTTAATTATAGCCGAAAAAACCATCCATAAAGGAAAAGATATTGAACTTAGTCGTATTATCTATCAACATATCAATATGTGGAAATGGAAAATCCTCTTTCGGACTAGCTTTATTCAAATATCTATAACAAAACACATATGGACTTTACCATCTTTCTTTGAAACAGGCACAAGATTAGCCACCTTTTGAGGATATTCAGCGGTAGCAAGAAAATCTGCATTAATCTACTTTTGAACCTCCTCTTTGATTTTAACAGCCATATTAGGGTGAGTTCTTCTCAACTTCTGCTTGACTAACGGACATTCTGGATTTAAAGGCAACCAATGCTCCAAAATATTTGTATCAAGACATGGCATATCTTGATAATACCAAGAAAACACATCCATATATTCTTTAGAAGCTCTGCCTTCCTCTTATTGACATCTGGCTAAAGCAGTGCCCCAATCTTGACTTCTTTCTTGTCCTCTTCAGAACCCAAGTTGATCACTTCTACTGGATCTTTATAAAGATAAATGGTCTTCTCCTCGTGCTCAAGCAACCGAGAAATCTCATCAGGAATTTCCTCAATATTCTTTTCTTCAGCTTCAAGCACAGGGAGTTCAAAGTTAGGAGAGGGCATATGGACAATGTTTTGAATGGGTTTATCATGAATAAATCTGCACAATGATATATGCTTGAATTTAGGAAACAGATAAATACACAATTATTATGCAGATAATTGAAATTATTTTTATTATCTTTTGGTTTTTTAGGTTACCATTTTCCAAAAAAAAAAAAGATTAAAAAAAACACATATGGATAAGCAAAATAACATTTCATTCATGATATTAAAAATTGAAATAAAGCCCACACATATTCACTTTCACCTTAGGCATATTGAAAGGATCTTTGAATACACAAAAAAAAACTTTGAATTATGCAAAATAAAAGGAATGTTACAGCAGCCGAATTCCAGCGAATCACTCAGTGTGTCATGAAGTTTGGCATGTCTTTCTCTAAATCATCTTGAATATTTGTAGCAGCTGTTTGATCTCCAGAATGAATAAACCCAACACTGTGGAATATTTCTTGATTGCACTTTAACTATCTTCTAGTTGCACCAAGAGAAAATCCCAGACTAACTCTCTTTTTGTTCTCAGCAAGCTTAACAATTCGGCCTCAACCAACAAATTGACCGCTTTCTACAACTTATTGTGCATCTTTCAAGGAAGAAATGGATGCTCAATTATTCTTAGCAACATTGTAAACAATATAGAGAGCTTGGAACGGATTTCCTACAACTTCATCAGTATCAATATAAGAGAAAGATGAAAGATGACTCACCAGCGTGGCTTCCTTACCACCTACTACGACCAGCTTTATATTTTTCACAAATTTTAACTTCTGATAGAGAGTTGAAGTGACAGCTTCGACTTCATGAATCTACGACCGACCCAACAAACAACTACATGTAACATGGATGTCTATAACTTGAAATGTAATTTGAAAGGGTTGATGACCTATCTTTCACGGGGAGATCCACTTCCCCTATAACAGTTTTTTTGGATCCATCGAAAGCCTTAACAACAACCTCATTGTATTACATCAGAGTGCCTTGATAAGAAATCCTTGACAGAGTGGACTTGGGCATTAAATTCAGAGAGGAACTAGTATCCACCAACATGTTGGATAATGCATTTTCTTGATAATTCATTGAAATGTGTAAGGCCATATTGTGGTTCTTTCCTTCCTCGGGTAGTTCCCCATCACTAAAGCTCAAATTATTGCAAGCAGTTATGTTGCCAACAATACCATCAAATTGATCAATGTTAATATCATGGTCTACGTAAGCTTGTTCTAAAATCTTCCTCAAAGCCTCTATGTGAACCTCAAAATTCATCAGCAAAGATAAGACATAAATTTTAGATGGAGTTTAAAGAAGTTGATCAACAATCTTGTATTCACTCTTTTTAATTAATTTCAAAACTTCATCACTAGAATTATGGTTTGAACCACTAGATTGCCCTGTTACAAATCTAGATTCAGATTATACGACATCGATAATATTGACAACAGAAGAGAGAGAGAGAGAGAGAGAGAGAGAGAGAGAGAGAGAGAGAGAGAGAGAGAGAGAGAGAGAGAGAGAGAGAGAGAGAGAGAGAGAGAGAGAGAGAGAGAGAGAGAGAGAGAGAGAGAGAGAGAGAGAGAGAATGAGCACCTCCTTTCCATCTTCAATCATAGTAGCATTACATATGTAAGGCACAGACTTGTCAGAATCATAGGGAGTAGGACCAGGCAGAAAAATAATCAAATGAGAAACATAATGACTTTTGACTGTTATAAAGAATTTCAATCGGCTCAGGTATATTAAAATGAGGAACTAGGACATCCACCTCATGATCAACATCATCCCTTGCTCGAGTAATCTAGATAAGCCGCTGATCTAACATTTCCTGAAGATCCCTCTCCACCACATAGCATCCTCGAGGATTTCTTAAACAAATTCGGCAAGCGGCATGGTCATGCTCATAATAACTCAGCCTACACAAACTGACATGAAAATCAACCAAAGATCTTATAATCAAATTAACATCAAAGACATGATAGTTACCAGGGAAACCATCTACCATGTTCATATTGGCAACCTTCGTGTTTAGGCAACAGATTAACTTGGACGTTGGGTCCAAGATCCTTCAATGACAAAATACCACTTTGAATTAATCTTTGAACTTCAACCTTTAGTGCAAAATAATTCTCGATGTCATGACCAGGTGCCCCTTGAGGGTAGGCACAAAAATGATCATATTTATACCACTAAGGGAGGTCTTTTGGAACAGTCGGTGGATCTCAAGTTTGCACAAGACTCTTTTGTACTAGAACAACATATAATTCAATATACAACATGGGAATCAAATCAAACCAAGTTTTCTTCTGAGTGTGGTTCTGTTGATTATATTATTGATGAGTTCGTTGTTGAAATTGGGGTTGATAAGCTGGAGCCGCTTGAGCAATCAGAATAGTGTTAATAGCAAGCTGACTGAGACCACCTGTTGTTGATTATGATTGTTTCTTCCTTGGTGTCTTTTATGTATTTCTTGTGAAATGGCATTATACTCTCCCTCTTTATTTTAATAAAATCCTCTCCCATATTTCTTAGGATTATCAGCAGAATTACCATCTTTAACCAATCGTCCTTCTCGGGTTCCTTCTTCCAAACGCATAGCCATGTTTACCATCTCGGTAAAGTCTCTGGGTGCACTCTCCACCATTCTTTCATAGTAACATAAACCAAAAGTTTTCAAAAATATCTTTGTCATCTCTTTCTCTTCCAAAGGAGTACTAATCTGAGCGAAGTTTTTATGTCACCTCTGGGCGTACTCTTTGAAAGTTTATTTCTGCTTTTGTGACATAGCACGGAGTTGATCTCGGTCCAGTTCCATATCCAAATTGTATTTGTATTATCGAATAAACGCTTCCCCCAAATCATTACAAGTGTGAATTTGAGCATTATCTAATCCCATGTACCATTTAAGAGCAGCACCTATGAGGCTATCCTAAAAATAGTGGATTAGAAGCTAATGATTATCTGTATGAGTGGACATTTTCCTTGCGTATATCACAAGGCGACTTTAAGGACAAGTATTTCCCTTATATTTCTCAAAATTGAGGACTTTAAATTTGGAAGGAATCTTCACGTTGAGCGTTCTTCCCAAATAATTATTTCCCCCTTAAAGCTTTAATTTCCTTCTGCATATCTTGGAACTGGTCTTGGAATTCCTCCAGCCTTTCATAAACACTCATGCCTTCACTGGGCTCAGCATGAAAAATAGGCTCTTTAGTTTGTGGAACATCATGAACCACATATGGAGGAACAATCATGACAGGTTGTATATTAGGAACTTCAACAACGGGTTTATAATCTTCAGGAATAAAATCAAAGGAATTCCCCGATGATAACCATTGGGAATTTGGCGTGGGGGAGCATTGATTGGGGCCACATAAATAGGAATAGATACAACTTCAGAAATCTTAGTAGTTTGGGGTTGAGTTGCCAGAGGAGTAGGAGGAGGATAAGGAGATTGATTCTAGAAAGCGACCAGAGATTCAACCAAAGCATTGAGTTTTTCCATCCCAGCCCTCAAGGTTGACACTTTTTCATGGAGTTCACAATTTTCTTGCTCTAAATAATCCATTTTCCTTTAAAAGATAGCTCGAGTGTTGTACGAGTGAGACAACTTGACTTCTGAGAATAAGACACCTGTAAAACTCTCAAAAGCATGACGAAATGAAAAATGATGCATGGTATGCAATGAAAATGTTTTCATTTAGTTTTCAAAGAACTTTAAGATTGCAAACATCATAAAGAAATAACACTTTTGAAATACTAAAAAATTCACATTTCATTCTGTAACCCGGTGAACTGACTTTAAACAATGTTGCGGATAGCAAGAGTCGCCACCGACTTTTATTTTATCCATAAGGAAAGGTTATAAAAGAACAGGAAAGACCTTAGAGAATATTTTGGGTCCGGGGGGTAGGTTATGAAAAGGGAAGGTGTTAGCACCCTTTTCATCCATGGTTATCCATGGGCTCTTAGGTACTTAAGCTCACTTTTGAATTGTTTTGAAAGTGTAGTGTGTGAATAGAAAATTTTCAGAATAGTTAATAAATAATCCATGTAAGGATGTGTTAAGAACTTGTTTGAAAATTTTGTTGGAAATTTGTTTAAGTGTGAAAAAGTTTTGAAGTGAGCAAGTATCTAGGAGTAGCCTACCCTAATGTTTTAAGGTCTTTCTTATTCTTTATCCTTTCCTTAGTAAGATTATCCCTACTATAATGGAGTAGGTAGTCCTTACTTTGGATGTTAAGGGACATGTGAGGGACAATTGGATTTTTGAAGGCCATTGTGGGGTGTAATAAGCAAACTAGGGGGGCTATCATCATTTTTCGAAAGGGACTCGATTCGTAAAGGCAACCATAAGGGACTTTGATGATTTTCTTTTTGAGGGACTTGCTTTATACACCCCACTTAACCAATATTCATAGGCAACTTGAGGGATATCCTTAAGAAGTGAGACGGCGATTAAAATCGACTTACGTGTGTGACGTGTTTATTTTAATTATCTTTATTTAAAATGATCTAATTTATTTTTTAAATATCATACATATTGGCACTCCCTAATTACTAACCATAATAATAATAATAATTAAGTAATTACAATTTACATCCAAGAGGCATTACATCCAAGAGGCATTACATCCAAGAGGCAATTACAAAATTATAATAAATAAAAAAAAAATAACAAATAAGCAAATAAAATATTAGGGTTAGTAAATAATAAGAAAAATTAAATAAGGTTAGTATAAATATAAAGTTAGTGAAAATAATTAGTTGAAACAATAATAATGAGAAAAATAGACAAAGTTAGAAAAAATAATAAGATAGAAATTTCAAAATAATAATAAGCAACAAAATATGATTAGCAATAATAATTAATTAATAACGTGATTAAACATAAGATTTGATTTTTATTTAGAAACATAAATGATTAAATAATTACTATAATATAAAGTTCTAAATATCATAAGATTTGATTTTTATTTAGAAACATAAATGATTAAATAATTACTATAATATAAAGTTCTAAATATAACATAATTATAAATTTCTTAATCATTTACAAAAATTTAATTATCTCTAATTATATATTAACAATTATTAAGAAAAATATTTACACATTATGATGAAAACAAATTTTAACTAATCAATAATCACATTCACCAAAATTTTACATTAAGTGTTTATAAGGTTTAATTTTATTTACAAAAATTTACAAGAATTATAATAAATATATACATAGAATCATATAGAAAATTAAAATTAGGTTTTCATATTAATTTGGAAAAAGGATGTTAATGTCATTTATTTAAAAAAAAACAGATTTTTATATTACAACAAATTTTAATAAATTAATGATAACAATAATAATAATAATGATAATAATGATAATAATAATAATAATAATAATAATAATAATAATAATAATAATAATAATAATAATAAAGCAATAATGAATTTTAAATGTGCCAAATAACCCAACAATGTTGCTAACGCAGAAATGCGCTCATCGCAACCAGATCTAAATCGGACGAAACAAAATTTATCGCAAAGAAAAAGAAATTAAGCAAAAAATAGTATTATTGCTCACACAAAAATGCGATCATCGCAACCAGATCGAACTAACACAAATGTCACGCGTCATGCACACAAATGTGCAAACATCGTATCGACATAATTCGATCAAAAATCTTATATATATAAACTCTAACAATTTAAAAATTATATATATATAAACGCAACAGTAATAGATAAAGAAAAAGAAATAACGGTAATAGATGAAGAAAAAGAAATAACGGTAGAAGATGAAGAAAAAGAAACAACAGTAATAGATGAAGGAAAAGAAATAACGGTAAACGATGAAGAAAAAGAAACGATAGTAATGGATGAAGAAGAAAACTAAATAACGGCCAACGGCACTCACTCCTCTTAGGTTTTTTTTTTATTCTCTCCTCTTTTCCAACAAGGCAACACATGTATATATAGGGAACAAATTAGGGTTAACACCAAATTGTCAATAATGTCCCTAAAGCCCATTTTAAAGCCCAAACTAAATAATTAGTTAAGAAAAAATAAAATTTAAATAATTTAAAATAATTAAAATAAACTTAAAATAACAACTAATAATCCTATTGATTCCTAAAATAAAAAATATTATAAAAAGAACAAAATTTTTTTCAATATTTTTTTATTTTATGATTTTTTGGATATTTTTATGAATAATTTAGAAAAAAGTGAAAAAAATAACATTTTAAAAAATGATTTAATTAAAATACGAAAATAATAATTAAATAATAATAAAAAACTATTTTTGTTATTTTTTTTAATGAAAGATAGAAAAATTTAGAGTAAAAATAATAAAAACAACAAAAAATGCCAAAGGTGAGATTCGAACTCTCAACCTCTCACACTCATAACTCCTTACACATGTCCTCCTGCCAATTGTGCCATTTTTACTTTTTAGAAAAAAGTGCATGCCATATGATATTTACCTGCAAAAAGTCAAACGACTACACAAATTTGTTAGTAATTGATTAAATGCAATGAAATGCGACGACAAATCTTAGGGCAAAATTTGGGGTATTACAGTTATTATGATAATATTTCTCACCCAACCTCTCTTTGATGTTGGCAAAAAAAAATCATGAAGTTTGACTTTGGTTTGACCACAGTTGACCTCAGTTTGACCTTTTAACTGCATTGACTGCTTTTGACTTATCTGATCATCTGACTGAGCAAACTTTTGAGAAAAGTCTTGAAACTTGACATGGGGGTTCTTATACACATATAAGATGTTATGAAGCTCACTTGAAGTCTTGGAAGTCCATTTAGCCTGATTAAAGTCAAAACCCTAGTTTTGGATGCACTGCTTAGGAGGTGCATTGTCTGAGGGAATTGTCAACTCTTCTGACCAATTATGAATTTTGTGAACCTTGTGAACCTTCTTGGAACACAAAGTCTTGTATTGTGAGGGCAAATTTTGGGGTGCAACAGCTGCCCCTGTTCAATTTTCTGAAACCTGAGGGGTTAGATTGGTATATTTGCCAGTCGTAACCTGGAAGGTTGAAGGGGATTGAACACAAAAGCCCAAAAATTTGCACTCACCAGTGCATGGAGTGATATTGATGGTTGGTTGAACATGATTGAGTGGGCTTAAAGATGCTACTAGGGGAAAGTTCTTCAGTAGTATAATGAGAGCTGTCAGGAGTCTGGAGTAATACTGATGTAACAGCATGTCTTCATGAGGATAGAGCGATCAATAATGATAACCCTAAAGCAGTCTTGAAGTGATAAATCGGACCTCAGGAGGATAGAGCAATCAATAGCTCTAAAGCAGTCTTGAAGTAATAATGGCTTCAGGAGGATAGAGCAATCAATAGCTCCAAAGCAGTCTTGAAGTAATAGAATGGCTTCAGGAGGATAGAGCAATCAACAGCTCTAAAGTAGTCTTGAAGTAATGATTTCAGGAGGATAGAGCAATGAATAGCTCTAAAGCAGTCTTGAAATAATAACGTGATATGTCTTCAGGAGGATAGAGCAATCAATAGCTCTAAAGCAGTCTTAAAGTAATGATTTCAGGAGGATAGAGCAATGAATAGCTCTAAAGCAGTCTTGAAATAATAACGTGATATGTCTTCAGGAGGATAGAGCAATCAATAGCTCTAAAGCAGTCTTGAAGTAATGATTTCAGGAGGATAGAGCAATGAATAGCTCTAAAGCAGTCTTGAAATAATAACGTGATATGTCTTCAGGAGGATAGAGCAATCAATAGCTCTAAAGCAGTCTTAAAGTAATGATTTCAGGAGGATAGAGCAATGAATAGCTCTAAAGCAGTCTTGAAGTAATGATTTCAGGAGGATAGAGCAATGGATGGCTCTAAAGCAGTCTTGAAATAATAATGTGATATGTCTTCAGGAGGATAGAGCAATCAATAGCTCTAAAGCAGTCTTGAAGTTATGATTTCAGGAGGATAGAGCAATCAATAGCTCTAAAGCAGTCTTGAAATAATAATGTGATATGTCTTCAGGAGGATAGAGCAATCAATAGCTCTAAAGCAGTCTTGAAGTAATGATTTCAGGAGGATAGAGCAATGAATAGCTCTAAAGCAGTCTTGAAATAATAATGTAATTTGTCTTCAGGAGGATAGAGCAATCAATAGCTCTAAAGCAGTCTTGAAGTAATGATTTCAGGAGGATAGAGCAATGAATAGCTCTAAAGCAGTCTTGAAATAATAACGTGATATGTCTTCAGGAGGATAGAGCAATCAATAGCTCTAAAGCAGTCTTGAAGTAATGATTTCAGGAGGATAGAGCAATGAATAGCTCTAAAGCAGTCTTGAAATAATAATGTAATTTGTCTTCAGGAGGATAGAGCAATCAATAGCTCTAAAGCAGTCTTGAAGTAATGATTTCAGGAGGATAGAGCAATGAATAGCTCTAAAGCAGTCTTGAAATAATAATGTAATTTCAGGAGGATAGAGCAATGAATACTCTAAAGCAGTCTTGAAGTAGTAATATGACCTCATGAGGATAGAGCAATGAATAGCTCTAAAGCAGTCTTGAAGTAATAGGATGATTTCAGGAGGATAGAGCAATCAGTAGCTCTAAAGCAGTCTTGAAGTAATGATGTGATATGTCTTCAGGAGGATAGAGCAATCAATAGCTCTAAAGTAGTCTTGAAGTAATGACTTCAGGAGGATAGAGCGATGGATAGCTCTAAAGCAGTCTTGAAATAATAATGTAATTTCAGGAGGATAGAGCAATGAATGGCTCTAAAGCAGTCTTGAAATAATTAGATGGCTTCAGGAGGATAGAGCAATGAATAGCTCTAAAGCAGTCTTGAAGTAGTAATATGACCTCATGAGGATAGAGCAATGAATAGCTCTAAAGCAGTCTTGAAGTAATAGGATGATTTCAGGAGGATAGAGCAATGAATAGCTCTAAAGCAGTCTTGAAATAATAATGTAATTTCAGGAGGATAGAGCAATGAATACTCTAAAGCAGTCTTGAAATAATAATGTAATTTCAGGAGGATAGAGCAATGGATAACTCTAAAGCAGTCTTGAAATAATTAGATGGCTTCAGGAGGATAGAGCAATGGATAGCTCTAAAGCAGTCTTGAAATAATAATGTAATTTCAGGAGGATAGAGCAATGAATACTCTAAAGCAGTCTTGAAGTGGTAATATGACCTCATGAGGATAGAGCAATGAATAGCTCTAAAGCAGTCTTGAAGTAATAGGATGATTTCAGGAGGATAGAGCAATCAGTAGCTCTAAAGCAGTCTTGAAGTCATGAGAGGCTATCAGGAGGATAAAATAACCCTGAGGTTACAATAAAGCAGTCCCAAAGTAATAAGAAGCTCATCAGGAGGATAAAGTAACCCTGAGGTTACAATAAAGCAGTCCCAAAGATCATAAGCTTGTTTGTTGGATAATTAACCTGAAAACAAGGTAACATTCTGTATAACAACATTAGTTTATGCTTTATGTATGCATGTATGACATGATGCACTTAGGTAATGTACTATAGACATATATGTTATGGTATGATGTAAATGATGCATGTATGATATGACACTGCTGGAAGTGTCTGGATATCCTTGTATAACAACTGCTGGCCAAGGAAAATAAATCCCGATTCGTTGTTGAAGAATACATAACCCTCCGTCTGCTGGGGATAACAAGGTATAGATAACCTCCCATTGTTGGGGATACCAAGGTATAGATAACCTCCCGTTGTTGGGGATAGTAGGGTATAGATAACCTTCGTTTTCGTTTGATAGTAGGATAAGTATAACATCCCGTCTTCGTTCATCGTGCCCTTATTGGAAAGTAATTTCCCGTATATCCGTATGAGGATAAAAGAGATGGATATAAATTCCAGGGGAGATTAGACTTTGTGAAAATGGATTAGTCCTACTGATGGTTTGTAACTGTCTTGTAAAGATGAACCGGCGAAGCTTCGTTGAAATCCTTCCCTCGTTCGTCCTTAGTAAATACTATTACTGCATTTTCATGCATTTCTGGTAAACATCAATCATATTAAAAGCATACATGCGTTTCTGGTAAACATCAATCATATTCAAAGGCATACATACATTCAAACACAACCAATGGACGTTTCGCTTATGTAAATAGGGTAAAAGTGAATCTGGATTCAAAAGATGGAATTTATTTATATCAAAAGTGACCCATACACGGGTAAGTTTGTACAAGGAGACATAAACCCTAGTAAGAGAATTTTGTCATGAAGCTTTACAAAAAGAATCAGCTATGTGGGAAATAATCCTATTGAGTTTCAATTCTACTATTGCCCCTCAAGTATCTCATCTTCTTGCTGTTGAGACGGAAACGATTTGATTGAGCTTTATCTGTTTGAGCTTGAGTAAGTAGTACAACTGGTTGCAGTTTCATGAGTGATCCAAACGAGACATAGTCATACGCTTTAATCCCTAACTTTTGCCTGGATTGCCCTTTCAGGTTTTCAATCCACCGGGATACCCTTTTTTGCCCAAGCCGCCTTTTCAGGTTTTCGACTTGCCGGGTGTACATCTTTTTATATATATATCCCTAATTTTTGCCCAAACCCTTTTGGTTTGCCGGGATGCCCTTATCTTTGCCTAGGCCTGTCAACCTAGCGGGTCTCTTTTTATGCGTAGTATTTTTTAACTATGTCTGCGTTTACAGGTTGTGGGAAGTCTTCACCATCCATTGTAGTCAATATCATGGCACCTCCTGAGAACACTGTCTTGACTACAAATGGTCCCTCATATGTTGGAGTCCACTTGCCCCTAGGATCACCCTGTGGTAATATGATACGCTTGATTACCAAGTCACCAGCCTGATATACCTTTGGCTTAACCTTCTTGTTAAAAGCTTTGATCATCCGTTTCTGGTACATCTGGCCATGACAAACTGCTGCTAACCTTTTCTCATCAATCAAATTTATCTGGTCAAGTCGAGTCTGAATCCACTCATCTTCATCCAAGTCTGCATCCTTCATAATTCTCAAGGAGGGGATCTGAACTTCAATAGGCAGAACTGCTTCCATACCATAGACCAAGGAGAATGGGGTTGCCCCGGTTGAAGTACGTATTGTAGTACGATAACCATGCAGAGCAAATGGTAACATCTCGTGCCAATCCTTGTAAGTAACAGTTATCTTCTGTACAATCTTCTTAATGTTCTTATTAGCAGCTTCAACTGCCCCATTCATCTTTGAAATCAACAAGGTAGTATGGGTCAACATATACTGTCTTAGTCGGCGAGCAGCCCGTGCCAAAGCGCAGCAAGTTTTCTCGAGCAGTGAGTATTTTGTTTCACAGTCGGTAAACTTTTTGCTAAGGTAGTATATTGCCTGCTCTTTTCGACCAGACTCGTCATGTTGCCCCAATACACACCCCATTGAGTTGTCTAATACTGTTAAATACATAATCAAGGGTCTTCCATCAACTGGTGGCATTAAAATTGGAGGTTCTAGCAAATATCTCTTGATTTCATCAAAGGCAGTCTGGCACTCATCATTCCATTCCATCACCTGATCTTTCTTCAACAACTTGAAGATTGGCTCACAGATGGTAGTTAATTGGGAAATAAATCTTGCAATGTAGTCCCAAGAAACCTCTAACCTCCTTCTCAGTACGGGGAGCTGGCATCTCTCGTATAGCTTTCACTTTTGCAGGATCCACTTCAATACCTTTTCCACTGACAATGAAACCCAGGAGCTTTCCAGATCTAACTCCAAAAGTACACTTGTTTGGATTTAATCTCAACCTGTATTTCTTCAACCTCTCAAACAACTTGTGCAGATGATCAAGATGTTGTTCTTCATTCTGAGACCTGGCTATCATATCATCCACATATACCTCTATCTCATGATGAATCATATCATGAAACAAAGCCACCATAGCACGCTGATATGTTGCCCCTGCATTCTTATGCTGAGCAGTGTTGTCTAAATCAGCCCCTATCTGGACGTCTTTTCTGTTTTCTTCAGTTCCCAGATTCACAACTTCGACTGGCTCTTCATGTGGCTGTATAGCTTCCTCTTCTTGTTGTAACAACCTAGCAAGCCCTACAGATATTTCACAATCGTCCTCGTTTCCGTCTTCAGTTTGATAGATCGGATTCTCGAAATTGTAATTGGCAATAGTAGAACTGTTATCAATTGGATCCAGAGTGGATGAGGATCGGCATTTTAGTGACGTGGGTGTGTGTAAGAACACATAGCTGATAAAGCAAAAATAAAAGAAAAAGAAAGACAAGGAACACAATATTTACGAAAACGAAACGTCCATTGATTTTATGGAATGAAGTATGCGAATGAAATGACAACCCGTAATAAGCACACCATTGTGCCCCGGGTAAGGCACATGGCTTGAAAGTTTTAATTGTTCCAAATTTAAAAAACATAACACAGTAATAGTATTTACTCCTGACTAAAGGAGATAGGGATAACATCTTCCGCTTTCCAATTATTGAGTCCAGCACCCACAGTAGGAAAAATCCATGCCTCCAAGTTGTGGTCTTCATCTTGATCTCCCACAGCATTGATAACCCCTTGATTGGTGATGCGAACAGCACGAGCACGACGAACAGCCTTCTGGGACTCTTCTTCCACCATAGCTTTTGCATCATTGAGGGAGGCCATTGCCATTGTTGGAGGGTTTCTGATGACCACAGGAACCTTCTTCACAGTAGGAGGAGTCACACAATCCTTAACAGCCCAGGGAACCACTTCAAATGACTGACATGGAGTTTCAATGTATTCACCTTCTACTTCCAGATACTTGAAAGTGTTTACATGGCTGACAAAGTATTCTTCCTCTCCAAAGACAGTAACAACTTTTCCATTCACCGGATATCTCAACTTTTGATGTAATGTGGAGGTCACAGCACCTGCCCCATGGATCCAGGGACGACCAAGCAGACATGAGTACGAAGGACGAATATCCATCACATAGAATGTAGCGGTAAACACCTGAGAGCCAACCTTGATTGGAAGATCAATTTCCCCATGCACTACTCTTCTAGAACCATCAAAAGCCTTTACCACAATATTCCTGGGCTTCAATACCGTATCTTCAGGACTCAGCTTGTTCAGGACTTCCTTAGGCAACACATTCAGAGAGGAACTATTGTCTATCAGCACATGAGACAGGGTAGTGCCCCTGCATTCAATTGAAATATGCAAGGCCCTGTTATGATCCCTCTTGGCAGGGGTCAAGTCAGCATCAGAAAATCCTAACCCGTTGTCATAGGTCAGGTGAGCAACACAATTCTCAAACCGGTCCACAGAAATTGCACTGGGTACATGAGCCATCTTTAGAAACTTGATCAATGACTTGGCATGAGCCTCAGAACATAATAACGGGGAGAGCATAGAAATCTTTGAGGGAGTATGCCCCAGCTGATCAACAATATCATAATCACTCTTGCGAATGATTTTCAATACTTCTTCCATCTGCTTAGAGAGGTCATCAGCAGCTGGCACATCAGTAGATACAGGCTCAATAACAGGACCCTTGCCCCGAGCATCAGTGGTGGAAGTAACAGCAGGAGTAACTGCACTCTTAGAAGCAACTGGAGGAGAGAAGACTCTTCCACTACGGGTGATCTTGCTAGATCCAGCAATATTATCAATGTCAACAGGCATATCAGGTAAAGGCTCCTGCCCCTTGGATAGGTTCAGGATCAGCTCTTGGAACTGTGCATTCTGTGCCTGGAGATCCTTAACTGATTGTTCAAGAGCCATTGCTGAAATAAACAGCGAGAAGATGAGAAACCTGTGCACAATTATAAACCTGTGATGCAATGATATGGGAATGCATATGCAATGTTTTCAAGGACCGCAGGATTTAAATTTGCTTAAACAAACAAGAAAGTAACTTTTTATTAGTAATAACTTGTTTTTCCTTTTAGGCTTACAAAAAATGAAAACGAAATAAGTACAAAAGATGGGGTTTTAAGTCTCCCATGGACGTTTCCTCTTGGTGTTGAGGTATGAGTTGAGGTTTCGTTCCTCATGAAGTAGCTTTGTTAGCTCTAGGATCCTTGCTTGGCTTGCTTTGTAATGAGCCTCGAAAGTATCCCTTTTCTCTTTCAGTTGGATCCATGATCTCTGCAAGTCTTCCATATCAGTAGGCATGTCTGGGTGAAGGATGGTATAAGCTGTGTCTCCTTCAGCAACAGGTTCCATGGTAACTGGTAGGACGGCAGGATATGGCATCATGAGTGTCTGAGCACGAGATCGTACCCATCTGAGATAAGCCTCCATAGGAATAGTGTACTTAGGCTCCAGTGTCTTGCTGTCAATCCTGTTTACCTTTCCCCAAGCTCGGATGAATCTCTGACGGTAACCCTGAAGATCGTTGTCGTAATCAAACACAATGCCCTGAATCAACATGTCATGTGGACCATCGCTCCGGGCGTAACCAAACTGTCGTAAAGCTAGAGATGGGTTGTAGGTGATGCCTCCTCTTATGCCTAGAAGTGGCACATTAGGAAACTCCCCACAACGGTCAATGATGGTGACATTCTCCATAGATCTGGAGCACCAATGGATGTCTGAGTGAGAAAGTGACATGATCCTCTTGGACCATCTGAACCCTTGCTCATTCTTCATTACTGAGCGAGGAAGGTGAGAAATAAACCACCTAGAAAGTAAAGGTATGCAGCACATCAAAGTTCCTCTTGCCCTTGTAGTACGGGTGTGAAGAGAATGTAGGATGTCTCCAAGTAAAGTAGGCACTGGATTGTGACTCAGGAATATGTTGATGGCATGAACGTCTATGAACTGATCAGGATTGGGGAACAACACTAAGCCGTAAATCAATAAGGCTAAGATCTCCTCAAAAGCATCGTAACTCATAGCCTTCAAGAACATTTGAGCTTTATCCACTAATACCTTGGCAAGAATACCTTTAACTCCACTTCTCGTCTCTAGAACAATGTCAGACTTCTTCAGATGTAGAGCTGCAGCAATAACTTCTGGTTTAAGCTCCTTCTCTAAGCCTGTGAATGGCTTCTGATCAAGAACAGGTATACCCAGAAGTTTAGAGAACTCCTCCATGGTTGGAACCAGCTGATAATCAGGAAATGTAAAGCAATGGTGCTTAGGGTCAAAGAACTGAAACAGCACACTCATCATGTCTTCATTGAACCCTGAAGTAACTAGATCCAATAAGTGACCATGTCTCTTGTTGAACTGGGAATGATCAGGCACTAGGGAAACTAACTCCTTGAGCTTAGCAGGTATCCCTACAAAGTTGATCCTGATGGTGTTTCTACGAGCAGAAGTCATGACCTGCAACAAAGAACAAAGATAAATCCTTTGGTCCTTGAAATGGTTAGGGAAAATGATATGCTTATGATGCATGATGATGTCATGATGTCATGCTCAATCACAAACATGTGGCACACACAAACAAGTCACACCATAGCCCTAGGTTTAAAGGCTTGCATGAGGTTCAAAGGCAAGTACCCTCCCCTGAAGTTAGATGGTTCATCCTGTCCTACAAAAGTAACCAGGTTCTAAGGGATCTCAATATCATTGATCCTTCACAAGGGTGGTTGTTCAGAAGGCAACTTACTTGCCAACCAAAACCCTCCAAGTTTAAGATCTCAATGAGCGTAGTATCGAGTGTCAACCAACTTCAGTCTGCACCAAAGCTGGTTACCTCACTACTTTCTAAAGGCCAAGATGAGTTAACTAGGGTTCTAAAAGTCAGTTAGTGCATTGACAACATATGGCAGCCTCAATATTATCCTCAACTTGACTTAAGGAATATAAGCACCAACCAAGAAGTCGCACTAACTATGGCCACCAGATCAACCGTATCGATATACGTCGTACAGTTTCCTTGGTCTATTGCCATTTACCTAAGGTACACTAGATCCGGGTTAGGACCTTTCACACATAAGAGCTCCCCAACAATATAATAGTAAAGCAAACAAGGCAAACAATTTAAAGTGATCTTAATTCCTAAGGGTACCCCTCTTAAATAAATCCCCAGCAGAGTCGCCAGTTCTGTAACCCGGTGAACTGACTTTAAACAATGTTGCGGATAGCAAGAGTCGCCACCGACTTTTATTTTATCCATAAGGAAAGGTTATAAAAGAACAGGAAAGACCTTAGAGAATATTTTGGGTCCGGGGGGTAGGTTATGAAAAGGGAAGGTGTTAGCACCCTTTTCATCCATGGTTATCCATGGGCTCTTAGGTACTTAAGCTCACTTTTGAATTGTTTTGAAAGTGTAGTGTGTGAATAGAAAATTTTCAGAATAGTTAATAAATAATCCATGTAAGGATGTGTTAAGAACTTGTTTGAAAATTTTGTTGGAAATTTGTTTAAGTGTGAAAAAGTTTTGAAGTGAGCAAGTATCTAGGAGTAGCCTACCCTAATGTTTTAAGGTCTTTCTTATTCTTTATCCTTTCCTTAGTAAGACTATCCCTACTATAATGGAGTAGGTAGTCCTTACTTTGGATGTTAAGGGACATGTGAGGGACAATTGGATTTTTGAAGGCCATTGTGGGGTGTAATAAGCAAACTAGGGGGGCTATCATCATTTTTCGAAAGGGACTCGATTCGTAAAGGCAACCATAAGGGACTTTGATGATTTTCTTTTTGAGGGACTTGCTTTATACACCCCACTTAACCAATATTCATAGGCAACTTGAGGGATATCCTTAAGAAGTGAGACGGCGATTAAAATCGACTTACGTGTGTGACGTGTTTATTTTAATTATCTTTATTTAAAATGATCTAATTTATTTTTTAAATATCATACATATTGGCACTCCCTAATTACTAACCATAATAATAATAATAATTAAGTAATTACAATTTACATCCAAGAGGCATTACATCCAAGAGGCATTACATCCAAGAGGCAATTACAAAATTATAATAAATAAAAAAAAAATAACAAATAAGCAAATAAAATATTAGGGTTAGTAAATAATAAGAAAAATTAAATAAGGTTAGTATAAATATAAAGTTAGTGAAAATAATTAGTTGAAACAATAATAATGAGAAAAATAGACAAAGTTAGAAAAAATAATAAGATAGAAATTTCAAAATAATAATAAGCAACAAAATATGATTAGCAATAATAATTAATTAATAACGTGATTAAACATAAGATTTGATTTTTATTTAGAAACATAAATGATTAAATAATTACTATAATATAAAGTTCTAAATATCATAAGATTTGATTTTTATTTAGAAACATAAATGATTAAATAATTACTATAATATAAAGTTCTAAATATAACATAATTATAAATTTCTTAATCATTTACAAAAATTTAATTATCTCTAATTATATATTAACAATTATTAAGAAAAATATTTACACATTATGATGAAAACAAATTTTAACTAATCAATAATCACATTCACCAAAATTTTACATTAAGTGTTTATAAGGTTTAATTTTATTTACAAAAATTTACAAGAATTATAATAAATATATACATAGAATCATATAGAAAATTAAAATTAGGTTTTCATATTAATTTGGAAAAAGGATGTTAATGTCATTTATTTTAAAAAAAACAGATTTTTATATTACAACAAATTTTAATAAATTAATGATAACAATAATAATAATAATGATAATAATGATAATAATAATAATAATAATAATAATAATAATAATAATAATAATAATAATAATAAAGCAATAATGAATTTTAAATGTGCCAAATAACCCAACAATGTTGCTAACGCAGAAATGCGCTCATCGCAACCAGATCTAAATCGGACGAAACAAAATTTATCGCAAAGAAAAAGAAATTAAGCAAAAAATAGTATTATTGCTCACACAAAAATGCGATCATCGCAACCAGATCGAACTAACACAAATGTCACGCGTCATGCACACAAATGTGCAAACATCGTATCGACATAATTCGATCAAAAATCTTATATATATAAACTCTAACAATTTAAAAATTATATATATATATAAACGCAACAGTAATAGATAAAGAAAAAGAAATAACGGTAATAGATGAAGAAAAAGAAATAACGGTAGAAGATGAAGAAAAAGAAACAACAGTAATAGATGAAGGAAAAGAAATAACGGTAAACGATGAAGAAAAAGAAACGATAGTAATGGATGAAGAAGAAAACTAAATAACGGTCAACGGCACTCACTCCTCTTAGGTTTTTTTTTTATTCTCTCCTCTTTTCCAACAAGGCAACACATGTATATATAGGGAACAAATTAGGGTTAACACCAAATTGTCAATAATGTCCCTAAAGCCCATTTTAAAGCCCAAACTAAATAATTAGTTAAGAAAAAATAAAATTTAAATAATTTAAAATAATTAAAATAAACTTAAAATAACAACTAATAATCCTATTGATTCCTAAAATAAAAAATATTATAAAAAGAACAAAATTTTTTTCAATATTTTTTTATTTTATGATTTTTTGGATATTTTTATGAATAATTTAGAAAAAAGTGAAAAAAATAATATTTTAAAAAATGATTTAATTAAAATACGAAAATAATAATTAAATAATAATAAAAAACTATTTTTGTTATTTTTTTTAATGAAAGATAGAAAAATTTAGAGTAAAAATAATAAAAACAACAAAAAATGCCAAAGGTGAGATTCGAACTCTCAACCTCTCACACTCATAACTCCTTACACATGTCCTCCTGCCAATTGTGCCATTTTTACTTTTTAGAAAAAAGTGCATGCCATATGATATTTACCTGCAAAAAGTCAAACGACTACACAAATTTGTTAGTAATTGATTAAATGCAATGAAATGCGACGACAAATCTTAGGGCAAAATTTGGGGTATTACAGTTATTATGATAATATTTCTCACCCAACCTCTCTTTGATGTTGGCAAAAAAAAATCATGAAGTTTGACTTTGGTTTGACCACAGTTGACCTCAGTTTGACCTTTTAACTGCATTGACTGCTTTTGACTTATCTGATCATCTGACTGAGCAAACTTTTGAGAAAAGTCTTGAAACTTGACATGGGGGTTCTTATACACATATAAGATGTTATGAAGCTCACTTGAAGTCTTGGAAGTCCATTTAGCCTGATTAAAGTCAAAACCCTAGTTTTGGATGCACTGCTTAGGAGGTGCATTGTCTGAGGGAATTGTCAACTCTTCTGACCAATTATGAATTTTGTGAACCTTGTGAACCTTCTTGGAACACAAAGTCTTGTATTGTGAGGGCAAATTTTGGGGTGCAACACATTCATAATTGGAAAGGATTACAATTTGAAGTACAAGTTTCAAAAGATCCTAAATACAAGAGGAGAAAGGTAGATCCTAAGGAATCACATATGTAGATGATCTAACTCCAAGATGATACTTCCTTCTAAGCCTCTTGATCTCCCTCTTATAATTATCCTTCATGGTAGCTTTCTCTAACACAAGCTGATCCACAATGTCCTTCCAAGCACCTGAAGTAGGAGGTTGAGATGGTGGAATACTATAGGGAAACAAATCCCCTCTTTGTCTCTTCACTGAACTAGAGTATTAAGAATTCCATCTTCAAATTTGGTAGAGAGAATAGCCAAAAGTATTCCATGGTGAGCTTTGAAATCCACATGATCAACCACTAAGAATGTTAACTTTCTCAACTCTTTGAGATCATGAGTTCTGAAACTGTACTTCTGAGTGTTCCTCCTTCCAATATCCATGATCACAATATCTGGCATGTTTACAAATAGAATCTCTAAGTTCCTTGAAAACTGAGTGAAACATGATGTTCATTAATGCATGGGTGCATGATTATGCAATAATCACAAACAATATCACAAATAAGGTTCAAGGGTTTAACGCCACGAGCATGGATTCAAGGGTAATAACCACCCACAAGGTATGTACTAAGGGTAAACCACATGTACAACAAGGTTCTATAAAGTTCCCAGATTCGTGATTCCAACTTTTAGATATTATCGGCTTAAACGACTACTCGTCATCCAAAAATATTTTCAAGATAAACTCGTCTGAGTGTAGTATCATGTGACAACTGATCCAAGTTTACACTTGAATAGTCACCGCACTACGTCCTAAAAAGGCCAAGATGGGTTAAAGGGTTTTAAGGTCCTCAACTTCTCAAACTCTCAGATTAAAAGTAAAATGCCTTCAGAATTTACTTGTTCAACATATTTACCCTCAAGGAGGTCTCCATTGAGTTAGGAATCTCAAGTGAGCTTATTAAGGATTAAATCCACGTAAGCCAAACATGACTATACCACCATCCTATCTCAAGTGCGCTCAAGTCCGGGTATAGGAATTATCTCACCACTCAGAGATCACCAAGCACCAAAAAACAAAAGCAAACAACAAATAATAACAAAACACATATAAACAAGTTAGACTAAACCCACTAGGGACTACTCCCCAGCAGAGTCACCATTTTTCTGTAGCGGTGAAAATTTGGAGATTAAACTATTGGTTAACTTAACTCACAAAGTAAGAGTCGCCACCGCGCTTAATTTTTTCCAAAAGAATGAATAAAATCCACAGAAGTTTTAAAACAAAACTAATAAAACAAAGAGACTGGGGTAAAGGGGTTAGTTATGCAATAGGAAGGTGTTAGCACCCAAAAGATCTATAGTAATTTATAGAAACCTCTTGAGAATCTATGTTTGGCTTAAAATTGATTGTTTGGAAAAGATTGGGGAGATGAGAAGAGAAATATTTTTTAGGGTTTTTGGTGTTTGACAAGACTTCCTGAGCCTCGTGCCTACGTACCCACAAAGTGCAATGGAGGATCAAAACCTCTTAGTTTGTGGTAAAAATAACAAAAGAGATTTGTTTGGATTGATTCTAAATGAAAACACAATTTGTCATTTTAAGGAGAAAATTCAACTAATCACCCACAAGTATGTGAAAATGGACCTTTGCATCACTATTAAGAAGAGCTCCAACTTAGATAGAAATCAACAAGTATGCCACTAACTCTCTCAAGTGGGGAAAAATCACATCATTTCAATCATTACTATGGGGATAGGAGAATCACATCTAAACTATGAAAATGACTCATGTCTAATTCTTAAGAAAAGGTTTTAAAAGGAAAAAGTGCACAAATGGCACAAAATAGTTTGAATGATTTGTGTATTTTTTATGTCTTTTGAAATGGTCTTGATATGCTTAAGATGAATTAGAATTTGTTTAAGAAAAAAGGTTTGAAAATCACTTGACAAAGTCAAGGTTTATTGAGAAAGAGGTTCAAGTTTGAAAACAAGAAGGTTTTGAAAAAGGGACGAGATTTTAAAAATTTAAGAAGGGGGAGATGAAGAGACTACCTTAATAAAAGTAATAAAGTGGGAGTGTGTGCAAGTGAATTAACCAGAATCTAACCAACACTTGACAAGAGTCCAGACCAAAATCTCATTTCTCTGGAGTAAGCCACAAACAATAAGCAGATAAACACAAGAGGATCCAGATAAGTAGAGTCACAAAGAAGCAAATAAATCCTCCAAGCTTGATTCAAGGCCACATGTATCAGAGGAACTCAAAATCTCTTGCAGAGCATGGTGTTAGATGAAATTCCAAGTTCAAATAAGCAAACTCCAAGCATGGGAAACCCTAATTCTAAGCCCATAAATCCAAATCTCCTTAATGCACGGGATAGTAACAATAGTCCAAGAGAGATTAAAGTTTTTTAGGGGTTTTTCCTTTATTAATGTCTTTAAAAGAAAAAAGAAATGTCCAAGTAGACAAAGGAAAATAAGCATAAACATAAACAATATGAAATATAAATGATAAAAGTAAAGGCATAATATAAAGAATAAGAAATTAAATGACAAGAAAGTAAAGGTGCAAGGTAAATGGCATAAAGTAAAAGTTAGAACAATAATATTGTTAGTGTTAATTTTAGAGTTAATGATCCGATTCGGGACAAATTTAGCGCTATGTTAAGAATCGTAGCATAATCTATTAGGAGGATCATACTATGGGAGGCCGTTCAATAACAATTTATATACTATACATGTTAGAGATATGATAGAGATCATACTCCTAAAACATGTAGCACAAATAAAACCAAGGAGGGATCAAGCACTAAGGCACGAAGATTGGTCCATTATATCAATCATCCTTCATGACAACTTAGGACAAACTTTGGCATTAATCCAAAGTACCTCCAATGGTCATTGATCAATTGAATAATATATTTTAAATGATGAAATTACATCAAACATCAATTCAAACATCATGAACAAGATGGACACCAAACCATCCAATTGATAAAGAGAAAAGAAAGAAAAAAGAAGAAGGAAAGATGAAGAGAGGAACCAAATTGACTCAAGAGTTAAGATCCATAAATCATCAATTTCAATCACCTTTATTGGTGGATTAAGACACTAAACCTATCCTCAACTCAAAGCACCAAAAATAAATCAATGATTTATTTAATGATAGATTTGAATTGATGAAAATTCATCCAACCTCATAAACACCCAAAGTCCATTAAAATTGAGAAAAACTTTTATCAAGAAGCCATGATCCAAGGCAACAACCAGCAACCAAGATAAAATGCAATATTAAACAAATAAAAAAAGCATGAAAAAGATTTTCAAAATGATTTATAAATGAAAATAAAAGAGAAAAAACAAGATGAAGCCTCTAAACAAATATTAAATGCTCAAGAAAATCAAGATAAGTTAGAAACAAGTCAAGGATCATATAATATTTTTTGGGGAATTTTAAAATGTATAAAAATAATTTTAAATAAATTAAAATGCATGAAAAATAATAAAAAAAATATCAAATCTTGAAATAAAAACGTGGAAAAATACACATAAGATAGAAAATATTTTCAAAAAATTATAGAAAAAATTTGGAGTGAAAAAGACTGAGGGAGCTATTTTTTTTAATGATTTTTCAAAATAAATGAGAAATTTAAAACAATTAAAATGAAACAAAAATGCACATCCATTAGATCTTATCAAAGGATAAGGATCAAACACGGGCGTAAGCATCAAATTTCATTTAAAAAAGATCTAAAGGTCCAGATCAAAAGAGACACGGTGGACCCTAAGCAGAAACACGCACTGAATCAAACTCAAATCAAAACAACTCCAGACCACCGTGAGAGCTTCTCTGGTCATCTTCTCTGGTGAGTTGCCACCATATTTTTGGAAAATGGAAACATTAGATCATAATATCAGTGTCATTGGGACCGTCTCATTGAAGCAAACTCAACCACATGCTTTACTTTTGTTGATTAAAAGTGAGTAGAGAGAATTTGAAAAACTCAGTGAAAAAAGAAAACACAAAAAGAGAACTTCATTGAGGAATTTAATTTTTCTTCAAATGTGAGTTTCCTTCTAATGTGATTACCACAATGTAGCCTCACTCTCTCTGATTGTGATAATTGGCCTTTGATCTTTGAAACAAACTTGTAGAGGGCATCAAATAGAAAAATTAGAAAAAAGAACCTCCCACAAAAATTGAAAAATTGGAGAGTTATGATCTTTGGAAGTTAAGCAAATATCATTTGAATTTAAGCCAAATTTCACTAAGTCCACAAAATGACCTATAATGTCTATAAACTTTTGATGGCTTTCAAAGCATAATTGGATCTGGACTTGTTAATAGAAGTTGTAGGGGATGTCAAGATGAGTTATTTTCCCAAAGAAGCACTCAAAAATATTGAAGTATGAAAAAGTTATGAAGTTTTGGTCTTGGACTTTAAAATGTTGACTTTTAGGTCAAACCTCCTTGAATAAACTTGCAACCTTGGACATTTTATTGCATTTCAAGGCCTATTAATAATCATATAAACTAAAAATTATGTGTGATTGAATTTATTTTGATGAAACTTACAATGGCTTAAATAAACTTATTGATGAAGGCATGGAAATAAACACATAAACTTTTGAAGTTTTCTTGAGAAGCAAACTACCAAACATTGAAATATCATTGTTCAAATGAAGTTGAATAATGCTTGAGACTCTATACTTTGAGATTAGAGGTCATGCTATGATGAATATCCTTTTAAAAATCAATTGTTGACCACACTTTGACTTGATGAACTCAAACCCTAGCTGAGGAGACAATCACTTGATGCTCTTGATTCCAAACCCTACTTTACAAAAAACAAAAAAAACAAAAGGGACAAGGCATATTCTTTGTATTTTGATTAGTGTTTAGTTAATGATAAAGCATATAAGTATAGAAATAAAATATACACAAAAATATGCTTGATGATCTCTGCAAAGGCAACTCAAAATGAGTGGGTTAGGAGACAACCAAGTTTATGATTTTGAATGCAATGCAAAGATGCAAGTGAGGTGGGATCATAGGGATAAATTTTAGGGTATAAAACCATCCAGTAGATTTTGTTTTGACAATACGACAAGGCCTCTTTCACTGACATGGACAAGTCTCTTGTGCCATAGCTCAATCTTTGACACAGGTTTCGTGGATATCACATCTGCTGAACCACTTACAACCTCAGCCTCAAGGGTATACAAGCTTTCTTTCTTCACGCCTCTCAAGACTTCATTTGACCCCTTCATTACCCTTAGGATTCTTTGCTCTCCTTTGAAGATATATCCTTTCTTGTCAGACTCACCAAGAAAAATCAAATTCCTCTTAAGATCAAGTACATATCTAACATTAGTCAATAGCCTTATTGACTTATCATGGAGCTTGAATCTCACAGATCCAATACCTATAATTTTGCAAGCTTTGTTGTTTCCCAGCAACATTGATCCATCATCTTGATCACATAATTCCTCAAACACGTATTTGTTTTGAGTCATATGCCACGTACACCCTAAATCCATAAACCACTTCTTGTTATAGTCACTGCTTGAAACCACCAGAACATTAGATGATTCATAACCATTTCACACAATGGTTACATTACCATTATCCTTTCCCCCATGATTGTTCAGTCGATCAGGGCATACTTTTCTTGTATGACCTTCCTTTTTACAATGATAACACCTAATAGTAGAGGAATTACCACCATAAGAGTTATCTAGAACTTTACCCTTGTTCTTCTCAAACCTACCATCTTTCTTCAAGAATTTCCCCCTAACGGAAAAACCTTCACCAACAGAAGATGATTTGTGCTCCTTTCGTTTGTTCAAATCCTTAGAGTACAAGGCAGATTGAACATATTCAAAGGTCAATTTATTTCTTCAATACAAGAGGGTTTCTTTCAATTGAGCATGAGACTTAGGTAAAAAGTATAACAGTAGCAACGATTAATCTTCATCATCAATCTTGACCTAAATATTTTCTAGAACAAGAATTAACTTGTTGTACATATCCATCTGCTCCACCAAGGCTTTGTCTTCACTCATCTTGAATGAATACAAAGCTTGCTTCGAGTAGAGACTATTAACCAATGATTTCGTCATGTATAAACCTTCATTTTTATCCATACACCAACTGTAATTTTCTCCTCTGAAACCTATCGGAGAATCTTATCACCAAGGCTCAATAAAATGGCACTGTGGGCTTTTTCAACCATCTTTGTCTTCTCCTTCTTCAATAGGGCAACGTCGATCTTCTCCGATTCCTTTCAAAGCTTCTAACAAACCCTGTTGAATAAGAAGGGCTTGCATCTTCAAGCGCCATAAATCGAAATCATTCACACCGGTGAATTTCTCAATCTCATACTTTGTTAGCGAGATCTTCTCCTCCATGCTCATCACACCAGTTTATTGTGAATTGTTATGGTGAAGGACAAAACAAAATATGAGAAAAAGATTGAGTTTCTTGAACAAACACAAGAAACCTTATTAGGTTTTATAAAAGATAGAGAAGAAGGTAGAAGAAGAACAAAAATTGATTTAAACTGTTTTACTATTCACTTACTCAATAAGGACTCAAAGATTACAAGTGAATACCAACAATTAACCTCTCTCAACAACCTGAGAGAACTAGTCTATTTTTACACTACTAAGCTAACTTAGGCTACAAGCTAACTTAACAATTGGGCTTACAAGCAAAGCTCAATTTGTCATGCTAACTTAAACACAATGCTAACATATTTCGACAACATGCTTGAACAGACTTCGACTACAACATGCACAACTCCTATCAAACCATGAAACTTGCCTTTGCGACATTAGAGTCGACCCAAATACCACAGTTTCCTCTCAACAACTTGTGTAATTCTAATTGTATAAAAACATCTTTGACTTGAATTTTACACAAACCAAAATTGATTTTTCCATCAAAATTTTCAAAGTCAAGCCTCGTTGCATTTGAGAAACTTGACATTGTCGTCAAAACTTTTCCTACAAAAGTTTTTTTCCCAACCAACATGGATTATAAAAGTTTCTTTTATAATGTGAAAGTTCAGATAAAACTACAACCGCAAAGCATACTAAAAATGTTATACTCCACGAAACCAAGTCTGTTCATACCAGTTGCATAGAAAAATGAATGATGGAGAAAAAGAGGAACACAAAAAGTAAAATATAAGCTTAAAACGCTTTTGACTGACGTGTTTTGTAATGAAGAACTTGAATCTATTATATAGTTTTGAACTCTCTCTTCCTTTAAAGTATTAAGAAACGCGGGATTTTATCAACGTGTATATTTTCAACCAACACTAATCCAAAGCATATCACAAATCTTAACGGACATTATTACATATTTCAAATATTTTAATTAATAAAATATAAATTAAAATATCAATGCGTTGAACAAATAATTAATATTTTAAATTTTAAAATAAATAATATACAGTATCAACCATGCACATTCGAGTGAGTGCTAGTGTCCACATTACTTAACTGTATATTTTAAAATCTAAAAAAAAAATGATCAACACTATTTTCACTATTTTTAATCATATGATTTTACTATTGAATTCTAGTATTTTACCTTGTCCAAATACATTATAAAAAAAATTCCCTTATCCAAATACATTATAAGAAATTCATAATGGATACCACTATAAAAATTATTAGTTTAGCCTAAAATTATTACTATTTTAGCTTAAAAAAAGCTATTTTTTTTAAATAGTTACATGTTACTTTGTCATTGTAGATGATAGTTGGACTATATCAAATGGATATGTTATAGGTTAAATATTGCATAAGTTCAATTACTATCCATAGTACATAATTCACTTTTGGTAACTAAATGTACGATTGAGATCATAATTCATTATATTCCTTTTATTTTCTTAATGGTTTAGGAGTTGGAGTGCTAACCATGCAGGTCCATCTATTGTTATTGTACCGGAGATCTGCATCATATATAAAAGATATTCATCATCTATCTTAGTTTGATTTTGATAAAGATAAAAGCTTCAAAGAAGAAAAAGCTTGAAGTCTAACTCAATCAATTATTTCAAGATTACAAAAGTAATTGGATGTTGAATTAAAAGAGATTGATCATTAAAAAAAGGTATTCAAATATAATTCACATTATGTATATCCTTAGATGCACAAAAAATCAGTTAACTTTTCATCTCTAATGTTCTTAAGCATTCATGCATCAAAGGTGCTCAAATCAAGCATTTTAAAAGCGTATTTTTTAAAATTTATAGGGTGGTAATCGATTACACTTTTGGTGTAATTGATTACATACCCATTCTACCAGAAACTTTAAAACGTTGAATATGCACTTTTTAAGTCAAGTAATTGGTTAACCGATTTAAGAAATCGGTTACGTGATTGTTGTTGCATGAAATTTGAAAATAATTCTTCACTTTTTTTTATCATACGACTGTTTTACCAATTTAAGAAATTGGGTACATAATGCATAATTGTGTTTTTTCATGAACCATTGTCTTTCTAAACTATTGCAAATCTTCATGAAAATGTCTCAAACTTACGCATATATTCTTAGAAGTTTCTTAAGATGTATTTAATGCAGAATAAATTATTTTTCAAATTATCTCTTTCATACAAATTTTAATACAATTCTAATCAATTGTTCAACTGTTCATTCATTTTCAAATATTGAAACTCTGTGCATAACCTTATCATTTAAAAAGTTCCATAATATATTATGAGCACTTGAGGTTTATATATTATATTTGAATTGTAAATTGAAAGAGAACATCAAACTTTATCTTGGAATTCATTTAAGATTCAAATACTTAAGATTATTTAAAAGTGTATTGTAACTTAATCACCAAGGTTGTGGTGATAAGTCGTTTGTTGTAAAAAGGGTCTTTGGATTGGTATAATTTAAAGTCCACCATAGTGTTTGGTGTTTGTGAAAAGGTCATTTGATTCGATTAGATTCAAAGTTCACCATAGGTTTGGTTTTTATGTTGGATGATTGTAAGAGAGGTCTTGATCTGAGGCTTATATAAAGATCTAATATAGTGAAAAAATCTTCAAGGTTTAAAGGTACTATATGTACCATTGGTTGATAAGGGGAACTAGGATAATTCCTTATATTTATTTATTTTACCACACTTTAATTTTCTTCACTTTATATTGCTAAGAACATATCTTATTCATATCCGAAGAAAAATAAGAACATATAGCAAAATCGAGAAAAATCGGACAACCTTAATTCAGCCCTGTCTTAGGTTATATTCATAGTTACAATCGACATCAGAGTAGGTTAAGGTAAATTTCTTGTTTATCATAGTGCTACAGAGGTATTTTCTGTTTGTGTATGCGCAATTCAGGATCGACATTACTACCATTCGATCCAAAAATTGAAAGAACCATACATGCCCTCAAAAAAGCAGCTAGAGAAGCAATTTTGATTGATGGAGATCAACCCTAAGTAGATCCACCAATACTTTCTTCGGATTTGCAAGATGAGAATATCATGGCTGCTTCACAACTCCCAACTATGGGATATTATTGCAAGAGGACCAGCGACAGACAAGTTTCTAGAGAGTTTGTACCGGCAGACCCTATTAACTTTAATATTAAAAATCATATGCTTTCAGGTCTAAGAGACAATCAGTTTGAAGGGAACGCTATCTGAGATTTGTGGGCTCATCTTGCACACTTCTAAGAAACCAGTTCAATATGCATGTCGAATAATGTCATTGACGATCAAGTCAAGTTGCAGTTGTTTGGTTTCTCTCTTATTGGAAGGGCTAAGGACTGGTTGTTATTGCTTCCAAATGGAACCCTTCGAATATGGAAGGAGCTGGAGGATACGTTCTTGGAAAGATTCTTTACTGAAGGTGAGAAAAACACTTAGAGGGGGGGGGGGGTGAATAAGGGTTTTAAAACACTTTAGTAGATAAAAAAATAACACAGATATTTTTATCCTGGTTCGTTTGAACTCAAACTAATCCAGTCCACCCTACCCAGGTGATTTGCCTTTCTCAACAAGGACTTAATCCACTATATCAAACTTGATTACAGGGTAAACCACTAAGACAACTGTCTTAGTCTTCTCAAGAAAATCTGACCACAACTTGGTCTTCTAAAGGAAATCTTTTACAAAGATAAACTAACAATTTGTGTTTAATGTTTTGCTTCTAATAAGCTATATCACAACAGTGATATTTACACAAAATTAAGAACGAATATGAAAACTGTTAAGATTTGAAGAATATTTGAATGAGAGCTTGTAAGTTGGTTTTCTTTCAAGTGATTCGTCAATGTTGGAAAGATGCTGAAGCTTGTTTAAATACTACTTCAAGTCCTTCTCTCAAAGACTGTGCATTACTGTATGTTCTGCTGCCTATGTTGCCTTTTTGTCCTCTATTGACTTTTTCTTTCCAGGAAGAGGAATGTTCAGACATGTGCTTTGTGTCTGAATTCTTGTGTCATGCATAAATGAGGAATAGTGCCGTTGGAGCAGATGTTGGGATTAGCAACTGATCTTTTCTTTGAGTTGGCATCTTTTCAACTGAATAAACTAACATCAGATCCTCTGATGTAGTTCCTTGTTCTTCAGATTATAGTCTTGTAGCAATAGTGCTTAAAGCGTGAATGTTACAGACAGTGCAAAGTTGAATATCAGAGCCTCTGAACTTGCAACGTGAAGTACTCCCAGAGTCTTCTGAAACAATGTTGTACGCTCTTTACTCAAATTCTTCTTAGCTTCACTCAGAGTCTTCTGTAGCAGATCAGAGTCTCTTCAAGCAGCGCTCAGAGTCTTCTGAAATGTTGCTTCTGACGCTCAGAGTCTTAACGTTCTTTTCACTTGCAGATGTAATTTTTGCTTCTAGGTGAATATATAATTTAAGATCTGAAACAAAATTACTTAAACACAATTAGAGTATATATTTCCTTTATGCAAAATTTCATTTATGTTATCATCAAAACAATGAGATATAATAAACACCAATCTGTGTTCTAACAATCTCCCCCTTTTTGATGATGACAAAAACATAGGAAATTTTGTTCAATAATAAGAAAAATAAATATAACTCCCCCTGAGATTGTGAATCTCCCCCTGAATTGAATACCATAAAAAAATAAGTACTTCCCTTTTTGATTAAGTATTCTTTTCAGAATCAGATCCTGGTTTGGCTTTTCAGAATCAGAGCCTGGATCCTGAAACCTGGTTTATTCTTTTCAGAATCAAAGCCTGGTTTATTTTTCTTCAGAATTAGAACCGGTTTGTACTTTTCAGAATCAAATCCTGGTTTGGATCCTGATTTGGATCAGAGCCTAATTTATCTGATTTAGGAGCTTTCAGAGTAACTTTTATGAATTAAGTCAGATGCAACGTTATAGTTCTGAAAGACTAAAAATCAATGTTAGTTATAATTTATTATGTCTGAATTCCATTCTGGTAACTGTTTATTTAAACAATTTTAATTTCCATTTTCTCCCCCTTTTTGTCATATCAAAAAGAAAAAACTTTTTAAGACACAAAAGAATAACAGAGAAAAACGAATAAGATAAAACAGATAGAAGCAGAAACCAAACAGATGCATTGATCAATAAAATATTCAGAGGATAACAAACATAATTAGAACAAACATATTGTGCACAAACAACAGAAAAATAACTAAGGTTGGCGAGAGGCTATCATCTTCAGAAGGTTTGTAATCTCAGAAGTGGATTCTTCTTGCCTAGCCATCCATGTCTTGATTTCATCTGTTGTCTGTTCTTGCTTAATCATCCAAGATCTGATCTCTGTGTTGTTGGCTTCAAGCTTAGCAAACTTTTCTTCAAGATCTGGAGTCTCTTTCTTGACTTCAGAAGATGCAGGAGCAGATTCAGACGCATTCTCAATAACCATAGCAGATGCAGTCTCTTGAATCACTGAGTCAGAAGCTTGATTCAGAACCATTAAAGCAGACTGGTTTGGCACTAGAGTTTCTTCAGCAACAGCCGATTCTGGAGGAGTATCTTCAGACTTAGGTTCTTCAGCAGGTGCATTGTCCAGAGGAAGAACTGGAGATCTACTCATATTCAGAAGAGTTTGTCTGATAACTTCAGCAAATCTCACCTTTGCTTCATCAGAGAAAATGGTGCGAAGGTTTGAAGCTACAAAGTTAAATCTTGACATGAATCTGTTCCAAGTGGCTTCAGAAGCATCTGGATTCACACTAGACAAGCACTCCTTCTTTACAGAAGACATCCACATGTTCAATTCCTTTTTAAAACCATCAAATAAAGTACTAACATCCATTCTAGGTTTTGGTTTCAGAAAGTTTTCTAGAGAGGGTGTTTTGGTGGTTTCAGATGAGGAGGGTATGGAAAAAGAAGGAATGATGAAAAGAGGACGAGGATAAGGTGTTGAAGGTTTAGTAACAGTCTTTGGTTTAGATGGAATGACATCAGAAGGCATGGGACAGAATGGAACAAAAACTGTTGTAGGTTTTGGAGTTGGTTGAGAGAGGATAGGATCAGATGAAATGGATACATCTGGTTGGTTTGGTTCATAACCACGGAGTGAAGGGGGTGAGTTCACTTTTGGAGGTAAATCAGATTCAGTAGAATCAGATAATGCAGAAGAGTGGCAAGATGTGGAAGAGACGTCAAAAAGAATTTTCAAAGGTTGTACATCAAGAACATCAGAATCAGGTATAAATGATTCAGAAGTTTTAGGTTGTTCTGGTTGAGGATCAGTAGGAATGACCATATCTTATCCTTTCTTTTAGGGGGGGGGGGGGGGTTATTCGATATTTTTCCTTTCCCACTATGGGAATAAATAAAGATCGGTGGCGACTTTGTTAAGTCCATCCCGCGGGCGTGCGATTGCGCTTCGTGACGTCGTTCTTATTTTTTGAGGTGAGACACAAGGCCTCGTGCTCGAGGGAATTTGGACTGTGATAATTTTATATAGCTATAAAAAACATTTTGCGACAAGAGCAAACTAAGTGCAGGATGGCTAAGTGAACACCCAAAGTGGGCCTGACTTCCCGAAGTGGGCTTCAACACCCTTTGTGGGCATATAGTCGTTTGGAACGGTATCCATGATCCATTTCACTTAATACATGTGGCTCATGAGGTGTTCAAATAATACCGATATAACAACATCTATAAAAAGGAGGGAAAAAAAACAGTCTCCCCTACAATTTAGGGAGGAACTGGTCTTTTCAACTCTCATGTTTTTAACAAAGAATTGGAAGAAATTGTTTCTCCTATGATCCAACCCATATATATATATATATATATATATATATATATATATATATATATATATATATATATATATATATATATATATATATATATATATATATATATATATATATATATATATCAAAAAAGATTATTCACTAATTCCAAAAAAAATAAATACATTCTCTTTTAGTTACTACGTAGGAGAACTCTCTCAACTATAAATGAGATTGGAGAGAATATATGAACCTAATTAAGTTTTTTTTTTTTTTTTAGATTTCAGATTCTTTGGTTTCTTAAATCATAATAAAAATAAATAAATATAATCATATTTGTAGTTAGTAAAAAATAAATATTCCTAATTTCCAATATTGGTTAAATTTTAAAAGAAATCCTTCAAATTTCATTAACTTTTTTAGAAATTATTATAGCCTTGGAAAAAATTGTTTATTTGTATATGAAAAATATGGGAAGTACTAGGGTGGAACACATGTCATTTTGTTCACCTTAGTCTAATACAGCTTTGCAAAATTAATAACGTTTTGTGGTCCTTTGTACTATCTTTTGTAGGGATTTTTATTATCACTTGTAATATTTAAATAATATTATTTAAATAACTTTTATTTTAATATATTTTATTTTGTATTTATGTTTAAAGTAAAATAGTGGTTCACATAGTTTTTGATACATGAAAAGCTCTCATGAACCATGTGACATGATGTTCCATGATGTTCCGTCATAATTTGTTATATGAACTTTGGGATAAAGACTCTACTGCATTAATATAAAGTTAAGAGATTAAAAATGAAAACTTCTATTTGATGTTTAATAAAAAAAAATTGAGCATTCACAATTAAATAATATAATAAAATGTTTGTTTGTTTTCTGTTTATAGCATTCTCTACGCCATCAAGAGTGTGTATTAAATTTTCTTTGCTTTTTCAAAAAAATAATAATATAAAATTTAAATTTATTTTGGATAAATATTAAATATATCATAGGCCGAATTTGACCAAATACTTTTGAGAGGCAATATAATTTAGTGTTATACTAAAGTTAAAAGAAATGGAAGGTGGATTTTCTATGCCTTTGTGCAAATTGTTGTTTTTTAATCACAAATCTAGATGGATGCTTAATAGAAACTAGATAATGCATAAATTAAAAAAAGTTAAGCAAGTCAAAATATTAATATTTTTTTATGCAGGTTAAATAAAAAAATAAAAAGGGGAAAATGAAATATAAATAATTCGTTTGTCTCTAAATGTGAAACTTTAAAAACATTATTGTATGGTCTATCTACATTTTTTTTAATCATATTGATTATCTTTTTTGTAAAAATATTTCTAATATTTTTTAATAAACAAATACTATGAGAATGATGATATATTAGTCATCTATCATTAAAAATATAAAAGAATAATATTAATTACTAATAAAAATTTTATTACTTTTATTTTTTCTCTTATAATTTAGAAAACAAAATCTTATATTCAATACTAATAGGAATACATCACAAGAATGTCTAATTTTGTCTTTGTTTTCTGACATATCCAAACTTCTATGTAATTTATGATTTGTGAGAGACTTTTGACAAATTCTCGACACTTCGTAAGTAGAACCTAATTATATCTAGAGATTGCAACGGATCTACAAGTAAAGAAGAGAATTTAATTCATGTATTTCAATATTACTTCTAATACATGTATGAATTAGACTTGTCCTTTCTAATAAAAGGATTCATTTCTACTTTCTACTTTCTGTTTCTTAGGAATTTAATGACTTATAATGTTAAAAGGAAATATTATGGATTGAGATCTACCAAAGAGAAATATTATCGATTCACAACTACCGGAGTCAATGTTTATGTTCTTTTGTTAGTTTTATGAAAGTGGAAGAACAAAGTTCTCAATAAAAAGACTTTCAACGACTTGACAATTTGGTTGGACCAATCAAGCATATTAAAAAGGAAATCGAGACAATCAACCGTGTGAAAGGAAATGTTAGTGTTCTGGACTGGATCGACGCTTAACCCACAACTAAGCAGACTTAAACCTCAATGAGGTTGGGTCCAAGAGTACCACGCTGGCGGACAGAAGTTCCGCCGAGCACAACCTTCCCCACGTCGGGCAGGACCCTCACCGCCGACCAGCCAACCTCTTTCTCCCTTGTCGTCCAGTCTGCCCGGGGAGCTCCTCGAGCCTCCCCCCACGTTCTCCACATGTCCCTCACGCAGGGACACGTCATAAGGTAACTACCCATGTCCTGGAGATTCGGTCTTCTCCCTCCCGGATAGTGTGGAACAGTTACCCTATGGCGAAGACCACGTGCAGGTCTTCACAACACCACGTCAGCTCTAACAGTTACTAACATTGGGCCTGGCAGCCCAGCCCAGTACTAGGTAACCGTTGGCCCTACACTGGGGGCTCACTATAAATATCCTCTTCACTATAGGGTCAGGTAACTTAACTCTCTTACTCTCTCTCTATACTTACTTCTACTCTGTTCGTCACTTACTTTGGCATCAGAGTGTGTTTCAGGTACACCCCCTCCTCTTCCATACCTTCGGTGAGCAGCTAGCAGATCAACGACGCGTGGCAGGTCACTGACTCCCTTTTGATCAAGTCATATTTAAAATCAAAGCTATTTCTACTAAAATTAAAAACTATTTCTAAACTATATAATTAAATCTATTTAAAATAAAAACTATTTCTAATAAAATTAAAAATGATTAAAACTCTAAAATCAAAATCAAAATCTAAAAACTATTTAAATCCTAAAATATCTCTAACATTACTAACTTAATTCTAAAATCCTAAAATATCGTTAACATTACTAACTTAACTCTAAAATCCTAAAATATCTCTAAAATTACTAACTTAAATTTAAAATCCTAAAATATCTCTAAAATTAAATCAAATCTAATTAATTCTAAAATCTTAATTCTGTTTTCTAGTTCTATTCTATTTGATTCTAAATAACAAAAAGAATTAAATAATTTCTAAACAAATAAATCTATTCCTAATTCAAATTCTATTTTAATAAAAAATCTATTTAATTCTAATACTAAAAATACACTAAAAACTATTCTATCCATTTATTTTTAAACAATATTAAAAAGAAACCTATTTAAACTAATTCTACATTATTTAAAAAATAAAAATAATAATAAAAAAACTAATAAATATTCTATGTTAAAACTATTAAAATAAAATCTATTCTAAAGGAAAAATAAATAACTATTCTAATTCTAAAATATAATAAAAACCTATTCAATATTTCTAAAAAAATAAATATTCTAAACTTAATTAAATTAAAAAGTTAAAACAAAAATATATACAGAAAATAAATATTTGAAAAGAAAAATGAGAAAATAAACAAAGGATTGAAATTACGATAATACCCTTAGGCCACGTGTCACCCTCTTATTGGGCAAAAAAGTCGAGATTTGAAAAACGCTTAATCGAGGGTGGATACGTGTCTAAACGGCATGAAATTAAATGAAAAATGCAAAAGTAGAAAATACGAAAATATTTACAAAAGTTGGCAGGCAAATTTAGGGTATGACAACAAGTAACAAGATCAGCTCAGAGGCAGCCGAAATACCTAGGAGCCGATGAGCCACAACCTTCGTCCTACATTCGAGCAAAGCCTTTACATTAATATACCGGGTATTTGTCAGTATCTGCCCGTCCGCGTCGCAGATATACTCCTCGTCTGGGGACACACATTTCCAAGGAGGAAGACAACCAACGAAGTCCACTAGCCTTCGGAAGGCCAAGCTATCCTCCTCGCCCAGCCGACCAGGCCTGAAGATGAAACTGTTTGTACCCGAGCGAAAATGCAGGTCCGCCCAGTCTAGAGAGAAGTTAGACTCATAGTTGTTCTGGCGACTCCCGCCCACGCCTATAACTTCCTTCCTAAATATGGTCTCATACGCCTTGTCTGTGTCCGGCATGACCACGAACCAACGATCTTTAAATCCCCGAACAGAATCGGTATACGACCGAAAGAGCTTGGTCGTCTGCTTCAGCGAAACCCAGTTGTGTCGACCAGCAACCGTCTAACGTTGCAGGTGGAAGACGCAGAAGAATAACAAAATGGTGGCCCCGAGCTCCAGGTAGTTGCAGACGATCTCGAATGCTCAGATGAAATCTAGGGAATTCTGATGAAGCTAGGACGACGCCAACATTAGATGATCGAAAACGCCTTGCTGGAAGCCGGTGAAGGGCATTCGCATTCCCACCTCCTTGAAGGCAAACTCATACATAGGGAACTGACCACCATTATACCGCGAGCAAATACGATTGGTCTCCCAGGGCCGGCATGCGCGGAACTGACGGGGGCTCCCAGCCACCCTATCCTCTATCACCGCGAACGCATTAGAGTCGTCGAGGACGAACCTCGACATATAATTTAGAGGTTCCTCCCCGACCCATTCTTCCAAAGGTCTCTCTAGTGGATCCAGATCGACCTCGTCCTCACGACCCTCCTCGTCCGCGGATAAGTACCACTCCACCTCTTCCTCAGCGTGACCATCCATTTTATACTTAAAAAGCAGAGGAACTTGGTGAATTCGACAACTAAATCAAATCCACCATTCCACCGCAGTTCAAGTGAAAGGGCGTGGTCGCCTAACCGCCCACAAGACAAGCTGGGGGAAACTTTATCCCCCAAGGAGAACCAGAGAGCACACTCTCTGTCCTCGGCGCACACATCCACTTGTACTCGAGGCATTCATCCCTTTGTCCTCGGGGCACTCAAAGTCCCTTTCCATCCTCTCTGGGACGCTCATCGCAAGGGCCGAGGACGGTCGTTTCTACCCTAATTGTGAAGGATCCTCCATCGTATTCACTAGAAAAACCCGCGGTGTGCTCAACACCCCCAGCGGAGCCGCCGGAAACACCGCCACAAACAACAAAAAAAACACAAAGAGTGGTGCGGAAACTTACTTGATATGAATGCAGAAAAGTTGTTGTCGGGCAGAAAAATCCCAGATGTCGAGCAGAGGCGATCGAAGGTGTCGAGCAAAAACTTTTGGGTGTTGAGCAGCTGCAAATAGGCGAATGAGCGAAAAGACGAGCCAGGTTAACATATATATATATATATATATATATATATATATATATATATATATATATATATATATATATATATATATATATATATATATATATATATATATATATATATATATATATATATATATATATATATATATATATATATATATATCCCTAGCACGGGAAACGAAGCATCGCTAGGCACTCAAATGCCTAGCCCATAGCCGTCACAAGAAGACACGTGACGACTCTCCATCTTCACTGCGTCTCTTCAAGTTCTTCCCTCGTCCACGGGCTCTACCTCGACATACGCCCACCTACCCGACACGATGGCTCTCTACCCAACGGACCAACACGCCCATTGACATTCCCTGCTCAAGTCTTGAGTTCGGCTGCCCGACATATCGACACGTCTGACACCAGTCCCTGCTTAAGTCATAGCTCTCCTGACCGCGAACAACGACTTGGGGGGATACTGTTCTGGACTGGGCCGACGCTTAGCCCACAACCAAGCAGACCCAAACCCCAACGAGGTTGGACCCAAGAGTACCATACTGGCGGGCAGAAGTTCCGTCGAGCACAACCTTCCTCGCGTCGGGTATAGGCCAACAACTGTCGGGAAGGACCCTCACCGTCGACCAGCCAGCCTCTTTCTCCCCCGTCGTCGGGCAGGGTCTAGCCTGCCCGAGGAGCTCCTCGAGCCTCCCCCAACGTTCTCCACGTGTCCCTCACGCAGGGACACGTCATAAGGTAACTACCCATGTCCTGGAGATTCAGTCTTCCTCCTCCCAGATAGTGCGAAACAGTTACCCTAGGGCGAAGACTACGTGCAGGTCTTCACGACGCCACGTCGTCCCTAACAGTTACCAACATTGAGCCTGTAAGCCCAGCCCAGTACTAGGTAACCGTTGGCCCTGCGCTGGGGGCTCACTATAAATACCCTCTTCACTAGAGGGTCAGGTAACTTAACTCTCTTACTCTCTCTCTGTACTTGCTTCCACTCTACTCGTCACTTACTTTGGCATCAGAGTATGTTTCAGGTACACCCCCTCCTCTTCCATACCTTCGGTGAGCAGCTAGCAGATCAACGACGCGTGGCAGGTCACTGACTCCCTTCTGATCAGGTCAGATTAGTTAGGTTATCGGAGCCAGAAACTAAACATATCCAATGGGATTAGCTAGATGACAATTGGATCAAGCTCAATTGTGACAGTGCCTACAAGAAATATACTTCTACAATAAAAGATTGATGCTTGTTTGTGGACTCATCCAAAAATTGAGTAAGAGAATATGCGCGGAAAATTGGTCAGTGTGAAACTCTTACTACATAGATGTGAGGGATATTAAATGGAATTGAGATAGATTGACATTAGAGAACTAAAAATCCAGTGGTCGAGAGTGACTTTAAAGTCTTAATATACAGGGTTAATCAGAAGATACTGGATGAGCAAAACCTCCAAACTCAACCATACTTGGCGGGAAAAAAATTGCGCAGATTGGATAGCCAATTATAATCTTACTTTTAATAATAATGAGTTTTTCATTCTTCTAAATCTTGTGCAGAATGAGTTGGATATAATTTTAACTGGTAATAAAACAAACCTCGACTCCTAGACATGTTAGATTGACTATTTAGTCTTTTTTGTTCTTTGAATCTTTAGATTCTCTTTTTTCTTAAAAAATCATTTGAATAAAGTGTTTCTATTAAATTAATATATATTGTATTTAATTAAAAAAAATTAAATTATTTTATTAAATCAATTGAATTGATAATTGAGCAAAGTATATGATTGGAGGAGCATAAGTTCGAATCCGTGATCGATAGTTATGTGCCATATCTTTTTTTATATATTTATTTTCGTTGATCTTGGATTTTATTTTTAAAAGCGTATTTTTATTATAAAATATACTAAAACGTTTGTTCCACCACAATGACTATGCGTGTCACATCTCATCTCATGTGTCATATATTTTTACAGGATTGCTATGTTGACACTCATTTCTACACCCTACACCTCAATTACTGTTCACAAATACTTGAACAAATTTCTCAGAACATGGTTAATAGTGTATATTTTATTGGTTAATGAAGTAATGAAAGTGGTTAATAAATTATAGGTAAAATAATTGGCTAATAATGTAGATTTTTATGGTTAATGCAACTGTGAAGTTGGTTAATGCGCAATCTTATATTTGTGTTATAAAATAAATTTTAAAAATAAATATATTTTTTTTTAAATTAATATTTTTAAAAAATATATTATTTTAATAAAAAAAACACTGTTCACCGTATAAATACTGTGAATAGTGCATACGGTGTAAATATTGGGTGTAGGAATAACATTTTTCATATTTTTAACTTCAAGTTTTTTTTCGTCACATCTCATCTCATTTGTCATATATTTTTAAACCCAAATAAACCTAAACAAAAATTTACTATTATTAGAAAATTTATAAAAACACTTGTTTCACCACAACAACTAAATATACAACATCTTATATTACGTATGTCATTTATTTCTAATTTCAATTTTGTCTTTCGCAAGTCATCTCATTTCGTTTGCCATACATTTTTAACTCCAATTTTGCTTTCCCGTCAAAAATCAAACTCAAACACACTTATCTAATTAAACCTAAACCATAATAATTAAATGTGGACTAACCACTCGATTGGACTCTTTTTATATGAAATTGTATTATTCAAAGCCCTAAAACAAAAAACAAAACACCATTATTCAACCGAAGTAATCGCCTAATAAGTTGTCAATAAAATAAAAATCTAGTCAAGGGGGTATTTTCAAAATAAAAAACCTAACAAGGGCAGTTTTGTAAAACAACACAAAACGGTAGTAAGTGGGTTTCGAAGTCCAATGTATAATCATAGTCAACATCACCAAATTAAACTCTCTCTCTCCCTTCTTTCTCTCCATTCTGTTGTTGTGAGTACTATAAAGAGAGACTTCTCCACAGCTCTTCCTCTCCACTGATTCTTCCCAATTTCCATCCATCTTCTTCCTCCTCATGGCGGCCAACAAATCCATCACCCTCGAAGAAATCAAGAACGAGACCGTTGATCTGGTATAATCCCTCACCAAACTAGTCAATTTTCAAAGATTTTTCACCGTAATAATAATTTCTTAGTTCTCAATTTTCCTTTGATTTTCAAGTTCTATTCTTCCTAGTTCTTATGGAAACAGATGAATTTGGTAAAAAAAATTCTCTCATACCAAACAGATGAATTTTCCCGGTCCAATTGCGCATAGATGAAATTAATTTATACTAAATAACTTTAGGTTTATATTTTTTTAATTTAATTTTCCAGCGAATCAGTGGATCTAAACAAACGTGATTGACACAGTTAGGTTAACGTATTCAATACACTTTTATATATTTTATTATTTTATTATTTGAATTTTAATTATTGTTATTATTATTATTGTTGTTTATTGTGTTATTTATTTTTTACCATGTCTAATCGTCTCTGTCTTTTTCTGTGTCTGCGCCTTGTTTGGCAGTAGGGAATTTTTTTTAAGTACTCTTCCGTGGTACTTTTTTCTTTAAAAAAATTCAGGTTATTTTTCCATTAACTGATAAACGGTTTTCATAGTAACTCTCACACATTTATGATTTTACGATCTTTTTTTTCTGACACAATTGGGTCCATTCTTTTTCGTTTTGTCCATTTTGCCCTTAGCTTCAACCTCTTGTGTACATTTTTCAATAAACACTGTTGCTTTCTTAATGGAAGTTTGTCGTATACTTTTTCTTTGGGAAGTGATTCCGTTTTGTGATTAAAAAATTAATTTTGATTTTTTTCAATTAAAAAAAAATGTATATTTGGACCTACAATTACGATCCTAAGAGACTAAACCTACTGATATTCAGAATCAAATTAGTCGATTTAGTGGACCATGGTGGTGAAAACAAAAATGATTTTTAGTGTATAATATTAATGGAAACAAACGTGGCCTAAGATGTGAAAGCAACTAGTACAAGGTGTCACACATGGGTTGCTGGTTGTAAGTGTCTCTCTTGTGATGTAAGATACTGTTTGGTTTTGGGCGGTGATAAGCATAAGCGTGTTAGTCAACGCTTTTTGTGATTGGTTGTTGGCGTTTGATCTATGTGACCACCACCACTTGCTTTTTATCTTTTTGATTCAACGGTTGTAAGCTACTTACACAGTTTTAATTATTAGTATTGAAAATATTATTATATTTTCTTCTTTTGACAAAACACTAAAAATGAATCTGTTTGATTTTTTCTATAAATATATTCTTAAGGAAGTAGAAATTTATGAGTTGCGTTTAATTGAATTGGTTTTGATGTTTTTATATGGATATGTTTGATTTGGATTCTGGGTTTTTAACTGTAGTAAAAAAATGGTCTTCTTTCTCTTGACAAGTATTTTTACAACTACTTATAACATACTAAGAACAGAAAAATGAACAAAAGGAAAAAACAATTGCATTCATGAAGGTTTGAAGGAGAAAAAGGAACAAAAGATTGCTAAATTGTAATAACTAATAAAGAAGCTACTCAATTTCTTGTTGTGGTATATGCTAATGCTAGTGACAATGTAATGTCATGTATTAGAATGTAGGAAAGAATCAAATTTTTTAATACGGTTTGTTTGTTAATTTGCAGGAACATATTCCCGTTGAGGAAGTGTTCGAACAATTGAAATGTACCAAAGAAGGTTTGTCCTCGGAGGAAGGAGCCAATCGGCTTCAGATATTTGGACCAAACAAGCTAGAGGAGAAAAAGGTTCATTTCTTTAATGATACATGAATTAATGGTTAACATGTTGAAAATATACAATTACTAATGCAGTTGCTGATTGGTAATAATTTAATAATACAGGAAAGCAAACTTCTCAAGTTTCTTGGATTCATGTGGAATCCTTTGTCATGGGTCATGGAAGCTGCGGCTTTGATGGCAATTGGTCTTGCCAATGGTGACGGAAAGCCTCCGGATTGGCAAGATTTTGTCGGTATTGTTTGCTTGTTGGTGATCAACTCCACCATCAGTTTCATTGAAGAAAATAACGCGGGTAATGCCGCTGCAGCCCTTATGGCTGGTCTTGCTCCTAAGACGAAGGTAATAAATTGAATTGTGTCTGTGTTCTGCACCAAGTAAATGGTTTATAAGCCTTGAGTTTATTGTTTTGCTCCATGTTTATATGCTATTGAACTGTTTAGGCATTTAGAAGTAACAAGCTTGCTTTAAGGACTGACTCAAAATTGCCACGCTTTTGCAGGTTCTTAGGGATGGTAAATGGTCTGAGCAGGAAGCTGCAATTTTAGTCCCTGGAGACATCATTAGCATCAAACTAGGTGACATTGTTCCAGCTGATGCTCGTCTTCTTGAAGGTGATCCTTTAAAGATTGATCAGTCTGCTTTGACTGGAGAATCACTTCCTGTGACTAGAAATCCCGGGCAAGAAGTTTTCTCTGGCTCAACTTGTAAACAAGGTGAAATTGAAGCTGTTGTCATTGCAACTGGTGTCCACACATTTTTCGGGAAAGCAGCTCATCTTGTGGACAGTACAAACCAAGTTGGACATTTCCAGAAGGTGCTTACCGCAATTGGAAACTTCTGTATTTGTTCCATTGCAGTTGGTATGTTGGCTGAGATAATAGTCATGTACCCTATTCAGCACCGCAAGTACAGAGATGGAATTGACAACCTTTTGGTCCTTTTGATCGGAGGAATTCCTATTGCTATGCCCACTGTGTTGTCTGTAACAATGGCCATTGGTTCACACAGGCTCTCTCAGCAAGGAGCTATTACCAAGCGTATGACTGCTATTGAAGAAATGGCTGGTATGGATGTACTTTGCAGTGACAAGACTGGTACACTTACACTTAACAAGTTAAGTGTTGACAAGAACTTGATTGAGGTCTTTGAAAAGGGTGTGGACAAGGAACATGTGATGCTTCTTGCTGCAAGGGCTTCCAGGATTGAAAATCAGGATGCAATAGATGCCGCCATTGTTGGAACTCTAGCTGATCCAAAAGAGGTAACTCCTCTATAAAAATGCATCAATTGCTATAGTTTGACACGCAATTAGAAAAATGTTTATATGACTGAATTCTCGAATGAATATTTTCCCTTTGCAGGCAAGGGCTGGAGTAAGAGAGGTTCATTTCTTACCATTCAATCCTGTTGATAAGAGAACTGCCTTGACTTACATTGATAGCAATGGAAATTGGCACCGTGCAAGCAAAGGTGCTCCAGAGCAGGTAAGCCGATGATTCTGATTGTTTATTATACTTGTGAGATTTCTAGTTATGTACCAATATGAACTTATTTTTGTTGTGAACAGATCATGAACCTTTGTAACCTTAGGGAAGATGCGAAGAGGAACATCCATGCTATTATTGACAAGTTTGCAGAGAGAGGTCTTCGTTCTCTTGCTGTTTCTAGACAGGTATTTTATAGCTAGTACTCACTATTGAAGTTTGTCTTGAAAATTATATTTCTTTTCACTGATTCCTTGGTCTTCTGTACTACTTCTACTTCTGCAGGAGGTTCCTGAGAAAACTAAAGAAAGCGCTGGTGGTCCTTGGCAGTTTGTTGGTTTGTTGTCACTGTTTGACCCACCTAGGCATGACAGTGCTGAAACTATTCGGAGAGCTCTTCATCTTGGTGTCAATGTTAAGATGATTACTGGTAACTACTCTCATCCGTTCATCTCTCATCTCCCCCATTTTTTTTTTCAATCACAGACTGTTATATGTAATAATATTTTGTTTTCAAGGCATCCTCAAGTTAATATCTGTACTTTTGTTCTGTTTTTAAGGTGATCAACTTGCCATAGCAAAGGAGACTGGGAGGAGACTTGGGATGGGAACTAATATGTACCCATCTGCTACCTTGCTTGGTCAAGACAAAGATGCGAGTATTGCTGCACTTCCAGTTGAAGAGCTGATTGAGAAGGCAGATGGATTTGCTGGGGTATTTCCAGGTTCGTGCAGAACCATTTTCACCATGATGATTCCCCCTCTTTACTTTCTATGAGATTACTTTCTATGTCTCTGCTTACCATATCCTATTTATACCCACAGAGCACAAATACGAAATTGTAAAGAAGTTGCAAGAAAGGAAACACATTTGTGGAATGACTGGAGATGGTGTCAACGATGCTCCAGCTTTGAAGAAGGCCGATATTGGAATTGCTGTTGCCGATGCTACAGATGCCGCAAGAGGTGCTTCTGATATTGTCCTAACAGAACCTGGATTGAGTGTTATCATCAGTGCAGTCTTAACTAGTAGGGCTATTTTCCAAAGGATGAAAAACTACACGGTTTGTTGCTGTCTGCTTTCTTCACAATCAATATGTTTTGCTCTTGTTGTTTCTCAATTAACACTTTCCATTATTTTCTTTGCATTGCAGATCTATGCAGTATCTATCACTATCCGTATAGTGGTAAGTGAATAATAATGTTATCTTCGTATGTAACTTTATTATGAGAAGAGAAATAATATTTATTGGTTTGAGTTTTCATTATTTTTTCCTTTGAATGCAGTTTGGCTTCATGTTCATTGCACTGATATGGAAATTTGACTTCTCACCTTTCATGGTCTTGATTATTGCAATTCTTAATGATGGTAAAGCTCTTTGCAGATATTTCTCTGAATTAGACTTGAATTCCCTTCATGATTTTGCTGATTGATAATATGATAGTCTGACATATTAATTCTTATACTACTCTTAGGAACAATTATGACAATTTCAAAAGATAGGGTGGTTCCATCTCCCTTACCCGATAGCTGGAAATTGAATGAAATATTTGCTACTGGGATTGTTCTTGGAGGTTATTTAGCTCTGATGACCGTAATATTCTTCTGGGCAATTAAAGAAAATCAATTCTTCCCTGTAAGAAATAATTAAATTGGCCTATCTATATTCAAGTTCGTGTTGTGGATCAAATATATAAATGCTGCTTGATTATCTTTTCCAGGACAAATTTGGAGTTAGGCATCTGAATCATGATGAAATGATGTCTGCTTTGTATCTTCAAGTCAGTATAGTTAGCCAGGCTTTGATATTTGTGACCCGTTCTCGTGGTTGGTCGTTTCTTGAACGCCCTGGAGCACTTTTAGTCATTGCTTTCCTCATTGCTCAGCTGGTAAAAAAATGCCCGATGCTTCAATATTTTCTAGTGTTTGGACAGGGTAATAATAATAACGTTTTGAACAATGTGACTTGTTTCAGATTGCTACATTAATAGCAGTATATGCCAACTGGGGATTTGCAAAGGTACAAGGAATTGGTTGGGGTTGGGCAGGAGTAATCTGGCTCTACAGTATTGTCTTCTATATTCCACTCGACGTGATGAAATTTGCCATCCGCTACATATTGAGTGGCAAGGCTTGGAACAATCTCCTAGACAACAAGGTATTGGTTCTTTCATCAAGTAATTGGCAAACCAACTCTATGTATTTCTTAAAATGATAAATGATGATATTCATGGATTGCTTGTTTGAAAATGTTTGACAGACTGCCTTCACCACCAAGAAAGACTATGGAAAAGAGGAGAGGGAAGCTCAATGGGCACATGCTCAGAGGACTCTACATGGACTTCAACCACCAGAGAGTTCTGGTATTTTCAACGAGAAGAGCAGTTACAGGGAACTATCTGAGATTGCTGAGCAGGCCAAGAGAAGAGCTGAAGTTGCAAGGTAAGAAAGAAGCTATACATATATAATCATCCTCATTACTACATATCGATTCAAAGATTGATTCGATTTCATCTATGCTTATTACTTACAGGCTTCGTGAGCTGCACACACTCAAAGGACATGTCGAGTCTGTGGTGAAGCTAAAAGGTTTGGACATTGATACCATCCAGCAGCACTACACTGTGTGAGAAACTGTAAAATTGTAGATACCAGATTGGCCAAAGTTGAAGAATGTGCTATGTGAATGAAAAGCAATAAAAGTCAAAGAGAAGGCCTAACTACTTTAGTGCTTACCAGGAATGGAGAGAGGAGGAGAGTGTGAACCTTTTGATATTAGCTTAGTGTTTTTCCCTGTGTACTTTTAAGTTCTGTCTAAATAGATAGTCTTTGCCTTCTATTTGCTTCCATGATGAGAGCAAAAACTAGTTTCAATATCGTTTGCCTTAAGCAATTAGTTTCAGTTTCAGTCCTTGACTTTTTTCATATATGGTTTTGGGTGTTTTCTCATTTTAATTGTATGCCACATGGCAGTCATCACATAATGTCGATATTGGGATTTTTTTTTAAGGTGGGTGAATAAAGTGGTTGTGTATGGTTTTAATCACATCTTTCAAAATCAGTCATCTGACTTTAAGATTGAACAGCTTAAATTTAATGAAAAGATTAAAATGCTTTTCTCTCATTGCCATGAGTCACTTCCAATAAAGCGGATCTTATGTTTAAGCTGCTAGTGATGTCTATGGTCTATATCAAAGAAGGATAGTTGGAATTCACACACATTATTTATCTACAATAGTTTTTGGGTCCACAAGCATTTTGGACATATTATGTGAACACACCAAATATAAATGGAGTATATTAGCAAGTTAATCCCCTTGTCTCTAGAATATTTTTAAATTTGTCTCTGGTTACTACTATAAAGGTTTTCAACAATGACAAGTGATAGCTATATATAACCACTCACTATTAATTAAGTCTTAATATTGTACAATTTATTATTTATTTGATTCCTATTTTTCAAATACTTACTATCAATTTAATCCCTAATATTAATATTGAAAGACCAAAGTATTAGGAAGTGAGAAACTGAGAGGAAGATGAAAGAGAGTTACACATTGTTCTATTTTCTAATCTTTCATTCAGAAAAGTTGGTTACAACTGTAACTAATTTGTTCTGACTTAGCACAACTTCATGCGGTGGTATGATATGACTTAGCACAACTTGTAGGTTGCCCAACTGCTCGATCGAAAATTGATCATTAAGTTTGTTTTGTCAAAGACTTGATACGAGGCTCTGAATTTCATGCGACAATAATGTCATCAACATACACAAACATCAAAATGGAGTGAGTTGGTGTTATGAGTGTGAATAAGGAATGATCATATTGACTAGAAATGAAACCAAGACTTTTTAAAGCACTATTAAGCCTCTCAAACTATGCCTTTTGAGGTTTGTTTTAAGCCATAAATAAATTTATCGAGCTTGCATACTAGCTCCTTGTCAGAATGTTTAAAAAAATCTGGTGGTTGATTCATGTATACCTCTTCAAGAATGTCACTAAAGAAGACATTATTGATATTAGTTAAGTGATAAACCACACTCTAGATATAGCTAGAGAGAGAACAACTCTGGCTGTAAATGGTTTAACCATAGGGGAAAAAGCTTTTTGTAAAGTAAAAATTGATACTAATGGAAACCTTTGGCCATCGGTCTAGCTTTAGTTGAAAAAGTGAATTTAAAATTTGTGATTAGTATATTTAAAATTCGTGATTAATTTAAAAATTTTAATATTTAAGTAACAAATTGTATTAGTATATTTAAGATTAGAATAGAAAACATGAAAAATAAAGACAGTAAAATAAATAGTAGAAATTAAAAGATAAGGATTAGAGATATTGCACTAAAGAATTATTTAAGTTCGGTTAAATATTGTCTACTCCGGTCCCCAAGAGATCGTCTTGAGATTTGACTATAATATTAAATTTTTACACGTTATGATCACAAAACTTTGATACAAGCAAATCAAGAGACTTTACACCGTCTAATTCCCAACTAAAAGTGAGCTTTTTCCATGGGCTGAACTCACGAATTGAGTAGTGATTTTACAGTCTGACCTCAATAACCAAACATAACTTTTTCAGCTTGAGTTTTATAACCAAACAAATATTTTCTAATGGTTTATATAAAAAATCAAACTTAATTTTTCAATAATATCCTACTCTTGAAAACAGTGGCACGACATCAATCCAACTCTTTTCTTACAATTGTGTGTGTGTGTGAGAGAGAGAGATAGAAGAATTAGAGAAATCCTGAATTGTGGCGTGAAATGAAGTGAGGAGAAGCCTCCTTTATATAGGAAAAAAATTGGATCAAAATGGAAACAATCCATAGGCATATTAAATGACCTAATTGATTAGCTAATCGATTAGGTGCTTGCAATAATCGATTATTAATGCCCAAATTAAAATATTTTGATAGAAAGTTGTTACCAATCACTAAAATACTATCATAATCGATTATATAATCGATTTTGCTTCATATAATCAATTAGGCTATAAATCTAATTGATTATATATCCTGGTCATATCATACCACCGCCCACTCCACTACCAAGGAAACTCCATTCACCATGGTATACAAAGCTAACATTATGTTTCTCGTAGAGATTGACACACCCTTATGGTGACACTCCCAATTCAATTACCAGGTAAACAAGTCAGAGTTGGAATGTGCTACGATCTAGTCAATGAATTAAGAAAAGTTTCCCACATCCGAGAATTCGTCACCAAGCATAGAGCCTCCATAATACACAACTCCAAAGTCATGCCAAGAGATATGCGAGGAGGTGACATGTTCTTAAGGCAGGTGATTCTACTTACATAGCAGGGAAAGCTAAAACCCAACTAGGAGGGGCTGTATCGCATATTCCAGAAGTTCCCCCGGGGGCACACAAGCTACAGGAATGGGATGGAAGGCCTACACCCAAAACTTGGAACTTTATCCGTCTTAAATATTTTTATAGTTAGACTATTTGTACTTTTTATGGGGCAGATTGCACGCCTGTGTGTGAACCTTTGAATGTTTATTTGTGAATAAGGAAGACATTTTTCATGATGTTATATATGTTGGACTTCCGCAAGAAGATCCTTCATGCCTTGAAAGGCTATTTGAATATGTTGAACTTTCATATGAAGATCATTGCTGCCTTGAAAGGTTGTTTGAAAATGTTGGACTTTCATGCAAAGATCCTTTCCTCCTTGAAAGGCTATTCAAATATATTAGACTTCTGCAAGAAGATTGTCTATGGCTAGAAAGGCCATTTGAATATGTTGGACTTTCATGCAAAGATCCTTGTCACCTTGAAAGGCTATTTTAAAATGATGGACTTCCATGGGAAGATCCTTTCCACCATGAAAGGCTATTCAAAGATGTTGGGCTTCCATATGAAGGTCCTTGCCACCTATTAAGGCAGTATGAAAGCATTGGATTTCCATAGGAAGATCATTTCCGCCCTCTAGGGCAATATAACTGAACCAACCGCCTAAAGGGTGCGATTGAAGTCTAGCTAAAGATACTTAGCTTTAAATTCGTGTCTGATGGATTGATACAAGTCCCACCCTAGAGGTTTAATGCCTTGCCCGAGGTACTCGAAGTCTCATTAGTCAGATTCAACATAATCTCACTTGAGCGATTAATAGTCCCATTGAAGAGGCCTATCTAAACTCCCCACCTGAGGGACTTTGAGTTTCCTCGGGCAGGATCCTACATAAGATATCAACCAAAGGGAATGACTAAAGTCTAGCCCAAAAGACTTAGCTTAAAAGTATTGTCTGAGGGCTTTATAGAAGTTATGTCTGAGTGGTCTAATGCCTCGCCTAAAGGACTTGAAGTCTCATCAGCCAGGCTTAACATAATCTTGCATAAAGGACTGAGAGTCCAATTGGACAAGCCAATATAAAATCTCCGCATGAGGAACTTGGAGTTTCCTCAGGCGAGATCCTACATAAAATCTTGCCCAAGGGGTGCAACTGAAGTCTAGCCCAAAGGACTTCGCTTAAAGTATTTTTTGAGGGCTTGATAGAAGTGTCGTCTGAGAGGTCTAATAGCTCACACAAGGGACTTTAAGTCTCATCAATGATGCTTAACATAATCTCACTTAAGGCACTGAGAGTCCCATCAAACTCGCCTATCTAAACTCCTCTCCTGAGGCACTTAGAGTTTATTAAGGCGTGTGCGAAGGAAGTTTATCCTAAGAGACGTAACTTAAAGGTCTTTCATGATGGCTTGATAGAAGTCTCACCCAAGAGGTCTAAAGCCTCGCTTGGGGTAATTGAATTCTATCATCCAAGCTCAATATAATCTCACATGAGGGACTGAGAGTCATAAAGAACAAGCATATATAAACTCCTCGCCCGAGAGACCTGGAGTTTCCTCGGGTGGGATCCTACATAAAAACTCATCCAAGGGGCACATATGAAGTTTATTCAAAGAGACTTTATTTAAAAGTCTTGTCTAAGGGCTTGATAGTAGTCTCGCCCGAGAGATCTAATGCCCCGCCTAAGGCACTTGTGGTCTCATCTGCCAGGATCAATATATAAACTTACCTGGGAGATTTAGGTATTCGTGATTCCTCAATTCTATGCTGTTTAAAAGCAGTTCTCCCTTTTTCAAATCCATCATGCTTGAGGGACTATGTAGTGATATATTCGTAAATGCCTTATTAGAGGGCAAGTGAGTGGTAAACCTCAAAAGAGGAGACACATATACGTCGAATACCAAGCGGGCAACATGTGCAAAGGTTTCATCGAAATATTCTCCCTCCTTTTGAGTGTACCCTTAATAAAATAGACAGACCTTGTTTCTTATGACATAACCATTTTCACCTGACATGGTTTTGTATATCCACTTGGTTCCAATAATGATGGAAGAGTAGGTTTTGGGGACTAACTCTCACTTTTTGTTTCTTCAAATTGACCAAGTTCCTGTTGCATGTCATTTATCCAATATTCCCCTTTAGGGCCTCCTTGACGTTATTGGATTATATTTTATAGATGAAACACATGTTAGCAATGACTTCCTTGGAACTAGTGATGACTCCTTCATTTATATCCCAATCACATTTTCTATAGGATGATACTTTTAAATTCTTGTGGATGGCCCTTTGTTCACTGGAAAATTATCATCTACATCTTCTGCTCAGAAGTAGTAACTTCTTCTTCTTCTTCTTCTTCTTCTTCTTCTTCTTCTTCTTCTTCTTCTTCTTCTTCTTCTTCTTCTTCTTCTTCTTCTTCTTCTTCTTCTTCTTCTTCTTCTTCTTCACTAACATCATTATGTTGTATGTAATTAACAACAACATTGGTAGATTCCATAATGAACTCTTTGTGATTATTGAAAACTTGATATGTCCCACTACTTGTAGAGTATACCAAAAAGATTCCTTCACTAGTTTTAGCATCTAACTTGCGTCTTTCCTCTCGATAAACAAGGATCTAACTTTTTCTACCAAATAAATGAAAGTACTTGACACTTGGCTTTCTTCCTTTTCACAGTTCATAATGAGTAGCTTTAGTTCCTGGTACAATAGCCACACAATTATGAATGTGACATGTCGTGTTCATGGCTTCTTTCCAAAAGCAATAGAGAATATTCTTGGCATGAAGCATGACTTTGGAAATTTCTTGAATTGTTTGATTCATACTTTCAACAATGCCGTTTTGTTGAGGAGTGATGTAGGCAAAAAAAAACTCATGAGATACTTGATCTGTGCACTTTGATGCACACTCTTTTACTATTGTGCCATGACAATTCTATAGTTTCCTATGTTTCTTTTTACTATTTTTAGCGTGTTTGTTTAGTTTGTTTTTGCTTTTATTTTAATTTTGTTACGTATTTTTTGAATAAATAGTAATTTGACATCTTCCTGTTGTGCAGTCATAACTTGAGCTATCAAATGTTGTTTGAGGTGTTCTAATATGCATTAGGAAGCTGAGAGGATAAGCTACAAGTTTCATGTTGAAGACAGAAATCAATTTGGAGTGAAGAAGAGTCAAAATACTATGCTTTTGTTCTAGACTTTATAAATTAATTAGTTTTGGGTCGGTTTGTATGTTATTCGGGTCAGTTGCTATTAGAGCCCAATTTCCCTTGTATGATTTAAACAAAATTTGTAGCATTAGGTTCATTATTCATAGTTTATAAAAAATATCATTTGAAGCCTACAACTCCTATGAAGAGCTAAATTTCCAAAGGTTGATCTGCTGATAAGGGTTTCCATCAAGCCTTGAGGTTATTATAATTTCAATTCCTTTCAATATTATTTTGTGTTTTTTGCATGCTTAATTCAGGTTTCGTAGAATATGTTAATTTATTTTGATAGATACATGTTTCTAAGTTTAATTTCGTTTAACATAGCTTTTTCGTTAATTCGCCCAATCTTTAACCGTTTTCTTAATTCGGAAAATAGGAGCATATATCGTATAATATCAATTACCCTTATTTAATCGATATTGTAATCTAATAGGGATCAGATTCACTTAAGGAATTGGAGCTATATTAACCAGTGAACCCAAATAAGTAGATTAGCTCGTTAATCTTATCAATGATCAATTTCTTTTAATCATAATCTTAAACCTAAACCCCCTATTTGTTTCAGTTAGTTGGTTAAAATAATCAAGAGTCCTTGTGATATGACTCGAGTGTCACTTCCATATACTACCATTATGAGCTCGCTTTTGACCCGTGTGCGACAACTAATCAAATTGACACCGTTGTCGGGGACTCTACGACGATTTTAACCAATATTAGAGTCATAGGTGTTATGTTATGGCCCTTGCGTTAATGCGTTTCTGGCCAATTTGCAATCTAGCGTAAAAAACTCGGTTTTCTAAAAAACCAGGTCTGAATCAAAAAATTTATGTGTCATTTTATCAATTAAAAATCAGGGTTCAAAGTCCCATAAGGCTTGGGACAAAATACGGAACACCACCCTAAAAACCCTAAATTCCTTGTTTTTCTATTTTTTGAAATTTATTTCTTGTTTTCATATTTTTGAAAAAAATTTGTAGAGTCTTATTTTGATTTTATTTGATTTTTAGTGATATTTTCAAAAAATTTTGATTTTATTTTGGCTTAAATGCACTTTTAGTTCCCGTAAGTGAGTTTTTGAGTTTGGTCCCTATAAAATTTTTTTTTGTCTGAGTCCATATATCTAACTTTTTGCATGTATTTTAGTCCCTAAAGGCAAAATCCATAGGAAACCTGCAGATTTTGGCTTTAGGGACTAAATCGCACGCAAAAAGTTAGATATATAGACTCAGACAAATTTTTTTTTACAGGAACCAAACTCAAAAACTCGCTAACTTACAGGGACCAACAGACTATTTAAGCCTTTCATTTTTAATCGTTTTTCATTTTTCCAATTGTTTTTCTCATTAGTGGCATTGTAGATATTTTCATAATTGTTGCATTGTTGACTCATGATGCATGATTACTAGTGATTCTTATTTTGTGTTCTCTTATAGTTTGTTTGATTTTGATTTTGAGTTTAATTATCATAGCATGGATGAACAATTAACTTTAAGAGAACTTGTTGCACCAGATGTGAATTATAATGCACTTTGTATTGTGTATTGAAGTTATTATACCTTTTGAATTGAAATTTGGTTTAATACACTTGTTTTCAAGGTTTTATGGTCTTACAAGTGAGGATCCACATAAGCATCTAAAAAAGTTCCAGGCTGTGTGTTCTACACCATTGATGCCTCAAGGAATCATTGAAGATCACGTTAAGCTCAGAGCCTTTCCATTATAACTATAGGGTGCTGCAAAAGAATGATTATATTATCTTGAGCCAAATTCTGTTACTAGCTAGAATGGTCTGAAGAAAGTCTTCCTAGAGAGATTTTCCCCCGCCTCAAGAGCTGCTTCGATCAAAAAATAAATATGTGGTATTAGATAGGTTAACATGGAATCATTGTCTGGATACTATGAGAGATTGAAGCAGTTGTCGAGTTGTCCTCAACACCAGATTTCTGAACAGTTTCTAATTCAGTACTTTTATGAAGGACTGTTACTTATGGATATAAATATCTTGGATGCTGTTAGTGGACGAGCCCTTGTTGATAAGACCTCAACTGCAGCCAAAACCTTAATTATGAACACGCCACTCAACTCCCAACAATTCATAACTAAAAACATATCTATGGTTCTGACAAAAGAAGTGAATGAGATTTAATATTCTTCTTCCAACAAGGCTTTAGAGACTATAAATGATGAGATTACTTCATTGGTGAGACTGTTGGTAGTAGAAAAAACTCAAAGTATATATGTCCTACATTGCAAGAGGGTGTAATTACTGATTTTCCTCAAGTATACGCAACAAATATTTATAATCCTCAGAGCAACAACCAGTATAAATCCCATTCAAACCTTTGGTATGAGAATCCACCCACACAACAACAACAACCTAGGCCACAACAAAAATTATTATCACCACTTCCACCTTCATAAAACATTCCACAAGTAACCAACTATGCACCTTCTGAAACTTCATTAGAGGACCTAGTCAAGAAAATGGTTGTACAGAATCTCTAATTTAAGCAACGAACATATTCTAGTATTCAAAATTTGCAGACATAGATTAGACAACTTGTCACTTCAATGAATACCATGCAAGCTCAAGGATTAATTGAAAATCTAAACCCCCTCTTTGTTTCAGTCAATTAGTTAAAATAATCAAGATTCCTTGCAATACGACTCGGGTGTCGCTTCCATATACTACCCTTATAAGTTCATTTTTTTTACCTGTGCGCGACAACATATCAATACTCCTTCAGAAGGACATAATTCAGAGAACCTAGAGTTCTAAAATTCCCTTCCATGATCATTACAAATTTGAATAATCTTTCCAAATTCTTTCCTTTTATCACTCTATAATCGTTTGCAAAGGCTTTCAAACATGATGAAAGTATCATATTTTTCTCGATGGAAGTCAACCCAAGTGTACCTTGAAAAGTCATCAACACACACAAAGACATATCTTCTTCCACCTAAGCTTTCTACTTGCATGGGTCCATGAGATCCATGTGTAGTAGCTTAAGAAATCTGGAGGTAGTAATATGTCGTATCTTCTTATGTGACCTCTTTGCCTATTTACTTATCTGACAATCTCCACAAATTTTCCTTCTTTAATTTTGAGACTAGGAAGACCAAGGATGACCTTTTCCAAGATAATCTTCTTCATACTTCTGAGATTTAGATGACCAAATTTTTTGTGCCATAGTTTGGTTTCATCCACTTTATAGATCATAAAGGCTTGAGGCTAATACTTTGATTATGAACACCACATATAACACATTTCTAATGATCTGGTACCCTTCGTTATTTGTTCTAGATATTCATTAGTGACAAAACATTCATAATAAATGAAATTTACACATAGTTGGTCGATGCTGATGAAATTTATAGTGATACCTTTAATAAGGAGGACACCATCTAGGCTAGGAAGGCTTAGATAATCCAACTTCCCGTTTCCAATTATATTTCCTTTATCACTGTCACTAAAGGTAATATATCTATTTGAGTAAGTTTTCAACTCTTTCAAGTAATTATTTTCTCCAGTCATGTGTCTGGAGAAACCATTGTCAAAATACCAATCTTAATGAAAAGAGACTCTTGATGAGGTGTGGGCAATGTGATTTGCAGTTTCTTCTTTGACTTTCCATACTTGTTAATGATGTATATCTGTTGAAGTGTTTCTGATGGGAAGATATTGATAATGGTAGTAAGGTCAATCATATAATTTGTAGCAAAAATTTCTTATATGACCTTGTTGGCCATAGTAATGACACATCCATGAAGCTGTGTTATAGGCATTAGTGTGATGATAATGATGACAAACATGATGTTGTCACATATAGTTTTACATGATGAACTCAACCTTTTTGATAGGGGGTATGAACTTAGATTTTGAATTCAAGGATATGTAGTCAAATATTAAACCTTTCACATATCTTGTGGTCTTTCTAACCCCTAGAATCTCATAAAGGGTTTAAGAACCATAATTTAGCACACATAAACTTGGTCATGCCTTCAATTTTAGAGTTAAGGTGTTCAACCTCTTCCTTTGACTCAGAGATAATCATAGAAATATTTTCTTTGTCTTGAATAAGAACATTAATCTTTACTCTTTTTTCTCACCAAATATGCATTCCTATTTCCATTTAAAGTACAATAACTTGTAGGCTTCATCAATATAATCATTAGAGAGTTCTTCATCGCTTGAGTCCCCATACTCATGCATGGTTGAATTACATTTTACACGAGTTGTGAAGGAGACCACATTACTGGCCTTTTCACTTTCATTATCATCTTCTGATTTCTCATCTAATAAAGTGACAATATATTCCTTCTTTTGTTTCCTAAAAAAGTTGGTAAATTTTGCCTAAATGTGTCTAAAACCATCACATTCATGGCATTAGATTTCATTGCCTCTGTTCAAATGTTCTCTTTCTTTACTTCTGCGCTGAGAATTGAAACCTGTTGTGTTGGAGGTATATTGTCTTTGACATTTGGCGTGACATTATTTCTTGATCTACTGTCAACTCTTTTCAAGACCTTATAAATTTTCTTTGAAAGTAGTGCAACATATTCAATTAGGTTATCCTCGATATCTACCTCTATCTGCTCATCATCTTTAATGTCAGATTTGAATGGAACACTTTTGTTTCATTTCTCTAATTTTTCATTGATATATATTTCAAAAGTGAGTAGCGAGCCAATCAGTTCACCCACATTGATAGTTTTAATATCTTGTGCATCTTCAATGGCTTTTGTAACACCCTAAACCCCAACTCTTAATATAACAAAGAAAATTCGCAACTTAGGATGCTACTCAAAACATAACATGCAACATCATGAATATTTTTCAAAATCTCACAGCGAAACTTAAAATATCTCATAACATCAAATAAATATTTAAAGGAAAATAATCAAAGGAAATAAACTCCAAAATCAACTCAAAACAAATAATATGCCTTGTTCGTTATGTTACAGATCAAAGCATATAGACTAAATATTGTGAATCGAATACCTTTAAACAAAGTATAAACAGTTTCTTAGCAAGAAACACACAAGGGTTAGGGTTAATAAAGAAGAAAACAACAAGGATTGTTTATTAAACTTCTATTCTTTCCTTTCTCTTATAACAAGATTACAAGTATACAAGAATAACAAAATAACCTCTCTCTTGAAATTAGGATTTTATCTTCCTATTTTTCCTTATGCCAAGATTGAGAAACTAGCATCCTATTTATAATAAAATAGCAAACTAACCTAATGGGCTTTTTAACAATTGCCCATTACAAGCTAACTTAGGGTACAAGCTAACTTAAACAATTGGGCTTACAAGCAAGGCCAAATTCAACATGCTAACAACCCTAGCAATATTTACTAATGCATGTTAAAACAGACTTCGACTACAACATGCATTACTCGCGAACAGACTTCGACCATACTAGAGTTCGATCCAATATCTCACAAATCTCCACCTTGGATCTAACTCTATAACATCAAGAAACTAGCTTTCTTTATGCAGCTTTATTAACTGCATACAGTGGAAAAACTTGCAACTGGGTAATGTCTTGGTGATCATATCAGCAACATTATGATCTGTCGAAACCTTCAGCACTTGGACTTCTCCATGCTCGATTACCCCTCTAATAAAATGCAACCTCACATCAATGTGATTGGTTCGCTCATGATAGGCTGGATTCTTCGACAGGTGTATTGCACTTTGACTATCACATTTAACAGTGACTAACCTGGCTCCAGCAGGTTTCTTGATCAGTCCCTAGGTGTTGTTATCATGAAGAGATTTCATCTCATCATCCATGGCCTTTATCTATTCATTCTTCTTTCGACTCCTCATAACTTCCTTATAGTCTCTAGGTTCTTCATCTAGAACCTCACTAGCAGAGATTAAGGCATAAGCTATAAGATCTGCATACCCAAGTCTCTGAGGTGGCTTGATGACTCTCCTCAACCTGTCTCTTGCTAGCAGGTAGTCATTATCAGTCTCCTCATCTTCGACAACATCTTCTGCGTCTTCTTCGACTTCATTTGAGGTACGCAATTCAACATCAACATGCTCCACCTCAACAGGAATTTCTCCCTGTTCCAGCTTTTCGTCAGCATCATTAGTTTTCTTGAAAGCCATCTCTGCTTCACTGAAGACTACATCTCGACTGGTGATACACCTCCTGTGACCTGGCTCTAGGCACCATAGCCTATAAGCTTTGACTCCTTCAGGGTATCCCATAAACATGCATTTTAGAGCTCTAGGTTCAATCTTGTCTTGCCTAATATGAGCATAGGCCACACAGCCAAATACGCTCAGTTTGTCGAGACTAGGTGGATGTCTCGACCAAACTTCTTTAGGTGTCTTCATTCCCAAGGTAGTCGAGGGACATCTATTTATCAGGTAAGCTGCTGTCGAAACAACTTTTGCCCAAAACACCTTCTTCAATCCAGCACTAACCAACATGCATCTAACCTTTTCAAGGATTGTTCGATTGAATCTTTCAGCTAAGCCATTTTGTTGAGGAGTACCTGCTACAGTCTTATGCCTTGCAATCCCAGACTCAACACAGTAACTGTTTAACGCTTCGTTGCAGAATTCAAGACCATTGTCGGTTCTCAACCTCTTAACCTTTCTGCCAGTTTGAGTTTCGACCAGAATCTTCCAACTTTTGAAATTCTCAAAAGTTTCATCCTTCATCTTTTGAATGAATACCCATAGCTTTCTGGAATAGTCATCAACGATGGATAGAAAATACCTTGCACCTGAGTGTGAAGGATGCCTTGCAGGCCCCAAAAGATCAGCATGAATGTAATCCAGGGATCCATGTGTTCCTTGCTTGCCTTTGTTAAACTTCGCCCTACAAGATTTACCAAATACACAAGATTCACAAAATTCCAACTTTTCGACTTTGTCACCTCCTAGTAGGTTCTGCTTCCCCAATTCGACTAGGCCTCTTTCGCTGACATGGCCTAATCTCATGTGCCATAATTCTGTCTTCGACATAAGTTTCGTGGATGCAACATTTGTCGAACCACTTACAACCTCAGCCTCAAGGGTATACAAGCCTTGTTTCTTCATGCCTCTCAAGACTTCCTTCGACCCCTTCATGATCTTAGGATACTTTTCTCTCCTTGAAAAATGTATCCTTTTTTGTCGAATTCACCAAGAGAAATCAAATTTCTCTTCAAGTCAGGTACATACCTGACTTCAGTCAATAACCTTATTGACTCATCATGGAGATTGAATCTCACAGATCCAATACCTGCAATTTTGCAAGATTTGTTGTTTCCTAGCAGCACAGATCCACCACCTTGATCACATAGCTCCTCGAACAAATATCTGTTTAGAGTCATGTGCCAAGTGCAACTTGAATCCATAATCCACTCTTTCCTCGAGTCGCCACTTGAAACCACAAGAACATCAGATGAGTCGAAGTCATCTTGAACAATGGTTGCATTGCCATTACCTCCATGATCTTTCAGGCGTTCAGGGCACACCTTTCTTATGTGACCCTCCTTCTTACAGTGATAGCATCGAATACTATATGTTTCGCCACTATAAGACTTCTGTTGACTTTTACCTTTCTTCTTGTCGAACTTACCATCCTTTCGCAAGAAATTTCCCTTAACGACCAAACCTTCGCCCACCATCGAAGGTTTATGCTCCTTTCGTTTGTTCAAGTCCTTAGAATACAAGGCTGGTTGAACTTCTTCAAAGTTCAGGGACTCCTTCCATACAAGAGATTTTCTTTGAAGTGAGCATGTGTTCTGGGCAAAGCACACAACAACAGCAGTGTTTAATCTTCATCATCGATCTTCACATCAATATTTTCAAGATCAAGAATCAACTTGTTGAACATATCCAACTGCTCAGCCAACACTTTGTCTTCACTCATCTTGAATGAATATAAAGCTTGCTTCAGGTAGAGTCGATTCACCAAAGATTTGGTCATGTACAAACTTTTAAGTTTCATCCATAATCCCGATGTTGTAGTCTCCTTTGATACTTGTCGAAGAAACTTATCACCAAGGCTCAACAATATTGCGCTGTGGGCTTTCTCGATCATGCCCGTCTTTTCTTTTGCCGTTAACGCAGCGTCCATGGCTGCCTCACCCTTCAACGCTTCCAAACAACCCTGCTGAACCAATAGGGCTTTCATCTTCCAGCGCCACAGACCGAAGTCGTTCACTCCGGTGAACTTTTCAATCTCATACTTTGTTGAAGGCATCTTCTCCACGCTCACCGCACCAATTTGTTGTGAATCGGGTACCTTTAAACAAAGTATAAACGGTTTCTTAGCAAGAAACACACAAGGGTTAGGGTTAATAAAGAAGAAAATAACAAGGATTGATTATTAAACTGCTATTCTTTCCTTTCTCTTATAACAAGATTACAAGTATACAAGAATAACAAAATAACCTCTCTCTCTTGAAATTAGGATTTTATCTTCCTATTTTTCCTTATGCCAAGATTGAGAAACTAGAATCCTATTTATAATAAAATAGCACACTAAACTAATGGTTTTTTTTAACAATTACCCATTACAAGCTAACTTAGGGTACAAGCTAACTTAAACAATTAGGCTTACAAGCAAGGCCCAATTCAACATGCTAACAACCCTAGCAATATTTACTAATGCATGTTAAAACAGACTTCGACTACAACATGCATTACTCGCGAACAGACTTCGACCATACTAGAGTTCGATCCAATATCTCACACTAACTAAATAGGGATAAGCGGTAATAAAAAAAGAAAAGCTCAAGGCCATCTTTCAACTCACAAGCAACTACTCCTGCTGAGTACTTCATTGTCTGTACTCTAGAGGGAGCATAAATTCCACAACAACATAAAGGGGTGAAATACACCTTAAAAATGTTTATGGTGAAAAATAATAGCATAATGGTAAAAAACAACATCAACAAGTATAATACTCTCACAAAAACACAATCACAATGAAGTAGATAGAAATGTCACTAAAAGGGGAGGGGGGGGGGGTTAAATAGATACCCCTTTAAAATATTGCTTTTACTTTATAAAACAATCTTTATCAAAATAGACTATGAATATAATCAATAATTAAAGTATTTTTAGTGTGTGAATTGTGTATAAATAAGCAAGCTTTAAAGGAAAAAGTTTAAGAAAGAACACACAAAGATTTATCATGGTTCACCAAACTTGGCTACTCCAGTTTCCATGTTTTGTGAGATTTTTCCAATTAATGATCAATATCTTTTGATCCTTTTCTTACTCCAAGATGTATTTTCTTTAGCCTCACCAGACTTACAACACTAATTACAAAGCTTCAGCTATCTTACACTATCACCCAAGATCAACCTTGACTTCAGGATATACAAAATATTAAGAATGATTTGTAATGAGGATAAAATTCACAATTCCTCAACATATGATTATTGAGAGGGCGTGGTTTTAAGACAAATAATCTTAGAAATAGAGATCCTTAATTCTAAGATTATTATTTTAGTGAGAATATAACTTTGGAAGAATATGATGAATTTTCTCTCTTGAACTCTCCTTGAATGAAGGTGTTTTCTCTCTTGATTTTTTCTTGAATGAGTGATGTGATTTTAACACAAATATTCTTAGAAGGAATATCCTTAATTCTAAGAATATGATTTTAATGAGAATATGATATTTGAAAGAATTTCATGACTATTTCTATTGAATTTTCCATGAGTGATTGTGTTGAAATGAAGAGAATGTGAATGGCTATTTATAGAGGTTTTGATCCTCTAGTCTATTGAGTATCAGATCTGCCCTAAGTATATACTTGAAATTACAAGTCTTCCATTGGTAATTAAAATTCTGCTATTGATAGTGTAAATGAGAAGATCATTTATTTACAGAATTGTCATTGAGTGATGCTGATACTCATGTTATGTTCTCTTTGAAGGTGTGAAAAGTACACAAGAAGGGGGGTTGAATTGTGTTTCACGTTCTCTTTTAATTTAGCTTTTTGATCAGAGTTTCAGAATTAGAAATGATGTTCAGAATCAGAAATGATGTTCAGATTCTGAGTTAATTCATTTGACAACGGATATAACAAAAGTAAATAAAATAACAACATAAGACACAAAAGATTTATACTGGTCCCTCCCCTAGCTGAAAATAGTCCAACCCCCTTGCCTCACAAGAGCTTTTCATTATAACCACTTTATAATTACAATCTCTTATTCTTCTACATAAGACTTTTACAACTGCTCAGACCAACTGTTTGAGACTTCCCTTTCTTAGAGCACATGTCAAAGACTTAACCTTTGCTCACACCATCTGTTTGAGCCACCTGCTCTTCTGTCTTTCTTGAGCTTTCTTAAATCACAACATGTCAACCTTTCTTGAGCTTTGCAATCTTGTATACTCTAGCTGACAAGCTGATAAGACAATACATCTTGCTTTTCTGTAGTACGGAAAATCCACAGCTTTATCACCAACTCTGAATGGTATCAGATGTTGATATATAATTACCAAGTGTAGTAACTCGTCTCAATGCTGAAGCCTTCAGCTCAGAGTCTGCACCAAGTCACACTAGCAATTGTTCTTCAGACTCTGCCACCAGAAGCTAGCAATGAAGAACCTCCCAAGTGTGTCTAAGTAAAACAAATTCTGATTATTTATGTGCAAGAACCTGCATAAATAAAACACACATCAAATAAATCATTGTTCTTTTAATACTTTTATTATCATAAAAACTAAAAGAGAATATTTCAATGACAAGTCTTATTCTAACAATCTCCCCATTTTTGATGATGATAAACACAAGCATTTAAAGGACAATGTTGGGTATTTAATTTTCTCTGCAACAACAGAGTATAAGGTTTGTAAGCTCCCCATTGAGTATGATAGTCCATAACTGAGTTTTATTGACTCTAACATTAAGAACTATTTGTCAAGAAAAAAATAAATTAGTCTTCTTAGTAACATCAGGTCTGATGTTTGCAAGCCCCCTGAGTCAAACAGTTCCAAGGTTGAGGTTTGTAGGCTCCCCCTTAGTTCCATATTTAAGAACACCAAAATAATAATATTTTAACTCCCTTTGGCAACACCAGAATATGAGGTTTATAAGCTCCTTCTGATTCTCATAGGCTAAGTAAGAGGTTTATAAGCTCTTACTTAATACTATGTACAAGAGAGTTAAAATATGTTGCCCTTTTAAACTTTCTTTGGCAACACCAGAATATGAGGTTTGTAAGCTCCTCCTGGTTTTTATAGGCTAAGTGCGAGGTTTGTAAGCTCTTCTTTAGACCTACATACAAGAAAGTTAAAAATACACCTTGGGCAAGGTAACCATAAAAATATAAAATAAATGACCAATATGTACAAATCAGGTATTCAATGGGTTCAGTTTCCACTTAAATACTTACTATTATTTCTCCCCTTTTGTCACATCAAAAAGAATAAAAGGAAAAGAAAGGAAAGAGAAAGAATATCATAAAAAATGCATCTCATATCATCATTAATGGATCAGTTTCAAACGAGGAAAAGTAATCAAGTAATAAGAGTCATTCAGGTTTGTAAATTGAATACTTTGAAGTCTTAGTTGTTGTTACTTATTCCAAGAATTAAACATGGATTAGTTTTAGACTCTTGGTATCCACATAAGTCATTATAAAAACATAAAACGCCTAAGTCATTTTCATCAATCATTAACAAAAGATATGGAGTCATCTACTGGGAGTCATAATACATCCGTGGTAACAAATGTAACTGAGAGCACTACAAGTTTGGAAACCCAATCCCCTCAGAGGCGAACTGCTTCTAGGTCCTCTATAACTGCACCATTGCCCTTAATATAACTTACTTCTGAAGAGGCAACTTCAGCAGCACCTGAACGACCTTCAAAAGGAGGTTCAACAATAGCTGCCTTGAAGCAAAAGAGAAAAAACATTAAGAGGCCAAGGAAGAAAAAGAGGGTCAACAAGCAGTTCTACTGCTTACTTCCAGCCATAGAAGAGGAAGAGGTGATTGATTTTGAAGATGAGGAGGTAGATTATGACAACATGGACGTTGTTGGGCATGAGATGCTCTAGCTAGGGATCTCATCTAGAAATTATCTTGTACCCCTTTTTTTAAAATGTAATCCATCAGTTTAATTAATGAAAAAGTTTATTTTGACCAAGAATTCTTTCCAGCATGCAAGTACATTCCAGTAATTTCTTTTAGATTTTCTAAAATTATATTAAAGTGAAACTATCACAGAAATAACAGTTAAAATAGATCAAATATAAACTCATAGTAATTTAGAGAATCTTAATATATTAAACTACTATATCACATTTCCAAGAGTTTTTATTAGATTACTGATAAAATTTAATCAGAATTTAAATAATATTAAACTTAAGACAATATATGTAACACGTCTATAAATTTAATCAGAGTTTAAGATATATAGATTTTTCTTTCTTGATCTAGAGAAGATAGTTTTTCCCGAGGATAGTTGTTTTACTTCACACATGTTAGGTTTGAAACTAACTTCAAAGCTATTATCACATAGTTGAATTATACTAAGTAAGTTATATTTCAAACCTTCCACTTATGGAACATCCTCAATCTTAGTAGAATAATTCTTACCAATGATACCAATATATTTGATTTTTGATTTGACACCATTTCCATAAGTTATTGATCCACCTTTTTTTCTTTTAATAATAAGAAACAATTTTTATCTCCAGTCATATGTCTTGAGCAACCACTGTCCAAGTACCAAAGTTTTTTCTTGTTTTTCAGAAGATATTCCTGCATCAGAAGTTAGTAATGATTTGGGTACCCATGCAGACTTGGATCCTTGAGAATTAGTTTTTATGAGATGTTTAGTCTTGCTAAAACACTTGGATTCATGATGACCAATTTTATTGCAATAAAAACATTTTCTCTTTTTTCTAAAGTAACAGTTTGATTCATGATGGTTAGTTTTAATTTTGCAATAACAATAAATTTTTAAGAGATTTTGTTGTTTGTATTTTTCTTGATACTTTCACCATCTTTACATATAAAATATTGCTTTTTGATTTCTTTATTTTTCCTTTCAGGAACATAAATAATTTTGTAGTTGTTGACATCTTTCTTAAAACTTTCATCTTGTTTGCATACATGTTTTTTCTTCTTGATTGTTTTATCATTGATATTAGGGACAAACAAGTTTTTGTAAATCCTTTGATTTTTGCAAGTATTGAATCCAATTCCAGCTTTGTCAAAAACTCCTACTTGAGATCGCATGATTTTTTGAAAAGTTTTTGTAGATTTTATAAATATAGTAATATCATTTGTTAGTACACCAACGTTTGTTTTTAAAGCATTGTTCTCTTTTTGGGTTTCACAAGAATTTTGGGAATGAACCTCACTCGTTCATTCATTGAGATTCATATGTTTCTTAGACATTTCACAATGAGTTAGTTGTATGTTTTGAATGATTTTAAAATATTCATCATTTTTAATTTGCACCACTTTTTATCTCATAAAATTAATTTTTTTGGAGATAAACATTTTTTAGACAAAATGTTTGAGTCATTCATAAGATTATCAAGCTCTATTTCAAGATGTTTACATATAAGGCGAGGTTGATAAAATTTTACCTCTTCAATATATGAGTTTGCCATTAGACACGTGTTGGATTCTCCCTCTTCTACTCTTTAGGATGACATTTTATGCATTTCTAGATTTGATTTAGAATTTACTACTTCTTTTTCATCCTCAATTTGTTGAGTGTGTTGTTGGTGCTTCATCTTTCTCTTTGTTGAGAGTATTTTTTATTCCGAATCTTTTCATTAGAACATAATGGTATACTTGAAGACTTTGATGCATGTACATACTTTATTGGTTTTGACATTTCTTTTTGGATCTTTTCCTCTTCCACTGTTAAGTATTTTAACCTTAAAGGTCGTGCTCTAATATCAATTGAAGTAGATATAAATGTCACTAGAAAGAGGGGGGTTGAATAGCGTCCCCTTTAAAATCTTGCTTTTAATTTCTGAAATAATCTTTATCAAAATAAACTATGAATATAATCAATAATTGAAGTATTTGTAGTGTGTGAATTGTGTATAAATAAACAAGTTTTAAAGGAAAGAGTTTAAGAAACAATACACAAAGATTTATCCTGGTTCACCAAACTTGACTACTCCAGTCTCCACGTTTTGTGAGATTTTTCAATTAACAATCAATATCTTTTAATCCTTTTCTTACACCAAGATGTATTTTCTTTAGCCTCACCAGGCTTACAACACTGATTATAAAGCTTCAACTAGCTTACACTATCACCCAAGATCAACCTTGACTTGGTGATATACAAAATATTAAGAATGATTTGTAATAAGGATCAAATTCACAATTCCTCAACAAATGATTATTGAGACAGTGTGGTTTTAACACACATAATCTTAGAAATAGAGATCCTTAATTCTAAGATTATTATTTTAGTGAGAATATAGCTTTGGAAGAATATGATGAATTTTCTCTCTTGAACTCTTCTTGAATGAAGGTGTTTTCTTTCTTGATTTTTCCTTAAATGAATGACGTGATTTTAAGACAAATATTCTTAGAAGGAATATCCTTGATTCTAAGAATATGATTTTAGTGAGAATATGATATTTGTAAAAATTTCATGACTATTTCTCTTGAATTTTCTTTGATTGATTGTGTTGTAACGAAGAGAATATGAATGACTATTTATAGAGGTTTTGAATCTCTAGTTTCTTGAGTACCAGATCTGCCCCGAGTATATACTTGAAATTACAAGTCTGCTATTGGTAATTACAATTATGCTATTGATACATCTATTTACATAATTGCCATTGATAGTGTAAATGAGAAAATAATCTATTTACAGAATTGCCATTGGGTGATGTTGATAATCACGTTATGTTCTCTTGATCCTCACCATAAGTTCGTCATTGCTTTTCTTTCTTGTAACTCACGCATGTAATATTATTACAACTTTACCATTGCTTCATAACATGGTCCTTTTTAGTAGTGTAGAATTACGATAATGCCATGTTGTGACTTATTTCTTTGTCACACTTTGTATTTTGTGTTCCATTCTAACATATCTTTTCTTTTCTTGTAATGAGATTAATAGTAAATACGAGAACCATTTTTCTCGCATCCCATTGATGATAACATTTATACATACCTGTCTTATTAATTTTTACTCAAGAGCACACATTAAATAATAAATAAGATCAAAATCTTAAATATATTTACGCAAAAGTTTGTTATATTCAAAACATGAAAAAAGATTTTTTCCTCAACAAGTAATACAATAAAATACCATGAATTGAGAAGATGATTGCATGCAAAATCATTGCATTTAAAACATCAAAAACGATTTTTTCCTCAACACACAATCCAATTTATAATGCAAAAGATAATTCACTAACTCCTTCATCAATATGCATGTGATACCAGGTTTTTAGGGTCAGAGGTTTGTTACTGATTGTCCATGTCTCCATATCTTTTTGAACAATATCCCTCTCTGGACATGAGACCGTCATGGTTTCTCTCTGAACCTGACCTCACTGGAATGAATTCCTACCAAACTCCAAAATATATGCAAGCATGGTCATGTATAAAAAATAGGCATGCAACTCAAGCAATCATATAAATCATCATAAAATATCATTATAAAAAATCATGACAAAAAATCATCATCCAAAATATATTCCACTTTTGAACTAAATTTGTTAATACTCAGGCCTCCCTATAATCCCACCGAATTACTAATTTCAAAAATATAATTTTGCTAATAAACAGGCCTCATACTAATTCCAACAGATTACTAATTTCAAAAATATAACTTTGCCAATAAATCGGCCTCACTATAATCCCATCGGATTAATAATCTCAAATATATAATTTAGAAATAATTATTCTACACCACAAATATAGTAAAGTTATATTATTACTCAACAACTCTAAAACCATCAATATTACTCAAAAAGTATCAAAATTTTATTATATTCTTTATAACTCAATAGAGTTCTCAAAAAACTCAAAAACAGCTCAACAACAACTCTTAACTCTCAAAATGACTCTAGAGTATCCAAAAGTACTCCAAAGTATTAAAAAATGTTATATTAACAACTATTCACATGTGATAACTCGATTAACTCTAAGAGTTGGCAGTTTAACTCAATTTTTTTGAAATTTACCCTATGGTCACCAAAAGGTCTCTGATGTCAACATTTTCTCAAAAATCAACGAAAAACTCTACGAACTCAAAACTGCCGAAAAATGCCCCTGCTCGCACGGACCCACAACTCGGGCATGAATCACTACCGCCACAGGATAGACCGCAGACACTGCCAGCCGAACTGTGGCAGCCCGCAGACGGTGCCCTCCGACATGCTACTGATTTTTGGCGCTACATGCCGATGTACCGTGCAATTCTCTGTTGTACGACGCCGCTGCCTCTAAGGCATCGTCACCTCTGCCTAAGCGCAACACAACTTCGATTGTCGCACGACTCCTATCCGACGCCGCCACCGACTTGCCGACACAACCTGATTTCGGTGATGTCACGGCTCTCTGCCGTACGGCCTCCCCCTTCCCCCAATTCGATTTTCTAATTTTTTTTATTTTCGTTGAAAAGGTATGATTTTTAGAAAATTAAGTTTTTGAATTTTGGGAAAATTAGGGAAATTCAGACCGTACAATTTAAAGAAATTAGGGGAAAGTACCAAATAAGGCCGCACCGAAAAACACACACATCATAGTACACAATTCTCTATTCATCTTAAAACATCACAAATTTCTGCGATTAATCACAAAATTCCAAAAGGGTATAACCCATAAAAAGATATACACAATTCAACCAAACATATATTCATATGAAGCGAATAAGTTTATTCATCAACAATAAACCATCTATGGTGACCATATGGGATTTGTATAAATCTCATTCAGTCACCAAATTAGCACAAAAAAATTAAGTTATTTATCGATTGATGACAATAAGGTTCTGTCCAAACTCTATTTGGTCAAACATATTACAAAAAGAAACATAGAGTATAAACACTAGCACTGATAGAAGGCTAAAGAACCATCACCATCTTGACTGCCTATAATCACCCATCGGTAAAGTAATCCCTCTTACTTAGAAACTGAGCTTTTTCCTTCCTATGATCGGTTTCCAAAGCCTTGTCCACATCCAAATTCTCACGATTAACTGCTTCCCAACTTTTCTAATTTCATGTTAACCTAGTATGCCTTCTCACTTTAGAATATATAATAACCTAATTTTATTCCAAATCCCAATTGAACTTACATCATCACACTCACACCCCCAAAAGAAATATGATGATCATATTTTGTTCCAAAAAACATATTTTCTAAATAAAATATAACACTTTATTTTACTTAAATAAAACTTTCAATTAAATAATTATTTAATAAAAATCCTCTAAAATGTGAATTATTCCTATTTTATTCAATTATTACTAAATAATTAAAATTATTTAAATATCTTTAATACATTATATAAATCATATTTTATTCTGCCGCTCTTAAACTCTATATCCCTAATAAATTATTAAATTACTAAAACACCCCCAAAACCCTTAAAACATCAAAAGAACACAAATAATACACAAAACACTCCAATAATTAAATAAAACATTAATTTAAAAATATGGATTTTACAAATCTCCACACTTAAAAATATTTATGCCCTCTAAAATTACCTAGTGAAAACAAACCAAATATGATTCCTTCATTCGACTTTCCATCTCCCATGTCATGCTCCCCCTAGCAAGTCCTCCCCAAACAACCTTCACAAGAACAATCTTTTTATCTCTAAGTTGCTTCACTTCTCGATCCTCAATCCTTATAGGTGATGCCTCGAAAGTTAGGTTATCCCTTAATTTCACATCATCCATTTATATTATATGAGATGGATTAGGAATATACTTCCTAAGTTGGGATACATGAAAAATATCATGAAAATTTAAAAGAGATGGGGGTAAGGCCACTCAGTAGGCAACAACTCCAACTCTCTGGGTAATATGATAAGGACCAATGAAGGGAGGATTGAGATTTTTAGACTTTAAGGCATGACTAACACCAGTCACATGAGTGACTCTAAAAAACACATGGTCACCCTCTCGGAACTCGAGGGTCTTCCCCCACTTATCACGGTAGCTCTTTTGCTTGCTCTGTGAGGCCTTTATCTTCTTTTGGATCATCTTAACTTTATCAGTAGTTTGTTGAATAATGTTGCGGTGGAAATAGGATCACAAACTATTAATGAGTTTGAATCGCAATTCAGTTCACAACCGCTCTTTGATTTATCCGAAGGAAAAGGTCAAAAGAGGGAAAACCTATTTTTGCATCGTAAACACAATGCGGGGAAAGATCTAGGGTTCGGGGGTTGGTTAAATTTAGGGAAGGTATTAGCACCCTAAACTTCTGTAGTACTCTACAGGAACCTTTTGTTCAAATATTTACTATTTTGCTTTATTTATTTGCTTAAGGTATATATACAAAGGATTAAAAGTGAGAAAATAAACCTAAGGGGTTAATTCTAAGTTTACTCGGCAAGACATCGCATCTTGTGCCTACGTATCCTTACGGGAGTGGAATCAGAGTAATCGTAGTTCCCCTCAAAAGGGAGGTTAGAGACTTCTTGACTGTGGTCAAGGTCTCAAGGGGAATAAACGCATCTTAAGGACACGCTTACGTGGAGTGTAGAAACTCCAAATCTCTACGTTGAAATGTTAAGTTGTAATTAGGGTTAAATTAGGTTAGGGATTCCACGGCGGGAAACCCTAAAATGAGCGCGGCGGCTCTTTGACCTAAAACTAGGATAAATTTGTAAACTTGCCTGCGGCGAGGCATTTGTGAAAATTAGGGTTTGAAAAGGTGAAAGGGTTTGAAATTGAGGACTATTGGCGCGGCGGCCAAAAGTTAGACCTAACCTTCGGATGTGTGTAGTGTGATTGGAATATTTATAAATGTGTGAGACAAATGAATTGTAAACAGGGAATGAAACAGAAGTTAAAGTCATGCAAACAGAAGTTTAAAGGCAGAAATTTAAAACGCGATTATTAGATTCGCGAGGTTACATATGAGAAGCAGTTACAATATGATAATGAACTTTGAGTGAGAAAATAAAGTGACATAAATAATGGGAAGCGTAATGAGCTGCAAAATGAACAAACGATGTTAGTGGGCAGAGTTAAGCGGCAATCAAATTAATTACGAACAATAAAGAAAGAGATGCAAATTTGAGATTATTACAATTCTTAATATTGGCTTGCAAAAAAAGGATTTAATTTAAAAATATTTTACTCTTTTAAAAGGTTTTATTTTTTATATTTTTAAGAAAAGTTTTTCTTATTTATTTTTTAAAAAAGAGTTTTATTTATTTTTAATATTTACATAAAAGTTTTAGTTTTATATAAAAAAAAATTTAATTTTTATTTTAAAAAAGAGGTTTTTTTTTATTTTATTATGAAAAGATTTAGTTTATTTATAATATTTACGCAAAAACTTTTTTAAAACAAATATAAAACAATTCAAAAAAACAAAAAAACATAATTTAAAAACAAAATAAATAAAATAGAAAAAAATAAACATAAGGGGTTGGGCCGGTCATCACCCCGGACCCAACCCAAACGGATCACAAATTGGAAGGGGATTAGGGTTCCCCCCCCCAGAACCCTAACGACGCACATCTTTTCTCTTCTTCTCATATTATCGTTCCTCTTCTCTTTCTTCTTCCTCGATGCTTTCTTCTTCCTCACGCCGTGACCTTCTCTGTTCCTGAAACGAACCACGAAACTATGTGAGATAATACGTTTTACCTTTGATTTGGCCGATGATGCTGAAGCGGAGGCCGTGGAGTTGATCGCCCGTCGTTCTTTGTGAATGATGAAGGTGATCTCTCTGATGTTATGGATTCGCGCTCAGTGATGGTGATCTCTGAGCGATGATGACGATTGCTTCGTCTGAGCTCACGCTGTTTAGGGTTTTCTGCGTAATTCCTTTGCTAGGGTTTCTCCTCCCCTTTTGCATCAGGTTGTATTCCCCTATTTATAATTTCTTTTATCTCTCTTTTTGGGCCTTAAACTATTGTTATTCTGAGATTTGATTTTGTGGTGATATTATTTGATTTTGATTTTCCAGATTGAGTTCTAATGCGATGCTTTCTGAGACGATTGGGATCTTAATTCATTTTTCTGGTATGAATTTGACATTAGTTCGTTGATTGATTCGATTTGGTTGGATTTTTGCAGATGGATTGGATTGCCTTTGGATTTCTGTTGACCTGTTGGATATCTGAATTAATTCGAACTGATTTGCTTGATTGATTCAGATTGGGAATCAAAATCTTTCTATTGTTTTTCTGATATGATTTGCTTTCAGATTGGATTTGATTGATATCTGATTTTGATTCACAGAATTCCTTGGAGGATTCGTTTTTCTGCTCTGTTATCGATCTCGAACTGATTCACTTTGTTGATTGATTTGTTTCTTTGATGCAGCTCAGATTCTTTTCCTCTTTTTCTTTCAGAGAGAGCTTGATGTTGTGTTGGTCTTAGCCGCCGAGACGGGTACGCGGTAATGATGACGATGAGTCTGAACCATTTGGAGTAGTACGCTACAATCCTAATTTTGCTTATGTTACTGCTTCTGATTGAATTGGTGGGGATGATTGGCTATTATGTTGAGCTGGTGCCGTGTACTTGTTTGTTTGTGGCTACCCCTGTGATTTTGCCGTATATCTGTTTCGTCTGGATTTTTATTCTGATTCCATTTGAACTGCTTCGTGATAAACTGAATCATTCTTCTCAATTCTTCTGATAGGCGTTGTTGTAGCTCGCCTCACTTGCTACCTGTTTGTGACTGATATTGATTGTACCGCTGTTGGTGTTACTAATGGTTGCTCTTGAAATTGTTTGCAGCTGCTAGTCGACTTGTTTTGCTTGCAATTGATACCTGCAGATGTTGAACTGGTGTTGCTCGCTGTGTTGCAGTCGGCGTTGTTTGCAACTGATATCTGTTGCTGCTATTGCTTATAGCTCAGAAATTGCTATTGTCGGGGGGAACTTGAAACGGTGATGATGATTCTTGAATCTGAACCGCTTCTTAGAGGCTATTGTTGCAATGTTGGTGCTTGCGAATGATGCTTGCTCGTAGCTGATATTGTTGATGTGAAAAAAACTTGTTGTTGTTGCACTGTGATGCTTACAGCTGATACTACCCTGTTATTGCAGGTTGTAATTCGTGTTGCTTCTCTTGGTTTGCTGTAGTTGATATTGGTTCTATGATTTTGTTGCCTATTTGTTGTGTGTCTCATTCTTCTGCACATGGTTCAGAACTGATGCAGCTTGATACCATATTTTGGTTTCTCTTGTTCTGCTGTGGACTTGATTTCCATTCTGTTTGGTACAGATTTGTTTCTTTTGGTGGCTATTCCTACCTATATTGGCGCGCACCCCTTCCTAGTTTTGTTTTATGCTTTGAGTTCTGATGATGCTTATGTTTTTTCAGATATTGAAAGTTTTGAAATCAAGGTGACTCAGACCTGCCGGCATCCGGGTCTGAATCAAAACTTGCCTATGTTGCCTTATTCTCGTATCAGTCTGGAAATCCAATCGCGGCAAAACGAATCAGCCCCACTTCTTTTATTTTCTCTATCTCTCGGATGTCCCTTACGATAAGAACAATGACTACCTGATCTGACGCCGGTGGCTCAGATTGGTAACGGGAGTAGGATGCGGCTTTAGTCGTACCCTCCCGACACTCGATGATGATAATGTTCTGAGAGTGTCAAACAATCTTCTAACCTCTTTTCCTGTGGTTTGTTTTTGCTTTGATGTGCAGGTGATCAAGAGTCGCGTGAAGAACTCAAGGGAGGAAGATTATGAAGAACACTTAGAAGCTTAGGACTTAGAACTTTTTAGAATAGATAGCCAATGTAATGAACCTTTTTGTAAACCAGTGGGTATAAAGTTCAAAATTATTTATCCATTTCCATTGTAAACTAAATATTTATGAAATAAAGTTCAAAAATATTTATTCACTTCTTATTTGTAAATAATAATTCGAAAATTATTTAAATTCACTCCTTAGATGTAAATTGCAAATACTTATGAATAAAGCTTCAAAAATATTTAAACTCACCTCTTAGTTGTAAATTATAAATATTCACGAATAATATTCACAAATATCTAAACTCATTTCTCTTTTTGTATTGGACAATATTATGAATGAGATCCACTCTCTTTATATTAATTGACTGCTTACCGTAACCGGATTAAATCTGACCAAAACTCAAACTGAGTTCCTGCTTTCCAAATAACCTTAGCAGTATCTGCTTCCTCTCAGGAATACTGTCCCACTTGTCTCAAAATTATAGACTCCACGTGAAATGACCAAAATGCCCCTGTGGTAATTCCTGAAATAAAACGCACTCATATGATTGGTTAGTGATTAATGGATGCAAAATGAAATGCTATGTGAACTGAACTGACTAAATGTAAGGGTAAAATTTGGGGTATTACAGTTGCCCCTATTTAAATAGCTACACCGGATGATTTGAGTGACGGAGACTCGAGGAATCGTGGTGGAGAGATTTAAATATAGATAACCGAAAATTTTGCCCTTATATGCGATGATATGCAATGTTATGGTCAAAACGAGAACAGACTAATGCAGACCATGCCATGAATATGATATGATGCGTATGCTGGGATGATGAATGCGAAAATGCTGACGAAACATGACGACACCGAGACAGACGCCACGAGAAGAAACACACTGGGGAAAATGACGCGCTGAGACACAGTACATCACTGGGGAATTCTAAAAATGATAGTCAACTGGTGCGAATGACCAATTGTCACTTTTAGAAAAGGAACGAGATCCTCGAATGGAGATGGTACCTATGAGACGGCCTCCACTGGGGAATCTAAAAATAAAACTGGATCACGTACGATTGTAAGATCGATTACAGAATGCTGAAGCATTGAGCAAGGAATAACATCCAAGCTTCTGTAAACTACCCCTCGTGACAGGATCAAACGGACTTTTCGGAACTCCGTAGCAAATATACAGGGTAAAGACCGACTGTATGCCAAAATAAATGGACTTTGATGGGAATTGCCCTGATAAGCTTCTCGAGGGAGAACTGTCACTTATCGTTGGAAGGGACTTACATGCCAAAATGGATAAGCACTCAAATAAAGAGGCTGCTGCTTATCTGATAAATAAATCTTCTCGCATTCTAAGGTCGGCGCCTGGAATGCGATTCTGATTTTTCTCTTACTGAAGGATAAATAAACTGCTTCAAGATCGTGCTCTCTTGAATATGAAACGGGTAAACTGAACTTCCTCATACTTTCAGAATGAGACTGGCTGACTGAATTTACTCATACTTCAGAATCGTGCTCTTCTGAATATGAAACTGAATGACTGAAGATATTCATATTTCAGAATCGTGCTCTCCTGAATATGAAACTGGATGACTGAATATACTCATATTTCAGAATCGTGCTCTCCTGAATATGAAACTGGATGACTGAATATACTTCATATTTCAGAATCGTGCTCTCCTGAATATGAAACTGGATGACTGAATATACTTCATATTTCAGAATCGTGCTCTCCTGAATATGATTCCGTTCCTTCTTTTACTAAAGGATAAATGAACTTCTTCATAACTTCAGAATCGTGCTCTCCTGAATATGATTCCGTTCCTTCTTTTACTAAAGGATAAATGAACTTCTTCATAACTCAGAATTGTGCTCTCCTGAATACGAATTGGTTCGTACCTCAAGACGGCAGGTAAATGGAAGCCCAACTGCTCTATGGAGATGGCCATTTGCTGCGAGTCGTGACGAGGATATGATCGACTTCTTAGGTGAGAAATGTTGTATATTGATGTTGTAAGACGTAGGATTGTAATAATAAATTATCCAGGCATGAACTGGCATGTACCTGTAAGAGATGGTAGTTGATTTTCTTGAAAGATAGTGCAAAATAAATGCACGTCCGGTTGGGGCTCGACGACCGACACGACTGAGATTCAATCTAGGACCGAGCTAGAAAGAAAACTGGTAATCAAGACTCCATCGAGGGAATGATCTCGGAGGGTAAATATCTTATCCTGGTGAGGAAAGATAGCTGAAGTAACCGTCATCCACGAGTATCGAGCTCTGTGGGGAAACTGGAAACGCATATGTATTTTATGCTTAGGGCTGACAATCTATTTGGAGAGAATGGGCAAACCTCAGTTACTCGGCGGTAACGACCAATGATGGAGACACGATGAACCTGTGAATGCTAACGCGTATGTTAATGTGAATGTATGTTAATGAAATGAGTATGTAATGAGTATGTAATGAATATATAATGAATATGGGATGAATATGTAATGAATATGTAATGAATATGTAATGAATATATAACGAAGTAGGCATGTGATGCTTAGGCCCTTGCGTATGCTGACGAAACAGACTAGAGACGGGACGAGAGATGAAATAAACATCTCGACGGAAATATCCTGCGTTCTCTGCAACCAATACGTCAATCATGGGTAAGAAAGATCAATGGTAGAACCAAGTCTGGTTTTAAAGTTCCGAATTCTCTGGGGAGAAGATAATCTGCTCGGGCGTACAGTATCACGTCTTCATATGGGGAGAAGAAAACCTGAGGGACACTTTTAAGTTACCCCAAGAAGAAGTTGTCAGCTTATAGTCTCTCTGGGGACTATCACTGGGCAATGGTTTGAAAGTGTTTCTGCAATAATGACATTTCCGGGGAATGAAGAGGTCCTGTCGGAATTTCCACTAGTCAAAGTAATTTATTACGTTTCAATTTTGTTTTGTTTTTTTGAAAAATAGTTTTGAAAAATCTACAATGCACCTTTCATTTTCAAATTTTAAGAATAAACGCATTTTGCATAACAATAGAAAATAAAGAGCAATGCACCGAGGAATGTAAGTAACGAGATGGTATCTTTTATTAAAGGGTGATAGCTTGCTGAAGGCAGAGCTCCACAGATGATTACATTTTGAAATTGGCAACATGGGAAAAGGTTACATCGAATCCAATAACACCTACTGACACTAATAACTAAGATTAATCCAGAATCCTGCTTTGGGCAAGGATGAAAAAAAAACTGAAACATGGCTCTCATGCGGAAAGTGCGTTTGAGATAATCAGTGTCTTCTGATGCAATGAAATGCCTTTGTCCCTAACTTTTGCCTGGACCGCCCTTTCGGGTTTTCAATCCACCGGGACGCTCTTTTTTGCCTAAGCCGCCCTTTCGGGTTTTCAACTTAGCGAGCCTTTTATTATTATTATTATTTTTTTCAACCCTTACTTTTGCCTAAGTCGCCTTTTGCAGGTTTTCGACTTAGCGGGTTTTTAGGCATAATATTTTCGGACTGCATCAGAATTCACGGGGTGTGCTAGTTCTTCACCATCCATTGTCGTAAGTATCAGAGACCCTCCGGAGAAAACGGTCTTTACAACAAACGGGCCTTCATAATTGGGCATCCACTTTCCACGCATATCTTTGTGTACTGGTAAGATCTTTTTGAGTACGAGCTCTCCTTGACGGAACTCACGGATACGAATCTTCTTATCAAACGCTCTTTTCATCCGTTTCTGATATAATTGCCCATGGCACATGGCTGTCAAACGCTTCTCGTCAATGAGATTCAACTGATCCAATCTGTCTTGAACCCACTCGGCTTCCTCAAGTTCAGCCTCCATTAACACTCTTAGCGAAGGTATCTCTACTTCGACGGGGAACACGGCGTCCATTCCATATACCAGTGAGAAAGGGGTTGCCCCTGTCGAAGTTCTCACCGAGGTTCTGTATCCATGTAAAGCAAACGGTAACATCTCATGCCAATCTTTATAAGTCACAACCATCTTTTGCAGGATCTTCTTGATATTCTTGTTTGCAGCTTCAACGGCTCCATTCATCTTAGGACGGTACGGGGAAGAATTGTGGTGAGTGATCTTGAAATTGTCACACAACTCTTTCATAGTCTTATTATTCAGATTGGTGCCATTGTCAGTTATTATCCGGCTTGGGACCCCATAGCGGCAGATGATTTCTTTCCTGATGAAGCGGGCAACCACTTGCTTGGTCACGTTGGCGTAGGAGGCAGCCTCTACCCACTTAGTGAAATAATCTATAGCAACGAGGATAAAACGATGTCCATTAGAAGCTTTCGGCTCAATTGCCCCAATCATGTCAATGCCCCACATAGAGAACGGCCATGGTGAAGACAAAACATTCAACGGTGACGGAGGCACGTGCATTTTATCAGCATAGATTTGGCACTTATGGCATTTCCTAGCGTATCGGATGCAGTCGGCCTCCATGGTTAACCAGTAATACCCAGCCCTTAACATCTTCTTGGACATAGCGTAACCATTGGCATGGGTTCCGAAGGTCCCCTCATGAATTTCCTGTAGTAACATGTCCGCTTCTCGTTTATCAACACATCTGAGCAGGACCATGTCGTGATTTCTCTTGTACAACACATCATTACTGATAAAGAATTTGGACGCCAGTCTTCTCAATGTTTTCTTGTCCAGACCAGTAGCACCCTCGGGATATTCCTGCTTGACGAGATAGTTCTTGATATCGTGAAACCAAGGCTTTTCATCCACCTCAACTTCTTCGACCGTCTGACAATAAGCGGGCTCAACCTTGCGCTCAATATGGATAAGAGGTGCTTCATTAACGAATTTAACTTTCCACATGGATGCCAACATGGCTAAAGCATCAGCAACGTGATTCTCGGATCTAGGGACATGCTCGAACTCTATCTCGTCGAAATGCTTGATCAGCTCAATAATATAGTCTTTATAAGGGATTAACTTCTCATTCTTCGTTTCCCATTTGCCTTGTACTTGGTAAATAACCAAAGCCGAGTCACCACTTACTTTAAGAAGTTTGATTCGGAGGTGAATCGCCGCTTCGAGGCCGAGGATACATGCTTCATATTCTGCGACATTATTAGTACACTCAAAGTCCAACCTTGCTGTAAATGGAGTGAATCCACCCTTTGGGTTCATCAAAACGGCGCCTATACCATGCCCATTGAAATTTGAGGAACCATCAAACATCATCTTCCACCAAAGACCTGGTTCTGGGCCTTCGCTCGGATCTGGCTCTTCGCAATCTCTTTTAATCAACAAAATATCCTCATCAGGAAAATCGAGCTTAAGAGGCTCATAATCTTCAACTGGCTGGTCTGCAAGATAATCGGATAAAATACTACCCTTAATCGCTTTCTGGGGTACATACTGGATGTCATATTCGGATAACAACATGTGCCAACGGGCTAGCCTCCCGGTTTGAGCAGGTTTTTCAAAAATATACTTGATCGGATCCATTTTAGAAATCAATAGAGTGGTATGACAGACCATATACTGCCGAAGGCGCTTAGCGGCCCATGCCAATGCACAACAAGTTTTTTCTAATGGCGAGTATCTGTTTTCGCAATCGGTAAACTTCTTGCTCAGGTAATAAATCGCATGTTCCTTTTTCCCGGTCTCATCATGTTGTCCAAGCACACAACCCATAGACTTCTCGAGAACAGTAAGGTACATAAACAACGGTCTTCCAGGTACGGGCGGGATCAGAATAGGGGGATCTTGCAGATAACCCTTAATCTTCTCAAACGCTTTCTGACAATCAGGATTCCACTCAACTGTCTGCCCCTTGCAAAGCAACTTGAATATCGGCTCACAAGTAGCGGTCATATTAAAGATAAACCTGGAAATGTAATTCAGACGTCCCAGAAAACCCCTAACTTGCGTCTCGGTTTGCGGAGCCGGCATATCTTGAATGGCTCGGACTTTGTCAGGATCCACCTCAATCCCTCGCTGGCTAACAATGAAACCAAGCAATTTTCCGGATCTGACACCGAAGGTACATTTTGCAGGATTCAATTTCAACTGATATTTCCTGAGTCGTTCAAACAGCTTCACCAAATGGTCTAAATGCTCCTCTTCACTCTGAGATTTGGCTATCATATCGTCCACATACACCTCAATTTCTTTGTGCATCATATCATGAAAAAGAGTGGTCATAGCACGTTGGTAAGTTGCCCCTGCATTCTTTAAACCAAAGGGCATGACTTTGTAGCAGAAGGTCCCCCAAGGAGTAATGAAAGTAGTCTTCTCTCGATCGTCGGGATCCATCTTGATCTGATTATAGCCAGAGAAACCATCCATAAATGAAAACAACGCAAAACTGGCTGTATTGTCTACAAGTGTATCAATATGTGGCAGAGGGAAGTCGTCTTTCGGACTTGCTTTGTTCAGATCCCTGTAGTCTACACACATCCTAACTTTACCGTCCTTCTTAGGTACTGGCACAATGTTGGCAACCCAATCTGGATATTTTGCGACTGCCAAGAAACCTGTATCCAACTGCTTTTTAACCTCATCTCGAATCTTCAAAGCCATGTCGGGTCTCGTTCTTCGAAGCTTTTGTTTGATAGGCGGACAATCTGGCTTAAGCGGCAACTTGTGAACAACAATATCCGTGTCTAGGCCCGGCATATCTTGATACGACCACGCAAACACATCAATATACTCTTTTAACAACTCAATCAACCTCGGCCTAATCTCCGTCCCAAGCATTGCACCAATCTTGACCTCTTTCCTGCTCTCCTCTGTACCGAGATTAATTAAGTCCACCTGCTCTTTATGCGGTTGAAGCTCTGTGTACTCGTACTCAATCAATCTTGTCAGTTCCGCGGGTACTTCAAAATCTTCTTCACCCTCGTCCTCAGCTTGATTGATGGGTGCATCCCAGTCAGGAGTGTCAGTAAAGTCATTGGATCCAACAAGGTTTACGGTATCTCTGCATGATGGAAGGCTTACTTAATTAAAATGCTCGAAGACATGTAAGAATGAAATGCTGTTTTTTTTTTTATTTATTTATTATTGGAAGAAAGGTTGCCAATTTCATTTTTAAAGGTGAAAACAAAAAACGCAAATGAACCAAAGTGGAATTGAACAAAATGCTTTTATTAATATCTTTTTAGAAATGAAAGGTGGCCCGACAAAACAACCCTATAGCCTTGGGCAGAGCTACAGATTTTTATTTGAAGATGTAAATGAAACTTAAAAAACAATTACTTTGACAAGGGAAAAATAACAGGGATCTCTACGGCCTCCCAGTTGTTCAAAACTGCATCACCCTTAAACACCAGGTTGCTCAGCTCTTCATTTTCTTCACAGTCGCTGATGGCATTGACTTGGAAACCTCCGCTGACAAATACTTCTTGGATAACCTTCGGACGCCCTTCGACAGTGGTGGCAGCTCCATTCTGAGTTGGTTTGTAACCCAACCCAGAGCGATCAGTCTTGGTCTTGACATCAATTACCTCTCCCCAACCTTCAGGAATGCCCCTGTCGATTGTTGATTTGGTACTCTTCAGAGATGCAAAAGATGGATTACCCTGACCCACTGTCTCTTCGACTTCCAGCAGAACGGCATTGGCGATCTCAAGAGCTTGAAAGGAAATGTCTAAAGCATTCTCGTCGGCCTCGATGTAACGGAAAGAGGACAGGTTACTGACCATCAGATTCTCCTCACCGTGTATAATAACCAACTTTCCATCGATCACGAACTTCATCCTTTGATGTAACGTTGAGGTCACTGCCCCAGCGGCATGAATCCACGGCCTTCCGAGTAAACAACTGTAGTTGGGATTAATGTCCATGACTTGAAACGTGATATTAAAAACTTGCGGACCAATCAGGATAGGAAGCTCAACCTCCCCCATTACCGACCGGCGAGAGCCATCGAAAGCCTTGACAACCAAAGGAGTAGGTTTCAACACAGTCTCTTTACAAGCCAACTTATCAAGAACCCTCTTGGGTAGCACATTCAGAGAAGACCCGGTGTCCACTAGCACTCTCGCTAAATTGTCCTCTTGACATTTTACCGATATATGTAAAGCACGATTATGGTTCGGACCCTCCTTAGGTAACTCTTCATTGCTGAAACTGAGAGTGTTACAGGCGGTTAAATTGGCAATCACACTATCAAACCGACTGGTGCTAATATCCTGATCCACATGCGCTTGAGTCAAAACCTTCTGCAAGGCCATCCTATGAGCGGGTGAATTCATTAACAGAGATAGAATTGAGATCTTGGAAGGAGTCTGATGAAGTTGGTCAATAACTTTATAGTCACTTTTCTTGATGATCCTCAAAAATTCGGCATCTTCATCATTCGTAACAGCTCCCTTACCCTTGTCTTTGGCAGGCACAGGGATATTAGTGGTCTCCTTAGGTGGATCCTTATTAGGATGGGGAGTATACACGCGACCACTGCGAGTCATCCTGCTTACCTCTGCGATATTGGTCACTGTGCCCTTAACCTCTTCATTTGGAATAACCTTCCCGGATTCCTTGTCAATCATCGTCACGTCGTATTTCCAAGGCACAGCTTTAGGATCACTGAAAGGAAACGGACTCGGTCTTCGAATAACTATAGGCTTAGGCTGATTCGCTTCAGGGATAAACGACCTTGGTATATCGAACACGAGGTTGGCGGAGCCTGCCCCTGATAGATTAAACACTGGTACCTTACCCTTTGATTCAGGCTGATGGAAGACGGGCTCAACCACGGCGACTACATCCTTCTTGGCTTGGCTTGTCACTTGTAAAACACCCTCATTAATTAATCTCTGAACATCATTCTGAACCACCACACAACCCTTAGTACTGGCTTCACAACTTACACATGCAATGTGGGAAGTATCTACTAAACCAGCTTCAAACAGTTTTGAATGGAACAATTTGAGAGGGGTCTTAATCTGTTCAACGTCAAGGGCATAACCATCCCCCGAATCAACACTAACGGCATTGACACTCTCATGGTTAGGAAAAGGGTTCTTCTTAACATTTGGTTGAGGATCTTCGAATGTCAAAATCTTCTTTTCCAATAAATCCCTGACAATATTTTTGAGAGCATAGCAATTCTCCAGATCATGGCCAGGCGCACCCTCATGAAATAAACAGTGAGCAGCGGCGTTGTAATTGGCGGGTAGAGGATTAGGAGGCGGACCCAAAGCCCGAGTGGTGATGAGACCCTGCTTGACCAAAGAGGGATACAACTCGGTAAAAGTCATCGGGATCGGCGGACAAGGTTTATACGTTCTTCTGTTCGGAACATTCTGGCGAGGAGCCGGATTCTTTGGCTGTTGAGGAGCAGGAGTATTGGGTGCCTGTAGATAGTTGACAGGAGGTGGATAAACAGGAGGTTGTTGCATAGGTTGATACATGGGAACCTGTTGATTGAAAGAAGGTGTAATAGCTGCCACATAGGGTTGTTGAGTATATTGGACTGGGTACCCTTGAGGTTGAGCATAACCTTGCGGATGCCGATAAAAGTGTTCCCTTGGTCTACCAGCGGATATAGCATTAGTCTCACTCTCCTTCTTTTTCTGGGAGCTATACGGAGGTTTCTTCGGCTGATCCTTAGAAGTACCATGATTATTTGTCATTTTACCACTTTTCATACCCAATTCAATCTTGACACCCACAGCAACGATGTCGGAGAAATTTGAAGTCACACTACCCACCATTCTTTCGTAAAATTCTGGACGGACCGTGTCGACAAACCAATCAGCTAACTCTTTCTCGGTCAAAGGAGGTTCTACCTGTGAAGCAGTCTCTCTCCACCTTTGAGCATACTCTTTGAATGACTCAGAATTCTTTTGTGACATACTCAGCAATTGTCTTCTGTCAGGAGCCAGATCCATATTGTACTTGTAGTGTTTGATGAAAGCGTCAGATAAATCTTGAAAGCTCTTAACGCGGGACTGGTCCAAAGTTAAATACCACTTGGAAGAAGCACCCTTCAAACTGTCTTGGAAGCAATGAATCATCAGTTTATCATTCTCAACATGGGTAGCCATTTTGCGATAATACATGATCAGATGACTCTTAGGACAGGTGGCACCTTCATAACGATCGAAGTTCGGAGTTTTGAACTTCGGGGGAATAACCAAACCCGAAACCAAACAAACATATCTTGCAGCAGTCCCAAAAATTTGATCACCCTCTACCTTTTTCAATCTCTGGACGATAGTGTTTACTTCCTCACGAAGCTTATCATGTCTCTCATAACCCTCAACATTCTCATCAAGATCATCAAAAGCTGTCTCATTGAAGTACGGTTGCGCACGAGTGTGTACAACAGGTGGTGCAAAGATAGGAGCCCCCCTAGAAACTTCAGAAAACAAAGGCACGACTTGCTGAACAGGTTGATTAATCGGGACAGTGGCTTGAGGAGGCACAAAACCTGGAGCAAGACCATAAGGTGGGTCCCTTGCTACGGTCACGCTTGGTGGAGGGTCCGCAGTAACGCCGGTAATCTCAGAAACAACAGTGGGCTGGGTATCCATCTTAGCATTCATGACATGTAACAATTCCATCATACGCCCCATACCCCCTCGAAGGTCTTCAAGTTCATTGCTAAGGCGATCAATCTCTTTTGCCTGATCCTCCATTCTTTTCCGAGTTTGAGCTCTGGTGTTGTACTGGTGCCGAGAACTCAGGGTGACGAAACTGGAAGGTGAGAGAACCGAGTGTGAGAAATCGGGAGACACATGTAATGCAAAAGTATGATGCTAAATGTGAATGTAAATGAAGGTTTCATGGAATTCAACACATTTACGAATGTCGTGGTGTACCAAAGAAATCTTTTTCTTGTTTTTTCATTTTATTTTTTATTTATTTATGGTATCCTGCGATATCCATAAATGATATTTGAACTCCATGGAATGCAATGCAATGAGATGCTTTATGGATGCAATGCATGAAAACACACAAAGTCCTAGGTTAAAGGCTTGCATGAGGTTCAAAGGCAAGTACCCTCCCCTGAAGTTAGGTGGTTCATCCTGTCCTACAAAAGTAATCAGGTTCTAAGGGATCTCAATATCATTGATCCTTCACAAGGGTGGTTGTTCAGGAGGCAACTTACTTGCCAACCAAAACCCTCCAAGTTTAAGATCTCAATGAGCGTAGTATCGAGTGTCAACCAACTTCAGTCTGCACCAAAGCCGGTTACCTCACTACTTTCTAAAGGCCAAGATGAGTTAATTAGGGTTCTAAAAGTCAGTTAGTGCATTGACAACATATGGCAGCCTCAATATTATCCTCAACTTGACTTAAGGAATATAAGCACCAACCAAGAAGTCGCACTAACTATGGCCACCAGATCAACCGTATCGATATACGTCGTATAGTTTCCTTGGTCTATTGCCATTTACCTAAGGTACACTAGATCCGGGTTAGGACCTATCTCACAGCACAAGGAACAGTCCCACAATCAAAGCGCAAATATATACATGCAAATGAATAATAACACAGATAGTAATAAATATGAACAAGTTAGGGATATCCCTCAAATGTTAAGACATTCCCCAGTGAAGTCGCCATTTTCTGTTGCGGTGGAAATAGGATCACAAACTATTAATGAGTTTGAATCGCAATTCAGTTCACAACCGCTCTTTGATTTATCCGAAGGAAAAGGTCAAAAGAGGGAAAACCTATTTTTGCATCGTAAACACAATGCGGGGAAAGATCTAGGGTTCGGGGGTTGGTTAAATTTAGGGAAGGTATTAGCACCCTAAACTTCTGTAGTACTCTACAGGAACCTTTTGTTCAAATATTTACTATTTTGCTTTATTTATTTGCTTAAGGTATATATACAAAGGATTAAAAGTGAGAAAATAAACCTAAGGGGTTAATTCTAAGTTTACTCGGCAAGACATCGCATCTTGTGCCTACGTATCCTTACGGGAGTGGAATCAGAGTAATCATAGTTCCCCTCAAAAGGGAGGTTAGAGACTTCTTGACTGTGGTCAAGGTCTCAAGGGGAATAAACGCATCTTAAGGACACGCTTACGTGGAGTGTAGAAACTCCAAATCTCTACGTTGAAATGTTAAGTTGTAATTAGGGTTAAATTAGGTTAGGGATTCCACGGCGGGAAACCCTAAAATGAGCGCGGCGGCTCTTTGACCTAAAACTAGGATAAATTTGTAAACTTGCCTGCGGCGAGGCATTTGTGAAAATTAGGGTTTGAAAAGGTGAAAGGGTTTGAAATTGAGGACTATTGGCGCGGCGGCCAAAAGTTAGACCTAACCTTCGGATGTGTGTAGTGTGATTGGAATATTTATAAATGTGTGAGACAAATGAATTGTAAACAGGGAATGAAACAGAAGTTAAAGTCATGCAAACAGAAGTTTAAAGGCAGAAATTTAAAACGCGATTATTAGATTCGCGAGGTTACATATGAGAAGCAGTTACAATATGATAATGAACTTTGAGTGAGAAAATAAAGTGACATAAATAATGGGAAGCGTAATGAGCTGCAAAATGAACAAACGATGTTAGTGGGCAGAGTTAAGCGGCAATCAAATTAATTACGAACAATAAAGAAAGAGATGCAAATTTGAGATTATTACAATTCTTAATATTGGCTTGCAAAAAAAGGATTTAATTTAAAAATATTTTACTCTTTTAAAAGGTTTTATTTTTTATATTTTTAAGAAAAGTTTTTCTTATTTATTTTTTAAAAAAGAGTTTTATTAATTTTTAATATTTACATAAAAGTTTTAGTTTTATATAAAAAAAAATTTAATTTTTATTTTAAAAAAGAGGTTTTTTTTTTATTTTATTATGAAAAGATTTAGTTTATTTATAATATTTACGCAAAAACTTTTTTAAAACAAATATAAAACAATTCAAAAAAACAAAAAAACATAATTTAAAAACAAAATAAATAAAATAGAAAAAAATAAACATAAGGGGTTGGGCCGGTCATCACCCCGGACCCAACCCAAACGGATCACAAATTGGAAGGGGATTAGGGTTCCCCCCCCAGAACCCTAACGGCGCACATCTTTTCTCTTCTTCTCATATTATCGTTCCTCTTCTCTTTCTTCTTCCTCGATACTTTCTTCTTCCTCACGCCGTGACCTTCTCTGTTCCTGAAACGAACCACGAAACTATGTGAGATAATACGTTTTACCTTTGATTTGGCTGATGATGCTGAAGCGGAGGCCGTGGAGTTGATCGCCCGTCGTTCTTTGTGAATGATGAAGGTGATCTCTCTGATGTTATGGATTCGCGCTCAGTGATGGTGATCTCTGAGCGATGATGACGATTGCTTCGTCTGAGCTCACGCTGTTTAGGGTTTTCTGCGTAATTCCTTTGCTAGGGTTTCTCCTCCCCTTTTGCATCAGGTTGTATTCCCCTATTTATAATTTCTTTTATCTCTCTTTTTGGGCCTTAAACTATTGTTATTCTGAGATTTGATTTTGTGGTGATATTATTTGATTTTGATTTTCCAGATTGAGTTCTAATGCGATGCTTTCTGAGACGATTGGGATCTTAATTCATTTTTCTGGTATGAATTTGACATTAGTTCGTTGATTGATTCGATTTGGTTGGATTTTTGCAGATGGATTGGATTGCCTTTGGATTTCTGTTGACCTGTTGGATATCTGAATTAATTCGAACTGATTTGCTTGATTGATTCAGATTGGGAATCAAAATCTTTCTATTGTTTTTCTGATATGATTTGCTTTCAGATTGGATTTGATTGATATCTGATTTTGATTCACAGAATTCCTTGGAGGATTCGTTTTTCTGCTCTGTTATCGATCTCGAACTGATTCACTTTGTTGATTGATTTGTTTCTTTGATGCAGCTCAGATTCTTTTCCTTTTTTTCTTTCAGAGAGAGCTTGATGTTGTGTTGGTCTTAGCCGCCGAGACGGGTACGCGGTAATGATGACGATGAGTCTGAACCATTTGGAGTAGTACGCTACAATCCTAATTTTGCTTATGTTACTGCTTCTGATTGAATTGGTGGGGACGATTGGCTATTATGTTGAGCTGGTGCCGTGTACTTGTTTGTTTGTGGCTACCCCTGTGATTTTGCCGTATATCTGTTTCGTCTGGATTTTTATTCTGATTCCATTTGAACTGCTTCGTGATAAACTGAATCATTCTTCTCAATTCTTCTGATAGGCGTTGTTGTAGCTCGCCTCACTTGCTACCTGTTTGTGACTGATATTGATTGTACCGCTGTTGGTGTTACTAATGGTTGCTCTTGAAATTGTTTGCAGCTGCTAGTCGACTTGTTTTGCTTGCAATTGATACCTGCAGATGTTGAACTGGTGTTGCTCGCTGTGTTGCAGTCGGCGTTGTTTGCAACTGATATCTGTTGCTGCTATTGCTTATAGCTCAGAAATTGCTATTGTCGGGGGGAACTTGAAACGGTGATGATGATTCTTGAATCTGAACCGCTTCTTAGAGGCTATTGTTGCAATGTTGGTGCTTGCGAATGATGCTTGCTCGTAGCTGATATTGTTGATGTGAAAAAAACTTGTTGTTGTTGCACTGTGATGCTTACAGCTGATACTACCCTGTTATTGCAGGTTGTAATTCGTGTTGCTTCTCTTGGTTTGCTGTAGTTGATATTGGTTCTATGATTTTGTTGCCTATTTGTTGTGTGTCTCATTCTTCTGCACATGGTTCAGAACTGATGCAGCTTGATACCATATTTTGGTTTCTCTTGTTCTGCTGTGGACTTGATTTCCATTCTGTTTGGTACAGATTTGTTTCTTTTGGTGGCTATTCCTACCTATATTGGCGCGCACCCCTTCCTAGTTTTGTTTTATGCTTTGAGTTCTGATGATGCTTATGTTTTTTCAGATATTGAAAGTTTTGAAATCAAGGTGACTCAGACCTGCCGGCATCCGGGTCTGAATCAAAACTTGCCTATGTTGCCTTATTCTCGTATCAGTCTGGAAATCCAATCGCGGCAAAACGAATCAGCCCCACTTCTTTTATTTTCTCTATCTCTCGGATGTCCCTTACGATAAGAACAATGACTACCTGATCTGACGCCGGTGGCTCAGATTGGTAACGGGAGTAGGATGCGGCTTTAGTCGTACCCTCCCGACACTCGATGATGATAATGTTCTGAGAGTGTCAAACAATCTTCTAACCTCTTTTCCTGTGGTTTGTTTTTGCTTTGATGTGCAGGTGATCAAGAGTCGCGTGAAGAACTCAAGGGAGGAAGATTATGAAGAACACTTAGAAGCTTAGGACTTAGAACTTTTTAGAATAGATAGCCAATGTAATGAACCTTTTTGTAAACCAGTGGGTATAAAGTTCAAAATTATTTATCCATTTCCATTGTAAACTAAATATTTATGAAATAAAGTTCAAAAATATTTATTCACTTCTTATTTGTAAATAATAATTCGAAAATTATTTAAATTCACTCCTTAGATGTAAATTGCAAATACTTATGAATAAAGCTTCAAAAATATTTAAACTCACCTCTTAGTTGTAAATTATAAATATTCACGAATAATATTCACAAATATCTAAACTCATTTCCCTTTTTGTATTGGACAATATTATGAATGAGATCCACTCTCTTTATATTAATTGACTGCTTACCGTAACCGGATTAAATCTGACCAAAACTCAAACTGAGTTCCTGCTTTCCAAATAACCTTAGCAGTATCTGCTTCCTCTCAGGAATACTGTCCCACTTGTCTCAAAATTACAGACTCCACGTGAAATGACCAAAATGCCCCTGTGGTAATTCCTGAAATAAAACGCACTCATATGATTGGTTAGTGATTAATGGATGCAAAATGAAATGCTATGTGAACTGAACTGACTAAATGTAAGGGTAAAATTTGGGGTATTACAAACAATATCACGTATAAGCACCACTTTCTCTTCAGACTCAAACCAACACAAAGGCCTCCTACATCTCTTGCCGTACAAGGCCTCAAAAGGTGTCATTCCAATACTAGAATGGAAATTGTTGTTGTAAGTAAAATCAATCAGTAGTAGATAACTATCCCAAGCACCTCCTTGCTCCAAGACACAAGACCTTAAAAAGTCCTCCAAATCCTGAATAATCCTTTCAATCTGACTGCTCATCTACAAATGGTAGGCAGAACTCAACCTCAGCTCAGTGCCAAAAGAATCTTGCAGACTCTTCCAAAACCTTGACATGAATCTCATATCTTTATCAGAAATAGTACATGATAGAATACCATGCAAATTAATAATCACACTGATGTAGATGTTTGCTTGTCTCTATAATGGAAAACTGATCTTAGTCGAAATAGAGTGAGCTGACTTAGTCAGTCTATCCACAACAATCCAAATCATGTCACTTTCCTTAGGAGTATTCGAAAATCTTATAACAAAATACATAGAGAGGTTGTCCCATTTCTATTTAGGTATATCCAATGGTTGTATCAGTCCAAACAACTTCTGATGCTCCATCTTCGACTTTTGAAAAGTCGAACAAGCGTAAATACATTATGTGATGACTCTTTTCACTCATAGCCACCGAAAAAAATTCTTAAGATCTTAGCAAATTTTAGTAGCCCCGAGATGAGTACTCAAACTACTTCGGTGACCTTCTTCTAAAATTATTCTCTTAAGCTCCAACACACCAGGAACGCAACCTCTATTCCGAAACTCTAAGATTCCATTCTCATCAACTCTAAGGTTCTTATCTCCATTATGGCAAACTAATGACAAACGATCAACCATGCCTACATCCAGCTTTTGACTTTCTCTAATATCATGAAGAAAACTGATATTTAGCTTTAGCATACCCAACCTCATAATATTAGGAGTCACCTTGCATACTAAGCTCAGACCTTTCAATTATTCGATCAAATCCAATTCTCTAACCATTAATGTCAACATACACAATGAGTTCTGACTCAAAGTATATGCTACGACCTTGGCTTACTAGGATGGTAATTCAAACCTAAATCATAGTCCTTTAAAAATTATAACCATCTCCTCTGCCTCACATTGAACTCCTTCTAATCAAATAGGTATTTCAAAATATTGTAATCGCTGAACACCTCAAACCTCGAACCATACAAATAGTGCCCCCACACTAATAGTACAAACACTACTGTTGCTAACTCTAAATCATGGATGAGGTAGTTCCTCTCATGAATCTTTGGATATCGTGAAGGATAAGCTACCAAATTTTCATATTGCATAAGTACACCACCTAAGCCCATCTTGGACACATCACAATATACCCCAAAATATTCCTTCACATCTGGTAAGATTAGAACTAGCATCGTCTCCAACTTCTTCTTTAATTCTTGAAAACTTTATTCGCATATGACATACCATACAAAGCTTGACATTTTCGAGTCAACTGAACCAAAGGCAGATCTATCTTTGAAAAACCTTCGATAAACTTCTGTAGTAACCAATCAATCCCATATAAATTCTCATCTCTGTAACTGACTTCAGAGCCTCCCACTATAGCACTGCATCTACCTTAGAAGGATCAAGCGCTGGAAATTACATGACTAAGAAAACTTACATTTTGCAAATATAACTCACATTTGGATAACTTGGCATACAATTTCTTCTCTTTCAAAACCCAAAGCACAACTCGGAGATGTTCAATATGATCTTCATTTGATTTAGAATACACTAGAATGTCATCAATAAACACTACAACAAGCTGATCCAAGTAGGGATGGAATATCCTATTCATATACTCCATAAAAATACTAGGGGATTTAGACACACCAAACGAAATCATTGAGTACTCATAGTGATCGTATCATGTCCTAAACATAGTATTTAGGATATATTAGTCTTTCACTTGAAATTTGGTGATAGCCTGATCTCAAATTAATTTTGCTAAATACACAAGCTCCCACCAAGTGATCTGTAAGGTCATCAATCCTAGGAAGAGGATATTTGTTCTTAATTGTAACCTTATCAAGTCGGTGATAGTCAATACACAACCTCATACAACCTCTTACTTCTTTACTAACAACACTTGAGCTCCCCATGGTGATACACTCGGTCTACCAAACTTCTTCTCAATCAGATATTCTAGTTAACTCTTCAGTTCACCAAATTCTGATGCAAACATCATGTATGGTGTCTGATAGACCCAAAATATACAGTTTATTCGACTCGATTTGCACATGTTATTTCCATTTTCGTGTATTATGCCTCTGTTTTGTTTCTTTTTCAGGTTTTTGTATTTTCAAAGCTACTCAAGAAGAAATAAAGAAAAACGAGCTAAAAGACCAACATTATCTGGAATTGTACACATGGCTTCCACCATGGCGGGTGCCATAGGATATGCCACACATTGGATAGAAGACCAACTACTGACAACTGCCACGTCTCCCACCTTTCCACCCTAGTTCATGTGGTGGGCGCCATAGGAAGGTGGCGGGCGCCACCTTTGCAATCTTGTTTCCCTCCCAAAAGGAGTTGGAGGGCATTCTTGTCCTTACCTATACTTTCCTACCACTATAAATAGAGGAGTTTTGTCTCATTTCTAATCATCCAAGCTTAGTTACAAAACTTAAGCCATAAATTTCACCTATTGTAAAGCGATAAACTTCTCACATCGAGGGGTTATCGCATTGTCTAATCGAGTCTGTAATCGTGTTTGGAGCACTTTGGTAGAAGTTAATCCCGCCGCCATTTTATTTCTGTCATTTACTTCAAGTTGTACCAAGATTTAAAGCCTCCCATTTGGAGCAGGTTTCTATTTATTTATCGCCCTTTTTATTTATCCGCTTTTATTTCCCACACTACTTATTTATCGCACTGTTTATTTATCGCACTGTTTATTTATCGCACTTTATTTATTTCCTCGCACTTTATTTACTTGCATTTATTTACCATGTGTCGTACCTCGAAAAATACGATCCTCGCGATGGCCGCGGAAAAATACTGTTCGAAACAGAGTCGCCACCGAACTTTATTCATTCCAAGGATGGAATAGGAAAATATCGATAAAACCTTTAAGGAGATAAGAACATGGTCATCGTAACCAATATTCTAGGTTCGGGAGTCGATTACGTAGAGGGAAGGTATTAGCACCCTCTACGTCCGTTGTACTCAACGGGAACCTCTTGATCGATTCGAGAGTAAAGTCAACTATGCTTGTTTGTTTTCTTCTAAGGTTTCTCCTAAAGGGAAATGGGTGGTTATAGGATAGGGTGCTCGCCAAGGATTGGGGCCCTTGTTCCTACGTATCTTCACTTGTAAAAAGTGGAAAATCAGAGCAATCGTAGTTCGTGGGACTACGGGAAAAAGAGGGGATTGTGCTCGCCAAGATCATCGCAATCTTGTGCCTACGTATCTTACATTCAAGAGGGAATGAAGAATCAGAGCAGCCGTAGTTCGGCTTACGGTAAAAGGGTTTGAAAATGAACGAGTGCTTAGGTCGCGTTCTAACTGCTAAACGTTGGCTTGTCTTCTCGCTAGGGGAGGCTGAAGCACGAGTTTGTTATGCGCGGAAGAAAGGAATAAACAATGTTCTTTGAGAAAGTATTTAGGTTAGAGGTCGCACGAGGGCGAGGGATTTAGTTTATCGCATTGGATGTTTTGGTTAGAAGATATATTTGAATAGGTTTGTGGTTTCGATTGCGCGGGGGCAAGAAAAAGGAGTCTAGTTAGGCAATTTGATGGAGAATGATGACTATTCGATAAACGAGACGTTAGCCTCGCAATCAATTAATCGGGGCATTATTAGAATGCTAGATTCCAATGACACCTTTTTCATTCGAAAGATTCTACGAAATATGTTTGAGAAGGTCTCCATCGCACAGGGCGAGAGAAGAAAGTTGGGTTGAATATTTTAGGGGAGAATGACGACTACTCGACAAACGAGACGCCAGTCTCGCAATCGATTAATCGGGATATCGTTGGAATGCTAGATCCCAACGATACCTTTTTCATTCAATTAATTATGAAATTGTATTTGAATGGACAATAACAATATTGGTCCAAGTAGTTAGGGCACGTGTTTTATGAACGAAAGGTTGAGCGAACCACAACCTAAAGCGTACGCCCTAAGAGTAGTTACTCAAGAATTCAAAGAGCGTGAGACTCCAAGAACTCAGTTCTTTCGCAATTTAATTAAGAAAATGGTTTGAATTTGACGTATGGTTTAGAAGCGTACTAGGGTTTAGACTTGATTACACATGGGTGAGGAACGAGGTTAGATAGGTTGAAAACTTTAGGAGGAATGACGACTAATTGATAAACGAGACGTCGGCCTCGCAATCAATTAATCGGGATATTACCGGAATGCTAGATTCCAACGATACCTTTTTCATTCAATTAATTATAAAATATGTTTGTTGGACAATGAAAGTATTGGTCCAAATAATTAAGAAGTGTTTTAGAAACGGAAGTTCGAATGATATACTATTCAAAGTGTATACCTTGATAGTAATTATTCTCGAATTCAAGGAATGCGCGACTCCAAAAACTCGATACTTTCGTAATTTTAATTATGAAAATAATTTGAAAATAATTAACGTATGGGTTAAAACTAAGGTTGACATATTGCTTGAATTAGGGTTTGCGAATTTTGAGAGGTTTAACAACGAGATTGGATATTTTAAGGATGAAAGACGAAGAAACCACGACCCAAGGTGTGCACCTCGAGAGCGATCACTTAAGGATCCAAGGAGTGCTAGACTCCAAGGACCCACCACTTTCATATAAATTAAAAAGGATTTTTACTTATCTAATTTAAACATAAATAAAGTATTTTGAATTTAATAGAAAAATAACTAAACTTGATAAAATAAAAATATGAGTACAGTTAAATTGCAAGGCAAATGTTAATTATTATAATAAAACTAACAATATTGTTAATAATATTAATAGTAATAATATCACCTATAATATCATTAATAATATCACTAATAATATTTTTAATAATTAGTTTCTAAAACAGCTCCCTTAAATCCTACTAATTACTATTATAATTATTAACGTTATATGTGATGATGGGTAATAGGCTAATGGGTTTCCAAAATTCTCATTAAAAATAAAGGAAAAAAAACTAACTTAAATAAAAACGAAAACACAAACTCCCTCCCTCCGAATCTCCTGCGCCTCACTCTCCCTCACCGTATTTCCTCATCCCCTCTCTGTCTACTCCTTCTCAGCTTAAACAAAATGGCCAGAGAAATGCAACGGCCGGCGGTGACGCTACCCAAAATAGAAGACCTTAAACCCTAACCCTCCTTCTCTCTACTCGCAAACCAAGCTTCTCTTCTAAACCCTCAACAAAACTCCACCCCCTCTCTCCCGAACACCAGACATACAAACTCGTATGTCAACAAAAACCATCGCAAATCCAAAACGAGTAAACAAACATCAAGTAAAACAACCAGAAAATACAAATGGATTTCAATGACTACGGGTTCCCGTAACGAAGATTTAAAGATTTCGTCGTTTACCTTAGGTGCGTATTTTCTCGTCTGGTTATCTTTTATGTTGACTCGTGAACTCCTCTTCGATTTCGCCCTTCTCCTTCCCTTGAGGTTTACCGAGTTCGTCTTCTTCCTCTGAATAGTTCTGTTTTGAGACTTGTGGGAAATAGGTCTAGCTCAGGGCAAACTCAAGTTCGGATATTGAACCTCAACAACCCTTAAAATTTCCTTGAGCTTTTGAATAATAGGTGGGGATTGATTTTAACAGAGTTTGGCTAGGGTTTTTTCTTCCTCCTTTTGCCAATGAATAGGACCATATTTATAGGGTTTTTTTAGGGTTTTTTGATACGTGTGAGAATTTGAATTTTTGCTGAAGGAAGGGCTTAATCCGTGTGAGGTAGGACAGTGAGGAGCATTTGGGGTAGTACGATTCTGTTAGGAGGTAATACCATGATTTCTGCTTTTCTGAGACTTGATAGTGACTTCTGTGTTTGTCTGTAGTGAATTAAAAAAAATTGCTTTTTACCCTATTTTTTACTGTGTGAAAATGTTTCTTTTACTGCTTATCAATTTGCTGATGTGGGACTCTTTTTTGACTCAATGCTTTTTGTTCTTGCTGCCACATCAGGCTTAACTTCATCAAATTTATCAGCTCAATCCAACACTTGTATTCGGTATCGACAGAACCCATAAACTGGAAACAACATCAGCTCAGACTCTGTAAGCTTAACTTTAATAGCTTTTTTACAATTGAGTTGGTGTTCTTTGTGTAAGAATAAATGAATTGAATGCTTATGCTATTCCTTGCTTCAACTTGTTTTCATGTGCATTGGTTTGAGCCATTTTGAATTGGTGAAGATTTATATGATGAAAGACGCTACGGCTACTTGTAAGAACCGTGTAATTAGTTCGTTTCTCTCCTCTTTTTTACTTTGGGAATGTTTTGGTTGTATGTAACGCAACTTCGTAGACCATGTCATGTTATTCTTTGGTAGCAGCTCCATGACTTGTGTTTATGTTGTGTCGTAAATGTATCCTGTTGTTTTATAACTTATAGCTTCTGCACCGTATAGGACAGTGATTTGTCGTGGTTTTCATTGCAGCCTGTTGTCTTGAGAGCGGAGTGTAAACATGAAGCTGCTGCTGCTAATTAAAATGTGACTGAAGCTGCTGAAGAAGTAATTGGTTTGAATGCTGTTGTTGGTCTTGTTTGGCAACTTCGAGATACTTCTTTTTAGGTTCACTAAATGTTACCCTCAAGATTGCAAGTGATTTTGTGTCTGCATTCTTTTGGTATGTCATCAGTATTTTCTGAACAATAAGCCAATGCTTTAAGAAGATCAACAAAAGCCGATTCATCTAACATAAACTGCACTTTGTTTTTCTTCAGTAGCAGGTTCACTATTGTATTACATGCCAAGAAGACACAACCATCATCCTCAACCAAATAAACATTTGACCCAATTAATTTACTGAAGCAGTCTAAAACAGCCTTAAGTTTTCCACACGAAGCGAGAGCTTTGCATCCTTCAACCTTCATAGTAATTTGACACAACATAGGTAGCAGAAAGCACACAGAGTGGAAGGGCCTTTGTTCATCTGCGCCTTCGATTGAAAGCATATACCCTAAAAGCTCGTATTTTGTAACCTCCGTAAACAGTCTTTTCTTAAAGGTGAGTCTGCAAACATAGCTTTTATGAAATCTTCCACCTCTGTTATAGTAAAGCCACAACTGAGCAATTCTTTATTCTCCCAAGATGCTGTAATGGATTTTAAAGGCATATCTAATAATTCTGATAGTTTGCGGATTTAACGTAAAGACGGAATAAGATCTTCAAGAAACTCTGCAGAGAACTCATGCAAATTCGGATCACCCGTGGCCAAGGACTCAAATAACGATGATAAGCTTTCCAGCATTTGATTTGTTTTGTTGATGTCAGACGGTAAAATCCTGCAAGCAACTTTGTATCACCATTTGTTAACCTCAAGCAAAGGTTTTCAGGACCTTGTTTAACGAATTACTAAAGAAGGACCAGCCTTGTGTACTTGCGGAATGCGTATTTGGTGGACAGACAAAAACTGTGACCGTTCCATCTGAACCTATCAATGACAAGTTTTATATCCCAGGGTCACTTTCACAGTTAGTATTCCATGTAGCTCCAGGCTATGAGCCTCTACCAAAGCCTTGTAGCCTTCCATTTTTTGAGCAGTACGACGGAGCTATTAGAAGTAATTCAGGTGAAGTGGATGATCTTGGTACATCTGGGTCTTTAGATGACGAAGATGTTTCTGATGATAGTTCTGAACAGTCAACATCTGGTTCTAGTGAGGTTAGCGGCAGCAATGAGACTGTATCTGGCGACGAAGGTGACAACAATCATGATCCATTCATTCAAATTTCAGACATTAGCAATGTTAATGCAAACCAGAATGAAGGGGATTACTCTGCCATTTCTGGTTTTAGTGACTTGATGTCAACGAAGTCTCTTAAGTCTTGGTTGGACGAACCATCCAAGTCGTCTCAAGGAAGTGAAACTGAACAAATCCAAGTTTGAAAATCTTCAGCAAGAATAACCATTGGTAATATTGGGAGCCGTGATCCCTTTGGAGCCCATGTTTGATATAGTTTTAGCAGACGAGGATTCTAGCCAAAGTGCAGATTCTACTGATCAAATATCTCAAGCAGCAGAAAATTCCTTGAAATCTCATATTGATAAGCCATTACTGATTCCAATAGAGGTTATCCCTGTTTTGTACGAAACCTTGATACGTGAACTCTTTTCCTTTTTGCAGGCCGCGAGGATATTTTAGACAGTTTTGTGGGTGAAACCTGTAGCTTAAATGTCAAAGACAGCCGGGTTCGTAACAAGAACGCCCTTCCGCCAATTTTAGATTCAGTGAATTTGGTTTTTTGCTTAGTTTTTGTAAACTTTCACAAATTGAACCTTTGGCATTTTCTTGACCTTGTAGATGCCGGCAGATCATGGAAGCATAATGAACGCTATGTGTGCTCATTGAGTTAGCGTTCTGTCCCACTGTTGGCGAACCTTGCGGTTATGAAACCTTTGACAGATGAATCCTGCTGCGACTTCGATTGAATGGTATGGTTTTTTTTACGAGACATTGCATTAGGATTCTTGTATCTCCAGGGTGAAGACAAGGATTTTTGGTGACCACCACCTTACCAACTATAATACATGTGCTATCATCACCATTGACGTTCCTTAAATTTTCATCTCCATATTTTTCCTTAGTATTTGTCACACTTATGCAGATAAATATTTGGCCATAATTCAAAATACCGGTTTCATCCAAGCAGCCTATCAAGACTCGGCCCTTGGGGACAAATATCCTGCATCTGCTTTTCAAATCAGATAACTGGTATGCATAATGAGCCCTGAGCATCATTGATAGGTAAGGCTCACTGTTTGGCTCATAAAATCCATGCAACATCTTTCCTAGCAACTACAATTAATCCTCTTGCAATGCCAAAAGCGCCTCATCTTTTACTCCTAATGTTGACAGCAGAGATATAATCTTTCGATTAAGAAAAAAAAAGCACGACATTGATTCACTCCATTTGGTGATGCAAAGCATACTGTTTTTGGATTCAAACTTCAGCATACTGTTATGCAATGATAACTTCCTAAAAGAATGGGGATCAACAACAATGACACCTTTATATCCACCATACCGAATTTGAAATGCTGAAGGAATCCGACTTTGGTCCAATTTTAACTTTTGAGCAAGTTGTCGTGCGAAAGTTTGGGAAATTTTTCCAATACCATCTGAGGAACAGTAGTGTATACCATCAGAGATGAGTTCAATATCTGGAATTAAATCCACATCTTGTGGGGCCATTTCAAAAGTTTCCGGGAAGAACTAAACAACTGGCCCATTCTTGCGGCACATTTAGAAACACTACGGATATTATTGAAGCTTCCCATCCATTCTCTGATATCTGCTGTTTTTACTTAAGTTTTATTCATGGTTTTGCAGATGAGCTTCACGGGTCACGTGCTGATTCACCAGATGATTTACAAGCTTAATAATAGTACGTAATTGCGGTTTTGAGAGACCAACTTAGGAAGCTTAACAATGATTGGTTTTGAGGTGCAGGTTTCAAACTTGTGTCATTTGATGCATCAAGTGATATTGATTGTAACTTTGTAATATTGATCCTACTGTTATGATTTGAGCGAGTATAGTCTTTTTGTGAGTTGAAGCTAGTTGTGGTCCCACTTGCACTAATCATTTGTTCATCTTATGACAGATGAATCGGAACGATCGACCCTGCTGGTCCAAAGGTATTGAACAACATATAGTTTTCATTATGTATCAGCATGACCTGTTTTGTGATGTTTGTGTTTTGTAGCTTCTGTTTCATCTCACGCAGTATTACTTTCTGGTATGTTAATTCTTTGTATTGTTCCTTTTTCATGTGCATCAATTCAGGTTTAAAGTGTCATCGGAATGGAGCATCGCCCATGATAACAAAGGGATGGTTAGCTCCAATTCGAAGTTTTGGTGGTGAGACCTAAGGCAAACTGGCATGGAATGGAAGCTTATCATCTTGGACTTTTACGGAGATGGTGAAGACACAACTGTCTTGATAATGCAAATTATGCACGGCGTCAAATAATTCATGGCTCGTGAAAATGGAGCTGACTTTCTGCGATGGATTTGGTACGAGAATACCACTACTGTCGGCGTAATTATGTCGCCATTGTAAAACTCAAATTGTCATCTTGATCTTGTAACAACTAGAGTTATTAATCTTGCAAGTTTAGACTCAAGTTAATGTAACACTTTGGTTCCTCATTGAAATTGTAACGTAAACATCTTCGAAATTACCCTCTCATCTTGCCGTGAGCTGAATATACTTGAATCTTTATGGACAGGAATTTTGAATTTCTCAAATTAACACCACTTGTGAATTTAAAATAATACTCACAATTGCAAGGTGCTTAAAGTAACAATTTAGGTCACGTAGCATTCCTTGAGGAAAATGACTTGCTCATGGACATAGCTTTATATTATGAAGCATGGTTCAAGCGAACCATTTTAATGATGAGCTCTAGTTTTGTTTTTTTACCAACACCTTGTTTCCGTTTGAAGTTGCCCATTGGTAATGTACAATGTACCTTTGCCAAGCATGAATATTTGTGAAACCTTATGTTCCACCAGTCCGTATGTTTGGATTTCTTTTGTAGGCAAATGCAACGACCTTCCATAAGATTATGACACTCCAATGTTAGCATGAACATCTTGCACTAACCATGTGACTTTAATCTTTGGGCAAGAAACCACCTATGACCTTAATCTCAACATGGCTTGAAAGGTTTTCCTTCAAAGTGGTTTGATAGGGTTCCACCATGCTTTGAAAATTATCTCTTCGGCAAATTACTTACTAGTTTGGTCGGCAAACTCAAAATAAACTCAATAATTTGAATCATGCCAAGTAACTATAGGGTTTGGAATCCACTTGAAATCAATCATATCAATAATACAAAAACATCCTTCTAATCTTTTTCTATATCATGAGATTGGCCTTAAAGCTATGGATTTGTATATTATATGCGGTTCATTCTTCAAATATAACTTGTACGACTATAAATTGATGCGTTATACCATAGCCCTTTGAGACGAATCGAAGTATCTTCTGGACCAATTGCACCTAAATTAAAATTCAATCAAGACTTGAAATTTGCAATCTAAATCTAAGTTTGTCACAAACTGATTTAGGATCCAAACATATCTTGACGCTTGCCGCCAAATTGAACAAAGCTCGAAGCGAAATCGACTGAGTCTAGAAGCAAGTACCTTTGAATAACTTGAATTAGGTGCATTCCGTAACAGGCAACTTGTGGTGAAGCTCAACCGATGTATTTGATGTCATTGACCATATCATATCTGTCTGGTCGTGAGAACGAGGACACACATGAGTTTGGGTATAAGGGGCTGGAGGCGCGCTCTTCCCACAAGAATTCAACATAAATTGTTAGGGGTTATAACCATAATGTGTACACACATAGTCTTTATAAACGAAGTCTCAATGAGTCATGGACAGACGTCATAAAGCAATAAAACATTCTTTAAATACCGAAGTAGGACAAATTTGGGGTATGACAGATGCCCCTATCTAATTGGCTTAAACCTGAGTGAATGAACGGTTGCATGGTGTTCATTTTAAGGTGGAAGTCAATTAGATACAAAAAGACCCCGAAATTTGTCCGATAAGCAAGTAAGAAGCAGTGAGATATGCTAGAACGGGGTAACAGGATGTGCAAGATGAACAAAATAAATCAATCATTTTGGGTGGTCGAAGCAGTCCCTCATTCGTTAAGGTCCTTCGCGATACCAGAGCAGTATAAACGATCCTCTTTGGCTGGTCGAAGCAGTCCCTTATTCATTGAGGTTCTTCGATGATACCAAAGCCACTATATCTGAACAAAATTTGAGATTCTTCGGGTGATCGAAGCAGTCCCTTATCCAATAAGGTTCTCCGATGATACCAGAGCAGTATCTCTAATCAAAACATGAGATTCTTCGGGTGGTCGAAGCAGTCCCTTATCCCATAAGGTTCTTCGATGATACCAAAGCAGTATCTCTGATCACAACTTGAGATTCTTCGGGTGGTCGAAGCAGTCCCTTATCCAATAAGGCTCTTCGATGATACCAAAGCAGTATCTCTGATCAAAACTTGAGATTCTTCGGGTGATCGAAGCAGTACCTTATCCATCAAGGCTCTTCGATGATACCAAAGCAGTATCTCTGATCAAAACTTGAGATTCTTCGGGTGCTCGAAGCAGTACCTTATCCATTAAGGCTCTTCGATGATACCAAAGCAGTATCTCGAACAAAACTTGAGATTCTTCGGGTGATCGAAGCAGTACCTTATCCATTAAGGCTCTCCGATGATACCAAAGCAGTATCCCTGATAAAAACTTGAGATTCTTCGGGTGATCGAAGCAGTACCTTATTCAATAAGACTCTTCGATGATACCAAAGCAGTATCTCGAACAAAACATGAGATTCTTCGGGTGATCGAAGCAGTACCTTATCCATTAAGGCTCTTCGATGATACCAAAGCAGTATCTCGAACAAAACTTGAGATTCTTCGGGTGATCGAAGCAGTACCTTATCCATTAAGGCTCTCCGATGATACCAAAGCAGTATCCCTGATAAAAACTTGAGATTCTTCGGGTGATCGAAGCAGTACCTTATCCATTAAGGCTCTTCGATGATACCAAAGCAGTATCTCGAACAAAACTTGAGATTCTTCGGGTGATCGAAGCAGTACCTTATCCATTAAGGCTCTTCGATGATACCAAAGCAGTATCTCTAGTGAAAATTTTGCTGAGGAATAGTTGAGCTAAAATTCCTATTTAAAGGAACAGCGTTATCCAATCTCTGCAGGGGAGAAAGCCTTCAAGAAACTCCTTTGAGGATAACCTCTGCTTGGGGAGCCACTAGAGCAATAGTTGCTGGGGATCATCATCATCAACTGCATGGTTGAAGACAGACTTGCTGGGGAGTAGAATTCCCTGAACTCGTGAGGTGTTAAACCCTTTCGGAGTCATACTGCCAACTTCACTGGAGGACTGACCAAGGTGCTTGCGAACCGATCCTGGATCCTGCCATATTGCTATGCAATGTAATGTTTTATGATGCCCAAACACGCCACTAAGGTGCAACTGCTAGGAAGTGCACGATGTGAATGCCAATGATATGTTAATGCTTGATATGATTATGATATGATATTGTATGTCGTGTTATGATAATGCATCGACCAGGTATGCTGGGGATAAATTTCCTGTCGGGGACATCACCAGGGACTGAATTCGGTAGTTGCCAAATGGTTTGGACTTTGGTTATTGAGGATGCCAACGAGGGTGGGCTTTCAGTGGTTGCCAATGAAGACTGGACTTTTAGGGTAAATTGAAGGTGCCAATCGGAGTGGCTTTTTGTGGTTAGCCAATAAAAGATTGGACTTTCTATGGGGTAATGAGAGAATTAGACTACTCGACATCCCAAATTTAGATACTCCATGACGACCGGGGGGAATTGATTGCCCCAGTTTAGTTCTTGATCTCGATGCTGGAGGGAACCACCTCATACAAACCTTTTAGAACAACAAGTCTTTCTATGATGACAAACCGGGGCAGCTGACGACTAATTCAAAACTTCTACCTGTTGATATGTTTCTTGGAGACCATCTATCTTCCCCAATATCTTCAAACGTCAAAACAAGTTCTATACCTTGTCAAAAAGTTATATTTTATTATTATATATTTTTTTAGCTGAAGTTTCGAACATAAATTATCAAAAATAAAATTAATTTGCAAACAATCAGATAAAGTAAAAGAGTGAGCACAATTTAATGAGAAATCTCTCTTTATATTGATTTGACCCTTGGATGGGTAGATATACAAAGATGTAATCCCTTAATGAGGTGATCACAGTGCGAGAAAAAATATAATGGCAAAAAATTAGAGCCCCTTTGAGTCTTGACACTGCTGTAGTCCCTATAACTTTGGAAGTCTTCAACACCTTGCTTCATAGAAAGATGGCCGGATCAACTATGTCTCTTGATTATGTACTAGGGTCGAGCGATCATGCATGATGGATACTTTGCCTTGGAATTTTGTCCCTAACTTTTGCCTGGATCGCCCTTTCGGGTTTTCAATCCACCGGGACGCCCTTTTTTGCCTGAGCCACCCTTTCAGGTTTTCAACTCAGCGGGCCTATTCTTATTTTATCCCTAATTTTTGCCTGAACCGCCCTTTCGGGTTTTCGGTTCACCGGGATAGCCAATTTTGCCTAAGTCGCCCTTTCGGGTTTTCGACTTAGCGGCTTTATTATTCCACTTTTTTAGGCAAAGTATCATTTGACCAAATCTGCATTCACTGGATAAGGTAATTCCTCCCCATCCATGGTTGCGAGCTTTAGGGCACCACCAGAGAATGCCTCTGTTACCACATATGGGCCTTCATAATTCGGCGTCCATTTGCCCCTAGATTCATTATACATAGCCATGATCCTCTTGAGTACTAAGTCTCCTTGCGCGAATGTCCTGGGATGTACTTTTTTGTCGAAGGCTCTCTTCATTCTTCTCTGGTAAAGCTGGCCGTGGCATATGGCCGTCAAGCGTTTTTCCTCAATGAGATTAAGTTCTTCAAACCTCGTTTTTAGCCATTCGGCTTCGTCAAGTTGAGCTTCCATTAAAACCCTCAGAGAAGGGATTTCGACCTCTATTGGGAGAACTGCCTCCATGCCATAAACCAACGAGTAGGGAGTTGCCCCTGTTGAAGTTCGTACGGAAGTACGGTAGCCGTGTAATGCAAAGGGTAACATCTCGTGCCAATCTTTGTATGTGACCACCATCTTCTGGATGATTTTCTTGATATTTTTATTGGCCGCTTCTACGGCTCCATTCATTTTGGGCCTATATGGTGTTGAGTTATGGTGTTCTATTTTAAAGCTGGCGCACAACTCGTCCATCATTTTGTTGTTGAGATTCGACCCATTGTCAGTGATGATGCGGCTGGGCACTCCATATCTGCATATGATGTTGTGTTTCAAGAAGCGGGCGACTACTTGCTTAGTAACGTTGGTATACGAAGCAGCTTCAACCCACTTGGTGAAATAGTCTATAGCCACAAGTATGAAGCGATGACCGTTTGAAGCTTTTGGTTCAATCATCCCAATCATGTCTATTCCCCACATGGAGAAGGGCCATGGTGAGGTTAAGACGTTCAATGGAGTGGTGGGTACATGAATCTTATCAGAGTATATTTGGCACTTGTGACAAGTTCGGGCATGATGGTAACAATCTGCTTCCATGGTAAGCCAATAATAGCCTGCTCTTAATATTTTCTTTGCCATGGTGTGTCCATTCGCATGAGTTCCAAAGCAGCCCTCATGAATGTCCTTTAGAATCTGTTCAGCTTCACATTTCTCCACACATCTAAGCAAAACAGTGTCATGGTTGCGTTTGTACAATATATTTCCGTTGAGGAAGAAGTTGGATGCCAATCTTCGCAAAGTTCTTTTGTCGATACCCAGGGCTCCTTCAGGATATTCGTGCTTTTCAAGATATCGCTTTATATCGTAAAACCACGGCTTTTCCTCTGCGTCTTTATCAGCAGTCAGACAATGTGCGGGCTCTTCAAAGCGTCGTAAGTCAATAGATGGTCTATGATTTGGCCATATCAACCTGTACATGGATGCCAGAGTTGCCAAAGCGTCAGCCATTTGATTCTCTTCTCGAGGTATGTGAGAAAAAGTGATATCATCGAATCGAGGAAGCAATTTTGCTACATAATCCCGGTATGGAATTAAGTTTTCATGCTTGGTATCCCAATCGCCTCTTATCTGGTAAATTACTAGAGCAGAATCCCCAAACACATCGAGAGTTTTGATTCTCAAGTCAATGGCTTCTTCTAGCCCCAGTATACATGCCTCGTACTCTGCTATATTGTTAGTGCATGGGAAACAGAGCTTGGCCGTAAACGGCAAGTGAAAATTTTTGGGAGATGTAATCACTGCCCCAATTCCATGTCCATAAGAGTTAGAGGCACCGTCGAACATAAGAGTCCATCGCTCCCCTGGTTCTGGCCCTTCATCTGGCCCCGGCTCTTCGCAATCTATTGCCATCATGATATCCTCATCTGGAAAGTCAAATCTTAAAGGTTGGTACTCTTCCACTGGCTGATGGGACAAATGATCTGCTAACACACTGCCCTTTATAGCTTTCTGAGTGGTGTATTGGATGTCGTATTCAGATAGAAGCATTTGCCATCGGGCTATCCTACCGGTAAGAGCAGGTTTCTCGAAGATGTATTTGATTGGATCCATCTTGGAGATTAAGTATGTGGTGTGCGTCAGCATATATTGTCTGAGTCGTCTAGCAGCCCATGCAAGTGCACAACAAGTCTTTTCAAGCAAAGAGTATCTAGTCTCACAGTCGTTAAACTTTTTGCTGAGATAGTATATAACATGCTCTTTCTTGCACGTATCATCTTGTTGTCCCAACACGCAACCCATGGACTCTTCTAGCACGGTTAAGTACATAATGAGCGGCCTTCCAGGAACTGGTGGTATCAAGATCGGCGGTTCTTGCAAATATTCTTTGATTGCATCAAATACCCCTTGGCATTCATCATTCCACACAACTGGATGGTCTTTCCTGAGTAATTTAAAAATTGGCTTGCAAGTGGCTGTGAGATGTGAAATAAATCTTGCGATATAATTCAACCTCCCTAGAAATCCACGGACCTCCTTCTCAGTCTTTGGTGCAGGCATGTCTTGAATCGCCCTCACTTTATCAGGATCCACCTCAATCCCTTTCTGGCTTACGATAAAGCCCAACAACTTTCCAGACCGCACCCCAAATGTACATTTGTTGGGATTAAGTCTCAACTTGAACTTCCTTAGTCTGGCGAACAACTTTTCCAAATTACCCACATGCTCCTCTTCAGTCTGGGACTTAACAATCATGTCATCAACGTACACTTCGATCTCTTTGTGAATCATATCGTGAAAGAGTGTTACCATTGCACGTTGGTATGTTGCCCCAGCGTTCTTTAACCCAAATGGCATTACCTTGTAACAGAATGTGCCCCATGGTGTAATGAACGTGGTTTTTTCCATGTCATCTGGATCCATCTTAATTTGATTGTAACCAGAGAACCCGTCTATGAAGGAAAAAACAGAGAACTGTGCCGTATTATCTACCAACACATCAATGTGAGGCAGTGGAAAATCGTCTTTAGGACTTGCTCTGTTTAAGTCGCGGTAATCCACACACATACGGACCTTTCCATCTTTTTTCGGTACGGGAACAATATTTGCAACCCATTGTGGGTATTTGGCCACTGCTAAGAACCCTGCATCGAATTGTTTTTGGACCTCATCACGGATTTTCATAGCCATATCAGGGCGAGTTCTTCTCAACTTCTGCTTGACGGCATGACACCCTTCTTTGAGTGGTAGTTTGTGTACAACAATGTTCGTATCTAGACCAGGCATGTCCTGGTACGACCATGCGAATACATCAGCATACTCTCGGAGGAGCCCTACCAGCTTTACCTTGACAACATCTTGAAGAGACGCTCCAACCTTTATCTCCTTTTTATTTTCTTTTGAACCTAGGTTGATAACCTCGACATCTTCTTTATGCGGCATAATGACCTTCTCTTCTTGCTGCAACAACCTAGCCAATTTGTTGGGGAGCTCATTCTCGTCTTCCTCATCCGCTCGGTATATTGGACAATCAAAATCATAAAGGCCTATAGCAGTGTCGATATCAAGGACCTCGGTAGTGTCTCTGCATGTTTATGATTTATGCAGCTTATTTAGGAAAGTGAGTGTGCGAAAGAAATGCCATTAATTATGAAAGAGTAGAAAGGAAAATGATCAAAAATTGAATGCAAATCAAAATTTTATTCATGTCAAACATGTTTCGAAACATCAGGGGGCCCGATACAAAGCTCCACTACGCCTTGGGCAGAGCGTAGGGTTTTTTGAAAATCAATTAAAACATTACTTTTGAAGAGGGAAAAACTGGGGTATTTCGATGGTCTTCCAATTCTTCAATTCTTCACCAGGTTCAGCCTGTCGGATCCAGTTCGCGGAGGCTTCTTTGTCACCAATCCCATCTTCAATTACCATGGCGGAGGTATGATCGAAGATATGCCCAGCGCTTTTGAAGACTTCTGCCACAGGAGGAATATGCTTCTTGCCATATGCAATCGTCACAGTGTTGGATGAAGGATGGTATCCTAGCCCAAATTTGTCGAACTTTTCAGCCACTTCCACCATTTTTCCCCAGCCTTGGGCGTTTCCTTTGTCTACAACCATCTTAGCTTCTTCATAAGAGGCCATTGCTGATCTTGAACTCTGACCCTCTGAAATTCGTTGCACCGCTAATGTATTCACCATTTCGAAAGATTGAAAAGGCGTTTCCACCATTTCCCCTTCAACTTCAATGTACCTTAAGGATGTTAAGTGGCTAACCAAGATATCCTCCTCTCCTCCAATCTGAACTACTTTGTCATTACTGACAAATTTTAGCTTCTGGTGAAGGGTAGAGGTAACAGCTCTTGCATAATGTATCCAAGGTCTTCCTAACAGACAGCTGTACCCTGGATAAATATCCATTACTTGAAAAGTGATAGTGAAGACAGTTGGCCCGATTTTTATTGGCAAGTCTACATCGCCAATCACAGCATGCTTGGAACCATCAAAAGCTTTGACCACCAGAGCACTTGGCTTCATGCTAACTCCTTTTACTGGCATTCTCTCCAGGGTGACCTTGGGAAGCACATTCAAAGAAGACCCTGTATCCACTAAGACTCGGGATATCAATGTGTCTTGGCACTTGATAGAAATATGGAGAGCTTTATTGTAGTTTCTCTTCTCTGCAGTCAAGTCATCATCATTAAATCCAAGAAAGTTTCCGGTAGTTACGCTAGCTATCACATCATCGAACTGGGCTACGGTGATGTCTTTAGCAATATGCGCAGCGCTCAACACCTTCATCAAAGACAACCTGTGGGCCTCTGAATTCAGTAACAACGAGAGCATGGAAATTCTGGCAGGGGTCTGGTTTAGTTGATCAATCACTTTGTAATCACTTTTTCTGATGATCTTCAAAAACTCCTCAGCTTCTTTTGGTGTTACTGCTGCTTTTGGTGATGACACCTCAACATGTGGCTCAACACTTGGTGGTTCAATTGTAGCTTTTTCTTTATTTCTGGCTGGCACTTCCACTGGTTTGGCGGCAAATAAACGACCGCTACGGGTCATTCCACTAGGCCCCACTACTGCATCGCATTTGGCAGCGTCATACTCAATCACTAGTCTTTCTGGCCCCTGTTTAAAAACTTTGGGCTCAGATTCATTGACAGAATATTCTATTACCACCGGAGCTGGTCGCGCTGCTCTTTGTCTATTGACGTCATCTTCATCATACTGCATAACTACGGGTGCTGGTCGGGCGGGTCTCTGTTGAAAGGCTTCCGAAGGATCATACTGTAAGACTACTGGCGCTGGTCGAAGTCGCCTTGTCGGATAAGCACTTATTTCATCATACTGAATATCAATAGCAGACACGTTCGAATCTCTTTGTTCTATTTGTATTATCCCCTGCTCTAAGAACCTTTGTAGATGTTTCTTTACCACGTCGTCAGTCAAATTCTCCCCTTCCTCTTGGGGAATCATCCTACTTTTCTTCAATTGTTCTCCGATAACGGCCATCGGAGTACGGACATCTTCAACATTCGTAATTAGCCTCAAACCATTGTTTTCTTCCACAACATTGACGGAAGGACCTCCATGTTTATGCAACGGATCCTTCGTAATGTTGGCCCCTCTAGGTGTAAAAGTGAGATCTTTGGATTCTATTAAGTCCTGCACCCTGTTTTGAAACGCATAGCAGTTGTCTATGGAGTGTCCAGAGGCTCCCTTATGAAACTCACAATGGGCGTTCGCATCGTACCCGGGGGGTATGGAAAGGTTGCTGGACGTAAATCTCGCAACGTTAAGTGTCCGCTCTGATTTAGCTGAGCAAAGATCTGCCCATATGACATAGGCAGCGGGTCAAGTTGTCTTCTTGGCTGTCTCGGCCTTTGTTGTCTTTGAGCCGGGGCATTATGATATTGCGGTGGAGGAACTCTCTGATAATTCTGCTGCTGATTCTGTTGTTGAGCTGATTGTTGATAAGGAGCATGGGCTACTGCAGCTACCTGTGGATACTGGATGTTCACTGGAGCCCTATCTCCTCGTCCTCTTATCACGGCATTAGTTTCATCTTCCCTTTTCTTCACAAAAGGCTTCCTCCCCCCATTCATCGGGACCGCAACCTTGTTTTTCTTCAAAGTACTCTCGATTCTCTCACCTACTGACACCACCTCAGCAAAGTTAGGGAAACTGGATCCGAGCATGCGGTCCAAGTATTGGGGTTGTAGAGTTCCCATAAACATGTCAGTTAACTCCTTAGTCAGCAATGGTGGTTGAACACGGGCAGCCAACTCCCTCCACCTTTGGGCATATTCTTTAAACGACTCATTGCTACGTTGAGTCATATCTTGCAGCTGTGTGCGATTCGGTGCCAAGTCAGTATTATACTGATAATGCTGTGAAAACGCGTCCGCCAGATCTCTCCACGTACTGATTTGCCCCTTCTCTAACTGCATATACCATTCCAATGATGCCCCACTGAGACTATCTTGGAAGTAATGTATTAATAGCAGATCATTGTCGATGTGAGCAGCCATCTTGCGACAGTATGCTCTCAGATGGGTTTTTGGACAGCTGACCCCCTTATACTTTTCAAAGTCTGGGACTTTGAACTTCTTTGGTATTACCAGCCCGGGAACTAAGCACATATCAACAGCATCTAAGCCTGGAGTCTTCTGAACTTCCAAGGATCTAATCCTCTCTTCAACAGTTTGTAATCTATCTGCAGCAAAGTCGTTAGTAGCCCCCACATTGTGTTGAGGAGGAGGTTGTGGAGGTTGGTAGAAGGCATCGTATTGTTCGTCCATGTCTGCTTCAGAACCCTGACGCGCGGATATGGAACGGTCAACAAGGTCAACGTGAGGGGTTTTAACAATCCCCGAAGTTCATACCTTGTCAGCCGCCTTCCTGGCATCAGCAAAAGTCTCAGCATTGTTTTCTTTCTGGGCTAGCGTCAGCATTGTCTCCAACAGCTGATCCATCTTCAACTTGAGAGCGTCGATGTCACCCCTCATGGTATTCTGAGTCTCTTCCATTTGCTCAAGCGTCATTTGGAAGTTGCGCCTGGTCTCGTAGCGATGTCGAATAGTCAGCTTTCAAATTCTGAGGGAAAGGGAAAAGTCCAATGAGTTGTACTGTCGGGTGAAGATGCAAAAATGCTTATGTTATGCTTATGGGTATGATTGTGTTTTTATTCTTTTTAGGGAAGCATTTATAATGATTAGTTATTTATCATACATTCAAACAACACGAGAACAAATAAAACAAAATAACTACTCTTCATTCATTCAAATTGTTCCAACATAACAAGAGTAGAAGTTAACAAGGAAAACAAATTCGCATTCCAAACAAACAACAGGAAAAGAAGACTAAGAAAACTTTAAACTTCGTTTCTTTTTGCTTCTCGCTCCTTGAGCTCTTCTTTGAACCTTGCCAACATTTCCTGGCACACATATATGAACTCGCAAATGGCCGGAGCGGTGGAGTCATCAATGGCCTCCATAGCATCTCTATGTTTCCAAACTAGATCCTTGGTCAACCAATTGCAAAATTCTATCAATCCATTTAGCTTATTGCGGTATACGTCTCGGTTGTTCCTCATGATGTGAATGGATTGCTCATATGCGGCAACATCTTGAGCTAGTTGGTCCCTTGCAGCAGACCAAATGGCTTTGTCTTCCATAACAGCTCCCATCTTGTTCTCTTGATATTTTATGAACCTTTCGAGCTCATCTATTTTAGCACAAGTCTTATGCCAATCCTCCGGTGTTATCCGAGATGCATTTAAGGCCTCTTCCTTGAGTTGACGTTCTCTATCCTCGCCAGCTCTTGAAAGGCGTAGCGCAACACTCAATGTCTTAACTTCAACTCCTAACGTATCTCTGAGCTCCTTGCTCTTCTTAGTGGCTAAGATGTACCATTGCTCATTTTCTCGCCATTTTGCATGAGCGTACTCTAGCTGCTCCTTGAGAGAATCTAAACAACTGTCAGCTTGATTGATACATACTTTAGTCCTTTTCCTCTTTCCCTCCTCTTCATCAATCCTGCTTCCCATTTCTTCAATTTGCTTATCCTTTCTTGCGATCTCATACTTCATATGATTCTTTTCATTAACCGCATCCTGAAGTCTTACTTGCAAGTCTTCATTTTCTTTCCCTAGTTGGGCTATTCTGAGCCTCATCTCATCCACTTCTTCAACTAATATGGGCACAGGCTGTGGAGTGGTGGGTCTAGGAGGTGCCTCAACAGAAAAGGGTAGCTTAACCATTTTTACCCTTTCCAGAACCCATTGCCGATAAGGCATTCTCGCCACCCCATCCCTTCTTCTCAACTCAGATCCTTTAGTATGAACTTTCTGCCAAGATCATACAATCTGGCAGAGAAGTGAGGGATCTTTAACACCTCTCTCATGAAGGATCATTTCTTCTAATCCTTTGTCTTCAGGCTTCCCTAACATTGGGTACTCAAATTGTCGTATAGCTAGTATAGGGTTATAGCTTATACAACCTTTTGACCCGATCAACGGTACGTTGCCAAAACTACCACAGCTCATGATGATTTCACTTACTTCCAACTTATTCGGGTACCAGGTGATGTTCTTTTCGGAGATAGATGCAAGAAACTGGGCCCATTCCCCACTGTTTAAAGTTGGGACACTGGCGTGACGTTTGAGTATGTGGGAAGTGAGCCATTTGTAGAGGATAGGGAGACAAAATGTCAATACTGAACCCTTTTTTTCATGGCGAAGGTGTAAAGTGTAAAAAAATCAGCCAGGAGAGGGTATGTCGGGCTTTGATTCTTCTTCCAAACGGCCCAAAATACGCTGACAGCTGCAGAATCAACAAAATCTTCGAAAGTGGGAAATAATACTAGCCCATAGATGAGGAGAGCCAATACATTCACCAAAGCATCCCATTGTTTGCTCTTTAACATCTTAATTGCTTCTTTCTCTAATACAATGCTTCTAAAACCGAAGAAATCTTCTCTTTTCTTCCAACCAGCCTTGGCTATTGAGATCGATATTTTGAGAGCATCGGCCAATTCTTCCACTTCTGGAGTCTGCCCTATCATAGTATAAGGTGCCCTACCCTTGACAGGGAAACCTAGGAACCCCTCGAACTCTTCGATAGCAGGTGTTAAGTAGAAATCTTGAAATAAGAAGCTTCTCATTTGCGGATCATAGAATTGTGCTAATGCCGTAATAGCAGGGACCTGTACTTTAACCATTAGCAGATCAATCACCTGGCCAAACCTTCCTATCAGAGTTTTCTTGAAGATGGTAGGCATTTCTTTCAAACAGTTCATGATCACACTAACATCAGGTCTGAGTGCCTTAAGTTGAATAGTCTTTCTTTTTTCTGAACTCGTGGCCATTGCGAATGTATGTCAACCTGTCAATATAAATGCTTCCCTGAAAATAAAAATTAGTGTAAGTTATGATGTATATGTAAATGTTTATGAATGCAATAGTGCAGGATCCAGGTTATCACAAGTATCTCCCACCCTCCTAACAGGTATAAGGATAGTTCTAGATTCTCTACCCAAAATAGTCCACTCGCGGGATAGTTTCTACGTTGACGGATGGGGTTCTCAAGGTCACGGACACCGATCGCATCAACATTACGCAACAGGCTAGCTGTATTATAACGAGAGTACGATAGGGTCTCTCCTGAGCGGAGTCCTCATGCTAGGCACACGAGGAGCGGGTCCTCGGAGACTAACATTACACGACCACCAATACAGAAACGGGTTCTACGAGTGGTTCCCAGAGTCATGGACCCTTCATGAATAAAATCGCGCAACAGGCTAGCTGCGTTACAATATGATCTACGAAAAGGTCTATTCTGGAGGAGCTTTCATGCTAGGCACACAAGGAGCGAGTCCTTGGGGACTAACACTAATTACTACCAATTCTAAACTATGTTTTCCCTATTCTTTTTCCAAAGCTCGGGTGAAGAGCTTTACTTGTGATATTTTCCCAGAATCCAACAAGCAAATATACTACAAAGCATATAATAGAAAGAGAAAGCAATAAATAAAGAACAGGAGAAAATAAACATAAAGAAAACAGTTAAACAAAAGGTTAGTACTCTCAAATCGAGTCAAGTTAGGCTTGACTCTCTCTTGCATAGGGCAATGTGTGATCCCCAGCAGAGTCGCCATCTGTCGTACCTCGAAAAATACGATCCTCGCGATGGCCGCGGAAAAATACTGTTCGAAACAGAGTCGCCACCGAACTTTATTCATTCCAAGGATGGAATAGGAAAATATCGATAAAACTTTTAAGGAGATAAGAACATGGTCATCGCAACCAATATTCTAGGTTCGGGATTCGATTACGTAGAGGGAAGGTATTAGCACCCTCTACGTCCATTGTACTCAACGGGAACCTCTTGATCGATTCGAGAGTAAAGTCAACTATGCTTGTTTGTTTTCTTCTAAGGTTTCTCCTAAAGGGAAATGGGTGGTTATAGGATAGGGTGCTCGCCAAGGATTGGGGCCCTTGTGCCTACGTATCTTCACTTGTAAGAAGTGGAAAATCAGAGCAATCGTAGTTCGTGGGACTACGGGAAAAAGAGGGGATTATGCTCGCCAAGATCATCGCAATCTTGTGCCTACGTATCTTACATTCAAGAGGGAATGAAGAATCAGAGCAGCCGTAGTTCGGCTTACGGTAAAAGGGTTTGAAAATGAACGAGTGCTTAGGTCACGTTCTAACTGCTAAACGTTGGCTTGTCTGCTCGCTAGGGGAGGCTGAAGCACGAGTTTGTTATGCGCGGAAGAAAGGAATAAACAATGTTCTTTGAGAAAGTATTTAGGTTGGAGGTCGCACGAGGGCGAGGGATTTAGTTTATCGCATTGGATGTTTTGGTTAGAGGATATATTTGAATAGGTTTGTGGTTTCGATTGCGCGGGGGCAAGAAAAAGGAGTCTAGTTAGGCAATTTGATGGAGAATGACGACTATTCGATAAACGAGACGTTAGCCTCGCAATCAATTAATCGGGGCATTATTAGAATGCTAGATTCCAACGACACCTTTTTCATTCGAAAGATTCTACGAAATATGTTTGAGAAGGTCTCCATCGCACAGGGCGAGAGAAGAAAGTTGGGTTGAATATTTTAGGGGAGAATGACGACTACTCGATAAACGAGACGCCAGTCTCGCAATCGATTAATCGGGATATCGTTGGAATGCTAGATCCCAACGATACCTTTTTCATTCAATTAATTATGAAATTGTATTTGAATGGACAATAACAATATTGGTCCAAGTAGTTAGGGCACGTGTTTTATGAACGAAAGGTTGAGCGAACCACAACCTAAAGCGTACGCCCTAAGAGTAGTTACTCAAGAATTCAAAGAGCGCGAGACTCCAAGAACTCAGTTCTTTCCCAATTTAATTAAGAAAATGGTTTGAATTTGACGTATGGTTTAGAAGCGTACTAGGGTTTAGACTTGATTACACATGGGTGAGGAACGAGGTTAGATAGGTTGAAAACTTTAGGAGGAATGACGACTAATTGATAAACGAGACGTCGGCCTCGCAATCAATTAATCGGGATATTACCGGAATGCTAGATTCCAACGATACCTTTTTCATTCAATTAATTATAAAATATGTTTGTTGGACAATGAAAGTATTGGTCCAAATAATTAAGAAGTGTTTTAGAAACGGAAGTTCGAATGATATACTATTCAAAGTGTATACCTTGATAGTAATTATTCTCGATTTCAAGGAATGCGCGACTCCAAAAACTCGATACTTTCGTAATTTTAATTATGAAAATAATTTGAAAATAATTAACGTATGGGTTAAAACTAAGGTTGACATATTGCTTGAATTAGGGTTTGCGAATTTTGAGAGGTTTAACAACGAGATTGGATATTTTAAGGATGAAAGACGAAGTGACCACGACCCAAGGTGTGCACCTCGAGAGCGATCACTTAAGGATCCAAGGAGTGCTAGACTCCAAGGACCCACCACTTTCATATAAATTAAAAAGGATTTTTACTTATCTAATTTAAACATAAATAAAGTATCTTGAATTTAATAGAAAAATAACTAAACTTGATAAAATAAAAATATGAGTACAGTTAAATTGCAAGGAAAATGTTAATTATTATAATAAAACTAACAATATTGTTAATAATATTAATAGTAATAATATCACCTATAATATCATTAATAATATCACTAATAATATTTTTAATAATTAGTTTCTAAAACAGCTCCCTTAAATCCTACTAATTACTATTATAATTATTAACGTCATATGTGATGATGGGTAATAGGCTAATGGGTTTCCAAAATTCTCATTAAAAATAAAGGAAAAAAAACTAAATTAAATAAAAACGAAAACACGAACTCCCTCCCTCCGAATCTCCTGCGCCTCACTCTCCCTCACCGTATTTCCTCATCCCCTCTCTGTCTACTCCTTCTCAGCTTAAACAAAATGGCCAGAGAAATGCAACGGCCGGCGGTGACGCTACCCAAAATAGAAGACCTTAAACCCTAACCCTCCTTCTCTCTACTCGCAAACCAAGCTTCTCTTCTAAACCCTCAACAAAACTCCACCCCCTCTCTCCCGAACACCAGACATACAAACTCGTACGTCAACAAAAACCATCGCAAATCCAAAACGAGTAAACAAACATCAAGTAAAACAACCAGAAAATACAAATGGATTTCAATGACTACGGGTTCCCGTAACGAAGATTTAAAGATTTCGTCGTTTACCTTAGGTGCGTATTTTCTCGTCTGGTTATCTTTTATGTTGACTCGTGAACTCCTCTTCGATTTCGCCCTTCTCCTTCCCTTGAGGTTTACCGAGTTCGTCTTCTTCCTCTGAATAGTCCTGTTTTGAGACTTGTGGGAAATAGGTCTAGCTCAGGGCAAACTCAGGTTCGGATATTGAACCTCAGCAACCCTTAAAATTTCCTTGAGCTTTTGAATAATAGGTGGGGATTGATTTTAACAGAGTTTGGCTAGGGTTTTTTCTTCCTCCTTTTGCCAATGAATAGGACCATATTTATAGGGGTTTTTTTAGGGTTTTTTGATACGTGTGAGAATTTGAACTTTTGCTGAAGGAAGGGCTTAATCCGTGTGAGGTAGGACAGTGAGGAGCATTTGGGGTAGTACGATTCTGTTAGGAGGTAATACCATGATTTCTGCTTTTCTGAGACTTGATAGTGACTTCTGTGTTTGTCTATAGTGAATTAAAAAAAATTGCTTTTTACCCTATTTTTTATTGTGTGAAAATGTTTCTTTTACTGCTTATCAATTTGCTGATGTGGGACTCTTTTTTGACTCAATGCTTTTTGTTCTTGCTGCCACATCAGGCTTAACTTCATCAAATTTATCAGCTCAATCCAACACTTGTATTCGGTATCGACAGAACCCATAAACTGGAAACAACATCAGCTCAGACTCTGTAAGCTTAACTTTAATAGCTTTTTTACAATTGAGTTGGTGTTCTTTGTGTAAGAATAAATGAATTGAATGCTTATGCTATTCCTTGCTTCAACTTGTTTTCATGTGCATTGGTTTGAGCCATTTTGAATTGGTGAAGATTTATATGATGAAAGACGCTACGGCTACTTGTAAGAACCGTGTAATTAGTTCGTTTCTCTCCTCTTTTTTACTTTGGGAATGTTTTGGTTGTATGTAACGCAACTTCGTAGACCATGTCATGTTATTCTTTGGTAGCAGCTCCATGACTTGTGTTTATGTTGTGTCGTAAATGTATCCTGTTGTTTTATAACTTATAGCTTCTGCACCGTATAGGACAGTGATTTGTCGTGGTTTTCATTGCAGCCTGTTGTCTTGAGAGCGGAGTGTAAACATGAAGCTGCTGCTGCTAATTAAAATGTGACTGAAGCTGCTGAAGAAGTAATTGGTTTGAATGCTGTTGTTGGTCTTGTTTGGCAACTTCGAGATACTTCTTTTTAGGTTCACTAAATGTTACCCTCAAGATTGCAAGTGATTTTGTGTCTGCATTCTTTTGGTATGTCATCAGTATTTTCTGAACAATAAGCCAATGCTTTAAGAAGATCAACAAAAGCCGATTCATCTAACATAAACTGCACTTTGTTTTTCTTCAGTAGCAGGTTCACTATTGTATTACATGCCAAGAAGACACAACCATCATCCTCAACCAAATAAACATTTGACCCAATTAATTTACTGAAGCAGTCTAAAACAGCCTTAAGTTTTCCACACGAAGCGAGAGCTTTGCATCCTTCAACCTTCATAGTAATTTGACACAACATAGGTAGCAGAAAGCACACAGAGTGGAAGGGCCTTTGTTCATCTGCGCCTTCGATTGAAAGCATATACCCTAAAAGCTCGTATTTTGTAACCTCCGTAAACAGTCTTTTCTTAAAGGTGAGTCTGCAAACATAGCTTTTATGAAATCTTCCACCTCTGTTATAGTAAAGCCACAACTGAGCAATTCTTTATTCTCCCAAGATGCTGTAATGGATTTTAAAGGCATATCTAATAATTCTGATAGTTTGCGGATTTTACGTAAAGACGGAATAAGATCTTCAAGAAACTCTGCAGAGAACTCATGCAAATTCGGATCACCCGTGGCCAAGGACTCAAATAACGATGATAAGCTTTCCAGCATTTGATTTGTTTTGTTGATGTCAGACGGTAAAATCCTGCAAGCAACTTTGTATCACCATTTGTTAACCTCAAGCAAAGGTTTTCAGGACCTTGTTTAACGAATTACTAAAGAAGGACCAGCCTTGTGTACTTGCGGAATGCGTATTTGGTGGACAGACAAAAACTGTGACCGTTCCATCTGAACCTATCAATGACAAGTTTTATATCCCAGGGTCACTTTCACAGTTAGTATTCCATGCAGCTCCAGGCTATGAGCCTCTACCAAAGCCTTGTAGCCTTCCATTTTTTGAGCAGTACGACGGAGCTATTAGAAGTAATTCAGGTGAAGTGGATGATCTTGGTACATCTGGGTCTTTAGATGACGAAGATGTTTCTGATGATAGTTCTGAACAGTCAACATCTGGTTCTAGTGAGGTTAGCGGCAGCAATGAGACTGTATCTGGTGACGAAGGTGACAACAATCATGATCCATTCATTCAAATTTCAGACATTAGCAATGTTAATGCAAACCAGAATGAAGGGGATTACTCTGCCATTTCTGGTTTTAGTGACTTGATGTCAACGAAGTCTCTTAAGTCTTGGTTGAACGAACCATCCAAGTCGTCTCAAGGAAGTGAAACTGAACAAATCCAAGTTTGAAAATCTTCAGCAAGAATAACCATTGGTAATATTGGGAGCCGTGATCCCTTTGGAGCCCATGTTTGATATAGTTTTAGCAGACGAGGATTCTAGCCAAAATGCAGATTCTACTGATCAAATATCTCAAGCAGCAGAAAATTCCTTGAAATCTCATATTGATAAGCCATTACTGATTCCAATAGAGGTTATCCCTGTTTTGTACGAAACCTTGATACGTGAACTCTTTTCCTTTTTGCAGGCCGCGAGGATATTTTAGACAGTTTTGTGGGTGAAACCTGTAGCTTAAATGTCAAAGACAGCCGGGTTCGTAACAAGAACGCCCTTCCGCCAATTTTAGATTCAGTGAATTTGGTTTTTTGCTTAGTTTTTGTAAACTTTCACAAATTGAACCTTTGGCATTTTCTTGACCTTGTAGATGCCGGCAGATCATGGAAGCATAATGAACGCTATGTGTGCTCATTGAGTTAGCGTTCTGTCCCACTGTTGGCGAACCTTGCGGTTATGAAACCTTTGACAGATGAATCCTGCTGCGACTTCGATTGAATGGTATGGTTTTTTTTACGAGACATTGCATTAGGATTCTTGTATCTCCAGGGTGAAGACAAGGATTTTTGGTGACCACCACCTTACCAACTATAATACATGTGCTATCATCACCATTGACGTTCCTTAAATTTTCATCTCCATATTTTTCCTTAGTATTTGTCACACTTATGCAGATAAATATTTGGCCATAATTCAAAATACCGGTTTCATCCAAGCAGCCTATCAAGACTCGGCCCTTGGGGACAAATATCCTGCATCTGCTTTTCAAATCAGATAACTGGTATGCATAATGAGCCTTGAGCATCATTGATAGGTAAGGCTCACTGTTTGGCTCATAAAATCCATGCAACATCTTTCCTAGCAACTGCAATTAATCCTCTTGCAATGCCAAAAGTGCCTCATCTTTTACTCCTAATGTTGACAGCAGAGATATAATCTTTCGATTAAGAAAAAAAAAGCACGGCATTGATTCACTCCATTTGGTGATGCAAAGCATATTGTTTTTGGATTCAAACTTCAGCATACTGTTATGCAATGATAACTTCCTAAAAGAATGGGGATCAACAACAATGACACCTTTATATCCACCATACCGAATTTGAAATGCTGAAGGAATCCGATTTTGGTCCAATTTTAACTTTTGAGCAAGTTGCCGTGCGAAAGTTTGGGAAAATTTTCCAATACCATCTGAGGAACAGTAGTGTATACCATCAGAGATGAGTTCAATATCTGGAATTAAATCCACATCTTGTGGGGCCATTTCAAAAGTTTGCTGAGAAGAACTAAACAACTGGCCCATTCTTGCGGCACATTTAGAAACACTACGGATATTATTGAAGCTTCCCATCCATTCTCTGATATCTGCTGTTTTTACTTAAGTTTTATTCATGGTTTTGCAGATGAGCTTCACGGGTCACGTGCTGATTCACCAGATGATTTACAAGCTTAATAATAGTACGTAATTGCGGTTTTGAGAGACCAACTTAGGAAGCTTAACAATGATTGGTTTTGAGGTGCAGGTTTCAAACTTGTGTCATTTGATGCATCAAGTGATATTGATTGTAACTTTGTAATATTGATCCTACTGTTATGATTTGAGCGAGTATAGTCTTTTTGTGAGTTGAAGCTAGTTGTGGTCCCACTTGCACTAATCATTTGTTCATCTTATGACAGATGAATCGGAACGATCGACCCTGCTGGTCCAAAGGTATTGAACAACATATAGTTTTCATTATGTATCAGGATGACCTGTTTTGTGATGTTTGTGTTTTGTAGCTTCTGTTTCATCTCACGCAGTATTACTTTCTGGTATGCTAATTCTTTGTATTGTTCCTTTTTCATGTGCATCAGTTCAGGTTTAAAGTGTCATCGGAATGGAGCATCGCCCATGATAACAAAGGGATGGTTAGCTCCAATTCGAAGTTTTGGTGGTGAGACCTAAGGCAAACTGGCATGGAATGGAAGCTTATCATCTTGGACTTTTATGGAGATGGTGAAGACACAACTGTCTTGATAATGCAAATTATGCACGCGTCAAATAATTCATGGCTCGTGAAAATGGAGATGACTTTTTGCGATGGATTTGGTACGAGAATACCACTACTGTCGGCGTAATTATGTCGCCATTGTAAAACTCAAATTGTCATCTTGATCTTGTAACAACTAGAGTTATTAATCTTGCAAGTTTAGACTCAAGTTAATGTAACACTTTGGTTCCTCATTGAAATTGTAACGTAAACATCTTCGAAATTACCCTCTCATCTTGCCGTGAGCTGAATATACTTGAATCTTTATGGACAGGAATTTTGAATTTCTCAAATTAACACCACTTGTGAATTTAAAATAATACTCACAATTGCAAGGTGCTTAAAGTAACAATTTAGGTCACGTAGCATTCCTTGAGGAAAATGACTTGCTCATGGACATAGCTTTATATTATGAAGCATGGTTCAAGCGAACCATTTTAATGATGAGCTCTAGTTTTGTTTTTTACCAACACCTTGTTTCCGTTTGAAGTTGCCCATTGGTAATGTACAATGTACCTTTGCCAAGCATGAATATTTGTGAAACCTTATGTTCCACCAGTCCGTATGTTTGGATTTCTTTTGTAGGCAAATGCAACGACCTTCCATAAGATTATGACACTCCAATGTTAGCATGAACATCTTGCACTAACCATGTGACTTTAATCTTTGGGCAAGAAACCACCTATGACCTTAATCTCAACATGGCTTGAAAGGTTTTCCTTCAAAGTGGTTTGATAGGGTTCCACCATGCTTTGAAAATTATCTCTTCGGCAAATTACTTACTAGTTTGGCCGGCAAACTCAAAATAAACTCAATAATTTGAATCATGCCAAGTAACTATAGGGTTTGGAATCCACTTGAAATCAATCATATCAATAATACAAAAACATCCTTCTAATCTTTTTCTATATCATGAGATTGGCCTTAAAGCTATGGATTTGTATATTATATGCGGTTCATTCTTCAAATATAACTTGTACGACTATAAATTGATGCGTTATACCATAACCCTTTGAGACGAATCGAAGTATCTTCTGGACCAATTGCACCTAAATTAAAATTCAATCAAGACTTGAAATTTGCAATCTAAATCTAAGTTTGTCACAAACTGATTTAGGATCCAAACATATCTTGACGCTTGCCGCCAAATTGAACAAAGCTCGAAGCGAAATCGACTGAGTCTAGAAGCAAGTACCTTTGAATAACTTGAATTAGGTGCATTCCGTAACAGGCAACTTGTGGTGAAGCTCAACCGATGTATTTGATGTCATTGACCATATCATATTTGTCTGGTCGTGAGAATGAGGACACACATGAGTTTGGGTATAAGGGGCTGGAGGCGCGCTCTTCCCACAAGAATTCAACATAAATTGTTAGGGGTTATAACCATAATGTGTACACACATAGTCTTTATAAACGAAGTCTCAATGAGTCATGGACAGACGTCATAAAGCAATAAAACATTCTTTAAATACCGAAGTAGGACAAATTTGGGGTATGACACCATGCATATTTACTTTACCATGTCCAGCTAAATCTTAAAGGCTAGGATGCGACGATCCTAGTTAAAATAGTATTCCATACGGCTGTCGATAGAATTACTTAGGGGTTATTCAGACTTTTAACACTTATTTTCTGCACTCAAAATCTGTTGGGTAAGATCGAAAGCCGTCCAACCTTTAGATAAATTTGGTTAGTCTTAACTGTTCAAAGGAAGTGAAAGCGCTTGGTCCAGTTAAGTAGGAATCTTTAATGTTTTAGAAAACCGATTTTAAAACTGTTTTCGGACGCTTTATGGATTTAAAGTCTGGTTCACAAGAACCTCTTTTTGTTAGAAATTCCAGGTCAAAATACTTTTCAACTAAGTTAAGGAACCATATTTCTTAAAAATAGGTTTAATCACTCTAACGCAATGCACACCTTTTTATAAGTGACAATAAGAGGGATCGATTAGGGGATAAACTCGGTTCTGAATACGCGAAAGCGACATTTCCCGTTAAATTAGTTCTTTTCATGAGTAGAAAACATTACCCCTCAAGAAGTCTATTTATACGCATTTGGAATACTACCTAGCTATGTGAATTGCATCTAAGCCTGTTGTTTTAATATTGAATTTATTTTCGCACTTTACTTTTATTTCGCACAACCTAACCCTTTATTGACGTGCCTTAGATAAACATCGTAACAATAGCAACAGATAGATTGACGTTTGTCTCTGTGAGATCGATAATCTTTTATATTACTCTGACGTTATTCGTGCACTTGCGAAACACAACATCAAGTTTTTGGCGCCATTGTCGGGAATCAATTACGTCAAAATTTCGTACCCTATTGTTACACCGTCTAGACTAAGGTTTTACCCACCGGTGAATGTGAAGAACTCGCAGCACCGGTACTCTTATAGATCCTTTAGAGGAACCTGAACGTTACACTTGCACACATACCTTATTTCGTAGAATTAAGAAAGTTATAGATGAAGACCGTAACCAAATACCCCTTAAGTATTTCGCCCAACCATCCAATGACGAACCTAGTTTTAGTATTGTGAACCCCAATATCCCATCCCCCAATTTCGAACTAAAACCTTCCCTATTACAATTAGTGCAACAAAACCAATTCGCGGGTCTCCCTACTGAGAACCCGGACCAACATTTAAAAACCTTTATTCAACTAGCTAACACTTTTAAAACCAATGGTGCTACTCCTGAGGCGATTTGTTTAAGATTATTTCCCTTTTCCCTCAGAGACAAAGCTCTTGCTTGGTTAGATTCCCTTCCAGCCAATTCTATAACAACTTGGGAAGACCTTAGGAGAGTTTTTCTCGCTAGATATTTTCCCCTGAGCAAAACAGTTGTTCTTAGGAACCAAATAACCAGATTCACTCAAAACTAAGGTGAATCGCTCTTCGAGGCTTGGGAAAGATATAAAGACCTGTTGAGAATATATCCACACCATGGCCTGGAATCATGGTGTGGATATATTCAACAAAGTATTGGAAGACGTCAAACATCCGGTTAAGGATATATTCTCAACAAAGTTTGACGTCTTCCAATACTTTGTTGAATATATCCACACCATGGCCTGGAATCATGGCTTGGGAAAGATACAAAGATGTCTCTTCAGTTAGCCGACAGATCCGTCAAACATCCGGTTGGCATATTGGAAGACGTCCCCGTTAGGATCAACAAAGTATTCATCCCGACTGACTTCATTGTCATGGACATTAAAGAAGATGACGACATCCCAATCCTCCTAGGTAGGAAATTCTTATCAACCGCAGGAGCCATAATAGATGTCAAGAGAGGGAAGTTGACTTTTTAGGTAGGTGACGAAAAGATAGAATTTATTCTATCGAAGTTTCTTATGCCATAGACATCATCGATGAATGCATTAGGGAGCTAGAATTAGAAGAAACCATCAAATTGCCTTTAACCCTCATTAAGGAAGATGATGGATTTATGGAACCCTACATTGATGATAACCTGTATGAATGTTTATCCCTTACCCCCGATCCAATATCATGCCCAAAAAAACCAGTTCTGGAACTTAAGGAACTACCTAAGAATCTAAGATACGAGTTCTTGGACGAAGAAATGAACCGTCCAATTATAGTCAGTGCTACCTTAAACCAGGTAGAAACAGACCAACTCTTATTTGTCCTACGCAAATATCCCTCAGCCCTAGGGTATAACATCTCTGATCTGAAGGTATAAGTCCATCTGTATGCATGCACTGAATCTCACTTGAGGAAGACTCAAAACCTTCTAGAGAACATCATAGAAGGATAAACCCTATAATGAGTGATGTTGTAAAAAAGGAAGTTCTCAAGTTACTAGAATCAGGTATAATTTATCAAATCTCAGATAGTAAGTGGGTGAGCCCTGTGCGTGTAGTACCTAAAAAGGGAGGCATCACAGTCGTGCAGAACGAGAAAGGAGAACATGTAGCAAAACGGATAGAAGGAGGATGGCGTATGTGTATCGATTATAGGAAGTTAAACAAATCCACTAGAAAAGACCACTTTCCCTTACCATTTATAGACCAAATGCTGGAACGTTTGGCCAGACACTCCTATTTTTGCTATCTGGATGGATATTTCGGATTTTTCCAAATCCCTATACATCTAGAAGATCAAGAGAAAACTACCTTTACACGCCCTTATGGAACTTTTGCCTACAGACGAATGCCTTTCGGTCTCTATAATGCACCAGCAACCTTCCAGCGTTGTATGATGGCAATCTTTGCTGATTACCTAGATGGAATTATGGAAGTATTCATGGATGATTTCTAGGTATGCGGATTTGATTTCAATAACTGTCTCGCTAACCTTGAGAAAATCCTAAAAAGATGTGCTGATGTCAACCTGGTGTTGAACTGGGAGAAATGTCACTTTATGGTCACCGAAGGTATAGTCTTAGGACATATAATCTCCGAAAGAGGTATTGAAGTAGATAGAGCTAAGATAGAAGTGATAGAAAATCTTAAACCCCCTAACACTATCAGAGAAGTCTAAAGTTTTCTTGGACACGCTGGTTTCTCCCGGCGCTTTATTAAAGACTTCTCTAAGATAACCAAACCTTTAACCAACCTCCTAATGAAGGACATCGAGTTTAACTTTGACGAAAAATTCCTTGAAGCATTCAACTTTCTAAAACAAGCTTTGATCTCGGCACTCATTATCCAACCTCTAGATTGAGTCGAACCTTTCGAAATCATGTGCGATGCTAGAGATTACGTTGTAGGAGTTGTCCTAGGGCAAAGAAAGGATAAGAAATTACATGTTATATACTATGCTAGTAGAACCCTAGATGCTGCTCAGCTTAACTACGCTACCACTGAGAAAGAACTTCTTGCCGTAGTTTTTGCTATGGACAAATTTCAATCCTATCTGGTAGGAGCCAAAATTATAGTTTATACAAATCGCGCTGCCATACGTTACTTATTAAACAAGAAGGATGTTAAACCTAGGTTACTTCGGTGGATCCTTTTATTACAAGAGTTCGATCTGGATATCAGAGACAAGAAAGTCACGGAAAATGTAGTTGTCGATCACCTTTCTAGACTTGAGTACCTAAAACCAGATCCACTCCCTATAAACGATGATTTTACCTATGACAGGTTAATCGCTAGGATATAAGCCATAGAAGAGAGCAACCTAGATCCTTCTAAGAACCCTGAGAGATCTCTGACAGTAAGCAGCGTACCTTGGTATGCGGATTTTGTAAATTACGTAGTTGCCGATATCATACCCCCCAATTTTAACTACCAGCAGAGAAATAAGTTCTTTAACGACGTAATACACTTCTATTGGGACGAACCACTCCTTTTTAAAAGAGGCACGGACGGTATTTTCTGCTGTTTTGTCCCAGAAGAAGAAGTAAGAAAGATAATAGAACACTGCCACTCTGCACCTTATGGAGGATACTCTAGCACCTCCAAAACTCATGCCACGATTCTTAGAGAAGGCATGTTTTGGCCAACAATGTGGCATGATATACACACCTATATAGTTAAATGTTACTGATGCCAGCATGCTGGGAACATCTCAAGGTGTGACGAAATGCCCTTAAGAAATATTCAAGAGGTGGAACTTTTTGATGTTTGGGGCATAGACTTTATGGGACCATTCCCATCTTCCTTAGGAAACAAATACATCTTAGTAGCAGTTGACTACGTGTCTAAATGGATTGAAGCTATAGCCTTTCCCACCAACGACACACGAGTAGTCATAAAGTTGTTTAAGAATTACATATTCCTTAGATTTGGAACACCCTGCCTTATCATCGGCGACAGTGGATCGCATTTCATATCAAGAATCTTCGAAAAACTTTTAGGAAAATATGGAGTTAAGCATAGGATAGCGACACCTTATCACCCACAGACTAGTGGCCAAGTAGAAGTATCCAATAGAGAAATTAAACAAATCCTAGAAAAAACGGTTTCTATATTAAGAAAAGATTGGTCTCAAAAGTTGCAAGATGCGCTATGGGCCTATATAATCGCCTTCAAAACCCCTATTGGAACAACTCTTTACCAACTGGTCTATGGAAAATCATGTCATCTACCCTTTGAATTAGAACACAGGGCCTATTGGGCCATAAAAACCCTAAACTTTGACTATTTGACTATTGGAGAAAACCGCGTCCTTGATATACATAAACTAGAAGAACTCCGCCAATCCGCCTACGAAAACGCTATTATATATAAAGAAAGGACCAAGGCCTGGCATGACAAGAAGACCGTGAAGAAAGATTTCCATATAGGAGATCTTGTTCTCCTATTTAACTCCAGATTGCGACTCTTTCCTGGAAAGCTTCGTTCAAGGTGGACAGGTCCCTTTACAGTTACTAAAGTTCTACAATCAGGAGCAGTCGAGATCCAAAACCAGTCATGTAGCCCATTCATTGTAAACGGGAAAAGATTGAAATTCTACGAAGGAGGGGACATTCCCGATGATTACTCCAGCCACACCTTGATTGATCCACCACTGCCTACTTCAACCACATAGGTTCTACTCGTCAAGCTAACGACGTTAAACAACCGATGTCTGGGAGGCAACCCATGATTTTCTTTACTTTTTCTTTACTTATCTTTTATTTTATTTTATTTTCCTTTTTTTTTAGTAATTATTATTTTATGTGTCAACTAACGGTTTATGATGCTTGTACTTTCAGGTCTAGTTTTATAAATTTTACTTGCAGGATGTAGCCTCTTGACGACATGCACGTCACCTTCAGGGACGAAAACCAGAGGCAGAGGTATTATGTTCTTCAGCAGTGTCCTATGGCACTGACCCGGTACCCAAATCAGGCCTGCATAGAAGATTTAGGCATTGAGCCCATCATACGGTTTCTCTGTCATCAGCTCCATTGGGACGAATATGCTGATCAGTTACACCAGATCTACATGCACCTTACTTTGGGGTTCCTTAGCTCTTTTCGCCACGAACCATACGTTGGTCAGGATGACACTACCACATTCAGACTATTTGGCACAAAGTATGCCTTTACCACGAAGGAGTTCAGTGACCTACTCAGATTTCAGACCACCCTTGATGCTATACCAGACCTACCGATGGGTTATTTTATGATTCGAGACATCGACCAATTCTGGAGAGACATTACAGGTGGAGGGAGCCTCGACCCATCCATCCAGTTATCTCTAGTCATCCACAACCCAGCTATGAGGTACTTTCAGATGATCCTGGCTCACACTTTCCTCGGAAAGGCTGACTCTGACATGCATGTTAGTGAGGAAGAGATCTTTTTCCTGTTCTGTGCAAACCGACTATGCCCAGTGGCATGTGGAAACTTTTTGCTGAATAATCTCGAGGACACAACTAGATCCTCATAAGGGATTATTCACGTAGGAGGCACCGCCACTCAGATAGCCACAACATTAGGACTTACCAGCCACCTGCTGCACCTGACTCCGTATTGTGGATATACCTTGTTGGACATTGATTTCTGTTTGGACAGAGGGTTGATGAGGAGAGCATCATTTTAGCCTGATTATTTCAGACTCCTGATCGACTACCAGACCATCCATTATTTTACATTACCTAATCCTGCTATGACCAGCGTCCATGATCCTTTCAACTAGAGTTACGCCTTGGAAGGTTATGGAGAGATGATTGATGAGCCACGCACACCGCCTTCGGCAGAGTACCATCCTTCACCGCCCTCTCCGAGGACGACGGTATTATCCAATAATCACTCACTATGAAGGACTGACTTGTACACTCAGATAGCAGAGTTGCGTATATAAATAGTTAGACTCCAGCAGACAGTCGCTGAGCTCACTTTGCAGGTGCAGATATTAGACATGACTCATGCAACGGGAGCCGACACGTTGTACCAGGAGATCTCAGACCTACACATAGAGCTACACACCCTCCATCATCCTGACCAGACAGACGAGCACCCAGCTCCGTGATGACACTGTTTTATTATTTTTTATCGTTTGCTTTATTGCCATCTTCATTTACAGACTTATTTCATTTGCTTACGTTTTTCTTTCATAACATTAACTAATACCGCTTATATATTGCGATAATTGTTATTTCTTTATTTCATGCAAATTTTATTTTTTTCACTTAATTATGTTTCTTGATTTTTTATGTCAAAATAAGGAGAAGAAAACAATTATATAGGAGAAAAATAAGTGTGTCAAGACAGGTAACTTTTACTGCTAACACACTCCAAAAAATCAAGAAGGAGCCCCAAAGCCCAAACAAGGGACCAAAAGTCGGCCCAATCACCTTCAGTAAGGGTGGCGCTCGCCATATAGTCCATGGCGCCCGCCACGGGGTCTGGACTATATGCGAGGAAGAAGTTACAAAACCACCATTTTCACATCTCCAACCTCCAAAACTCCATTTTTGGCCTTCCGAAAATCTCCCCCAAAGCACCAAAACCTCCTAATTTCATCATCCACTCACCAACCCATTAACCATTCCAAGTTCCATTTTCACCTTCTCTCACCAAAATCCATCAAAACCCCATTTTTTCAAAACTCCAAAAATACCCATTTTCACTCATCTTCCATCTCAAGAGTACATCCATGGAACATGAAAGTTACAATTTGCGTCAAGGAAAGCTCGGAGAAAGACAACGGAAAATTCTCGACAAACTGCAAAGCCGGAACATCGCTTTGACACGGTACATGGATGACAACTGTCTGTATTCTTTGGGTATTTACCATAGCGTTTATCACTTGTTAGACACTTTAGAACTGCACGAAATATTTGCTAGATGTGATCCTACTTTTGAAAGGCTGACCAGGGAATTCTTGAGTTCCCTGATTTATGTTGTCAGGCCCGACACTACTAGTACCGTCGACACGGTACAGTTCCGAATGTTTAATATGGAATACACATTTAGTACCGACGAACTCGCGGAGAGGCTAAGACTGCCTTTTGGTGAAGGTGTTATTTATGAAGCACCTATGGATTCCGATTGGTCTATGGAGGCATTTTCCTTTTGGTACAGGTTGTCAAATTTTCCGATTATATCTTTTGAAGGAATACTTGCCTCCCGAATCCATAACCCGGCCATCCGCATATTTCGTTACATGTTAGCCTGTATTATCTTTGGCCGGGAGAATCCAAATAAGGTGAATGCAAAAGAATTACTATTTTTGCAGGGGTGCCTTACAAATAGGAGATTTAATGTTGTTCCGTTCATGATTGCCCATATGAACTCCTCAATCAAGGGCACGGGAACCATTACCTTCGGAGGACTTATTACGTCTATTGCAAAGGCTCTGAACCTAGATGCAGAGATATCAACTTTAGCACCCCTTCCTTCTTGCACAATTAATTTAAAATTCATAAAAGATATGAAATTATGCAAGGTCAGGAAGGAAGGGGGCTTTGAGCTTATGGTCCATGGAAAGGTTATCCCATATATCGTTCTGCCTTGCACTAGACGCACAAATATGACTATCGCGAGGAACTGGACCTACGATTTAGATGCTCCACCCATTACAGGTCCAGTACCTCCGAATATTCCTGTTGGTGACGGTGATGATACCGATGACGAGTATGATCGGCGAGAGCAGTCTCCCGATCATCCTATGCCGCCTCACCATGTACCACAGACACACACTGCACCGTCTTCCTCTTACCATTCTGCAGGTACTGCTCCCGGTTTTTATATATCTGAGCAGATGTGGCGAGACGAATTAACAAGAGAGGAGAGACGCGATAACTTGCTCACCACAATACAGCAACAATTAACTAAAAATATGAGATTCATACAAGAGTCTCAGCAGCAAATGAGCCAATCCATGCAAAGCATAATACAATCTCAAGTTGCTTTGACCACCAGATTTGACGAGTTCGATGCTTCTCAGACCGATCGTCATCGCAACAGAGCTTACCGCCCTAGGTACTCACCACACGCTGGCGACAGCACCAACAACATGCCTTAGGCCCTTTAGGTACCTCGTCCCTTTCTTATTTTGAAACATTGGGGATATCACCTTTGGGTACTGTCGTGACATTGTGATTGACAACTATTATGCATAATAGATGGAACAGATTATGAAATTAAAAAAGACACAAAAATTGGTAACCTAGTTTGGTCCAATATCACCTTTGTCTTAAGAGTGTTAACCCAATGAAAGAAAATCCACTCTTAATAGTCATAAGCACAAATTGGCCAGATTTGAACTCTCCTAGTTCAACGCATCTTTTCCTAATACTACCCATGAACTTGTATTCAAGACTACCTCAGAGTATTAGAATCCTCTCCCTTTCACTCAAACACTTTCCCAAGTGTTTGTACATATACAAGAGATTATGAATGATGAAACAAAATTACAATTAAAACACTTTATTCCTTTAACATAGGAGGAACAAGACTCAAGAACAGAGTATGACAAAAAACTAAAAAATACAAAATAGAATAAAACAAACCTAGCTTGATTGTACAAGGTATGCCTCTTCACAATGGAGAATTCATCCTTAAATAAAAACAAGGTTCATCTTAAAATCCCATTAGGGTTTTGGTCTTTGAACACGATTGAACTTACTAAAGGGGCAAGAAACCAATCTTCCATTATGTTGATTGAAAATACTTGAATGATTAAATTTTGATCATATCATAAATATTCAAATTTAATCTTGATAAAAATGATCTTGAAAAAAACATCCTTATTTCAAAAAGTGCATAAAAGATTAAAATTTGATTAGAGAAATAAGGAAACAAATCCTTAAATAGAACGAGTATCACTCATCCAGTCTTGCGTGTGAAACGACTCAGAGCGAGACATGATGTCTTACAATATGAGGGAAATTATTCTTGACGTCTTGCTTCCATACTTTAACACTGAGAGGCAATATATTTCACTCCTTGGCATGACATCTTGCTTCACATGATGCCTATAAAACAACACCAATCATAGGTAATAATAAGGTCCTTTAACGATATTTTTATGCCTTTATAGGTAAGTTTATTGATAAAAAAATCCATAACTCATGGTGATTAGCCTTATCTTGGATTTCTTCCTTCATAATTTCATTTTATTATTCGAGACATATTCATTTATATCGTACTTGGGGAGAGTTTAATTTGATTTTGCAAGGATTCCAATAGTAAGTCGCCTAATAAGATGACAATGATCTTTATTGAATATCTAGCAATCGTATTACCTCTTAGGGAGAGACATGTAAATTAGATTTCCTTAGAGGGGGATCCCCTCAAGAATTTCTTGAGGCGAGTTCATTCTTGGTGTTCATCTCGTTACTTAAGACTTCACCCTTTGTAGGTCAGTTCATGCTCACGCCTTTAGGGAATCTTCTTTCATGAGTATGTCCATGTCTTTGGCCGCTATAGAATCAAGAAAGGTAATAATGGGTCACCTTGCTTGAATTCTCCACCCAAACTAAATTAGTTTGTTGTAGTATCATTAACAAGATAAGCACATATGTTTTTCCTATTTAATCCCTTATCTACAACTTCTATTTTCTTAAAAAAAACATATTTTGACCATAATAGCCTCCAATTAATTTCATTCTAAAGAATCATATACTTTTTCAAAGCCTACTTTAAAAAGCATAAGATTTTTATTCAATTCCTTTTCTTCATCTACAATTTCACTAGTAATTAAGATTTCATCTAAAATTTAAGATTGTTTTGATTTCAAAGTGATTCTTAATGTATCTAACTTATATGAATGGATATTTAATATAATAAACACTTGATTAAAAAAATGAAATCAACATGCACAATAATTTTTTCAAATGGAAAAATAATATATTAATAAAAAATTAAAAGCCACTGAAGCACGCAAGGAAGGTATCAGTTAGAACAAGAAGTGCTAAACGGACCACACAAAAAAAGAAAACAAAGATACATAAGAAAAAACCAAATAAACACCAATATAGAAGAAGAAAAACCAAACACCTACAAACTTCACCCCATAGGGTTCATGCTAGATATCAAACCACAAAAACCACCATTAACAGATCAAAATCCACCAAGAGAGAACAAAAAACCATAACCCACTACCAACACCAAAATCAAAACAAACACGCAATCTACAGTTAGTTAAGGTAGATGATGGTATCTGCTCTACCTAGAAACCATTTTCATGATAAAAAATTACTCTTCTCCTCCATTTTATTCACAATTGTTGAAATATCATTAAAGATACCATCATTACATAGCCTCCAAATAGACCATACAACATCATGTCAAATCATAGCAAAACCATCCCTAGACTTAGCTCTACCACCTAAAGAGATGAAAAACTCAAACATAAGTTTCTGAACACTTGGAATAACCACCGGTAAAGCTAGAAACTGAAAGATTCTATACCATATGGTTAAAGCTAAATCATAAGTGACAAAAATGATGGAAAACTGACTCAATCAGACCCTCATAGATGGGACAAAGATCCCATTAGAATCAATAATCGCCCTCCTTTTAAACAAGTTCTCTCTAGAAGAGAGTCTTCCTTAAAAATAGTTTCCAACAAAAAACCACCACCTTAAAAGAATCGTAATCAACCTATATGAGTGAGAGGGTCATATCCTCAACTGGATGAGATGAAAAATAAATAATAATATCTAACTGAACATGATAAGTAGAGGAAATAGTGAATATACCATCTCTTGTATATTTCCAATTTCACTTATCTCTATCCAGAGAGAGAGAGAGAGAGAGAGAGAGAGAGAGAGAGAGAGAGAGAGAGAGAGAGAGAGAGAGAGAGAGAGAGAGAGAGAGAGAGAGAGAGAGAGAGTAGAACCACAAAGCATAAAAAGAAGGTTATCAACCACATGTAACCTACAAAGAAAGAAGGATATCTTTCACCTAAGATCTCAAAAAAGGTGCTCATTTTCCATTCAACTAATATCTTCCACCAACCCATCCGATTGAGTAGAAATTGAAAAAAGATCAGGGATCTTGTTCTTTTGGGGAATGGGTCCAACCCAAGGATCATTCCAAAAATAATTCTGGAGGCTTGATCCCACTCTTTTAGAGATACCATCAACAAGATAATTATAAGGGTAATATTTTTTAACCCAAGAAGAAATACATCTTTCCACCAAGCACGAGATGATCGGAAACCCGAGGTCCCTCGAAGAGAGGAAACAACTGAGGCATAATGTCTAGCTACAAGAATATCAAACCAATGACATGAATCACCTAAAATCAATATACATCTCTATTTAGCCAAAGGGGGTTGGCTAACCATCAGAATATCCCTAACTCTTAAACTCCTTTGCTCTTAGGTTTACAAAAATCATCCCACATGATTCATGAGATATTAGAATCTCCCTCCCCCCGTCCCCTAAAGAAACCTTATTTGAATCTTAACAAGCCTCTTCTAAACCTTCACACACATCTTCGAAAAAGAAAAAAAGAAGATAGGGATAACATTAATCACATATTTAAGCAGAACCACTCAACTACACAATCTAACATACCTTTGTTCCTAAGAATGGAGTCTCTTGGTCAACAAACTGACTAAAGGGTTCCAAGTCTAGGATTGGCTCCCACATGCAATCCAGGATACTTAAATGCGAGGGTTTCAATCCTAAAATGGAGAAAATCACATGCAAAGGCCAAAAAAATAGGGTTCACATTAACCCAACATGACTACTCTTGAAGAAGTTAACCCGAAGACTTGAAGTTAGCTCAAACCTCCTTAGGATATACTTAATACTCCACATATTTTCAACAATAGGGATAACCAAATCCAGGGTATCATCTACATATTGAATATGATGAAATTGGATGTTCCGACCCTAAACCCAGAATAAAGAATGTGCTCAACGTACCTAGAAACTAAGCCATTAAGCCCCTCAACCACATGTAGGAAAAGGAAAGGAGCTAAGGCCTCCAATGTTTCAAACCCTTTTGGATGCTAATCTCTTGAGTTAGGTACCAACTATCCATCACCTCAAGATTCACACCAAACACACAAAATATCATTTAAGACCTCTACTTCTCATTAAACCCAAACCTGATAAACATATAATCTAGAAGACTCCAATTGTCTGAATCATACGTTTTCTCAAAATCCTCCTTAAAAATAAAACAAGTTTTCTTAGATCTTTTGGCCAAGTGTACCACCTCATTAACAACCACCACTCCATCAACCAACGTTCTTCCTTTAAGGAATGTCTATCAATAGGAGAAATGATTTTGAACATCACTAACCTAAGTCTAGCATTCAACACTTTAGTCACCACCTTATACAATGACCTCACTAGGGAAAATCAACCTAAAATCACCCATATGGGAAAGAGACTTCGCCTTAGGGAGATCTTAGAATCTCTCTTCACCCGCCCAAAGAAACCTTATTTGAATCTTAACAAGCTTCTTCCAGACCTTCACATACATCATTAAAAAAGAAAGAAAGAAGGCGAGATAACATTAAGCACAAAATTAAGAAGACCCACTCAACCACCCAAACTAACATACATGTGCTTCCTAGAATGGAGCCTCTTGGTCAAAAAAACTGACTAAAGGGTTCAAGGTAGTATCAATCCTAGGATTATCCCCCATAAGCAGACCAATATACTCAAACAGGAAGTTTCAATCCTATAAAGGAGGAAATCACTCATAGAGGCCAAAATACATTAACCCTACAAAAATACTCTTAAAGAAGTTAACACGAAGATCCAAAACCAACTCAAAATCCCATAGAACCACCTTAATACTCCACGGGTTCTCAGGAGTAAGGACAACCAAAATGAGTGTATCATCTGCATACAGAAGATGAGAAACTACTGAATCAGACGTTCCCACACTAAACTCGGAGTAAAGATAAAAATCTACAACCCTAAAACCTAAGACATTAAGCTCCTCAACCACTAGCAAAAAAAAGAAGGAAAAGAGATAGAGGATCCTATTGTTTTAAACCCCTTTGAATGCTAATCTCTTAAGGTTGACACCCATTAACCAGCATCACACGATTCCCAAGAAACACAAAAGCTCTCATCCAAGATTTCTATTCTCATTAGACCCAAACATCATAAATATATAATTAAAAAAACTCCAAGTGATTGAATCATACGTTTTCTAAAAATCCACCTTAAAATAAGACAAACTTCTCTTAGCCAAGTCTATCACCTCATAACAACAACCAGTCCATCAACCAACATTCTTCCTTTAAGAAATGTCGATAGATTAGGAGAAATAAACTTATCCACCACCAACCCAAGTCTAGTAGCCACACTTTAGCCAGCAACTTATACAATGATCCCACTAAGGAAATCAGCCTAAAATCACCCAATTGAGATGAAAACTCCGCCTTTGAGATCAAAGTCACAAAATAAAATGCAAAACTATGAAATAGAGATGTAAAATAATGAAACTAATCAAACATGATCCTTAAATCTTCTCTCTCTAAATTCTAGAACCTTTCTAGGAAGAAGAAATTAAAACCATCCATGCATGGATTTTTGTTGCCCTCACACTCAGATCCACCACCATCTAACTCCTAAAATCTGAATGGTATCGTTAAAGAAAAATTATTTAAAATAATTAGAGAAATACTTAACAATCGATTGTCTAATTTCAGGCACCCCTTCAATCCAACCTTCTTCAACTTTAAGAGTTAATATAATATTCCTTCTACCTCTGATTTTTACCTAGGTGTGGAAAAAACCATAATTACAACCACCTTCCTTAATACAATTGAGAATGTTTAATAATTAACAAAGACCAAGTCTTTGCCATCACTTCAGATAAACTATTTTGATTGAAACATCAAAGATTACTAGGTATTTTGAATTTTCACAATTTGGAGACCTTATTTTCCATTTTAGTCTTAACTTATGAATGACTCCTTGGTGCAATCTCCATAGTATTAGTTCATCCACATTCAATAGATTCCATTTTTATTTTTTAATTTATACATGGCAAATAGCCCTACCCAAAAACAAAACACAGCTGGTTATGTCATCTACATGTGAATATATTCTTAGCCTTGGTTTCTACCTCAGGTAGATCTTGAAAGAATAACATCATCACCAGAATATTGCAGCAAATTTGTTTAATACATTATTACTAATAAACTTGTGAACAATGTGTATTAGTTTTCCAACATTACCCTTATATTTATTAATCTCATAATAACTCAACTATTATTTTGGGAAGGAGAAAGTAGCTAGGAACATGGAAATAATATGAGTTGTGCACATGCTTACATGTCCCACAATTTTTCAAAGGGTAGTTGGCATTTAGTTTTACCCTAAGAGTTGGAATCCATTAGCTATATATAGAGGTATATAGGGTCACCTGAAATAAAAAAATGGTCTAATCTAGTAACTTTTTTAAATTCATCTTTTATAGATTTTATAATTTTATGTTTCCTCTTTGGAATAAAAATTACATAAATGGGATAAGATGCTCTCATAGCACAAATAGTTTATATATACAATATCAAATACAGACAAGACTTGACTTTAATTACACCATTACTTTGTAACTATATCACATTAAATCTAGAAAAGACATTTCAATTTCAATTTGCACTTTCAGTCCCATAATTTCACATCAAAATAACTGTGAACCTTTGATATACCTATGGTGGGAGACACACAATATGTGAGTGGAAAAGGAGTAGTAGTAGTCCTAACTAATAACATGAGCTGGTGGATTTGAAATGAAAGGGAAAGGTAAATAAAGTAGGGAATACCTGTGAAGAGCAAAGTGAAAGATTACCACTTAAAGAAACTGAACTCATGTGACAACATTTATACTTAGTTGGGTTTTAGTGTTTTTTGTTTTCTAGTATCACATGGCATACTTGTTAAAAAAGCAACATTAAACATGTGATTCCATGTGACCACTCCCAACGTCTTACATTTCTCATAAATCTTTCTTCTCTTCTCTCTTCTCTATTCATAAATTTTTCTAATTTTTTTATATATTAAATTAATTTTATCAAAATTATACAGAAATATCAAACAATCAGGTAACAAGCTGCGTCGCTTATATAATAGAGGCACAAGAACAAAATAAACTTGTTTACTCTATGGAACCAAATAAAATAGTTCAAACTATATTTACTAGAAAATATTCAAGTTATTTAGTTCCAGCATTGATGAAGATAAAGGAAAACCCTAGTTCTGCAACAAAAGATAATAGGACTTATGTTAAGTATGAAGTGGACATGGCAATGGTTTTATCAGCTCAAGGTTTTGCATGGAGTAATAGTCTTAAACTCAAGCTTCAAAAGGATCGTGTTAATGATGATGTAGCTACAAAGAGTATTGAAGATAATGAGGAAAAGATGAAAAATTTGATACCTGGTGGTGAAGAAATTTGTGATGAACAAGTTGTTAATGAAGTAGAAAGTTATATAAGATGTTTGGAAATGCAGGTGAATGTTCTTCAATATCTGTTGGAAGAGATGTGTTGATTGATTTTTATATATCTTAAAAAACATTCTCCTGCATAATATAAGATTGATGACAATGTAGTTTGATTATGCGAGATTTGTAGGTTAAAAATAAATGTAGAAAATAACATAAAGTAATTTTTTTTTTATATTTAGATTAATGATTTAACGGCCAACCTTACAAAATTGTTTCTGAATCAAAATCGGTGTAGAATAGGAGGAATAAATGGATTGAATTGTTTAAAATTATTTAAATTAAAGGATTGAAGTTGGTTTTGTGAAAACACCACTATATAAAAAAGTCTACAATTAATTAATTTTTTCTTTTCTAAAAAAAAAATCTATTAGCAACAAAACTTCAAATATTTTTCCTAAAAAGGAACATGTAATAATGGATATAGAGCATAATTATCGGTAGAAATATATGATTCCTACACTATTACCAAAGTGATTGTGTCAGAAAATGATGGATAATTATATAATAACATCGTTCTTTAATTTGAAACCGTTGTCACATTAAACAACGTTCCTACAAGTGCCACATGTGCATTTAATTAATTGTTTAATTGAAAATAATTGTAAAAAGATTTAATATAAGATATTTGTGGTATTTAGTGGGACCCATTTTACAAATTTTATGAGTTGTATGGATATTTGGAAAATGTAGTTGAGTTGTTTAAATAATTAAAAAGTGTAATATAATGTAAAAGAAATAAATGGGACCCATTTAAAGAACACAAATGGGTATGATGGATGTGAATGCTCTTAGTAAAGTCAAAGATTAGGGCGCCTTCGCCTAAAAATTAGACCATTCAGACGGAATTCAACAGAGTCATTTAAGAGATATCATCAGTTTGTATTGACTCTAAGAAGATAGACGGTCAATAATCTCCTCTAGTAAGTGGGGAGTGGTTAAAACCATGTATAGAAGGTAAAAACCCTAAGCGGCAAAGATTCATATAAATACCATATCACTCAAGGAGATAAGGAGATTCTTAAGTGATACACATTCACCACTACGCTCCTAGTAGCCTCAACACACCATCAACCTAATCGCCCTCCTGCAACCGAGCAACGCCAGTCACCAACAGGGTCTCTTACCTTATGTGAGCTAGTCCATTAAACAACTTCAAAAATCACCATACATGGTTTTTCGCCGTTATGGGAAAACCCTCACTACCCAAATTGTGATACACTTACAAAGGCAATAGAGTCCTTTTGCCCTTGCAGAGGAAACATACGCACTTTGTACTTTTTGACAAGTACATTGGTGCCTACCATGGGGCCCTGATAAAACTAATTCGGGCTACAACTTCTCTCGTCACCATCATCCTTTCGGTGTAACAGTTAGATTCTCAACCACTCTTAGACAAATGGGGTCGTCTGTTTTTTAGGGTTTCAAACCTCCCACCTTGGCCAAGTTTGACGGACGCAATAATCCCTACGAGCACATATCCTCCATTAATACTTAGATTGTTGGATGTCAATATGGAAGTAGAAAAACGGTCTAGAGGGGGGTGAATATATCCAAATTAAAAAATGCAACCGTCGTTTTTCAAAATCAAAGTGTTTTAAAAAATGAGCTGCGAGCGGAAAGTTTGATGCAAAAATGAAAATTATACACTTAAACATTGATCAAGCCAACACAATTTATTTCACAAATATAAAATATTATAATTATTGAAACGATTGGTATGAATTGATTCAATTTGTCTACTCACAAGAAGTGTAAATGATTCAATTCGTGGAGTTCGAAATTCAATTCATTTTCAAATTTATCAATCACAATACCAGCTTTACTAGTTCTTCAATTACAATAATACCTAAATCTTACGTGATAAATCTCTATTAACAACAAACAATATAATACAAAAGAATTGAAAAACCTAGGCATGCTTACGTGCTTCGTCATTCGTCCTCGCTTTGCCTACGTGCACTCTTCAATGGTTTCCCATTTGAACCTGCAAAGTTTATTGTTATTTGACAAATATTTCCAAAAGTTCGTACAATAACCAATCTTCAATACACCTGAGAAAATAAATCTCCTAATTTGGATCTTGACTTGTATACAACAAATTTGCCAAACTCTTCCACGTAATCTTTACTCGAATATGTTTCTTAAATCATTCAATAACACCAATTCTGCTCCAAGCCTTTGTATGTAGTAATTAACCCCTCGATCCTATCGATTCCTTGAGCGGTGAAATTGTCTGAAGATCTAAGAAGAACTCCGCCTTATCTACAGTCTTCCACACAGTCACTACTAAGGCAATTCTGGAGAGAAGAACCTACTTCTTTTCAATGAAATTTGTCACCACCATTAACAATCCCTCAATCTTGATAACAACTTGAAAAACTCAACAAGATCTCCAAGAACTGTTAGTTTTAAATGTGTGTCTCCTTCAATTAATTTTAAAACTCTTTTTATCAAGATCTGAACTCAATTGAAGTTGAAGATGCAAGAATTTCGTAGCAAGACTCTGAACATTCAAAATAGAGGAAATTGATTTTCACTAAAAATCACACTGAAAAATATTAACATAATGATTAATTCATAATGAGAAATGATGACAAAAAGCTTTTATATGTGCTTGAGATTAAACACACAAAATGGTTGAAAAAAGGTGTGTGAGTGCATTCTTCAATCTAGCCATATTTTGAATGATGTCAAAACTAGGAGTGTGACGTAGCGTTTTTGTATATTGGGTTGTATCAACCAAAGTTTAAATGTGAATTGAATCATTTTAGCCTTAGGATACATAAAAATATTTTTGAAAATGATTGGAAATGTCCAGGCATGATTCGTACATCAAAAACTATGTTTTATGTGTGAACACTCTTACACAGACTGACACATACGATCTCAGGCCGACCTATAAATGCTTTTGCTTCAGCACAGGTCGGCACATAGCTCTTACAGGCCGACCTCCACGCATCAATATTAAAGCATGTGGATTCTGTCCATAGGTTGCCTCATTCAGGCCGACCTGAACACCTTGGCAGACCGACCTATTGCTTAAATAGGCCGACCCATAGCTTTCAAAAGCTTAAATTTTATTTTGCATCTTGTTTTTTGCACCCTCTTTTCCTATTTCCACATACACACATATATACTCATACATGTACCTTTTTATAGCAAGGTACTAGTGAATTACCTAAACGAAACCAGATTACAAAGCATTCCCATCATCTTCAATCTTTCTTCTATGCATACACATAATCATTTTTCGATTGGGTGACCATCTAGATTAGGGCTGATAACATCCAATTAGGTTGGTGTAACTGAGAACATTGGGTTGCGATCTTTGTATGTTTCAAATAAGAAAACTAAGGTGGGGTTTTCCTTCAATATCATTGGGATTTGAAGGTTTTGGATAAGATCACGTCAACACGGATTCAACCGAGTGAAGGCCTTGGGACAAGGTGGTTTCCCTTTCAAGGGAGTAGCGCGGGACGGTGAATCGTGTTCAAGAATCTTGGATTCAACAAGTGCGTGCTCGGGATAATCAATGGACTGTAGCCGCATTATTGGTGACTTGGTCAAGCTTTGATCAAGGGTTTGGAGGTGGTTGAATCAACAATAAACTATAGGGTTTGTGAGGTTAGAGTTTTTCACCTCTTGTATAATTTTTTTGCAAAGATAAGGTTAATTGCAGGTATCTCAATTCGATTTCGGATTGAGGCAGACATACCCATAGTGAGACCGATTGGGGAACAACCTAAACAAATCTTTCTCTCTCTCTCTCTCTCTCTCTCTCTCTCTCTCTCTCTCTCTCTCTCTCTCTCTCTCTCTCTCTCTCTCTCTCTCTCTCTCTCTCTATTACTCAATTTCTTTAATTATTGTTCTTGCAAATTATCGATATCATTGTTGTTTCGATTAATTCGATTAAAAATTATTTTTAACTATCTTTTAAAGTGTTGTTATTGATATAATCATAATCACTTTGATTGTGATTGGATTTTAACATCAACAAAATAAATTGAATTTTCAAACGTGATCGATCGTACACAAAGTGTTCGATAAATCATCTTTGAGTATTTTTATCGCTTTGTGTTAATTGGAAATAAGCATTACGAATAGTTTTGCATTTGATTGATTGGTGAATTAATCGTTGTTGAACAATTTGTGTTCATTATCATTCCATCAGTTCTCATTACGCATATTCGAGCTTTTTGATAGTAGGTTCAATTAGACGATTCGATTCAAGTTGTTTCCGCTATGCCATAAATTTTTTAAAATAATTTTTTGCCAAAAGTTTTGGTTTTAAATTTGTAATCTATTCAACCCCTCTAGATCTAAGTCTATCGTATAACGAGTGGTATCAAGATCTCTGGTTAATTCCGTGCTTGAGCTTTACTTTCAGAAGAATGGCTATCAAACCTAAGGGAACGTACAATAGAGCACCAATTTTCACCGACGAAAATTATGGCTATTGGAAAGCTCTTATGCGTATTCACGTCAACTCTGTTGACAAAGGTATATGGGACGATATTCAAAATGGTCCGAATGAAATAACAGTGAACAATGAAGGCATTATCGTACCTAAACCGGAAGCACAATGGGATGCTAATGATTGTAAATTGTGGTCACATGATTGGAAAGTGAAAAACATTCTCACATCCGCTTTGGGTGTTGATGAGTTTTATCGCATTTCTCATTATAAGACCTCCAAGGCTATGTGGGACGCATTAGAGATTTCCCATGAGGAAACTAATGATGTCAAACAAGTTTGGATCAACACATTAAATCAAGAGTTTGAGCTATTCCGTATTGAGCATGGTGAAACCATTGCAGATATGTGAAAAAGGTTCACACATCTCATAAATCGATTAAATGCGCTAGGTAATCCTGTTTCCAATGAACTTGCTGCTAACAAAGTGTTAAGGTGTTTAAGTAGGGAATGACAACCCAAGGTCACCTCCATCAAGGAGGCAAATGATCTTAAGTCACTTGATCTCGTGACTTTGTTTGGTAAGTTGGAAGAGCATGAAGAGCTCACTTGCTTAGCAAAATACAAAAAAGAATGTGAAAAGAAAATGAAGAAGCATAAATGGAAAAACAAAGAAGAAGAGAAGAAGTCCATGGCTCTAAAGACTTCTAGTTCAAGGCATTCTCAAAATGAGTAAAGGGATTGTGAATCTAAAGATGACAATGAATCTGATGAAAAAGATATGAGATTGTTTATAAAGAGAGTCAATAAATACATGTTGAAACATGGTACCGAATATCCCGACAAATACCAAACAAATCAAGAAGGTTTTCAAGTTACTCAAAAGAAGATGAGAACAAAAAGGGGAAGTCTCAAATTACTTGTTACAATTGTGGTAAACTCGGTCATTTCAAGCCAGAATGTCCTAAAATCAAGAAAGAAAAACAAAGGGACCGTCACAATTCGTCTAGAAAATCTAGAAGAGCTTATGCTGCTTGGGAGATCGAAAGTGATTCATCAAGTGATGATAGCTCTACTTCAAGTGGTGAATCAACCAATCTTTTCTATATGGTAAACAACGGAAAGAAAAAGTTTGCAATTCACTCTAAACATCAAGCTTATCATGATTTATCTTTTTCTCAACGTCAAGAATCTTTTGAAAATCTACAAAGACAAGCCATAGATGCTTTCAAAAAATTATCTTCAAACAAACGAATTATTTCATATTTAGAAGCTAAGATTTTAGAAAATGAAAAGAATATGGAAGCACTAAGGAAATATATGTTAGATATTCTAAAGGATCAAGATGAGGATCCTAAATCTTTGTAGTTTCATTGTGAAACTTGTCACATTTGGCAAAAGGAGTCAAGGACTCTTAAAGCAAAATTAGATAAGGCTTTGCAACCTGTCGCTACTCGAAAAATGCATCGTGCAACGACGGGGAGGCGAAAAAGATAGACAGAAGAGTCGCCACCGAATTTTATTTATCCCATGAGGGGAAAGGAAAATATCGAGAAAACCTTAAGAAAAGAATGGATAAGATGGTCTCGCAACCATGAACGGGTTCGGAAGCCGGTTATGCGAGGGGAAGGTATTAGCACCCCTCGCATCCATCGTACTCGATGGGAACCTTTTGTTTGTCGATGTGTGAATTTATCTGCTTAAATATTATGTTATAAGAAGTGTTCCACGGGGTAAAAGAAGGGTTAGAAACAAGAAAGTTAAGAGGAAAGAGAGAACGGGGAAGAAAAGAGAAAGAACAAACTCGGTAGGACTTCGCAGTCCTAGGCCTACGTATTCTCATAAGATATGAGAAAGTCAGAGTCGACGTAGTTCGGGGAATTACAGATATGGGGGGAATGTGCTCGGCAAGGATTGTGGCCCTTGTGCCTACGTATCTTTACTTGAAGAAGTAAAGAATCAGAGCAGCCGTAGTTCGGCCTACGGTGTGCGGGGAAGTCTTGGTAGACGCTGCTATCATGCGCATTCTAGCAGTTAGGTGTATTGCTGCTCGCTCGTTGGAGACTTAGGCGTTACCTGTTTGCGATAGAACGGACGTAGCATGCCTTTCTGGGAAAGGGTAAAAAAGAAAAAAGGGTGCTCGCTAGGATTATCGCAATCCTATGCCTACGTATTCTCAACATGCAAGAGAAATCAGAGCAACGTAGTTCGTACCTACGGTGCGGATAACCGGTGTGTTTTGTGGATGATGTTATCGTACGCGTTCTAGCAGTTTAGGTGTTTTGCTGCTCGCTCGTTGGGAGACTTATGCGTACCTGTTTGCGGTAGAACGGACGTAACATATCCTGTTGAAAGATTGATTAGTTTTCGCCACGCGGGGCAAGGAGTCACGTTTGATTGATTGGATCGTTAGGGGGCGAGACAGGTCCTCGGATAGTAACCCCTACGGGTAGTACCCAATTCGTTATCTCAAAGTTTTTGTTATAAAAAGGTGTGGCGAACGAGGCGTCTCGTATTGAAAGACGAGCGTCGAAACCACCCTCACTACAGTGGGCATCCCAACGCTCGGAGAAGAAGAGGTCTACACCCAATCCTCTCTCTTTAATTCAATACAAAGGGAACTTCGTTCTCTTATTAAAGATGTTTTTGGTTTTGAATGGTAAGTGCTTTGCGACGGAGAACCCTACGGTAAACGTCAGCACTCGGGATAGGAGAAGGCCTACGCCTAACCACTCCACGACCATTCAAGTTTTTTTGTTGCGAAAATGAGTTTGAAAAGGCACTCGGTACAGGACCGAGGTTTTAGGTGAGAAAGGTGCGGAAGGAAGTTGTGAAAGGAAATGGTGGATAAAGGCGTGTCTTCGTATCGAAAGACGAGTGTCGAGACCACCCTCACTACAGTGGGCATCCCATCACTCGGAGAAGAAGAGGTCTACACCCAATCTTCTCTCTTTAATTCGATACAAAGAGAAATCAATTTATTATGGTTTGAAAATGGACTCGGTACGAGACCGAGGTTTTTGAAAATGCACTCGGTGCGGAGCCGAGGTTTTAGAAGAGAAAATGGAGGGAAAGCGTCTTTGTATTGAAAGACGAGTGTCGAAACCACCCTCACTACAGTGGGCATCCCAACACTCAGAGAGGAAGAAAGTCTACACTTAATCCCCTCCTTTTAATTCAATACAAAGAATAATTTGATTTTGAAAATTGTTTGACAGAGTTTTTGAATCGAGTCGGGACAAGTAATGAAGAGAGAAAAGAGGTGGTCTCAGATCCAACATTACTCATCAATAATTTGACTGGTAATGAATTACGGAGGTCTCGTCATCGACCCAAACAGATGAAAATGAAACAAAAAGTCCTATGACAAATGAGAAAATCAAATCCAACTTCTAAGAGAGAAAATGAATCAAAATTCTAAAAGAAATTGAAATAAAACCCGAATAGAGAATAATATAAACTTCTATATAAAACATTATAAAAACAATATACTTGTAGAATTCAAAAGAAATGAATACAATATAATAAATATTAACAAATCTGTTTTGAAAAAATAATATATAAATTAAAACTAACCAAAAGTATAAAAAGAATAAATTAAGTTTACAAATTAATATTTACAAAAACCATTAAACGAAACAGAGGGGGTACAACTTGGAGTGTGGAAGAAAACCAACCTCTGTAAAAACGCAGGCAAAGAGCATTACGAAGCAAATCAAAGTGAATCGCACCACATCTTCACTAAGAAGAATATTTCATCTCCAGACGCCTCCGTTCGTTCCAGGCCTAGGATTAAATGTTTCCTCCTTCTCTTTCTCGATCTCGGTTTCGAATTCTCCCTCCATTCTATTGGTTTGCTTTGTTCATGGTTTTAGCGATGGGGGGTTCTGATGAGTGGGTCTCGCGATGGTGTTGAAATCGGAGGGTTTGAAGCTGAGTTGAGTGGTTGAAGCTTGAAGGAGGCGGACGGATTGAGGAGAAGGTAACCGCTTTGGTTTGGAATAATAGGTTTGAAGAAAATAAGAATCAACAGTGGAGATTAATGGAAGAAGGTACTGAACAGAGACGCAAAAAGTCGCCCACCATATGTTCGATGAAAGTTCTATTATGGCTTTGAGGGTTTAATGGAGATTTCTGGGTGATTTATTTAGCTGAGGTGTTAAGAGGATGATGATGATGTCAGTAAGGATTTCGAAGAGGGTGGAAATGGCTTCGCCGGTGAGCTTCCGTTTGTGTCTGATGATGATGGAAGGAAGGTGAGGTGAGTGGATTTGCAGAGTGGGTTCGAAGGTGATTCGAAGAAAAACGGTGGAGGAAGTTTCTGGGCAGAGTGTTTGAAGATTTGAAATTGATAGTCTGGGATTGTGGTTTTTGTGTTGATTTTCAGAACTTGGTAACTGGGTTTTTTGTGTTTTGAGTTTTTGAGAGTTAGAGATGGAGAGATTCAACAGTTGATGGTTTTGTTCTGGGCTTTGTGTTATTGGTTGAATCGTTGTGGGGAAAAAATTGGTAGCAGGTTTTGATCCAGAGGAGGAATGGAAGTGTGGTTCTTCATTTTTTTTTTACCAATGAAGATTAAGTTCTGTTATATTACTGGTTGGTTTGGTTTTCACTACAGGTTGCAGGTTTGTACAACCTAGTGTAGCAGGGGGCAGGTTGTATTGTCGCAGAGTTGTCTGGTGTGGGAGGAGTTAAAGCAGGGATAGCAGAATGGTTGGTCTGGTGTGAGTTTGTAGCAGGGTAGTGGTTGTAGCTGGCATTGTCTGTTGGTAGCAGAATGGCGCAGGATTTTCACTTCTTCAATTTGTGTCACTGTGCACACTTTCCATGGTTGTGGTTTCATGTTTTCTTGCAGAATTGCTGCTTTATCTAGAGACCTTATTTGGCTTGTGTGAAGAATTCTCTCCACTGTTGCATCTTTGTCACTTATCTCATATAGTTCTTCGTGTGACTCTGGCAGTGACAGCTTTCGGTTTTTAAACGCCACAACAATAACCTGAGCAATTCTGATGGTGGGGCTATCTCCAGGAACTTTGATTCTATAGAAAGGCTTACCAAGAGCAAATGTGACAAAACCAATAGAAGAAGCTATGGTTATTATGAAAAACCCCCAATGCCAAGCTTTTTGTGTACTAACCCAAACAACACCAGTAACACCAGAAATTGCTCCAACAGTTGAACTAAGCAAAAGCCAATTGAAATAACTCGCAAGTGCTTTTGCTTCATTAGGATCCTTTTCTTCAAACTGGTCAGCACCAAAAGCAGTCATAGACCCTCTCACTCCACCAATACCCAGTGCATACAAACTCAACGACGCATAAAACATAACCCCAATCCCACCTTTCACACAGCTCGATTTCCCACATGCATTTGGATGTAAATGACCTGAAGCAGCTTGAAAAGTAACCATTGCCAAAGCCAGAACTTCTAAGGAGCCAAATATCAAACAGGTGGTGAACCTATTCAAATAAGTATCTGATATGAATCCACCAACAAGAGAAAGCAAGAAAGTTGAACCCATGAAGTTTGTAAGAGTATTTGCAGAACTTGATAGATCAAAATGCATCACTCCATAGAAATACAGAACCAAACTAACCATGTTTGCAACAAAACCCATATTATCCAATGCTGACAAAACAAAAATAAACATGGTAGCTCTGAATCCACCTTTCTTTCTCTTCCATTCAGCAAGAAGCTTGAGTTCTTCAGTTTCCTCTTGATCTACCATTGTTGTAGAATGAAGTTCTAGACAAGAATAGTAAGTGGTGTTTGTGAAATGTTTGCTTCACTGGCAGATCAACATCCAAGGTAACAACCTTGCCTGACTCAGGAAGTAATTCATAAGCTGTTTGCATTGACAAGTATGCAGCAATACGTTGGCGTGAGGTCTGTATATCAACCGCTGATACTCTCGGCATCAATTCACTCAATGTACCATCTGTCAATCGGACCACACGCCGAAAGGTCTCACTATCCACATCCATGTTAGACCCAGAAACTATGTCGGGAGGTAAAACAGGTATAAAATTAGGATCAGTAGGCAATAATACAGTGTTGACTATCCCATATTCTCCAGATATATAAGGTTGGTGCTCATCATGCCGCCATTCTCCATCAACAAAAAACTTGTACTGATGATAACCAAGGGCCAAGCTATGGATTACTTGAAACACAGTTGGACAACCTTCAACTGGTGACATTTGCAGAAGCTCAGACCACCGTGTGAAGGAACCACTGAGATACACGCTCCTGCCCCCATACGGCCACACGAAACACATGGGAACTAGCACCGTCCCTGCTACAACACCACCCACACCCCTTCCAGAATCCATACTCGTACTGAACATTCTATTCCAAAATTCAAATAGCTACACAAAATTCTTTCTTCCAAGAACTAAACTTTACAGCATCCTCTCATCCAAGTTCAATTCACAGAAAACAAATTCAACCAAATGCAGCACCAATTCAATGCCCAAATCGAGGGTTGTACGTCGAGGAATTTAAGAAATTCTGGTGAAAAAGTAGAAACCCTTGTAAAATTATGTGAGGTCCGATCCCTTTTGCTGCTGTGAAGCTTGTTTCTCATTTAATTCATTCTTCACAGGACGCAAATCGTCAATCCCGTTGCTGCCATTTTCAGGTGTGGTGTAGCCATTATTGAATATGATGCCTGTGATGGTTTCAGCAAGAGTATGATTTCCACAAGTTTTTTAGAATGAATCCTTGATCTCATTTATTTCATACAACTTGTCTCTCTCTGTGTTTGTATTCATCCCTACGTAACGGCTTCTTTGCATAATGTTGTGCTGCAGGTTTTTTCGTGTGGCCTTTTTCTCTTGATTTGCAAGTGGGCGTATGGAGATGGTATGAACAGAGAAGAGGTTTTCAAAGTGGAAGAAGAGTAAGGAATCTGTTTTCTTTTTGGGAGCAGGTTTCACGGGATGCCGGCTTTGTCGTAACTTGTATACGAATTGCAGCTGGGGTATTAATAATGATAATGATGAGCTGCAGAACATATGCTTCTTTGGGGGAAAAGAAGGAGAAGATGGATTCACATAAAGGAAAAAGTGGGAATTCAAAGGGAGAAATGGAAGGATTCGTACGGGCATCACGGTGGAAGCCTTTTTTTTGCGCAAACATTGTAAACGAAACCAGTGTTTTCCTTATGCTTTTGGCATGCTGTTTATTTTATTAATCCAGGATAACTTGATTGAAATTTAAAGAAAACATCTTGAATTGGAGCATGACTCATTAAGCATCAAAATGATTCCAATGTCATGACCACGTCTTTAATCTTTGTACACCTCCTTGTAAAATAAAGCATGAACCTCTATGAATCCTTTGAAAATTGTAAAAATGATTTTGTACCAATTCATGAGCTTCAACGTGATCACCTTCTTTCTTCACATTGTATTGTCTTGAAATAATTGAAAATTGCTAAGAAAGTGCTTATTTTCTTGGGGATACCTTGAAGTTTCTTCAAATTAAATAACTTGGAAAAATATGCCTTGACCAACAAATACAATTTAATAATTGATATGGCCTAAGAAACAATGACTTGGAGAAAAACCAACTCGACTCATAACTCATTAAATCTCAATATGCCTTGAGAAAAACTTACAGTCGTAAATTGCCCACCGGAAATTACTAACTGTTATTTTCCATCATGCTTAGTGTTTTGGATCTTGCGCTTTAGTTTAATCCTCATGACTCGAGCATAAATGATCATTGTCAGTATTTCCATCATCAAACTATGTCTTGAAGGCAGACCATGTCTCCACATAAATTGTTTATACATTAAAACACATGATCATATAACTCTTCCTTAATCCAACTTCTTGAATAAATCCCCGAAATATAACTGAAGGCGTACCCAACTCAAATATCATCTTGAACCTCGATGAGTCCAAATATTCACTATGCACCAAGTGAATAGGACGCATGCCCCCTATCTGAAACTTGACTCCACCTGGCAACTTTTGAATTTTCTGACTATGAGGAATGGAAGGATGTATAAATGAGAAATATATACAAGTAGGACAAATTTGGGGTATGCTTATGCAATGTGATATGCTAATGCAATGAAATGAAACATAAACCAAATGGAGAAAAGGTAGGGCAAATTTTGGGATACAACACAACCTAAGGTTAATTTTGATATAGATACTTCCGAATATGACTTACCATTTTATAATCCTTATAGAAGGTATAGTTACGTTAAAAAGAAACTAAATAGAAAAAGATTATCTTTTCTTAATATGTATTGTCACTATTGTTGCAAAAAGAATCACACCATTGCTAAGTGCAAATTTAGGAAACTTTTTGTTCCAAATGGTGCCTTTCAGTGGATTCCTAATTGCAACCAAAGTCTTACTAATCCCCAAGGACCCAATGAAGATTAGGTACCTAACACTATTTGTTAACCATGAAGGAAAAATGTCATAACTCTATGAAGAGAGTATGGGATCTCGTTTCTGGAGCATCAAGGCACAACACGTTGACATGTCTTTATTATTTTGATTTATGTGACAAACAAGGCATATTGTGTTACCAATTAGATTAACTCTTTGTGTTTTGTTTAAATGGTAAAAGTGTGTGAATGATTACTAATGTTCTATCCGAGAAGTGTCGGAAAGGTATTATGTTCAATAATGTATGTTTATCTTCAAGAAGATATTCTCAAGTACATCAAATTAGGAGTTATCAACCTAAGATGATGAAACATGAGGAGGAGTGAGGTAATCATCATGGTTGAATATGATTGAGTCTAACATCAAGGATAATCATTAAGTCAATCACATATTGGAATAATTATTGGTCACACTTTCAAATACTTGTACAAGAATAAAAGTGGTAAGAGCATCTTGGTCTCGATTGTGTTTTGTGGCATGTTATACATTTATTTCAAATTTCGTTCGAAATTTCTTCGTGGAATGCAAGTGCATCCTTCATCTTGTGTGATGAGGTAATATAATCTCAATTCTTCTGGTACATACGTAAGTATTTCTTTTACTTGTTTATTTCTTAAAGGTATGTGATGAACTATGTGTGTGATATTTGTGATGTGTGTTTGCTTCCAAAAGTTTCAATGTGATTGTTATGTGTTGCATATTACATATTTATAGTAACTACATATAAGTGTCTACCTAATTCATCTATATCTTGAACCAACTCATGCATTAATTTTACATGATTGCATGATTCAAGAAAACAAACCATAAAAACTATCATATGCATGTGTCTCTCATCAACTCAGTATTCATGGGTCATTATTGGTCTCTACTTGTTCAAATTAAGTAAAGTATAAGTATTTGTGTTACTCAAGTCGACACAAAGTTGTACAGGTCGAACTATTCAAATTGAGTCTTGTATTTGTCTAGTCTAGTACAATAGAGGTCGACACACTTTCGTATAGGTCGACCTATGCAAATTAATTTTTGCATTTTTCATTTAAGGTACAGTATTGATCGACACATAGTCGTACATGTCAGTACGAAATAACTTTTTGTGAATCCTTTTGAATTTTGATACAGTATGTGCCGACACCTAGCAATTTTAGGTCGGCCTATGAGAGTGAATGGACGAATTATTGCATATTTGACCAGAATTCTTCATCTTCTTGCATTCATGGTTGATTCATGAATTTGTTTCTTTTGCTATTCAACTTCCAGACAACCATTGTAACATATTCAAAGATCTTTAACTCTCCATTATTACTATTCAATTCATTCTATTAAATCATCCAACCCTTCATTTTCTTAAAACCTCAATTTTCTGCATTCCTCCTTGAAGGTGAGAAAAATACACAAGAAGGGGGGTTGAATTATGTTTGCCAAATCTTTTCTATTTCTGACCAGAGTTTAAAATCTAAACAAAAGTTCAGACTCTGATTAATAAATGCAGCGGATAGAAAGACATAAGTAAATAAATGAGCAGAGAACACACAAAAGTTATCTTGGTTCCTCTCCAACTGAGAATAGCCAGTCACCTTGCAACACAAGAGATTTCCATTATAATCAATCAGATTACAACTACTTATACACTCAAGTATAATACTTTTCTTCTCAGACCCTCAGCCTGAGACTTCCTTGCTTAATCAACACCTGATCAAGACTTCCTACTTAGATCCTCAGATCCTGAGACTTTCCTACTTAAACTTATCAAGTTCATGAATTCCTTGCTTAGACCTCCAGTCCAAGACTTCCTACTTAAACCCCTCAGATTAAAGAATTCCTACTCACATTCTACGAATCCAAGACTTTATTGCTCAAGCTTACGACAAAAGACTTTTATCTAAACTTAATGTTTAGAGAAGGAATAATTTACAACAACACTTTATTAACAATCAGAGGTGTTCAAATATAATACAACACACTTTAACATTAAGGATTCTTAACCTAAACAAGAATAAGAACTCCTAACAGACTAACTTCTTTTGAGCTTTTATAAGTTTTATGAAGTGCACGTATATATTAGTTGTAGTTGTAGTGTTATTCTCTTAGTTGATCTTCAATTCTTCTGCTCCTTTTATAGCTGAAGAATTAGAGTCGTTGCAACAACTCAACGGCTATACTCAGATCAAATCTTCTTGTACATCTTCTTTTCCCATAAAGCAGGTGTTGGAACTTGTAGCCATAGAGTTATCCGCTGAACAAGGCCTTTGTCCAGAGAAGTCTTATGTGAAACAAGTACAACACAATCTTTTAAAGATAATATCAATTATTCTCGAGTCTCGTGAGTTCTGAGCATGAGTTGACATTACTTAGTTTCAAAAGAAAGCATTGCACGCTTTTAAGTCTGAGATGTACTTTTGACAACTTTCTGAATAGGCTCTCTCAAGAGTACACAATCAGATCTGAACGATAGCTTCTTTTGTGACAGAATCAGTTTTATCAAGTAAATATAATTATGTACACAAGAACCAACTAGTTATAAATCTTAATTGTTTTTCAAATACTTTGTTATCATCAAAACCTTGGAGGATGCATGGCATGAGCCAAATTTGTCTCAACAATCTCTCCCTTTTTGATGATGACAACCTTAAGTATTTTAAAACAATTAATTTCAGATTAATTACTCAATAAATTTTAGGGTTTGAGGTTTGTAAGTTCCCCTTGTGTCAAATAGTCTTAGAGGTGAGGTTTATAAGCTCCCCCTGAATCCTATCTGTGAAGTCTAAGAGGTGAGGTTTGTAAGCTCCCATTATATAGAATAATCTAATCCATTCCAAGATTAATCTTGCTATCCCATGATTAATGTAGAAGAATACTTAATCCATTTCTCCCCCTTTGTCATCAACAAAAAGATAAAAAGAAAAAACATAGACTTCAGCGATTAATAATGGTTTCTGAACAATTCAAAGCAGAACACCAGTCAGGTACAAGTTTGTCAAGTTAAAGGAAGTTATGATTCTAATAACTTCATATTAATCTCAATATCACTGTCATTATACAGTTTCCATATTCTAGTATCATGACTTTATTTTCTATGATTCTGTCACAGCATGTGTATAACTGTCATGACCAATTCCTTCCATATATGTTCATTATTGTAATTAGTCCTAGCATAATTCTAGGATCTCATATGTACTACAACCGTGTATATTAACACAGTATGTCAAATGAATAAACAAGCCATTTTTATACCTTTCTTTCTTGGTATCAGAGCACTTAAGCTTGAAGGCTCTCGATCCAATCATGTCATCCGCTGCTAACACAAATCACAAAAATGACCTACCTACAACTGTCTCTGTCAAGCTGGATAGAGATAACTATCTCCTATGGAAGTCACTAGTTCTTCCATTGATTAGAGGTTGCAAACTTGACGATTACATTCTAGGAACCAAAGAATGTCCTGAACAGTTTATCTCCACAAATGACAAAACTAAGAAAAGCAATCCTGACTATGGAGAGTGGATTGCACATGATCAAGCTCTCCTAGGATGGCTAAGAAATTCAATGGCCATTGACATTGCAACACAGTTGCTGCATTGTGAAACCTCTAAGGAACTTTGGGATGAAGCCCGAGGCCTAGCAGGTGCTCACACAAAATCAAGAACAATCTACCTCAAATCAGAATTTCATAACACTCGCAAAGGAGAAATGAAGATGGATCAGTATCTTCTCAAAATGAAGAACCTCTCTGACAAATTAAAGCTGGCAGGATCACCAATCTCCAGCTCGGACCTGATAATTCATACACTGAATGGCCTGGATGCTGATTATAATCCTGTGGTGGTCAAATTATCTGATCAAATCAACCTTACTTGGGTTGATCTACAAGCCCAACTATTAGCATTTGAGAATAGAATGGAACAACTGAACAATTTCAGTAATCTCTCAATGAATGCTTCAGCAAACCTTGCAAGCCAAACCCATTTCAGAAACAACAAATCTGGGGCACGAGGCAACTGGAGAGGCTCTAACTTCAGAGGAGGTAGAGGAAGAGGTAGATCTAGACCAACATGCCAGGTATGTAACAAGATAGGTCACACTGCAGTGCAATGTTTTTACCGTTTTGACAAATCATACACAGGCTCAAATCACTATGCTGAGAATAACAAGCAAGAAAATCACAGTGCTTTCATAGCCTCACCTTACCACGGTCAGGACTATGAATGGTATTTCGACAGTGGAGCTAGCAATCATGTGACTCATCAAAATGAGAAACTCCAAGATCTCAGTGAAAGCAATGGTAAGAATTCTCTGCTAGTTGGCAATGGTAACAGGTTGAGAATATTGGGCTCAGGCTCGACTGAATTAAATAAACTCAACCTGCATAATGTCTTGTATGTCCTTGAAATAACCAAAAACTTGTTAAGTATATCTAAACTAACTGCAGACAATAATGCTATTGTTGAATTTGATGCAAACTATTGCTATGTGAAGGACAAAATGACAGGGAATGCATTACTAAAAGGGAAAGTTAAAGATGGATTATATCAACTCTCAAGTGCCAACTCCCAAGTCAATAAAGACCCATGTACCTACATGTCATTCAAGGATAATTGGCATAGAAAGCTTGGACATCCCAACAATAAAGTCCTGGAAAAGGTGTTGAAGAACTGCAATGTGAAGACATCATCAAATGATTACTTTTCATTCTGTGAAGCTTGTCAATTTGGAAAACTTCACTTGTTACCATTTACATCATCCTTTTCTCATGCTAAGGAACCTTTAGATTTAATTCATAGTGATGTATGGGGTCCAGCCCCAATTTTATCTCCATCTAATTTCAAGTACTATGTTCACTTTATTGATGATTTCAGCAGATTCACTTGGATTTTTCCCTTAAAACAAAAATCAGAAACAGTACATGCTTTCACTCAATTTAAAAACATGGCTGAAAATCAGTTTAGCAGGAAAATAAAAATCCTCCAATGTGATGGTGGAGGTGAGTATAAACCAGTTCAGAAAATAGCCATAGAGTCAGGAATCCAATTTAGAATGTCATGTCCATATACCTCTGAGCAGAATGGTAGAGCAGAAAGAAAACATCGACATGTGGTTGAACTAGGACTCACACTACTAGCACATGCCAAAATGCCCTTACACTACTGGTGGGAAGCCTTCTCGACCTCAGTTTTTCTTATCAACAGATTGCCCTCATCAGTTAACCCAAATAAAAGTCCATATTCATTATTGTTTGGAAAGGAACCTGACTATGATGCCTTGAAGCCTTTTGGTTGTGCATGCTACCCTTGCCTCAAACCATACAATCAACACAAACTTCAATTCCACACCACTAGGTGTGTGTTCTTGGGATATAGAAACTCTCACAAGGGATATAAGTGTCTCAATTCTCATGGAAGAATTTTTGTCTCAAGACATGTTGTCTTCAATGAGAATCACTTTCCATTTTATTATGGCTTTCTTGACACAAGGAATCCATTAAAAACTCTAACTGAAAGTGTCCCTATTGCTCTTCCTCCTTTACCTACAAGTACCACTACAAGTCACACAATTGAACCAAGTAACAATGATGTGAACCACCAGGAAGAAGACCTAGCTGTTAATGAAGTTCAACCAGTCCTCGGTGAGATCTCTGTCACTGCAAATGAGGCAACGTCTCATACAAATGAAACACCAGCAACAACAGGCTCAATACAGGACACAGACCCAGTAGAGGATACATTGGAGGATAATCAACATGTCCAGCAGATACGTACTAGGAGCAAGGCAGGGATTTACAAGCCCAAACTACCTTATATAGGATTGACAGAGACACACAAAGAGGATAAGGAACCAGAAAATGTAAATGAAGCACAAGTCAGACCAAGGTGGAAAGAAGCCATGGATGCAGAATTTAAAGCTCTAACAACAAATCACACTTGGACACTGGTACCATTTCAGGGGCAGAATAATATCATAGACTCAAAGTGGGTTTTTAAAACCAAGTACAAGGCAGATGGCTCAATTGAAAGAAGAAAAGCAAGACTGGTTGCCAAAGGTTTTCAACAAACTGCAGGTCTGGACTATGATGAAACTTTCAGTCCAGTGATCAAATCCAGCACTGTAAGAATTGTTTTATCCATTGCAGTACATTTAAATTGGGAAGTTAGGCAATTGGACATAAACAATGCATTCTTGAATGGCAATCTCAAAGAAACTGTGTTTATGCATCAACCATAAGGATATATAGACTCAACCAAACCTTATCACATATGCAAACTAACCAAAGCAATCTATGGCCTGAAGCAAGCCCCAAGGGCATGGTTTGACAGGTTGAAGGATACTCTACTAAAATGGGGATTTCAAAACACCAAGAGTGATTTATCACTGTTTGTCTTTAGAGGAACTGACCATATCACACTTCTCCTGATATATGTTGATGACATAATAGTAACAGGGAGCAACAAAAGGTTCCTAGAGACCTTCATCACTCAACTAAACATTGTTTTCTCTCTTAAAGACCTAGGTCCTCTACACTACTTCCTGGGAATTGAAGTACACAGAGATACTGGTGGAATGTACCTGAAACAAACAAAATACATTAGAGACTTGCTCAAAAGGTTTAATATGGAAAAAGCCTCATCCTGCCCCACACCAATGACAACAGGGAAACAACTAACCGCTGAAGGAGAACCTATGGCCAACCCTACACTTTACAGACAAGCAATAGGTGCACTACAATACCTAATCAATACTAGGCCAGACATAGCATTCTCGGTCAACAAACTCAGCCAATTTATGAGTTCCCCAACCATAGATCATTTGCAAGGAATAAAAAGGATATTAAGATATCTCCATGGAACAACAAATTTATGTCTTCATATCAAGCCCTCAACTGATCTTGATATTGTTGGATTCTCTGATGCAGATTGGGCTACTAGCATAGATGATAGGAAATCCATGGCAGGACAGTGTGTGTTCCTTGGTGAGACATTAATCTCGTGGGCCTCGAGAAAACAAAGAGTGGTGTCAAGGTCAAGTACTGAGTCAGAATACAGAGCGTTGGCTGACCTAGCAGCTGAAGTAGCTTGGATTAGATCGCTGTTAGGTGAGCTAAAACTTCCTATGCCCAGGAAACCAGTTTTATGGTGTGATAACTTGAGTGCCAAGGCACTAGCATCCAATCCAGTGATGCATGCTCGATCCAAACATATTGAAATAGATGTCCACTACATACGTGATCAAGTACTTTTGATCAAGTCACAATATCCTACGTACCCACAGCAGATCAAATTGCAGATTGCTTAACCAAACCTCTCACATACACAAGGTTCAACATGATGAGAGACAAACTTGGGGTGACTATGTCACCATCAGTTTGAGAAGGGGAGTTAAAGTAAGTTATGATTCTAATAACTTCATATTAATCTCAATATCACTGTCATTATACAGTTTCCATATTCTAGTATCATGACTTTATTTTCTATGATTCTGTCACAGCATGTGTATAGCTGTCATGACCAATTCCTTCCATATATGTTCATTATTGTAATTAGTCCTAGCATAATTCTAGGATCTCATATGTACTACAACCGTGTATATTAACACAGTATGTCAAATGAATAAACAAGCCATTTTTATACCTTTCTTTCTTGTCAACCAACCTAGCTTGTTGCATATGATCAACAACACCCTGTTGAACAAGAATCATAGAAAGAACCCTACCAAAAGGAATGAAAAAGGATAATTCCTCACGCGATGCAAGTATCTCTTATTTTAGTTAATTGAACATGGTTCGAGGCAGGTTGATTTTAGTTTTGGAGACCAGGAACATAATGAAATGTTTATCATCAGGAGAAAGTCATCCTAATCCATTTACTCTAAGCATTAGATTGGTTCCCATAATATGGTACCATGCTTAATATCCTAATTTTTACCCCTTAGATCCCACATATCATTTTCGTTTCATACCACAAGTAAGATTACAAGCTTTGGTTCTCTTGCTTTTCTCTGCAGGTTTGTCTCTGAAGGATATCATTGGCGCCCTTGTTTTCTTGTATGCTTGGTATTTGTTTTTTATTATGTTTACTAACCTTTAATCAAAATCCAAAAATATGTTTGTTTTCCATTTTCTAACATTTCCAGGGAGAGGTTTGGATCAATAACACCAATCAACAGTCCGTCAGCTTGAATGAAATTCGTCTGAAAAAAGTCAAAGTTGATCTGCAAACAATTCAAATTCATTTGATCAAGAGTTCTCAAGTATTGATTGATTATTTTCAAGAAAACTCTAAGGTTCATGTGTTTATTTCCATGCCTTCTTTGACAAGTCAAAAAAATCGAGTCAGAATCAGAACAGTCCAGCCAACAAGGCATTTTTCAAGTTTTTCAACTGTGCAATCGATTACACTATTAGTCCAATCGATTGCACCCTGCATTTTTTGCCTAGATTTTGAAGTTTCAACAGTGCAATCTATTCGCACTACAGTGCAATCGATTGCACAAGGGTAGAATTGGCCAAAATCACATTTTTCAAAATTTTAAGCATTTGACACCAATTACATCATTTGAGAATATTCTAGATCACACAAAAATAATTCTACTACCTCATCACAATTAATTCCCACCATACACCTTCACTATCTTGATTTTGCCTCCAAATTCAAATTCCAAACCTAATTTTATATGCAAATCAAAATTGAGACCACATCTTAATCAAAATTCGCTATTGGTTATAAGAGAAAAAAATAAAAAATGAGATCTAAATCTAAAACCAATTATAGTGCAACAAAAAAAAGGAGAGCAAAAAACTTTGGGCCTCTATATCCAAAGCCCATGACACATCTCACACAACAACAAAACAAAGAAGGAATTGGAGCGAGAGAAAAAAAGAACCTCGGGTTGATGGGTTAAGGTCTGGCCGAGTTATAATTTTGGAAAACATATGGGAACTACAACCAAGATGTTCCAGCAAACCACTTGCCCACTCCTTCTCTTCCTCTGTCGTTTCTAGCTCTCTCTCGTTCGACCATGCCGGATATTCAAATCTCTGTCGTGCCACAATCGAATCAATCACCCGTAAACCTTTATGGCTTATACTCACAGCCAGCATCAGCCTTTATGGCTTATACTTGCTTTCTAACAGATTTATGCAGGTAGCTGCCGTTAAAGCCTCAAGGAATTCCAAACGACAACTCGGCAATGCTAATAGAACCAAGAGGATCACAAAATGCAAAAACCTGTACCTAATGCGGTAAGCCCATTAAGTTCTGAAGAACTGCTATGACAAGGACCAAATGTTTAATGGCCTTGCGACCCAACCTGCTGATGATGAAGGTTACAATCTCCACCACAAGTGTGGTCTCCTTGTAGGATTCTTGTAGTAAAAGAAGGAACACTAGGTCATAGACACACCTTGGACACTTTTCTTTGGTTTATGTCACTTGAATTCTCTTGTATTTTGAACTGTTTAGAAGGATAGTAAGACTTTGTAGTTCCAGCGGTCTTAAAAAAAGAAGCAGGTGGTAAGTGCCTTGCAATATGTGGTGAATATGTAGCGAGATTGTTGTTCGATACCTGTGATGCTTTGGCTTTTCAGGATTATAGCAAGAGTGACAGTTTTGGATTTGTTTTAACTGAGCTAGTATCTTGGAGTTTGTCACCTTTTTCTAATTTCCACGTTTGCAAATAAAACAAACTTTTGTAGGTGATAAGTTTTGCAAGTCTTTGGTCTTTAAAACGTCTCTTACTTTTTCAAGCAATACATTCGTTAGTACTGTTCAGGGGCTATCATCTTTGGATAAAACAAGGGCTTCTCAAGGATATATGTAGGACAATTTCCTTCATCATTTTTTTTATAGATTTTTCTAATATTTTATGGGCTACAATCAATTGTGGTTTAATTGATAAAAATCGGGTTAATCGTGATTCTGATGGGGTGGATATATAAGCCCTTTAATTAATTAAGTGATCAATTTTTAACTAATGGCTGAGTATCTGAAATCTGATTAGTGTGGGTAAAAGTGTGGGTTTTAACCTTGGGCCCATAATGGGTAGGGACTAGGGTTATATATATTATATGGCTAGGTCCCCTCTGTAATCACAAAAAGCATCCGAAACATAACTGACGGCTCCATAATTTGCCCCATTGAAAGTTGTGAACGGGAGTGTGAGATACAGAGGAAGATCCGGTCATTCATCCATTCGGAATTCTGAATCATGACTTCAACAAGTAAGTATTGATGTTTTAATCTCATATAATATCCATGAATATTTCCGCTTACATTTGGTATCAGAGCTTAAATTATATGAATTAGGACTCAATTTATTATTCTTAATATATAATTATGATTTAATATAATGGTTAGTCATTACGTGAAATTGCAAAGCCATTAAAATTAAAAGTCATTAAAAATTATTGATTTCGTGTATTCTTATTGATCTCGTATATATAAATCTAATGTTAAATTATTATAATTTTCTCTTCGGAAATTTTATTAAATAAATGTTAGTTTATATAAATTTGTAATATATTTGTTTTGTCAAGTATTTTGAAATATTATATAATATCTCTATAATATTGAGATTGATACTGTTGAAGACAAAATTTATTAGGAATGTTATATGGTTTAAATTCATGATTGGTTCATGATTTATTTTGGCAAGAATTTTTTTTTAATTCCTATGCAAGAAACTCTATAAATTATTGTGTGTGATTACCACCAAAGTGAGATCGCTCGTTTTAATTTATAAAAGTATCTTTGTAGTTTGAGGAATGGTTTTAAGTCATTACTGTGATTGTCTTCCCAAAGATGGATAATTGTATGTAAAGATTGTGGTTGATTAAGGATATAACTATTGGAGATGCTTTGGTCTAAGGGATTTATTTACCCAAAGAAAATAAATTTCTAAACTCAATGTATGCTCATTGAGTAGCTTATTCTTGAAATTTGTAGATGAAGTTGTTAGAGGTGTTTTGGTTTAGAGAATTTATCTACCAAAAGGAGATAGATTTTCGAACCCAATTTATGCTCATTGAGCGACTCATCTGAGGTTCTGACCTTGGTTCTAACCTGGGTTTTACACATTCCACCCAAAGGGGATTGTGTGATAATGTTGGCCTCTTAGTGATAGCTTATGTTCATTAAAGTTATATCTTGCCTTTATTATTTGTTCTAATGCATTCCTATTTTGTCTAAACAATGACCTTCTCTATGAACAATTGTTTTGCTTCTATTGAGATCCTGAATGGGTCTAATTTTAAAAAATGGAAGAAAGACTTAGAGTTTTCGTAAGGGATTGCTGACCTTGACATGACATTGCGTGAAACCAAACCTGTGATCAATGATCAGAGTACACCCAAAGAGAAAGAAAAATTAGCTAAGTGGGAGAGGAGTGATCGACTTAGCTTGTGTGCTATGAAGAGAACATGGGCATTGTGAGTTCTTTTGATGTACTTGGTTAGTGGGAGTTTGTTCTTTATGTCATTTTCTTTTATCATGTTATATTTTATTTTAGACACTTTAAATGTTGGATTGTCGAGTACTTTCTATTTTAAGCAATTGATATTACAATGATTATTATTATTATTATTATCATTTGTCATTGTTTATTTACATGTAAATTGCTAAATTTGGGACTCAGTGTCATCGAAACCATTGTGCCTATGGTCGACACTAGTTTGGAGTTCAAGGCATGGTTATTATTTTGAGCTCGGTGTCTTCGGGACCACTATACCGGTGGTTGATGCCATATTGGAGATGAAGTATGATTTTAAGCTCGGCGTTGTCAGGACCAATGTGCCGGTGGTCGATGCCATATTGGAGCTGAGGCATTATGGTTTGTAAAACCATACAATTTCTTTGTGTTTAATGCATTTGAGAGAAATTGTTAAGGACTGACGAAGAAAATAGCAAATGGTTGTTGGATCACATTAGCATGTTATTTTCTTGCCACACTCCACACTGATGACTAGTTGACGGAGTATGTAGTATTTGTAACCATAAAAGGTTTTATGTCAATGAAGGACATAATAATCGTCGTGATTCAATACTGCTTGACTTTTGTTGGATGGAGTCATATTCAGATACTGCACCTGGAATCATGGATTTCCTTAAAATGCGGCTGCATTTTAAGGAATTAGTCATTAACCTGAGAGTCGTTTTCAAAATGTATTTTAAAATAAAAATCATACAATTGATTTTGCCCAAGTGGGAGAATGTTAGATTTATCTAATATTTTATGGGCTACAATCAATTGTGGTTTAATTTGTAAAAATCGGGTTAATCGTGATTCTGATGGGGTGGATATATAAGCCCTTTAATTAATTAAGTGATCAATTTTTAACTAATGGCTGAGTATCTGAAATCTGATTGGTGTGGGTAAAAGTGTGGGCTTTAACCTTGGGCCCATAATGGGTAGGGACTAGGGTTATATATATTATATGGCTAGGTCCCCTCTGTAATCACAAAAAGCATCCGAAACATAACTGACGGCTCCATAACTTGCCCCATTGAAAGTTGTGAACGGGGAGTGTGAGATACAGAGGAAGATCCGGTCATTCATCCATTCGGAATTCTGAATCATGACTTCAACAAGTAAGTATTGATGTTTTAATCTCATATAATATCCATGAATATTTCCGCTTACATTTTTTACTTGTAAATATCAGGGGGAAAATTAGAATGCCAGAGAAATAGTGAACTTGCCATTACTGTGAACCTTATAGAGAGACACCTTCACTTTATAACCTTGAATATTCTGGCTAATATTTAATGAAGCTTGTTCCTCCTTAATCTTAATCACATGAAAAATATTAGTATGTATAATTCCTTGAAATCGTAATTTGATCGCTCGATTGGTGAACTCGAGGTCTCGAAATGGAGATCACATATTGGACTCTTAGTTCATAGCGCACCTAAGATTGCACTAATTGAAACAATTCTTGGAATAAGACCACTTTTATCATGACTAAAAAATATATAATGGATCACACCTTCGGCCTAATCCATACTTTGACAATCTTGATTAAATTGGCAATTGGAACCATCCTAATTCCACTCCTAAATGACTTGTAATAAACTTGTGAGAGTAACAATTCCTTGACCACAATAGGAGTTCATAACTTAATCTTTTATTCCATGTCCTAGTGCTTTGAGATATGTTTGTCTTGACACCAAGAACTAATGTCCTAAAGGAGCCCTGAAGATGAATATGAGACTTTAAATATAAGAAAAAGTATGGCCACCAAGATATCCTTGACATGAACCTTAATCCTCCTAATCTTCAATTGGTGCATATTTAACAAGTTTAACCATGGGTAAGAAAAACCTTAATTCCCCTTGTTTTTTAGAAACAATTTTGAGTGACAAAAGTGGCTTGAGACATTAAGAAATCTTGAAGAGAAGGACCTTGATATTTGATAAATTTTGACTAGAAGATGCTCATGAGGATAAGTTCTAACCCTGATTCCAAATTCCCTGAAAAGACCAGTTGAATTAATCTTCAATGATGTAGAAAACCTCAAACCAGACGTGAACCCTGATTCTTCAGAAGGCCTTGATCCCGCACATTAGGATCTTATGCAAATGAATAATTATGAGTGTATGACTGAATAGACAAATGCATATGTATGAGAAACAACAACCAATTATGGTTAGAAACACGAGGGCAAATTTTGGGGTACAACAACCCTATTCAAGCCCTTGTGCTTGATGTCTTGTGTAATAATATAATTTTATTAGGCCCATGAGAAGGGATAGTCCATGGAAAAGAATGAAGACTGAGAAAAATGGTGAGGACGAGCTACCCAGTAAAACCAGGGGCCGCTCCAATGAGCCATAAAAGTCTCCTAATATGGGTTGCCAAGACATCCTGATTGGGCTCCAACTGTCCACTTGCCCATTAAACATAGGTGGTGATGTGGGCCTATATCAACTGAATGACAAGGGTCAATTAAAAGGAGAAAACTGCTCTCCTCACAATCCAAGGAGACCAAGTCATCCAATAATTGTATTCCTCAGCCACATTTGTTACATTTCTTACAAAGTGAAGACAAAGTTCTTACATGCAATCTTGAAAGGTAACATGGAAAATTTATGTTACCTTAACATGTTAGAAATCAGAAAATAACAAAAATTGCAAATAAAGGTTATTGTTTTGAAAAATTAATCGTCAAACCTAAAAACCTGATAATTGTAAAAAAAAATATAAAACATAACAAATCTAAACTTAAAAACCAAATGTTGTAAAAATTAAAAGCGTTAAACCTAAAAAACTGAGTGTTGAATATTTTTTAAAATAACTTACTTGTTTATTAACCACAATCATCTCAAAGTGCTCTTTATTCTTTGAGACAGCCGTCCATTTGTGATGGATTTTCATAGGAATCTTTCAGAGTTATTTACTATCATTTATGTCCTTCACCAGCTCAAACGATCTTGTCATCTAGATGTCAAAAAGCAGAACAAAGTGTCGAACTATTTAGGGTAAGGGTTTGTTCTTAGAAGGAGAGATGGAGAGATGAAGAAAGTGAAGAGAGATATGAAACCAAAAATATGATGTGTGTGAAGAAACATAAGATATAAATGAATACAAAAGTGGTTATGGAAAAAGAGGAAAAAAAGTTTACCTTGGAGGGTCATATCTGACGTTTTTAAGATTCCACATAAGAAATGAAAATGTTTGCTACAAACTGACATGACTTGTACCTACTTTTGTTTCCTACCCAAATCAGATAGCGTAAAAGTTGCCCCAAAACTCATCTACTATCCACCCATAAAAAAGGAATTGCATGCTCTGACAAATTAATCCTTACTATTTTCAAATTTTACACTAACAAAAAGGTGTTTATGTAATCAACAAATGTTACCATTTATTTATCCTCTTATCCTATTGCATCATGCCAAGTGTTAAGTTTTCACACTCTAAAATCAATCTTAAGTTGACACCTCTAAACACTAGATCAACTTCACTCTCACTCTCCCTCTCATTTCTCTCACAGTTTCATTTTGAAACTCTCTCTCTCTCTCTCTCTCTCTCTCTCTCTCTCTCTCTCTCTCTCTCTCTCTCTCTCTCTCTCTCTCTCTCTCTCTCTCTCTCTCTCTCATCTCTCTCTTTCCCCTCAAATCCTACAACGCCGCCCCATTTCTTCCTCATCTCTGTTTTTCTCTTCTCCTCTCTATTTCATATTTCATGTTGTGTTAGCTATTTCTCCTAAGCCTTCTAAGCCTTCATCGTTGAAGTGGCGTTGAGCTTTATCGTCGGTCTTCTCGGTGTTTACCTCACCATGCCAGATTCTGATTACAGCTTCCCCAAATGTCGTCGTTGTCTCCATGATCTTCAACTTCTACGGTAAAAACCTTTTTATCATATTATCTTAGGTTCTGTTTCTTACAACGCGTTTGCTGAAATTTGCTTTACCTGGAGAAAATTTTTCATTAATATTCTTCTTTGTATTATATTTCTATTAATTTTTTTAAATGTGATTAATTGTTGAATAAATTTTTTGAATGAATCTGAAGCGGTACAGTCGTTTCTATTTAATTATGATTTTTCACATCAGATCTAGAAGAGATTCATGTTTAGATTTTAATCTGCTATTTTTGTTTGTTGAAATTTGCTTCAAAATTTGCTTTGAATCTGTTATTCATGTTTAGGCTTCAGATCTAAAATTTGCTTTTAATCTGAAGTGATACCGTTGTTTGTTGAATGTTGAACAAGGCTCATTTGTCGGAGTGATAAATTTCAATGATAACCAAATGGTAGTAAAAAGCATACCATGAATGATTACCATAAAGTAAGAGTTACTTGTATGAGGTAACCCGTGTTACATTGTTTTTCCAATTAATGGTGAATTAGTTCTTAAACAATTTGATGTATTTGATTCATATAATCAACTGAACAGGAATATCTTGCTCCCGATGTATTAGAGTTTATTCTGACTTTCTGATTTTAACAAACACACTGGCTGGAACATTTCTATCTACAGTTATTTATCATTGTGCTAATGGAGAAAACAAATGGTTATTTTTGTAAAGTTAGAACTAAAGATTAGTATGAGGCAGTGTGGTCATCATTAAGGTTTCAATCATGTTCATCATTAAGGTTTTAATCATGTTCAACATTAATGTCTTAATTTAGAATAAAATCTCTCCTCTGTTTTTTTTTTGTTCTATCTTGAAAGTTTTGTATTTTTGTTTTTTTTTGTTTGAGTTTAGGTTTGTAATGATTTGACAAGGACATAGAAAAATATAGTTGAAGGAATGCTAGAGTGTGAACGGGGATGACAAAGTGGGAATGGGGAAGATGACCTCTATATTTCTATGTCTCATATTTTTCTATTTCATTCACTTTGCTAATCTTATGTTTGTCCTTTATATCTTTCTTTAACCTTTATCCATTCATGGTTGATTGAGATTCATTTGAATTCATGTTTCATTTAAGTTGATCTTAAAGGACGAGCCTTAAATTCGTCTATTGATTGGCTTTAAGGATATTTAGTTTTTCGAAATCAACCGTTGACTTGGTACAAGTAAGTATCATTATGTTTTGCTTGTGCTGATAATTCATGTTTTGTTTGTGCTAATACTTCATTTTGCATGAATGATAATTGTATTTTTTTATTAAATATCTTAATGATAAAATTTATTTAAGAAAGAAGCTATGTATGAAATTTTTATGGAATAGATTCAAAGTATAAATATCTTTTGAAGTCCTGTGACGTGTATTTGAATCTATTTTGAGGATAGAAATTATTTCAATTTGTGTTTGAAGTTTCAATATTTTTTTCTAAACTTAGATGAAGTAGGTTGTGTATTAAAACATGTTTTTGCAATCTGGATAGTGTATATGATGCATTTTTGAAGCTTTTGTGACAATAATCCTTTTGATAACATCATCTTCTGCATTTGTTCTATATGTACTTATGATTTTGAGTGTATGTGATATTGAAAATAAGCAAGACATTTTCTACACTTTGTTAATTAAAAAGACTTAATGCTGACGTATATTTAGTATAAAATAAACACAGTTCTTGCACTGTGTTAATGTAAAAAAAAAAATGATAATGAAGTATATGTAGTGCTTTGTAATGTATGATAGTTATTCTTTAGTTGTATACTTGGTTTTTCAACCCTATTCTTTCATATGCTATTTCTTTGTAATGTGTAAATTGAGAAAAATTATGGTGGAAATTTTGTTTTAAGTTTATTTTATAATATTTTTTTTCGACATTTAGAGTACACGAACCATTGTGACAAATGACACTTAACATGGACATTATAACTCATCAAGCGTGTATATACTTGTAGCTTCTTGCAAAGAAAGGTGGGCTTCACACAAGGCTTGGTTCAACAACTCTTAGGATATTTCTTTTGCAATTTTTTGTCATACATCCTCTTCATGTATATAGGGTAGAGGTTGCTTATACATATATTTTTGATAATATTTAGCTAATGTAACGTAATTGTTTTATGATTGTAGCCAACAAATGAGAGATTATCATATAAGGCCTGTTAATAATATCAAACAACTCAAAATTTGACGTATTTGGTATTTTTATTCCATACTTAAGCTTATAATAAAATTGAATATTATGTACTATATATTTTTAGAGACATAGAAAGATGTGATCAAAGAGATATCACCTGTTTCTCGTATCTATCAGGTACACATGTATTGAATTGGAAATCTTATCATGTATTCAAATATTTCATATGTAATGAAATTTTCATTTCTATGATTATTTTAATACGATTCAATTTATATAATCAAGTTCTTATAAATTATTTCGTATTTCCATATTCATGTGATACTATCATATATATATATATATATATATATATATATATATATATATATATATATATATATATATATATATATATATATATATATATATATATATATATATATATATATATATATATATATATATATATATATATATATATATATATATATATATATATATATATATATATATATATATATATATATATATATATATATATATATATATATACTTAGTTACAGAAATTGTAGATACTTTAAATAAACAACATTTTGGTTGTAGAATTTAAACTACATTAAGTAGTTACCAACAATATTTTTTTATAATCAAACTCAATTCTCTCTTAAACATTTGGACATCAATATTTTCCAATATATAATATGAACTTTCATGCCAATTTTTCTAATTATATCTACCTTCATGTTTTAATATATTCAAAACTTCTAGTTTTATTCAAATTGTATTATTAATGTTTTAAAATATTTGTATCAAAATACAATTTTATTAACAACATTTTATAACTCTTACAGCAACCTGTTTTATTTAATAAGTACAAATGGTTGGTTAATTTCATGTTTAACTTGAAGTATACACACCTAGAAACGACATCATAATTACTTTTCAATTAACTTAGAACTAGATTTTTTGTTTGTTCTCTATTATCTTATAGCCTGAACTTTGTTGATATGTTGCCCACTTCTGAAATATCTATTATTCTATAGTTTGAATTTTATTGACAGGTTGTCCACTTGTGAAATCCTCGGCATTAAATGCAATTGTTGTCAAAGGACTTTTCATTCGGTTCACCCCGTCTTGCTATTTTTTAAACATGCTTCATGCATTTTATATGGATTAACAGTACAATTAAATAAAATACTTTTAAAATACAGTTCACTGTAAAGTTGAGTCAGCAGTAACATGTCAAATCCTCTATAGTGAAACTGAGATACCACACAATTTTTGAGTTCTCATTTGTTACTTTATACGCTGACCTACTTATGTAAAGATATAAGTACAACAATAGCTTTCTTTCAATCAGTTATACTTTCTCATCTTACCAACTTTCAAATATTAGATCTAGGAATCACTATTATATTTAATTTATTTTCAACTAAATCAACTTCATGGTCACATACTTAGTTTGTGTACTTACTCAACCATTATTTGATAAATTTTAATGACCACTCTATGTAACTTATCTAAAAGTTGTAAATTGTCACAATACATTTAATTTACCTGCATCTAATTAATTTTAAATAAATTACCATAAAGAATTAATCATTCCATTTAATATATTATTCATTTGATATAATTAATTTACATTATACAATTAAATTTACCAATTTATATTTATAAATACATTTTAATAAATTATATATCAATTAAAATTAATGAATCTATGCAAACGCTCGAGTCTTTTAATATTACATTTTAAAATGGTAATTGGTGATTAAAAAAAAAGAAGTAAAAAAAAAAGAATTATTTAGTTATTTATTTTAAAATACCGATTAAAATTAAATGAGAAGCACATATTGGTTGGGAAATAGTTCAAAAAGACATAACTTACCTCAAAAAGAATGATGTTAAGAATGATGTTGCATAAAAGTAACAAAGATTAATTTTATAAAAACCAAACCACTAATTTTTTATATTATAAATATATATATATCTAACATTTAAAGGACTATTGGGCCACTTGGAAAGTGGAGAACCATGAAAAGGGTGAGGTTTAAGATGATGATGAGAGTGAGAGAAAGAGATAAACAATCCAACAAAACACAGGAAACACAAACAATTGAAAAATCATCAAATTTCATTTGTTTGCATCTAAGACATAAATTAAGGTTTTGGTGATAACTAGGTAGCATTACAAAAATGTGGTCTTTCTCACAGCAAAGCTTCTTCATCCCCACACCAACCCTTCTTAACCCAAATTTCAGGAACAGCAGGAAAACCGTGGTCGTCCACTGCAGCTGCTCACAGCCACAACAACAACAATCTCCAACTCCATTAAGGTAGGATAGAATACAACTATTTTCTTTTACTTTTTGCTTTGTTTATTTGGTTGTATTAACTACATAACTGTTGTGTATAGTAATTGGAACAAGAATGAGAACAAGTTAGGAAAACTAGCATTGATTGCAATGGCTGCTAGTGTGTTAACATATAGATCAGTTCATGATGCATCAGCCGCCAAAACTGGTGGCAGAATTGGTGGCCAGGCTTTCAAATCAGCCTGGCCAAGAATCAACGATGACATTTCCGGGTAACTATACATCTTTCTTTTAGTCAACACTATTGATCATACCAATCAAAATTAAAGATTTGCTTAGCTATTTTCTTTCTTTGCACCAGGTCTGACTGTTTTATGCCAGACTATGATCATGTGCTTGGATTCTCTCTATGTTATTTGTTTGGTCTACTTGTATCCCAAGCAATTGGAGGTGTATTCACTGATATATTTCTGATTATGCATCTTGCTGCTGGTGCTGCTGTTGTTTGGAGGTGGATTCGATTAGAAACTTCTGTTTATGCTTCTTGATGACGACGAATACTAGCTTGCTGGCTACAAGTGCAAGAAGCTTGACAATACTTGATTGAAGAGAGTGTTTGTGTTAAATATACATGTTTAAAGGAATGGAAAACCAAACATGTATGTGACTAAAACATTTTGTAATTTGAGCTATGCATATATTATTATACTTGAAACAGAACCATTAATCTGAGGTATGAAGTATGTTTTCTACTAAATATATCACTATGAAATGGTGTCGAAAATGATGAGGTATGGTCGAATTGGAAATTTGAGCTTTATATTAAGATCAATGTTGTGCTCAATTTTAGGAGCAACTTTTCCACTTCACATTTCTAAGTAATCACAAATAGTTTTTGAAGTGTGCTTTCAAACGACATATAATTCACGTTTATTTTATGGCCAGTGAAAAACTTGGCACTTTCATGATGCAATTTATGTGCTAACAAGTCAAGAGCACGAAATTAATCACACTTCTAAAAGGAAGTTTAGTTTTTGTTATATTTAAAAATTCTAGACGCAGAACCGTGAGATACACTGGTATTTTAAAAATGTCATATATAATATTTACATTAGTATAATAATATAAGTTTTCATTAATGAAATAAATAGTTGTGGTGAATGAAATAACATAAAAGAAAATAGAAAAGTTTTAAATATCATAAAAGAAATTACATAATTTTATATACATAATCTAATAATTAACTCTGAATATTTTGGAACACACTTCTTTGTAAACCACATTTTCGTTATATTTGAATCTTCACATTCATAGTTAGTTATTAGTATCTTTAAACATATCTTTAAAGTAACTCTAGATAGTACAACATATAATTGTCCATGAGAGAAAATAGATTGGGTCAGATACACTCCAACATGTTTGAGTAATTGGCATTGACTCTTGTTGATAGTCATAGCGAATGAAACAATTAATAGAAATTGTCGACGCTGAAATTTGAAATGAAGTCTTTTATCTGAAGGAGTCAGTGATAACTTTGGAATAAAAAATTTATCACCAATATTACTACTAGATATAATTTTTCCTAGAGACGGTTCTATATTTCTCAATAGCATGACCGAGACTCCAACTTTTAATCTTAATTGGTGATTTTGGAAGTCCAAAAGAAACAATTGTGTTTATAAATTCAGGAGTGTGCACATCATCTAACATGTCAACATCTGATCTGGCATTGCATAGAGGGTCATAACTCAAATAAGTTTTTCTTCTCCGTGTATTAGATCGAACATGTAGTCATTTATGGCATGCACAATTGCATTCTTAGCAGCCAATATAGCTCTATTCTAAAAAAATGTTGAATCACTCATGTTATGCATTAGATCTGGATACATGCGTTGAACATCAGCTAAAAGTGGATCACCAAAGCTAGTAATCAACAAATCTTATGGTACATGGATTGTGATATCTTCGTCATTAGTGTCTCTGATAATTCAATCACTAATTCCCAAAATCCACTCTAAAAAACTCTTCCTCTCTTCAACGTCTGAATTTGTAATTCCAGTTAGAAGTCTCATATTAGTGGTCAATGCAAGCACTTCACAAAATTTTAAAAGAGGAGAAGAATTTATAGTAGAATGAACAATTTCTTGTCTTGTTCCTTTAGGTATAGTAGGATAAATCTAAAGAAAATCTCCACCCAACACAACTACTTTTCCACCAAATAGAATATTTTTTGCTCTCAATATATCTTTTAAAGTACGATCAACAGCTTCAAAATAATGTTTGTTCATCATAGGTGCTTAATCCCATATCATTAGCTTTGCACAACGTATTAAATCAGCTAAAGGGTTTTTTGGAGTTATTTCACACGTCGAATATTCATCAATTTTTAATGCAATTTTGAACCTCGAGTGTGTGGTTCCTCCACAAGAAATTAGCAATGTTATCCCACTTGATGCTACTGTTAGGATAATCTCACCTTTCGACCTTAATGCTGCAAACATTGCTTTCCTAATGTAAGTCTTGTCAGTCCCTCCATAACCATTAAGAAAAATAGACTTGACCTATTTTCTTCGACCATTGTCATGATCCTATCATATATTTCCCTCTGTTCAATTGTTATTGTTGACATCAATTTATGATGCTCCTCATCTTAAGACTATCTATCATAGATCAACTCATTGCAAATCAATCGATGTTGTCTCTGAAGGTGAGAAAAATACACAAGAAGAGGGTTGAATTATGTTATTTATTTTCTTTACTTTACTTTAGAGCAGAGTTCAGATTTTGATAATTAATTACAATGGAATAATAACAGAAGCAAATAAGTAACAACGTAACACATAAAGATTTATACTGGTTCCTCCCAAACTGAGAGTAGTTCAGTCCCCTTGAAACAAAAGATATTTTCCATTATAATCAAATCATGATTACAATTGTTAATGCCCTCAACACAAGACTTTACTACTTAGACCCTCAGCCGGAGACTTCCTACTTAGACCCTCAGCCCAAGACTTCCTGCTTAAACCCATCGGGTTCAAGACTTACTTGCTCAATCCCCTCAAACTCAAGACTTCTGCTTAGACCCTCAGTCCAAGACTTCCCTGCTTAGATTCCACGAAACACAGACTTCTGTTTAAATCTCACAAATTCAAGACTTCTGCTCATACCTTTCAGGTACAAGACTTTCCTGCTCAGATTCCATAAATCCAATACTTATGCTCAGACCTGCAGTCCAAGACTTTCTTACTCAATCAACAACTGATTAAGACTTTAATTCTCTAGCACATAGCAAGAGACTTACTTGGCTCAATCTTCACAGCAAGATAATTTGATGCTCAAGCACATAGCAAGAGACTTTATTTAAACTACTAAACAACTTGTTTAGCAGAATAGAGAATAAGGTGTACTGGATATATAATCAGAATTACAGGGTAATAACCATAACAAAGATTACAACAATTAAGATTTCTAAGATATTCAATGTTTAAGAAATATTAAGGCTTTGTACAATTTATAACATATAATAGAAATTATGCATACTCGATTGTGTTGCTATTGTTGATCTTGTTATTCTTTCATTTTGATAGAAGCGATGAACGCTTGGATCTTCTTCTTTTTTTTTCTCCTTGTTAATTGTTGAAAATCCATGTTGAATCTTCAGCTACTTATATAGCAGTTTCATAAGAATAGTCATTGGAAGAGATAACTTGTACAAGTGTATTTGTTACTCCATAGTACAAGAGACGTTGAGGATAGATACACCAAAATCTTGATTCGTTGTGTAACTTTTTAAACCATTGTCTATTTCTTGTGATCTTGTACTATAGATCCGTTGATAGTAGATATTCGTAAAGCATGTCAACTCTTCTTGATCCTTGTGTACACAGACTCTAGCTGACAACAGATTTAACAATGTAGCTTACTTTCTGCAATACGAATAAATTTAGCTTTATTGTTGGCTTTAAATGATCACAAATTGTTAATACATTCAATAATCTTAGAGACAATATATTTCCCTTCTGATGCTGAGGCCTTCAGCTTCAGAGTCTACGCAAATCTATATTATCAGCCTTCACTTAAAGAACGTTCTTCAGATTCTGAGCCACCAGAAGCCAATAAATTAGTTTCTCTCAAGTGCGTCCTTATATAAGATTTTGGATATATTCTTTTTTAAGCTCTAAAACCTGCACACTTAGAGCACACATTAGATAACACCATTTTCCTTTCAATATTTTGTTATCATCAAAACGCAAAGGATATATGTCATGATCAAATCTTGTTCTAACAATCTCACCATTTTTTTATGATGACAAACATAAGTATTTAAAGAACGATGTTAGACTATTTTAATTTTCTTGGCAACGTTAGAGTTTGAGGTTTGTAAGTTCCACCTGAGTCTAATAGTTAAAGGTCGAGTTTTATAAGCTCCCCTTTAGTTATATATACAAGAAAACTAAAATATAATTTAATTTACTTGGAAACATTAGGGTCTGAGGTTTGTAAGCTCCCCTTGATTCTAATAGTCCAAAGGTTGAGGTTTGTAAGCTCCACCTAAGTTCTAATATCAAGAAAACTAAAATATTTTTTCCGAGTAATAACAAAATAACAGAAATAACAGAAATTTAAATAATTAAAATAAACAACATTAAATTAAACAACATTAAAACATAATGAGTTCAGATTCTCTATTAAATACTTCTATATCTTTTTTCCCCTTTTATCACATAAAAAAAAAGGAGAAACAAAAGACATACACTCATAAATACAAAGCAGATTATCATTACACGATCGTTTCCCAAATAAGAGAAAACGATTCAAGTAGTTGAGAGCATTAAAAGCTTGTATAGTGCATCTTTAATAGTTATTGGTCGTAATAGTTTCAAGAATTAAGAAAAAGGACTTTATTCCATCATTTGGATTACCCAGACTCCACTATAAAAACAACAGAAGCATTGGTCATTTTTATTAACATCCTTCAACACAACATGGAGTCCTCAACTAAAAGTATTAACATCTCTACCATAACAGAGATATCAGAAGGTGCTACGAGTCTGGAGGTGCAAAGTCCTTAGGAGGAAGCAAGTTCTGAAACATCTGAAGATGGTTCTTAGTCTTTTGTACTTAAATCTTTTAAAGAGGGTTCATCCTCAGCTGCAATGAAACCTTTTGAAGCAGGTTCATCGGCTACTGATTTGAAACCAAAGAAGAAATCAATGAAGAAGAAGATCAGAGACAAGATATTTTATCAGCTGGTTATCTCAGATACAGAGGATGAGGATGAACCTAACATTGACTGGGGAAATTGGATGGGTCATAAGGCATTAGAGGAGTTAGATTGATTATAATCTTTAGTACTCTCCAGTCCTTTTTTTGTAATCCTTTTCTATGATTAATGAAAATCTGTTTTGATCATACTAATTTGCAATAGTACAATTCTTTACTTTTCTCTTTGATTTTTTGACAACTACATAAATGAAGTAAAAAGATGAACAGAAGAAATAATAAAACTTACAGATAGCTGTTAAGATGATATTTACCGTTGTCTTAATAAAATCTTTATTAGGATTATATATTAGACATCATTTCTCAAGAGTCGGAAGTTAAAAGGTTGATTTGACTAATCAATATTGAAACTCTAAACACTCAAGATAATAGATGAATAGTTACTATAAAATGTTCAGCAAACCATCATTCTGAACCATTTAATCTTTAGAACACCAAAAAATGTATAAGCAAAAGCAAATATGGGTTCCAAAGAGAAATTTTAGAAAGGCATCAATACTGAATGCAGCAACTCAAGCAAACGAGAAGAATGTGACAATTGAAGCATATTCAAGCAAGAGGTTTCCTTCATAGGCACATACATCTCCAGCAACCTTTGTTGAGACACAGAGAGGAAAATGAAGTTTTAGGTCAAAACCCATGAATCTTCTAAGAAAGGAAGTTGTTGAATTTGCAAAGGAAGATTGGGAAGATTATTTAAACAATCTAGATATGTTAGATGTGCCTAAGGAGTTCCTTAGAACAGATCCGAATGTCTAGAAAGTTTTTCTTTAATAATATGTATTAACTTCCAATCTTTTAATGAGTATGTTGCAAGTGTTTGAAGTTAAAGTCCTAATTTTTATTTTCTAGACAACATAAAAAAATGCACATATAACAGCTAAGATACACAAGAATATGAACAAGAACAATTTTTTAACAACAAGATTGCTTAATACAAGATATTTAACAATTACAAGACATATATTTACAAAAATCTAACATCAGAATCTCTCATAGATAGCTTCAACATTTTCTCTCCAGATTTTAAAGAAAAAATTGATATTAATTTATAGAAGCATTAATCTGAGCTATGGAGTATGTTTTCTACTAAATATATCACTATGAAATGGTGTCTCAAATAATGAGGTATGGTCTAATCGGAAATTTGAGCTTTATATTAAGATCAATGTTGTGATCAATTTTAGGAGCAACTTTTCCACTTCACATTTGTAAGAAATCACAAATAGTTTTTGAATTGTAATTTCAAACGACATAAAATTCACGTTTATTGTATGACTAGTGAAAAACTTGGCACGTTAATGATGCAATTCATGTGCTAACAAGTCAAGAGCACGAAATTAATCACACTTCTAAAAAGAAGTTTGGTTTTTGTCATATTTAAAAATTCTAGACGCAAAAACGTGAGATACACGGGTGTTTTAAAATTTCATATATAACATTCACATTAGTATAATAATACAAATTTTATTGAATGGAACGAATAGTTGTGGTGAAAGAAATAATACATAAATAAAATAGAAAAGTTTTAAATATCATAAAAGAAATTACATAATTTTATATAAATAATCTAGTAACTATCTCTGAACATTTTGGAACACACTTCTTTGTAAACCACATTTTCAGTTATATTTGAATATTCACATTCATCGTTAGTTATTAGTATCTTTAAACCTATCCTTAAAGTAAATCTAGATAGTACAATATATAGTTGTCCACGAGAGAACATAGAAGGGTGAGATACACTCCAACATGTTTGAGTGATTCGCATTAACTCTTGTTGATAGTCACAACGAATGAAACAATCAATGGAAATTGTCGACGCTGAAATTTAAAGGAAGTCTTTTATCTGAAGGAGTTAGTGATAACCTTGGAATAAAAATTTTCTCACCAATATTGCTACCATATATAATTTTTCCTTTAAGCATGTACCTTGTAATTATCAACCGAGTGTCATTACACAAGCCTAGAGACGGGTCTATATTTCTCAATAGCATGATCGAGACTCCAACTTTCACTATGATTAGGATCACAGTGCCATCATACTGAGCCTTGGTGATAAGGTTCTCATGTAGGCCTCAAAGGAAAAAACTGCAGTAGCTATGTGGATCAAACTCGAAGATTTGTACATGACTAATTCTTTGGTCAATCATCTTTATCTTAAACAAGCTTTGTACTCATTCAAGATGAGTGAAGACAATGTCTTGATTGAGCAGTTAGATATGTCACATAAAAAAGAATAAAAAGAGAAAATAGAAAAGAATTACAATTATAAATGCATAACTGACCATCATTACTATATTATTTTCCAAGGAAGGGAAAACGATCAAGTAACAGGGATAAACAAAGGATCGTGCAATGCATGTTAAATATTTATTGGTCGTAAAGTCCCAATAATCAAGCAAAGAATCTTATTCTGTCGATTAGGTTACTCATAAGACATTATAAAAGCAACCAAAACCTAGTTAATTTTCATTAACATCCACCAATATGTCATGGAGTCATCAGATGAGAGCAACAAAATCTCTATTGTGACAGAAGTCATAGAGAGCTTTACGAATCTGAATATCCAAAACCTTTAGAAGCCAACACTTTATAAGCATATGTTAGTTGGCATATGCCCTCTATCATGAACATTTCAGAAGAAGTTTCGCCAATAGTACCTCAATAACCTACAGAAGCAGGTCCTTCAGTAGTTGTGATGAAGCCAAAGAAGAAGTCCATGAAGAAGACAAGAAGGAAGAGGCTCAACAAGATGTTTTACATCCTATTGTCCCAGAGGCAGAAGAGGGGGACATAGAAGAAGATGAACCAGATATTGATTATGGCAACTGCTTCTCCTACAAGGAAATGGATGACTTAGATAGGGATTTATTCTAAGTTCATACCAATTCCTTTTGTAATATTTATTCTATAATCCTTTAACCTGATCAATGAAGAAGAAGCTTTGACCAATTTATTTCTATATACATTGCATGCAAATAATCACTCTATTTTTCCCTTAATAATTTTCTGATAAAAATATTAATGAGGTAACAAGATAACCAGAAGCAACAGTTAACATGATAACAATACTATTTACAGTTGTTAAAAGAATATTAATAGGTTAGAATACTATACATCATTTCTAAGAGTCATTATTTAAAATTGATTTAACTTAATCAATAATAAAATAATGAATACTCAAAGGTAATGAATATCACGATTCTATAAAATCCCCTTAGCAGACTCACTTTTATAACCACTAAATTTTTTGAACCCCAAAATGTATAAGCAAAAGCAAAAGCAAAATTGGGTTCCAAAGAGATATTTCAGAAAGATAGTCATACTTAATACAGTAACTCAAGCAAACAAGAGTGATGCACCAACTGAAGGATCTACAAGTAAGAAGATGACTTCAGAAGCACACACTTCTTCAGCAACCTTCGTTAAGACACACAGAAGAAGAATAACTTCTAGGTCAAAACACAAAAGTCAACTGAGAAAGGAAGTTGTAGAGTTTGCAAAGGAAGAATGAGAAGATTACTTAGACAATCTAGATATGTCAGATGATCCTAGGGAATACCTTAGAGCAAATCCGAATGCCTAGAAAGTCTTAACAATTTGTAATAGCTTCTAGTTAATGAGAATGTTGCATACTTAAAGTTTTTAATCCTATTTGTTTTATCCTCTTGAACAATAATATAAATGAATATTTATAACAGTTAAGATGCACAAAAGCATGAACAAACTTGGATTAACAATATGATAGCTTAACACAAAAAGTCTTAACAATTACAAGACATAAATTTGTAGAAGTCTAACATCAAAATCTCTCATAGATAGCTTCAAACTTGTCTCTCCATATTTTAGAAGAATCAGCATCTGAACTTATGATAACTCCATGTTGGACCAGTAGTTCTGAAAGAACTCGTCCATAAGGAATGAAGAAAATCTTTCCCTTGTGAAAAGAAGAAAATGTCCTCTTCAAATAGTCAAACATAACTTGAGAAAAAGCAATCTGCAAGTCTGAATTGAGAAGTAGTAGAAAATCCTTTTCAATAGGGTTCACGAGGTCTAGATCCTTATCCTTAGGAAGCAAGTTTGAGTTCAAAATCTGATTCCAAACAATTGCATCAAGACAAATATTTGAGACCAAAGATGTGTTATATGGATCTACAAAGATACGCTAAGTAGAAAGATAGTGTTCCCAAACAAGATTTCCTGGGATTTCCCCAATATCCTTATAATTGATCACATTAGCAATCGATTTAGAGGTTATTGTTATAGAAACACCAGTCACTTTAGAAAGAATAGCGCACTCAGAATTTAGCTCAACAATGGAAGCATAATCCAAAACACTTTGATAAGACTTAGATTAGTGAAACCACAGAGCATTTCATAGTATCCATTCCAACTTTGTTTAGACACAGTCTTCAAGAAGTTAAAACCTGGCTTAAACAACTCATAAAAATCCACAAACCTTTCATTTATGACAACTAGTTGATTCAAAGGAGAATTGACTAGAGAATTCATCTCAGGTTTGGTTTGATCAACACACATCCAAAGAAAATAAAAAGAAAAGAGAAGAACTGAACAAGACTCTAAAGGAATAAGAATCTTGTTAGAAAAATGACACAAAATAATGTTTCACAAGACAGTGGATAGAGATAATAAAAATATATAAAAATAAAAACATAATTACCTAAAGGTTCTTATCCAACAGATTTCCTGAATCCATTAGATGATTTTTACCTTTATAAATATTTAAGTAATATAAAAGTTTTTGAAAACCCTTTTACTTAAACTGCTTTATCAAAAGTAAAAAAATCCTTTTTCGTATCTCAGAATCTAATAATTTTCAGAAGCTATCATCCATCAGGGTATAGTAGATCTAGACTTTGAGTGAGACATCTTTTGTTAGTCATCAGTCTTCAAGATTATATTTAGAACTAAACATTTTCTCTTGAAACAAGAGTCCTGAGTGATAAATGAATAGTGAATTGTTCTCTTTAATAGCTAACAAACAACAGTATCATCACAAAAAGTGAGGAAATTGTTTCCATAAATAGACAAATACAACATAGTTTCTTCTTAAAGATCTTTGAAGATTCTTTTATCAAAAGAACTTCTATAGAAATCTAACAGAGACTTTGTATTTACATATACACAAATATCTCATTGATTCAAGTAATAATCCAGAAAAGAACAAACATACCTTTTTTTTTGTTATTTTCTCAGTCAGACTCGTATGAGTATTCATATTTGACCATAGAATATGAATACTACTTTGAGTGGATTGTGATTCAATGGCTGTTAAACCATTGAACCCATTTCTTTCACCAAACTCAGTACCTCTAGCACTTGAGTTTGGGTTATAGGCTCTTCTTCCATCAAATGTTGTGAACAACCTTTGATACGCAATATGAAAGATGTCTTTGCTCCTTCCTTAGATATCTGCAACAACTACATTTAAATAATGATACTCATATTTCTATGAGTCCATACATGTTGGTCCAGACAGGCTTTCCTTTGCCTTATGCTTTAATCTAATAGTAGTACCATGATTCATTCCAGAGTACTAGTCTAGGATGAGTCATGATATGAATAAGATCTTGTTCTTAGCAGAATAATTGATTTTATTGTCTTAGATTAAATATTTTGACTTTGAAATCTTTGACAAGCATCCCAGATTGTGTTAGCTATCAAAGATTGGCATAAAACAAATTAAAGCACTGTCATATAATTGTTGGCAGAACACAAAGAAGAATTGAAGGTTTCTCATAGAATTGTCCTTTAACACAAATGATGACCCTCTACCAAGGAGCAATGGAGTCACTTAAGATATCACTTTAAAGAACATACTCCTTATTATCAAATATTGAAGCAAGATAGATTTGGTATAATCTCTTTCTCTTGAATACTTGATTTTTATTCCAGGATTCCGATGCTTTTTCAGAAGCAGTAATGACCAGCAGGGCCATATTAATCTTTCTTATGAATCATGCACTAATGTCAGCTTCAAATGAATATGCAGTGAAGACCTCTGACATTAAGTTCTAGTAGTGTTTCTCCTTGTTCTTGGATTTGGGAAATCAGTTGAAATAGAAATATCTCAAAAGCTTCCGAAGTTACTCTTCTAACAACAGATGTCACATTCCATTCATCCAGGTAAAGGAATCTTCTGACTAGAAAGGTTAATTCATCATCATCATCAGAAATTCCATAGGAAGTATCTTTTAACATGCTTTAGGAAAGATGATCCATTAGATAGTTTTTCATCATCTAGTTCCATTTCTTTTCTTTGAAGATTGCAAGATAAACCTACAAGGCACAGTAAACTTAAGTTGTATGACTTCTTAAATAACTGTGACCTCAGGTTTGAATTCAAAACAATCTTATTAGAATTTGCTTGGAAAGATTAAATGAAGTGTAACTGGACAAGCTTCATAACTTATTCCCACAAATTTGAGAACAAGGATTCAAAGATAGTCTAAGCATTAGACATATCAATGATGTTGGTATACTCAGAATCAAGATAGAGCACCTACCAAAATGCATCTACCTCTGAAGATATTTTCAATAAGCTTCTTTTGAACTGGTGAGAGAGACTTTCAAACTTTGATCATCCCTACACCACCAACTTCTATAGTAATACCTTTTCCAATGGTATTCTACAGACCTTTACAAAACCTTTATCAAGTCCAATGAATTAAAAATATATTTAAATTTTCCATCATTTAAATTAAGCGGAATCACCCTTTGAATATGGTAGGAAAAGCAATGTAATATTTTTCATGTGGCAATTGGTTCCTTCTTGAAGGAATGTCTTTAACAGACATATTTTTCTCATTGGATCATTATCTGCACCATTGTTAAGTGTTATGTACAAACCATGCTCTAATACCAACTGAAGGTAAGAAAAGTACACAAGAATGAGGGTTGAATTGTGTTTTTCGTTTTCTTAATTTGCGTTTGATCAGAGTTCAAAACCTAAACTGGTATTCAAATTATGGTTATACTTAGCAGCATAATGTTAACAGAAGCAAATAAATAATAGTAGAAGACACAAAGATTTATACTAGTTCCTCCCAAATGAGAGTAGTTCAATCCCCTTGCTTCACAAGAGATTTTCAATATAATCATGATTACAATCATTTATGCATTCTGCATAAGACTTTTATAATAATCAGACCTTAAGTCTGAGACTTCTTACTTAAACCTCTAAGGCTCAAGACTTCCTTGCTCAAGTCCTACAGACTCAAGACTTCCTTGCTTAGACCCTCAGCCTAAGAATTTCATGTTTAGGTCTCTCGACCTAAGACTTCCTACTCAAGCCCCTCAGGCCCAAGGCTTCTTGCTCACACTCACGGTCCAAGACTTCACTGCTCAGGTTCCACGAACCCAAGGTTTCCTACTTAAACCCCTCAGGTTCAAGACTTCTACTCAGACCCTTGATCAAAGACTTCCTTGCTTAAATCCCACGGATTCAAGACTTATGCTCAATCAATCCACTTGATTAAGTCTTTCATTGCTCTAGCATATAGCAAGATAAATACATGGCTCAAGCATCTTGGCGAGATACTTATTTGCTCAATCGATCCACTTGATTAAGAATTTCAATGCTCTAACACATTTCAGGAGACTTTCATGGCTCAAGCATCTTGGCGAGAGACTTGGTTGCTCAATAAATCCACTTGATTAAGGCTTTAAATGCTCTAGCATATAGCAGGAGATTTACATGGCTCAAGCATCTTGGCGAGAGACTTAATCTAAACTGCTAAACAACATGTTTAGCAGAACAGAGAACAAGGTGTACTTGATACAAATATCAGAGGTACAAGGAAATCATCATAACAAATACCTAAAGCTATTAAGATTTCTAAGATATTCAATGTTTCATAAATCTTAAGGCTTTTACAATTACAACCTACAATTAAAATTATGTATACTCGATTGTCTTGATAATTTCTGATCTTGTTACTCTTCCATTAGGTTGATCCTTGTTAAAGATTCAGTTTGAACCTTCAACTATTTATATAACATTTGTAGAAGACTAGTTGTTGGAGAGATAACTTGATCAAATGTCTTTGCTTTCTCCATAGTATAAGAGACATTGAAGATATATACACCAAAATACCTTGATCCATTATGTAACATGTTTAACCATTGAGTCTTTAAAGAGATCTTGTACTATAGAGCCATTGAGAGTAGATATCCGTAAAGCATGCCAACTTTTCTTGAGCCTTGTGAACTAAGACTCTAGCTGACAAACTGATTTGATAATGCAACTTACTTTCTACAGTATATATATCTTCAGCTTTACCACTAACTCCGAATAATCACCAGAAGCCAATTTACGTTCACCAAGTGTAGAGACAATTATGTTGCTTCTTCTGATGCTGAGACCTTCAACTTTAAATTCTACGCCATACATCACTTATAGAGTGTTCTTCAGATTCTGCACCACTAGAAGCTAGCAATCAACTTCTCTTAAGTGTGCCCTTGTATATCAGATTCTGAATATATATATATATATATATATATATATATATATATATATATATATATATATATATATATATATATATATATATATATATATATATATATATATATATATATATATATATATATATATATATATATATATATATATATATATATATATATATATATATATATATATATATATATATATATATATATATATATATATATATATATATATATATATATATATATATATATATATATATATATATATATATATATATTAAAACCTGCATACATGAAACACACATCAAATATAACCATTGTTCTTTTAATACTTTGTTATCATCAAAATCCGAGAAATATATGTCATGAACAAATCTTGTTCTAACATGTTCATGGTTGATAAATCCTTAGATTCACAAATCATAGCGACTTTAGGTTGCCAACTACGATTTAAGCATCACAGTATTTACACAACCAATTCTCCATTTGAAAATGTTTTTGTTATCTTTAGGTTTCATTCTAAAAAGGTCATACTCGTGTGTTAATTTGCTCAACTTTTCCCTCTTTACCTTTGTGTGTATTTCATGGGTAATTTGGAGGATATCTCACATTTATTTTCGAATCTCGCAGCGAAAAACTGCAGAAATTCATCAAGACCGAGAGTAATAGTGATGGAATTTTTGCCTTTAAACCACGTTACACATTTTCTTTATCATCTTTGGTCCAATCCTTTTCAGATTTGTTTACTACAACACCATTGACGTAGTGTGTATGAACAAATGGATCTTCATTCAAGGTATTCAAAATACAACTATCTATTCCTTCTATGAAAAGCTTCATTTTCTCTTTCCACAAACTATACCCTTTCCATTAAAGGATGAAAATTTGTTTAGTGAATAACTTGGAGTCATTTTCCTCCTAAGATAATTAGTCTTTAACATGAGTTATGATTTGATACCACTTGATAGACAAATGACTTCAAATGATTGATCTCAATAACCAAACAAACCTTTTCTAAGCTGAGTTCTATAACCAAATATATATTTTTCAAGTGGTTGAACTTTATAACTAAACTCAATTCTTCAAGAATACCATACTCTTAAAAATAACAATAGTGGCACAACACCAATACAAATCTTTTCTCACAAGCAGGAGAGAGGGAGAGAGGGAGAGAGAGAGAGAGAGAGAGAGAGAGAGAGAGAGAGAGAGAGAGAGAGAAATTGTAAAGAATTATGAAAAATATGTATTCTAGTCTATAACAAAGTGAGGAGAGGCCTCATTTATATAAGAGAAAAATTTGCTCAAATGAAAATAATTCATGGGCTAAATTAATGGCCTAATCGATTAGGTTCATACAATAATCGATTACTGTGCCCCAAAAAGGAATGTTTTGATATAGATTCATTACCAATTATTAAGAGACTATCATAATCAATTATATATAAACTCGATTAGGAATCATCTAATCAATTAGACATATAATCTAATCGATTAAATAATTTTTAAAATTTTGATAATCAAGCAGATAGTCTCCTAAAAAATTGGCTAGGACTTAAATTTTTTTTTTTATGAGATTGTGTTAAGTAAAGACAAAACTTAAAATTATTTTAAGTGTATGTGTCAATTGCCTTAGTATCTTAGGAGTTACTCTCCTACTTTCACAATACTCTGGTCACTAAGATAGACACGACCATACAAGCTTTCACACTTCCTTTCTTTTGCAGCTCTGAAACTTTCAAGTTTCTTTTCCATATGTACGCTCATATAAGCACATTACTGAGACCTTGAATATTTTCTTGACGAGACTTAAGATATCTTCAAGTTAGTCACCATCATTAAAGAGTATGAAAAATTTCACCACCAACTTCAACAATCATCAACGTTGTCTTCATCAAAACACTAAAAAAGTTGTTATCAGGATCATGAGCTTCATACATGCAAGCACATAGATCCACAGTTAGCGCATATTTGAAAAGGTATTTTTGGCTATTCATGGACCAGTCACCTCAAATGGTGGAAAAAATTCAATGGCTAACATTTCATATGCCTTAGCCATTGGAAGTTCGGTATACACATCAGTCTATACAAGGCCAGACATTAGCCATGCAGTAGGGCTTGTTAGCATGTTTATGTCGAATCAGGGTAAAGCTCATTAGAAAGAAATTAAGTGTGTTAGACTATGGCACGGATCTAGAAGGGGGGGTTGAATAGATCCCTATTAAAAATTTGAGTCGGCGCTTACCAATTTGAAAATTAGTTTTAAAAATGTTTTAAGTGCGGAAGCGGCCGAGGAAAATATAGTCTAAAACGAACGGTTATTGGAAAACCGGATATGCGTTAAGCCTTTGGATCAATGACAATATGGAAAAGAGAATCACAACTCTAATCACACTTATCAATGATTTAATTCACTTGTTAGGATTCCTAGTTCCAATGATTTAAAGAGCAAACCAAAACTAGATACACAAATAAGATAATTTTGGTTTAGGCAATTTGTCGAACACTTGGCGTGCAAAAACACTCCAAGTGATATTTATGTTGAGTAAGTGATTCCAACTAGCCTAGTACAATGTCTTATTGTACTCTGGATTCAAAAACAGAGTTTTAACCTCTTACTCAATTAATATCACAGTTTGACAATAGTGCTTATACAAAAATTACTTATTTTTAAGCTAAAACGTAAATGCTGAAAAATAGAGAAGACAAGTATTTGGTGAGGCAGTTCCCCCGTCGTCCTCGCTTCGGGGTACGTCTGCCTTCAATTCTAAAACTAGAATTGAGATAGATTTAATAGATATCACCAATTGAATGTAACCGTTTATACAAGGATTGAACAGCAAATATACAACAGAAATCTCAAGACGTTGAATGTTGCTTTCACTTCTTGCCCCTTGAATCAAGATGAATCAAGTCCTCCGATCGTTGTTGATAGACCTCTGATTCCAGCCACCTTATTGAATAACCCATTGTCGTTCAAACCTTCGGCTCCAGCTGATCTCAACTGCAACGAATCGAACCCGAGATCTTCCCTTCAATATCACTGAATCCGCTACTAGACTGTTGAAGAACACCTCTTCACAATCACCTTCGCTCAGTTAACCCTTGATGAAGAATCTCGTCCAAAAACCCCCAAAATTCAAACCAATCTTGGAGGATAAAAGCCTAACGGTTTTATTCAAGAAAGAACCTGTCACAAGCTTTAACCTGAACTAGATTACCCAATCTAAGCTTCGAACATTATCACCTTTAATCATTCACAATGCACTTCAAAAATGGCTGTGTGTAATTGATGTGTTGTGAGATGTTTGAAGATGAAGATGAAGAATCTTGGACACCTATTTCACTCTTTCTTATTCTTGAACACATGAATCAATTTTTATCAAATGTTAATTGACATAAGTGGTTGAACTTGTATATATAATACCAGACCAACCAAATACATAACAACTTTTCAAATAGTAGAGGGAATCATTTAAAATCTGGATTTCCGCGCGAACGGTCGACCGCAGCAGGTCTGTGCGTCGACACATAGCCTGCGTTTTTTGGAAATCTGGAAAATGTATCAGTATGCGTCGACCATACAGTCGGCGTGCGCTGACCCGTTGAAAAATACTTCCTTCATGCGCCGACCCTATGGTCGACTCATGCCTTCATGCACTAACCAGTGGAAAATGCTTTGATGCATGCGCCGACCCTATGGTCGACTCATGCCCTGCAAACCTGCAAAAATTGATCTTTTTGTGGTTTTTCATGCCCCTGGTCATGACTACATTTTATCTACACATAGTATATTTATTACAACAGTTTTTAGACAAATATAAAAGGATATGGTAGGTGATACGTTGCATTAGTTTAGTAGATTTGGAGTTTATAATTGCCAATCCATCCAAGGTTGTAATTCGTCATCATCGAAACCTATATCGAGTAATGTCTTGCAGACTCGTGTGATGTGTGGCGATTTGCCTCCACATTCTCCCCCTTTTTGATGATGATTGTTAGAATACAGATTAGTTATTAATAATATCTCTATGTTTTGATGATAACTATTGTGAAATTTTGTATTTAAGAATTATATACTCTAAAATTTGCTTGAGAATGTTTGCTGCAGATGTTAAAGTAAATATCACTCCAGAAGCAAATTAGATCTAAACATAAGAAATATGCAAGGCTCTGAATCGTCAGAAGCATCTCTTAGAAGATTCTAAACACTGCCTCCAGAAGATTCTGAGCGCTGCCTCAAGAAGGATCTGAAGCAGAAGCTACAGAAGGATCTGAAGCAGAAGCTACAGAAGAATCTGAAGCAAGCCAGAAGCATCTGAAGCAATGAAGAATTCTGTATGAAGAGTTTTCAAGCACAGTTACTTCAGAAGACTCTGATAGTACTAACGCTGCCAGTACTGAGTATCTGACCCAAAACTCTGCTCTGAACTTATACACGCTAAAAGCACACTTGCTGCAAAGACTCTGATTCAGCAAACTCTGATGAACATCAGAAGGCTCTGATCAATTTAGACTCTGATGATTCTTGCTGAAAATTGTTGAAGAAGAATTCAAAGATTATGTCCGTTGGAATAACTAAACGACTCTTTCCTTATTTATGCTAGACACAAGAACACAGACAAAAAGGATTTCTCTGTGCATTCTTCTTCTAGGAAAGGTCACATGATGTGAAGACAAAAAGGCTCAGACCTTTTGGTACACTATTCTCAACGTGAAAAGCTCTTGGATCACTGTGCCTATAAAAGCAAGTCTCCACTCATCTTCTTCAGTTGACGAAACACTTGAAAAGAATTCATTATAAAGCTCTCATACAACTCATACATTCTTGCGAGAATTATTTCATTGTTCTTTATCTTAAGTGAAAAATCACAGTTGTGATAAAGCTTTATTAGAAGCATTTTAACACTTGTATTTATTATTACATTTGATTGTAAGAGAACCTTAAGAAGATCCAGTTAGGATCAATAGTTCTTGAGAAGACTTTGAACAGTTGTTCTTAGTGCTTACTATTGTAATCAGTTGATTAAATAGTGGATTAAGTCCTTGTTTGAGAAAGGCAAATCACTCTAGATAGGGTGGACTGAAGTAGTTGAGTTCAACGAACCAGGATAAAAATCCTTGAGTTTTTATTTCTAAGTTTTATCTTCATACTTATTCAACCCCCCCCCCCCCCCCTTCTAAGTATTTCCTCACCATCAGTTGGCATCAGAGCTCCGGTTCTGTGTGTGCTACCACTTCACAGTGACAGAAAAGATCCAGTGAGAAAAACTTTGATATTTATTTTTGGTTGTTATTATGGCTGATGCTTCAACATCCAACAAATATGAAGAAAGAGACAGAATCAGTACAAAACCCCCTATGTTTGATGGGGAGAAATTTGATTATTGGAAAGACAGGATTGAAAGTTTTTTCCTTGGTTATGATGCTGATTTATGGGATTTGGTCATAGATGCATATGTTCATCCCATTGATGGGAATGGAAAGAAAGTAGATAGAAAATCTATGACAGAAGCCCAAAAGAAGGAGTTTAGAAATCACCACAAGGCTAGAACAATATTGTTAAATGTAATATCTCACACTAAGTATGAAAAGATCACAAATAGAGAAACTGCATTTGACATGTTTGAATCCTTGAAAATGACTCATGAAGGAAATCTTCAAGTAAAAGAGACCAAGGCTTTGGCGTTAATACAGAAGTATGAAGCGTTCAAGATGGAAGAATCTGAGTCCATAGAAACTATGTTCTCTAGATTCCAGATTCTTACAGTTGGTCTAAAAGTTCTGGACAAAGGCTACTCAACTGCTGATCATGTGAAGAAGATCATCAGAAGCTTGCCTATCAGATGGAGACCTATGGTCACTGCTCTGAAGCTTGCCAAGGATCTGAACAAGATCACTCTGGAGGAGCTAATCAGCTTTCTAAGGAGTCATGAAATTGAACTTGAGGAAGATGAGCCTCAAAAGAAAGGTAAGTCTATTGCCTTAAAATCTAACAAATCTGTTAAAGCTTTGCAGGTGTTAGAGGAAAGCTCTGAAGAATCTTCTTCTGAAGAAGAAGATGAACTATCTTTGCTGTCCAGAAGAATCAACAGACTCTAGAAGCACAAGCAAAGGAAGTTCAAGAACTTCAAAAGACCAGATCAACGCAAGGAGTCCTCTGGACCAAAAAGATCTGGAAAGAAGGAAGTTGTCTGATTTGAATGCAAAGAACCTGGCCATTACAAGAGTGAATGTCCAAAGCTTCTTAAAGAAAAGCCAAAAAGGAAGTTTGACAAAAAGAAGAAGGTTCTAATGGCAACTTGGGATGACTCTGATGAATTTGGATCCTCATCAGAATCTGAAGATGAATGCGCCAACATGGCTCTGATGGCTGGCATAGAAGATCAGAATGAAGAATCATCTGGATCTGAGTCTGATTTTGAATCTGACTCAGAAGAGGTACTGTCTGATCTCACTAGGGAAGAGCTTATTAAAGTCTTATCTGAAGTCCTGAAAAATTACAATCAGATTAAGCTCAAATGCAAGAAGCTTAAGTGCAATCTTGGCTCTGAGAATAATCTGTTAAAATTAGAAATTGCTGAGTTAAAAGAAAACAATTTAAAAATAAAAGCTGATTTTGAAATAGCTCAACAAAATTCTGAATCTGAAAGTAAGTCTAAATGCAAAAATATTTTAGAAGAATATGATTTTAGCTTTCAGAAATTTCTTGCTAAAAGCATAGACAGAAGCAAGATGGCTTCTATGATCTATGGGGTTAGCAGAAATAACAGGAAAGGAATTGGATATGAATCCTCTTCTGGAAAGGATTTAAATCAAATGCCTGTTGATAAACTTGTTATCAAGAAAACTCCCTTGTACTCTCATTTCAAGTTTGGTCATCTGAATGACATTAAACACACAAGTTCTGATCAGAACGTTCCTGTGTTTAAGCCAAAAGTAAGTCAGAACAATATTGTTGTAAAAAGACAGAAGTCCAGACCAACTTTCAAGGCAACTAACCAAAAAGGACCCAAAAAGATCTGGGTACCTAAGGATAAGATTATCCCTGTTGCATATGTTTTTAGCAGAAAAGTCAAGACGCCAGTCATGGTACCTGGACTCTGGCTGCTCACGTCACATGATGGGAGAAAGGTTTATGTTCCAAAGCCTGGAACTTAAATCTAGAGGAGAAGTGAAGTTTGGAGGGAATCAGAAGGGCAAGATCATTGGCTCTGGTACTATTGGTAATGGTAAACTTCCCTATATATCTAATGTTCTTCTTGTAGAAGGATTAAAGCATAATCTATTGTCCATAAGTCAATTAAGTGACAATGGTTATGATATAATCTTTAATCAACAATGTTGTAAAGCTGTTAGTCAGAAGGATGACTCAATCCTATTCAATGGAAAGAGGAAGAACAACATTTACAAAATAAATCTTTCAGAACTTAAAGTTCAAAATGTTAAATGCCTCTTGTCTGTTAATGATGAGCAATGGGTCTGGCACAGAAGATTGGGGCATATTAATATGAGATGTATATCTCAGATTAATAAACTCAATCTGGTCAGAGGACTTCCTAAGTTGAAGTTCAACTCAGATGCTCTTTGTAAAGCATGTCAAAAGGGAAAGTTTTCAAAATCTTCCTTTAAATCTAAAAATGTTGTTTCAACCTCAAGACCATTAGAATTACTTCACTTTGATCTGTTTGGACCAGTGAAAACTGCATCCATCAGAGGCAAGAAGTATGGATTAGTCATTGTTGATGACTACAGCAGATGGACATGGGTAAAGTTCCTAAAACACAAGGATGAGTCACATTCTGTGTTCTTTGACTTCTGCAAACAAGTCCAGAATGAAAAAGATTTCAAAATTATAAAAGTCAGAAGTGATCATGGTGGTGAATTTGAAAACAAATATTTTGAAAAATATTTTAATGAAAATGGCATTGCTCATGATTTTTCCTGTCCTAGAACTCCACAGCAAAATGGGGTTGTAGAGAGGAAAAATAGAACTCTGCAAGAAATGGCCAGAACCATGATCAATGAGACTAATCTGGCAAAGCACTTTTGGGCAGAAGCAATCAACACATCTTGTTACATTCAGAACAGAGTGTCTGTAAGACCTCTTCTGGAAAAGACTCCCTATGAATTGTGGAGGAACAGAAAGCCCAACATTTCATATTTCCATCATTTTGGATGTATTTGCTATATGTTGAATACTAAAGAGAATCTGAACAAGTTTGATTCTAAAGCACAGAAGTGTTTCATGCTTGGGTATTCTGAACGCTCTAAAGGCTACAGAGTATACAATACTGAAACACAGATTGTGGAAGAATCTATTCATGTTAGATTTGATGATAAGCTTGGCATTGAAAAGCCAAAGCAGTTTGAAAGTTCTGCAGATAGAGAAGTAATTCTCACAGGCTCTAAAGACTCAGAGGCAGACAAAGCTCAAGTGAAGGAACCAAAAGCAACGCCAGATGCAATTCCTTTGACTTCTCAGATGAACAACTTAAACATTTCTGAAGAATCAACTGTTAGAGGATCATCTTCCAGAATCAAAGCTTCTCATCCAGAGAATGTGATCATTGGAAAGAAGGATGACCCTATCAGAACAAGATCCTTCCTCAGATCATCTGAAGCATCATTATTTGGATTGGTGTCAGTAATTGAACCAACCTCTGTAGATGAAGCTTTGCAAGACAATGACTGGATTATTGCCATGCAAGAAGAGCTAAATCAATTCACAAGAAATGATGTGTGGGATTTAGTTCCAAGACCAAAAGGATTCAACATAATTGGAACTAAATGGGTCTTCAGAGACAAGCTTAATGAGAAAGGAGAAGTTGAAAGAAATAAGGCAAGGTTAGTTGCTCAAGGTTACAACCAGCAAGAAGGAATTGATTATAAAGAGACTTATGCTCCTGTTGCAAGGTTAGAGTCTATTCGTTTACTCATTTCTTTTGCTACACAATATAACATCACTCTATATCAGATGGATGTTAAAAGTGCCTTTCTAAATGGTATTATAGAAGAAGAATTTTATGTCCACCAACCTCTTGGTTTTGAGAGTGAAAATTTTTCCATAACATGTTTTCAAACTAAAGAAATCTCTGTATGGTTTAAAACAAGCTCCCAGAGCTTGGTATGAAAGATTAAGCAATTTTCTTCTGGAAAAAAATTTCATCAGAGGCAAAGTGGACACAACACTCTTTTGTAAAACATTTAAGAAAGATCTTATAATTTGTCAAATATATGTGGATGATATTATATTTGGATCTACCAATGTTATGCTGGGAAAGGAGTTTGCTCAATATATGCAGGCAGAATTTGAAATGAGCATGATGGGTGAATTGAGATTCTTTCTGGGAATTCAAGTCAACCAAACTCCAGAGTGCACTTACATTCATTAGACCAAATATGTTAAAGAACTTATGAAGAAATTTAACATGACTGATAGTAAGATGGCAAAGACTCCCATGCATCCAACTAGTACACTAGGCAAGGAAGAGGTAAGTAAGAAAGTAGATCAGAAACTCTACAGAGGTATGATAGGATCTCTTCTCTACTTAACTGCTTCTAGACCTGACATTTTGTTCAGTGTATGCTTGTGTGCAAGATTCCAATCAGACCCTAGAGAATCAAACTTAACAGCTGTTAAGAGGATTCTGAGGTATCTGAAAGGTACTTCTAATGTGGGTTTGTGTTACAAAAAATCTGATGATTTCAAATTAGTTGGATTCTGTGATGCTGTTTACGCTGGAGACAGAGTGGAAAGAAAAAGTACTTCTGGAAGTTGTCAATTTCTAGGAAGAAATCTAATCTCTTGGTACAACAAGAAACAACCCATAATTGCACTATCAACTACAGAGGCAGAATATATTGTTGTTGCTGGATGTAGCACGCAGATGCTCTGGATGAAAAGTTAGCTAGAAGACTATCAGATATTTGAAAGTAACATTTCTATATTTCGTGATAATACTTCTGCTATATGTTTGTCTAAAAACCCCATTTTACACTCTAAGGCAAAACATATAGAAATTAAACATCATTTCATCAGAGACTATGTTCAGAAGGGAATTATAAACTTAGCCTTTGTTGATACAGATCATCAATGGGAAAATATTTTCACAAAACCCCTTGCTGAAGATAGGTTCAAATTTTTTCTGAAAAATATTGGTATGGATTTTTGTCCAGAATAATATTTATCAGAAGCAAAATTCTCAGATGAAAAATATTTAAAACTCTGAAGTATTTCATATGTTATTTATTTGATTTAGGTTTATTTGTGTGTATCTGAACTAACCAATCTTAGAGGATCTGAACATTGGCTAACATTTCATTTCTCAAGAGAATTCAGAAGCACATGCAAGCAAACACGTGTCACTCTGAATCTGAAAAGATGGCGTGTACACTACTGAAGAGACGTTTGAGGTATGGTTTGAATAGTGAAAATCTTGATTTTCCCCCCAATTTGTCAGAATCAATTAATGCTTGAAATGATTTTTATTTTCTTTCATTAATTGTCATTAAATGCTATGTGTAAACGTGCTTTGTATGTCTGTTTGAGTGCCTTAAGTGTTTTCTATAAATACCACATCTCACACCAATTTCACACTTTTCACATCACAAGCAAGTTTATGCATTTCTGTCTTCTATTCTCTCTTCACAAAAACCCTAAACCCTCGTCAAAATCATCTTCATCATCTTCAATGGCAACCTCATCTTTTACAGCAGCTCAGTTTCAATCAACCATGGCTGCAGTTACTTCTGCAAATATGGGTGTGACTCCATTCACTGTTCCTAAAAGGACATTGTTAACTCCTGTTGACAAACTTGAAGTTCTCTGTGAATCAATGGTGGAATTTGATTCGTTAGCTGAAAATGGATTTGAATTTCGTTCAATAATTGATGCACAAGGCTGGGTAAAATACTTTGACAGATTATTTGGACCAGTTTACCCTCATCTGGTGAAAGAATTCTGGATACATGCATCTGTTTATCCAAAATTCATCTTGTCTTCTGTTCTGGGTAAGGAGATTATAATTACTGAAGATCTAATCAGGAAACTCATAGGGTATGAGGAGACTGATGAAGTATGTCATCTGCCAGCTGGGCGTGTGGACATGGAGGAAGTTTATGAGGAAGTCATCACTTCTGGACAGACCTCTAACAAATTTAAAGATCTGAAGCCTAACTACAAAATCTGGGCAAATATTTTTCTGGGACGCATTCATCACAGAAAATCTACCAATTCTCCAGATTATGTGAACAATGAACAGCTCTACTTCATGTATTGTTTAAGTCAGAGCACTAAGGTAGATCTTCCTTACATTCTGTTTATGCATTTATGGAACCATATCAATGCTTCAAGAGAATCTGTAAAGGATAAGGGTCAGAAGATCAGAACATGGATCCCCTTTGGAAGGTTGATTTCAGACATTCTGACAGAGAATGGTCTGGTGACTGCTCTGTATGAAGTTGGAGTAAAGGATGAACTTGAATCCATTGTTGGAAAGCCTCTGAATGCAAAGAGTCTTCAGAGACTAAAAATTGTAGAGGAACTCACATCTGCACCCAAGAAGCTAAATATTTCTGAAATCAGTCAGAAGCGAATTCCAGTTGAAAATTTCCCATTGTTTGGTGCTGAAGAACCAAGGGATATAATTGTGAGATATATTGATTCATGCAAAGCAGATGGAACGCCCATTCCTGCAGACATTCTGAAAAGAGCAAGAGAACCAATGCCTGATGTATACAATGAGAACACAAGGAAAAAAGGTTAATCAGAGGCAGAAGAAGTTGCTGCTCAGAAGAAGCCAAAAGTTGCTGACAAGCCACAGAAGCAGATTAAAAGAAAAGCTTCTGGAGAAGTTCCTTCTGTTCCCATAAAGCGTATCAAAATTAAAGGTACTAAACCATCTGTATCTTCTTTTTCTAAAACTGTTATGAATGAATCAACTTTTAGTTCTATTCCAAAACCCCCTCCTACTCAAAAACAATTTATTCCTACTCCATCCAAAAAATCTAAACCATCAAAAATTCCTTCCCCATAAAAATCATCTGATCCCATTTCCACTACTCCATTAAAAACTTCAGTTACTCCACCATCAGAACCAACAACAACAACAACAACACCAGCAAACAAAATTCCCTCACCTATAACAAAACCAACAGAACAATCTGCACCACAACAACAACCAGATTCATCTGAACCCATCCAATCTAATCCAGTTGCATCTGATCATATTGCATTTGAACAAGTTATTTCTGAACCAACTATTTTTGAACCACCTACATTTGTACCACCTGCATCTGAACCTCCATCAAAACCTTCTGAGAATCAATCAGAACCAACCAACCCATCTGAAACAAATATACCTGAGACAGAGGTTCTAAACGTTACACCTCTCCAAACTATTTTTGAAGTGTCCTCTACATCGTGTACTCCAACCACATCCTCAAACTCATCAGAATCTGATATACACCCAGATATTCTCTCACCTCCCTCTCTCAGAACTTTTGTAGTTAACTAACCAGAACCACCTATTTCTTCTGAAATTCTCATTCCCAATCCCATCCCAACACCTAAGCCAAGGAGATATGAATTTGTATCCTTTGCTTCTTTTAAACCATTACCCTCTGATCCACGCTCTTATGTTTTTAAGTTTAAAAATTTCTATGACAGAATTGAACCATCTGACTCTATCACCCCTTTTAAACCTAAGCTTTCCATCATTCTACCATCTGTTCTCCAAACATATATAAAATAAATGCCAAAAATGATTTCATCAGAATCTCTTTTATCTGATAAATCTGCATTCATTCCTTACACTTCTACCACATTTGATGTTGTTTCCTATGCATCAAATGCAAAACCATCTTTGCTGAATGCATTAATCAGATCCAAAACTATCATTTCATCTGATTCTCCATCCATATCCTTCTACCCTCGCCCTCTGATCACCATCCCAAAATTCACCATTCCACCTTCACCTAAACCCAAGCCACTTACATTGGAAACTCTTCTAAAACCAAAACCTAGGCTGAATGTTGATCATTTATTTACAAGTTTTATGAAAGAAATAGAGATGCATTTAGGCTCTGTACAGAGGAAGTGCTTATCAACAATGGATGCAAATGAATCTGATGCTATTTGGAATAGATTCATCAACAGATTCAATATTGTAGCATCAAATCTGAAGAATGTATGTTCTGATGATGCGAAGCTCAGATTTGCTGAAACTGCTAGAAGTTTGATCTGGACTGTTAAAAGATCTGCACCATTGCTTCTTAAAGATGCTCCTTCATCCTCTGCAGTATGTGATACAGAAGTGAATGTTGAATCTGCATCTGAAGAAAACCCTCTGGCTATAACTCTTGTAGAACATCCCTCTGGATCTGTAGCTCTTGACTCTGCATCTCCTATGAAAATTGACTATGTTCCTGCTTCAGGCTCTGCCCCACCTTATTCATCTGAGGTCAAGAAAGAAAATCCAGATCTTGAAGAAAAGATTGCAGTTCTGGAAGCTGGTCAATCTGAGATTAAGTCATGGATGGCCAAACAAGATAAGAAGTCTGAAGACATGGCTCAGTGGATGTCTAAACAAGATCAGAAGAATGAAACCATGGCTAAGTGGATGTCAAAGCAAGAACAGTCCTCCTCTGGGATCACTGATCTGTTGAAGATGATTTTGTCCAAACAAACTTAGTTTTTTTTTCATCTGATGTTTGCACATGTATTTGAATCTTTTCTGATGTTTTGTATCTTTTGATCTATATGAATGAATGACTAAGTGTTTTTCTCTACATGATTTATCTTTTCTGTATTTCCTTTTATTTGTCTTTTAAAAGTTTTTACTTTTTGATTATGACAAAAAAGGGGGAGAAAATAGATCTGACTGTTTAAATAAACTATACCTAAATAAGACTTCAGACATATCAATTCTAACTAACGTAAACTCTTAGTGTTTCAGAATATTTGATAAATCTGACATATTCTTTAAAAGAAACTCTGAGACTCCTAGATCATATTTAACTTATCAAACTTTGACTCTGAAACATACAAGATCTAATGTTTAGAACATTCAAGCTCTAATTCTGAAAAGAATACTCAAGACAAAAAGGGAAGTTTCTATTCCTTATTAATATTCAATTCAGGGGGAGATTCATCATCTCAGGGGGAGTTATAATTATTTTCTTTACTATTAAACAAAATTTCTGATGTTTTTTTCATCATCAAAAAGGGGGAGATTGTTAGAACACAGATTGGTTCTTAATAATATCTCTATGTTTTGATGATAACTATTGTGAAATTTTGTATTTAAGAATTATATACTCTAAAATTTGCTTAAGAATGTTTGCTGCAGATGTTAAAGTAAATATCACTCTAGAAGCAAATTAGATCTGAACATAAGAAATATGCAAGGCTCTGAAGCGCCAGAAGCATCTCTTAGAAGATTCTGAACGATGCCTCCAAAAGATTTTGAGCGCTGCCTCCAGAAGGATCTGAAGCAGAAGCTACAGAAAGATCTGAAGCAGAAGCTACAGAAGGATCTGAAGCAGAAGCTACAGAAGGATCTGAAGCAGAAGCTACAGAAGAATCTGAAGCAAGCCAGAAGCATCTGAAGCAATGAAGAATTCTGTATGAAGAGTTTTCAAGCACAGTTACTTCAGAAGACTCTGATAGTACTAACGCTGCCAGTACTGAGTATCTGACCCAAAACTCTGCTCTGAACTTATACACGCTAAAAGCACACTTGCTGCAAAGACTCTGATTCAGCAAACTCTGATGAACATCAGAAGGCTCTGATCAATTTAGACTCTGATGATTCTTGCTGAAAATTGTTGAAGAAGAATTCAAAGATTATGTCCGTTGGAATAACCAAACAACTCTTTCCTTATATATGCTAGACACAAGAACACAGACAAAAAGGATTTCTCTGTGCATTCTTCTTCTAGGAAAGGTCACATGATGTGAATACAAAAAGGCTCAGACCTTTTGGTACACTATTCTCAACGTGAAAAGCTCTTGGATCACTGTGCCTATAAAAGCAAGTCTTCACTCATCTTCTTCAGTTGACGAAACACTTGAAAAGAATTCATTATAAAGCTCTCATACAACTCATACATTCTTGCGAGAATTATTTCATTGTTCTTTATCTTAAGTGAAAAATCACAGTTGTGATAAAGCTTTATTAGAAGCATTTTAACACTTGTATTTATTATTATATTTGATTGTAAGAGAACCTTAAGAAGATCCAGTTAGGATAAGTAGTTCTTGAGAAGACTTTGAACTGTTGTTCTTAGTGCTTACTATTGTAATCAGTTGATTAAATAGTGGATTAAGTCCTTGTTTGAGAAAGGCAAATCACTCTAGATAGGGTGGACTGGAGTAGTTGAGTTCAACGAACCAGGATAAAAATCCTTGAGTTTTTATTTCTAAGTTTTATCTTCATACTTATTCAACCCCCCCTTCTAAGTATTTTCTCACCTTCAATGACAACCTGTATACAACCAAAACAACCAAGACAACAACAATGTGCAACAATATGCAATGTATACACAAGCTCCCTCTTTCTTTTGTAATATGAGGCTGCAGAACAAACAACCATCAACTGTTGTAACCATCAACTGTTGTGAACATCCTGGCTTGGCTTTGGTGCTTGCTACATGTTCTTCTCCCCCTTTGACAACATCAAAAAGAGAAGGAGAACGCATCAATTAACATAAAAACATACAATAAGTGATAGCTAGTCAATTACCAAACTTCACACATAAGAATGATAATGAACAAAACAAAAAAAACTGGAATTAATAGATAGTGAAAAAATTACATGCAAATAGGTGAATATTCAGGCAAACATAAAACGGAGGAACGGAAAGTACACAGAGGAAAAAAATATGCAACTATGTAACTAATATCCCCGACCCCGACTTCGGCCCCTCCCCCGGTATGCAATATCTGGATTGCGGTGAGGATCCGAGAAGTCCACAAACGCTTCTACGGACATGTTGAGGTGATGGAGACAGTCGGTGATTTCCATGTCTTGCCTTTCATGTGATGCAACAAGAGCTTCAAAGCGGGCGTCCATCCGAGTTGAAAATGAATTTAACCTTTCATTTTGAGTACGAAGCTCAGCTCTAATCTGTTCCATTTGCGTATCTTGACTCCTCATGAAGGTCTGTTGATCTAACTGCATGGACTGCAGCATATTAAGTACTTCAGAGTTGTCCGATGGTGGAGGAGGTGATGAGTGCCAGGAAGGTTGATGATCTTGAGGGTAGCCGTGATATGGATCGTAGAATCTACCCAGGGTGGTCCAGCCTGTGTATTGCCATTCACCCCATCCCTGATTTGTGTAACTTTCTTCCTGTTCTTCAGATGGAGCTGAATGCTGGAGCCAATCGGTATTTGGAATCTCATGTTGAACCGACGATTGATAATAGTCTTGCGTCTCGCATATAGGTTCTTATACCTCTTCCGCTGTATTTTCTTCATCATCATCCTGTTCACCTTGTTCTTCACTTTCTTGTTCAGAACTGTCATCAGAGATGTCATGAGTCACCCGAGGAATGTTTGCTCGACGGACAAACTTGTATGTTTGTCGTTCATCACACCAAAAATATCCCATCATGGCAAAGGTTTTGGTGCTAAATTCTTTGTCAGAGGATACTGAAACACAAGGAAATGTTGGGTATGCAACATTTGCTGCGGCAAGAACTTCCAAAATAAATGACCCATAGGCTAGAGCAGTGCCTCTACCGAAGTCTCTTAGAGCAAAAATCCTACTTGCAATATAGTATGGCCAGTTTATTTTGATCTTATGTTTCAAGATATAGATGAGATGTACCTCAGCTTGTTCGACACGGGACAGGCCACCTTTTTTCGGTCGCAGGATGCGAGCGACAATCCACTGAAGGATGCGCTCCCCTGTTTGGAGTTTCCCTGCTGTAACCGTTCTAGGAAAGGCATCACTATTGACAATAGCATCTGAATAGGGCCTTTTGAGCATGTCATTCAGAGCACTCTTAAACTCGTATCCTGGCACCGTACGAGAGTCTGTTACCTCATGAAGAGGTGGTGCATCAGCATCTACAGTCAAATCAAAATATTTATTCCAGACTTCAGAATTTACGTTTACCAGTTTATTGCCGACAGAGGTGTGGAAATATTGACTTTGAAAGTTATCACGCAGACTCGTGTAGAACACCCGGACTAAATCCTCACTGTATTATGTGTTGCACTCCAGAAAGTTGAAGAACCCCTGAAACTCTAGCAGAGACAGAATTTGGGTGAGATGCATGCGCTCCGCTGTTGCCTTGTAAAAGGCATGCTGTGGAACGATTGCTCTTTTGCTGAGATTTTTGTTGAAGTTTTCAACCGCAGGTGGAGGAACTAGTGAGACAGTGGTAACGGGTACTGAAGCGGATGATGATGAGGCCCTTGATCTCTTTCCTGTATTTTTGCAAAATAGAGAAGCCATTGATGATGATTTTTGGAGATTTTGTAGAGATGAACTTTAATGTTTTTGGAGAGAGTAGTTGGGGATGATTTTGGAGAAGATGAAGACTATTCCTTTTTATAAAGAGAGGTTTAGGGTTTTGGTAAGAGGGAGGAGACAAGGGGACACAATAGATGTCTAGATGCAACTTACAAGAAAATGCACTTTCAAATCATAGTTGCTTTTGACTGCACATTTAATGAAGAAATGAAGAGATGAAACGATTTTCAAAAGAAGAAAAATTCTGGGTTTTTGCGCGAGCCGTTGACCATAACCCCTGTATGCGTCGACGCATACTGTGTGATTTTTGATGATTTTGAAATTCTACAGCATGCGTCGACCGCTGTCCTGTTTTGGTTGACTCATAGTGATCAAAAACTCAATTTTTCAGTTTTATGTCATGTAGAATGCCACACTTGCCTATTTACCATGCCTATTTACCATTTCACAATATAATTTGCATCCAAAACACATAGTATTTGCAGCAAATGTCATATATATAAATAAAAACCATGATTGTCAAACGATATACTTAGTTTAAGTCATGAATGTTTAGAGAAAGGAGCAATATCACCTCTATACCGACAACACTTGATAACAACATATTTGTGCTTGCAACAAAAGTTAAACTTGTTAGAAGTACAAGAATATAAGTGTAACCCGAGTAATACAAAACTACATATCATTAAACCCGATTAGAAATGTCGAGAATGCCAAGTTCTCGACGGATATGAAAGAAGGGCTCAGTGGCTAGCGACTTTGTGAAAATGTCCGCTAGTTGATTTTTGGTGTCAACGTGTTCAAAGACAACGTCACCCTTTTCTACATGATCCCTCAGAAAATGGTGTCGAATTTCTATATGTTTGGTACGCGAATGTAACACCGGATTTTTGGTAAGATTTATAACACTAGTATTGTCACAAAATATTGGAACACGTTCTAGTTTTAAATTGAAGTCCAATAGTTGTTGCTTAAGCCATAGGACTTGCGCACAACAACTGTCGGCGGCTACGTATTCTGCTTCGGCGGTTGACAGAGAAACAGACACTTGTTTCTTGTTGTGCCAACTGACCAAGGAATTTGAAAATAAGTGACACGTACCGCTGGTTGATAACGCGAAATCGTATATATATAATGACGTACTTTTCTACTAATCAGCAACCGTTTTCACTCCGATTTCGGATATTTCCATAGTATTTGTCCAGTATTTTGCAGGTATTCAAAGTCCATGCTCAAATGGAGCAAGATGAAGAAAAGAAGCATTTACAGGTGAAAACCAGGTGAAAATCAGGCCAAAAAGCAGCAAAAATGAGTTCTGCTGATATGACGACCGTCATACGTGTGACGACCGTCACAGGTCCATGACGACCGTCATGGAGTTAAAATACAGTTTTTCTGCACGTGCTGTGAAGTGCTAAAAATGCCAAAGAGGAGTGGACCACTAACTTCTATATTTTCTGATATCATTCCCACTTTCCGAAGAAATAAACCGTTGAAAATCCCATCTATAAAAGGAGGGAGCTGATACCAGAAAAGGGGGCCGCATTGAAGAGACGAAGTGCTGCCAATTTACTTTCAGAGCAATATTCAGTTTCCCATTTTCTTATCGTTATTTTGTTTCCTTTTTCTTTCTTTCCTTGAAATTGTTGTTTTACTTTCCCATTTCTATTCTGTACGAGTAATTCGAATCCCATCAGATTATTTATTACATACCGATTACTTAAGATTTAGCCAGACATGGAATATAAATTAACAACACGTAAATAATGGCAGAAAATAATAATATGCATTATAATGGGAAATAGCAATCAATTAACGATTAAAATAGAAACCTGTAAACAATTCGATTGGCTTTTGGGAAATCCTCCAAAATGGCGGCAGGATTTAGTCTTTATGCCAATTACTCGTACAGAATAGAAATGGGAAAGTAAAACAACAATTGCAAGGAAAGAAAGAAAAAGGAAACAAAATAACGATAAGAAAATGGGAAACTGAATATTGCTCTAAAAGTAAATTGGCAGCACTTCGTCTCTTCAATGCGGCCCCCTTTTTTGGTATCAGCTCCCTCCTTTTATAGATGGGATTTTCAACGGTTTATTTCTTCGGGAAGTGGGAATGATATCAGAAAATATAGGAGTTAGTGGTCCACTCCTCTTTGGCATTTTCAGCACTTCACAGCACGTGCAGAAAAACTGCATTTTAACTCCATGACGGTCATCATGGACCTGTGACGGTCGTCATATCAGCAGAACTCGTTTTTGCTGCTTTTTGGCCTGATTTTCACCTGGTTTTCACCTGTAAATGCTTCTTTTCTTCATCTTGCTCCATTTGAGCATGGACTTTGAATACCTGCAAAATACTGGACAAATAGTATGGAAATATCCGAAATCGGAGTGAAAACGGTTGCTGATTAGTAGAAAAGTACGTCATTATATATATACGATTTCGCGTTATCAAACTCCCCTAAACTTGAATCTTTGCTTGTCCTCAAGTAAAGGTAGGAAAAATTTAAAGTTTGGCAGGCACGCGGCACGCTCTTTCTTTGATAAGATTTCTCGGGCGTCAAGTTAGGAAAAACCGGGGGTCAAATGGAAACAAAGCGTATACGGCAACGACACTTGATTGTAAGTCTTCGAAGGCCTCTCTTTTATGCAAGCCAGTCTTAATCATGTTACTGCAGCTCAGCTTCAAGTTTCTCGCAACAAATTTTACCCGGCTTCGCTCTGGCGCAGTCACATTAAGCCCGTTATCCATACATGTTCATGGCAAGAAAACTTGTTGGTGACTATGATCTCTTTGCTAGTTTGATTTTTTTTTCTTTTGCACATATGCTCATTCTGCTATAAATCTACAAGAGTTTCGTACCGTTGGGCTAAATGCTCGGGCGAGGAGCACCTAACTTAGAAGGGACATATCTCTATATTCATGCTATATGGCTTTTCTTTTCTTTCAAGATTATTGAATTCTTACTAGAGATCATACACTTATTTGCATCGGTTTCTTGCTTAGGAGTGTTTAGGATGGTGCTGACTACTCGTATAAACTATTGGGGGCTCCGTTCGAGTCGAAACTTGAGGCTTTGGTACGAGTAAGTAGTGAGACTGACTCGCATAAACCAGAGGTCTAAGGTGTCAGGGCGTAGAGGCTTTGTTAAAATTTTCTTCTCGGAAATTCCAACTTGGTAAAGTTTAGGCGTGTCACGTGATGCTTTGGAGAGGATAAAAGTTTCTTTGTATATGTCAGATGAAGCGCGGGGAGTTCACGTAACGGAGATATATATATATATATATAAGAGCTTATTTTCCGAAAATTAAAAATACTTTAAATTGAAAATTCGAAAGAAAGAGTACAATCGGAAATGGGAAATAAAAGGGAAAAGGGAAATAACGGTCCACTCCCACATTATCTCAATCAGTGTCCTCACTGATTTGAAAGAATGCGGAAGGGAAAAATACAAAGGAAAGAAAAACAAAAAGACAAAAAATGAAAAATACTACTAGTCCCTTTTTCTTCCTCGATCTCTACCTCGACCTCTGGCTATGCCGTCGCGTGCCGCGAGGTTCAAAGCTCCGGTGTGGAAGATGTAATCATGGAGGCCATCGACTCGCACAGTGAGGTGTGCCATCTCATCGGCCATGCTAGAATGGACATCCGGGATCTGCTACAAAGATTGCCTCATGTGACCGGTTTGTTCTCTCTGCCATGCTTCGAATTCTTCAGCCCTTCGGTTCTGCTGTTCCATCATAAGCATCATCTGATTCTGCTGTTCGATGCAGCAGAGGAGGGCCTCAGATGTGTCATCAGTGGCAGGACGGCGGCGGCGGCACGCGGAAGGGCCTTCGGAAGTTTCATACCCCAAATTTGTCCTACTTCGATGTTTAATGAATGTTTTACTGCTTCATGACTTCTGGCCATGGTCCTCTAATATTTGGATTATGAAGGCTTTGTTTGCGCTCGTTGTGATTACAAGCTCTTGCTAAAGTGGTGGTTTAGGTACAGATAAAAGAAAAATGTGCCATCATTCTTGTAATTAGACTTCAAAACAAGATTGACCGCCCAAGTTATAAGACTGATTCATTTCAAGGCAGGTTCATTTGGTTTCAAGTGGTTTTAGAATGTGTTTCAAAGATGAGTCTAAGTCTTGCTTTAGCTTAAACCATGTCCTTGCAAATCGTGATGCAAGTTGATTTGAAGCTGTGTTTGGAGTACATTCAAGCCAAGAATAATATACCTTCAAGTCATGTTTCAAAAAGCATTATAAGCATTGTTTCAAGGTTGTTAAGGATGTGTGATTAATTAAGACATAAGATTGGAAATGGTTGGAGCCCATTGGTAAACCATGTTGGAGAATTATGTTGACTAACTTCAAATTGGTTTACAACTTTGATAAAATTTGTAAAATCATGGTCAACTGATTCTTGGGGGTTGTGATCATGGCCTGGTCAAGCAAAGGTTAAACTTGCTTCAAGACAAGCAATTTTAAAAAGAAATTTTCTCTCCAAGGTAGGCGCATAAATGGAAGTTAAGAGTGGGTAAATTCAATTTAAATTCAAATTCTCTTATCAACATTCAGAGTTACAAAACTGCCAAATGAGAACAAGTTGTTGGAACCAAAATTTAACAGTAAGGTAGTATGTCAAGCTGCTGTGACTAATTTGAAAACAGAGGCAAAGAATCAACACGTTTTAAAATGGTAAAGATCAACACCACATGGTCAAACGTTGCGGTTCAGTAAAATTGGAGATACAATAAATTCCCTCATGTTATAATTCCATCATAAGCAATGTTAAGGATTTACAAATTCAATGGAGTTCCAAATATTACATTTTGTGCTTAAATTCGAAGCCGGTCACAAGAGTAATGCGAATGGCCATACAAACATGAAGTATAATTCTACAAGTGACCAGAACTAAAGAATTCAGCTTCATGTTGGTGTGTTCTCTTTTGAACCAAATACAAGCTACTGCGTCTGCTGTGAATTGTCCATCCTTCAAGCTTCCGGCATTTCAGAAACGACAAAGTTGAAAGCTGGTATGTTATGCCACAGAACCATTCAGGATTAATGTTGGTACCACGGGCTACAAGTTTACATCAATCCATGTTATTCCTAAATGCCATCCATGGTATCCGTGCTTTAGGCCTGCGAATGACATCAACAAATGTTGATAAGAAAGAAACTACCATAAAGATATCAAAATAGCAGCAGCAACACATAAAGCAGACCACTTCAAAAGCTTTTCATCAAATGTTTGTTCTTCATGCCTATCCAAACAAAGTCCTGCCACAAAAAAAGGAAAACTAAGAATTTTGAACCGAGAGAAACCATTACATCTTCAAAACAGAACAAAACCTTCAACCTTCACATCACCAACTCACCTCTTAACTGAAAATCCCTTTTCCAACTCAACTCTATCAAACCTTCGTTTTTCAACCAAACCTCCACGCCAGAAAACTTTAACAAATTTTTCTTCCTTCAACTCACAACCCTATCCACATTGAATAACCATCTTCAAACCTTCCACCCTTCTCAAACTACATCAATAACCACAGTAAATGCTCAACGTTTTCCACACCTTTTTCCGAAAACACCAAACTTCTATCCACAGCCCTTCATCTTTGTTCAACAACCAAAAACCACATATCACCTATTTCTTTCTCCAACTCCAACTTCATAACCGCAACCTGATATGCATCACAGAAGGAGGTTATCGCATAGCCAACAATGACAAAACGCAGAGTGTGTATAAAAATAACAGAACATAAAGTCGCTCACCTTTCACCTTCACAAACAATCTCTGAAACCTTCCATTTAACCTCCAGCCAACTCTACCTCCTTCAAAACCAACTCAACAGAAAGCCAGCTTACCCCAGATTTACAGTCTGCACATGAAAAGATGATTAGTACAGACATTTCATGACAATAAAAGAGATTCTGCAACATTAAGTCCCAATTTAGTTCACATTTCCGCACCAATTCTTGGATACCATGTTCATGTTATTCAGTTCAAGACTATATCCATGCCAAGATCTTCACAGAGTTGCATCGACTATCTCACCTTAAGATCTGCAGCTTCCGTTCAACCGGCGACAGCTTTATCCTCCAACTGACGGCAACTGTATGTGCCTTGCATTCAATAAAAATGAGTTGCAATCAGTTCACAACGCAATGAAAACTAAGTTAATTCACTGCATAAGTTATAATTTATAAGACAACAGGGAGTACATGAAGTAATGGCGGCACTCACAATTAAAATCCAAGATGTTGCATTCAAAACTTCAGAATTTACATCACCCTAGAGATAACATTGTCACCCATTCGGTCGTTACAAGGGTGGTATTCAATCTTGGCTCGAAGAGAATCCGTTGGCGGCTGCAAATCTTACATCAGTTTGCGTTGATTGCCATCCATAGTACCCACTGTAAACCTGTGAATGACATCAGCAAATGTTAATGAGGAAAATACCGAAGAACAATAGACAACAGTTAGCAGTATTACAAAACCGAGAATGATGAATGAGTATACTCGAGATGGAAAGAAATGCAGGATTTATTACCATCAAGGAGCTGCGAGCGAATCACAAGGCATGGAGTTGGCTGTTAGTCTATCTGCTTCTCGAGTGCAGGAAATTCGTGTTCCCTTACAGGAATACCATGACCAGTCACTGACTAGCCTACCAGTTGTTGAGTCTGCACTTGAGAGGTTTGCCGAGGCTCTGAACCAATACGAGATTGCATCTTCCACTAACTATTCTTCCTGAGCCAACACATGCACAATGTCATGATACAGATAGGGAAGTTTTAAATACTCTGCAAGCATATTCCTTGGTGTTGCAAAGAATCTTATCATTGAATTACCTTTCAACCAGTGTTGTACATGGTTGGGCTCAAGTTCTTGAATTACCCATCAATGCCCTGTCATCTGATATTTTCCCTCTTGCCAGAAGGCATGCTTCTGAACCTGCTTATTTGCAATCAAGCTCTCCTGCTGTTATGGCTGGACGATCCACCCAACTAGTCTATGTTCAACAAGTTTCCCACAATTTGGTACATGGTGTAACGGCTCCATTTCCAGCCTGCCCCCTGTTGAATCACGTACAAATTCTTCACACCAAGTTTGTGGAACTCGCATGAAAAGAGATGATGACAGTTGGTTAGTATAAGAATACCAACTTCAGTATACCATTTACGACAAAGCAACACACGCACTCTAATTCAACAGGTTCACGAAACACGACTTAACAGAATGTTACACGGGAAGAAAGCTGATAGAGGTCGCAAGCGAGATACACTTACAATTAAGTTTCTTAAAGAAGTATATCCATTATGCCAAGCATAAGAGGCATCTGACCAGATTGCCGCAGCATATGCCGAGCTCAGAAATGCTACCAAATTTGGAATTGGCACACACCAAATATCAACATTGTGCTAGGATGATCTTGACATGGGAGGATGCTTACTATGACAATCTTGATAATTGTGATTTTTCCCAAAGTATGTATTACCAGAAGAACTTGGATCAGATCTGTGGCGGGAACTTTTCAAATGACCCTCTCGGATTATCACTGGCAAAAATGTCGTGTCATGTATATTCCTTAGGGGAAGGTATTGTTGGACAAGTAGCTGTTAATGGAAAGCATCAGTGGATCTTTGCAGATAATCAAGTTACATGTTCTGGCCCGTCTTTTAAGCTTGCTGAAGAATGGCAAACTCAGTTTTCTGCTGGAATTAGGACAATTGTCGTAGTGTCTGTAGTCCCGCTCGGCGTTGTTCAACTTGGCTCTCTAATAAAAGTGAATGAAGATATGGGGGTTATTAATCAGCTAAGAAATCTTTTTTTGTCTACTCAAGATTACTCGATAGACCACATTCCTAGTCAAATACAACGTAGTTTGAAGAGCTCTTCATCACAGCAGGATATCTTGAAGGAAAAATCATCTTCAGATATTATGCCTGCATGCATGATGAATGAAACAGTGGGTCTTTTGATGCCCCTTCAATGTTCTGGGAGGAACGGTGCAACTAATTCTGCATATTGGGAAATGGGCGATGATGTGGTCAAGTATGAAGGACCCGAGCTCAATAGTGATGCGAGTCCCATTTTGCTTCAGTCGGTGTTTGGTATGATTAATGTGGAGCATCAGGAATTTGGAGAGATAAGACCTCTAAGTGCGAGGGAGTGTGCAGGGGGCAGTGATGGCTGCAAAAATATGAAATTGGAATCGGAACAAAATCTATCATCATTTTTGAACAATTCTGTTATAAATAATGATGGCGTCGGTGATTTGATACGCCGTTCAGAAAAGGCCAGAGTTGATTCTGCATGCTTTCCGACAGATTTTCTTGATGCATATGTTTCTGAAAGTGACAAGTCTCATAAACACTGCGAAAAGTCAGAGTTTTGGACTGTGCCTTGTGGCAAGGATACCTCCTATACAGAGTTGAGTTTTCCGGCTGGCTGTGAACTACATGAAGCACTTGGACCAGCATCGTTGAAAGGGAGTAAATATTTTGATTTGCTGGCACAGGTTAATCAAAATGTGAAAATTGTTGATATGCCCGACGCAGTTAACACTAGTCAATCGACTTGTCAATCTCCTCCAGAGCATCTTTTGGAAGCAATGGTGGCCAACATTTGTCATAATAGTAATAATGATGTTAATAGAGAATCATCATTTTATAGATCAAAGCAATCTGCAATAAGTTCTGGCAAAAAAACCTGAAGTTTCTATTCAAAATGTGCATACTGTTAATTCAGAAAGCTATTCAATAGATCACCCTTCTCTTTTCCAAGAGGGAAAACACCATTGTTTGAGCTCATCGTCAGGGATATGCGGTGTTATGTCATCTAAAGGCATTTCTTCTATATGTCCTAGTGCTTGTAGTGAGCAACTCGAACGATCATCTGGACCATCTAAGAACAGCAAGAAGAGGGCTAGACCTGGAGAAAGTTGCAGACCTCGGCCAAGAGACAGGCAACTGATCCAAGATCGAATTAAGGAGCTGAGAGATTTGGTTCCAAATGGTGCAAAGTGCAGTATTGATTCACTACTTGAGCGCTCAATAAAGCACATGCTCTTTCTGCAAAGCGTAACTAAGCACGCTGACAAGCTAACAAAATTTGCTGTTTCTAAATCAAAGCTGCATCATGTGGAAGCAGACATTCATGGATCCTCTAGTAGTGAGCAGGGTTCAAGTTGGGCAATGGAGGTACGGGGTCATCTAAAAGTTCATTCAATATTAGTAGAAAATCTTAGCAAAAATGGGCAGATGCTTGTTGAGATGCTTTGTGAGGAGTGCAGCCATTTTCTTGAGATAACAGAAACCTCTCCTTGAACACCAACAACAATACCTTAACCTCACCTTCTTCTTTTCCTTTTCATGAATCTCAACAACAACAACTGAATTCCTATAAGTCATCATCATATGCTAGCTCACAATTTCAGAACATCAATGATGATAATCCAAGGCAGCAACATAACAATTTTCACCACCTTGCTCGAAAATCACTCACCATCAGAACGTGAGACATGTCGTAAACCTTGAAACCAACAAGTATATCCTGCAACAACCAAATGAATATCAGATTATCTCAAATTAACCAGGCTTCACATTAAGAGTTCTTGACAGTAAATAATCATACAACTACACAGTAAAAATTTTACAAGAGTTTGTGGTGAAAAAAGGAGGTAGAATGGTATCTCTTGCAGTGAAAAATCAGGGTAAAAAACAAACATTCCCAGAAAAGCTAACAGACAAAGAACTACCAGAAAGTATTCTAAAGTCATACTTCTTTTTTCTCACCCAGAAATTGGTACAAGAAAAACCCTAACCCTAATTTCACCCTTATAAAAAGAGCATACTGTTCATCTCAAGGGAGGGGGCGAAAAAAATTTGAAAGAAAAACCCCAAAATATTTTCATACAAAATCCCAAAATTATCTCAGGAGTATTGAACTACAAACTCGTCATAAAGCAAAGAAGCTGAAGGGATCAGAAACAAGTACCTGGGATCGCATTGAAGCTCTTCGAGAAAGAATCTTCAAGAGGTAGCATTTTCTTAAATCTCGTTTCGCTTCAAACATGATTCCTTTATTGATGTTTGTGTTGTTGGACGTTCCATGACTCGATTTTGTTGGTCTGTGCGATTTTGATTTATTTGAAGAACTAGGATTTCAGTTTTGAATGGCTTAGATTTGAGAGTGTGGCTGAGTTTTAGGGGAATCCAAGCTCGGTTTCGTTTTGGGGGTGTGTTGTTAGTTAGGGTTCATGTAGGATTGTTGGGGTTTTGTAGTGGTAAACCGGCGAAGGACGGCGGTGGCCACCGTCTTCTTCGACGCTGATGGTGAGGATCTGAGAGTGAGAAAACGAGGTTAGAACGAAGTGAGAGGGAAACTGTTTTTCTGTTTTTTTTTTGTTTTTTTTTTATTTTTTTATTAATTTTTTTTTTTAGTTTAAATATTTCCAAAAAGAGACTAGAGAACTTCAAAAAAGGTTATTTATTTTTATGTTAAAAATTTCTGAACTTCTATCAATTTAATTAATTTTTATTAAAATATTTTTACTTAATTCAAAATTAATTTGCTTAATGATTAAATAATTAGTTTAAATTTGATGATTTGTTTTAAATTGGCACTTTCTTTTAAATCCTAGGACAAAATAAAATATTTTATTTTAATGTAATAATTATCTTAATGATTTGTTTTTCTTTAAGTCTAAAATAATCTAAAAAAAATCAATTTAATTTCTTTTCTTTTACTAATCTTAGATAATTAGGATTTAATTAAGTTAACATGCCTTGATTAACATATCTCCATTTTTATTTAATTTATGACTTTTTGTGTGATGTTTGTGTATGCTTTATTATTATACTTCAATTACATTTATGTTGTTTACATGCTCAAACCAATTATTTTCAAACTAATATCTCGACTTAATGTCAAGCCCATTTTCATATACCATTGTAAGCCGATTGTTTTTACGATCGCCATCGACCTTATAACCTCCTCTTGGGCTTTGTACAACGATGCTTGCTACACACTTTACGTATAAAATTAAAATCTAATTCTTTTCCAAACTTGATCCAACATCAAGTATCTTAAAACAAGTGTAATTAATCATCAACTTTCATTAGCACTTAATCTTATCAAATCCTCCCATCCTTGTAAGTCGAGTGCTTTGACCTCGCCATCGACCTTACCCTATACCGTAGGATCTCCTATCCTTTAATCCCACTTTGCTCTTTCCACACGTAAAATTCAAACCTTGATTCATATCAAGCAATTTTCTTTAAGTCAAACTAAAATACTTAATAACTATTTAAACATAATTTTAATATTAGATGAAAAAGAGAGAGTCCCAAGTCTTTGGGTCTCTCTCCCAATTGTTTGGGTCCGAGGAGTCTTTCTTAAGCCCGAGCAATTGTCTTCTAAAAAACCCTTCTAAAAACGATAAACCATTCAAATCTATTTTCCTCAACACTTAGATGAAAAAGAGAGAGTTCCAAGTCTTTGGTTCTCTCTCCCAATTGTTTGGGTCCAAGAAGTCTTTCTTGAGCTTCGAGTAATTGTCATCCGATTAATACACTCTAATATTATAAAACATCTTTCATAATATTAGATGAGAAAAGGAGAGGGCTCTAAGTCTTTGGTTCACTCTTCCGATTACTTGAGGTCCGAGAAGTCTTTCTTAAGCTTCGAGTAATCCTCGTCTGTTAAAATACTTTAACTATATCCTATCTTTCAAACGCCATTCCAACAACTCCTTTGGCGATGAAAAAGAAAGTGTTCCAAGTCTTTGGTTCGCTTTCCCGATTACTTAGGTCCGAGAAGTCTTTCTTAAACTTCAAGTAATCGTCATTCGTTCAACCTATTCAAACCATACTCAATTCTATCCTCTCGCATTTGAGGTTGAAAAAAGAGAGAGCTCCAAGTCTTTGGTTCACTCTCCCGATTACTTGGGTCCGAGGAGTCTTTCTTAAGCTTTAAGTAATCGTCACCTCTAGCTAAACATATGATACATCTAACCAAATACCTCGCCCCGTGCGACCACAACCCTAAAACCCATTCAAATCTACCCTCTTTTCGAAACCAAAATACTTAACCAATCAAACTCTACTCGCCCTCGTGTGATCCACAACTCATACACATTTTTCAAAGAACACTGTTTAGTCCATTCTTCCGCGTATAACAAACTCGTGCTTCAGCCTCCCCTAGCGAGCAGACAAGCCAATGTTTAGTAGTTAGAACGCGACCTAAACACTCGTTCATTTTCAAACCCTTTTATTGTAGTTAGCCGAACTACGGCTGCTCTGATTCTTCATTCTCTTCTAAATGTAAGATACGTAGGCACAAGATTGCGATGATCTTGGCGAGCACAATCCCCTCTTTACCCGTAGTCCCACGAACTACGAATGCTCTGATTTTCCACTTCTTACAAGTGAAGATACGTAGGCACAAGGGCCCCAATCCTTGGCGAGCACCCTATCTTAAAATCACCCCTTTTCCTATTAGCAAGCAATCCCTTTAGAAGATAAACAAACATAGTTAACTTTCTCTCGCGAATCGAATCAAGAGATTCCCGTTGAGTACAACGGACGTAGAGGGTGCTAATACCTTCCCTCTATGTAATCGACTCCCGAACCTAGAATATTGGTTACGATGACCATGTTCTTATCCCTTTAAAGGTTTTATCGATATTTTCCTATTCCTTCCTTGGAATGAATAAAATTCGGTGACGACTCTGTTTCGAACAGTATTTTCCGCGTCCATCGCGAGGATCGTATTTTTCGAGGTACGACAGGAAGCAGTTGCTTGTGATGGCTCAGGCTGGTCGGCTTTGTCTAACTCCTCTTGAACTTTATCCCTGGGCTCTTAGGCATTATCCTGAGTTGGGGCAGCAGGGGCAGTGGTATCAAAGAGCCAGTTGGCTCTGTCCTGCGGATGCATTCGGGTGCGTGAAGGCATGATGATGCTCTGGATAGTGTGGCCTCGCACTACAGAATGGTATCTCCCATATGTGCGGGATCTGATGAGGTGGGAGGCGCGGCAGTGGTCGGTGTCTAGGAAGACAGAGGGCATCTGGCGGAGTGTCTGGAGGCGGTCGCCAAGGCCGAGGCCTATGGCAATGGATGTGATGATGCCACCAAAATAGAAAGGTTTTGAGTCGCGGTTACAATTGGCTTGAATGTGATCCAAGAGGAACGGGGCGGCGTTAACAGGTTCTGAAGCGAACACGCAACAGAGGAAAAACAGCTCCTTCAAGTTGACCTTGTGGTTACTGTCACGAGCGAATATGGTGTTGCTCAACACGCGGTGAAAGTAGCGGATTGTTGGGTTGTGGATATGAGTAGCGTTCAGAGTGTCCCAACTTTCTGGAGTGGTGTCGGACAGTTGGTTCCATAGAGGGAAAGCTTCTTGGTAGAACTGATCGGATATGCGGCGATGAGCATCGTCGCTGTGAGGGAACTGTAGAATGACGGCGATGCGGTCCTGGGGGACTTGATATTCGGTGTCGAACAAGCGAAAGCAGGCGGCGCCGGTAAGTTGGTTGGTATCGCCGGGTGATGTTGCATACGCGAAGGAACTGAGAAACTCTAGTGTGAGTTGCTCGTAGGTGGGTTGGGGATTGGTGCAGAGATGCCAGATGCCGGCTCTCTGTAACATCCAAGTTACACCATCCAGAATCCCTAGTTCTGTCAGAGAATCCAGGTGAGCATACCGGGTCGGCTGAAGCGACCGCTAATGGAAAGCTATGAAGTTGGTCTGCTGCCTTTCGCCGGCCTCGCCTTCTCGGAAAGTGATAGTGCTCAAGTCGGGGTTTGCACGATTTTGTCTGGCCATTTTCGTGAGAGAGGTGCAGAGGTTGAGAATAGGAAGTTTAGGTGGATGGTGAGGTATGGGAGTGCAAAGGTTAATATATAATAGTGAATTGGAAGTTCAAATGGTGGAGGTTTAATGGGGGATTCGGAGGGTTTTTAGTGGGGTTTAAATGTGGGAAAGTGGGGAATTAGGAGAGTGGAGGTGGAGAGGTGCGTGACCTCTGTTTTGACAGAATTGGGGTTTTATCTGTGTGACGATCGTCAGGGATGTGTGACGGTCGTAACACGCGTGACGACCGTCAGGGGAGTGTGACGACCGTCACAGCAGCAAATTCTGCAGAAATGCAGAAATTCGCTTGTGTGGCGTTTTAACAGTGGAAAATTTGATTTTTGAAGACTTTTGCAGTATGATAGACTGATTACAAAATAGAAAATAACATGAAACATAATTAAGGGAGATACCAGAATGAAATTAAAATAACATTGAATCAAAAATGAGTTTAAAGTAATACAATATCCAAAAAGAAACAATTGCAAAATTAAATAATGTGAAACAATGTGAAATGCAGTAAACTAAAATTAAAGAGAAAACTAAAATATCACTCCTTTGGTTTCTTCAAGTTATTGATCTCTTGAATAACGTCATTAAATTGGTCGCTAACTACGTCCATGTAAGTAACGAAATCCATGTGAAGCTGCGTTAATTCATCTTTTATAGTGGTTATTTCCAGCTTGAGGTCGTCCATAGTTCTCAGAACAGTGTCCAACTTGTCTGTGTTTTGTTCAGGAGTGGGGTCAGGAAAGTTATGGTAGTTAGGAGGGGTCTGAGGATCTATCTCCACTTCGGACTCATAATCTTGGTAGTACAAATAGTCATGTGCTTCTGAGATTTGATCACTGTCATACATGTAAGCCTGGGGTGTGGAGTGAGGTGATGGGGGTCCCATAGGCTCGTCCAATTCATAAAGCCAATTGTCTCTGTGATGGATACTGGTTAGCTCATGGTTGGGCAATGTGAAAAGGTGGACAGGTTGATCAGCTATGAGGTATTCGTAGGCTCCTGGTCCTAAGGTACCTAAGATACGTATGTTGAAGCATAACTGGATGTCCATTGATCTGAGGTTGCCGAAACGAACGGCTTTGTTCAGGTAATACCTCAGGCCAATTTCGTGGGCGATCATGGTGACTAAGCCTCCTATTAAAATGGGTTAGTGAGGTTCCTGATTAAGGCGTGTGAATGCCCTCATCATAAAAGGGACAACATTTACAGGGCAGCCTTGTGAAGCACATAGAAGGATGAACAACTCTTCCTTTGAGACTGTTGTAATGTTTTCCTCCTTCCCAAAAAGGGTATGGGCTAAAATCCTATGGAAATAGCGGAAGGCTGGATTGTGTATCTCGTTGTTGTGCATGTCATTCGATTCAGGGTGATAGTTACCGGTGATGGTACCCCAGAATGGTTCTAACTCGAGATCAATATCCTCTTCAGTGGTGGTAAACACAAAAGGTCCGCTAGGGAAGCCTAGGATGTTAGCTAACGATGTACGGTTGTGTGTTTGGTCCATTCCAAACATTCTAAAGGTTATCAGCTCTTTAGTGGATCCATAGCCATGTTCGGGTAAGTAACTTAAGGAGCTAAGGAATTCGAACGTCAGTTCGCGGTAGGTAGCAAATCGGGTCTTTAGAGCAGTTTGCTCCCAGCCTAATTGGTTAAATAAATACTGAATGCTATCCTAGATTCCTAGCTTGTCCATGATGGGTCTATCGTAGTACAGAGTCGAAGCAAAGCTTCTCTGAGTCAGTGCCTCAAATCTGGCCTTATGAGCTAGTCCTCTAAACACAACAGTTGTAACATCGATGTCAGCCATACTCGGAGGTTAGTCGGATAAAAATGGGAGAAAAGTAGAACGACTTTAAAATCCTGGAAAAGTTAAAATCACATTCATTTAGATCATATTTTTAAGAAGCAAAGGGTGATAAAAGAAAGAAAAGTAAAATAAAATAAATAGTAGAAAATAAGAAAATAGAAATTTTATAGAAATTATAAGTTACAAGGAAAACATAGTTTTAATAAATTTAGAAGGGAAAAAAGGGAAAAATTGGGTTGCCTCCCAATCAGCGCTGCCTTTAACGTCAGAAGCCTGACGATAGCTTGGCTATAAGCTATTCAGGAAGCTCGAGCAATTTCATATTGCTCACGTGGTCGCTGTGTTCATTTTGATTATAATGCTTCAAACGCTGTCCGTTTACTATAAACGGTGTGTTGATCTGGTTTCTGATTTCAACAGCTCCACTCTTAAGGACTTTGGTGACCTCAAAGGGTCCAGACCATCTAGATTTTAATTTTCCAGGGAAAAGTTTTAATCTGGAGTTGAATTGGAGCACGATGTCTCCCATACTGAATTGTTTCCGGATCGAACGTTTATCATGCCATTTCTTGGTTCTTTCTTTATAGATACGTGTATTCTCGTATGCGTCCAATCTGAGCTCTTCCAATTCATGAAGGTTCAAGATTCGTTTCTCTCCTGCCGCAGTGTAGTTGAAGTTCAGCGTCTTAATAGCCCAGAAGGCTTTATGCTCTAATTCTACCGGCAGGTGACATGATTTTCTGTAAACTAGTTTAAATGGTGTGGTACCTATTGGTGTCTTAAAGGCGGTCCTATAAGCCCATAAAGCTTCGTTCAGCTTTGATGACCAATCTTTCCTGGAGGTTGCGACAATCTTTTCCAAAATTTGCTTTATTTCTCTGTTCGAAACCTCCATTTGTCCACTAGTTTGTGGATGATACGGTGTAGCTACGCGGTGTTTGACTCCGTATTTGGAGAGGAGTTTGTCAAAGATTCGCGATATGAAGTGTGAACCACTGTCACTAATAACGAGTCTGGGCACACCGAATATAGGAAAGATTGTGTTTTTAAAGAGTTTGACGACTACTCGCGTGTCATTTGTTGGAGCGGCAACGACCTCTATCCATTTAGATACATAGTCGACAGCGACGAGTATATATTTGTTTCCAAAAGAAGACGGGAAAGGTCCCATGAAGTCTATTCCCCAGACGTCAAAGATTTCTACTTCTAAAATTCCTTTCTGAGGCATTTCATCGCGTCGTGAGATGTTGCCAGTGCGTTGGCACCGGTCGCATTTTAGTACAGCGATATGGACATCCTTCCAGAGACTGGGCCAAAATAGGCCAGATTGTAGAATTTTAGCGCACGTCTTTGAGGTGCTAGCATGACCACCATAAGGTGTTGAATGGCATTGGGAGATGATGTCTTCTATTTCTTCCTCTGGGACACAGCGACGGTATAAGTTGTCGGCGCCTCGTTTGAAGAGTAGAGGTTCGTCCCAGTAGTAATGCTTTAAGTCGTGGAAGAATTTCTTCTTTTGTTGATAAGTTAGGTCCGATGGAAGCAGGCCTGCGGCCAAGTAATTAACGATGTCGGCAAACCACGGCAAAGTGGCTTGGGCATAGACAGCTTCCACGGCTTTTTCCAGTTCTGGTTCTTCCGAAGTTGAGTTGGACATATCGCTTTCCAATTTGGCTATCAGACGTTCGTAGGGAAAGTCGTCATTGATAAGCACTGGTTCTTGTTTAATGCCCTCTATACGGGATAAGTGATCTGCAACTACGTTCTCGGTCCCCTTCTTATCTTTAATTTCTAAGTCGAACTCTTGTAATAATAGGATCCATCTCAATAATCTTGGTTTAGCGTCCTTTTTGCTTATTAGGTACCTAATGACAGCGCGATCTGTGTATATGATTATTTTGGCTCCTACCAAGTAGGAACGGAATTTTTCAAGAGCAAACACGACTGCTAGAAGTTCCTTTTCCGTTGTGGTGTAGTTCATTTGGGCAGGGTCTAAAGTTCTACTGGTATAGTAGATAGCATGAAGCTTCTTGTCTTTCCTTTATCCTAGAACTGCGCCTACATCGTAATCACTCGCATCGCACATGATTTCGAATGGTAGTCGCCAATCTGGGGGTTGCATGATTGGTGCGGTGATAAGTGCTGACTTTAGAGTTTCGAATGCTTTTAAGCATTCTTTGTCGAAGATGAACTCGACATCTTTCATTAATAAACCTGTAAGAGGTTTTGTGATTTTCGAAAATCCTTTATGAATCTTCAGTAGAATCCAGCGTGTCCTAAGAAACTTCGTATTTCTCGTACGGTTTTCGGAGGTTGAAGATCCTTTATGATCTCTATTTTAGCTTTGTCAACTTCGATCCCTTTTTCAGATATGACGTGTCCTAAAACAATGCCTTGTCGGACCATGAAATGACATTTCTCCCAATTAAGGACAAGGTTCACTTTAGCGCATCTTTTGAGTACCATTTCTAAATTTGACAGACAGCTTTCAAAACTTTTTCCGCATACAGAGAAGTCATCCATGAACACTTCCATGATGTCGTCTATGTAATCCGCAAAGATTTCCATCATGCATCTTTGGAAGGTTGCTGGAGCATTGCACAGTCCGAACGGCATTCGGCGATAAGCAAAAGTACCATAAGGACAGGTGAATGTTGTCTTTTCCTGGTCATCAGGGTGAATAGGAATTTGAAAGAATCCCGAATAACCATCTAGATAGCAGAAGTACGAATGTTTCGCTAGTCTTTCCAACATCTGGTCTATGAAGGGTAAGGGGAAGTGATCTTTCCGAGTTGTCTTGTTCAGTTTTCTGTAATCGATACACATCCTGTTTCCGGTCACAACTCTTTGGGTTATTGATTCACCTTTCGCATTCTTCACTACAGTAACGCCTCATTTCTTTGGTACTACATATACTGGGCTGACCCATTGGTTGTCGGAGATCGGGTATATGATTCATGCGTCTAGTAACTTTTTCACCTCGTCTTTGACTACAGTGCTTAGGATCGGGTTTATCCTTCTCTGATGTTCTCTTGAAGTTTTGCAGTCTTCCTCTAGCATGATACGGTGCATACAGATGGAAGGACTTATGCCTTTTAGATTGCTTATATTATAGCCTAACGCAGTTGGGTATTTCCTTAGGACTTCTAGTAATTGCTCAGTTTTTGATTGTCCTAAATTAGCGTTGATTATTACTGGTCTTTTGAATTCTGTATCTAGGAATTCGTACCTGAGGGTTTTAGGTAGCTCTTTAAGTTCTAAAGCTGGGTTTTTCGGACCTGGCATGTGATTTGGAGTGAGTGCTAAGATCTCGCTCAAACTATCATCTTTGTATGGTGCACGCCAGTTGTCGTCTTCATGAATAGCAGGGATCTGGATTTTCATGATTTCAAAATATGTAATTTCTTCCTTCTCTAATTCTCGTATGCATTCTTCAATGACATCTACTATATAGCATGTGTCATCTATAGCTGGTGCCTTCAAGAACTTAGTAAGGATGAACTCTATCTTTTCTTCTCCTACTACGAATGTTAGCCTTCCTTTCTTTACGTCTATGATAGCTCCGACTGTAGCTAGGAACGGTCTTCCTAAGATAATTGGGGTAACAGAGTCCTCTTTGATGTCCATGATTATGGAGTCGGTTGGGATATAGAATTTTCCTATGCGTACTGGAACGTTTTCCAGTACACCGACGGGATATTTGACTGATCGGTCAGCCAATTGCACGAACATTTTAGTCGGTCTTAGTTCTCCCATATTCAGCTTTTTGCATATAGATAAAGGCATGACGCTTATACTGGCTCCTAGATCGCATAGAGCTTTGTCTATAACGAACTTTCCTATGACGCAAGGTATGGAGAAACTACCTGGGTCTTTTAGTTTATGAGGCATGTTGTTTTGAATGATTGCGCTACATTCGGCAGTAAGTGTCACTGTCTCGTTATCCTCTATTTCCCTTTTATTAGACAAGATTTCTTTAAGAAACTTAGCTATGACGGCATTTGAGTTATCGCTTCTGTGAACGGAATAATGATGTTTAGTTGTTTCAGAAGTTCAACAAATTTCTTAAATTGTCCTAAAGTTTTGGAGTTTATTAATCTTTGAGGATAAGGGATAGGTGGTTTATATGGCGCTGGAGGCACATATGAGTTTTCATCTTTGGCGGCTTTTTACTCGTCACATTCCTTCTTTTCTGTTTCAGACTCCTTTTCTGTTGGTTTATCAGATTTCTGATGCATTACTAAATCTTCATTCCTAGGATCTGTTGGGCTTTCCAATTCTTTTTCACTTCTCAATATAACAACGTTTGCATGACCTTTCGGATTGGGTTCTGGCTGGCCTGGAAATGTTCCAGCTGGGGCAGCTGCAGAGGCTTGTTGTTGAGCCACTTGTGATATCTGCGTTTCGAGCATCTTATTGTGGGTGGCTAAAACGTCTACTTTTCCGGTCAGCTGTTTAATTTGCTCGCTAGTGTGTATGTTTTGATTCAGGAATTCTTTATTTGTTTGAGCTTGAGCAGCTATGAATTTTTCCATCATCACTTTGAGGTTTGATTTCCTAGGGGCAGTCTGGGCAGCAGCGGCTGGTTTCTGATATCCTGGCAGAGCAGCGGGTGCTTGCAAGGCATTATCGTTCTTGTAGGAAAAGTTTGGGTGGTTCCTCCATCCTGGGTTGTAAGTATTTGCGTAAGGATTTCCTTGAGCGTAGTTTACTTGATCTGGTGGGATTCCTGCCAACAATGGGCACTCGGGCGCATTATGAGTGGCGATTCCACATAACTCGCAGTTTGGAGTTACAACAGCTACGGTTGCAGTTGGCGTAACGGTCAGACTGTCGATTTTCTGTGCTAGAGCATCTACTTTAGCGTTGAACTTTTCAAGACTGCTGATCTCGTACATCCCACCTTTCGCTGCGGGTTTCTCAGCTGGAGTTCATTCACCTCCCCATTGGCAGTGGTTCTGAGACATGTTTTCGATAAGTTGATAGGCTTCGTCGTATGGCTTATGCATAAGTGCACCGCCCGCGGCGGCGTCTACCGTTAATCTGGTGTTATACAGAAGCCCATTGTAGAAAGTATGGATTGTCACCCAGTCTTCTAAACCGTGGTGAGGACATGCTCTCATCATATCTTTGAACCTTTCCCACGCTTCGTAGAGAGATTCAGTATCTTTTTGTTGAAATCCGTTGATTTGAGCTCTAAGCATAGCAGTTTTGCTTGGCGGAAAGTATCTCGCTAAGAAAACGTTCTTCAACTGTTCCCACGTCGTAACGGAGTTGGATGTTAAGGATTGTAACCATGTCCAAGCTCTATCTCTAAGAGAGAAAGGAAAAAGACGAAGTCTTATTGCGTCTGGAGTTACTCCATTTGCCTTCACTGTGTCTGCGTATTGCACAAACTTCGTTAAGTGTTCGTTCGGATCCTCAGTTGCATTTCCTGAGAATTGATTTTGTTGTACAGCTGATAGCAATGACGGTTTTAGTTCGAAATCGGTTCGATTGATAGCTGGGGCAACAATGCTACTTCGAGGTTCTAACTGAGAGGGTGTAGCGTAGTCCTTCAGCGGTTTGTTCTGAGGTCCGTCAGCCATCTTTGCTTCTTCAACAGGAGGATGAGCTAGAAGATCAGGAATATTGTATTTTCGTTGATATTCAATGATGCGCCTTCTTAAATGTAAGAAGCGCTCTAGTTCGGCGATTGTAGGTTGTAAGATGTCGCCTTGTGAGCGAGTACTTGGCATACAATCGAAGAATGAGTAGAGGGAGAGAGAATAGTTAACCTAGTCTATACTGTGTAACAAAAGATTACGCTATTGACTAAACGGGTCTCCGGCAACGGCGCCAAAAACTTGATCGCGACTTTCTATGTCTAACTCAATTAACTGTAAGTGCACAGTCTATCGCGTAGTAATAATAGATATCGATCCCACAGGGACTCGTAATCAAACTAGTATTTTCGGGTGTTACTGTGTTTAGCTAGGTTGGTAATGTTTTAGGGGAATAAAAACAAAATAAGTGCGTAAACTAAAGGGAACTAAAGCTTTTAATTAAGGTATAAATGCTTGAATCGGTATGTAATATGTTAGTTCTTCAGGGATTCTACAAGTCACCGGTGTCTTTAGGTTTTCAAAAATAGTTTAAGAAGAAAATGATGGTTTAAAGACCTTTGTCTCACGATGGTTGTTGACGCTAGTCTCAACTCTAAGGCGGAATGTATGCTGTCGCTATCCCGTTCGGGGTTAAAGTTACTTTTTGAAAACTATTAAGTTCTAATTCCTTTTAAAGCGCTGTCGCTGTTTTTAAAATGAATGCTTAGTTTTTACTATCTGGACTTAACCTCAGCTGTCGCTTGTTGGTTCGTACCTTTATGAATTTCCCACTGTCGTGGCAAAACTACTGTAAATAATTTCTCGCTGTCGCGATGAAGGTTTATTTAGAAAAATTGATTTAAAAACTGAAGCCATAAATAAGTTTTGAAAAGGTAGGTATACACCGGTGACCTGTAGAGTCCCTAAAGAACTAACATATTACATACCGATTCAAGCATTTATACCTTAATTAAAAGCTTTAGTTCCCTTTAGTTTACGCACTTATTTTGTTTTTATTCCCCTAAAACATTACCAACCTAGATAAACATAGTAACACCCGAAAATACTAGTTTGATTACGAGTCCCAGTGGGATCGATATCTATTATTACTACGCGATAGACTGTGCACTTGCAGTTAATTGAATTAGACATAGAAAGTCGCGATCACTGGTGCTTTTCCTATCCGATTTGCAACCGGCAAAATCGGAATCGGAGAAACCTACCAATGAATAATCATTACCTTTGGAATACCACAGTCCATACTTCGGAGTACCAGATAGGTATCGAAGTATGCGTTTGACAGATTTTAGGTGGGATTCCTTAGGACATGATTGGTATCTTGCGCACATACACACGCTAAACATAATGTCGGTACGAGAAGCAGTAAGATAGAGAAGAGAGCCAATCATACCTCTATACCTTTTTACCTCAACGTCCTTACCACTTTCATCTTTACTCATATTTACACATGTTGGCATAGGAGTGTCTATGGCTTTTGAATTTGCCATGTCAAATCTCTTGAGAAGCTCCAAACAATATTTTGTTTGGCTCACGAATGTTCCTTCTTTCAGTTGCTTGATTTGCAAACCGAGAAAGTATGTGAGTTCACCCATCATACTCATCTCGAATTCACCCTGCATAAGCTCAGAAAACTCTCTTACGAGACTCATATTAGTGGATCCAAATATGATATCGTCAACATAAATTTGTACAAGAATTAAGTGTTCTCCTTGACGTTTAATGAAGAGAGTAGTGTCAACCTTTCCTCTTGAGTATCCTTGATCAAGTAAAAATTTACATAGTCTCTCATACCAAGCTCTAGGAGCTTGTTTGAGACCGTATAAAGCTCTTTTCAGTTTGTAGACATGATCAGGATACTCATGAGACTCAAAACCAGGAGGTTGAGCAACATAGACTTCTTCATTTATGAACCCATTAAGGAACGCACTCTTAACGTCCATTTGAAATAACACAAAATCCTTCGCACAAGCGAAAGCAAGCAAAAGGCGTATAGCCTCGAGTCAGGAAACTGGCGCATAAGTTTCCTCATAGTCGATGCCTTCCTCTTGGTTATACCCTTGCACGACTAACCGCGCCTTGTTGCGAGTTATTATTCCGTTTTCGTCCAATTTATTTCTAAACACCCATCGAGTGCCGATTACTCGATGACCTCGCGGAGGAGGGACAAGGTCCCAAACCTCATTTCTAGTGAACTGATTCAGTTCCTCCTGCATTGACAAAAACCAGTGTTCATTGAGTAGGGCTTCCTTAGGGTTTTTAGGTTCCATTTGTGAAACGAACACGAAGTGATAACAGAAATTACTTAGCTTCGATCAAGTTGTTACACCCTTTGTGATGTCTCCGAGAATGTTTTCAATTGGATGGTCTTTGGAAGACTTCCAAGCTTGAGGGAGATCATCGTTTGAAGGCGGATGAACTTCCTCGGGTATATGATGGTGTACATCCTTATCCTCCTCAACTTTGGTTTTGTCAGGTTGATCAATCCCTGTCTCACCACCTTTGAGTATGTCTTTTGTAGATGTACCTGCACCATGAACAACACTATCCTTTCCGACATTTCTCGGATAGGACTCATCAAAAGTAACATGCACAGACTCTTCTACAGCAAGCAATCGTTTATTATATATTCTATATGCTTTACTCGATTAAGAGTATCCGAGGAAGATACCTTCATCGGCCTTGGAATCGAATTTGCCCAAGTTTTCCTTTCCATTGTTTAATACAAAACATTTGCAGCCAAACACATGCAAGTGAGAAACATTTGGCTTTCGCCCTTTTAGAAGTTCATACGGTGTCTTATTTAGAATGGGGCGAATAAGCACCCTATTCAAAACATAACACGCCGTACTAATGGCGTCGGCCCAAAAATATTTCGGTAAACCACTTTCGTTAATCATTGTTCTTCCAAATTCTTCTAAAATTCAGTTTTTACGCTCCACAACCCCGTTTTGTTGAGGTGTGCGTGGAGCAGAGAAGTTATGATCTATACCATGGTTACCGCAATATTCTTCAAATAAGTGATTTTCAAACTCACCTCCATGGTCGCTTCTAATTGACACTATGTTTGTATTTAACTTATTTTGAGAAAGCTTAGCAAACCTTTCAAAGGCGGCAAATGTATCACTCTTACTTACTAAAAAGATGGTCCAACAAAACCTAGAAAAGTCGTCCACTATTACGAACCCGTAATAGTTTCCTCCTAGACTTTTAATCCTAGACGGCCCAAACAAGTCCATATGAAGAAGTTCGAGAGGTCTCGTTGTTGAAACTATCTTTTTGGATTTAAATGAGATCCTCGTTTGCTTCCCTTTTTGACAAGCATCACAAAGGTGATCCTTGGTGAACTTTATTTTGGGAAGTCCTAAGACTAAGTCTTTTGAGACTACCTTATTGAGTAAGTCAAAGTTAACATGCGCTAAACGCCTATGCCATAGCCATGAGTCTTCACTCATAGTTATGAGGCATTTGTCGCTTGTTAACGATACTTCATTTAAGTCAAGCATATATACGTTGTTTACTCTAAAACCATTAAACATATTCTTCTTATCATTTTCATGCACAATTTTGCAACAATCTTTTGAAAAAGATACATTGTATCCTTTGTCGCATAATTGGCTAATGCTAAGCAGATTATGTTTAAGGTTTTCGACAAGCAACACGTCGGAAATCATAGTAGAAGAGGGATTACCTACACTACCTTTCCCTAGTATTGCTCCGCGGTTGTTATCACCATAATTTACATACCCTTTCTTCTTAGCCACGAAGTCTATGAATAAGGATATGTCTCCAGACATGTGTCTTGAGCACCCACTGTCGAGAACCCATCTTCTCTCGGTGGTCTCGACACATTTCACCTATCAAAACATAATTAGCAAAAGGAGGTACCCAATGGCATATTGGGTCCTAATAGGTTAGTGACAAAATGGTTGCATTTGGGCAACCATTGATAGATGCCTTTAGGAACAAGAAATCTCCTAAATCGGCATATACCAATGGAGTGGCCTTTCTTGCAACAATATAAGCATGCAAAATCGAATTTAGAATCACTTTTACTTGCTTGATCCCTAATTACATATGCATATTTTTGATATGGGTTTATCATACTTTTTCTAAAATCCTTTTTATCAATAGCAAATGTAATTTTAGGCTCAAGTGCCTTGTTTAATTTGGCCTTAAGGTTTCTAACCTCACCTTGCCAAATATGACAAGTATCACACCCAAAGTCAAAAGGATTTCTATTGTCCTTACAATCCGATTTATTACCTTCCACAATGGAAGCCTTAAGGTCCTCTACTTTCTTTTCGGACTCTTTAACTTTGTGCTCTAAGTACGTAAAAATTCTTTATTAGAGGCAAGTTTCTTGAAGGCTTCAGTTGCTTCATTGTGTAAAGCATTAAATGCGGTTTGTAATTCTGAATGCAACATATTTGAGGACATATCATATTTAGAGTGACGTACCTGCTTTTTCTTATTTTTCTGATGAGCGGAGAGGCATAGATTCACGGACTCTTCTTCATCACTAGAGCTTTCATCAGAGGAGGAAGAGTCGATGTCGCTTTCCCAAGCTATGTACGCTCTCCTAGGCTTTGATGATTTCTTGTGTGACTTTGATGATTCCTTTTCCTTTGCCTTTTTGTTCATCGGACAGTCCGGTTTGTAGTGATCGGGCTTTCCACACTTATAGCACGTCCCTCTAGTCTTTTCACCTTTTGAGTCATCATCTTTGGAGTACCTCGATTGTTTCCGGAAGTTTACCAAGTTCTTCTCAGAATGTTGGATGCTGTTGTTTCTCACATAACGGTTGTACCGTTTAACGAACAACCCCATATCTTCGCTCTTGTCCTCTTCTTCTTCGTCGCTTGAGGAATAATCACTTTGCTCTTTTGCTTGAGACTTCGAGGAGGAAGTCTTGAGAGCTATCAATTTCTTTTCACTCACCTTCGTTTTGTCTTTCTTTTCCATCTTTTCGCGTTGGTCTAGGCTCAAAAGTACCTGTTCATGCTCTTGTAGTTTGCCAAACAATGTTGTCAAGTCTAATAAGGTAAGATCATGTGCTTCTTTGATGGCGGTCACTTTTGGCTGCCATTCCCTGTTAAGACATCTTAAGATCTTATTAGTAGCAACATCATTGGAAATATGCCTACCTAATGAATGTAAACGATTGATGATATGAGTAAATCTCTTTTGCATGTCAGCAATGGTTTCCCCTTGCTCCATGAAAAAGAGATCAAACTCTTGTGTTAATGTGTTGATTCTAGCCAACTTAACATCGATTGTCCCCTCATGGGTGATTTGTAGTGAATCCCACATGGCCTTAGCAGTAGGACAATGGGATACACGATAGTATTCATCTACACCTAATGAGGAGATTAAGATATTTTTGGCTTTCCAATCATAATTGTATTTTTTCTCATCGTCATCGGTCCATTGTGCTTCGGGCATTGGCACAACTACGTTATCCGCATTGGTCATAGTAATTTCTATTGGACCATTGAGGATAACGTTCCATATTTTTCTGTCTATGGAGTTTATGTGCACCCGCATACAGTCTTTCCAATAACTATAATTTTCACCGTTGAAAACGGGAGCTCTATTGTACGCCCCTTTTGGTTCGTTAGCCATTTTCTATCAACGTTGTATTTGAAGCACCAAGTAACCGGAGCTCTAGATACCACTTGTTAGACTATGGCACAGATCTAGAAGGGGGGTTGAATAGATCCCTATTAAAAAATTGAGTCGGAGCTTACCAATTTGAAAATTGGTTTTAAAGATGTTTTAAGTGCGAAAGCGGCCGAGGAAAATATAGTCTAAAACAAACGGTTATTGGAAAACCGGATATGCGTTAAGCCTTTGGATTAATGACAATATGGAAAAGAGAATCACAACTCTAATCACACTTATCAATGATTTAATTCACTTGTTAGAATTCCTAGTTCCAATGATTTAAAGAGCAAACCAAAACTAGATACACAAATAAGATAATTTTGGTTTAGGCAATTTGTCGAACACTTGGCGTGCAAAAACACTCCAAGTGATATTTATGTTGAGTAAGTGATTCCAACTAGCCTAGTACAATGTCTTATTGTACTTTGGATTCAAAAACAGAGTTTTAACCTCTTACTCAATTAATATCACAGTTTGACAATAGTGCTTATACAAAAATTACTTATTTTTAAGCTAAAACGTAAATGCTAAAAAATAGAGAAGACAAGTATTTGGTGAGGCAGTTCCCCCGTCGTCCTCGCTTCGGGGTACGTCTGCCCTTAATTCTAAAACTAGAATTGAGATAGATTTAATAGATATCACCTGTTGAATGTAACAGTTTATACAAGGATTGAACAACAATTATACAACAGAAATCTCAAGACGTTGAATGTTGCTTTCACTTCTTGCCCCTTGATTCAAGATGAATCAAGTCCTCCGATCGTTGTTGATAGACCTTCGATTCCAGCCACCTTATTGAATAACCCATTGTTGTTCAAACCTTCGACCCCGGCTGATCTCAACTGCAACAAATCGAACCCGAGATCTTCCCTTAAATATCACTGAATCCGCTACTAGACTGTTGAAGAACACCTCTTCACAATCACCTTCGATCAGTTGACCCTTGATGAAGAATCTCGTCCAAAGACCCCCAAAATTCAAACCAATCTTGGAGGATAAAACCCTAACGGTTTTATTCAAGAAAGAACCTGTCACAAGCTTCAACCCGAACTAGATTACCCAATCTAAGCTTCGAACCTTATCACCTTTAATCATTCACAATGCACTTCAAAAATGGCTGTGTGTAAGTGATATGTTGTGAGATGTTTGAAGATGAAGATGAAGAATCTTGGACACCTATTTCACTCTTTCTTATTCTTAAACACATGAATAAATTTTTATCAAATGTTAATTGACATAAGTGGTTGAACTTGTATATATAGTACCAGACCAACCAAATACATAACAACTTTTCAAATAGTAGAGGGAATCATTTAAAATCTGGATTTCCGCGCGAACGGTCGACCGCAGCAGGTCTGTGCGTCGACGCATAACCTGCGTTTTTTGGAAATCTGGAAAATGTATCAGTATGCGTCGACCATACAGTCGGCGTGCGCTGACCCGTTGAAAAATATTTCCTTCATGCGCGACCCTATGGTCGACTCATGCCTTCATGCGCTGACCAGTGGAAAATGCTCTGATGCATGCGCCGACCCTATGGTCGACTCATGCCCTGCAAACCTGCAAAAATTGATCTTTTTGTGGTTTTTCATGCCCCTGGTCATGACTACATTTTATCTACATATAGTATATTTATTACAACAGTTTTTAGACAAATATAAAAGGATATGGTAGGTGATACGTTGCATTAGTTTAGTAGATTTGGAGTTTATAATTGCCAATCCATCCAAGGTTGTAATTCGTCATCATCGAAACTTATATCGAGTAATGTCTTGCAGACTCGTGTGATGTGTGGCGATTTGCCTCCACAAAGTGGACTTTGAAGTATCTACGAGGCTTAACTAAAAAATGTTTATACTTTAGAAAAGAGGAAATAAAAGTACAAGGCAACATTGATGCATACTTTGTTGGTGATGTTGGTCACCAAAAAAGTACAATCTTCTATATATTTATTGTTGGTATCTGAACACTTAGTTCAATATCACAAATACAATTGTCACTTTGTCACTTTATCCGCTATAGAGTTTAAGTATGTAGTAGTAATATAAACCAACAAAAAAATCGATATGGCTTTGAGAATTGTTAAAAAAAAGTTGGGTTTTACACAAGAGAAAAATGTTTTCTTAAATTGCAATACATTTATCAAAAAATTTAGCATTTCGTTAAAACATAAAACACATTAATCTTTAATATCACTACATTCTATCTCTCCATGAGGATGATGTGCTAACATTGAACAAATTTAAAAAGTAATAACCCAAAATACAAGTTAACAAAAGTGAAATTCTGTTTAATTTCAACGGATTTTCAAGAATAATAAACTGACATAGGTTAATGTTTTATTGAGATGTGAAGAACGATTGAAATTAAATAAAAAAAAGAGAAAGAAAAAATAAAAATAAATAGTAAATAAAATAAAGAAAGTTACGAGAACTTAGTTAAATTTGAATCATTCTTTTTTTCTATTGGCTATAAAAACCATGTTTCTTTATGTATTTTTACATTATTTTGAATTAGATAGTATTTGATTAGCCATAAAAAAAAATTAAAGAAAAAAAAATCGAATGACTATTGTGCCACGTGGCAAGTGGAGAACCATGAAAATGGTGAGGTTTAAGATGATGATGTGTAGTGTAGTATGAGAGAGAGAAAGAGATAAACAATCCAACAAAACACAGGAAACACAAACAATTAAGTATCATCAAATTTCCATTGTTTGTATCTAAGACATAAAATAAGGTTTTGGTGATAACTAGGTAGCTTTATAAAAATGTGGTCATCCTCACAACAAAGCTTCTTCATCCCCACACCAACCCTTCTTAATCCAAAGTTCAGGAACAGCAGGAAAACCGTGGTCGTCCACTGCAGTTGCTCACAGCCACAACCCGACAACCAAAAACAACAACAACAATCTCCAACTCCATTAAGGTAGGATACAACTATTTGTTAAGTTCGTATATTTTGCTTTGTTTATTTGGTTGTATTAAGTACATAACTGTTATGTATAGTAATAGGAAGAAGAATGAGAACAAGTTAGGAAAACTAGCCTTGATTGCAGTGGCTGCTGGTGTGTTAACGTTTGGATCAGTTCATGATGCATCAGCTGCCAAAAGTGGTGGAAGAATTGGTGGTCAGTCCTTCAGATCAGCCGCTCCTCGCAACTCCGGGCCAAGAATCAACAATAATAATTCCAGGTTTGTTTTAATCAACATATTCTAACTCAGTTTCATTTCAAGATTTTGATATTGTTGGATTTTGATACAAACAAAATTTGAGGAGTGTTACAGTAGGAGTCTTTTTTGTTAGAATGTTGGAGATTAGAGATGATCAATAGTTAGTAAAAACAACATATGTGATGGTATTACATTACAATAGAGGGTATTAGTGATGATGAATAGTTGAAACATTATGAACCAATTGCTCCTAAATGTTCAAAATACAAATGAATTCATTTTGCATATTTATTTATAGGTGTTGTGAAATAGGTGTTTCTAGAATGGATTATTCCAAAGGCCAAATGGAGTGTGGTAACTAACATAGTGGCTAGTTGGTGCTATAAGTGTTGGAGGTCCAATGGTTCAATATCCTTAGTGTTCCGTTGTGGAACCAAAATTGATCGGTAAATGAGGAGGAAGAGCTTGTTGTGGTGGTCCTGAGCTTCCAATACGGTGGAATGGGGGTTGACCTGCAAGGCTAGCAATCCAACGATAAAGTTAGTATGAGAATAAAAAGTGATGTATGAATGAGAATGAATTTGAATATGTAAGAATTGACGTGCCTTCGTTTACAAATAGGAGAAACAATTGGTAACTGAAAGCGTGGATCACGGTCAGCCGTCAGATTGATCTGGATAGCTAGCAAAATTCTCGCATGTGGAATTGTCTGCGTAGAGATGAAAATTAGACTACCTGTTATGGATTTATGATTTATCCCTCATACTCCACTATAGGGACTTTACTGTTGAGCCTTTGTTCTTTAGGCCTTGTGGGCAGCTAGGAACAATTAGAGATGATATTGAAAGAAAATTGGATGGAAATGTATTTCTGTAACTAAAAGAAGGCATAACATTTCACCTGTTTGTCTTTCGTTTTGCTGGAATCATATTTATGAAATTTTGTTATCTTTATGACAGGACCAACATCTATGTGAATCCACGGGTGGCGCCTCCACTAGTTGGTGGATACGGGTATGGTGGTATGCCATACTATGGTGGTGGATACGGATGGTCTCCATTTTCTTTCTTTGCACCAGGTCCAAGTGTAGCAGTAGGCATTGGAGGTGGATTCAATTCTATACTTCTGTTTATGCTTCTTGGTGCCGGTGCTGCTGTTGTTAGGAGATTCTTTGGATCAAGAAATGTTGACGATGATGACGACGAATACTAGCATGCTAGCTAGCAGTACAAAAAACACTTTCATGCTTGATTGAAGAGAGTGTTTGTGTTAAATATAGATGTTTAAAGGAATGGAAGATCATAAATGTATGTGACTAAAATATTTTGTAATTTGAGCTATGCATATATTGTTATACTTGAAACAGAAGTATTAATCTGAGCTATGAAATCTGTTTATCTACTAAATATCACTATGATATGGTGTCTCATATGATGAGGCATGATCTAATTGGAAATTTGAGCTTTAAATTAAGATCAATGTTGTGCTCAATTTTAGGAGCAACTTTTCCACTTCACATTTCTAAGTAATCACAAATTGTTTTTGAAGTGTACTTTCAAACGACATATAATTCACGTTTATTTTATGGGCCATTAAAATACTTGGTACTTTAAAGGTGCAATTTATGTTTGGAAATTTCTTAATGTATTTATATGTTACTATGCAAAGATAGTAAAATGTTCTTCAGATTTCGAAGATACATTTTCAGACGTATACGATACACGCACTTCATTCGTTTTTTAGTTGCATCTTAATTTTATGATTTAATTTATTTTGAAAATACATTTTTGAAACTTAAAAAATGATAGTCTTGGGGTCATTGGATAACACAACCCTAGTTAGTGTTTATACTTTCGAATCATACATTTGTTTTAATTAAGTGTTTAACAAAGGAAGCAAAACCATTGCCAAATGAAGATTGTCTATAACCATTTAAAAGCAGATAGAAACTGTGAGTTTTTGGGTCGAACTCAAGTTTGATGAGGAATAACTTCCATATATTTTGATAGGAGACAAGTATGAAGTCGAAGATGAGTCGCATGCTGTGGTCGAATAATACATATTGTAGTCAAAGTTTGTTCTAATACGTATTGTTGAAATATTTGTCGAATTGGATCTTTTGTTATGGATCCAATTGTTTAGTTAATTTGGGTTGTAAGTTATCTAGTTAGTCTATATATAGGCTAGATCACTCATGTTGTTGAGTGAGACAAATTGTGATATTCATTTGTAATCATTTGTAAACCCTTATGAGAAAGTGAATAGTAAACAAGTATGCACAAATGCTTCATCTTCTTTCTTTTTTATCCTTCTTTCTCTTTTTGTTCTAACCGTTTTTATTGTTCACCCAAGAACTCCGTTTCTCAATCTTGATTTGTTGAAAGGTATCGTTTGTGATCACAATAAACTAGTGAGTAAAGGATCAATTGAAGTCAAACTTGAAGGAAAAGGAATGGACTCAGTGTGGAATGTTCGATCACATGCTACAGAAGCGGCAGAGGGAAACATTGTTGGAAAAGGAAAAACGTCATCATGAAAAATAACATATTTAGAGATATAAATTCAACTGAACTTGCTGAAATACCTGTAACCCTGATGCTGAGGAGAAACCCCCAAGTACACACACTCAAGACTTATAAACTCCAACTTATGTTTATTGTAAAGACGAGTGAATGGAAAACACAAGGAATCAAAAACCCGAACTCGAAGAGTGTTATAACAAGGATACTTACGATACAAGGAAAAGAATGGGGACTAAAAGAAGCAAGCCCAGTAGTAGGAAATCTATTTATCAAATGAAATGCAAAAGCAAAGCTATATTCCTAAAAAGGATGAGCAAGGGAAGCATGAGATAGCAAGGTAAATCCCATTTTGATAATATGTCTATGCTTATGTTCGATTGTACCATTTTGGTGAGACATGTGTGGACATGTAAGCCTAAGAGTGATACATAACTCAGTTAAATACTTAGTGAAGGGTCGTAATTCTCTCATATAATCAAATTGAACAACTTTAATGGTAGTGTAAAACTAAGTTTGAACAAACTTGTGAAACAATTTGAAGGCGTGGAATGTTTCCGACTTGTTTTTAAGAAAATAGATCCTAGTGTACTTGGAATAAGAATCAATAAAAAACAACATAGTAAAGAAAGCCAGAAGTTGAAAGGAATGAGGAAGGACCCCAAAGATCTGTATGCACTAATTCAAAAGTAGGATGATACACTATTATAGATGCAGGGGAATACAATAAATTAGAGTTTTCAATACAACAAGAATTAAATGTCTGATTTGAAAAAGGTCTAGTCGAAAGAGGAATATAACAATGATTTAGAGTCTGTCGAATAACAAGATAATTGGCATGATCTGGTTGGAATGCCAAATAAGACTAGATCTTGTGTTATTTACACCAGATGTTACAGAGCAAGAAACAAACTTAGCATTATTACAAATGACTGTGGAACTAGACGAAGACATGGAGTCAATGTGATCATGTTTAGAAACAACATCTCCAACTGTAAGCAACGAGTTCGCAAAGGCTTTAACACGTAATACAAACTTAGTGACTGAACTGGTACCTTTCTTGATGGGTTTTAGTTCAACGCGTAGCTGACGTACACGAGCTTTCATGTACACAATGAAGTATTTGTAAATTCTATCCCAAACTTCAAAGGCATTCTTGCAAGAGAGAACATGTGGAAGAACAAATTCATAAATCGTGGAGAGCAGCCAAATAAAAACAACTTGTTCTTGAATTATGCTAGAGAGAGAGAGAGACGACAATTAATACCATGATAGAATATGATTTTCACATTATTCATTCAATCTCTTTTAAGATTTACAAAATTATAACCACTTATTTAAAGCAAAGGATGCACAATAGATGGATCAAAAGTTAGTTACAACTTATGCATGTATGCACATACAGTAACATACTTCAATGCCTAATTTAGTCTCATAATAAGTGGTAAGATTCATAAATTTTATTAATTAGTTTTAAGAATATTACGGAGACTAATTCATAGTAAGCTGTCTACTAATGACAACTTGTGTTTTAGAAGTTGTATTATTATTTTAAAGTGTGATCTTTGTGGTTATAGTATTGGAATCATTTTTACATTTTTTTGTTCGTGTCTTTTTCTAGCAACTTTGAAGTTGGTTGCAAAATACCATTGATATCTCTATTGACACCGATTATGTGCAAGATATCTTCAACTCTTATGACAAATATTGGTTTGATCAGTGCAAATTTGTCATTAAAGTAAATAACTGTTACTATTAATACATTTCACAGTATTTAATTTTGTACAAGTAAATAAGTGTGTGGATGCTCTAACCAATAAAGGAATAATTAATCAAAGAGAGATGTATTTTTTTTAACAAGTATCAGATTGTATTATTTAGCGTTGTTTGATCACGATGTAAAGGATGTTTCAACTCGTAGACGACTAATTGTATAATTTTGGACTTTGGTCTTTTATAAAAAAAAAATAAAAAAAAAATAAATATATATATATATATATATATATATATATATATATATATATATATATATATATATATATATATATATATATATATATATATATATATATATATTATATATATATATATATATATATATATATATATATATATATATATATATATATATATATATATATATATATATATATATATATATATATATATATATATATATTTATGTCTAATCCTTGTCTAATTCATTATAATATTATAAAATAAGAGGTGTCACTAAAATTTATCTTAATAGTAGGATTTAAAATTTTTTAATATATTTTTTTTTTTACGTCGAACACTTTTTTTAAATTTGATGTGTGAATATTAACATTGAACGGCTAATTGATCGGATAGACTCTAATACATACAATATTAGAGTTTAACATAATTCATTTTTACAAAATCAATTTATAAAAGGAAGAGTATCATATTAAATGAATAGAGAGACTCTAGGTTTGTTGCAAAATGTCCAGAGTTCATCAACACGATTAAAAGGAATACAATGTATGATGATAGCACTACAACGGAAAAAATATATAATGAAGTTTGCGAAACACATAGACGGTGTCGTTGTTAGGTAGCGTTTGATTGTATGTATGTTGGTTTTCACAACTTGCGAGTAACTGTGGTTATAAATTAGATAGCAGGCTAATTATAACATCAATTATATATTTCAACCGTAGTGATATGTGTAAGAATTTATTATAAAATATGAGATTACTTGTTTTTTTCTCCGTCATTAACTAGTCCTCTTACCTCATCTCAAAAATAAGTCTTATCGCATCTTGTTTTTGGTTCAAATAGTGTTCCTACCTCATCTGATCTCTATCTTTCAAATCCTTAATTCAAAGATAGTAGTAGTATATGAAGTAGTAGTGGCGTGGTCCTTTTAAAGGACTATTTGAAGCACTTTATTCCACGAAGCCTATTCATTCAGCACTCTCCGAAGCCTGTCCATACAGCACTACCCAACCAAGTGAAGTGAGTGACTTTTATCCAATCCAAATTCTATACTTTATATATTAAAAAAATGTGTCGTTCACAACAAGATAATGTAGATCATGGAAGATTTGTAACATCTTTTTGATTAAATAGTAGGCTAGTTCTATATTGAGCAAATGAAGTGAATCTTATATCATACTGAATCAATGAGATATAATAACAGTTATTGATTTAAAAATTAGTTAAGAACACTATTTAGTTAATGAAAAAATTGCTACATTTACACAAAATTCTTAAATATTTAGATCGTATGTCACTCTTTACAATTGTTTTTCATATATATATATATATATATGAAACTTATTTTCAACCTAAGAACAACCCACTGATTATTTTTTATTTTTTCTAACTCTTTATATATAAATCAAATAAATTTAATTAGAAGTGTTTCACAATTCTTTTATATAACTTTAAAGATATCTCAAACTACAAGAATACAGTTTTATGGATTTCTATCTTTTGCCTATTTAATTAAGATTACCACTTTTTTTTTTCTATATCTTCATATTTTATCTATAAAAGTGATAGATGTATATATTTATAACAGTCGAAACTCATAGATTCATAACGAGTCTAAAGCAGAACCCATGAATGAACGGATCCAGAAATTGAAACAACCAAGCCTAATAACCACGAACTTCCTGAACTAGACTCGTTGCCTTCTAGACTTGATCGGCTGACATTAGGAACCTTCGTAGTCCACCGCATTCTGGCCCTCCGCCTAGAACGATTGTCTCCTTCTGTTGTCATTCGACCACCGCCATAGCTTCATTACCGCTAGCAGTCGGACTTTGGTGTCGCCTTCCACTGCTTACCGTGCACCATTAAGCTAACCATCGATTATTGTATCCGTTGTCGGCCATCAAACAACGACTTTGACGTCCTCCATCGACTTTCTTGCTACTTTTTTGTATTCTGATTTATGGAAATCTAGAAACAAGTTTTCCTTCTTGTCATCACTCAATATTTTAAGGCATATTTCTATAATTTTCCACTTTGACTTTAAATCAGTGGTGATGCAAATTTACTATAAACCACCTTGTTGCTCTCTCCGATCGAATCTGCATTCAACAACCTTGATCAAGTCTAGGCCATACGTGAACCTTGATCACGCCATTTGCATCTACTTACACCTAACCATATTTTCCTGCTTAAATAATCTGACAATCCCAAAAGTATGATTCTTCAACCATCTTTGACTCCTTTTACTTTCGAATGCCTCCATAAAGGTCCATGTTACCGAGTTTTGTAACCCTCCGTCCACATTCAAAGCATAAATAAGGCTACCATTATTGGATCCCTGAGATAATACAATTTCACTCATTACCTTATCATAAGTCAAATTTTAATCAGAGGCCACTATAAATGTTCCCTCATAATTACTTTTATCCATAGCCAGAACCCTCACCTCAAGCTGAGTCTTACCCATCATAATTTCTTATATCTTCATATCCAGGTCTTTAGTTTTCCTCCTCTTAAGGGACACATTATAATTATTACATCTTTTAATTATGAGCTTTGATTGTTCAGTTTCCACTTCTCATGGATCATAACCCTTCCCACCCCTTGAATAGCCATTGAAGACACAATTTAATACCTTACCATCAACTTGGAATATATTGATTTACGTAAATGGTAAAGTTTTGAAGACCTTCGAAATAGAGTAGTCTATATGCTTCCTACTCTAAACTACCATATGTTTCTATAAGTTTATCCCTATGAATGGAGATTTGTCGATCAGGTAAGTTGCTTTGGTACTCATCTTACCCTAGAAACTTCATGGAAACTCAACTCCTAGTACTATGGAGAAGTGTTCAAATGCATTTTTATCCATTGTCTTCTACAAAATTCATTAAAGTGTAGTCAGAAACAACCTCTATAAATCTACCATGCCTTAACCTTAAATCTCATAGTTTATTCTCTTCATGAAAGTATTCACCAACTAATGATGTATGACCAATAATATTATATCCATATCAAATATATAACCCAAATATTTTATACCTTTTAGCTATGATCACTCCACCATGTTAAATCTTCAACACTTTGTGTTCAACTCTAGTGGAATAACCTAGGTTATCAAACATGCTTATAGATAACAAATTTTTCCTGAGCTCTAAAACATACCTCACATTATGCAGAAGAAATTCAATATCATCAAATATTTTATGTTTGACCGTACCAACACCATGAACCTTGTAAGCCTTATTGACACTACTACTACATCAACATTGTCATAACTATCCTTATTTGAGGTAACAACAATCAAAATAGAATCTTAAATGTCCTTACTCTTGAGATAATCCCTCTTGAAGTGATCGATTTTTTGATAAATAAATAATTTTATCATTGACTTGTCAAACCTCCTAGATTTAAACACCCCTTTGTGCTCATTTCTTCCTTTTGAGACTCTTAAGCATTCACCACTATCGTCAATCTTCAAATATTTCACCTTTGAAAATTTCTTGGATTTCATTGACGTATAAACTTTTCTAAAATAATAGTTCCTTTCTTATCATAAAAAATATCATCCTTAAAATACTCAAAGGATCTAGGTAATGAGTGTAACGAGAGTAAGACCTTGTCCCATCATCAATTTTCACCTCAATATTTCTCTAGATCATCAATGAACTTATGAAATTTTATAAACGATTTCACTATGGATTTTTTCTCTATCATTTGGAATAAATAGAGTTATTGTTTCAAATACAACATGTAAGCCAAAGCCTTGTCATATAAAATGAGTTAAGTTGTGCCTACACAGAAGTCGTAGTCATCTCCCTGACGACTTCTTTTAAAAATTTATCTCTGAGGCACAAGATAATTACACTCTCGATCTTATCCCCCACCTTGGTCTTCTCTGATTGTGTTAGGTGTGTATGCATTGATTCCTTACCCTTAAATAATTATATCTACACACTTCTATTGAGTTAAGATTGCTTGCATATTCACTATCCATAACCCAAAATCAGTGTCTTCATAAAATTTATCTATATCTCATTTAAAATCCATGGTACACACTTATAAACCTAACTTTTCCCGATGTTGAACACAATTTATTGTAAAATTTAAAGGTTCAACTACACTAAGATATCATTAAAATCTAACGCTAATATTAATTTTGTTGATAACAAAATGGGTAGGACAAAGCACAATGACAACTCAAAAAAATTGCCTCAAACAATAAAATAACCTACAAACAGTGTAAGTGAATCCACAACAAGAAAAACAAAGATAAAAGACAACAACAAAAAACAATTTACTTACCCAGTTTGATCAAACAAATCTATTATGGGAGAGAGAATGACTCTCTAATTCATTATACTTCCAAAAATTATTATAAGAGGTTACGAAAAAGTTACAAGAAAATAGTCACATGAGTTCCTAAAATAAACTTTGTGCTCTACCTAAGTCTTTCAAATCTCTCTAACTCTTTATATACTAGTCCGACAAACCAAATGGACTTATAAGTGTTTCCTAATTCCATTAGATATCTCAAAAGGTTTCCCAAATCTTAAGAATAAAATCCTATCAATTTCTATCATTTGTTTCTCTAATTAGAATTACTACTAATTCTCTATGTTTTCAAATCTTAACCATAAAAGTGATAGCGATACATATTTATAATTTTTGAAATCCAGGAAACCCATAATAGAAACAAAATATGACCTTTCAACCAACAAACCATCTAAAATGGACATGTTAACTGCTGAACCTAATCCCCCGCCACCCGAAATTTCCATCACCACCACTTGGTAGGGGTGGAAAACGAGAATACCCACCCCGTTTAGGCCTTACCCATAAAACCCAATAGGAAAACAGGATGAGGCAGAACAACCATAGTTCAGGACGCGTGACTAAAACCTTAACCCATCCCGCAAAAAGTGAAGGAGGGACCATGAGCATTTCACCTTTTAAGCCAAGAAATAAAAAATATTAAGTTAATGTTATTGGTGGTATTCTAGAGGTGATTGGAAAATTATTTTGAATTTTCTTTGTGTTCTTCTTATTTTTGCTTACACTTGCTTAGTTTACAAATGATAACCTCTCCCTATTTATAATATTTAATAGAGTTCTACATTGATATATATTCTAGATATTTCATGAGAGAGTTTCACACACTTCATTTTATATTTATTCTCATGACCCCACTGGTTTATATCTACATATCTCTAAAACTCATTAATTATTTGATACATGAACTCACATTAGCCTATGCACATGCTTCTACAATTCTCTAGGTACATGTATCTAATACAAACGTTTAATGACAATACGTTACTTAACATTCTCCTACTTAAAGTGTTGTTCATGAACTCCAAGAACTCCTCTTAGTTTTTGGATATTTTCCTCTTCATAGTCAATATCTGGTTGTTGCGCATAGCCCTTTGCAAAAAGTATTGCTTTGTTCTTTTAGATTGAACCGTTTGGATTATGATTCACCTTGTAGACCTATTTCACACTAATAGCTTATTTGTCATTTGGCTTCTCCACTAAATCCTAAGTATAGTTCTTTTCAATTGCATACATTTCTTCTTCCATTCAATACTACAAATAATATATTTCATGACGAAGCTTTCACATCAGACAATAAAAAACCGATGTCATATGACCTGGAACACGCTATATATTATTTTTTTTTAAGAAACTTTATCTTTAACCTCGATTTTATAGAAAAGTCGACGTAAAATATTGTTAAGTGTTTGAGTTTCGATTCCCAGCTCCTATAATTTTATGTTTTATTTACAACTTATAAGGCACCTTTATTTTTATGTAGGATATGATTTCTCGGTTATTGAAGAAAACTAAGATAGAAACTCTAAAAAAAATTATTCCTTCAAAATTATAATGTTTTGTCTCATTCACTTTTAGCGCCCAAACGAACGAAAGGAACACCCATTATTCTCAAGCGAATAGAGGAGTTTACCAATACTCAAAACCACCAACCTTTTTCTCCTAGGAGGAATTAAGCTCGAGTTATACTCTATTGAGTCTCTCATCACATTTCTAGTATGTTCAAATTGTCCATTACCGTTGTTTGTTGATTGCATCATTGATGTCGTAGTCGTAGGTCATTGTTGTCGTTGTTGTTGTTGTTGTTGTTGTTGTTGTTGTTTCGTCGTACGTTGATGTTTTTTAATATAATGTTGTTATGGTATTTGTTATTGTTCTAGTAGTTATTGTTGGTTGTGTACTATTTTGATTTTATTTTCAGAAGTTGTATGTGATTATGGATTATGGTTGGATGAAAGTCAATAGATCAAGTAAAGAGTATGAGAATTGAGTGATTCAATTTCTTGATTTTGCTGGAAAAAACCTTCCTAAGGTGAACGGTTTTTTGGTGTCCTTGTAAAAATTTCTGAAATATTCACAAACATCTTAGGGATGAAATATTCAATCATTTAGGTTACGATGGAATTATTTAAAATTACACGAAATGGGTATGATATGGTGAAATGACAAAAAAGACCTCTGTCACCTACAGTTGAAGATGATGATGAATTTACGAATGATACTCTAGAAAACATGATTCGTGATATTGGGGTAGATTCTTTCAAGAATGCTAATGTTGTTGATACTTTGAAAAAAGACATGGAAGAGTCGTTGTATCCGGGATGCAAAAGTTTTACAAGATTGTCATCTGTATTAAGACTATTTAATCTTAAGGCAAGAGGTGGGTGGACAGATAAAAGTTTCTCTGAGTTGCTTGAATTGTTGTAAGAAATGTTTTCAGAAGGTAACACGTTGTCGAACCGTAGTTATGAGGCTAAAAAAATATTGTGTCCAATGGGTTTGGACTATGTCAAAATACATGCATGTCGTAATGACAACATATTATATAAGAAAGAATATGAAAACTTGAAGGAGTGTCCGAGATGTGGGGATTCACGCTACAAGAAGAAGGCCAATAGTGTTAAAGGCGATGATAGTGTAAAAAGGAAGGGTGTTCCTTCCCAGGTGGTGTGGTACTTACCGGTAATACAAAAGTTCAAGAGATTGTTTGCTAATTCAAATGATGCAAAGAATATTAGATGACATGCATCTGAAAGAGTGTGTGATGTAAAAAATTTGCCATATAGCTGATTCATTGCAATGAAAGAAAATTGATTTCTTGTTTCCAGATTTTGCACTAGAACCAAGGAACCTTAAACTTTGACTTACCACCTATAAAATGAACCCTTTGGGTAATTTGAGTACTAACTATACGTCATGGTCTGTTCTTCTCATAGTTTATAACTTATCTCCATGAATGTGCATGAAGCGCAAATATATGATGTTATCGATGATGATTTCTGATCCAAAATAACCAGGGAACGACATAGATGTTTATTTAACTCCATTGGTTGAAGATTTAAGAATTTTGTGGGAGGAAGGCATTGATGTTAATGATGCATATACGGGTGATAACTTTAATATGCGTGCCATGTTATTTTGCACAATCAATGACTTTCCTACATATGGTAATTTGTTTAGGTACAATGCCAATGGACACAAAGCATGCCCTAAATGTGAGTTTGATACATTCCACCACCAATTACCAAATAGAAAAATGATTGTTTATCTTGGGCATCAAATATTTTTAAAACCTAATTATCCATACCGTAGATTGTGGAAGGCTTTTAATGGAGAGCAGGACTTTAGTTTCGCAACAAATCCCTTAACCGGGAAGGAAGTTTATAAAAGACAATAACATATTAAGTTTGTCTTTGGGAAAAAACTAAAAGTTAAACAAAAAGGGCCTGTGGAGAAAAATAGTTGGAAAAAGAGGCGGGTGTTTTTTGTTCTTCCATATTAGTCTAGTCTCGATGTAAGACATTGTCTTGATGTGATGCATGTGGAGAAAATGTATGTGATAGTTTGATTGGAACACTTCTCCACATTAAAGGCAAGAAAAAATATACTAACAAATCCCGTGAAGATATGGTGGTGATGGGTATACGACAAGAGTTAGCCCCAAAAGAAATAGAAAATAGAACATATTTTCCCCCATCTTGTCACACTTTATCTAAAAAAGAAAAAAAAATTAGGATTGTTTGCCGGGTATCAAAGTTCCCCAAGGGTACTCATCAAATGTGAAGAAACCTGTGTTAGAGAATGATCACAAATTAGTTTGCTTAAAATCTCATGATTGTTATATTTTGATGCAACAACTTCTACCAGTGGCTATCCGTAACATTTTACCAAGGAATGTAAGGGTAACTATAACCAGATTGTGTTTATTCTTCAGTGCTATAGGTAGTAAAGTCATTGATCCTGAAAAATTTAGACGAGTTATTACATGAGGCTGCAATTATTTAACATCAATTAGAAATGTTTTTCTCTCCATCATTCCTTGACATTATGGTTCACTTAGTTGTTCACCTAGTAAGGGAGATTAGAATTTGTTGTCCAATTTATTTACAGTCAATGTGTCCCTTAAAGCGTTACATGAAGATCTTCGAAGGGTATACAAAGAATCATCACCGTCTGGAAGCTTTGATTGTTGAACGATACATCACACAAGAAGCTATTAAGTTTTGTACAATGTATTTTTCAGAAGCTAACTCTATAGTAATTCTCGAGTCTCGTCGTGAGGGAATATATGATGGTAGAGGTATTCAAGGTTTAAATGTTAAAAATTTTAGCCGAGATATAGTTCTTCAAACACATTTTTATACATTGAATAACCTTGATGAAGTTCAACCTTACTTGACCGCTCACAAAAGTCTTGTAAAGGAAAAATACCCCCGAATGAATGAAAAATGGTTGTTAACAAAGCATAACAAAACTTTCATAACATGGTTTAATGAAAGTGTTTCTAAAGAGAGTAGTGCATCGGAGACAATTAAATGGTTGTTGTGTATGCTTAAGTTTAATGTAATTACTTGGAGTGCATGCGACATTACTAGATATTTATTCTATACAAAATAAAAGGATGATCGTAGTACCATGCAAAATAGTAGGGTTATGGTTGAAGCTGAATCCATGTACTTCTCTAGTGCTAAAGATAACAATCATGTACAATAATCTAGAGCATACTTTGGGTTCATTGAGAAAATTATGAAGATTGATTATGTTTCTTTTAAAGTGCCTTTATTTAAGTGCAATTGGATGACAGTAACACTAGTGTAGAAACTGATGAATTAGGATTCACACTGGTTGATCTTCGAAAGGCAACTTACAAGAACGAAGCATTCATCATGGCAACACAAGCAAAATAATTTTTTTATGTCAATGATCCTTCTAACACTAGATGGTCAATTGTACTTCAAGAAAAATATCTTCCTGATGAAAATCAGGATGTTGACTATGAAACCCCTTATTTCGCAACACATGTACGTCAATCATATGAAGATAATAATTTAGATGATGTGCATGTTATTCACCTTGATCATAAAGAGGGAATATGAGAAAACTAGTAAGTAAATGTTTTATATCACTTAGTAATTTATAATAACTCATTTTACTCTTTTTTATTCCTTTTACTTAAGATTTAATGTTGTTGTTGATTATCCTAATTGATTTAAATTGTTGTTCAAATTATAGGTGTTTAACGACCGATGACAAATCGTAGCATAGAAGTTTTGGACAACCTACAAGAATTTCTATTTTGGTAATTGCTTTTGTTAGTTAATCAATTGATTTAGTTTTGTTGTAAAATTATGAGTTTTGTCCAATTTTGACTTTGCATTTGTTGTAAATAATTGTTTTTCTGTGATATGGTTCTGTAATGCAGGTACAATGTTTATGTTTCAAAAATATGCAAAATATGGTTATGTAGGTACAAACGAAAATATTAAAAAAAATTGACCCCTCAGTTTTTAAATAAATCTGACATAATAATATAGGGCTATTACCTCGGGTTTTAAAATAAAACCAAGATATTAGGTTGGACGCGCCATCTAGCTTTGTAAATAATAAAAATGAAGATGCTGGGGTTCGAACCCATGATTAGATAACTTACATCTCAGTCTTAAATAACTGAGGTGTTAAGTGACATCTTTTCATGTCACCCTTTGTTGCGTCGCCTCGGTAGCCGAGGCTCTTTCGCGTGCAACGTTAAAGCTTTATTTGTAGCAGTGATTTCCTTCCTCCAAGCATCTTCTTTAAATGCTTCTTCAAACTTTCATATTCAATTGCACAATAGTTGCATCTAGAATAGACATCATCCAAACTCCTAAGTTTTAATGGAGTAAAGCTTGGAGATGATAAGCTAAAGTTTGGTGAAGATAGTGTGCTAGATGGAGAATTTGGTATAGATGAAACATTTTTCTCACTTTCAGAAAAAGTTGGATTTTGCTATAAAATGACTGTTGGAACTGTTTTCTCCTCAACATTTTCCTTCGGCAAATTCCAAAAAGCATTTTCATCACAATTACTTTCTTGGTCTTCAAATTGTAAAGTCTATAGCCCTTTGACATAGAGTTATAGTCAATAAAGATGCATATTTCACTTGATTCATCCAGTTTCGTTCTCTTTACATTAGGAACTTGATCATAACAAACACACCAAAAAATTTAAGGTAGTTTCCTAAAAGCTTTCTTCTAATCCATGCTTCAAATAGTGTCATGCTCCATACAACTCTTGTTGGACATATATTTAGTAGGTACACAACTGTATTAACAACTTCATACCAAAATTCTTTAGACATCCCTTTCTTAAACAACATGGACTTGTCCATATCCATCACAATTTGATTCTTTCTTTCAAATACACCTTTTTGCTGAGGTGTATAGCCAATAGTCAGCTACCATTCAACACCTTTTTTTATAAAACTTATCAAATTCATTTGAGGTGTACTATTTTCCCCTGTGACTTTTCAAAACTTTTATAGAATCGTCACTTTATTTCTTAATAAAAGCTTTAAACTTATTAAATATCACAAATACTTCAAACTTTTGTCTCATAAAATACACTCATGTCATACGGGCCAGATCATCAATGAATAGAATAAAATACTTGTTTTGTGCATGATATATGGTGTTCTGATAATGCGAAATCATATCGTTTATTTGGCTTGATTTACATGCATTTATTTGTGACTTTTATTAATTTATCTTGATTTATGTTCTATTATATGATTAATTCACTCCGTTTAGCAGATTGGGGAGAATTTGGGCTAAAGAAAGAAAAGAAGAAGAAATGGAAGGAAAACAGATGAAAAACAGCAGATACGAATTTTGCTGCTGTGACGACCGTCACACAGTCCTGACGACCGTCACATATCATGACAACCGTCATGCAGACAAAAACGCAGAATCTGAAGTCACGATCAATCTTAACTTAATTTCTTCCTACACTTTCTCCACTCACTGCCCACTACTGGAAGTTACTCCCACTCCCTCCATAACTCACCCATGATCTCTGGAAGTTGAAGAATGAAATATCTCCTATAAATAGACAAGAGATTCACAGAGAAAAGGGGGTGGATTCTTCATCCCGAAGGACTGCCAAAGTTCTATTGAAGTCATTGTTACTTTTATTTCCTTTCCCTTTTCCCTTTTTGTTCAGAGCTTTGTATTTTTCTTTCTGCAATTTTATTTGGCCAATTGGCCAAAGTAGAATCTTGCCGACATTGTGGAGGACTACTCTTCAATATCAGTACTACTTTCCAGGTTCTTATTAATTAAATTACTACTTTATTTCTGTCTTAATGCATATTTTACTATTCTGTTGTTTATGTTTATTTCCGTTTGCATTAATTATCATGTCTAGCTAAGTTAGTTTTATCGGTATGTAACCGAATTAGTAGGATAGGATTCGATAGTAACCGGCATCTTCCCTTTTTACAAACAACCTTTCTGGCCGTAGTTTTTAATCTAAATTCTAAATAAACCTTTGTCACGACAGTGAGAAGCTATTTACGGTGGTTTTGCCACGACAGCGGGAAACCATATTAAGGTACGAACCAACAAGCGACAGCTGCGGCTAAGACCAGATAGTAAAAACTAGGCATTCCTTTTAAAAACAGCGACAGCGCTTTAAAAGGGATTAGAACTTAATGGTTTTCAAAAAGTAATTTAAACCCCGAACGGAATAGCGACAACATACGTTCCGCCTTAGAGTTGCGACTAGCGTCAACAACCATCGTGAGACAAAGGTCTTTAAACCGTTATTTTCTTCTTAAAAGTGTTTGCAAAGAGTAGAAAGCACCGGTGACCTGTCGAATCCCCGATAACTAAGTTCTTGCATACCGATATTCCTTTACCATCCTTTCCATAAACCAATTATCTTTATTTCTTTGCATTTAATTTCATTCGCATTCAACTTTCCTAATTCCAATAGCCTTAGCTTTACGCCGTAATAATAGATAACGGTAGATTGACATTGGTCTCTGTGGGTTCGACAATCTTTTATATTACTTTGATATTTCCGTGCACTTGCGGAGCGATCAAGTTTTTGGCGCCGTTGCTGGGGACCAACAGTCAATATTGTGATTCTATTGTTGCATAGTATAGACTAAGGCACTCTTATCATCAATTACTATGTCTAACCCAAATTTCCTTTATAACTATCATCCCCATTATTATAGCTACCACCCCCAGTATTTTGAGGAACCACAAGATCCGCTTAAATTTGACCTCGAAATATTATTAGAAGATTTCAATATGACGCATTCTCGACCAAATTCCCTCTATGATGACCACTCCCAATATTCTGAGGAAACGCAAGAATTCGACACGTCCAACCTTGAACTATTACTAGAAGAACTCGAAGAGACGTTTACTCACTCTAGGATAGAATCTATGATGGAGCATTTTGTGGAGACACAAACTCTCCAAAACGAAGACCTTAAAAAACAACATCTCCAAATTAATGAAGATCTTAAGCAAATGAACGTTATTGTCGATTCCCTCACAACTCACAGCGAGGCTTTGGAGGCACAAACCTCCCTGCTTAGACAAACACCTTTAGGACCCGTCCCAGAAGGCCATGTGAATGTTGTAACAACCAGTAATGAAGAACAAATAGAAAATCTTAGGGAGAGTGATGATGAGTCCGAGGAGAGTTTTGGTGAGAAAAGCACAAATATTGAGAAAAATCCACCGACACCACCCGAAAGGGAGGTTGTCGAAGAGGTAGAGAAGGAAGCACCCATTGTTGCTCCTCGTCCCTATACCCCACCTAATTCTTTCTCACAATTGGTTGCGGAAGCCAGGGTAGACTCCCAATCCAAAACACATGTGGAGGTACTAGAAAATACCCACACCAATGCACCTTTGTCTAAGGTCCCTCATAGGAAAAGAAAATTCGAGGACCGTGAAACTAAGGTCATTATTACTGTTAAAAGGGTACGATTAACTTTTGAGGTGGTGGATGAAATAACTATGCCAAAATTTGAAAAGCTGATACGCAGGATAGATCCAAAACCACCACCACGCATTCAAAACAAGGAACCACCCTACAGAAGAAAGAAACGAAAAGGTGAGGGATATGAGAGATGGCTTGATAAGTGGCCATGGAAACCGAAGACTATTCAAAGTTCGATCGAGGAACCATTCTCGAAAGAACCGCCATGAGTACTTGCACTCCTTAGCCGTCGAGCTATCGACGCTAAACAAAGCGCTGTGTGGGAGGCAACCCACAAGGTCTTTATTTTAATTTGTTTGTTTAAATTTGCAGAAAATAAAGAAATGTATCGCTTGTTACGCTTTATCTATTTCTAGGCGAAAAATCTCTAGATGACGATCTGAGAAGATGAGCTATACCCACAGACATTCCTACGAGTGTCGTTGCTGGTGGGGACACTGATGATGACTACTTCCTCTGGAGGCGAGCAATATGATGATCTGGTTCGAGAATTACACAAACAAAGTGTCTCAAAATGCCCGCCGCCGAAGTAGAAGTGATCAACGAAGACAAGGATAGCAAGATCAGTAATATTCATACAGGTTCTATCTTTCCTTTTCCACCTTTTACTAAAACATTGAGGACAATGTTTGGTTTAAGTGTGGGGGAGGAACTCTATCGCTTTCATTTTATTTCCTTTTAGTTTGATTTATTGTTTTTATCTACTTTTAATGTTATGTCAAAGTCTTTGCATGTGCTGTCGAGTCTTTATGCGTGGTTTTCGCTTGTTATTCAATCTCCCCGAAATTTCAAAATTTCAAAATTTTCAAAATTTTAACCTCCAACAAAATTTTTGCTTCGATTCATGACATGGTACTCTGAAAGTATATAGGCTGTTTAGACTATGTTAGAAAAACTTGGGAAAGTTTTGATAAAATTGATATCGTCCTGACAACCTTAACCCCCTGAATATGCAAAATCAATTTGAGTACCCATTATGCCGAGACCTTAAAGCTCCAAGTTCTTGTAGTAATCCCTAAGTAGTTTATTTAAGCAGTCAGCACCATCCTAAACACACTAAGTAAGAAACCGATGCAAATAAGTGTATGATATCTAGTTTAAAATGAGAAACTAAGAAAGAAAAGAAAAATTATGAAGAAAAAGACATGTTCCTTCTAAGTTAGGTGCTCCTCACCCGAGCACTTAACCTAACGGTACAAACTCTTTAAGTCCAATTGATGCTTAAGCATATTTGCAGAGAAAAATGAAATAATAATGAGATCATAGTCACTAACAGGTTTACTTTGCATAAATGTGTATGGATAACGGGCTTAATGTGATTGCACTATAATGAAATGGGGTGAAAGAGAGCATGAGTTATAGGTTGAGTTATAATGGCATGATTCTGATTGGTTTGCATAAGTAGGGAGTTTTTAAAATTATGTCGTTATGTTATCCTTGGTATTGATATTTAGTACCTATCGATCTAACATTAGCCTAGCAGCCACATATGATTAGAGTCTCATCGTGTCTTTGTTTCGAACTATGCTTATTTCTTTCCACCGTGTTGGTTGATTTCTTGAGGACAAGCAATGGTTTAAGTGTGGGGGTGTTTGATAATGCGAAATCATATCGTTTATTTGGCTTGATTTACATGCATTTATTTGTGACTTTTATTAATTTATCTTGATTTATGTTCTATTATATGATTAATTCACTCCGTTTAGCAGATTGGGGAGAATTTGGGCTAAAGAAAGAAAAGAAGAAGAAATGGAAGGAAAACAGATGAAAAACAGCAGATATGAATTTTGCTGCTGTGACGACCGTCACACAGTCCTGACGACCGTCACATATCATGACAACCGTCATGCAGACAAAAACGCAGAATCTGAAGTCACGATCAATCTTAACTTAATTTCTTCCTACACTTTCTCCACTCACTGCCCACTACTGGAAGTTACTCCCACTCCCTCCATAACTCACCCATGATCTCTGGAAGTTGAAGAATGAAATATCTCCTATAAATAGACAAGAGATTCACAGAGAAAAGGGGGTGGATTCTTCATCCCGAAGGACTGCCAAAGTTCTATTGAAGTCATTGTTACTTTTATTTCCTTTCCCTTTTCCCTTTTTGTTCAGAGCTTTGTATTTTTCTTTCTGCAATTTTATTTGGCCAATTGGCCAAAGTAGAATCTTGCCGACATTGTGGAGGACTACTCTTCAATATCAGTACTACTTTCCAGGTTCTTATTAATTAAATTACTACTTTATTTCTGTCTTAATGCATATTTTACTATTCTGTTGTTTATGTTTATTTCCGTTTGCATTAATTATCATGTCTAGCTAAGTTAGTTTTATCGGTATGTAACTGAATTAGTAGGATAGGATTCGATAGTAACCGACATCTTCCCTTTTTACAAACAACCTTTTTGGCCGTAGTTTTTAATCTAAATTCTAAATAAACCTTTGTCACGACAGTGAGAAGCTATTTACGGTGGTTTTGCCACGACAGTGGGAAACCATATTAAGGTACGAACCAACAAGCGACAGCTGCGGCTAAGACCAGATAGTAAAAACTAGGCATTCCTTTTAAAAACAGCGACAGCGCTTTAAAAGGGATTAGAACTTAATGGTTTTCAAAAAGTAATTTAAACCCCGAACGGAATAGCGACAACATACGTTCCGCCTTAGAGTTGCGACTAGCGTCAACAACCATCGTGAGACAAAGGTCTTTAAACCGTTATTTTCTTCTTAAAAGTGTTTGCAAAGAGTAGAAAGCACCGGTGACCTGTCGAATCCCCGATAACTAAGTTCTTGCATACCGATATTCCTTTACCATCCTTTCCATAAACCAATTATCTTTATTTCTTTGCATTTAATTTCATTCGCATTCAACTTTCCTAATTCCAATAGCCTTAGCTTTACGCCGTAATAATAGATAACGGTAGATTGACATTGGTCTCTGTGGGTTCGACAATCTTTTATATTACTTCGATATTTCCGTGCACTTGCGGACGCATCATGTTCATAGGACTATACACATTTGTGTGAACCAATTCCAACACTTATTTAGCTCTCCTTGTTCCTTCATTAGAAAATGGTTGTCGGTGGTCATTTTCAAGGAAACATTATTCACATACTCTATGTTTCTTTTTAATTATTGGAAGCATGAACACCATATTCTTTAGAGAAAGCAAAGTGAGACCATTGTAGTTTAAGCGACCAAGTCTCTTGTGCCATAGACAAGAGTCGCCTTCTTCTCCAGCCATTGTTAGAAAGTATTTTGCGGTAGTGTTGTATCATATCCACATGGATTAATGAGAATATAGATGCTTGTCGTTCAACGGTTTAATGATTTAACAAAGGTTTTTTTTTTAAAACGATTTCTATTTTTGTAACAAGAGTTTTCAGGAAATAAAACGGAATAAAATTCGGTCTAAGTTTGATAAAAACATGTCAAGATTACGGTTTGCTAATCAGTCCTAAACGTATCCAACCGATCGAATATGTGAACGAAGTTTTAACCAACATAACCACATATCCTCGCAAAAATGTACATTTCTAAAGCGATTTCGGAAATGTTATTGTTTCGACCGTTAAGTGATCTCTCTAAATAACACTCGAAACAATAAACATTAAGATCAATACAAAGCGGATATCAACTTTCAAACCTATGTCTAGAATTTGTATAGTTGATAGATGAAGAAATTAGGTCAAGACTTGAAAAGTTCATGTCTAAAGCAATCCAAACCATAAATGTACAAAGAGTAACAAATAACTTCATCTATATTGTGTCACACCCTAATTTTTGACCTTAAGATTCCACCTTTCCTGTGCGTTTTCTCACGTTTTATCTTTTTACTTTTATGTGGCTAACAAGCATGTGCAGGCTTCTCAGGCCCAATCCATCAAGCAAAGGAAATTACATTAAGACAAAGATTTCATAGAATAAAGTACTGGAAGTCGTTTGGTGACCAAGTCTGGTTCTTAAAGCTTTGAGTTTATTTGGTGCTTTTCATTTTGGATCAAGTTGTTAAGTATGTTAAGGGTGGGATGTCCACTTTTGAGGAGGCTTGTAGAGGACGTGTTCATATAGAACACAATTTATTGGTAACAAATGTGAAAACTAGAACTCAAAGAGACAAACCATCATATCGGTCCAAGTACTCCAAAAATTTGGAATTGTACAATTTAAAGTCAACTAAAATATCACACCAAGGACGTTAAGCTCGCAAGACAACTCATTATTAAATACCATGGGCGTTATATCCTTTTGATGATAAAAGATATTTTGAAAGGAAAGGATTCCAAATAAATACAAGGATGGGTCTTATGTATGTCATCCTAAATTCAAGAATAAGTTTAGGCTTCCATGTCGAGATTCATGAGGATTTTCACATAGAATATTCAAATTAATTCAGATACATTACAGTAAATCATATTCAAATGCATTACGGTAGCATGACTTGAAGTTTTTACAAACATTCAAACCCACTCCAAATTACAAAGTAATCAAAGATGACCCTACAATAGTAAGAACTATATCCAAGCAGCATCACAACACCGCCATGGATCTTGCTAAGACAAAATCCCCTTATGCTGCACCATTGAGAAACTGTAAGAGATGACCGTCCCGCACTAAAATCCCGAGCCTATAAACCTGCAACAAGCACAATGCCAGGATATGATGCAGTCCTGAATTACTTTGTAATAACACCAGCATCCCAAGACAGTAACATACTCAGCGTGAGGTGATTTCTCCTTCCGAAACAGACCGTAACACGGCGCATCGAGATACAAAGGGCATCAAAATATCAACATTTGCTCCATCGTTCAATGAATTCATAAGGGGGCAAAAACAGGTACAAACACAGGAAGCAACAAGTACAAACACCAACCATGAAAGTAAGGGCAGCACCGTTATCACGACATTCACGCACCTGCAGGCAGAAACCATTGAGAAAGAACTAAGCTATCATGAAGACGTAAATTTAAAACCGTTAGAAATTTAAAAGGTTCACAATTCATTTGGTAACTTTACCACTGCCAAAAGAAGCTCACAACGCAAATACACAGCCTCGTAGACTATAAGGCGACAACATGTTTGAATCTCTGACACTAGTGGAATCAGATCCCTCCGTGTGTAGTCGTGACGCACTTTGCCTGCTGCTTTAGTCATTTAATCCCACTATAGCTCCTGCATAAATTTAATCAAACTTGGTTTTGTGAGTATATCAATAACGTAAGAGCATCGGGAACGTCTGCAAGTTCGAAGTTCAGATTTTCCGGTAGGAAAGAATTAAGTGCTCACCAACAAACAGGGATTGTCTCCTTGTCAAGGTGAAGTGCTGTTGCCGGCAAACATAAGAGTTTCGAGAACCTTGACCTTCAAAAAACGTGAATGACCATCACATGGCAGAACTGCAGTAATAGAAGCCCCACCAACCTGCATCAACGAAATTGAAACGGGAGCATCAACCACAAGCATAATACTTTCCTTTTTAAACACAAAACCATCTGATACTTAAGAGATTTTTGAGTGGACAATCTGATTACGACAGTTCCGGCAACTCCATCCAAGGCAAACACGGTTAAAACTAAGTGAAATGCTTTGTTTGAGGAAGACTCTCCAGGAAGACAACTCATAAACGATTCAGCTCGAGGGAGAGCACATCGCTGCAGATTTGAAGCAGAAAACCTCCATCTGCTAAGTTGCATATCCTACATCAAAGCAATACATTTGTGCAGGATCAGAATTTGATAGCAGTAATTCAATACCAACAACAATTCAAAGCATGTTCAGAATTGAGAAGAATATCCTCACCTGCAGTTTTGAACTCGATAGAGCCGCAACTGTAAACCCACTGCAAGTCACCAAAGAATCGTTAGTCAACTGACCATTTACTAAAACAGGACAATATCCAAATTCACAACAACTTATGTTCTTTCCAAAATAAGCACAACATGTTGAAACGAAAGTGGAAGGAGTTTTAACGCCTCAGAGACATGTTTAGACAGACATTATTTCCTTACCAAAACTAGAACCAACAACAATTACCACTCTCAATCAATTCGTTAATATGAAATGCTATAAGAAGGAGATTCGAGATGAAAGGGGGGGGGAGAAGAATTCATAGCAGTTCACACCTAAAGCAGAGAGTCCCATTTCGAAACCCTAAAAGATCAAAGGAAGAGAACTCATCTTTGTGAACACCGTCACGAAACCGCCATCGGAACCTTCGCCGCCGGAGATCACCATCCACGACCGTCAGATCCTTCGTCGCCAGAAACTGCCTCTTCCATCAACGAATTCATCGCCATCAAAAGCCTGCAAAAAAAAAGAACCCATTGTAAGCGTGAGATTCTTTTACTAACGATAATTCGCTGTTGTTTGTTGCTTGCTTGTGTAGGAAATCGAAAAAAGGGAAATGGAGGAGAAGATCAAACAGAAGAAGGAAACAGAGAGAAATTGAAGGATGGAGATGGGTGAGGAAGAATCGACGGAGAATAATGGAGGAAGAGAACGATGGTGGAATCGCAAAGAGAGGGTGGAGATGAGGGGTGCGTGGCGAGAAGAATAGAGGAAGGGGAGTAGATTTGGGGCTTAGGGTTCGTTTTGTGATTTTGTTGTTGTAATAGTCCTGTATGCACACACTCACCATAACTCACCTACACCACACACACACAACCCTCAGATCTCCAACAGATTCATCTTATGAGCCACACCCCGCACGCCCACCATAAACCTGCGCCTGCATCACACGCAATCTTTTTACGCCACTAACCATTCCATTAGCAGTTAATCCACAATTAACTCACCCTAATCTCTCCGTAATTAACCTAATAATTAATCTTCAAATCTAATTAATTAATTAACCACATAATCACTTACCTGTTTTATTCGATTAATTAACCTTTTTTAAAATAAAAATTAATGAACATATGAATCTGTCATTTTGTTTTAATACATCATTAACCTTTTTTGGATTATCTAATTAATCAAATCTTTTATAAATGGACTTCTTAATAATAAAACAACTAATAACTTTTTTAATCTTTTCCTAAGTAACCATTTTATTCAATTAATTCCTTTTTATTTTAAATCAACTTTTTCTCTAATAATTTAATTCATGGTATCTTCACCAATTTTGTCAACCTAACTTTTTTTTAATCAACAATATCATTATTCACACAAAAAAAAACTTTAATAAATTGCATGTTATTTATTAATGACCTTTTTATTTTTAATAATAAAACCTTTTTAATTGAATTAACATTTCATCCAATAAAAACAACTTATAAAATGATCATTTTCTTTTATAAGATAAAATATAAACGAAACCCTTTTATTTAAGAATCCTCTTATTTTAATTTTCTATCTAAAATATAATTCATCTAATCCAATTTATTTATAATTTAATATAAACTTTTCGCTAAAATAAAATCAATCTCACCAAAAATATTAGTCTTCTCTCAAAATCAATTCAACCTCTCCCTTCAAACCAATTCGACTAAAATCAATCAACATCGCAAGTAAATTCAATCGTGCACGCTTACGTTCCCGCATCGATTCCATTATTCCATATTCACAATTCACACACTCACTTAGCGCTTTCATGCGTTTGTGTATTGATGTATTTATCTGCCTTTATTTTCTGCCTTTACTTTACTACTGTTTATCTTTATTACATCGCATTATTGCATAATGTCCAAAGGAAGAATCTGCGCATAACCTAAACAATTGTGCGTATACATCTCATTTGCATCATACTCCCCATTGATCCTTGATCCCATTCAAGTCGATCTTCTAAGTTTAGATCCTACCCCATAAGGAGGACCTTTTATCTTTACAACTTAGACAAACACATTCAATAACTCAATTCAAACTATTCAAACATATTAGAGAATAAGATGTTAATCATCTTAAGCGAGATAAAACTTCTACCCCATAACAATTCAATCAATATGTATGGACTTTGCCTTAGGAGAGATAGAGGCGTACTTGTTGACAATCCGAGTACTTGAGCCCTTCTCTTAAAGACGACACAAAGACTATTTTCCTACAAAGTTGTGGCGGTTAAATCAAGTAATCTCCCTTAAAATGACAAATCATCTTTTCTCCTAAAATCAATCAATCAACTACCTTTATCCCGTAGGAACTTTGACCATAGTCAAAGAACTCCTTAAACCCTTTAGGGGAATTACAGATACTCTGATTCCATTCTTGTCAAGATATGTAGGCACAAGATGTGATATCTTGTCGAGTATACTTAGAAATAAACCCATAGGTCTTTCATCTTTAAGCAAATAACCCTTAGCAATAAACAACATAAAACAAGAGGTTCCTGTAGAGTACTACAGAAACTTAGGATGCTAGCACCTTCCCTAAGTTTAACCAACCCCCGAACCTATAACTCTCTAGCTTTTGCATTTGCATTGCATTGTGGGTAATTCGATCTTTTTCCCTTCCTTTGGACAAATTAAACTTCGGTTGCAAATGAATTAAGATTTAAGCTCATCAATAGCTTGGTATCAAAATTTCACCGCGACATATTGATCACAACATTGTTCACATAAAAAAGATCAAGAAGAATACATAAAATCTGAACTAACTACCTCTAACCTTGACAAGAGAGGGATTTAGCTACCCATTTCCATGATAGCTTGAGCAACAAGTTTTGGAAGAAGGTTAATCAACATCCGAGTCGAATAATCGAGATTGGATGAGAATCCACCTCCTTTTGTGAAATATTGCTAAGAGATGATAGAAAATGGAGAGACAAGCATTTTAGGTCTGAAAATCCTCTCAAAAGAAAGTACAAAAAAAATAATGTTCATTTTCTCAAAAAGTAGCCCATACTACTTATAGAAGGGTTGCTGATCTGTCATGTTCGCAATGCGAACAAAGTGTTCGCCTAGCGAACAACCAAAATGGAACCTGAAGTGCCTATGTCCTGAGAAAACTCCCCAGACAAAATTCCACATGTTCGTTGTGCGAAGAATTCTTCGCAGTGCGAATCCTTTGTTGAGAACTTCGCACAGTGAATTCTTATCCAAATACCTACTGCCTCAAGTCTGTGAGTGTTCGCTAGCTCTTCGCTACCTCTTCGCCTAGTGAGTTGTTCGCTGCCTCCTTCGTACAACGAACTTAGGGCCCTTTTCTTTATGTTTTGGTTTCCTGGCCTTCACTACAAAGTTCGCTGTGTGAACTTTATGAAATTTTCTAGCAAGCTGTGTGAATTTGCTGTTGTTTGCATGCTGTCTTAGTTTCTTTGTTATCTTTCTTGTGTCTTACTCTTCAGTTTTGCATGCCTAATTCCTACACAATAACACACAAATCAAAAGAACCAAGATACTTTCACATAATGGTGCAAATCAACCAAAGCAAGAGTCATTTTAACACTTTCTCTACAAAAAGGATTGAAAGATACCCACATTTGATAGATCAAATAAGCAAAGTTGGGCATCTAACAACTCTCCCCAACTAGATATTTGCTTGTCCTCAAGCAAAGTATGCTTCTTGATGAAACAAGAGGATTTGCTCAAGAAAAAGATTTCTTCAAAAATGGATTAAATGGCTCAAACACAAGGAATGCAACCAGACACAGGTTTCCAATGGTTAGTGTCACACCCCAAATTTTACCCTTAGATTATTAGGTTCTTTTCGCATCTCATCTCATTCTGCATCGCATTTTAACTGACTGCTAACCAGTTTGTCCAGTCTGTTGGTTTTATTTGCAGGAAAATCACGTTGTGTGCGATTTAATCTATGAAGGGCAAAAGGGACTTGTTTGAACTCAACATTTACGTCAGATTTAAATCGTGCAAGATGATTAATTATCGAATTCGAGGTTTGGAACGTCAATATATTTAGATGAGTTTCATCAAAGGAATTTAGTCGTTTGAATTTAATCAGATGATTTCGATTGGTGGAACGCAATCGAGCGAATTTAGTTGCTTGAGTGTAAGCGGGTGAATTTACGCGGAGAAATTTGATCAGGAATTAAATTCAGTTTAGTAGGAAAAATGAAATTTATTTATTTAAATTCTATGTTTTTTTATTACAATGTGCAAAGACAATTACAATTCCAAATTAATTTATAATTATTTTTCTAAAAAGTCTAATTGTCTCCGCGTCCAATTCTTCAACTTTCGACTTTTTGGACCCGACAATAATCTGTCCAGTTTGTTTCCAAGAGAGAAAGAAAGTGATTTTTTTGAAAAAGTGCTTTTTGGAAAAGTGTTTATGTCGGAAAAATGATTTTTCTTAGTTTTAGTCAAACAAGACTTAAGACACCCAAAATCCATAGAACCAAAGTGGATATCCAGATCCATTAAGAAAAATAGATATCCAAGTTCAGAAACAACTTTCCCAAAATCCTTGCAACCAAACATGATCAAAGCTAACAGAAACAACTTTCCCAAAATTTTAGCAAAACAAGGTTAAAGAAATCAACAAACCAGCCATGAAAATTGCAATAACCAGTATGCTCAGGCCCAAGCAAACAAGTATTATATAAACAGCAGCATCACCATCAGTTCAGGATAAAAAAGGAAATCCAGAAGAGGGAAGAAAAATGGAAGTTCAATCAACAGAAAAATAAGGAAAATTAGGCGAAAAAGAACCAACTCAAATCGCTTCAAATCTCGCGAAAAAGGTGAACAATTTTGATACTAACAGGTTTTTTTTTCCGTTTACTGTGTGTTTTCAGAACCCTACCGAGAAGAGCAAGAATGGTGGGAGGAATGAACGAAAAGCTTCAAAAGAACAACAATAGAGAAGTTGCGCCGCCCCCTCCCCCATTTTTATTTCAATTGCTTTATATTCTTTTTTCTTTTTCTTTATTTCATTGTTTTATTATTATTATTATTATTATTATTAGTATTGTTTTATATTTTTATAGTTTAAGGAAATTAGATTCATCAAAACCATTCATTTATTTTTATTTTAACTTTATATTTTGGTTTAATTAGGTTGATAAAACCTTTCATAAAGTTAAAACCTTTTTTATTATTTTTATTTTACAAGTTAGTTTAATTAGGTTAAATTAAAACCTTTCTTAAGTTAAAATCCTTTTTTTTAAAAATTAAAACCTTTCTTAAACTAAAACTCCTTTTTTTTGAAGATGAAAGCCTTTGTTTTAAAAAAAAAAATCAAAACCCTTTGTTAAAATTAAAACCCTTTTTTAAAACCTTTTCTTTAAGTTAACTAGAAATCTTTTTTTAAAAGTTGATTAGAACATTTCTTTAAAATTCAACATTCCTCAATTGAAAAAGCTTTTTTTGAAAAAATAAATTTTTATTAATCCATTAAAATTAGGCAAAATTAAAAATTAACATTTTAAATTCAAACTTTTTTTTGTAAATTTCTCATTTAGTTTTAAATCCCTTTCCTAAAATCGTCTAATGTTGCGCTTTCAATTTTACATTGAACCTTGCCGGTTATTCTCGTGTAATTTTTATGTCGATCCATTCATTGCTTTCTCAGTTGTACTGTTATAATACTTCATTTTTCATATTTCATTTTATGGTTGTAATTTACGCGAGGATATTGTCGCTTTGAAATTCCCTTACTTTCTGCATTTTATTTTCTTTGGGTTGTAATTTATGCGAGGATATCGTCGCTGTGCAATTCTTTTACTATTTTCGTACATTTCCCGTATTTTCATACGGCCACTTAATCATTTTTCATTACATTGTTTACCGTTAAATCCCTCCGAAGGAATAGGTCTAGTTGTTTGACCGTCGCGTCAATAGTCCTCACCTTTGACTTTTTCAAACCCTAATTGCTTAGGCATCCCGCCATGAACCGAATTACCCTTTACCATAGCATTAGGTCAAGGAGTCACCGTACTCCATTTTAGGTTTCTCGCCGTGGAATACCTAGTTTTACCCTTTTTAATTCAACTCTTTACAACGTAGAGATTGGAGTCGCCGCGCTCCATGTAAGCGCTTCGTTAAGAACGCTTATTCTCCATTGAAACCTTGACCGCAGTCAAGAAGTTTCTAACCTCCCTTTTAAGGGGAACTACGATTACTCCGATTCCATCCCCTACCTTGGATACGTAGGTACAAGATGCGAATCTTGACGAGTAAACTTAGGACTAACCCTTAGGTCTCTCTTTCACCTTTAACCCTTAGCATATACCCTAAAGCAGATAATCAAGTAAAATAGTAAACTTTAAACAAGAGGTTCCTGTATAGTACTACAGAAGTTTAGGATGCTAATACCTTCCCTAGGTTTAACCAACCCCTTACCTAGATCTCTCCCCGCATTATTTACAATGCAAAAAGTAGGTTTTTCCTTTCTTTGACCTTTCCTTCGGATAAATCAAAGATCGGTTGTGAATTAAAGATTTGCGATTCAGATTAATTAATAATTTGATATCCTATTCTCACCGCAACAGAAAATGGTGACTTCACTGGGGATAGTCCTAACTTTTAAGGGTTACCCCTACTTTGTTTATTTTACTATTTGCTTTATTTGCCTGCTTGTATATATATATGTGTATATATATATATATATATATATATATATATATATATATATATATATATATATATATATATATATATATATATATATATATATATATATATATATATATATATATATATATATATATATATATATATATATATATATATATATATATATATATATATATATATATATATATATATATATATATATATATATATATATATATATATATATATATATATATATATATATATATATATATATATATATATATATATATATATATATATATATATATATATATATATATCTTATACCTTGCTTGGGGTATCTGTATCGTGAGATAAGTCCTACACCCGAACTTGAGTGACATTATTATAGGAAGGTGATATATTTGACGAGGCTTATAGGGAGTGAGTCCCGACCAAGCTGACTTGAGAATCACCGCTCAGTTGAGGCCCTTCTGAAATTTAGTTCGGTTGAACGAGTATAATCGTGAAAACTCTTACTATTTTCGGCTAGAAGTCCGTGATATTGGGGACCGTAGTACCTTAACACCACTTTGGCCTTATATAGGACTTAGTGTGAGGACTATGAGGAGTACTCCCAAAATAGTTTCTACGCGATACTACACTCAAAAGAGGTTCTATTGAGAATATTATTAACCACCGAGTCAGTCGAAAAATTGATAATATCCGAAAGATGGACTGATGACTTTGGGCACCTCTTTAGAACCATTGTTCTGTAGATACAATTAACCTATAGTACATACCTTTCGGGATGGGTAGACCTCGGCTCCGCTCATGTTCCTCTAACCTAGGACGCTTGTTTGCTTGTGTATTTTGCATCCATAAAGCATCATATTATTCCTAGTTTCAAGGAATTCAACTGTCCTTTGCAAATTCAAAATGTCTTACATTTTAAAGTCTAAAACATTTTCCATATTTTCTTAGAAAACATTTGCAATTGATCATTGAAGTTCTTGAAACCATTGCATTGTACTAGCATCAGGTCTTGCATTGCATTTTCCCCCCGGTTTCTCATTCTCGGTTCTCTTGCCTTCCAGTGTCCCTTTGATTCGTCAAGATGATTCCTAGACACAGATGTCAGACTAGAGCTAACTATAGACGCAAGATGTCAGAACAAGAGACATATAATATGGAAATCCGAACGGAGATCGATGAGTTAAAATCAGGAATGACCAAGCTCACTGAGATGCTTCAAGTACTGATTACCAGAGGGGAGCCACCTCAGAGGACCGTCATTCAGGAAGTTTCAAGTGTTGATCCACCTCCTGTTCAATTGCCACCATCTACTTGGCCAGAGTTTAGTTTACCTCCTAACTACTCTCCACCTCTTGCATCTACTGCTATGATTGGTCAGACTGTCAGACCAGTTTTTCAAGCTCCTGTCCTTGCCGAGCCCAGACCTGTGGTTCACACTGTTAACCAGACTGTCTGAGCTCCCTTTGAGAATCCTCTCTATGAGTACAATGCTGCCAGTGCATCTAAAGTGAAGCTTCGTCCTGACCCCAGCGAATTATTTTCCTAAACGCCAATGTTTCAGACAGGACGGCTCATCTTTGTACTGATTTGGTCACTAGGCCTTTTGTTTCTCGTTGTTTGTACTTTCCTTATTTTTATATTTGTTATTTGCCTTTAAATTATATTTGTACTTTCGTACCAATGAAATGAGCATTGCGAATTTTGATTCAATTCATTATGTCCATTATTTGCATCTTTATGCTTTATCTTTTAAAATATGCACCTTTTGTTCAAAATTTTGATATGCAAAGATTGGAGGGAGGATGACGAAAACGTTATACCTATAACTACTGTCAATATGCTTTCAATCCAACTTAGTTGACGATGTAAGGCATTGTTTCGATCCTCAAACACTGGAGAAATAAGGAAGTTAATCCCTTGTCACCCCTTCGAGCCTAGAAGTTGGAGTTTCTTTCTTTACAAAAAACCAACAATCTTAACCTGGGGCATGGGTAGTTCCCTTGTCACATTTGACTTTTTCAAACCCTAAATGCTTAGGCGTCCCGCCGTGGACCGAATTACCCTTTACCTTAGCATTAGGTCAAGGAGTCACCGCACTCCGTTTTAGGTTTCCCGTCGTGGAATACCTAATTTTACCCTTTTTAATTCAACTCTTTACAACATAGAGATTGGAGTCGCCGCACTCCACGTAAGCGCTTCCTTAAGAACGCTTATTCCTCATTGAAACCTTGACCACAGTCAAGAAGTTTTTAACCCCCCTTTCGAGGGGAACTACGATTACTCTGATTCTATCCCCTACTTCGGATACGTAGGCATAAGATGCGAATCTTGGCGAGTAAACTTAGGACTAACCCTTAGGTCTCTCTTTCACCTTTAACCCTTAGCATATACCCTAAAGTAGATAATCAAGCAAAATAGTAAACTTTAAACAAGAGGTTCCTGTAGAGTACTACAGAAGTTTAGGGTGCTAATACCTTCCCTAGGCTTAACCAACTCCTTACCTAGATCTCTCCCCGCATTGTTTACAATGCAAAAAGTAGGTTTTTCCTTTCTTTGACCTTTCCTTCGGATAAATCAAAGACCGGTTGTGAATTAAAGATTTGCAGTTTAAATTAATTAATAATTTGATATTCTATTCTCACCGCAACAGTTAGAATCAAACAACACACAAGAACTAAAGTCTTAAAGCAATGCAAAACATATATCAATCAACAACAATGTCATCTTGAATGAATCACCCTATCTCTCCTCTTCGAATAAGGATTGAATAAATTATGCGTTTGCAACCGCGGGGACAATTTGACTCACCTAACAAACAATGCCAAAATCAATCTAAAATTCATACAATATCTAACAATCATAAATGAAAATATGGAAGCAAGAAGATCATTAAGGTCTTTTACGGTTGTAGCTTGGTCAGGTTTATAAACAAGGGACATTTCTAAGGTCATTGAAACGAAATTGCCAATGCAAAAGAGACATTCATTGTACAAGTTATTCACACATACATCCCAACTTCATTCCACTTGTTTCTCATTTGAAAACCTTTCCAACTCTTATTTCACAACTTATTCTTTTTTTCTTTTCCAAGCAAGCATTCTTTTTCTCTTTTTTTTTTACATTCATATTCACATAACAATTTTTTTTACAATGCATACTTGATTTTTCAAGATTTGTAGCAACCTACCATACTTTTTTTTCGCTCTCCCCAACTTAGCTTTTACTCAACCCTCAAGTGAATGATCTTAACTCTTTAAGGAAAAGAGGACAATTAACACAAAATTCAAGGGTTCAAGAATTTTTTTTTTTGGAATCTCGCACAATTTCAGGCTGAGATTCACACTGTTTAGGCTCAAGGGGTTTACGAATACTCTCTGCTCACGAGTAAGTTGCATTTGGAACTGGTTGTGCTCGATATAAAACAAGTGCCTTGATCATTTCCAATTGCTTCCACAAATTCACAATAATAAAAGATAAAGCATGAATCAAATGAATCAACAAAGTTTATTAGAATCCAGCATTTAGTGCATAATGGAGGTTTCCTCACAATTTGTGGTTCTAAGTCCTAAGTGAAACATTCATTCAACAATGTTACCAAAATAACAATATTCATTTACATCAAGATTAGAGTTCTTAATGCATTCTAAAATTCTAACCAAAGGTAACCATGTACCTTGACATTACTCGCTTGTTTAATATTATCATTGCCATCCAAACTCGAATTCATCTTCATTGGATACTTCTTTCCAGATAGCAACCAATCTAGAAGTTTAGAAAGCTCAACAGCCAAAAAATATTAACAACCACTTGAAAAGAGAAACAAAATATTTTAACATAAAACTTAACATTAATTAAACTTAATAAAAATGTGCATGAGTGAAAAAAAACACCACAAAATAGTACAAGAACCAATATCTGAAATAACAATACAATAAAACAACAAAAGCCATGATTCAAGCACAAAAATACTTCACTTTGACGACCAAAAGGAGTTGCTCGAATTCACGCTCACAAAATCAAAATATCACAAAATCAGTCCTCCTCGGACTCGGTCTCCTCCACACTCTCAGAACCTGAACCGGACTGTCTATCAGCATCCTCATCACCAACATCATCATCCTCCACCTCAGCGCTACCACCATCAGGACCAGAGGCACATGCCCCTCTCTAAAAATAGGCCTGACCTCAGGCCAGCTCACTTGCTCCAAGAACTGTTCACGAGTCATCATCCTACGCTCTACAAAGGGGTCATGGCATTACAGCTGAAGTACCTACATAGAATCATGTATATCAACCATGGCGCGCTGAGTCGCCACCATCCAATCCTAGTTATAATTGCAGATAGCCTGCTGGAATGGATCAAAACCCTGTGAGAAAGCAACACCAGGGCCATCAGTAGTCCCGGTATCTGTAGCAGTTGAACTCACTTTAAAACCTTTGGACCGACAGTATTTGTCCACGTATCTGTCATCAATAGCAGCCGAAATTGCCACCTGGCGACGAGAAGGTAGTCTCACCCTCGACTGAACATACAATGCCATGATGAGACACGGAAAAGCAAGGGGACAATTAACTCTCGCCCCTTCTTTCAATCCACTATTCACCATGAATCACATCTCATCGACAATGATCCGGGCCACATCAATCTGGACATTAGTAAGAATAGAGTGGACCAAATGTGCCACTGGGATCGGCATAATCGATGTGTGTGACTTTGACTTAATGTTCGTCAAAATCAACAGCAGCACTAACTGAGGTAAAGGCTTCGTGTCTTCTCTATGGTACCACCTTGGAACCCCAGATGGGTTCAATTCTACAGTTTTTCCCTCTGTCAATATAGCATCGGAAATCAGATTTGTATTTCTGTGAAATCTCAGATCTCGATGATAATCATCAATTTCATCTTCACCCAAGCTAAGCGGTCTTCCAAGTACCCTATTGATGGAATCTCAGTCAAAGCTCACTGGTCTTCCTGATACCCTTGTGGTCCAAGTGAATGGCTCATCGTCATTTGGAAGTGCGTTTGCATAGAACTTCCGCACCACCTCTATGTTATAGCTGTCTATTGGCGTCACCAACATGTCCCATTTCTTGCTGTTTATGAGTCCTGCGAAAGTTCTGTATGATCCTTCTAGATGAATTAGAAATCTCTTCTCTGGCAGAATCTCTCGCTTTTCCAAAGCCACATATCGAGCGGCTTACTTAGGACCCAACAATCTCTCCGTGTCATACTGGATTGGTTGGGGCCTTTAGGTACTACTGACCTTTCACTTCTTAAACGCTATTGACTTGGACTCCATCTGGAAACAAAACACATGAGAAGAACAAAAACATCCACATAACAGATCAGTACAGCAATCATAACAGAAAAACAAAATGCTGTCACGTTTGCTGCAAACTTCGCTGTGCAAAGACCTGGCGAATACTCGCCCTAGGTTCGCATTGCTAAGGTTCTAGCGAAGGTTGCGGGTTTTTGAAATTTCCCCCTGTTTTCAACCCAAAATCAAGACAATCCAATCTTAACAAAACAATTCATGAATATCAACATTTGTCATGCTTGGGACAGTTCTAAACACACATGCAACCACAAATTTAAGAGTTCCGCTACTAACCCTATACAACCAAAATGGTATGTTCTATTGCAAACTAAAGCAACCTAATCATAGAAGGATTGAGAAAGGGAAACATACCTGATTGAGGAGCTTGATTGAGGTTGTGAGAGGAGAAATTAGGGTTTATAATAGAGGCACAATTGTGAAATGAGTGAGAGTGAAGTGGAATGACCAAAATTCCTTCAGAATAAAAAATTTCACTTCACTCTCACTTCACTATTGTGCCTCTATTATAAACCCTAATTTCTCCTCTCACAACCTCAATAAAGCTCCTCAATCAGGTATGTTTCCCTTTCTCCTCTCACAAAAAATTTCACTTCACTCTCACTTCACAATTTTGGTCATTCCACATCACTCTCACGGTTACCACAATCTCAACCTAGAATTGAATAGTAACACCATTTCCCCTACCTCAAATTTCTTGACTATCTTTTTGTCATGATACCCCTTCACTCGGTCTTTGTAGATTTTGTTCGACTCATAAGCTTGAAGGCGTATTTCTTCCAACTCATGAAGTTGACTTTTTATTTTGTCACCACTCAAGTTCTGATAAAAAATTAGCAACTTCAATGCCCAAAAGGCTTTATGCTCCAATTCAACCAGAAGGTGACAGTTTTTACCGTAGACCATTTTGAAAGGTGTGAGACCAATCGGTGCCTTGAAAGCTGTTTGATAGGCCCATAAGGCGTCGTCAAGCTTGCTTGACCAATACTTCCTCGAGGTAGACACATTTTTTTCCAAAATCTTTTTAATTTCTAGGTTTGATACCTCCGCCTGTCCGTTAGCTTGTGGATGGTACGATGTTACAACTTTGTGCCGCACATCATACTGTTCCAAAGCTTTTGCTAACTGAGTGTTACAAAAGTGTGATCCCCCGTCACTTATTAACACTCTCGGAGTACCAAAGCGAGAAAATATGTTTTTTTCAAAAATTTTATTACGGTTTTCCCGTCTGCCTTAGCGATAGCTATTGCTTCCACCCATTTGGAGACGTATTCAACCACAACAAGAATGTACTCGTTTCCAAACGACGGTGAGAATGGACCAACAAAATCAATTCCCCAACAATCGAAAACCTCGACTTCTATCATGCTTTGCAGTGGCATTTCATTTTGTTGCGATATTCCACCAATCCTCTAACATTTGTCACAACTTTTTGTGTGCGCATGCGCATCTTTGAACAAGGACGGCCAATAAAATCCCGATTGGAGGACTTTAGTGGTCGTTCTTGTGTTGTTAAAATGACCTCCATACGGAGAGTTGTGACAATGCCACAGGATTTCTTTGGCTTCCTCCTCAGATACACATCTTCTTAAAACATTGTCGACACCAAGTTTGAACAGATGTGGTTCATCCCATACAAAGTACTTGGCGTCAGACAAATTTTTTTCTCTGGTGACTAGTTAGACCTTCCGACATTAATTCAGTGACTTTGTGGTTAGCCATGTCAGTGAACCAAGGTCTAACCTTCACCATATACAACTTTTCATCAGGGAACTCTTCCCTCGCCTCTTTTCATGTTTTGTGACTTCATCATTCACAAGTCGGGATAAGTGATCCGCTACCAAATTCTCGTACCCTTTTTTATCACGAATTTCAAGATCAAATTCTTGTAGTAAAAGAATCCAACGAATTAACCGTTGCTTGGAATCCGGTTTGGTAAGCAGATACTTGATCGCCGCATGATCGGTGTACACCACAACTTTGGATCCGATCAAATAAGACCTAAATTTTTCTAATGCGTACACTATTGCAAGCAATTCCTTTTCAGTTGTTGCATAATTAATTTGAGCATCGTTAAGAACCTTGCTCGCATAGTGTATCGCATGGAAAATTTTGGTTTTTCTTTGGCCTAGCATTGCGCCAACCGCATAATCGCTCACATCACACATGAGTTCAAAATCATTTTTCCAGTTCGGTGCGACGATTATGGGTGCAGTTATTAGGCTTTGTTTCAAAGAATCAAAAGTTGTCATACAAGAATCATCAAAAAGAAAAGACTTATCTTTATTAAGCAGGTTGCTCAATAGTTTCGCTATCTTCACAAAGTCTTTGATGAATCTTCGGTAGAATCCTGCATGACCCAAAAAACTTCGAATTCCCTTCACATTCAGAGGTGGCGGAAACTTTTCAATCACTTCCACTTTAGCCTTATCAACTTCAAGTCCCTTTGAAGAAACCTTGTGCCCAAGCACAATGCCTTCCGTAACCATGAAGTTGCATTTCTCCCAATTAAGCACCAAATTAGTATCCACACACCTCTCCAAGACAACATCAATATTTTTCAAACAAAGATTAAATGACGGTCCAAAAACTGAGAAATTATCCATAAACACCTCGATCGTCTTCTCAATCAAGTCCGAGAATATAGCTTGCATATATCTTTGAAAAGTCGCTGGTGTATTACACAAACCAAACAACATCCTCCTATAAGCAAAGATTCCGAAAGGACAAATGAAAGTTGTTTTTTCATGATCCTCCGGGTTGACAATGATTTGATTATACTTTGAGTATCCATCCAAAAAGCAATAATATTCTTGACTGGAAAGTCTCTTGAGCATTTGATCCATGAAAGGAAGAGGGAAGTGATCTTTTCTTGTAGCTTGATTGAGCCTACAGTAGTCGATACACATCCTCCATCCCGTTACAATTTTTGTTAGAATCAACTCATTCTTCTCATTACGGACAACCGTCATTCCACCTTTCTTCGGTACCACTTGAACTGGACTAACCCACGAACTTTCGGAAATAGGATAAATCATGCCGACATCCAACATTTTGACAACTTCTTTCCTCACCACTTCTTTCATAGTAGGATTCAATCTTCTTTGCGGTTGAGCTACCGAATTGAAATCTTCCTCCATGAATATTCGATGCATACAATAGGAAGGACTTATACCTTTCAAGTCGGAAAGAGTCCAACCTATTGCCTCTTGATTTTTCTTCCAAACAACAATTAATTTCCTTTCTTCCTCCATGGTTAGATCCGAACTTATGATCACCGGCTTGTTTTTCTCTTCATCAAGGAAAACATACTTAAGATGAGATGGTAACAACTTCAACTCAAGTTTGACTTCCTCATTTTTCTCTTTTTTCAAAACTTCCACCCTTGATTTCGAAGGTGGAATTTCCTCTAATTCTTCAAGCTCCCACAAACACTTTTCAATCTCTCTTTCTTCTTCTTCATTGACTTTTGAAAGAGAATTGGTAAGAACTTGTTGTAATGGTGTAGAAACTTGCAACAACTCATTGACTTCTTCCGTTGCATAAATTCTAAAACAACCGGTTTTGTCCTTTGAAAGTTTCATGGCTTCAAAAAGATTGAAACAAATCTCCTCATCTAGAACTCTAACCTTCATTAGACTGTCATCCATATCAACTGCCATGCGCGCGGTCTTCATAAAAGGTCAACCAAGAATCAAGGGAGAGTCTTCATATTCTTCCATATCAATTACCACAAAGTCAATTGGGAACAAAAATTTGTCAATCTTTACCAACACATCTTCGGCTACACCATGAGGGCGAGTGGTAGATTTGTCGACAAGTTGCAATGTCATTTGAGTAGACTTTAACTCCATGTATCCCAACCGCTTCACAATAGATAAGGGTGTCAAATTGATACTCGAGCCCAAATTGATCAACCCTTTGCCAATGTAAGTATTTCTAATTGTGATGGGCAAAGTGACTCGTCCCGGATCACTTTCTTTTCTTGGGAGAGTATGTTGAATGATTGCGCTACAACTAGCATCCACCATGATAGTTTCTTGATCCGTATACCTCTTCTTCTTCGTAAGGATGTCCTTCATGAATTTTGCATACTCGGGCATTTGTTCCAATGCTTCGGAAAATGGAATATTGATTTGCAATTGCTTGAATATGTCCATGAACCGAGCATAGTGTCTCGCATTATCTTTCCGTATCGGAGCATGTGGATAAGACAAATTTTGAATCGGGATAGTGCTCACTTGCTCTTTTCCTTTCCTAGAATTTTTCACTTTTTCTTCTCTCTTATTTTTCTCTTCTTCCTTACTCTTTTTCACTCTCTCATTTTCAACTATCCCTCAACATTTTTTTCTACTTCTTTCTCAATATTTTCATTTTCTTTTTCAACTACAACTTCTTCCGCCATTATCTCCTCACCTACGCCCATGTCAATTTCTTACCACTTCTTGTGAGAATCGCCTTGCAATGCTCCTTAGGATTTAGAAGAGCGGTAGCTGTGAAAGGCCCTTTTTGTTGATCGACCAATTGTTTTGATAATTGGCCCACTTGTGTCTCCAAATTCTTTATAGCTGCATCGATGTTCTTTTGATTTGACATTGACATTTGCATAAATTGAGTAAGAGTTTCCTCCATCTTTGATGGTGCACTTTGAGTTTGTAGAGGTTGAGTGTAATTTTGATATTGTTAACGATTTGAAGTTTCGACTTCTTGCGGCTTCCAAGGTTGTTGCTACCCTTGATTAGGTCTTTGATAACTTTGATTTGCTTGTTGATAAGGTGGTCTTTGTTGGTATCCCTAATTTTGATTTCCGACATAGTTGACTTCTTCCAATACCGGAGGACAATACCCGGTAGGATGGTCACCTTTACACAATTCACAACTTGCCACTTGAGCTTTGGTAGTAACTTCTTGCATTTCTTTGATTTGTTGTGAAAGTTTCGACATTTGTTGAGTTAAAAGCTCCACTTGTTGTGAAAGAAGTTTGTTTTGAGCAAGAATAGCATCATTAGTACCTAACTCTAGCACGCCTGGTTTTCGTTGAGCTACTCCACGGTTATGATTTCCTTGGTGATCATTAAATGCCATCTTGTCAATAATTGCTATTGCATCGTCGACGCTTTTAGACATCAAAGAACCCCCCACCGTAGCATCCAACAAGGTCTTGTGAATTGAGAGAAGACCATTGCGGAAAATGTGAACTTGAGTAAGTTCATCAAAACTGTGTCCTTTGCATTTCCTCAACATAGACTTGAATCTCTCCCAAGCTTCGTTGAGTGATTCATTTCCTCCTTGTGAAAACACAACTATTGCAATTTTTGCTTCCATGAAACAATTATGTGGGAAGAACCATTCAAGAAACTTCTCTTCCAATAAATTCCAATCTGTCATAACTATTGTAGACTAATTAAGATGCCATTCCTTCGCTTTCCCAATCAAAGAATGAGGAACTAGCCTCCTGAACAATGACTCTTCATCAGCTTCTGTTGCTCCCGTTGCACCTGTAATCTCATAGAATTTGGTAAGATGTGTAAACGGATCCTCATGATCTAACCCCGTGAAAGGATTTTGATAAATGAGTGCAAGGGTTCGCGTTTTCATCTCGGCTTGTCTTCCATTTTGGAGATTACGCGCAAACTGAGCGGCGTGTCTTAGACTGTTTGTACATGAAACTGAAACTGGAGGTGGAGGTGGTGGTGGTGCTACCATAATTGGTGAATTAGGTGGAGTGGATGAAGAAGATTCTCCGCGCTCTTGTCTTTGAATAACTTGTTGTCGTCTTCGCCTTGTGCGACTATTGGTACGGCGAGCGGTTCTCTCAATCTCAGGATCAAAAAGAAGGTTTTCAGGCCGAACCTGTCCTCGCATAAACGAATTCTGCACACGAACTAAACAGATTAAAAAGTACAAAGAATTACAAAGATAAGAGATTCACATTACAAGAATCTTAAAATCACTAAACTATTGCAATGCTTGCAATATTCTACTAACAATCCCCGACAATGGCGCCAATTTGTTAAAAAGTATTTTGCGGTAGTGTTTTATCGTATCCACAGGGATTGATGAGAATATAGATGCTTGCCATTCAACGGTTTAATGATTTAAGAAAGGGTATTTTTTAAATGATTTCTATTTTCGTAACAAGAGTTTTCAGGAAATAAAATGGAATAAAATTCGATCTAAGTTTGATAAAACATGTCAAGATTACGGTTTGCTAATCCGTCCTAAACGTATCCAACCGATCGAATATGTGAACGAAGTTTTAACCAACATAATCGCGTATCCTCGCAAAAACGTTCATTTCAAAAGCGATTTCGGGAATGTTATTGTTTCGGCTGTTAAATGATCTCTCTAAATAACACTCAAAATAATAAGCATTAAGATCAATACAAAATGGACATCAACTTTCAAACCTATGTCTAGAATTTGTATAGTTGATAGATGAAGAAATTAGGTCAAGACTTGAAAAGTTCATTTCTAAAGCAATCCAAACCATAAATGTACAAAGAGTAGCAAATAACTTCATCTATATTGATCACAACATTGTTCACATACAAAAGATCAAGAAGAATACATAAAATCTGAACTAACTACCTCTAACCTTGACAAGAGAGGGATTTAGCTACCTATTTTCATGATAGCTTGAGCAACAAGTTTTGGAAGAAGGTTGATCAACATTCGAGTCGAATAATCGAGATTGGATGGGAATCCACCTTCTTTTTGTGAAATATTGCTAAGAGATGATGAGAAATGGAGAGACAATCTTTTTAGGTCTGAAAATTCTCTCAAAAGAAAGTACAAAAAAAATAAAGATCATTTTCTCAAAAAGTAGCCCATACTACTTATAGAAGGGTTGCTGAGCTGTCATGTTCGCCTAGCGAAAAACCAAAATGGCACCTGAAGTGCCTACGTCCTGAGAAAACTCCTCAGACAAAATTCCACATGTTCGCTGTGCGAAGAATTCTTCGCAGTGCGAATCCTTCACTGAGAACTTCACACAGCGAACTCTTTTCCAAATACCTACTGCCTCAAGTCTAGGAGTGTTCGCTAGCTCTTCGTCTAGCGAGTTGTTCACTGCCTCCTTCGCACAACGAACTTAGGGCCCTTTTCTTTCTGTTTTGGTTTCCTGGTCTTCGCTGCAACGTTCGCTGTGCGAACTTTATAAAATTTTTTGGCAAGCTTCGCTAGCAAGTTCGCACAGCGAACTTGCTGTTGTTTGTATGCTGTCTTGGTTTCTGTTATCTTTCTTGTATCTTACTCTTCAATTTTTCATGCCTAATTCCTGCACAATAACACACAAATCAAAGGAACCAAGATATTTTCACATAATGGTGCAAATCAACCAAAGCAAGAGTGATTCTAACACTTTCTTTACAAAAAGGAGTGAAAGATGCCCATAGTTGATAGATCAAATAAGCAAAGTTGGGAATCTAACAGCCATCACACTTATATTTTTCTCATAATTAAGAGAAAGTGAAAAGCTTCTGATTTTGGTCATTTTTTACAATAGTGAAACTCTTCTATACGTGATTGAAAATGTTTTTTGGTTTTTATCTATTTCTTTTTATTTATGCTTACACTTGCTTGATTTACAAATGTTAACATCTCCTTATTTATAGGATTCAATGGAGAGTTCTACTTACATATATATTTTAGATATTTCATGAGAGTGTTCTACACACTTCTCTCTTAAATTCATTATTATGACTCCACTAATTTATTTTTACATTTTTCTAGAGTGAAGACAAATTAGACATGTCCAATTGATCATGTTTTACCACCCCTACAGCTTGAACTTGAGTACCACAATTTTTAAAAATCTCAGAACATATTATTTTGGGAGCTTTTGGACAAGATTGAAAGTGATAGCTGAATAGGGTACGATCTTCTCTTTTTTGCATCAATGAAATTTACTGTTCAAGATTTGACAACCATGCCTTAAACCAGGGCCGACCTAGTGCAGGTGTAGCTGTGCTGCAGTACTAGTCCCCAAATTTTAAAGGATCCAATTTTTTTTTTTAATTTTCAAGAAAATATATTTATACCTATTTTTATTTAAAAATGTAAAATTATTGTTTTCGAAATTATTTTACACTTGATTTTTAAAAAGAGGTGTGAAATCATTTTTTTTAATCTATGTATTTTTAAATTTTTTTTAAAAAAATTCGATATAAATTAATATTTTAAGACTTATTCTTTTTAACTATAACAGAGTCAAATATATATATATATATATATATATATATATATATATATATATATATATATATATATATATATATATATATATATATATATATATATATATATATATATATATATATATATATATATATATATATATATATATATATATATATATATATATATATATATATATATATATATATATATATATATATATATATATATATATATATATATATATATAACGCTACTTCCTGCCGTAAACTTATACCAAGTGCATATATAAAAGGCTACTTAAAATATTGTCAAAACTAATAAAACTAATCCAATAATTTATAGTTTACCAGCAAAGCAATACTATGTACCTTTTGGTTTGTGAGTAGGTGTTGTTCATATACATTTTTATAAAGCAAGTTCTAATTAGATTTGAGTTAAGTATTCATGGGTGGAAAAAGTACAAAGCAGACAGGGACATATTATGGACATGATAATGATCCCTCTAAATTATAAGGATCGTCAAGTAATTGAAGAGACAAAAACAAGCGAATAAAACATTAATTAAGGTATGATAATAAGGTTTAAGAAAGTGACTATGTTGTCATTTGGATTTATCTGGTGAGAAAGGAATCTTTGGATGACGATGATTGATGAATAGTAATAAGAAAAAGAGAGTGAGAGTAGAAATTAAAAGCGCATGCAGTGTAATGCACGGAATCAGTGGGTCAAGTCTCTTTACGGCTTGTGCCTTTGTTAGCCTACAAAGCGTGCGTTTCTTCAATATCCCATCTTAACAAGACAAGGCAACTTGGATGATATCTTGGATTTGTTCTTTAATGATGCTATCAAAACTAGTGATTACATTAACTTGACCAAAAAGTGTTAGTAGTTTTAAACATATGTGTTCGTGGTTCATGAACTGGACTATTTTAATAGTGTTCTGGACTAGTCACATGTTCAAAAAAACAGAGGTTCGATGTTGTTTCACGCGGACATTAAAGATACAGTGTAATCTTATTCTGAAGCCACATGTTGGATCCACACTATAGACTGCTGCCTACTCTTAAATGTCATCGGATAATCCCCACATTCCACACCAAAAAGCAAGGGACGTTCATAACTGACTCTCGTGATATCTGAGATATTCTCTGAACGATAACTCATTTTATTCCTATTTTTTTTAGTATCTTGTGCGATAGACTCCTAATCTTCCAAATTCTACTTGATCGTTTCACCAAGCATGGTTTTCTAGCGGAACAAAAAGTTTGGACTTTAGACGTGTATGATGTCCGACACGTACAAATCACCAAATATTATTATTGGTATAACTGATGTGTTGCATGTACGGAAACAAGACTAAAATTCCAATTGTTGAGTTTCCAAAAAGAAACCAAAGTTTATAGATATAAAGCAGTAACTTTCATATATTGATCAAATCTGAATACTTGTCTTGAATATCATGTTCCCTGTCCTACATTGCTTCAATCTTATAACTCTCATTTTATCTCTTCATTATTATATACTCTATGGTGGTCCCTCTCCTATCCTTTTCCACAGTATTACAGTTAAGCAAAACATTTATTCAAATTATAATTCAACTATACTATAAACACATGTTAAAAAAAATATATTTTAATATATCAACACTTACATTGTCACTCACACATTGAAAAACTTCATCTTTTTCTTGCCTCCTTCCTTCACAGCCTGTCAAGCCTGAATTATTAACTAACCTCAAAGTCTCATAAGTGTTGGTTTCTATGAACTATCTTTTGTCTCACAAGGAGAATTATGAGAGAATTTTCCACTTGTATTGATATTACTATTATAGACTTAAGTGTGAAAATGGTTGCATGAGAGAGTAAGAAGATGTTCAATGACATTCACCAGAGAAATCTATAATTCTGCTACTTCATATTACAGGTATGAAATATTGAACCTAATCGATGCATTTTTTTTTTGTTTATTTGAAGTTTCCAAACTTATATGCTGCATGTGTTAAGGTGAAGCATCTTCATTCCATTCTAATACATGAAATTTTTTTGTCAAGAACAACAAAAAAATATCTCACTAGTTTTATGGTCTTACATTCATTTTGATATCTAGCAAAATCTGTACATATGTCCCCTCATAAATGTTTTCACTAATGACGCCACCACATGTTTTTAGGCCTAATTGACGGAGGATAGTTACATGAATCAACTTCCGTCATAATATTTTATCCAGGGTAGTATTTATATTTAAATCGTTAATCTCGAGATTTACTTTATAACTTCTGGTGTCGTTTTTCTAAGTCTTCCTCTACATCATAGTTGTTTGACTCCTCTCCATCTGAGTAAATAAATACTGATAGTGTATCAAAATTAAACTCATAGAGAATGATTTATGTTTATAGGCATGGAAATCAAAATTGAATATTCTATAAATGTTCTAGCAATAATAGTAGGGAGCAACAACTTAACTTTGGGTGGAGTGAATGTGTGGGAGCATTATAGAATCCATCATGGATAAGAAGCAGCTTGACAGAAACAATATAGAGTCCATCAAAAAGACAATGCAGATGCATGAAGACATCTTCAAACACCAGGTATATATATCCTCAACATGTCACTTGATTCGATTTTTCTTCCCGAACTATGAACTATGAACTGTCCTAAATTGCCATCATATGATGCAGGTAAGAGAACTACACCGAATATACGATGTGCAGAAGATGCTGATGAACGAGCTAAAAAACAAGATTAGACAACAAAGTTTATGGAGTCCAATGAATGACATAGATAAGCAAATTTCAAGAGGTTTTGATCTTGAAAAGCCTGCGGTGGAAAACACTTTGATTGGATCATCATTTTGTATCGATGAAGGCGAGGTAGCGACTAGTTCCTACACTGCTGCATTTCAGAATCGTAAAGAAGAAATTGAAGTTGATTTGACATTAAGCATAGGAGGTAGCAAGGTTAAGAATAGTGCTATGAAACTTCAATTAGGAGAATGCAGTGACACAGAAACACCTATTAGAAGCAACAGTGTGACTTTTACTCAAGGTTTACAGCTTAAATAGAAGTTTATTAATTAACTTGTTTGTTTCTTTGTAATTGTTGTAACATTTCAATTTTGCATGAATCACTGAATTTAGATGGTTCATGCATTCACACGGATCTTACTAAGCGTCTGTTTGTATTGACTTATTTAAACTCATATACTGTCATGACGTAAAACATGTCATGATGTCACATACATATCTTTTTCGATTCTTAAAACATGCCAATCATGTAAGTGTTAATACATAGAATTTCGCTCCATATTAACTGAATTATATGTTGCTTTTAAATCTTTTTGGATTAATATATCTGAACTTGAGTTTAACGATTTGGATAGTAACATGGTCCTGGATAGAACATTATAATTGATCTGAAACTAGATGCATTGATTCAATGTGATTTGAAGAACTCAATCATCAATTATTAATAGAACAATGAGTTACAAAAATATACCAAAAATCATAAACCCTCAAAAGAAATGATAATGATAATGGAAATCGACTCCCTACAGTTACTGATCTCGACCATCCGATCCAAACCAATGGTTGAGATTGACTATTAGGAACAACTGCGCGCTTTTATTAACGAAGAGAATCGAAATCCGACAATGCTGTCGTAGTTTTTCTAGTTGGCCTTGGAGCAATCAATCCTAATTTCACCTTGATTACCAGTTTTAACACCAACCTTTCCCAACTTAGTAATAGCACTAATAAAAGCAGTTTGAAAAGCTTTTTCACTGGATGCAAATAAGTTAACTGTAGCCTTAGACCTTGAATCTGTAAACAACACTTGATCAGAAGTGAATAGTCCTTTTCCTTGTTGTAGATTTATGAAGTATTGATTGTCAAACTTTCTAGGTGAGACAGGATCCATGTTAATGGCAATTCTAGGATCAACTTTCAATGGACACATTTGCCTAAGCTGGAAAGCATATTGTAAATTCAAAGATGGATCGATTCTCGTTGTTCGGCTGAATCTGTAGATTCGATTTGAGAATCGGTTGCAGTGAGAGAATCCAATTGTATGTGCACCTAAACATATACATAATCAAACTCTCAGTATCACAAAGTTTATATACAACATTCACACACGCTGTTTTGCGTTAGACCGGATAGTCCAAACGTATAACACATCAATTTTTTGGTACCTGATAATGCAATCATATCGGTTTGGGAGAGTCCGTGTCGATTAAACATGGTGTTGAGTTGGTCCAATTTAAAACTAGGGCCGGGAAGATTTCGTTGAACACTAGCCAAAGTAGATATTCTTCCATCGCGCCTTCCTAAATCGACATTATAAAATGGCCCCCCTGCCTACATTATTGACAATAAAATTAGTATTAATCGTCGGTATATCGATTATATTAACAAATTTTCATAGACTACTCTTATTAATCGTCGATATATTTGTTCTAAGTTTTTCTTTAAAGTGAATGTACCAAATTAACGACATCTCTAGTAGCGAGAGCAAGAATATCAGCACAAGAGACTTTGTTTCGACACTTAGGATCCTTGTCAACAGCTGCCTTGGCCTTAATCACCGTGTCAAAGCCGTCCCCGGCTAGTGACACGTCATCAGGATGATCCTTCTCGGCATTATTATTTGGAGATTGAATCAAAACCGAAGCATCACAACCCTGTTACAAATTACAAGTATTTATTTATCATATTTAAATACTCCTTCTGATTCTTAATCAGTATATCTGATCTGTATAACAGATCAAATACATTGATTATTTAATAAATCTAAAAAATAATTTTTTTTCTAAAGAGCGAGCAGAGAAAGTCACATACCCTGACAAAGCAATCATGGAAGAAGAGTCTAAGAGTGGCAGGAGCAGTCACAAAAGTTTGTTGAAACTTCTGAGTCACGGCAGCACGAACCACTTGTTCAACATTGGGACATACATTGTTATAGAAGCCACGAGTGAGTTGAGCTGAGGTTGTTGAAGCTGTGAGAAGAACAAGAAGAAGCAAAGACAAGGAGACAAATGTTGGAGAATCCATTAGTAACTGTCTTGATGCTACAATTGTTGTTTGCAACATTTATGAATCTAGTTAGTTATTTATATATAGTTACTTAACATGACATGGCATGACACCAATTTGAGGTAGCTTATGTAATAGAATAATATAGTTGACATGAAGTTAAGTAGTTAATAAAAAATGCAAAGGGATACACTTTTTAAGGAGCATAAGTGGAGAATAATTGAGTGATGAGAGTAAAAACAAAGGTGTGTTCCATGGACAGACTGTCTAAGTAAGTATGTGTCATGAGGATGATTGAGGTTACAATGTTGACACCAATAAAAGAAGACTTAAAAAAATTGAAGACTGTTTTAGGATAGTATATGCTAATAAAGTGGCGTGAAGCATCTAAAAATTGAAGATTGATTGGGCACAAGAGTTTACTATTGGAGTATATTATTGTATGTATTATATGTGAATTAGTAATATAATAATGGAATAGTAGTTGGTAGGTAAGCACAACCATGTATAAGCATGTTCATGACAACCAAAGCAAATTTAGTTTATGAATGTAATTTGAAACCTCTTTTTACCAACGACTCTCTCAATACCATGTTTAAATTCTAATCCTAATTATTCACAAACAAACAATTATTTCTATTCATAATAATTTTCACAATATGAGTTACACTCTTTAATTTCAATAATATTCTCCATAATATGAGTCATACTAAAAAAATCACCACCTTGACGAATATCAAACTCCTATGAAGACTTTCTACATGATGATTCATCTTGAAAACTAAGGAGGTACACTTGTTGCTTAACATTGAGAAACATATGTAACAAGTCCAAACAATGCCTGAATTTGTCATTGATGACTGGCTTGGACAACATATTAGTTGCATTCTTTGAAGTATAAACCTTTTCATATAATATCTATCCAAATGCATGTAACTCTCTGATTTTTTTGAAACCTCGCATCAACATATTTGGTCCTCACGTGATACACTTGATTGTTTGTCAAATATATGACACTCTGACTATCATAATGCAACCGAACTCCATCTTGATCAACACCCAATTCTCTTACCAATCATGTAAGCCATAAGACTTCTTTTGGTAGTTTCACCATCCACCATGTATTATGCTTTAGTTGTCAACATGACCACTATAGATTGAACTAATAGTTTCCAACAAACAGGTCATCCTTCTAAAGTAAAGACATACCATGTTGTGGACCTCCTGTCATTCATATCATTAGCATGGTCTGAATCAACATATTCTACAACTAAAAGATCATCCTGTTCACTACTAAACATGATACCATAACTCATAGTAGCCTCCAAGTACCTGAAAATCTACTTGACTGCTTCTCGGTGATGCTTTCCTGGTTTGGACATAAGCATACAAACTTTACTTACAACTTAGTGCAAAATCTGGTCTAGTGTAGACCATATAATACATTAAACAACCGACACCACTTGCATAAGGGACTTTTGACATATACTTAGCTCATGCATCTATCTTTGGACATTGATCCAATGAGAGCTTAAAATGATTCTTTAATGAAGTACTTGCACCCTTAGAATTACTCATGTCAAACTTGTCGAACACCTTTTCATCATAGCTTTTTTGAGAGAGCCGTAATTTTATAGCACTCATAACCTTGTGAATTTCCATACTAAGAATATTCTTAGCAACACTTAAGTCTTTCATGTCAAACTCATGTTCCAACATGATTTTCAATTCATTTATATCATTTAAATGTTTAGCAGCAACGACATATCATCAACATACAATAACAGGAAAATAAAAGAGCCATAATCATGGCTCATAACATAAACACAATAATTATATTCACACATTCTCTAGCCAATCTTAAGCATGTATAAATCAAAGCACTTGTACCATTTCCATGGAGACAACTTCAAACCATACAAAGACCTCTTTAATTTTTAAATTAGTATGCCATATCAAGTATCATTGAATCCTTCTGGCTGATCTGGGTGAATTTGTTAATCTAGATTACCGTGAAGAAATGTTGTATTCACATCCATCTGCTCTAAATGCATGTCTCGACTGGATACCAAGGCTAAAAAATTTATGATAGGTATGCCTCAAAACCGGAGACAAAATATCATCATAATCAACCCCCTTATGTTGTAAGTACCCCTTTGCTACAAGGCAAGCCTCAGAATTTTCCCTTTCTTTTTCTATTACTATTGGTTTTCTCTTGAAAACCTACTTACAACCAATGACCATTTTTCCCTTAGGAATTTGAACAAGCTCCCATGTATGATTTTTCTTCAATGACTCCATCATTGCACTCACTCACTTATCTTTCTCCTTGCTAGCGATAGTCTCTAGAGAGCCTATGTAGATCTCTACTAACTTCTGCAATGGAAAACTGATTTTTATCGGAATAAAATGAGGCAACTTAATCAGTATATCCCCAACAATCCAAACTTAATCTCCCTCTCTAACAGTCTTTGGAAAACCTATCATGAAATCCATATAAATACTATCTGACTTCCATTAGGAATACTCGACAGTTGAATCAGTTCAAAAGGCTTCTGATACTCAACCTTCGACTTCTGACAAGTCAAACAAGCGTAATGAATCTTTGAAATATCCTTCTTCATACCGGCCACAAAACAATTTATTGGTACATCTTAGTGACTCTGGGATGAATACTTAAACAACTCTCGTGAAATTCTTCTAGAATTCTCATTCTCATCAACTCTAAAGTCCACTTCTTAACCTTGATTAATCAACACTAAATGATCAATCAATCCCAAATCTAGCTCCTGACCGTCTTTGATTTTCTCAAGAACATTTCTTATCAACTTAAGCATACTTAATTTCACATTATTTGGCATTATCCCACACATCAATCTAAGATCCCTAAACTGCTCGGTCAAATACATTTCTCTAACCATAAGTGTTGACATATGCAAGGACTTCCTACTCAGAGTGTCTGCTACAACATTAGCTTTACCGGGATGGTAACTCAACTTGAAATATTACTCCTTCAAAAATTCTAGCCACCTCTTCTGCCTCATATTCAACTCCTTCTAATCAAACAAATATGTCAAGCTCTTATGATCACTGAAAACTTCAAATCTCAAACCAATACTGGTATTGCCTCAAAACCTTATGCACAAAAACTACTACTGTCAACTCTAAATCATGGGTAGGATAATTCCTCTTATGAATCCTCAACTACCTCGAAGCATATGCAACAACCTAAAAATTATGCATAAGCACGCCACCTAAGCCCATCTTAGAAGCATCTCAATAAACAACGAAAGATTCTTTCGCATCTAGTAAAAAATTTGCACCGTTATCAACCACTTCTTCAACTCTCGATTTTTTTTTTGCACTAAACATCCCACACATAAGCTTGTCCCTTCCGAGTGAGTCAAAGGCAATGCTAACTTCGAAAAACCTTCTATAAACCTCCTATAGCGACCATCCAAACACATAAAACTTATTATCGATGTAATTGATTTATGAGTCTCCCACTGCAGCATTGCGTCTACCGTGGATGGATAAACAGCTATTCCACCAATGGAGTTACATGACCAAGGAAACTCACTTCTCGCAACCAGAACTCACACTTCGACAACTTAGCATACAAATTCTTCTCTTGCAAAGTCTGTAACTCAACTTGCAGATGCTCTGCATGCTCTTTATATGATTTAAAGTACACTAAAATATCATCAATGAACACCACAAAAAACTGATCCAAGTAAGGATGGAAGATCATATTCATATACTCCATGAACACACATGGGGCATTAGATACACTGAATGACATCACTGAGTACTAATAGTGACCATATCAAGTTATAAACGCAGTCTTTAGAATATCTTCTGGATTTACTCAAATCTAATGATAGCCTGATCTCAAATCAATCTTACTAAACACACAAGCTCCAACCAATTGATCCATAAGGTCTTCAAGTCTGAGAATAAGATATTTGTTCTTGATAGTAACCTTATTTAGATCTCGATAATCAACACATAATCTCATGCAATCATCCTTCTTCTTAACCAACAACACTGGTGTTCCCCACGGGGATACACTAGGCCTGACGAACTTATTCTCTAGTAGATGTTCTAACTATTTCTTTAGCTCACTCAACTATGATTTTGACATTTTGTACGATGCAATAGACACAAGTCTGGTACCAAGTACTAAATTTATGGAGAACTTAACTTCTTTCTCTAGTGGCAAGTCACTAATTTCGTTTGGGAACACATTTAGAAACTCGTACACCACTGGCAGATCAAAACTCACACAAATTTCAAAGCAGTGAACATCGTAAAAACTTGGGCACATCTTTCAAGAAATCCCCCACTTGATTAGTAGATAAAAACCTCAAATCTTCCTCCTCCAATCAATTCATTCCCAAAAGAATGTCAAGTTGACTCAAAGGAAAATATATTAAGTAAACCCCAAAGTCCTTACCATAAATTGTCAAAGGACAATTCAGAAAAACCAATGTAGTTTTTACTGAACCATTAGTTGGAGTATCAATTACCATACTACCATTTATAGAAGACACCTCAAGATTCAACCTTTTCACTCAATCAAGAGATATGAAAAAATGCGTTGAACACATATCAATAATAGCAACAAAAGAGACACCATTAATGCAACACATATCTTAAATCAAGTTATCAACCCAGAAGTCTCCATTCCACTCAAAGCAATGACCTTTTCACTTGATTAAGCTTGCTCTCCACAATGGCACTGAGTACAGATATGACCTTGTTCTCCACAATTGAAACATGTCACAATTGCACTCTTGCATTCATTATCAAGATGACCCATTTTACCACACTTGACACTTCAATGAAGTACATTTTGAAGTATGATGTCCCAATCCTTCACACTTGAAATACTTAATAGAAGTAGAAGCACTTCCCCCACTTTTTCTTTTCCCACATGCGATCTTTTATTGGAACTTTTGTTTACCCTTAACATCTAGAGCTCCATAAGGTTTACCACGATTCTAATTGTTGTTTTTCTTCTTACTAAAACTCTTGCAGTGAGTAGACCTGACACAACTATCCTCATCATAGATCATACATTTGTTGACCAACACTGAGAACGGATAGATCTCTTAGTAACCAATGAACTGTCTGATCTAAGAACGTAAGCCAATCTCAAATTGTACGCACTTATATCCTTCAGCTCCTGCCCCATTATAACGAGGACAAAACCTGGAAAACTCCTTGAACTTAGTCGTATAATCAGCCACAATCATGTTTCCTTGCTTTAGCTCAAGGAACTCAATGTCTTTCTTACTGCGAACATTAGCCAGAAAGTACTTCTCAAGAAACTCCCACTTGAAGTTCTCCCAGGTGATATCAGTACCTAAAGCTCCCAACCACTTGTGGGCATTATCCTACCAATACTCATTCTTCTTTGATAACATATGCATCCCAAACATTACCTTCTGAACATCTATGCAAGCTGTAATACCCCAAATTTTACCCTTATATTTAGTCAGTCATTTCGCATATCATCTCATATGTACATTTGCTAACCACTAACAAGTGATGGAGGTGTTTGTTTTGCAGATTTGGTCCCAGGGGTATTTTGGTCATTTTACACAAATTCTACCAATTCCTTGAAGACGGGTTGTTATTAAAATTCTGAAGCGTTTGATACGTTATTGTTTTGAGGCATTTATCTATCACCAGGTCTGATCATATTAAGATTTTGTCATTTGGTCAGTGGAATTTAATTACGAGTAGTGTTACTGTTGATGCTGAAACTGTTGTGATTACGGTGCCCATATGTGTTTGGTTATGAAATGGTTGGTTAACATTTTAATCGGATGATGAGATTAGGATTACAAATGAGACGAGTGCACCAATAAGAATGCCACTTGGGAGTGTTTATGTTTTATGCCTATGTTAATGAATTTAAACACTTGTGGATTTATTCACAATTGTTTATATTTTTTAACTAAGAATAAAATATAAATAAATTCAAAATTTTGGGAATTTTATTTCATAAAAAATGTCATCATACAAGAAGTGCTGTTACAAGGAAATACATTAAAGTTCTAAATCCTAAGAGATTACATTAAAGTATCTATCCTAAATCCTAAGAACATCTAAAGGTCTTCATGTTGTCTTTGAACTTCTCCACGAATCCTCGGCTAACCTGCACATCAAAAAGAAAACAAACAGTGTAGAAAAAAATGTTAAAAGTTTTTTCGACACTCTCAGAACAATGTCATCATCGAGTGCCGGGAGGGGCACAACCGAAGCTGCGTCCTACCCCCCATTACCGATCCGCGCCGTGGGCGTCAGATCAGGTAATATCTGTTCTTATCGATACGGGACATCCGAGAGATAGAAAAAATAAAAGAAGTGGGACTGATTCGTTTTGCCGCGATTGGATTTCCAAACCGATACGAGAATAAGGCAACATAGGCAAGTTCTGACTCAGACCCGGATGCCGGCAGGTCTGAGTCCCCTTGGTTTCAAAACTTCCAACACCTGAAAAGCCACAAGCATCATCAGAACTCAAAGCATAAACAAAACCAGGAAGGGGCTCGCGCCAATACAGGTATGAATAGCCACCAAAGAAAACAAATCTGTACCAAACAGAATGAAGACCCATGGTCCAGCAGAATGAAAATCAAGTTCGAAATAGAACAAGAGAAGCCAAACTATGGCATCAAGTTGCACGAAAAGAAAATAAACCATCAAACGATGCAAGTTCATGTGCAAAGGTCCTACAAATCTGTCATGAATGAAAAATATTCAGCAGGATCCAAAGAAGCGCAACAGCATACCAAAACAAGAGAGCAGGTCAATTCACAACAGCTCTGAACCAAACAAGTGAGTTCACCTCATAAAAATCAGAAGTGAATAAACGGACTGCACATCCAAATATGATGCCTAAAGCGCCTCAACAAGAATGAGAAACGGAGGCAGAAACCCTAACGAAGAACACCCAAAGCGCAGAAACCCTAACGGACGAGAAATCGCGAGACTCAGAGACGAAGTCTCATCATCGTCGCCATTCATCACCGTAACGAACGAAGCCACGAGCGAAACACCGGAGGAAAAGACCACCTTCGCCGTTTGAACGGCGGGCAATCGATTCCAAGCCTCAGAGGAAAACCTCATCACCGGCCATTTCACCATAAAAGTGAGCCAGGATTGCTTATCATTACCGTTTTTATGTGTTTTTCAGGATCGCGAAAGAGAACGGAGGAGAAGATGCATGGCGATCGCAAGATAGATGAGGGAAGAAGAAGAAGTAAAACGGCGCCTCAAGAGCATTAGGGTTCTGAGAACCCTAATTGCTTTCCCAAGTTTTAATTCAACCGGGTTGGGTCCGGATGTGGTGACCGGCCCAACCCCTCCTCCTTTTTATTTTTTTTTTCTTTATTTCATTTTTTAATTTAATTTGTTTTATGTTTTTTAAAAAAAAACTATTTTAACATTTTAATTTTTATAATATAAAAAAATCTTTATAAAAAATAATATAACATTTTAGTTTTGTAATTATAAAAGAAAAACTTTTTTTTAAAAATAAATATTAAGAATAAATTGAAATCTTTTTATAAACTTAAAACTTTTGTAAATATAAAATAATGAAAAACTCCTTTTTTTAAAAATACAAAAATAAAACCTTTTTTTAAAAATTCTTTTGTAAGTTAAATTATTAAATATTAAATAAAACTATCTCAAGTTTGTATCTCATTTTCTTCATTGCCTCGTAATTCATCTGATAGCTGGTTGACATTGCCTACTAACATTGTTCATTGGTTTTGCAGCTTGTCATGTTTACCGTTATTTATTTTATTTCTCGATTCAAGTTTCGTTTATATTTGTATCTGCTTCTCAGTTGTAATCTCGCGAACCTAATAATCGCGTTTACTTTTCGCATTTAAATTTCTGCTGATGTATGGTTTCTGCTGATGTATTGCAATATTTCTGTCACATTACACGCTCCGAAGGAACTAGGTCTAGCATTTGACTGCCATGTCAATAGTCCTCAACTTCAAACCCTCAAAACTACACCTTTTCAACCCTAAATTTTCACAAATGCCTCGCCGCAGGCAAAATTACCATTTTACCCCTAGCATTAGGTCAAAGAGCCGCCGCGCTCATTTTAGGGTTTACCGCCGTGGAATCCCTAATTTAACCCTAATTACAACTTAACATTTCAACGTAGAGATTTGGAGTTTCTACACTCCACGTAAGCGTGTCCTTAAGAGGCGTTTATTCCCATTGAAACCTTGACCACAGTCAAGAAGTCTCTAACCTCCCTCTTGAGGGGAACTACGATTACTCTGATTCCACTCCCGTAAGGATACGTAGGCACAAGATGCGATGTCTTGCCGAGTAAACTTAGAATTAACCCCTTAGGTCTCTTTTCTCACTTTTAATCCTTTGTATATATACCTTAAGCAAATAAATAAAGCAAATAGTAAACATTTGAACAAAAGGTTCCTGTAGAGTACTACAGAAGTTTAGGGTGCTAATACCTTCCCTAATCTTAACCAACCCCCGAACCCTAGATCTTTCCCCGCATTGTGTTTACGATGCAAAAATAGGTTTTCCCTCTTTTGACCTTTTCCTTCGGATAAATCAAAGAGCGGTTGTGAATTGAATTGCGATTCAAACTAATTAATAGTTTGTGATCCTATTTCCACCGCAACAGAAAATGGCGACTTCACTGGGGACTCTAAACTTTTGAGGGTTATCCCTAACTTGTTCATATTTATTACTATCTGTGTTATTATTCATTTACATGTATATATTTGTGCTTTGATGGTGGGACTGTTCCTTGTGCTGTGAGATAAGTCCTACGTCCGGACTAGTGACATTATTATAGGATGGGGATATATTCGATGAGGCTTATAGGGAGTGAATCCCGACCAAGCTGATTCGAGAATCACCGCTCAGTTGAGACCTTTTCGAAAATGGTTCGGTTGAACGAGTAATCGTGAAAACTTTTTCCATGGTCGATTGGAGTCTGTGATATTGGGAACCGTAGTACCTTAACACCACCTCGGCCTTATTTAGGACGTAGTGCGGGAGCTATGTGGGAGTAATCTTACAATAGCTGCTACGCGATACTACACTCAAAAGAGGTTCTCTTGAGAATATTATTAACCCCTGAGTCAGTCGGAAGGTTGATAATATCCGAAAGATGGGCTGATGACTTTGGGCACTTTTTAGAACCTTGTTCTGCAGGTACAACTAACCTATAGTACACTCCTTTTGGGGATGGGTAGACCTTGACTCCGCTCACGTTCCTTTAACCTAGGACTTTGTGTGTTTTCATGCATTGCATCCATAAAGCATCTCATTGCATTGTATTTCATGGAGTTCAAATATCATTTATGGATATCGCGGGATACCATAAATAAATAAAAAATAAAACGAAAAAACAAGAAAAAGATTTCCTTGGTACCCCACGACATTCGTAAATGTTTGAATTCCATTTGCATTCACATTTTAGCATCATATTTTTGCATTGCGTGTGTCTCTCGATTTCTCATACTCGGTTCTCTCACCCTCCAGTTTTGTCACCCTGAATTCTCTGCATCAATACGACCCTTCAAAAGAATGGAAGATCAAAACCAAGAGATCGACCGTGTCAGCCATGAATTTGAAGATCTTCGAGGAAGTGTAGGGCAGATTTTGGAGATGTTACGAGCTCTTAGTGTGAAGGTGGATGCTCAGTCTACTGTTGTTTCTAAGACTAATACCGTTATGGAACCTCAACCAGCTGTTACTGTCGAGAATGTACCTCCTCACGGTCTTCAATCCGGTTTGGTGCCTCCCAGTGCTCGACCAGTTCGACGGGCTACCCCTCCAAAGTGCAAAACTCCTAACTCCGACCATGGTAAAGGACCTACACGTTCAAAGAACCGCAAAAAGGCTACTCCTCAACCTTTACAATACCAGCAGAGTTATGTTCAAGGTTATCCGTTTCTATATGTTCGACAACCCTATGTAGCTACTGTTGCACCTCCTTTCGATCAGCAGTTTCCTGCATGCCAGCCTGTACAGTCAGCTCCGGTATATCAGGCACCAGTTTATCAACAACCTTCCGGTTATTCGCCTATGCAAGTTCCTGTCGACAGTCAACGAGTGCCCAACGCTCCTGTTCACCAGCAATCACAGGGTCAGGTTCCTTATCCCCGTAAGAGTCAGTATAAGCCTTGTCCTCTAATTCCGATGGCTTTCACTGAGTTATACCCCCATTTAGTACAACAAGGTCTGATTACCACCAGTGCTTTGGGTCCTCCACCTAATCCATTACCTGCAAGTTACAACGCTACCGCTCATTGTTTATTTCATGAGGGTGCGCACGACCATGATCTAGAGAATTGCTATGCTCTTAAGAAAGTTGTCAGAAATTTTCTAGAAACGAAGAAGTTGTCTTTTAGCAATGCTCAGCCGAAGATCGAGATTCCTCTCGGGGTCCCCCGCTTGTCAAGCTTAAATTCTGCAAAGTATGTTGACCCCTCAGCAAATCAGCCGAATCCAGTAAGTATTCAAAGGCCTAGCTCGCTTCATTTCAGCAATCCTCAAGATGATATGACCGGGATCAACAAAGAATCTGGGAAAGTTATTTTGAAGCAACGACTGAAAACTGTTGAAGATGTGACCAGCGTAACTGGGGCAAGCCATGACGACTCACAGTGATCATAAACCAGACGTCCTTTCATTGAGGCTCCGCCAAAGGAAACTGTTACTCTCGAATGCAAGATTTCATAAACATTTAGAAGGATTTTTCCGACAGTTCATTTGTTTATTTATATGCATTTCTCTTTGATTAAGCATATTTAGCATGTACGAATTTGTTTATCTTTGATTAATTAATGCAACGCATAGGTTTGTCTTGAATAAATCCATTCGTTTCACTCATTCAAAATATATTTTTCATAAATTATAATGCCAACTTTACCCGATCTTTTGTTCTGATGGAGAATTGGGGGAGGATGACGAACCCAAAACGGCGGATTCCTTGTCGTATGCTTTCGATTGAAACCCGCTGATGATGTAGGGCATTGTTTCAAATCCCAAACACTGGAGATATAAGGATGTTAATCCCTCGTTAACCTCTTTTGAGCCTTGAAGTAGGAGTTTTTTTTTTAGAACCCTCATCTTAACCTGGGGCAGGGTAGGTTTCAGTTAAACAGATCGAGCACTTAGACTCTAAAAAAGGGAAGAGCAAACCTTCGAGAATTTATCCTTAGCATCTTAAGGAGTCCAATACAATGACTATCCCTCGGTTACCTAAGGAGTGGGGCAGTCACGAGCCTTTTAAAAGATTTACACGACTTGTGCATAAAAGAATATTCAAAAATAATAAAAGCCCGCTAAGTCAAAACCTATGAAGGAGACTTAGGCAAAACTGGGGCATCCCGCTGGACTCCAAAGTCAAATCAAAAGACGTTGTCCAGGCAAAAGTTAGGGAATAAGAACAACAAACCAGTAGTTTTTAGAACCCCTATAAAGAACAAGGTCGTGTGACCAATTGCCAAAAGAAATAGGTGAGTGACTGCCATGTCCAAAGCCTTGATAAGTTCTCAACCATAGCAAATCCACTTGAGATATGAGCGTTCGTATCCGGTTAACTGAATTAGGATTGGAGAACATCACGAAGAATGGGTGGGTACAAATATAACTTTGAGCCTTTATCCTTTGTTTCTTAAACCGTGAATCGAGCCACGATACAACCTTTAAAAGACCTAATTGAAGTAGGACTTCAGTTGAAAGCATACTTGACAAGATCACGTTTCCTGACTCCTACGAGCTATGCTCAGGAAAAAATTCATGTTGGCATTATAATTAAAACTTATATCCTGACTAGTGATTTCGGTCACAAGTTATCGCGATATCTTTTTTCAAAACAAAAATTCAGGACAAATATATGTGTACATTGACAAGCTCAGGATAGGCATTTCAGGCATGACAACTTTGCTTGATATCTTAGAGATTTACATATGAACATAACCCGTGGAACTTGAAGATCCTGCTGAACAGGGGCAGGCAGTTTCCCAATTCGCTTACCAACGCGAGTCTGACATTCTTAAGAGCTATTTCCCAAAGATTTCGTCGTAACATGATTAATTTGTGCCAGTTACGTCGAGACCTGACAAATCTCTCCAAGAGTTGGAAAACAGTGGGGCATCTGGACTCCATGTTTCTCTGTAAAATCCTCTTGAGATGACCCTACCTCACAACACAAGTATCCCGAGGCACCATGTTTTTGAAGAAACAAATGGCGGCTACTATAAGGTCCTGCAAGATCAAAACCATGGGATTTCACAATTTTTTTCGTACACCCGAGGGATTTTACTCACAGCGGCCTTCATACCCCAGTAAGCCTCAGTGTTGCAACAGGCTCCTGAACTATTGCCTCATCACAGTCCCCAGAGAGACTATAAGCTGACAACTTTTTCTTGGGTAACTCAAAAGTGTCCCTCAGGTTTTCTTCTCCCCATGTGAAGACGTGATACTGTACACCCAAGCAGATTACTTTCTCCCTCAGAGAATTCAGAACATTTAAAACCAGACTTGGTTCTACCATTGATCTTTCTTACCCATGATTGACGTATTGGTTGCAGAGAACACAGGGTACCTCCGTCGAGATGTTTATTTCATCTCTCGTCCCGTCTCTAGTCAGTTTCGTCAGCATACGCAAGGGCATAAGCATCACATGCCTATTTCATTACATATTCATTACATATTCATCACATATTCATTACATATTCATTACATACTCATTACATACTCATTTCATAACATCTTGCATACATAAACATTAACATACATAGACTTTAACATGCATTCGCATTAGCATATGCATTAACATATGCATTAGCATTCACAGGTTCATTGTGTTTCACCATCATTTGGTTGTTACCGCCGAGTAACTGGGTTGTCCATTCTCTCCAAATAGATTGTCAGCCATAAGCATAAAATACTTACTTGTTTCCAGTTTCCCCACAGAGCTCGATCCTCGTGGATGACGGTTACCTCAGCTATCTTTCCTCGCCAGGATAAGATATCTACCCTTCGAGTTCATTCCCTCGATGGAGTCTTGATTACCAGTTTTCTTCCTAGCTCGATCCTAGATTGAATCTCAGTCTTGTCGGTCGTCGAGCCCAACCGGACGTGCATTTATTTTGCACCATCTAAAGGTTTTCACCATACCATGACAGATACGCGACTGTTCTCGCCCGAGAAGGTTATTACTGTACCCGGACGTACATTTATTTTGCACTATCTTTCAAGAAAATCAACTACAATCCTTTACAGATACACGCCAGTTCACGCCTGGAAAATCTTTACAATCCTACATGTTACAACAACACTTTACACTTTACATCTTACAGCATCAATATACAGCATTTCTCACCTAAGAAGTCGATCCTATCTTCGTTATGACTCGCAGCAAATGGCCATCTCCGTGGAGCAGTTGGGCTTCCATTTACCTGTCGACTTGAAGTATAGGAGGTATGAACCAAATCGTATTCAGGAGAGCACGATCTTGAAGTACGCGGAGGTTTTGAGCGGAATCATATTCAGGAGTGCACGATTCTGAAGCATGGAGAAGTTCATTTATCCTTTAGTAAAAGAAGGAGCGGAATCATATTCAGGAGAGCACGATTCTGAGTTATGAGGAAGTTCAATTGGCCATTTTTCAGGAGGGCACGATTCTGAAGAATGAAGAAATTTCAAGATCCGAATCATATTCAGGAGAGCATGATTCTGAGTTATGAGGAAGTTCGATTATCCATTTTCATATTCAGGAGAGCACGATTCTGAAGTATGAAGAATTTCATTTACAAGAAACAACCGAATCATATTCAGAAGAGCACGATTCTGAGTTATGAGGAAGTTCGATTATCCATTTTCATATTCAGGAGAGCACGATTCTGAAGTATGAAAAAATTCATTTACAACCAAATCATATTCAGGAGAGCACGATTCTGAAGTATGAGGAAGTTCAGTTAGCCCTTTTCATATTCAGGAGAGCACGATTCTGAATTATGAAGAATTTCATTTACAAGAAAGAGCCGAATCATATTCAGGAGAGCACGATTCTGGAGTATGAGGAAGTTCAGTTAACCCTTTTCATATTCAGGAGAGCACGATTCTGAAGTATGGAGAGTTTCATTTACACGAGAAAGTCGAATCATATTCAGGAGAGCACGATTCTGAGGTATGATGAAGTTCAGTTTACCCTTTTCATGTTCAGGAGAGCACGATCTTGAAGCATAGAGAAGTTTATTTATCCTTCAGTAAGAGAAAAAATCAGAATCGTATTCCAGGCGCCGACCTTAAATGCGAGAAGATTTCTTTATCAGATAAGCAGCAGCCTCTTTATTTGAGTGCTTATCCATTTTGGCATATAAGTCCCTCCCAACGATAAGTGACAATTCTCCCTCGAGAAGCTTATCAGGGCATTTCCCATCAAAGTCCATTTATTTTGGCATACAGCCGGTCTTTACCCTGTATATTTGTTACGGAGCTCCGAAAGGTCCGTTTGATCCTGTCGCGAGAGATAGTTTACATAAGCTTGGATGTTATTCTTTGCTCAATGCTCCAGCATTCTGTAATCGATCTTGCAATCGCACGTGATCCAGTTTCATTTTTAGATCCCCCAGTGGAGGCCGTCTCCCAGGTGTCACCGCCATTTGAGAATCTCGTTCCCAAGATGACAATTGGTCGTGTTCGCGCCAGTTGACTATCATTTTAGGATTCCCCAGTGTTGTACGGTGTCCCAGCGCGTCGTTTTCCCCGGTGTGTTCTTCTCGTAGCGTCTGTCCCTGTGTCGTCGTATTCGTCAGCATTTTCATATTCATCATTCCAGCATACGCATCATATCATATTCATATCATCTGCATTAAGCGGTCCTCGCTTTGTCCATAGCATTGCATACCGTCGCATATAAGGGCAAAATTTTCGGTTATCTATATTTAAATCTCTCCACCACGATTCCTCGAGTATCTGTCACTCAAATCGTCCGGTGTAGCTATTTAAATAGGGGCAACTGTAATACCCCAAATTTTACCCTTATATTTAGTCAGTCATTTCGCATATCATCTCATATGTACATTTGCTAACCACTAACAAGTGATGGAGGTGTTTGTTTTGCAGATTTGGTCCCAGGGGTATTTTGGTCATTTTACACAAATTCTACCAATTCCTTGAAGACGGGTTGTTATTAAAATTCTGAAGCGTTTGATACGTTATTGTTTTGAGGCATTTATCTATCACCAGGTCTGATCATATTAAGATTTTGTCATTTGGTCAGTGGAATTTAATTACGAGTAGTGTTACTGTTGATGCTGAAACTGTTGTGATTACGGTGCCCATATGTGTTTGGTTATGAAATGGTTGGTTAACATTTTAATCGGATGATGAGATTAGGATTACAAATGAGACGAGTGCACCAATAAGAATGCCACTTGGGAGTGTTTATGTTTTATGCCTATGTTAATGAATTTAAACACTTGTGGATTTATTCACAATTGTTTATATTTTTTAACTAAGAATAAAATATAAATAAATTCAAAATTTTGGGAATTTTATTTCATAAAAAATGTCATCATACAAGAAGTGTTGTTACAAGGAAATACATTAAAGTTCTAAATCCTAAGAGATTACATTAAAGTATCTATCCTAAATCCTAAGAACATCTAAAGGTCTTCATGTTGTCTTTGAACTTCTCCACGAATCCTCGGCTAACCTGCACATCAAAAAGAAAACAAACAGTGTAGAAAAAAATGTTAAAAGTTTTTTCGACACTCTCAGAACAATGTCATCATCGAGTGCCGGGAGGGGCACAACCGAAGCTGCGTCCTACCCCCCATTACCGATCCGCGCCGTGGGCGTCAGATCAGGTAATATTTGTTCTTATCGATACGGGACATCCGAGAGATAGAAAAAATAAAAGAAGTGGGACTGATTCGTTTTGCCGCGATTGGATTTCCAAACTGATACGAGAATAAGGCAACATAGGCAAGTTCTGACTCAGACCCGGATGCCGGCAGGTCTGAGTCCCCTTGGTTTCAAAACTTCCAACACCTGAAAAGCCACAAGCATCATCAGAACTCAAAGCATAAACAAAACCAGGAAGGGGCTCGCGCCAATACAGGTATGAATAGTCACCAAAGAAAACAAATCTGTACCAAACAGAATGAAGACCCATGGTCCAGCAGAATGAAAATCAAGTTCGAAATAGAACAAGAGAAGCCAAACTATGGCATCAAGTTGCACGAAAAGAAAATAAACCATCAAACGATGCAAGTTCATGTGCAAAGGTCCTACAAATCTGTCATGAATGAAAAATATTCAGCAGGATCCAAAGAAGCGCAACAGCATACCAAAACAAGAGAGCAGGTCAATTCACAACAGCTCTGAACCAAACAAGTGAGTTCACCTCATAAAAATCAGAAGTGAATAAACGGACTGCACATCCAAATATGATGCCTAAAGCGCCTCAACAAGAATGAGAAACGGAGGCAGAAACCCTAACGAAGAACACCCAAAGCGCAGAAACCCTAACGGACGAGAAATCGTGAGACTCAGAGACGAAGTCTCATCATCGTCGCCATTCATCACCGTAACGAACGAAGCCACGAGCGAAACACCGGAGGAAAAGACCACCTTCGCCGTTTGAACGGCGGGCAATCGATTCCAAGCCTCAGAGGAAAACCTCATCACCGGCCATTTCACCATAAAAGTGAGCCAGGATTGCTTATCATTACCGTTTTTATGTGTTTTTCAGGATCGCGAAAGAGAACGGAGGAGAAGATGCATGGCGATCGCAAGATAGATGAGGGAAGAAGAAGAAGTAAAACGGCGCCTCAAGAGCATTAGGGTTCTGAGAACCCTAATTGCTTTCCCAAGTTTTAATTCAACCGGGTTGGGTCCGGATGTGGTGACCGGCCCAACCCCTCCTCCTTTTTATTTTTTTTTCTTTATTTCATTTTTTAATTTAATTTGTTTTATGTTTTTTAAAAAAAAAAACTATTTTAACATTTTAATTTTTATAATATAAAAAAATCTTTATAAAAAATAATATAACATTTTAGTTTTGTAATTATAAAAGAAAAACTTTTTTTTAAAAATAAATATTAAGAATAAATTGAAATCTTTTTATAAACTTAAAACTTTTGTAAATATAAAATAATGAAAAACTCCTTTTTTTAAAAATACAAAAATAAAACCTTTTTTTAAAAATTCTTTTGTAAGTTAAATTATTAAATATTAAATAAAACTATCTCAAGTTTGTATCTCATTTTCTTCATTGCCTCGTAATTCATCTGATAGCTGGTTGACTTTGCCTACTAACATTGTTCATTGGTTTTGCAGCTTGTCATGTTTACCGTTATTTATTTTATTTCTCGATTCAAGTTTCGTTTATATTTGTATCTGCTTCTCAGTTGTAATCTCGCGAACCTAATAATCGCGTTTACTTTTCGCATTTAAATTTCTGCTGATGTATGGTTTCTGCTGATGTATTGCAATATTTCTGTCACATTACACGCTCCGAAGGAACTAGGTCTAGCATTTGACTGCCATGTCAATAGTCCTCAACTTCAAACCCTCAAAACTACACCTTTTCAACCCTAAATTTTCACAAATGCCTCGCCGCAGGCAAAATTACCATTTTACCCCTAGCATTAGGTCAAAGAGCCGCCGCGCTCATTTTAGGGTTTACCGCCGTGGAATCCCTAATTTAACCCTAATTACAACTTAACATTTCAACGTAGAGATTTGGAGTTTCTACACTCCACGTAAGCGTGTCCTTAAGAGGCGTTTATTCCCATTGAAACCTTGACCACAGTCAAGAAGTCTCTAACCTCCCTCTTGAGGGGAACTACGATTACTCTGATTCCACTCCCGTAAGGATACGTAGGCACAAGATGCGATGTCTTGCCGAGTAAACTTAGAATTAACCCCTTAGGTCTCTTTTCTCACTTTTAATCCTTTGTATATATACCTTAAGCAAATAAATAAAGCAAATAGTAAACATTTGAACAAAAGGTTCCTGTAGAGTACTACAGAAGTTTAGGGTGCTAATACCTTCCCTAATCTTAACCAACCCCCGAACCCTAGATCTTTCCCCGCATTGTGTTTACGATGCAAAAATAGGTTTTCCCTCTTTTGACCTTTTCCTTCGGATAAATCAAAGAGCGGTTGTGAATTGAATTGCGATTCAAACTAATTAATAGTTTGTGATCCTATTTCCACCGCAACAGAAAATGGCGACTTCACTGGGGACTCTAAACTTTTGAGGGTTATCCCTAACTTGTTCATATTTATTACTATCTGTGTTATTATTCATTTACATGTATATATTTGTGCTTTGATGGTGGGACTGTTCCTTGTGCTGTGAGATAAGTCCTACGCCCGGACTAGTGACATTATTATAGGATGGGGATATATTCGATGAGGCTTATAGGGAGTGAATCCCGACCAAGCTGATTCGAGAATCACCGCTCAGTTGAGACCTTTTCGAAAATGGTTCGGTTGAACGAGTAATCGTGAAAACTTTTTCCATGGTCGATTGGAGTCTGTGATATTGGGAACCGTAGTACCTTAACACCACCTCGGCCTTATTTAGGACGTAGTGCGGGAGCTATGTGGGAGTAATCTTACAATAGCTGCTACGCGATACTACACTCAAAAGAGGTTCTCTTGAGAATATTATTAACCCCTGAGTCAGTCGGAAGGTTGATAATATCCGAAAGATGGGCTGATGACTTTGGGCACTTTTTAGAACCTTGTTCTGCAGGTACAACTAACCTATAGTACACTCCTTTTGGGGATGGGTAGACCTTGACTCCGCTCACGTTCCTTTAACCTAGGACTTTGTGTGTTTTCATGCATTGCATCCATAAAGCATCTCATTGCATTGTATTTCATGGAGTTCAAATATCATTTATGGATATCGCGGGATACCATAAATAAATAAAAAATAAAACGAAAAAACAAGAAAAAGATTTCCTTGGTACCCCACGACATTCGTAAATGTTTGAATTCCATTTGCATTCACATTTTAGCATCATATTTTTGCATTGCGTGTGTCTCTCGATTTCTCATACTCGGTTCTCTCACCCTCCAGTTTTGTCACCCTGAATTCTCTGCATCAATACGACCCTTCAAAAGAATGGAAGATCAAAACCAAGAGATCGACCGTGTCAGCCATGAATTTGAAGATCTTCGAGGAAGTGTAGGGCAGATTTTGGAGATGTTACGAGCTCTTAGTGTGAAGGTGGATGCTCAGTCTACTGTTGTTTCTAAGACTAATACCGTTATGGAACCTCAACCAGCTGTTACTGTCGAGAATGTACCTCCTCACGGTCTTCAATCCGGTTTGGTGCCTCCCAGTGCTCGACCAGTTCGACGGGCTACCCCTCCAAAGTGCAAAACTCCTAACTCCGACCATGGTAAAGGACCTACACGTTCAAAGAACCGCAAAAAGGCTACTCCTCAACCTTTACAATACCAGCAGAGTTATGTTCAAGGTTATCCGTTTCTATATGTTCGACAACCCTATGTAGCTACTGTTGCACCTCCTTTCGATCAGCAGTTTCCTGCATGCCAGCCTGTACAGTCAGCTCCGGTATATCAGGCACCAGTTTATCAACAACCTTCCGGTTATTCGCCTATGCAAGTTCCTGTCGACAGTCAACGAGTGCCCAACGCTCCTGTTCACCAGCAATCACAGGGTCAGGTTCCTTATCCCCGTAAGAGTCAGTATAAGCCTTGTCCTCTAATTCCGATGGCTTTCACTGAGTTATACCCCCATTTAGTACAACAAGGTCTGATTACCACCAGTGCTTTGGGTCCTCCACCTAATCCATTACCTGCAAGTTACAACGCTACCGCTCATTGTTTATTTCATGAGGGTGCGCCCGGCCATGATCTAGAGAATTGCTATGCTCTTAAGAAAGTTGTCAGAAATTTGCTAGAAACGAAGAAGTTGTCTTTTAGCAATGCTCAGCCGAAGATCGAGATTCCTCTCGGGGTCCCCCGCTTGTCAAGCTTAAATTCTGCAAAGTATGTTGACCCCTCAGCAAATCAGCCGAATCCAGTAAGTATTCAAAGGCCTAGCTCGCTTCATTTCAGCAATCCTCAAGATGATATGACCGGGATCAACAAAGAATCTGGGAAAGTTATTTTGAAGCAACGACTGAAAACTGTTGAAGATGTGACCAGCGTAACTGGGGCAAGCCATGACGACTCACAGTGATCATAAACCAGACGTCCTTTCATTGAGGCTCCGCCAAAGGAAACTGTTACTCTCGAATGCAAGATTTCATAAACATTTAGAAGGATTTTTCCGACAGTTCATTTGTTTATTTATATGCATTTCTCTTTGATTAAGCATATTTAGCATGTACGAATTTGTTTATCTTTGATTAATTAATGCAACGCATAGGTTTGTCTTGAATAAATCCATTCGTTTCACTCATTCAAAATATATTTTTCATAAATTATAATGCCAACTTTACCCGATCTTTTGTTCTGATGGAGAATTGGGGGAGGATGACGAACCCAAAACGGCGGATTCCTTGTCGTATGCTTTCGATTGAAACCCGCTGATGATGTAGGGCATTGTTTCAAATCCCAAACACTGGAGATATAAGGATGTTAATCCCTCGTTAACCTCTTTTGAGCCTTGAAGTAGGAGTTTTTTTTTTAGAACCCTCATCTTAACCTGGGGCAGGGTAGGTTTCAGTTAAACAGATCGAGCACTTAGACTCTAAAAAAGGGAAGAGCAAACCTTCGAGAATTTATCCTTAACATCTTAAGGAGTCCAATACAATGACTATCCCTCGGTTACCTAAGGAGTGGGGCAGTCACGAGCCTTTTAAAAGATTTACACGACTTGTGCATAAAAGAATATTCAAAAATAATAAAAGCCCGCTAAGTCAAAACCTATGAAGGAGACTTAGGCAAAACTGGGGCATCCCGCTGGACTCCAAAGTCAAATCAAAAGACGTTGTCCAGGCAAAAGTTAGGGAATAAGAACAACAAACCAGTAGTTTTTAGAACCCCTATAAAGAACAAGGTCGTGTGACCAATTGCCAAAAGAAATAGGTGAGTGACTGCCATGTCCAAAGCCTTGATAAGTTCTCAACCATAGCAAATCCACTTGAGATATGAGCGTTCGTATCCGGTTAACTGAATTAGGATTGGAGAACATCACGAAGAATGGGTGGGTACAAATATAACTTTGAGCCTTTATCCTTTGTTTCTTAAACCGTGAATCGAGCCACGATACAACCTTTAAAAGACCTAATTGAAGTAGGACTTCGGTTGAAAGCATACTTGACAAGATCACGTTTCCTGACTCCTACGAGCTATGCTCAGGAAAAAATTCATGTTGGCATTATAATTAAAACTTATATCCTGACTAGTGATTTCGGTCACAAGTTATCGCGATATCTTTTTTCAAAACAAAAATTCAGGACAAATATATGTGTACATTGACAAGCTCAGGATAGGCATTTCAGGCATGACAACTTTGCTTGATATCTTAGAGATTTACATATGAACATAACCCGTGGAACTTGAAGATCCTGTTGAACAGGGGCAGGCAGTTTCCCAATTCGCTTACCAACGCGAGTCTGACATTCTTAAGAGCTATTTCCCAAAGATTTCGTCGTAACATGATTAATTTGTGCCAGTTACGTCGAGACCTGACAAATCTCTCCAAGAGTTGGAAAACAGTGGGGCATCTGGACTCCATGTTTCTCTGTAAAATCCTCTTGAGATGACCCTACCTCACAACACAAGTATCCCGAGGCACCATGTTTTTGAAGAAACAAATGGCGGCTACTATAAGGTCCTGCAAGATCAAAACCATGGGATTTCACAATTTTTTTCGTACACCCGAGGGATTTTACTCACAGCGGCCTTCATACCCCAGTAAGCCTCAGTGTTGCAACAGGCTCCTGAACTATTGCCTCATCACAGTCCCCAGAGAGACTATAAGCTGACAACTTTTTCTTGGGTAACTCAAAAGTGTCCCTCAGGTTTTCTTCTCCCCATGTGAAGACGTGATACTGTACACCCAAGCAGATTACTTTCTCCCTCAGAGAATTCAGAACATTTAAAACCAGACTTGGTTCTACCATTGATCTTTCTTACCCATGATTGACGTATTGGTTGCAGAGAACACTGCGGCCACGCGTCGTGCATGCACCTACGGTGCCACCAATTAGGTCCAGATTTCCACCGCCGGTGATCTGACATGGCTCCCCCTTACTCGATTTGATTTTCCAATTTTTTGAAAATTTTCCTTTTTGGGATTTTTCTAAGTTTCCTGGGTTTTACGGTTCAGCTGATTTTCTGCCTAATCGATCTCAACAACCATAAAAATCATCAAGGACAAACGAACACAAAAGAGAAACCTAAAAATTTATTATAAACTCGCCTTATAGTGGGCACAAGCTTGTTCAGCCACAAACATACAACATAAGCACAAAAAATCAAGAAGATGAAGAAGATAAGAGAGTAAGGATTCTTCACTACCCAACTGCCTAAACATCTTTATATGAATAGTCCCCCTTAACCTCAAATTTGCGGATCGTTGAAGGTTTTGAACCTCGGGATTTCTCGCTGCTCCCTCCAAACAACCGCTCTAAGCTTTTCCGCCTCTTTTCCAAAATTTTCACGTTCTCCCTCAAATTCCCCTCAACTTATCTATTTATTTACCCTAATTTGATTCATTTTCCTCTCACCCCTCAATTCTCATGACACCCCAACTATTTCTATTTTCTAAAACTTTATGTTCAATTATATTATTATCTAAGTTAAATATTACTCTAATTTAGTTAAAATAACATGATTCTCTAATTTTTCTAATAAACTAAACCATCCCAACAAATTAATTAAATAAAATTGATTAATTAAAACACTTAAATAATTATTTAAATTACCCCAACACCTAAATAAAATAATTAAAAAAATAATAACAATAATAGTAAAATAATAATAGTACTATTAAACTAAAAATTAGGGTGTTACACTGACAGTAATTGGTGTAAAGAAAGTTTGGATTATTACCCCATTCTAGATTATAGGATTCGAAACATAGGCTTATTAAGCTATCGGTCATGTGATTTCCCATCTCTTGAACGGATACCCTTGCGAGAATCATTTTGAGAGAAAGGACTTTATGCGAAAAATTAAAATAACAGAAAATATAAAAGTATCGTAGCCTAAACGGCGTTGAAATAAATTTGTTTATATCCCTGACAACAACGCCAAAAACTTGACATGTGTGAAATGCAAGTGCAAGGTTGTATCATGTAGTAAAAAGTATTGATCCTATAGAGAGGTTTATGTGTACCAATTTCTTACTTCAACTACACTTATCTAAGCTGATTGCAAAAGGTTTGTTTGATACAGATTAAAAATTAGGTTTTTAATAATTAATAAAAAAAATCAAGACTAGAAGCTACGTTCCTCCATATAGACTCACCCCTAAGATTATCCATATTTTAATTACGAGAAGTTTTATTATGTTTTTATATAAAATTAGACAAATATGCACGTCGCCCACTTTTGTGGTGTGCGAATCTAAACGTGTTTACGGCACGGCTAAGTAACTTAATTAAGGGCGTTACACCTTGTCATGCAATGAAGCAACTTGATTATTTCTCAGTTGATATCAGGTTGCCTTGTCAGTGGTGCCTTAAACTAAATTATTTAGTAACTCGCTTTCAGATTTTGAATCATTATCTTTCGATACAAGATCGACACCTATTTTAACTTTACTTTCACATCCAACATAAAATCCTTCATGTCGAACTCTTTATCAAGTTCATCTTTCACCTTCATTACATCCTTGACACTATTGCTTTCTATGAGGATGTCATCCACATAAAGTAACAAAATAACAAGTGAATTTCCAGGTCAAAATCTGAAGTAAACACAGTGGCCAAACAGACTCCTAGTGAAACCTATGTGAGACATGAACTTGTCAAATCTTCTATTCTATTGTCGAGAAGATTGTTTCAGGCCATATAATGACCTATTCATCTTGCACACATAATCTTCCTTTCCATTTTCTGCATACTCTCCAGGTTGCCTCATCAGGATTATTTCATCTAGATCACCATACAGAAAAAACAGTCTTCACATCGATCTGCTCCAATTGTAGGTCCAACTTCGCCACCATGGCTCACAATATTCTAATGGATCTATGATTTACAAAAAGTGATAACACATAATTGAATTCAACACCTTCTTTCTAAGTGAACCCCCTATCAACCAACCTTGCCTTAAATCGCTTCGACATCACTTATTTGATTCCTTCCTTAACCTTGAAAATCCACTTACAGTTGACTAACCTGACCCCTACGGGTTTTTCAATCAGCTCCAAAGTGTTACTATCAAAAAGATATTTCATCTCATTATCCATGGATTTTAGCCATTCAGTCCTATTTTGACTCCTCATAACTTCCTTATAGTATATAGGTTATTCATCTAGAACCTCACTTTCCGAGATTAAGGAATAAGCTATGAGATCTACATAACCAATTCTCTGAGGTGGCTTGATGACTCTTATTGACTTGTATCTCTCTAAAATGTAGTCATTACCAGTCTCCTCAACTTCGTTAGAGCTTCTTCTTCTTCGACATCATCTGGTTATGCAATTCAGCATCACTATGCTCCACCTCAACATGAATCTCTTCTTGTTCCAACACTTCGACAAGTATCTCTTCATTACGACCAACATCGTCATTTTTCTTTAATTACATTTCTGTTTCATTGAAAACTATATCTTGACTTGTGATACACCTCCTATGACCTAGATCTATGCATCACAACCAATAAGTTTTGACTCCTTCAGGGTACCCAAGAAACATACATCTCAGAGCTCTACATTCGACCTTGTCTTTCCTAATGTGAGCATTGGCTAAGCAATCGAATACTTTAAGTCTGTCGAGATCAGGTGCATGTTTCAATCAAACTTCTTCTGGTGTTTTCATCCCCAATGCAGTCGAGGGACGCCTATTTATCAGGTAAGTTGCAGTCATGACTGCCTCGCCCCAAAAAACCTTCTTTAATCTCGCACTAACCAACATGCACCTCAATCTTTCCATAATAGTTTGATTAAACATTTCATGCAAACCATTTTGTTGGGGAGTACCTGCAATAGTTTTGTGCCTTGCAATATAAGTCACAACATAATAGCTGTCGAAAGCCTCATTGCAAGATTCAAGACCATTGTCGGTCCTCAAACTCTTGACCTTCCTGCCAGTTGAGTTTTCAACAAGAGTCTTACAACTTTTGAAATTTTCAAAAGTTACATCCTTAGCTTTCTGAACGAATACCTATAACTTTCGTGAGAAATCATCAACTATGGATAGAGAATATCTTGCACCTGAGTATGAAGTATTTCTTGCAGGCCCCCCAAAATCATCATGGATATAATCAAGGAGTCTACATGTTCTTTGTTTACCTTTGTTAAACTTCACCCTACAGGATTTATAAAATACACAAAGCTCACAAAACTCCATTTTTTGTGAGCGAAAATTTCCGTTAGATGTATCCTCTGAGTCTTAATGCGCATCTTAGGATTAGAAAGCATAAAAAAAATTGGAAATGATTTAGAAAAGGTTTCATGCATTAAAAATGATTTAGAAAATGTTTCAAGCATTAAAAAAGATTTCATGCATTAAAAGCAGGTTTTTTTGTGAAAAATAGGTTTATGTGTCGACACATACGAGTTATAGGTCAACACATGTAGGTCAATTTTAAAGCAAATGGCTTATGTTTGATGTGTTGACTGCATATGTTGACACATGACCTATACAGGTCGGCACATACGAGTTACAGGTCGACCTTTGTAACTCATTTTTAAAGCATGTAGTCTCTGTTTAAAGTGTTAACTGCATAGGTCGACACATGACCTATACAGGTCGACTCATGACCTATAAAAGTTGACACATGCATCGAATAGGTTAGCCTATGACTTACATGGGTCGACACATGCATTAAAAATCATGAAATTTTTTATCTTTCTAAACCTATTGCATTCCTTTTTCTTCTAACTTGCACAAGTATATATATTTCATACATGTATCATTTCTTTTCAAGTGATTTTTTAGAAAATCATAAATGAAATCGGGTTCCAAAGAGTGCACATCATCTTCAACCTTCATTCTATACACACACACACATACACACACACACACACACACACACAAATAAAGTACACATAATCATTTATTGTTTAGGTGCCATTTAGATTTAGAGTTGATAACGTCTAATTTAGGTTGGTAAACTCTAAATTAGGTTAAGATCTTTGAGGTTTTCAAATAAAAAAACCAAGGTGGGGTTTTCCTTCAAGATCAATTAGGGATTTGAAGATTTTGGACAAGATTATGCAGTTTGGATTCGATAGAGTGAAGACTTTGAAGAATAAAGGGTTCTTGCAAAGGAGTAGTATGAGACGGTGAATCAAATTGATAAATCTTGGGTTACAACAATTCACAATTTAGATTCGATCGAGTGAAGACTTTGAAGAAAAAGGTTTCTTGCAAAGGAGTAGCGTGAGACGGTGAATCAAATTGGTCTTGTTGGGTGACTTGGTCAAGCTCAGATCATGGAAAGAGAAAGTGTTAGAATCAACATCAAACATAGGATTTGTGGGGCTTTCATTGCTACATTCCTCTTGTAAACTACATTTGCAAAGTAAGGTTAATTTACACTATCTCAATTCGAGTTCGAATTTAGGGCAAACATACCCATAGTTAGGCCGATTGGTGAACTGCCTAAAAAAATCCTTGTACACACACTTTCTGTGTGTGTGTGTGTGCGCGCGCGCGTGTTTGTGTGTGTGTATGTATGTATGTATGTATGTATGTATGTATGTATGTATGTGTGTGTGTGTGTGTGTGTGTGTGTGTGTATATATATATATATATATATATATATATATATATATATATATATATATCTTTTATTTTTCATTTAAAAATAGTTGAATTCTTCGATTGTGCGATCAATACGTTTGGTTAAACATGTAGATAACCTTTAAGAAAGGTTTTTTGAGTTGATCACAATCTATTTGGTTGTTGTTGGATTTACAAATAAACAAAACTATACATAATTCTAAACTAAATTGATTGCGCATAAGGTTTTTGTATTTGTTATAACTGGAAATAGCTTTACTTGTTGAGTAGCTTTCAAGTGACTGTGATTAAAACATATTGATTGATTTGTTATCATTATCATCAATTGGTTTTCATATACGCATTTATGAACTTTTTGATAGTGGTTCAGTTTAGACGATTCGATCCGGGTCACTTCCGCTAGCTGTTAATTTTTCAAAAAAGATTTATAAAGAAATCTTTTAACTTGGGATTTATTTACCCCCTCTAGATAAGTTTCCTTTGTCTAACATTTTTTGACCTTGTAACCATATAGTAGATTTTATTTCAATCATTCGACCAGGTCTCTTTCACCGACATGGCTAAGTCGCCTGTGCCAAAGCTCAGTCTTCGACTCAAGTTTTGTTGATGCCACATCTATTGAACCACTTACAATCCCAACCTCAAGGGTATACAAGTCTTTCCTCTTGACGTCTCTCAAGACTTACATCGACCCCTTCATTAACCTTAGGGTACCTTGTTGTCCTTCGAAAACATGTATTTCCTTGTCGAGTTCACCAAGAGAAATCAAATTCTTCTTAAGATCAGGTACATACCTGACATCAGTTGATAGCCTTATTGACTCATCATGGAGCTTGAATCTTACAGATCCAATACATTTAATTTTGCAGGCTTTATTGTTTCCCAACAATACTGGTCCATCATCTTGATCATATAGTTCCTCAAACATATCTTTGTTTGGAGTCATGTGCCAAGTCCAACCTGAATCCACAATCCGCTCATTGCTAGAGTCGCTGCTTGAAACCACCAGGACATCATGTGATTCATAATCATCTTATAAGATAGTTGCATTACCATTATCCTTTCCACCATGATGATTCAGTCGATTAGGGAACACCTTTCTTATGTCACCCTCCTTCTTACAATGATAACCCCTAATTGTAATAACATTACCACCATAAGAATTATGTATAGCTTTTTCCTTCTTCTTCTCAAACCTAGCATCTTTCTTTGAGAATTTACCCTTAACGGACAAACCTTCACCAATAGACGGTGGTTTGTGCTCCTTTCATTCGTTCAAATCCTTAGAGTACAAAGTTAGTTGAACTTCTTCAAAGACCAATGAATCTCTTCCATACAAGAAAGTTTCATTGAAATGAGCATGCGACTTAGGTAAAGCATATAGCAGTAGCAATGGTTGATCTTCATCATCAATCTTGACCTCGATATTTTCAAGATCAAGAATCAACTTGTTGAATATATCCAATTGCTCAGCCAAGACTTTGTCTTCACTCATCTTGAATGAATACAAAGCTTGCTTTAGGTAGAAGTGATTGACCAAAGATGTGGTCATATACAAACCCTCGAATTTTCTCCACACACCCGATGCAGTTTTCTCCTTCAAAAGTTGCCTCAGAACCTATCACAAAGGCTCAAGATAATTGCACTATGGGCTTTCTTTATCATTGTTGTCTTATCCTTCTCCGTTTGGGAAACATTCATCTTTTATGATCCTTTTAACGCTTCGAGCAAGCCCTGATGAACCAGTAGGGCTTGTATCTTCGAGTACCACAAGTCGAAATCATTCACACCGATGAATTTCTCAATCTCATATTGTGTTGACGACATCTTCTCCTACACGCTCATCGCACCAAGTTGTGAAATCCAAAAAACAGAGTATGATCGATTTCTTGATTAACAAGAAAAACCACAAGGTAAAAGAAAAGAGAGAGAAGACAAGAGAAGAGAAAGACAATTCAAAGTGGTTTAAAAAACTAGATTCTTGATTCAATCACACATTAGGATATAATGTTTACAATTGAGTCTCAACCACATCACTTTCTCCACCTGAACAGGATTATCCGGAATTTATGAAAAAGTGAGAAGTAATATATTATTATAAGAAAATTAAACTCTAACTTTCAGCTAACATACTAAATAATTGATCCAACAACTAGGTCCAATTCGACAAGCTAATTAAAACAATAAGCTAACATATTATGACATCTACATGCAAGAATAAACTTCAACTAAGGCATGCACATCTTTAATTACTATCGAACTATGAAGTTATCCTTATCGAGACTAGAGTTCGATCCAAATACCATACATCTCAAATTAATTGTGTAGTGTAGTTGTGTAGATCATTTCAAGATGATTTTGTAAATAAAGATCAACTAATTAATACATGTAAATGCGTTTTTTTTTATAAGCATGTAAATTGAGATTAGTAGTTTTTACTTTTCTTGAGGAAGTTGTTTATCTTACCAAGTGCTGTTGTTATAATTGGTGATTAGAATATTGTATTCCATGCACATGCAAGATGAGAGTTGACATGATGGAAGAATAAGATTAAAAACCAGCTCATGTAAATGTAATTCAAGATTGTATTATATGGTAGCACGAGGAGTTCACCATGACTTGCGCTTGACTCAATGTATCCTTAGAATCAAATGAAAATTCAAGGATTTGAGTCAACAAACAATATATTAATGTAAACCTTACATTGCATTGCATGTGCTTTCACCATGTTCACAAATAATTATTGCAAATCTGTAACAGAAGAGCCCTTCAATAATTTCATAGAGCCTTGTACATGTATGATGTATCACTGCTCATTCTATTATCCAAGATTAAACTATAAATTAATATAGTTTAATAAAAAAGATTAGTAGTCGCATTAGTGGTAGAGTGCGTATCTTTTAACCATATTTAAAATTAGCTTTGCATAAAATTTTTGTCTTAAATTATAAATTAATTTATAATTTTAAGATATTTTTTAATATTTTTTTTTCTGTTGTGAATCGGATATCTTTAAACAAAATATAAACGGTTTATTATCAATAAATACACAAGGGTTAGGGTTAATAAAGAAGAAAACAACAAGAATTGGTTATTAAACTGTTATTCTTTCCTTTCTTTTAGAACAAGATTACAAGTATACAATAATAACAAAATAACCTCTCTCCTTTGAAATTAGGATTTTATCTTCCTATTTTTCCTTATTGCAAGATTGAGAAACTAGTATCATATTTATAAGAAAAATAGCACACTAACCTAATGGGCTTTTTAACAATTACCCATTACAAGCCAACTTAGGGTACAAGCTAACTTAAACAATTGGGATTACAAGCAAGGCCCAATTCAACATGCTAACAACCCTAGCAATATTGACTAATGCATGTTAGAACAGACTTAGACTACAACACGCATTACTCGCTAACAGACTTCGACCATACTAGAGTTCGATCTAACATCTCACAAATCTCCACCTTGGATCTAACTCTATAACATCAAGAAACTAGCTTTCTTCATGCAGCTTTATTAACTGCATACAGTGGAAAAACTTGCAACTGGGCAACGTCTTGGTGATCATATCAGCAGCATTATGATCTGTCGAAACCTTCAGCACCTGGACTTCTCCACGCTCGATTACCCCTCTGATGAAATGCAGCCTCACATCAATGTGCTTGGTTCGCTCATGATAGACTGAATTCTTCAGCAGGTGTATTGCACTTTGACTATCACATTTAACAGTGATAACTCGACCTTGAAGTTTTAACTCCTTTGCAAAACCTTCAAGCCACAATGCTTTCTTCACAGCTTCAGTTAGGGCAATATACTCTGCTTCAGTGGTTGATAAGGCAACGACCTTCTGAAGTGTTGCTTTCCAACTGATTGTTGTCCCAAACATAGTGAACACATATTCAGAGATAGATTTTCTAGAATCCATACAACTTGCATAATCAGAGTCGACATATCCTTCGATTGCTGCTTTACTATCTTCACCCAAGGCTCCACCATAAATTAGGACTCTATTCAGAGACCCATTTATGTACCTTAAAATCCACTTTAATGCTTGCCAATGAGCCTTTCCAGGATTCGCCATGTACCTGCTTACAAGACTTACTGCATATGCTATGTCGGGTCTAGTACAGACCATAGCATACATCAAAGAACCTACTATGTTAGCATATGGAATGCTATTCATATAAGTTCTTTCAACATCAGTGTTTGGACACTGATCTATACTCAGCTTGAATTGAGGGTTTGTCGGAGTCACAACAGGCTTTGAATTTGACATACCAAACTTTTCGAGAATCTTCTGTAGATATGCCTCTTGAGATAAACATAATTTCGACTGCTTTCTATCTCTCCGGATGTCAATCCCAAGAATCCTGGACGCAGCTCCCAGATCCTTCATGTCGAATTCTTTATTGAGTTCAGCCTTCACCCTCATTACATCTCCGACATTGGTTCTTGCTATTAGAATATCATCCACATAGAGCAACAAAATAACAAATGAATTACCCGGTCGAAATCTGAAATAAACACAGTGGTCAAACTGGCTTCTGATGAAACTTATGTGTGCCATGAACTTGTTGAATCTCCTATTCCACTGTCGAGGAGATTGTTTCAGTCCATATAAAGATTTATTCAGTTTGCACACATAATCTTCCTTCCCCCTTTTGACATACCCTTCAGGTTGCCTCATCAGGATTGTTTCATCTAGATTACCATACAAGAACGCAGTCTTCACATCCATCTGTTCCAGCTCAAGGTCGAACTGGGCCACCATGGCAAGAAACATTCGAATGGATTTGTGCTTCACAACAAGAGAGAACACATCATTGAAGTCGATACCTTCTTTTTGAGTGAACCCCCTAGCAACCAATCTTGCCTTGTATCTCTTCGACGTCACTCCTTCGATTCATTCCTTAACTTTGAAAATCCATTTACAGCTGATTAACCTGGCTCCAGCAGGTTTCTTGATCAGTTCCCATGTGTTGTTATCATGAAGAGATTTCATCTCATCATTCATGACCTTCAACCATTCAGTCTTCTTTCGACTCCTCATAACTTCCTTATAGTCTCTAGGTTCTTCATCTAGAACCTCACTAGAAGATATTAAGGCATAAGCTATAAGATCTGCATACCCAAGTCTATGAGGTGGCTTGATGACTCTCCTCGACCTGTCTCTTGCTAGCAGGTAGTCATTATCAGTCTTCGACATAAGTTTTGTGGATGCAACATTTGTCGAACCACTTACAACCTCATCCTCAAGGGTATACAAGCCTTGTTTCTTCACGCCTCTAAAGACTTCCTTCGACCCCTTCATGACTCTTAGGATACTTTTCTCTCCTTGAAAAACGTATCCTTTTCTGTCGAATTCACCAAGAGAAATCAAATTTCTCTTCAAGTCAGGTACGTACCTGACTTCAGTCAATAACCTTATTGACTCATCATGGAGCTTGAATCCCACAGATCTAATACCTGCAATTTTGCAAGATTTGTTGTTTCCCAGCATCACAGATCCACCATCTTGATCACATAGCTCCTCAAACAATTCTCTATTTGGAGTCATGTGCCAAGTGCAACCTGAATCCATAATCCACTCTTTCCTCGAGTCGCCACTTGAAACCACAAGAACGTCAGATGATTCAAAGTCATCTTGAACAATGACTGCATTGCCATTACCTCCATGATCTTTCAAGCGTTCAGGGCACACCTTTCTTATGTGACCCTCCTTCTTACAGTGATAACATCGAATACTAGATGTTTCGCCCCTGTAAGACTTTTGTTGACTTTTACCTTTCTTCTTGTCAAACTTACCATCCTTTCGCAAGAATTTTCCTTTAACGGCTAAACCTTCGCCCACCGTCGAAGGTTTATGCTCCTTTCGTTCATTCAAGTCCTTAGAATACAAGACTGATTGAACTTCTTCAAAGGTCAGGGACTCCCTTCCGTATAAGAGAGTTTCTTTGAAGTGAGCATGTGATCTGGGCAAAGCACACAACAGCAACAGTGCTTGATCTTCATCATCGATCTTCACATCAATATTTTCAAGATCAAGAACCAGCTTGTTGAACATATCCAACTGCTCAGCCAACACTTTGTCTTCACTCATCTTGAATGAATATAAAGCTTGCTTCAGGTAGAGTCGATTCACCAAAGATTTGGTCATGTACAAACTTTCAAGTTTCACCCATAATCCCGATGCTGTAGTCCCCTTTGATACCTGTCGAAGAACCTTATCACCAAGGCTCAACAGTATTGCGTTGTGGGCTTTCTCGATCATGCCCGTCTTTTCTTTTGTCGTTAACGCAGCATCCATGGTTGTCTCACCCTTTAATGCTTCCAAACAACCCTGCTGAACCAATAGGGCTTTCATCTTCAAGTGCCACAGACCGAAGTCGTTCACTTCGATGAACTTTTCAATCTCATACTTTGTTGAAGGCATTTCTCCACGCTCACCGCACCAATTTATTGTGAATCGGATACCTTTAAACAAAGTATAAACGGTTTCTTATCAAGAAACACACAAGGGTTATGGTTAATAAAGAAGAAAACAACAAAGATTGGTTATTAAACTGCTATTCTTTCCTTTCTCTTAGAACAAGATTACAAGTATACAAGAATAACAAAATAACCTCTCTCCCTTGAAATTAGGATTTTATCTTCCTATTTTTCCTTATTGCAAGATTGAGAAACTAGTATCCTATTTATAAGAAAAATAGCACACTAACCTAATGGGCTTTTTAACAATTACCCATTACAAGCCAACTTAGGGTACAAGCTAACTTAAACAATTGGGCTTACAAGCAAGGCCCAATTCAACATGCTAACAACCCTAGCAATATTGACTAATGCATGTTAGAACAGACTTCGACTACAACACGCATTACTCGCGAACAGACTTCGACCATACTAGAGTTCGATCCAACATCTCACATTTTCAATTTTAAAATTTTTTCTTTTATATATTATAAAATTATACATAATTTTTTTTCTTATATAAAATTAATTATGTTTCTTAATTTATATAAAAATTTAAAACGTCTTATAATTTAAGACGGAGATAATATATATATTATTAGCTATAATTATTTTTTAATATTTTAATTAAAAATTAAAATATATTAATTATAATTTTATATATTACTATTTATTTAGAAATGAGTCATTTAAAATTTGTTAGTGTATCAAAATAGAGATTGGACAAATATTTTCTTGAAGAATTAGTTAAAATTATTTTTTTATCTTTAAAGTAAATATAAGAATAATTATAACACAGATTATGTATTTTTTACATTTCAATTTTCAGAAAATTAGCTAAATTTACCATCTTCAAAATAAGATTTTTTTTAACTAACTAAGTATTGTATACTATTTACCATTTAAATGGAGTTTTCAAAAAATTTACAAAATCAACTACCATTCAACAGGCAGTCGTCAATTGAAATGGCGAAATTGTGAAATGGGACATGCAAGCTTTCGCCAGATGAAATGGTGAATTAGTGTAGTTTGTGCAAAATCGCCAGATGAATTGGCGAATTAGGCTTGCAGGGTTAGGGTTTCGCTTTTCAATTTTTTTTAATTTTTGCTGTATTTTGATTATTTTATTAATTCCAATTAATGTTTTAATGTATTTGATATCATTAATATTTTGGAACTTTTAAATATTATTTTTTTTAAACATAATTATTATTAGTAAACATAAAATATTTAGGTTTAAATAAAATATTAAAATATATTAATTTATAATATAATTAAAATTACAACAACAAAAATATTAATATAATGAAAATTACAACAACACAAAAAAACTAATGGTCGGCTCTATCCAAGCGACACCGGTGCCACACTGTGGAGGATGCGCGTTGCGACGAGGTCTACGACGAGGTTGTTGTGGTGTGTCGGGTCGTTGTGTGTTGAGTTGTGGAGGAGGATGTTGTTGGGACGGCCCCGGCGTATCAGATAGATTTTGCATCATTTGACCTCAGTAGCCGGGAGGTCCACTGTCAATGGCGCTGCCGTAGTCAAGCCCAATGCCCATGTTTTCGAAGGATTGTCGGGGAGGTTGGGTGGAGTATGAACGGTATGGTTGTTCGAATGTGTACATGGAATTGGGTTGGTCTAGGTGTGTTGGTTGTTGTGGGGTGTGGTAGTCAAATAGTGGGTGGTTGGAGGGGTAGTTGGAGGGGGTAGGATCAAATGAGTTGTCTGGGCTATAGGTGGAGGGGGTAGGCTCAAAAGATGTATCAGGGTTGTAATGGTAAGGTGGTTGAGGCTGGGATTGGGTGGGTGGCATGTAAGGTTGTCGTTGTTGATAGGGGGTATTTGTTGGCATGTATGGGTTTTCTTAAGGCTGGTTTTGGGCATTGAAATGTTGTTGTGGGTTTGACGAAGAATCGCGTTCCCTTGGGTCGGCCAAATAGGTTGGCTGGGACGGGAAAGGCTGAGATGTCGTGACAGACCTAAACCAAGCCATATATTGAAGACTTGGCCTAGCCTCGTACACAATACGGTCGGTTAAGACGTATTGCATTCTTCTTTTCCAGTGTATACGCAACTCCTTCGCAAACTCCTTCCAATCACTAACACTCCACTGTGCGTCCACCCGCTTTTGATGCCATTGCCCCAAGTCCACCGGAGCATCTAGAATATCTTGATGCATCTCAAATTGTAGTTTCACTCGGTCACTTTGGTGCATCTCCACCGTAGTGAACCTAATTATGGGTGTCCTTGATGTCCATACAGTGGCATCGTCGGGGTTGGGATGGTGGTTGAGACCCTCGTACGGCATCCAGACAAACTACAATAAAGTTGGACAAATAAGTAAGACAGAGTTTGAAAGGTTTATGCATATACATTAAAAAAATTAATAGTAAATAACTTACATCATCTGGCCCAAGGTGGTCGATGAGGTTGCGGTATTGAATTATAGAGTGCCTGAGACATCTCTGATAATTCATCCCTGGAACAGACCATCTAAAAAAATAAACACATATAAATGAGCTTCTAAAACACATCTCAGAAATTACTAACTTAGACGAAAATAAAGTTGTGTTAATATTCTAGAAAAGAAACTCACTTGTTGGCGTACAGGAATGTAAAAGCATTCCGGTTTATTGGAGCAAGCGTCGGCATCCTAGACCAACCCCACGCTTGCAAGAGATAAGCACAACCATAAAAAGTACAGGTATTTTTTTTTTGAAGTTTTGCAAAGGGCTCTATAAAGATGGGCGAGGACAGTTGATCCCTAACTATATTCACACACTTTGTTAATATTTTGCAATAACAGTAAATACATAGTATGGACGGTATTTCCAGTGCCCTCTAGAAATAAAAAATGACCGAACAAAATCAAAAGATAGCACTGTGTTTTGACTATTATGTCAAATGGAGTGCTATCATCAGTTAAGAGAATACTGTTGTAATGTTCTCTTAGGTATTTTAAATTAATTCCCTGACCCCTCGGACGACCGTCGTTTTCCGCCTGAGGCGCGTCCACACAAAGAGGGGCGCCCAACAAATCTTCGCAAAGTCGTTCAGGGACACCAACTTTGCTGTTGACGGCCTTACCATCGATGTGTAGGCCGAGCAACATGTGTACGTCTTGGAGAGTCACGGTACACTCACCAAAAGTTAGGTGAAATGTATGTGTCTCCGGTCTCCAGCGTTCTAACAACGCCAGAATAAACTTTGTATCGAGCGAGTATGATGTGATTTTGATCACATCACCAAACTCACAGTTTTGAAGGTAACCCGTTATGCGCTCGTCGTGTGGTATGTAATCATGCACACGACAGCGAAACCTTGATACATCCTGCAAAATAATTAATGTTACGTTAGACAAGAAGTAAAATACTTATCATTTTACTAGACAAGATTGTAAATATATCTAAGATTTAAAAACTTACAAACTCTGCAACGTTTTCAGTCGTGCCTCTATGAGAGTCGCCCATGGTGAGTAAAGACATTTTCGTTTGAGTTGTTGAGGTGTAGAGATGTTGAGTTGAGAGTTGAGAGTTTGAGACACTAGAAAGTTTAGGGGTTGAGAGTTTGAGACTTAGAGAGTTTGAGACTTAGAGAGTTTGGGGTTTGAGAGTTTTTTTCAGTTTAGAGAATTCAGGAGTTTGAGACTTATAGATTTTGAGGGTTTGAGAGTTTGAGTGTTTGAGACTTAGAGAGTGTGAGCAGAGTTTGCTGGGCAAAGACCCTATATTTATAGTCCATAAGAGAGTGTGTTGTAAATGCATGTTAGACAAGTGTCATTGATTGTGAAGCATGCGTGACAAGTGAAAGGCAGAGATTCCTGAAGCGTGTCATTGATTGTGAAGCATGTGTGACAAGTGAAAGGCAGAGATTCCTGATGCAGTATCACATGTGAAAGCAGAACTTTGCATTGTCATGTCTTATCAAGTGTCCTGTTCAAGTCCTGATGCATGTCATTGATTGTGAAGCATGCGTGACAAGTAAAAGGCAGAGATTCCTGATGCAATATCACATGTGAAAGCAGAACTTTGCATTGTCATGTCTTATCAAGTGTCTTGTTCAAGTCCTGATGCATGTCATTGATTGTGAAGCATGCGTGACAAGTGAAAGGCAGAGATTCCTGATGCAGTATCACATGTGAAAGCAGAACTTTGCATTGTCACGTCTTATCAAGTGTCCTGTTCAAGTCCTAATGCATGTCATTGATTGTGAAGCATGCATGACAAGTGTCCTGGTGCATGCAAAAAGAGAATCTCGTAGGCCTGCATGCATGGTCATTGATTCACAGGGTCACATGTGAAAATTACAGATTCATTTACTGATACATATAAAAAAATCTTTAAACTCTTTAAACAATCAAACTCTTGCATTGTCCCGTCTTATCAAGCATTAGGCATGCAGAAAGAGAATCTCGTAGGCCTGCATGGTCCTAGTAGGCATGCATTGATTGTGGTAAACTTATGCGTGACAAGTGTCCTGATGCATGCAGGGCCACATGTGACACTTTTTAAACAATCAAACATTCAGACCATTTTATAAAGCCTTTAAACTCAAACACTCAAACACATTAAACACTCAGACCCTCAAACACGCAAACACTCAAACACTCAAACACTCAGACACTCAAACACTCGAATCCGATGCAAGACCATCGCAAACTCAACTCTAAATTGATTTGCGATGAGATTTTGTCAGTCGTTAACAACAACCCGTCTTTGAAGGTGAGTACCATAATTGCGCATATGGTACAAAGGTACAACTACACTCCTTCGTACCGAAAAGCCTGGATTGCCAGGACTAAAGCGGTTGAAAGGGTGTTTGGAAATTGGGAGGAGTCGTACAAGAAACTTCCTAAATTCCTGGTGGCCCTTAAACACTACTCTCCAGGAACTGTTGCGATATTGGAGATGATGCCTGCTTGTACACCAGACGGGACTTATGTTGGTGGAAATGGAATTTTCCACAGAGTCTTTTGGACGTTCGAACCATGCATCAAAGGGTTTGCATTTTGTAAACCTATAATTCAAATTGACGGAACATGGTTATACGAGAAATATAAGGGCACACTTTTCATGGCTGTGGCACAGGAAAGGAACAACAACATTTTTCCAATAGCCTTCGCCATAATAGAAGGGGAGACTGCTGGGGTTGGAGTTTTTTCTTAAAAAACCTCTGATCTTATGTGTCTCCACAACCTAACTTATGTTTGATCTCCGGTCGACACCCATCCATCGAGAGTGCATACAACAACCATGACAACAGTTGGCAGGATCCTCCCTCGACCCACGTCTATTGCATAAGGCATATTGCCCAAAATTTCATGCGGGAAATCAAGGACAAGACGCTGCGAAAGAAGGTTGTGAATGTGGGATATGCACTAATTGAACCCACATTCAGATACTACTGTGACGAGATCAGACTGAACAATGCAGATGCATTAAGATGGACTGATAGCATTGATAGGGAGAAATGGACGCGGGCATACGACAATGGGGTGCGATGGGGCCATATGACAACTAACCTCGTCGAGTCAATGAATTCTGTTTTCAAGGGAATCTGAAACCTCCCAATAAATGCCTTGGTAAAGGCAACCTATTTTAGGCTAGGATCACTCTTTGATAGCAGACGTACGAAGTGGGGTTCAGTATTACAATCGGGTCAGCTGTACAGCGATACTTCAATGAAATTCATGAAAGACGAAGCTGCCAAAGCCAACACACACGTGGTCACAATATTTGACCATACAGCTGGTTGGTTCAGTGTTGCCGAGTCTATAGATCACAACAAAGGAAGGCCTAGGGGATGTTATCATGTTGAATTGGATAAGAGCTGGTGTGATTGTGGAAAGTTTCAAGCATTCCGTATGTCTTGCTCTCATGTCATAGCAGCCTGTTCGAAGGCGCGCCAGGACCCAACAAACCTTCTTTCTGCAGTTTACCAAGTGATAATTCTGTGCAATATCTACACATGCAGCTTTCAGGTGGTGGAAAAGGAGGACTATTGGCCTCAATACGAAGGCGAAATTGTTTGGCATAATGACTTGATGCATAGAAATAAAAAGGTTCGGCCTAACAGCACGCGCATTCGAACGGAGATGGATATCGCAGACAAGCTAGTGAGATTGTGTAGTTCGTGTCGGCAACCAGGACACAATCGTACAAAATGTCCTAACTTAGGATCAAGCAGTAGATCATAGTTTTATATGTAACTGTGTCCCTTAATTCAATAGCAACTTTCATTCGATTAATAGCAAATTTCATTCGATTAATAGCAAATTTCATTCGATTAAAAGCATACTTAACTGACATAACAACAACATAACGACAGAACACTGCACCCAGGCATCATAAATTAAACAAACATAACAACAACGTAAAGACATAAAACAAAACATTGCACCAAGGCGTCTACGATATCACGACCATCAACTTTATCTTCTTTGGTGTCAACATCATCATAAGGACGTCAGCATCATTTTTCACTTTTCTCCATTTACGAGTAACTCCATTTCTCTCGGTCTCCTCGACCAACCTCTCAATTTTCCTAATCTTTTCTCCTGGAGCAATATCCCCTTCTAGCCAGCGGTTCAGTTCCCTATGCAAGTGCTCCAACGTCTGCGTATTCCATAGGAGCACCTTCATCAGGGGCTTTGTTGCTGAAAACACAACTACGACATTTCTTTTCATTAGATCGAACGTTGGAAAAGGTTCCTCCGATGCTGATGACAACGACGAAGAACGTTGATTTAAAAATGCAGACATTCTTAACTCCACTCAACTCGAACTGCACTAACACTTTAGTCTTTTGGGATATAATGTTATGAAAACATACATGTGTTTGCGGTCGTATTTATAGTAAAAAAAATAGTACGTACCCTATATGATATGACTTAAATAACCTTACAACATTTATACACTCAAAATTTGCTCAACACTATATTTTTATTTTGTATTTAAACCTAAATTTATTAAACCAGTTTAAGTTTATTGTTTATTAAACATAAATTTATTAAATTAATTTGAAATTATTTTTATTTAAACCTAATTATTTTAAGTTTATTAATTAAAAAATAAATTTTAACATTAAACCAAATTATTTTAAATTTATTAATTCAAAAATTAATTTAAACATTTAAATCTAATTTTTTTAAGTTTATTAATAATATTTATGTTTAAAAAAATAATAATAATTAAAAATATAAAAAAAAATCGTTTTTAATTATTTAAAACATCAAATGAAATTAAAAAAATAATCAAAATATAAAAACGAAAATGGAAAGAAATGAAACCCTAGAACGTGGCCTCATTCGCCAATCTGAATGGCGAAATTCATCCAACATGCGCTCATTCGCCAATTGATCTGGCGATTCTCACTTTTCCATTTTTCATTTCTTCACTTTCGCCAATCTGAATGGCGAACGGTTGCTGGAATGTTAGCTACTTTGAAAATTTTCTTGAAATATTAATTATTTTGGTAAATATTATTTAATATATAGTTATTATAAAAAAAAATCTCAAAATAACGTTAAAAACTCCTATAAAATTTAGAAAATGAAATATCACCGTAAAACAATGATAGGCCTGCAAATACAACCACACTTTTAATACATGAACTCAAATTTTTAAGTCCTCGCACTATAAGAAAGTCATATAGTACTTATGGATCTTTTTATATTTATTTATATCATTCACACTCTTACTCTGACTAAATGTAAATTATATAGACAATGTCATGGGAAATGTTAATAACTACATTTATTTTGCAACGTTTAAAACAAAAGGTTCAAGAGCACCACCAAATAATAAAGCGTCTAGAGCAGATGATCACTTATTCATCCAAGAACATAAAATTTTTCCTTCCGGACATGCCTTCCAATGTTTTATTAGATTCAAAGGATACTCACACAACAGACTTCACTTCATGCTATCAGTTTTAACCGTTATCATTGTATTAAGAGAAAATACATCATTTTATGTATAAAAATTTATTATCACTCTTATATTACTTTTTATTCTCTAATTGACTTAGACATTGGAATGCTTACCTTGTAGGTCATCTTCCTCTCTGTTGCATCAAAAGCTTACTCCGTCGTTCCAAGATCTTATCTCATAATTCATCGAACATTTTGGTTCCATAACAAAGCAGTGGTGCCATCTGTGTGTACTACATGTGATTCCCGCAAATTCCAACATTTAGATTCCTTCTAATATAGTGATTCAGATCTTTTTTATTAAAAGGTTTAGATATCTGTTTCTTAATCTTTTTTCTTGAATTTTCAGCATTCTCCTATCACAAATCCACCAATAGATTCATCAAGCATGGTGTCATCCAAAGCTATTCAGTCCTCTATTCAACGAAAATCTGTTAATGTGACCACTGAAGCTGTTAGAGCTCAACCCTTTCCTCCTCCTCAAGCAGAAGACATTCTAGTTCTGGTGGCGTCTCCTTCTAACCCTACGCAGTAAGATCCTTCTCCACACAGAGTTAGTCAAGGAGCATTCTAGGCTCTCCCGTTCTTTGGATCTACATAACAAATTCAACATGGTCAATCATCGCATCGACTTCCTCTACTGCCTATTGTACGTGGATGAGAAATTCTCCCCAACCTTCGGCTGTTACAAACTAAACTTGGAGTACAGCGAGCCACCAACCTGCTGAAAAACGTCTATAAATTGAGACACCGATAAAATTCATAATTATTAGCATAGAGACTACTCAAAATTCAAGAGAGGGTGCGGCATGTTGCAGCAAGGAATAATAATGTGCGAGAGGAGACTTCCCAAAGCAACCAAATTGCCATACTTGAGTCAGCTTCCATTAATACAACAACACCATATTGAGAGACCCTAAGGCCGCTATGTCGCAATTGGGATCAACGACATAAAACTCCCATCTCGATCCTGATAGGAGGAGTAGTAGCCATACTCCCCCCCCCCCCCCTTGAGGTTCATCGTCATCACCATTCAAAATCAGGAGATCCTTGACGAAGAGAAAGATAATGTTGTATTCAAAATTCACAATTAAATTTAAGTTTTTGTTACTTAAAAGGCAGGTAGTTTTAGTATAAAATTAGAATGAAAAGTCGTGGAAAGTAGAAGAAGTAAGATAACTGACATAAAGTAAAAGATAAATGTGAGATATTGGATCGAACTCTAGTATGGTCGAAGGGTAGCTTTCGGTTTGACAGGAATTAAGCATGAGGTCGAAGTCTGTTCACAAGCTGATGTCAGAGTAATGCGCGTTGTAGTCGAAGTTTGTTCTAACATGCATTAGTCAATGTTGCTAGGTTTGTTAGCATGTTGAATTGGGCTTTGCTTGTAAGCCCAATTATTTAAGTTAGCTTGTACCCTAAGTTAGCTTGTAATGGATAATTATTAAAAAGTTCATTAGGTTAGTGTGTTAGTTTTCTTATAATAGCATGCTAAGTCTCTCAACTTGTATAAGGAAAAATAGGAAGATAAAATCCTAATTCAAGAGAGAGAGAGAGAGGTTATTTGTTATTCTCGTATACTTGTAATCTTGTTTGACAGAGAAAGGAAAGAATAGCAGTTTATAACCAATCCTTGCTGTTTTTCCTTGTTTTCTTTGTTAACCCTAACCCTTGTGTGTTTATTGTCTATAAAGAAACCGTGTATATTTTGTTCCAAGGCATCCTTTTTCACAACAAATTGGTGCGGTGAGCATGGAGAAGATGCCTTCAACAAAGTATGAGATTGAAATTTTCACCGGAGTGAACGATTTCGGTCTGTGGTGCTTGAAGATGAAGGCCCTACTAGTTCAGCAGTGTTGTTTGAAAGCGTTAAAGGGAGAGGCGGCCATGGACGATGCGTTAACAGCAAAAGAAAAGACGGATATGATTGAGAAAGCCCACCGTGCAATATTGTTGAGCCTTGGTGATAAGGTTCTTCGATGGATATCAAAGAAGACTACAACATCGGGGTTATAAGTGAAACTTGAAAGTTTGTACATGACCAAATCTCTAGTGAGTCGACTCTACCAGAAGCAAACTTTATATTCATTCAAGATGAGTGAAGACAAAGTGTTGGCTGAGCAGTTGGATATGTTCAACAAGCTGATTCTTGATCTTGAAAATATTGATGTGAAGATCGATGTTGAAGATCAAGCAAACATCGACAAGTCCAAGTACTGCCGGTTCCATAGGAGGCACGGGCATGTCACGGAGGATTGCATCCACCTCAAGGATGCCATCAAAATCTTGATCAAAGAGGGTCACCTGAAGCAGTACACAAAGAGGACCGAAGCCCTCCGACAAGAGACCCGGAAGACGAAAAGGGTCGAGGAGGCGACCCCGTCCTCCGGCGACAGCGGGCTACAAGTCGCTTTGTGTGTTACCCGATCAGAATACTTCTACTTCCCTTGCGAGCCTGACACGCCTGTAATCCTCGTATCCCATGGGAAAGCCTCTACACCGCAATGGTCATATCTGGCGGAGGGTTCAACAAAGTCTTGGTGGGGTCGGTTTAATGGAAGTTCAATGAATTGATAGAGGCGAGCTCGGTGCAGAACACCACCTTCGAGAAAGTTCAAGGAAGATCGAACCATGTCACCTTCTACCTCAAAGATTTGTCGCTCAACGCTCCAAACTCCAACATCCCCCTCCTAATCAGGGCACGGATGGTGAACTTTGGCGCCCGTCGCATCTTGGTCGACCAAGGGAGCTCGGTGGATATAATGTACGCCCACCTATTCACAACCCTTCAGCTTGACGAGACACATCTGACCTCGTACGTCGGTTTATACCTGTAGGGTTTCAACAGCACCACCACCAGACCGTGGGACTAAGTCGAGCTAATGGTCACCTTCGGGAACGACGAGATTGCCCGAGAAGTTAAGGTCTAGTTTCTGGTAGTAGAATGCCCCTCTCTAAACCAGTTCATTCTTAGAAGGCCAACCCTAGCCGAGCTCACAGCTGTGCCATCTACAATCCACCTGAAGATGAAGTACTACATGACTAGAAGCCATGTCATCACCCTCCACGAGGATATTGAGGCTTCCAGGAGATGTTTTGAGGCTGCAACCAAGGGTTTGAACTCTATCAACATCAAGTGGAAGACCGCGGGTAAGTCAGCCCAAGATGTCGCTTCCCTAGCAAGTAGGAGTAGAACAAGGTGGCAGACCACACTCCTCCAACTGAATGCAAAGAGGAGCCTTTTCACCCCATGTGCCTCATTCCATATGGAGACTTCGAGCTCATCACACTCGGGGATGACCTAGACAGGAACGTGAAGATTGGCACGGGCCTCCTTGACCTGGCGAGGAAACAACTGAAGGTCTGCCTCAGGGAGAATGCTGACTTATTTGCATGGAGCGTTGCAGGATGCCTGGCCTCGACCTAGATGTGGCCTATCACCATCTCACAATAGATCTGGTTGCTAGGGTTGTAGTACAAGGTAGACGTAGGTAGTCTCCCGGAAAAGCAGAGGCTGCTGAAAAGACTATAAAAGACCTCTTAGAGGAAAACTTTATTTCGAAAGCCCAATACATAACCTGGCTATCTAATCTTGTACTCGTTAAAAAGAATAATGGAAAGTGTAGAATGTGCGTTGATTATACCGATCTTAACCGGGCATGCCTAAAAGATGCATACCCATTACCTAACATCGACAAACTGGTCGATAATTCTGCAAATTTTAAATTGTTGTCGTTCATGGAAGCGTACTCGGGATACAATCAAATCCCCATGGAGAAGTACGACAAGCAGTACACGACTTTCATGACTAAGTCGGGAAACTATTACTACAACGTAATGCCCTTCGGTCTGAAGAATGTTGGCGCGACCTACCAACGGATAATGAAAAAAGTCTTCCGCTGTGAGATCAAAGACATGCTCGAGGTCTACATGGACGACATGATCTTAAAATCATGAGAAGATGTCGAACACACTTCCCATCTCAGAAGAGTCTTCGACACGACGAGAAGATGCAAGATGAGGTTTAACCTGGAGAAATGCACCTTCGATGTCCGAGCAGAAAAGTTCCTCGGTTTCTATCTCACAGAACGAGGAATCGAGGCAAACCCCGACAAGTGCAGGGCATTCTCCGAGTTCCCCACGCCGAACACGAAGAAATCGATCCAATCGCTAAACAAGGATGCTCACCTTGTTGTCCTGCTTCATGACCAAATCGACTCAACACGCACTTCTATTTTTCAAACTCCTATAGGCCATATTCAAGTGGACCGAGGAGTGCGAGCAGCCACTCCTCCACCTCAAACAAGTGCTCTCGCAGCCTCCGGTCCTCTCACGACCAGAAAACGGGGACACTTTATACTTGTACCTCACCGTCACGACCGAGGCAGTCTGCGCGACTCTTATCAGGGAAACCCCTGAAGGACAAAAGCCGATATACTTCACTAGTAAGGCCCTCCAAGGCCCCGAGCTTAGGTACCAGTGGATCGAAAAGGTTGCTCTGGCCCTCGTCACTACGTCCAGAAGGCTGCATCACTACTTCTTAGCCCACACGATTATGGTAAGGACGGACCAAGCCGTGAGGCAGCTCCTCGGTCGGCCCAACATGGCGGGCAGGATGCTCAAATGGTCGCTCAAGCTCTCCGAGTTCGACGTCCAATACGAGGGTAGGAAGACCTTGAAGGCTTAAGTACTAGTCGACTTTGTTGCAGAGATGGACACCCCAGAACCCTCGATCGACGGATCCTAGAAGTGGACAATTTACGTCGACGAGGCATCCAGTTCGAAGGGAAGCGGAGCATGCATTATCCTAGGAAACAAGGAAGGCATCTTGATAGAGGTCTCTCTCACATTATCCTTTCCGAAATCAAACAACCAGGTCGAGTATGAGGCCTTCCTCATCGGAATAACAGCCTCGTCGAGTACTTGGCCCTAGTAAAATAGAAGATGAAAAAATCGTCTCGGCGGAAGTAAGTCACATCCTGTGCGAACACCATACCCAGGAAAACATCATATCTAATCTGGCGAGCATGAAGAAAAAAGGAGGGAACAAATATGTCATCCAAGAAGTGCTTCCACGGACAAGTATCGAGAAACCCACCTCGACAGTCGACGTAAACGCCATTGATGACGACCACTGCTGGATGACCCCGATATACGAACACCTCAGCATGGGGAAACTTCTCGATGGCCCCAAGGAGACTAGCGTAGTAAGGAAACGTGCCTGCTCGTATGCCATTGTCGAGGACAAGTTATACTGGCGGGGTTTCTCCATCCCCCTCCTCAAGTGCGTCGAGAAGTCTAAGGTTCCCATCATACTCTGAGATCCACGAAGGGATCAGCGTGCAGCACCTCGGCAGATGGTCCCTAGCCCGTAAAGCGTTGCGGGCGGGGTACTACTGGCCCACCGTGCAGCAAGACGCCAAAGAGCACGTCAAGAAGTGTGACAAATGCCAACGACACAGGGACACGCACCTGGACCCACCCATTAAGCTCAAAACACTTTCATCCCCATGGCCATTTTCCTGGTGGGGGATGGATATCCTCGGGCCCTTCACCATAGAGTCATACCAAAATAAGTATTTGATAATTAGCATCGACTACTTCACTAAGTGGATAGAGGCTGAAGCCTTAGTCAAAATCACGGCCCAACACATACTTCGTTTCTACAAAAGGAATATACTTGCCTGATTCGGTGTACCCCAAGCAGTCGTCACCAACAACGGGACACAATTCACCGACAAGAAATTCCAGAACTTCGTTACCAAGTTGGGCACGAAGTAACACCTCACATTGATCGAGCATTCGCAGACGAACGGGCAGGCCGAAGCCGCGAACAGAGTGATCCTACGAGGGTTGAAACGAAGATTGGGCGACGCCAAGAAAAGGTGGGTCGAGGAGTTGCACAACATGCTTTGGGCCAACAGAACAACCCCAAACTCGACCACAGGGGAGACCCCATTATGACTGACCTACGAAACTGAGGCAATGATTCTGGTAGAAATAAGGTAACTCTTAAGGAGGATTGAGTTCCCCCTCGACAAGGGGACTAACGACGAGGCTCTAAGGGAAGAACTCGACCTAGTCGAAGAGATCCGGTCGGAGGCATCCCTCCACAAAGCCTCGCTCAAACAGAATATAACTTTACGACATGACAGAAAAGTCATCAAGTGCGAATTTAAGGTAGGCACCCTAGTCCTACGAAGGAACCATAAATAATCGTGCGAAGGCAAGCTTGCCGCAAACTGGGAGGGCCTCTATCGCGTCCGTGCGAAAACAAGGACCGGAGCCTACTACCTCGAAAACCTGCACGGGGAGGAACTTGCTCGACCATGGAACGTTGAAAAGCTTAAACAGTACTACAGTTAAACACTACACGCGGCCTATTTGCGTCGCAACCACAGGGGTGCACTAAGGTACAAGCGCGACTCCTAAACTCGAGACAAGAAGACAAGGGCATGCTCTTGTGTGTGTGACCGAACTCTTGATCTGACGGGGACACCTCCACTGAGCTCCACCATTGTCATACCAACTAGGAAAAACACCCAACTTGCAATGGGAAGTTCACACCTCGGAGCAAAGACCTCGATCGAGCTCTTAGCTTCGTCGAAGGTCGGAATTCAACTTCGACCACTCGGCCAGTTCCCTACACTGTCGGGGACCAATAATATCGAGTAAAGGCCCCAAATACTCAAACAAAAACACGCAAATATAAAACACATATTCGGCATACAAGCAGCACACACAAAATATAAACATACCAAAAGACAGAACATAATGCATTATGTCGAGAAAACCCATGTTCAAAAATTATAAGTTAAATCCCCTGGCACGTAAGCTGGGCAAAGTCAACTATTAACCACGGCACGCAGGACAAACAAAACAGTTCAAATGGCACGCAGGCCAAACAGCTAAATAGGAAATTAGTGGCTTCCTCATCGGGCATGGGTCCCCCGTCACCAGCTCTCTCGATGGACTCCATAGGGACAACCACTCTACCATCGACCACCCGGTGGAAAGGACTAATCCCCTCGAAGGCAAGAGGAGCCCCAGGATTCGCGATCTGGACCTGCTTCAAAGTATTGTTAAAGCCCACCTCGAGAGCCTCCGAGCAGTCCTGCTCAAGCTCCTGGATCCGAGCGACCAGGGAACTACGGGCCGCAAGGGCTCTCTCCTCCTCCATCTTATCCTCGGCAGGCTTGGCAGCAGCCTCCATCTCGACAACCTTGGTCAGAAGGCGATCCCGCTCCTCCTTGGTTCCCTTCTACTCTTCCCTCATTTCGTACATATCTTAGAGGAGACGTTATAACGCCCCGATTCTGATTTCCCATATTTGTTGAGTCTTTTATTTTATTTGGGAGATTATTATTTTATTTGTGGAATTGGTGTGTTAATATGTTATGTTTGCATATTGTGTTATTTTATCGTTTTGAGAGTTTTCGGGGAAATTAGGTTGGAGGGTATTCTGGATATTTCTTAATTAATTATAGGTTAAAAATTTTGGGAGAAAATGAATTATTAGATGTGTTGAGAGAAAAGTAATAGAAAGAATTAGAATAGAAAGATATAAGAGGGAAAGAGGAGAGAAAAGAGGAAGAAAGAAGAAAAAGGAGAGAAAGAAAGGAGGAAGAAGAGAAAAGAGAAGAAAAAGAAGAAAAAGCTTGGAAATCGGCAAACAACTTCTAGGAATCAATTTAATCGGGTAAGGGTAGGAATCAATGTGTATGATTATGTATGTGTTGTTTGGATTATTTGGTTGTTTTTCTACATTTTCCATTTTAGGTCGAATTGGATTAAATCGGTAGAAACCGATGTTTTCATGGTTAGAATTTGAAATAAATTACGTAGTTTAGTCGAGGAATGTTAGACCGAGACTATTGAAACCTGTTTGTTTGGAATCGGGTGATTTGGTGACTTTTTGACATTTTTGGAGAAGTGAGGGTTTGTGTAGCAAAGCATTCGCTAGACGAATCCCTAGCGAGGGAGGTAGCAAGGTGTTCGCTAAGCGAGCACACAAGCGAGCTGCTAGCGAATACTCCCAGAATTGGAAAGAACCAAAATGACCCAAACTTACTGGAGCGAGTGGCGTAGTAGAAGGGCTCGCCATTCTACTCGCCTAGCGAGCATGACATCACAGCATTTTCTTTTATTCCATCCAACATCGATTCTTCGAATCGGATATGATTAACCTTATCCCGAATGTGTAGCTTGTGTGTTGTTATATGTTATGTTGTGGGTAGTCGTATGGCGTGAATCCTAGATTGTGGAATTTATTGTGAATTGTGGCCTTTTGGCAACTTGTATGCATTGGTTAAATTAAAATGTAAATGCATGATAATTATGATAGAGTTTGTTGTCGTTTGGCGTATTTGATGTGAATGTATATGGATTGTATGTGATTGTATGAGATGAATGCATGAATATATATATATATATATATATATATATATATATATATATATATATATATATATATATATATATATATATATATATATATATATATATATATATATATATATATATATATATATATATATATATATATATATATATATATATATATATATATATATATATATATATATATATATATATATATATATATATATATATATATATATATATATATATATATATATATATATATATATATATATATATATATATATATATATATATATATATATATATATATATATATATATGTATGCATTTCAAGAGTGTCATGAGCCATTTTTCATGTGAAGCATCATGATGTGCATTCTTGTGTTGTATGATTCTAATGAGAATCTGTTGTAACATTGTGTGCCTATGTGAGGTGTGAGCGATGATTACAAATGATTGTGTGCCTATGTGAGGCGTGAGCAATCGGATTGTGTGCCTATGTGAGGTGTAAGCAATCCATAAACATTGTGTGCCCATGTGGGGTGTGAGCAATGGGTGAACATCGTAGGCCCGACGGGGAGTTACTTTGGTAACGAGCGATGGTTCCAATAAGTTCTTGAGTGAACTTGAGATGATTGAGTCGGTACCGCATTGCATTTGCATAGAGTCGTGAGTCAGTCTCTATGATTTGCATTTATCATCTGTTTAATGGTGTATTGGTGAATGAACATAATCGTGTATTTTTATGTGGAATGATGGAATTGTGGAAGTATGCATGATGAATATGCTTGGATTTATATGTATATGTATCCATTGTGGTGTATATGTGTGAGTTGCATTGAACTGTGGTGAGAATGCAGAATATGTGTATTTATATGTTAAGATATATAATTATATGCATTGTTGTTATGATAACATTTCTCACCCTTCTGCTGTTTTTTTTTATGCTCTATGAGGCATTGCAGAGTAGGTTTGCTGGAGGTCTTTTTGTGAAGCGTGTCTTCATTGTTTTAGTTGGTCGGCTCTGATATGTAGCATCGGGTAGATAGGATGTTCATTATTCTTTTTGTGATACATTTATATATGTATCTTGTTGTTGAATGTTTATGTAAATATGACTTTGTTGTTGAATTACACTGGATGATATATATATATATATATATATATATATATATATATATATATATATATATATATATATATATATATATATATATATATATATATATATATATATATGTGTGTGTGTGTGTGTGTGTGTGTGTGTGTGTGTGTGTGTGTGTGTGTGTGTGTGTGTGTGTGTGTGTGTGTGTGTGTGTGTGTGTGTGTGTGTGTGTGTGTGTGTGTATGTGTGTGTGTGTGTGTGTGTGCGTGTGTGTGTATGTGTGTGTGTGTGTATGTGTGTGTGTGTGTGTGTGTGTGTGTGTGTGTATGTTTGATGTTATCAATGTTTAGATTTTCCGCTTTTTTTCTAAATATTGAGATGTGGGTGTAAGGACTAAGTTCCTCTGTTGCAAGTTACCCCATTGTTGCATATCTTTTGTTGAGAAGGTGTTGTATGTTTTAATTTCATGTATAATGTGACATACCTCTTTTATACTATGTTTATAATTATACTCTGATGAAATTTTTAATATGTGATTATTTGGGGGTATAGAAAGGGGGTGTTACAGACGCACCTGGGCTTCATACCTCGTCTGAGCCTCTTGCAGATCGCTTTCCGCCTTGTCTTTCTCCGCCTCAAGGACGGCGTTCTCGTCTCGCAGCTTTTTCAGCTCAGAGGTCGGGCTGGTTTCATTATTAAGGACCAAGGTCGTCTCAAAGATCCTCATTATGGCAGCCGTATTCTCGGTTAACGCCTTACTTTGGGCCGCCCAGTCGATCCCCATGATCACCTTGGTTTCAGCCTCAGCCACAGTCGAGGAATGTTCCCTGGAGAAGAAGTTTTGATGGATGTGGCAAGGGGCAACACAAACTTCTCCACATGCGCATTCTCCTCAAGGTCGACAAGTATGGGCTCCTCGGTTCGTTGTCTTTTAGAAGGGGTCTCCTACAGGGAAGGAGACTAGACACATTGGGGGAAAGAGGAATCGCTTTCCCCTTCGTCAGGCTTCAGCATCTGCTAGACCTGGGAGACTCTACCCTTGGTGGCTTTCTTTGCACCCTTGATGGCTGCAAGCTTCATGATACGTTCCTGCACGCTCGACATCTGGCCTGCGACAGTAAACAGAAAAATAAGTACAAAAAAAGAGATAAGAGCAGAAGCCTGAGCAAAGCAAACATTCACTACCTAGAAACCTCAAGGATTCCTCATGGGACCCAAACTCGAGAAGGGCCTTGGTGTTAATAAATCGAGCCACGCGGAAAACTTCCCTGGGATCGTCGAGGATGAAACTCCCATCCTTATACACATATTTGGTGAGTGTAAAACCGGAGACAAAGTCGACCATCTTCTTGTATGATTCCTAGTCATCAGCGTCCAGGTCGCCATGCTTCACGATGTAGATTTCCGTGCCCTTCACGAAATTTTCTTTCTCTTATTCGAGGGAAAACTTTGACACTAATGTCTCCTTGCCTCCCTCGTTGAACATAAGGTTATACAAGGAGTCGACGGCCACGTGCAAAACGGGCTTGACGATATAGAACCGGTCTTTGAAAGTGCAGACAGAGTCCTGGTACGCCCAGAACAACTTCATCGGCTGCTTCAGGGATACCCAGCTATACCGACCATTAGCAGACGCCCGTTGTAGGTGAAAACTGTGGAAGAACAAAGAAAGTATGGTCCAAATACGGAGGTCTTCACACACAAGTTCGAACGCCCACACGAATTTTATCGCATTGGGGTGAAGTTATGAAGACGCCAGATGCAACCACTGGAACACCCCCTTCTAAAAATTGCTGAAGGGGAGACGGATCCCTGAGTCCTGAAACGCGAACTCGTACATCGGGAACCTCATCCCTCTAAAATGCGAGCAGATGTGGTGGTTTTCTCTTGGCTTGTAGACCATCCAATTTGGGGAAGAGCCCACGGTGAGGTCCTCGACAGTGGAAAAGGAGTTCACGTCGTCAACGGCAAAGCGCGACGTAAGGCTAAGAGGTTCCTGCTCGGCCCAATCTTCGGGCGTGCGGGCTCGTTCAGCGCCTACTTACTTGGCGGGTGCGTTGGGATCGGCCTCATCGTCGATATGAATGACACCCTCGATCCTCATGGCCATTTTACCTTAAAAGTAGAGGAAAACGATGAATTCGACTTTCGAGTTAAAATCACCCTTCCACCGCAAATTAAGTGAAAGGCGAAGAGAGGGACAGGGAGCCCCAGACAAATTCTCCCCGACACGGATTTGTGAGCCCCCTCGACAGGGAGACCCATCCACAAAGAAAACCTCGTCGACATGACACGGCAAGCCTCATCAACAGTAAGGCTCCCCAATTGAGAATACCTTGATAAACACAGGGAGACCCCTCAAGAGAGAGACCTCCCCACATTCGCACGCTTGCGAGGAGCAAGGCTCCCCAAGGCCTTCATCCCAGCTCCCTGAGACCTTCATCGCGGGTCCTCAAGGCATTTATCGGGAACTTCATGAAGTTCCCATAATCCTCATGAACTTCCTGGCGTCTTGACCGGAAACTTCATGAGCACGACAAGAAAACTCATAATTCCGCCGAAAACTTCATGAAAGTCACCGGGAAATTCAAACGTCCCCCCTAATCCTACGTACTCCTTAGAAAATCTCCGGTAAACTCATAATGTTGGAGATAGGAGACAAAAACTTACTTGAAGAAAGAAGATCTTGACGGTGGAGAGTGGTTGATGGCGACGAAGGCGGTGACAGAGGACGCGGTCTGAAGAACTTGGAGAGAATTTTGATGGAGATGAAGGGGAAGCGTGAAAATGAAGGGAGTTTTCCTCCTATTTATAATCCTAGCATGGGAAGCGAGGCAATACTAGGCACTTAAGTGCCTCTACGCGTAGCCGCCCTAAGCATTAATTACACGTGACACGTGGCGCTAGAAGACACCATGCATGTCCTCTCAGCTTCCCCTCGTGCCTGGAGACCAAGCATGCCATATCATCGACCAGAGCACCAAACAGGGGCATACCCAGAGGGGGAAGATGGGCCAGTAGTACGGTTGACTGACAAACCTCCCCGCAAACTCCTGTCTTGTCGAGCATCTCTTACTCCTGGCCACGTGCTTCGCCCCTAGATCAGTGTTCTGGACAGACTGACACTCCTCCAGACGGGTCCTCGATGTTCGAACTGGCTCTTAAGTCATTACTCTTCTACCTCGGAGCAACGACTTGGGGGGCTCCTGTTCTGGACTGGGTCTAAGGCTGACCCACCGTCGGGAATGACCCAACCCAAGTCCTTGTCAAGGAGGGCCTAATTGAGGTCCATCCCACCTACACGCTCGGGGAGCTCTCACACGTCTCCCCCACGGGCTCCACGTTCCCCCCACGCAGGGACACATCATCAAGCAACTATCCACTTCCAAAAGAACTGGTCAGCCCACCTTCCGAAGATCATGGGGCAGCTGATTCAGGGAGAAGACCGTGTACTGGTATTCCCTACGCAATGTAAGCCCTGGCAGTTACTCGTATTGGGTCTCGCAATCCAATCCAATGCAAAGTAACTGTTGGCCCTGCGTTAAGGGCATATTATAAATATCATTTTTCACTAGAGGGTCAGGTGTTCTATTCTTTACACATTTTCTATGTATTTGCTCTGCTCACTCCACCTCTGACTTTAGCATCGAAGTACCTTGTAGGTACAGCCCCCTCCTCTTCACCACCACCGGCAAATAAAGGAGCTCACGACGTGTTGTTGCCTGCTGATCCATTTCTGATTCGGTAAGATCATTATCCATTCCAAAAAAAAATACCTTTTTCTCTTATCAAATTTTTTAACTTTTTTTTTCATAGTAACGTAACCTAGTCCTTTAATGTTGCAGGTAATAATCTTCATGATGAAAAGTACAACACCTAAGAAGAAACCACTCATCTAAATTGTTAAAGTGGAGCTTATGACACCTCATTCATACATGCTAGTGCCTAGAAATATTAAAAAATTGAAATGTCCAGAATATGCATCCTTCAAAATCTAAACTGATATATTAATCTGAAACAAATGAACATCTTAACGAGATAGAAATAAAATAACTCCGGGAAAAGACAAGAAGAAAAAAAAACTTCAAATATATGTGTAAATTACTTATGCAAATGAAAAAAAGAAATCAATCAAGAGGAAGAATGGTGTTTATAAATCAAAATTGAGCTTAAATGACCTCCTCTAATATATAATTTAAAAAAATAATTATTTTTCAAAGTGACGGTTAAACAAGATATCTAAAAAAAATATATGCCTTCTATGTAGTTGATATTGCACCATATAGACATCAGACTGTTTTTTAGGGCATATAAAATAGATTACCACACATGACTTAAAAATTATCACAGATAAATCGTACTTAAATAGAACTTCATAAAATCTTTACCACAGTTAAAATATAATTAAATATAATCTTTAACTATTTTATTATGATTAAAGTGTGGCTATCTGAGGGCTTCTAAAATCTTAACACATAGACATATATGTTAGAACATGCAAAATCTCTAATGGTGAACGGATGGAGAATTGAGTAAATTTGGAGAAGATGAAGTTAAGAAATTGAGAGAGAAAAGAGAGATATAGTAATTGAGGGTGAGAAGAATAATTGGCATTAACCACAATATGGGAGCTTACAATGTATTATATAGCAAGTACACACACAAATGATTGGATACAACAAAAACAACTTAACTCAATAAGTTGAAAATAACAGAAACTGAAAAAGCTAAATTTCGCATTCGTAACCGGTTACGCAAAATGATGTAACTGATTACGAGCCCGTGCCAGCACTTCTTCAGCCAAAATACAATTCTGTAACATGTTATGCAAAAACCCGTAACCGATTACCACAACTGAAATGCCAAAAAACAGGTTTTAACACACCACCTCATTTCAGTTGTTCCAAGTCCAGCATGCTCAAGCTTTTCTTCAACCTTTTGAACACCTCATTTGTTACCCCCTTGGTCAAAAAATCAGCAACTTGATCTTTGCTTCGACAATATCCCAATCATAACTTACCTTCACTCACTAGCTCCCTCAAATAATGAAACTGCATCTCTATGTTCTTACCTCTTCTGTGTGCAATCGGATTCTTTGCAAGGTTGATTAAAGAAACATTATCAACCAGAAGTGTAATAGTCTCACCCTCATTGCTACTCAACTTCTTTAACAGATTCATGAGCCACATAGCTTGACATACACATAAAAATTCCGCAATATACTCGACCTCACAAGACGAGAGTGGTACCACCGATTCCTTCTTCGAACACCAAGAGATTTATGAGATTTTAGGTCGAACTCTAACTCTATCGAGGAATAACTTTCATGTGTTTCGACAAGAGACAAGCATAAAGTCGAAGCTGGGTCACATGCTGATGTCAAAGGGTTACATACTGTAGTCGAAGCTAGTTCTAGTATGTAATGTCGAAATATAATATTGACTTATTATGTGGAATTGGGCCTTGTGTTAAGAACCCAATTGTTTAGTTAGCTTGTATTGTAAATTAGCTAGTTAGTCTATAAATAGGTTAGATCACTCAGGTTGTTGAGTGAGACAAATTGTAATATTCATTTGTAATCATTTGTAAACCCTAAATGAGAAAGTGAATAGTAAACAATTTGCCATAATCCTTCTTCTTTCTTCTTTATCCTTTCTTCTTTCTCTCTTTCTTCTAATTGTTCCATTATTCACCCAAGAACTTCATTTCTCAATCTTTATTTGTTGAAAGGTATCGTTTATGATCACAACAAGATTGGTATCCTACCAAACATAAAGATGTATCTAGCCTTTGACTTTCTATCATCCTTATCACCACACCAATTGGAATCGGTGAAACCAAGTAAATCACATTTTCGACTCGTATCTGATGCGGGAAAGAGAATTCCACATCAAAGAGTTCCTATAATGTATCTAAGGATTCTCTTGACTTCTGCCAAATGAGACATTTTTTATCTCTCCATGAATCTACTAGCAATACTGACACTAAATGCCAAGTTCGGTTGCGTATTGCACAAATACCGCAATGATCCAATCAATCTCCTATATTGCGTTGGATCCATATTTTGCTTATCCTCACTCTTGGACAGTTGCTACCTTGCTTTACATGGTGTAATGGCAGCATTGCAATGCTCCATTTCACACTTCTTCAAGATATCAAGAGCATATCTCCTTTGATGCATAAGCAGTTCCATTTTTGACTTATGGAACTCTATGCCAAGGAAATACTTCATAATACCAAGGTCCGTCATCTCAAATTCATCCATAAGTTCACTCTTAAACTTAGAGATACTCTTCTCACAGCTGCCGATAATCAATAGATATCCATATATAAGCAAAGAATAATCACACCATCATTTGCATCCAATCTCACATAAACTCCATGTTCGGACACACACCGCTTGAAACCAATATCAATAAAAAAAAGCCATCAATGTGTTTGTTCTAAGCTCTTGGAGCTTGTTTCAAACCATATAAAGCTTTATGCAACTTGTAGAACTTCATCTCTTGATTCTTTACTACAAATCCAGGGGGCTGCTCAACATAAACCTCTTCATCAAGTGGACCGTTCAAAAGTGCAGATTTGACGTCCATTTGATATATCGTCCAATCGTTGTTATTTGCAATGCCAATAACTAATCGGGTGGTTTCAAGCCTAGCCACAGGTGCAAACACCTCCTCAAAGTATATACCTTCACGTTGCAAGAATTCCTTCGCTATCAATCGAGCCTTATGATTGATCACCTCACCTTTGGGATTTTCCTTCACTTTATAGACCCATCGCACACCAATTGGCTCTTTCCAAGCGATAAATCGACCAAATCCCAAGTACCATTTTTTCAATAGATTTCAGCTCCTCTTTCATTGCAAAAATCCACTTTGGATCGCTTAGAGCCTCTTCCGTGTTCACCGGTTTGGATTCAGCTATAAGTGCAAAGTGAACGAAATAACCATCGTCATTGATTTTGTTATCCAGGAATACTTCACATTCTTTGAGTCTCTGAAGCAAAACTCTTTTTCTTGTTGGTCGTCTAGAATTTCCTCCATTTTTGGCTTCGACCTGTTAATGTACTGCACCTCCAAAGTTCTGAAAATTTTAATTTTCCAACTCATAACCGGTTATGCCTTCTGCAAAACCAGTTCCAGTAACTTTAGAATCCAAAAGTACATGTAACCGATTACCATTTTCAGTGTAATCGGTTATGGAGCCTGCATCAGCAATTTTTCTGCTGCTGTCAAGCTTTCGCAGCTTGTCGACCACAACACCTCGGCTAATCACAATCCTCTTATTTGTAACATCAAACAACTTATAACCTCCAATAGGGTGATAACTAACGAGTAATATCATCTCACCCTTGTCGTCCAACTTCTTTCAGAGTTGTCCCGGAACGTGTCGAAATGCTATCGGACTGAAAACTTTCAAATGACTTACGCTTGGTTTAAATCCATACCATACCTTTTCTGGAGTCACCTTATCAAGCTTCTTTGTATGGCACCTATTCAACAAATAGGTGGTTGTAGAAATGGTTTCACCCTATAGTTCCTTCGGCAAGTCTTTACCCTTTATCATGCTTCGAACCATGTTCATTATCGAACGATTTTTCCTCTCGACAATACCATTTTGTTGTGGCATATAGGGCGGAAAAATCTCATGCATTATCCCCTCTTCATCACAATACTTCCTAAACTCATTCGAGGTATATTCATCTCCACCATCCATTTTGAGAATTTTTAGCTTCCGACCATATTGACGCACAACCATGGACTTGAATCGTTTGAACATATCAAATACCTCATCCTTCCTCTTGATTAGGTATATCCATAGTTTCCTACTAAAATCATTGATAAATGTGACAAAATACCTATTGTCACCATACGAATCGACTTGCATTGAACCGCACACATCGAAGTACACCACCTCAAGGTGATGTTTGGTCTTATGACCTGTATCCTTGCTAAAATTAATCTTGTGCATCTTCCCTTGCATGCACTCTTCACATATCTCAGCTGGAATGTTGATTCTTGGCAACCCAGCTACCATACCATCCCTTTGTAATGCGTCAAGATCACGAAAATTGAGATGTCCAAGACATTAGTGTCATAACCACTCTTCTCAACTTGTCGTTGTAGCTAAACACCAATACTTCATCACTTTCAACTCCACCTTGAAATTCATATTGGCATCCATAGAAGCCTTAAGGATCAAAACACCGTTTGCATCCACAGCACGCAAAATCTTATCTTCCAAGCGAATTTTTGTAACCCCTCTCAAGCAATTGGGCAATACTCGAGAGATTACACTTAATTCCTGGAATATACAAAACATCCGTGATGATAGAATGTCCATCATTCTTCTTTTCGAAAAAAACATCACCGACACCTTTGATCGCAAGAGTGGTATCATCCGCGAATTTTACTCTACTTTTTGCTGGTTTATTGATTTGCACAAACCAATCCTTCCTACCTATCGTATGTGTTGAACAACCGGAATCCAAATGTCATTCATTGCTTCCTTAGACTCCATCTCGAATCGTAATCATTACGTTTTGCTCTGAACGTGTTCGTGCAGCATTTTTCAAACTACTGCAGCTGTTGTCTCGCAATTGACAATTGCTACTGCCCAGCACCTCTTTAATGTCATAATTCTACTTCGTGATTATAACTAAGAGCGTATTTTCATCATCTACCTCTTGCCTCGCAACCTTGGCTTCATCTCTTTGGGAATCCCTCTGTTTTGCACCACATTCACTTGAAAAATGTCCAAGCTTTCAACATTTCCAGTACTGAACTTTACTTTTGTCCCTCGGTTTTCCGCCTCTAGCGTTGCCTCGATCACCATATCCATTGGAGTTGTTCTCACCCTTTTGCATCATCGAAACCTTCGAGTTTTGTGGATCATTTTCACCAAAATTCTGTAAATTTTGCTTCGCCTTCGAAGTCCACCTTCTTTTCGATATTTTACTCTGCTCGCTAAGCCGTGCTTGCAAAGCAATCTCCGTTTTGGATTTATCGCTTCCTCTCTCATCCATCCTTTGCTCATGAGCCTTAAGAGAGCTTTAAAGCTCATCTTTACTCAATATCGTAAGATCCTTCGACTCTTCGATAGCCACTACAATGTTGTCAAATCTTGACAGTAAAGAACGCAAAATCTTCGACACAACATTCTGTTTCAAAACAGTTTCTCCACAAGACTTGATTTGATTCACCAAACGCGTAATACGCGTCACATAATCATTGATCGTCTCTTTCTCTTCCATTTGCGTTAACTCGAATTGCCTCTCGTGAGTTTGTAATCTCACCACCTTAGCCTTAACAACCTCTGCATAAGCTTTCTCCAAGATCTCACAAGCTTGCTTCGCCGACTCGCAGTCTCCAACTTTCTCAAAGTTGTCACCATCGACGCAAGAATGAATTAAGAAGGGTGTCTTGTAATCTTTCTTCTTTTCTTCCTTGAATGTAGCCTTTTGAGCATTTGTAGCTTCATCCCCAAGCGGTGTAACTCCATTGTTGATGATCTCAAGAACTTCTTGATACCCAAACAGAACTTTCATTTGCTTTGACTACTTGTCGTAATTCTTCGAATCAAGAATCAGAAGGTTGGTGGAAATTCTATCGTTGGAAACGGTACTCATTGTTGCAGCGGAATTGGATCAGAACCAATGCTTTTAATGCCAAATGTTAGAACATACAAAATCTCTAATGGTGAATTGATGGAGAATTGAGTTAATTTAGAGAAGATGAAGTTGAAAAATTTAGAGAGAAAAGAGAAAGAGTAATTGAGGGTGAGAAGAATAATTGACAATGGCATTAACCACAATATGAAATCTTACAATGTATTATATAGCAAGTACACACACAAATAATTGGATAGAACAAAAACAACTTAAGTCAATAAACTAAAAATAACAGAAACTAAAAAAATTAAATTTCGCTTTCGTAACCGGTTACGCAAAATACCGTAATCGATTACGAGCCTGTACCAACACTTTTCCAAACAAAATACAACTCCGTAACCGGTTATTACAACATATACAGATTTTAACAATATAGATATTTCATAACAAATATAACGAGGTTTAGGGATTTATCTAGTTCTTATATTATTGAAATAACATTTGTTTATTTTAAAAAGTCAACTTGTGACGCTATAAATGATCCTAATAAAATATTTTCCAAGCATACATACATGTACATTGCATGTAAAGAATTAAACAATCAGCTGAACTGTAGTAAAGTCATTCAAACCAACTTGAAATCTGCTTAATTGTAGGCTTTGGTTTCGATTTTCCATAACTATCAACTACTTGAATCGAACGCCAAGTTGTATACTACCAAGCTAGTAATACGTTGAACAAGAATGTTTAAATGGAACAATTAGTTGAAAACTTGGTGGAAGACATGTACATTTCCTTCATCATTCATTGCCGTGGAAAACAAGCTATCTGTTGAAAGTATTTCCAAAAAGATTAGTCAAATAAAAAAACAGTTAATTAAACTGATGAGGTTGATCGACAAAATTAAGGTCTCGAGTATCAAAAGCACTTAATCATGCCAAAACTTGATATTAAATGGGCAAATATATAGGGATTAGGGATCAGCTGAATAGTTTAATTGAGTCAAACACATCAATCACTCATTGAACCTACGTAATAAACATCAGTATTGAAGTGCTGATAGATTGATATGTTACTACTAGTTTGTTAAGTCTATCAGGAAGTTTATTTTGATAGTTAGTAAGTTTGTTAGTTTACCAAACTATTATGATACACCAGTACTATATATGTGCATCTTGTATATTGATTTGTAAGTTCAAGCTTTCTCCCAGAAATGAATAAATGCAGTCACTCAAGTTTCTCTTTCCATCTTTATGCTATCTTCTAGTAATAATTAGTGAAAGTCATCTCTTTAGAGTGGCTTTGAGAGATTGTAGAACATTGTGGCTAGCAATTGTCTCATTCTTGGATAATGTATCGATTGGTTTACCACACTAAGTGTATATGCCAAACTCAGTCAAATATGTGTTGGAGTGGTGACTCCAAATAAAAAAGAAGTGAATTGTGTGGGTTTGAGAATCTATTTTCAAATAAAAATATTTTACCAAAAAATAGTTTAAAATGTATTTGTAAAACAAACAAGAAATAAGCAGCACAATGGAGTAAATCAGAGAGAATGAAATGCAGCGGAAATAAACAACTGAAATGTAAAGAGAGAAGAGAAGAGAAAGATGCGCCGGAGATTTATAAAGGTTTGCCTTAATGATTTGGCCTATGTCCTCTACCTAAGAATTCATTCCTGAGAGTTCCATTATGATGTGATATTTTAATAGGTTTTCCTCACGAACTTTCTTACATAAGGATTGGAGTTTTACAAAGGCTAACTTCCCAATCAACAATATTCCATATTACTATAGAGTTATCCACAAATTCCTCGTCCTCAACATTGAAGCCAACGTACTCCAAGATTTTTGATACCGAGTGACCAAATCATACCCAACGTTACTCCTTTTCTTTTGCTCACCATCATGTGAAGGATCACTGAACTATCTTTGTTTGTTTCAACTTTATTGGCCAATGACCAAGTCATAAGCACATCGGTCTTTACTAAGTGTCCTAGATTATGTTTTTTAGGGATGAGAATGTGGTTTAGTGATAAACTCCAAATTTGCGTAAAACATGTAGGCACTTATTAACTTATTTTACAAGCAATCAATATAAAAATCATCATTTATCTATGAAAAATGATAGGACGTCTGTTTGTACTTTCCTAACATGTATTAAGTGAAAACATGTAAAAAGGATTGGAAAATTACAAGTCAGGACACAAAAGACCAAGTCATAGGAAAAACCCTAAAAATCAAGGCTCACTAGGCCAAGACATGGGCGCGCTAAGCAAGCTTGTGAGGCCATATGAAACTTCTATGCTAAAGTACTTCATGGTGAAGAAAGAGTTTATGCGCTAAAAGCAGAGGTGGTGCGCCTAACGAAGCAAGGCGACTAGGTTCAGCTGTGAGACAAACAGCATTGGGTGGGGTAGCAAGGGCCCTGAATCATTGCCTATAAATAGAGGCTTTTAATTCAGTTAAAAGAGATTTTTTGTGGAGTAAGGTAGTACATAATCGATGTAGGTTCACCTAGGTCTACAACAAGAGAACAAAAGAGGAAACTCGAAGGCAGAAACACTACTCAAGTGACATGGTAGATAAACTTCTAAGCTCAGCTTCACATGATTACTAGAGCAACAACGATGAGTAAGCATAGCTAAATTTATCTTTGTTAGAGGTTAGATGTAGTCATCATTCATGTATTAAATATGTCATTGAGTTTTGTATAAGTCTACACATGCTTTAATATCGATGACTCTTTAATCTTAATGCATATTTTATATTTGTTACCTAAAACTTGTTTTATGGTGTGACTTAACATTTGAAAGGTGTTTGTCATTACTATATCCAAGATAATCATCTATTGAATTTGAATGCATACACATAGGGTTATGTTCAATATCTGCATATATTGTAGTAGGATCGGTATGAAGTCTTGTTGCTTTATAAATGTTGGAATGTAATGTTTTGTGTTGGTTAATAGACCGAGATATCGACTATTAGGAATGCATTGATCTCACAATGTTGAAACTGACAGGAGATACGAATGAAAGCAGCATGTCATAATATTAATATCTGAGTAGAGGAGCATATTATTGACTTATGGTTATGCATGATAAATACGTAATGACAAAATCTACCCTAGCTAGATTTCTTACTATTAACACCAAAATCTCCATTTTATTTTATGTCATTTGCTTTCACGAATCAAAACAAATATAAAACCCTTATCTACTTAGAATCTTAAAAACCGTTAAATGGTATTTGAAACTACTAGTCTATGTGGATATGATAATTATAAAGTCACTTTTGTCTTGCAACAAAATGGTGTCGTTGCCAGGGACTGGTGCTAGTTTCTAAAGGCAACGCATAATTTTTATTATTCTAAGCATTGTTTATATTTGTGTATATTTGTTTATATTTATATATTTTTCTTATATTCATTAACTCATTAATATTTAGAAGTGGTTATGTTGTTACTAGTTTATGTGAGGTAAGGTTTCTGCAGAACAATTGAATCGCACGCAGTAATCTCAGTAAGAACTGGAAAAAGAAATAACGAGTCAATAGGCTAGATCTAGAAGAGTCTTCAGTATCAAAAAATAATAATCATGGTTGAAGTTGACAAAAGCAACAACAACAATGGAAATAACAATTATGGCACACCATGCCACAATAGTCCTAGACGTCTAGCTCATCTTGCTAGAAGGCAAAGGAATTTCCAACAAATTGAATGAAAATGGACTTATTACAAATTATGTATGTTAACCCTTTTGTAGGTTTAGACCATGAAGACCCATACATACACCTCACAAAATTTGAAATTGTTGGTACATTAGGGGCTCTAGGAAATGAACAAGAAGTGGTATTCCTAATATTGTTTCCACGCTCACTGATTGGCAAAGCAAATGAGTGGTGTCAAAATAAATCCATATCAACGATGACAACTTGGAACTTGTTGGAGAAAAATTTCTTAAACATAATATTTCCTCACAACAAATTCATGAAAGTTAAGACGACAATCGTCGTGTTTTCCCAAGGCATAATAGAAACTCTCCATGAAGTTTGGGAAACATACAATTCTATGCTGAAATGATATTGTTCTCTAGGCAACAAAAGTAAATCTTATAGTTATCATATCTATGGAGACTAGTAGTTTTAAAGACAATTCAATAGTTTTTAAGATTTGAAGTAGAGAATGGTTTTGTACTTGTTTTGATGGGTGAAAGTAAATGACAAAAAATAAATGACAGAAAGTAATACGACTTAATGCTTTCTTCGAGTTGACCATTGAACCATAGATGGTCTAGTCGGACCAATGTCATAGCAAACAACTTACCTTTAGACGCTTCGTCAGTACTGAATTATTTCAGTCGCTCATTTACGAGTTGGGCATTGCTTATCATGGTATCCCTTTCCATCATCTTTTTCCAGCTTAGGTAGCTTCTCCGTGGATTTTGGTATTTGACTTTTCAAAATCCTAACAGACAATGGATGCTTTGGCTGCACCTTTCCCGACCGATTTTCTGCTTGAGCTGGGGAAGAATCATAGCTATCTCGGTCTCCCTCAGGACTTTTAGAAGGAGTATGCTGCTTCTGGATCCTGTGATAATCTCTCAACTTAGGAGCTTCACCTTTCTTCGCCCTGATCAGCTTTAGGAAAGCAGTATGAGTTTTTCTTGACACAACCTTCTGGACAGTGTTTCCGCGAGGATGAGCTTTATGGAGGCTCTCTTCGAGGTGTTAGATCCTTTCTTTGAATGCGTGTGAATTTTTTTGTCGAACAAGGTTGTACATATTATTCAATAGTTCATTTTTACCTTGCAAATTGAGATTTGCTTGTAACACTTGGAAGCCAAGAAATGTTTTCGGTTGCAAAATTAGAGGTTGAACATCATGTTCTATTGAATTCGCTCGTCAGATCCAACTATCTGAGAAGCCTGAATCAGATTTGGATGCAATGGAATCGTCATTGCGGAGGAGGTAGTGGTGGTTGACTGATTGCTGCTAGAGTACCAGTGGCAGCTTCGCACGCAGCAACAGATCGAGTAGCTTTGGAACTGACCATCACTTGGAGTCGTAAGAACTAGCGATCTAGAATTTCAAGGAATCAAATCGAGATGATTCTTGATTGAATCTTTATGATAGATCTTGATTGATTGAATCGAGATGATTCAAGGAATCAAATAAGAGAATGATTGTAAAATCATGAAAATCGTAGGAATCAAAAGTCGATTCCCATAGACGACGCCACTTTTTATTCTGGAACCATAAATGAATTGAGGAGCGGTTGTGATGATGGATCAAAGGTTCAAACACGGCGGGGAGGGGACTGGCCTACAAAGTTATCACTTCAACATTCAAATCAGTATGTGAAGGAGAAGAGAGAAATAAAATTGAATTTGAAACTTATTACCTTAATTTGACGCATTCTCTATATATAGTAAAGAGAGAATAATTAACTCTCTATTAGTTATGAGTGAATTGCAAAGTGTTGGAATTCAACCACAATCTATGGGGAATTGCTATCAATCTTGATGGAGAAGATTATTATCAATCACGTAATGACAATGAAATAGGTTGAGAAAGAAAGAAAGAAAATAACATTGGAGAAGAAGAATAATGAATATTCTGTAGAGTTTCTCTCTGCTTCCAAACTGGAATTTCTTACTCACTTGCAACTGCAAATTCTGTGAATACAATGTATAAGTTATTTATAAAATAAGGGTTACTCCCTATTTATAGATTTAGGTTAGCTTGCACCCAAGGCAAATCCCAAAACTATAAAATTCCAAAATAGTTAACATCATTAAAATAGGCCTAAGTCGAAATCATGTGTGAAACAACCTGCTTTGACACCTTGACACACTAAGAAACTCCACACACATACACATATTAGGCTAATTCGACTAGTCATTGTTTCTGTCGAGCTACGCTTCTTTGACACAAGGAATTACAAACTCAACACACCATCTAATTCATTTTGTCTAAGCTATCTACATTTATCATAGACCTTAGCTTCTTGAACACCTCAACTTGCACTCCTTTCGTCATGATATCTGCAATCTGATTCTCAGTTTTGCAGTGTTCCAAGTTCATCTTCCCTTCTGCTACCTGCTCACAAAGATAATGGAACCTCATTTCGATGTGCTTGCTTCGACCATATGCTATCGGATTATTCGCCTAATTAATAGCTAACATGTTGCCGATCTTCATGGTAATTGCTCCATGAATCTTCTCTATAATCTTTTCGACTAAGTTCACCATCTATGTTGCTTGACATGCACAAAGAGAAGCAGCCTCAACATTACTACACCAACTTGAAATAGTGTATCCCACTAACTTGCATTCTTTTACTTCATCAGCTACAGGAAACAAAATGTCATAGTCGAGAGTTCCTTTCAGATACCTTAGTATCCTCTTTATTGCTGCTAGGTGTGATACCTTTGGCTTCTACATGAATCTACTTACCATACTCACATTGTATGCTAAGTCAGGCCTTGTGTGACAAAGTTATCGAAGTGACCCAATAAGTCTTCTATATTGGGTTGGGTTGACATCATCTTCATATGAATCTTTCAAAAATTGCAATCTGGTCTCAGCTGGAGTCGAAGTTGGGTTGCAATCTTGCATCTCAAATCTCTTGAGTATTTTTCCTGCATGTCTTCTTTGGTGCATCATCAAACTTCTACCACTCTTGTAGAATTCGATGCCAAGGAAATATGAGAGATTTACCAAGTCTAACATTTCAAACTCCTCATATAGGTCATGTTTAAAATCTCCGATCTCCTTCTTGCAACTTTTTGTTATCAACAGGTGATTGACATAGAGACATAGTATAAGAAATTCACTATTGCTTCTCCTTACATATAATATATGCTCAGTTGTGCACTTCACAAATTTCTTCTCCATTAGAAAGCTTTCTATCTTCTTATTTCAAGCTCTTGGAGCTTTCTTAAGTTCATACAGGGATTTATGCAGCCTATACACCTTTCTTTCTTTGCCTTGTTTCACAAACTCAGTTGGTTGTGCAACATAAACTTCTTCTTCTAAGAGGTCATTCAAGAATGTACATTTCACATCCATCTAACATGTGTGTCAATTGTTCATGTTTGCTAGACCAATAACCAACCTGATTATTTTGATCCTAGCAACAGATGCAAAAACTTCGTCGAATTTGATTCCTTCTTTATAAAAAAATCCTTTCACCACAAGTCTCACGTTGTGTCGAGTTACTTCTCCTTTAGGATTCACCTTCACCTTGTAAACCCATTTCACATCAATTGTCTTCTTGCCTTAAGGCAATTCGACGAGTGACCAGGTGTTGTTGACTTCGATGGGCTCTAACTCCTCATTCATTGCTTTCACCCACTTCGAATCTTTCAATGCCTCAACTGCATTGGTTGGTTTGACATCTGCGTAGAAAGCATAATGTACCTACTCACATTCTTCATCAAACACATCATCTGATGTAATCACATATTCTTGCAACCATGCAGGCATGTGTCTTGTTCCTTGAGGGCTGTTTGGGCCTGCTTCACCTCTGACTTCTTCTTGTCAAACTTCTATTTCGACTTCACTGGCTGGTTCTTCACATAAGATTCTCACTGAGTCCTTCTTGACATTCTCAGTCCAATCTCATTCTTTAAGCTCATCTATGATCACGTTCCTGTTTATCACAACTTTCTTGTTCATTGGGTCGAACGACTTCTATCCTTCAGTCGAATGATATCCTATTAGGATCATTTGACTCGACTCATCATCAAGATTTCTTCTCAACTGATTTGGCACATGTTTATGTGTTATAGATCCAAACACTTTCAAATGACTTAGGCTAGGCTAGACACCAGACCAACATTCTTTTGGTGTGATTCCTTCTAGCTTCTTCGTCGAACATCTATTCAAGATGTATGTTGTTGTCGACACAGCTTCTCCGTATAATTCTTTGGGTAGATGCTTGCCTTTCAACATACTTATCACCATGTTCATGATAGTTCTATTCTTCCTTTCTGCAGTTCCATTTTTTTGTGAAGTGTAGGGTGGCACCACCTCATGCACAATCCCTTCTTTTTCACATAATGCATCGAAATATTTTGACACATACTCTCCACCACCATCAGTCCTCTGAATATTTAGCTTTCGACCACTTTGTCTTTCGATCATAGATTTGAATTTGGAAAATACCTCGATCACTTCACTTTTCTTCTTGATCAGGTAAGTCCACAACTTTCGACTGAAATCATCTATGAACGTGACAAAGTATTTGTTACCTCCAATAGAATCCACTTGGATAGGACCATATACATCAGAGTATATGACTTCGAGAATTGCCTTCAACTTGTTTCCTACATTATTGCTTAAACTATTCTTGTGATGTTTCGCCTGAACACATTCTTCGCACACTTCATTTGGAATGTCGATTTTTGGTAATCCTGAAACCATATTTCTTCTCTTCAAATATCTGATGTCTTTGAAGTTGAGATGGCCAAGTCGATAATGCCATATCCATTCATCTTTGTTGGCTACAGTTGCAAGACACTTATGCTCCATCACATTAAGTTCAATCTTAAAGTTTCTATTCTGAGACATAGGAGCCTTCAAGATTAACCTTCCTCCTGAGATTGAGAACTCTCATCATCTTGTCTTCGATTGAAACTTTGTAGTTCTTCTCGACCAATTGTCCTATGCTGAGAAAATTACTCTTCATGCCTGATATGTACAATACATTGGAAATTACTGACATCTTGACATCTTTCCTCATAATCAGAACATCATTAATACCTTCAGCTGCTAAAGTATTGTCATTTGCAAATCTCACCGTATTCTTCATTGAGGGCTTCATGTTGACAAACCAATATTTCCTTCCAGTCATGTGTGATGAGCATCCTGAATCCAAGTACCACTAATCCTAGAATCTTTCTTCATCTCTTGTTGTGACCATCAGCCACATCTTTTCTTCTTCATGTTTCGCCAACTTCGCATCAGTTTCTTGATTCTTCTTCTTTTCTTGACACTCACTAAAATAGTGACCATACTTCTGACAATTGTAACACTAAATGTGACTTTTGTCAGGCTTTCGACTGTCACCTCTTCCTCTACCTACAACACCACCTCTTTTGTTGCCTTGGTTACAGGGTTTTCTTTGATTCGATCAGTTTTCTTCCTGGTGATTTTGATCAGTCGAATTGTTATAGCCTCATCTACCTTTGTTGTCATTCCATCTTCCTTTGCTTTTCTTTTCCTTTTCTGACTGCACTTGCAAAGCCATATCACTCTTTGACTTTTTTGCAGCTCTTTCATTCATCCTTTGTTCATGAGACTCAAACATCCCTTAAAGCTCTTCCTTCGTCAATACTGACAAGTCTTTCGACTCTTCTATGGCTACTACCACGTGGTCAAACTTTGAAACCAATGACCTCAAGATATTTGCAACAAATGATCTTGATGTCAACACTTCTTCACATATCTTGATTTGATTCACCAGTTTAGTAACCCTAGTGAAGAATTTTGTTATAATTTTACTTTCTTCCATCTGAAGCAATTCGTAGGCTTCTTTTGATGATTCTACATCACTAACCTTTTCAAAATTATCTAGATCAACACATTGATGGATTATAAAGAGAGCTTTATAATATTTCTTCTTCAACTCTTTGTGTGCATCTTTTTCTTGATCCATCGCGTTTTCTGCAAGCGGTGTTACTTCTTCCTACACAAGATCCCAAAGATCTTGATAACAGAACACCGCCTTAATCTGCTTGCACCAATTCTCATTATTATCTTTCTTGAGAATTAGAAGATTCACCGGAAAATGCATGTTTGGATGATTCATCGCCATCACGATTTTGCTTCCTTGAATCGCAATCGGAGCTCTAGATACCAGATGTTGGAATTCAACCACAACCTATGGAGAATTTCGATCAATTTTGATGGAGAAGATTGTTACCAATCACGTAATGACAATGAAAAAGGTTAAGAAAGAAAGAAAGAAAATAACATTGGAGAAGAAGAAGAATGAAGATTCTGCAGAGCTTCTCTCTGTTTCTAAACTGGAATTTCTTATTCACTTGCAACTGCAAATTCTGTGAATACAACGTATAAGTTGTTTACAGAATAAGAATTACTTTCTATTTATACATTTAGGTTAGCTTGCACCCCAAGTCAAAGCGCAAAACTATAAAAGTCCAAAATAGTTAACATTACTAAAATAGGCCTGAGTCGAAATCCTGTGTGAAGCAACCTGCTTCAACACTTCGACACACTAAGCAACTCCTCACACACGCGCGCATTAGGTTAATTCAATTAGTCCTTATTTCTGTGAGTTATACTGCTTCAACACAAAGAATTACAAACTCACACAGAGATTCGTTGAATGTACTTGCAAATGAGATTTCTGTTATCGTCGTGTGAAGAACTCTGGTGTGTCAGGAAGATTTTGAAAGGAATGTTATTCCTTGTAGTAATCGGTCGAGGTCGATATGATCGGCCCGAAAAATAAGCAAAATTAATTCTACTTTTAAAAAAATAAACATAACAAATTCAATTCAAAATCAATTTTACACCTCTAAAAAAATTTTTTGGAAATCAAGTGGACTTTAGTAATGCTCCACTAAAAGTAACAAATTTTGATCTTCTCCCTACCTCATTCTATTTTACTCATTTAAAAAGAAGATATTTAAATTTTTAAATCATACATCAGTATGTTAGATTCCCACCGATAAACTTTATCAAAATTATAGAATTATGTAAATCATGTGTTTTAAGTTAGATCATAGTGTTCAATAAATTCATTGAAACTTAATGAATAAACACTAATGAATAAGTACTAATCTAAAAAGTTGTTTAGCTTTAAAAATACTTAAAAATCAATATATGATATTTATACACATAATAAATTATAACATTTCTCTTCGAACTGCGCATACATTTGATATGCATCAAGTCTATTATAAATAAATTCAACATGAAATCTAAGGAATTTAGTAAATATGTCAGTTAATTAATCATTTGAACCAACAAAATCAATTATGATTTCTCCTTAAATAATCTTATCTCTTTTGAGATAACAGTGTGCTCAATTATGATTTCTCCTTAAATAATCTTATCTCTTTTGAGATAACAGTGTGCTTTGTTCTTTCGTGAAAAACTAGATTGGAGGCGATATGAAGTGTGGCATGATACTCAATTATGATTTCTCCTTAAATAATTTTATCTCTTTTAAAATAACAGTGTACTTAGTTCTTTCGTGAAAAACTAGATTGGAAGCGATATGAAGTGTGGCATGATTGTCACATATTAGTTTCATTGTCTTGGCATAATTGTTTTAGCCACATGAATACACATGTTATTGGTGTCATAGTACGTGCACTAGACCTTGCAACCTTGCAACTATGTTGTTTCTTGCTCCACTATGAGATTAAGTTTCCTTCAATAAGCATACAATACCCGTGAATCTTCTATCTGATAGCACAAACTTAAAAAGTTTTTTAGTCTAGGAATACTAACAATCAATCTAGAATGTCTATACTCATAATTAATTATAACAAATACTATACACCTAGGAACAAGATGAGAAAACAGGTATCAAACGTTTTTCTACCTTGAGATAGATAATATTATAAATGCAGTGATCAAAATAATGCTTTCTTATTCAGATTCCTAACGTTTTCGGACAATTTGCATTACAAAGTCCATCAAAATGGCACTGTGTTATTAGTTCAGTCTGATCCGTCATTTAGCCAGTTGCACGAGGACATAACAGAACAGAGGCAATGAAACAGAAAATGAGCCATTAACCGCAGATTGAACTGAGGCAAAAAGATTGAGCAAGTTGATGAGAGACGCTATTAAGAAATATGGTTGCGTCTAAGTCATTCCTACAAAACTGTCTTGTAAAATGAAGATTGTCAAACTTATAAACACATGTTCAGACTATATACTGTCCGATGTAAAAACTCTTAATAGACGCTGCATTTTATCACCATCTATCCAAGTGTGAAACGCTCAACATACATGTAACCAAGAAAAATGTCGGCATAAAACAAAGAATTTAAAGATTAACTTTAAAGAATCATATTTTATTTCCAAAATAAAATAATGAGTTGAGTGGCTTTTACATTCTGCTGTACAAACTTTATACCTCAACTATCAATACAACTTTGGTATTGCAAAGCTCAATTGCTTCACCAAAAAATATTTTGAATTAAAAAATGATTAACAAGGAACCCCAAAAAGGCAAGCTCACCAACAGCCCTTGTTTCCCTACAAAATTAATACCAAGCAGCTATGAACAAAGAAATAATCCTATACATCAAACCACTACAAAGAAAATCATGTGGTTAAGTATACTTGACTCAGAACAACTGAACAGCCATTTTGACTTTGTTCTGTTTCCATTTTGGCATCTTGTAAAATTCGCTCCTGGCCATCCCCAGTTTCTCTTTGAACTCGTCGTTTGACAGGTAAGCCTGCATGCACCAACCTCATACAAGTCAGAATCAAAATAAAATCATGACGTAATTCTAAGATGTAACCTTCAAAGAATGGAGGAAAAACAACAAAAAAGACAAGGTTGTATGTTGACACTGTTATTATAATTATAGTATACCTCTCGTTTAGTCACGTCAATGTCTGGTATAGGATCGGTTGAGGCTGTGTTAACACTTTCATATGGGTATACTGGAAGACATTCATTATCTTCACCTTCACCTTCACCTTCGTTCACATCTTCCTGTATAGTAGGAGGTTCTTCTCTGCTGCTCGTAGAATTCTCGTTGTCACTATTTGTCTCTGGGTCCGATTTACGGGTACCTGTACTCCATTCAAATCATAGCAGGCCAGAGAAAAGAATAAGCATTTTATAAAGGAACAAATTCTAACAGCAGCATAAAATAAAATCTCAATGAACTCGTCTACTTCGTACCTTTAAGCGACCGAGGAAACAAACTTTCTCGTGCTGATGGTCGTTCAAAAGCAGAAGTAATGTGAGATATGGATGAAGATTTAATTGCTGGTGATGCTGAATCTTGTGTCTTAGATTTAGGGTACAGTTTTCTAATCATTGGAGGTGGAGTTGAAAGGTTTCTAACATTTGAGGTCTCGAAAGTAGCTGCCAAGGCACTGAAGGCCGGAGATCTTCCTCGCACACGAGCCCGGTCAGGACTAACAGACATACTGCGGGAGCGTTGTGATTTCTCTGGCAAGCCACCAGACCTTCCCCCATAAGATACAGATGCTCTTCTTTTGGGTTTCTGAAAATGTATCAACCAAAGAGATCAATGCAAATATACAATCAGGAGTGGAGGTCCAAACTTGTCCTTGAAAAAATACCTATTTGGTCTGTGATCAATTATAAGTTTAAACTTATTTATTTTTGGAAAAGGCAATTATAATTTATAAGTATCAATTTGATTCTAAGAAATCTCAAGTGTCATGCCAATTAGCATTTATTTTTTATGCTATTATTATAAATAGAGGAGAGTGCGGTCTGATTTGGACACATGGATTCAAACATAATACTCGTGATTTTAAAGGCAGCATAGAAAAGATGACTTACAACCAAAGGTGGAGTACCACCATTTTTCATGATTGCAAGCTTCCTTTGAAATGAATTCCCCAGCATCTACCGAAAAAAGAAACTCTCAATTTTCAAATTTTCAAGACTGTTTGAAGTCATATAACTATGCCATTGCCCTGTATTACTTACTGAAGATTTTGCAGAATCCCATTTAAAGAAGCGTGTGAAGAAAGACGGCTCACTGCCTTCCATGACGAAATATATTGGAGTATATCGAGATATTTTTTCTAAAAGAAAATCTCGCTCAAGGAATTTCTGTAGAAATCCAAAAGAATAGGTAAATAACTACATGCCATACTTCAGAAAACTTATATGGAATAAAAGACATTTACGAGCTTTAAAAAATATTCCTCCAAGTAAAAACTATGCCATACTTACACTTAAAATGCTTAATGGTGTTCTACCGATGAAAAATGTATAGTTAAATCCAGATTAACTCTTCAAAATATTAGTGACTAAATTATTATAAAATTTTTATAAGTTCCAACGAAAAGCAAAACCATTTATACCTCACCAATTGGTATAGCCTGCATTCTACTTTTGGGCTCAACCTGCTGGCCAACCCACACAAAGATTTCAGAGTGACAGTCCAAAATGAAAATATCTTCTGTCATCAAATCATCCTGGGAAAAGTTGTGTATCTCCATCACCTGTAAATAAACATTGCCTTCATACCATGGGATCAACACAACTTAAAATATTAAAAAATCATGCATCTAAACAGATCAGTGCATTTAAACATATCAGCAGGTGTGCACACCTTTAAATCTCCTGCATGTTGGTCAACCAGGCATGGAAAGAAACCATCACAAACAAGTCAGTCATTATTTGCCTTCAAGAAAAGAGACGGGTGCGGGTGGGTGAATAACACATAAAACTACCGAGCTAACAAGAAATTGGTCCTTACCTTGTGAGAAATTGCATGAAAATAGGTGAGGATCATTTTCAGCTTCCCTCACAATCTTTTGACTGGGATATTCTGTCTTTCCTCCTAATAGTTCCCAAAACTGTTCAGACTCTGCTCCCTCCTTTTGTGGTTTGCCTTGTACATCCGGCTGCAGACAATTGACAAGTATATGTGTTGATTAATAAACAGAGATGTTTTTAAAATAAGCTCTTATAAATATTTCCTTATCATACTAAACATGCAAACATATATAGTTGTTCGACGTGGACATATTGGTCAATTTTAAAAATAAAAAATTTTGGTGTCCGTTTGGATTATTTGAGTATTTCACATTTAAGTATCTTGGAACACAACAGACCTTTATTAAATCCAGCATTCTCTCAACGAGTTCGTGGTCATCTGAAGTAGTAAGATTTCCAGACCAAGTAAAAACAACGGATTCACTATGAAGTATGTAGAAATAAGAGGAATTCAAGGAGGAAGCAACCTGGTTCGCAAAAGAAAAATAGTGATTATATTTAGTATAAATTGCTTATACAAAAATGAGCGAATAGAATGACCTCTACAGACTAGATGACATACTGGGTCAACTTGTATTGCTTGCATATTGTCTGGTCCAGAGCCTTGGATGCGGAATAATGCAACACCGTCCTCCCTGTATGTCTCATCTGGAATTTCCTTCTCGGCGATGTAATTCTTGTATGCATCACCAAGTCCGCCCTGATAGACAAATGAAATAAGTGACCAGTATTAAGGAAAAAATAGTTTTTTCTTAGTTACACCAATACCAGAATCCCACAAACCTTAAAAACAATAAAACTTTGGAGAATGGAATTAAATTGAATTGTTTCACTGCCTTCATAAATACGAGCCTTCAATCAATTACACACGGATAACATCAGTAAGGACATAAGAAATTAGCAGAAATAACATCGATAACAAATTGAAAATAAAAATTTAAAAATAAATACCATGGATGGCAGAAACTTCATTGACTCGACCATTTTGCTTGCTAGCGTATGAGCTGAGGCTCTTTCTTCCTAATTTCAACAAAGAAAGCTTGTGAGCAAGATAGGTTAGTACTTAGTACCACTTTGTAACAAGACCAAATAGCATATGCATTTATTCAACACTTTCTGGTCCCAAAACAGTCACCAATGTTGTGTATGGTGGTGTAATTAAATTGATAATCTATAATTCACTAGCATTGTTTTCAGCTCCAGACATATTTTACAGTCAGATTTTGAGATTTTTACATAGAATAAATCAAAATAAAGTCTGACATTCAGGAAAAACTAGAATAAAATACTATAAATATTTCACCTCAACACTGTCCTTTCCAATCCATGTTCCTATAAGATATTCCTCCCTATCTTCCCCAGGATATGAATACTGAAAGATGAAGCAGTCTCCACTATAAAATTTTGACTGGTCAGCGGCTGCAAGAAGCTTTTTTTCTTGACCATTCACACGCCAAACCTAAGAAGTTATGGTATAACGCTTCTCAACAACACAAGCAAACGAAAAAAGTGTTGGAAATTAAAGCTATTTAAATCATAAATCAATTCATCCAAATAGGGATAAGTACAGAACAGGTCTTTTGAAATTTCTCAAGAAATATTTATTACAAAATGCTTATGAAACAATACAAAATATTGCCAACATATCAACTAAAACTATTCCTAAAATTCGGGATATAGGAAACCATGGCTTAATGAGTAGAAACAATATGGACAAACCCAAATGATTAAGAAGCAAAACTTCGATGTGTGTAGCAAAACCCAAAATAGTGAAAATGTAGGGACTAAGGGCCAATGTCTAGTAGAGACCAAACACAAATGGATAAACTACGGGGCCAAAATCTTATTTAAATAAAAAATCATTGTGATAAAAAATTGCCCAAGGACTAATAGTTAGTAGATAAATCAAGTGAAGCAAGAATCACAAGTTTGATATCTATACATTCATTCTGTATAGGAAGAATGGAGTTCCATGCTTCCTATTCTAAACATTTGATAGAATATAGCTCTTATGCATTTAAGCTTCTCATTTTGATGATCATCTTTAGAATGAGATATGGGTGGAGTTTTGAGGATATAGTGATTGGGATTCTAAAGATTCCCTCACTATGAAAAATAAAAAAACATAGGGGATTTAAGACCATTGAAAAATTAAATGTAATACCGATAAAAGTTGCATCATGAGATATCAGTTTTGATGAATTATTTGTTATAAAATATATTTGAGTACCTGTAAATGCCCTGTGCAATCGATGAAGGCTTGAGGTTCTTCTTTTACTGGATCAGCTTTCAAGAGGCCCTTGACATCCAATCCTTGACGTTTAAGAAGTGCTAGATGTCATAAACAAGAAACAATATTAGAATAAGATAACAACAGTCTGCCAAATGATGCTGAGCTGAAGAAACCTGGTCAGACTAGTTATATCAAAGTTTATTTAAAACTCACTCACCTGCTACCTTGCCACGACCATCTTCAGACATTGTTACATTAGATGTCTCAGTCCAAGACTCGAATTTCGACTTGAACATCACTGTTTCAAATCCTTCAATTACACGTGTTATCTGGGATTTTGGCCGGTCGGTGCTACGGACTAGTTCCTGTTTTTTGGCAAGCAGAAACCGATAGTCATTAAAACTCCTAACAAATGTTCAACAATACCGAGAAACAAAGAAGAAAAGTTACATCTGTAGCTCCACTTGCGCTTTTCCTATCATCAAGAGAGGTGCTTCTTCCCATCCAAACATACACCTCTAATCCACAATCTATAATATAGCATTTATTGGTGTCCAGCAATTCCTTTGTCAAAGAATCAGTTTCAATAGGCTCTGCCTTCCCCTTTTCAACACTGGACAAATTATAATTTTGTTATAAGTAGAGCATTTTAGAGTCTAATGTTTCAATATAATTTCATCAGTGTAGAGGTAGCAACAATTAGCACTATCTTCAAGTCCTTTGAATTATCAATATATGCATCTTCAGGCTAAAATAGTAAATTTACAACATTTTTCCATTAATAGGGAACAAAAACAATAGTGAAAGAGGAGATTACGAACATGCTCAAACATTAATGAGTTGGATCTAAATATCACTGCTAAAAAGTAAAGGAATATAGTAAGGTAATAAAAATACCAATTGAAAAACTGAAAGAACATATTACCAAAGCAACTTTGGATCATGAGAATCAATTGTCTTATCATCATCACTGAATGTTTTACGTGGAAGAGGAGCAAATCCACCAAACAAACCCCAGAACTCTCCAGATTCAGAGTCAGCCATCAACCTTCCATCCTCTTCATGGAAATTCAAGTGTAAACATCCAATTAGTCATACTAAGCAATGGCTTTTAAAACATATGAATATACTAGTAAACTTACCAATAGAAGCCACTTCACATTTCCCATCATGGTAGGTATCCTTGATAAATTGAACAACTTCCAATGCTTTAGCCCTTTCTTGAATACATGAATTGGCACCATTAAATTGGAAGATTTTTGACTCGGTATCCAGAATAAAAATATCATCATGGTTGAGCGAAGATCGAGCAAAAGGAACCTATAACCAACACAAATATTTAATCAAAACGTAGAAACTAATGTTTACATATGTGTGATATTTGTATAATTGTGTATCCTAGTTATGATCGAGTCTCAAAACTCAACGAATCAATAACAGGAGAATAATATCAAACTTGCCTCTTTGACATTCACAACATGTTTCCCTTTACATACAAACAACCGCGTCTGATGTTCTTCAGCTTCAACATGCTTAAAACCAGAGGCAGCTCCACCTTCTTGTGGTATAATGCATGGTTTGAAATATGACAGGAACTTCTGTGTTTCATGACCCTGCACTTCACGATACTGAACAGCACGTCCTCCTAGAACTGCATCCAACTCAACTGTCTTGATGGCTGCAGCACCAGCTTCATCCTATTTTATCGTTGTGATAACCATGGAGTAAATGGGAAAATTATATCAAATATTGAACCAAAAAAAGGTGAAGGGGATGTCAATTTACGAACAGCAAAACTTACTTGACTAGTGTCTTTACCAAGCCAATAATGAATATCATGGCGTAGAGCACCACTTTTTGATGTCGTTGTCTATATGAAGATAATAGGTAAAAAGAAAACATTAATGCTAATTATATACATTGTTGCACAAACTATTATGAAGGAAGTGAAAGAAACTAAGAAAAAACTACTGGATTAACATTATCTACAAAACCAAAGAACAACAAATAATGTGAATTTAGCCCTAAATAAGTGATACAAAGGTTGAGATTTGAACCAAAGATCTAATCAATTATATTTCTCAACAAGAGAAAAATAAAGCTTGTCAAAAGAAGCAAGCAATGTCTTCATGTATATTTAGTACAAGAAGGTATATTTTGTACATGCAGAAAACCATTCTTGCTACCATCATTTTGTTCCAGAAGTAAAAAGCCTGAGGAAACAAAAGTTCCTGTTAAAGCTAAAACCGGGTGAATTAGATTCCTGTATGAAATATTTTATAATACAATTTCCCTTTCATTGTATTTCTTAATACATGACGACAATCAAAGGACTTGGCATGGCAGTGTAAACATCTAAGCTTCAGGTTTTCCCTTTCGAAAGTGTTTAGTCCCATAGATGAAATTGGAATAATGCTCACTATTTCAGGAAGACAAGAAAATATACACACAAAAGTGCTAGCATTTTAATTTGTTGAATGGATTCCTTCAACCAGGATAGGACATTTTTACAAAATAGGAAACAGAATGAGTTAGCAATAGTATAGACCTTTAGATGGATCAACAATCCCTAACATTTTGTCTTATCCAACAAGGCAACAGCAGCCCTTGAGAAATTGACTGAACTTATGCAAAAATATCTCAGTCTTTTCCTAGCAATGTAGCTTTACTCTTATACCGAAAATCAACAAAGCATTACGGGGTGAAATATAAGTTCATGAATGTAACCATTTTGCGTTACTCCCTTCTTATTAGGGAGGGTTGTTTCTGCAAGAGAACTGGACACCCAGCTGCCAAAACTCAAAACAAAAATCAAAGTTGCTTGATAAGATAGTACACATCTAATCCTCCCTAGATTCCGTACTAGTAAGAGCCTCAAGCACTGGTCTTTGGTTTCGCATATGCAGGCCTTAAAATCATAGAATTTCCATGTTGAATGTTTTAGCAAGAAAAAATTAACAAAACTAAAATCAATCATATATTATTTTCCATATATATATATATATATATATATATATGAATGAAAAATCATTAAGATTTAAGAACATGTTATATATATATATATATATATATATATATATATATATATATATATATATATATATATATATATATATATATATATATATATATATATATATATATATATGAATGAAAAATCATTAAGATTTAAGAACATGTGACTTACCTTCAAGACGATATACGAGTCTCCATTAAAAAACTTCCCATAAGAAGACTGTGGGATAGGAACTGGATTAAAATTCTCAATCCGCCATATTTCAAGTCCACTATATACGGTTAAGGAGAACAAACAATCCAAAAGCATCGAAAAATGAACAAGCATAAAATCAAAACGAAAAATCGCAACTAAATGAAGCATTAACCTAAAATGAATTAATGCAAGAATGAAATATATATATATATATATATATATATATATATATATATATATATATATATATATATATATATATATATATATATATATAATACATTGGGCAGGATACTCTTTTTGTCCAGCTCCTTTGAGAGCTGGATCCAAATCTCTCATAGAAACACCCATATTGTTCTAGTAGTATTCGATCTTTCACAATCTAGCAAAAAATTGCCATGAAAAAAAGCCATGAATCATCGTATAAACAATCCAGAAAAGTAAGCAAATCAAATGATAGATGATACATTGTTAATTGATCGTTCAGAAAATGGATTGATTGGTACCTTTTCAGGAATTGGTGAATTTCATCGTTGGAATTTAGACAGTGTTGCATTGATGGAAATAATTGTTATTTTTTGGGATTGATTTTGAAAAAGGTGGAAATTTGAGAGGAGGAGAGAAGAGGGAAGGAAATGAATGAGCGGAGAAAGAGATGTGGTGATGGTGATGGTGAGTGTTCCGCATTGTGAGGAAAGGAATGGATGCGAGAAAGAGAAAAACAGGGGAGGTTCATTTACCGCCCAAATTCATGCAATTCCAATTTCCATCATTTCTAAATAATATGAGACTTGAACTCTTTGGCTTCTTACTCAACTTTACAATATATTTAATATTTTTATATATATATTGATAATTAATTCTTTTAAGAAATTAAAATAATATATACCTTTTTAAATTATTTTAAAATAGTACCAATATAGCACATGTGTTAGAGAATCCATGGAACTACAATTTGATGGTCTTTCCTCATTTCCTCTTTTAACCATCCTAATTAGATGTCATTCTTAGATCATGTTCATCGTAGGTACGTTGGTGCTTCGATCTTCTTTATGGATTATTTTTTAGGGGTTTAATGTCAATGGTCACGATCTGACATCAATAATCCTTGATCATCTAATTTGACAGTCTTTAGAGATTTTACTAGTAATTTTGTTTTTGAATGTCTCAAAGGCGGGATCATTCTATGATCATCTGACCCTCTAAATGATTAGGGGACTTTGAGAGGTCCATTATATGAGTCTAACTCTCTATATATATCTTAGTGGACATTTTATTGTATTAGAAAAAGTCGATTGGGTCTTCACCCAGGCCAAAACAGTAACCCATAAGTCATGGTCTGCAAAGTCGTATCATGGATTGTTCTAATTTCCTCTAATTGCTAACATATCTTGGGGTCGCATTCGGACGTATATTCTTGCTTTATGAGAGTCTTTCTTAAAATGTGGGTGTGTTTTCACTTTCTTGATCTTATTTTGTGAATAGTTATAGAATTTGTGTATTTTGCTAAAGCGGTATTTTAAGCTGGAAACTTCTAATAGGTAATGCCTAGTTCCTTTTCAAAGATAGAGGAGTCATCGTCCCTTATTTTTTGTGTATTTTATCTATTAGTGAAGTGTATTTGTCTTTTTGTTCTTAGTTCTTAGTTTATGTCATACCCCAAATTTGTCATACCCTACTTATTTTCTTATGATCTTCCTTTAGATGATCATTTGGCCTTTGGCCATGATCCTCTAGAATTTAGGTCATAGTTATATTGTGTGTGTCTGTGGTGATTGCAAGCTCTTTTCAGGGTGATTTGATTTTAAGAAGACATAAATGAGGAATGTGCTTTCATTCTCATGATCAAGCATTGCGACATGATAAAGTACCAAAGTTATATGAATGGATCCACTTCAAGGCATGATCATTTGTTTTCAAGCGGTTTTTGAATCCTATTTCAACATGGTTCTAAGTCTTACTTCAATGTATTTTTAGCCATATCCCAAGATTGACACTGAGGTCATGTGGTTAATCATGCTAACTTTGGTGAGATTTGTTACAAGTTTGTTCAAGGAATGACTATTCAAGCTTCAAGGAAAGGATAATTCATCCTTAAGTCATGTTTGTTTTTTATCTAAGTTTGAATTGGTTGCAAGATTAATGGATGATTTTGAGTTAAGGGAATTATGGCATAATCAATTTGTGGTCAAGAAGGGGTGGAGTGATGATTAATGCATAAGTTGAGTGTGTTACAAGTGATGGTGGGAAACCACAATTAAACTCTCAAGTTGTTCCAAAATCATGTTTGATTGATTAAGTTGCTTCAAACTTGAACCATGCTTTCACAATTCAAGGCTATGTTTGGGAACAAGTTTTGTTTTTGAATTTCTGGTATGCAGATCTCAGATGTCCTAAGAGATGTAGAGACACTTGATCTCTGCTAAAACACAATGACAAGAAGAAGCACAATAACAATTGCAGAAAGTAAACAAGCACACAGTAATTGTTAATCTAGTTCGGTGTACAACAACACCTATGTCTGGGGGCTACCAAGTCAGGAATGAAATCCACTAGATAGTATTAATTCTAAGTTAAACAACCTCTGGTTTACAACTTATCACTTAATCATTACCCATGCTTAATTTCTATCTAAGACTCTTCTAGGTATGAGACCCTTTTCAAACTCTAGTATCAACATGATACAAGAGAGACTCACAAATACGAAAACCCTAAAACTAACTAAGCAATAGTGTATTTTCCACATTCTGGTTAGGTTAAATCCTTCCTATTTATAACCATAAACTATACTAGATTTGGGCTTCAATAACGCAGTAATTCTGTTACACAAAATCTGCAACTTATTCTCCTCAAGAATAGTTTCTTCAATCCAAAGTTTCCTAAAATATCTTCACACTTAGAAAACGACATCTTCAATTTCAAACAGAAACTCTAATTCCTCAATCTTAAACGCCACCTTGATAACCAAATATTCCCATAATATTATGAAATATGGGAAATAAAATAGCAGTATGAAAATTGTAATGCAACAGACAAAGATGTCGAATTATCATGATAGGATATCTTCTCCAACATCTTGTTCTTCATGTTAGGACATCTTGTCCAACATCTTGCTGTCAGGTTAGTTTTACCAATATTAATGTCAATCTTAAAAGCTTGGACTTATCAATCTCCCCCTTTGGCAAATTTTGGCTAAAACTAACTAAATAACCCTTGAATACAAACACACAAAAAGTCAGAGGCAAAAATCAGAACAGCAACGGAAAAATATAGCCTACCCCTCAATCAGTTCCTTCTTCTACAACAAATGGTTAACACTCTCCCCCTCAACAGCAACCAGAGGTTAGCAATGGTTAGTTAAGTTAGTATTACTCCCCCCTTTTTAGCCACAATATGACAAAGGTAGTTAACTAACTAAACAACCAAACATTAACACAAGTAGAACAAGAGTATAAAGTATAGATAAAGCACATGAAGTGCCAAAAATATCCTGGGCATTCAACCCTTACAAAACATAACCAAAAAAGATGAATAAAACTACAATCAGATGTCATCTTCAATAGCCTCGTCATCTTCTTCCTATTCTTCTTTAAGGTCCTCACCATCTGACTCAACATCTTCATCAGCAACAACATTAGATGTGACAATGTCTTGGATATAATCACCAGCAAACAATTTGTGATGCAAAGTCAAAGGAGACTCCTTCTTCATGACTTTATCATCATTCAACAAAATATCAGGATATTGTTGAAGAATTATACTACACGTGAGAGTTGGCTTTGTAAACCTTTCTTTATTTGGTGGGAACATACATACACTCACTCGAATAATATTCCCACACCAAATTAACTGCTATAAATCTTTAGACAGACAAATCCCAAGTTTTCCCCTCAAAACCTCAAATTGATTAGCATCCAAAGCTTTAGTAAATATGTCAGGTAGCTGATTCTCTATGGCAACATGCTCCAATGTTATAACTTTTTCTTCCATGAGATTTCTAATGAAATGATGTCTGATGTCAATATGTTTGGTTCTACTGTGCTGAATAGGATTCTTTAAAATATTAATGGCACTCAAGTTGTCATAGAATAATGTCATGACATCTTGTGTGACATTATACTTAGTCAGCATTTGCTTTATCCGCAACATTTGAGAAAAAAGACTACCTGCTGCTATGTACTCAGCCTCTGCAGTAGATAGAGAAACACAATTCTACTTCTTACTGAACCATGAAATCAAGTTGTTTTCCAAAAAGAAACATCCTCCAGAGGTGTGTCGCATCGCTGCAAAAAGGGAGCCGGCAAGGACAAAAGAGTCGCCACCGTTCGTTATTTATCCCAAATAGATGAAAAGGAAACGATCAGAGAAAACTTACGAAAAAGGGAAAAGACAGGTCATCGCAACCAAATCTTGGGTTCGGGAGTCGGTTACGCAAGGGGAAGGTATGAGCACCCCTCACGTCCATCGTACTCGACGGGATCCACGCTTGTTGTCTATCTAAAAGGGTGTTAATCTATAAGGCTGGCCACGGGGACAAAAGAAAAGAAAAGAGACTCGATAGAGCATCGCCGCTCTATGCTTACGCATTCCCTCGTGCAATGGGAAATCCAGAGTCAACGTAGTTCGGAAAACTACGGGTGAAGGTGAGGAAGGTTGCTCGCCAAGACATCGTCGTCTTGTCCCTACGTATCCTCGTCTGGTACGAGAAATCAGAGCAAATGTAGTTCGGGCTAACACGACCACAGATTGGTTCAAGTGTTTTAACTGAGTAGGGTTAAACCTTCGTTCTAGCAGTTAGGTGTATTGTTGCTCGACCATTTGAGACTTAGGCGTTACCTGTTTATGGTAGAACCAAGAGTTAACACACTCTTTCTAAAAATGATTTTCCATTAATCCCGAAGGATAAAAAGTTTGATGTTTTGTTTGTGTTTTTTAAGAGAAGAAGTGAATTGAGTTGCGTTTGTAATTCATGTTGCACTAAAGACTATGACTTGAGAGCAAATGCGTCGCATATCGCCCAAAGGACATACCCTAAACACTCTAGAAAATTGAGAGGAGTCTTGAGATTAAAAGAGAGGATACAAGACTAAGGGGAAACTAACTCAACCCTAATGTTATCATACAATGTGCTCCTATGATTGGATTAAAAGGGGAAAATCTACCCTAATGTTAGCATGCTTGGATTGAACACCTAATATCTCTCCTACTCCCGTGGGACTAGGAATCCTAAGGGATCATGGAAAAGGAGCCAAGTAAACACAAGATAAATAAATCACAAATGAGAAAGAAAGAGATGCAAACATGAAATGCAACACAAAGAAAAGAGGGAGAGAAAAAAGTGTGGGGCAGCAACCACCACAAGCACATCTCAACCTCTTGAAACCAAGCAAGGGATGTAAAACAAAAAAGAAATGCAAGCAAAAAGATGCGAGGATGAGATGAAATGGGAGAAGCGAACTCCTACGACCATCGACCATCAATCATCGAAGAAAAGTGGGAGGAAAAAAAGTGTGGGACAACAGCCACCACAAGCACATCTCAACCACGCCATTCTTCATACTCAAGCAAAGCAAAAGATGAACACTCATCACTTTGAACAACAACTACAAAAGTATGCATTCAAGTGGAAATCGAACATGCGTGTCGAAGAAATCATGATTAAACAATCAAGAACAGCAACACAATATCCAAAACATCTCACTCAAATGCATCATACTGATCCATGGAGATTCAAAGTGAAATGATACCCAAAACAAGCTCAAAAACAGAAAACATGACATTTTGGCTCAGTGTTAATCGGTTAACACATATGGTTAATCGATTAACCAGTTAAAAATGTTTGAAATTTTGAAATTTTGCACTGGTTAATTGATTAACCAGTTTGCACTGCAACTGGTTAACCGATTAACATTGTACCAGAGGCAGAAAACAGCAGCTCAAAAGCAGCTTCAACAAATAATCACTTATGCAATAATCCAGATGATCACATAATCAATTATGCACGAAATTAACACCAGAAAACAGTGATCCAACAACATGTAAACACATTCAAACAACAAGATCATAAATCACATGGATCAAAAATCAACAAAATCAATCAAAAATGAAGATCAACATGATGATTATGCGAATAAGCTCAAAGACATAATCGGATCTAGAATTTCCAACCTACAAAGCGAAAATTTGCTTTGGTGAGTGTTGATTCACTTGAAATGAGTAGATCCAAGCAAGAAACCCATAGATTCTTTAAGATTCAAGTATTTTCTTGTTGTAGGAATGAAGATCCACCAAAATCAAGCAAAAAAAATCCAAATAAGCTCTTCCAAAATAGCTCCCAAATTCTGACCCAAATCTAAACGACAATTGAATAGAGAATTGAAAATAATGGAGATGGAGGATAGAGGTTTAGCTCTAGAATTCAATGATTCCAATGAAGAATCAAAGAACTCATGTGAGAGCTCTAATGGAGGTTTTGGAGAGAAAAAAGTGGAGAGAAAATTCAAGAGTGAGAGTGAATTCTGAAAATGAAAATGGAATTATGAGGATTCATTGTGTGAGGTTTGGAGAAAATCATTTAAATATGCTATAGGTTAGGAGTAGAATGATGGTTTGGAGTGTGGTTATGAAAATTGCAATGGGATTAGGAATGGAAAATTGGAGGAAATTTGAATTAATTTTGAAAACTAATCAAAATTCAAAGTGGTTCTAGATCCTTCTTCTAGTGTAAAATCAACTTCACAAGTGATCATAATGGACCCCAAAGTGGCACACTTGAAAAACTCACGTGCAGAGGCAAAACTTGTCTTGGTTAATCAGTTAACCATTTTGGTTAATTGGTTAACACCCTTAAAAATTCAAATTTGTCCTAATTTTGCTATGGTTAATCGGTTAACCATATTGGTTAATCGGTTAACACCTTGAAAATTTGAATTTTGGCGCCTTTTGGAGGGAAATATGCACATTGGTCTGTTTTCTTTCGTTCTGAGCTCTGTTAAGCCTTTGGAACTTGCTTTCGAATATCAAAACTGTGAGAATGCATGAGATAGCTTGAATGTTGCCTCTTGAGCTACAAATTATCCTACAAAATAAAAATAAAATCGGTCGCTCGATCGCCGGGCAAAATAAATGCCAGAGCTCTTGATGCTCATTATTCAGTCTCTTGCACTAAAAGAGACCTGAGCCACAGAAAAACATTTGATCCCCTGTCTCAAGAGCAAATGATGTGATATGCAAAAATGCAAAATGAAAAGAAAACATAAGCCAAGTACAAGAAATGGTTGGTCAAATTTTGGGGTACAACAAGGTGTTCTTCTTATCATCAGCGCTACCAGCCTAATTAGCGTCACAATATCCCATCGACATGGAATTAGAATTACGAGAATACAATAAACCATAGTCGCATGTACCATTCACATACTTCATAATCCTTTTGACTTGATTGATATAACTGACTTTAGGTTTAACTTGATATCTTCCTCAAACTCCAAAAACAAAAGTTATGTCAGGTCTGCTTCCAGTAAGATATAGAAGATTGTCAATCATGCTTCTATACAAACTTTGATCAACATTAACACCCTTTTCATCCTTAGACAACTTCAAGTATGTAGGAGCAGGAGTCCTTTTGTGGTTAGAATTCTCCAAACCAATCTTCTTCGCAATACTATTTGCATATTTCCCTTGACAAAGAAATATATAGTCTTTCATTTGTTTGACTTGGAGACCAAGAAATTAGGTTAGTTCACCCACCAAACTCATCTCAAACTCGGATTGCATTTGCTTGATAAAATGTTGAATCATCTCATCTAACATCCCTCCAAATACAATCTCATCTACATAGATTTGAGTTATCATGACTTTGCCATCCTTCTCTTTAACAAATAGAGTTTTGTCAATTCCACATTTTCTATATCCATGGTCGATGAGGATCTCGGTTAGCGTCTGATACCAAGCTTTTGGAGCTTCTTTCAACCTATATAAGGTCTTCTTCAATTTGAACACATGATTTAGAAATGTAGGATCAACAAATCCTTTTGGTTGTTCCCTATATACTTCTTTATTCAAGTATCCATTTAGAAAGACACTTTTAACATCCATTTGGAACAACTTAAATTTCAACAAACAAACCACTCCAAGCAATAATCTAACAGACTCCAACCTAGCAACAGGAGCAAAAGTTTCATCAAAGTTCACCCCTCCAATTTGAGTGCACCCTTGAGCAACAAGTCTAACCTTGTTTCTGGTGACCACACCTTGCTCATCAGACTTGTTTTTAAGCATTGATAAGTGTCAAAATGTCGTGTTTTGAGTAGTAGTTTTGTGGCACTTATCGATTCATTTGTATTGAATTCTTTAAATTAAACCCCACTTTGTTTGTAAAAGTGTATATTTAGTGTATACTAGTATTTTCGTATAAATATCATTGAGTTTAATTGTTTTTATATCATTTTTGTAGGTATTCAAGCATTGATATTTAGTCATTATTAGATAGAGCATTGAATAAGCTTTCTGACGCTTCATACCGGACCTCAAATGAAGTTACGGTTCGAAAGTTATGAAGAAAACAAAATGCTGAATTTTTCTACTGTCAGCTCTCGCCCCGAGCTCGCCGGACAAGCCAGAAATTCCAGAAGCTGCAAAAAAACCGCCTTAGCTCTCCGGGCAAACCGTTGCTTCGCCGGGCGACTTTTTTTGGGCATAAACACATTAAAAGGGGTAAAAAAACATATTTTTGTAGGTTATGTTTTGGGGTATTTGTTCCCAATTCATCAAACCTTCATTTTTTTAGTAGATTTAGCTTTGAAACAATACATGGAGTGTATATCTTGACGATCCAGATTAAAATTCACTTCAATCGGAGTTGACAAACTGTGAGGTTTGTGTTCTTCTTCTCTCTTCTCTTTGTACCCTCTATTTTTTTTCTATGTAAGTTTATCTTGATTGTATGTATATTTATGGATCTTTGTATAAAATCTCTTTTACAACTCTTTATCGATGGTTATCTTTGATTTTTTACTTAATGGGTTTGGATTGCTATAGACATATACATATTCGAACTCGATCTAAGACAACACCTGTTAGATTCTAAACTTTAAACATAAATTTAGGTCTAATATTCATGTGGGTATCAGTTTTTAATACTCTGTGTTATTGAGTTGCGCGAGACATCACTGATGAGACGATACGGTTGATCTCTCAACTTTGCATTAGACATAACCTCTTTTGTGAGCGATATGTGATGATATTGATGAGTGATTTAGGTTGCGTACATTTGATCAATATATTCTTTAGTACATGATGGGTAGAATGATATATAACTCCTGACGAGTTTTCTCATTTCTTAAGAATGTACTTACTTTCTTGTTTTATGTTTTTCCTTTTGCATTTTTATCCCAAACTCAATGACATTTAATTTTTTAAACAATAGTTCAATAACACTAATCTTTGTGGACATGATAATTTCCCAGATAAATACTTCTAAAAAATTTTATTTCTTGCTGCTTTACCGCACCAACAAAATGACGTTGTTGTCGGGGATTGGTATTTTTATTGGATTGCATTGCGATAGTTTCTTGTTTTTGAGTTTTTTAGATATTATATATATATTGTCTATTTTCACTTGTTTATATTGATACTTGTATATGTTTACCATATTTGTGAACTTTACATATTTTGCATACTTGTGAATATAATGTATATATTTGTTTCTCTTCATGTTTGCCAAAAGTGTGGTTAGATGTGTAGTTCTGATTAGAGCTTGAAGAGATGAAAACAAAGGTGTGAGTGAAAGTGTTTGGCTCTTCCAAAGCAATGCGCTGGTTTGTAAATAATAGGCGTCGAGCTTACGACGTAAAACAAGCATGTTATATTGTTTTTAGTTTCTTTATTTTTTTTATTGTATTAGTATAGGTAGTGTGGTGAATTGGTTAAACAAATTGAAATTGTACAAGTTCTTAAAATTCTCAAATCTTCACTTTTTAACTTGTTTAATTCAATTTCACCCGATCTTTTAGTATGTTTATACCAGTTTGCTTTAATTTTTTATTTTGTGTTTATCCAAGAGTTTGTTTTGAGTATCTTGAGGAAGTTTAAGGTGATTTTCCAAGTTGACCATTTCAACTTACAGATGTATGATAATGATATTGTTTTGAAGTTGTTACATGTCAGGTACTTGTTTATCGCTTTCTATAGCATAAAATATTTTAGAAACTTTTCATTCGTATAAATTTCATCCATTCATTCTCTTACATTACTTGTTTTGTTATTGAAACACTTTAGTTCTCTTTTTACCCCTAAATGTAAGAAAGCTTTCCATTGTTCATATATGTTGGAGGCCACAATTCTTAGTTTAACTGGATTTCATTATGTTTAATCTTTTGTTTGTGTTAATTGTATGAAAGCATAAAAATGATCAAGGCATTTTGTTTGATTATTGAGCACAACTACTTAATCAAATAGTCAATTCACCTTTTGAGTGTGTGAACTTTTGTTAACCCCTTTTGAGCCTTTTTGTCAATGTACATGTTATTTTTGAACTTGATATTTGTCTATGAGTATTAGTTCACCTTTTTGAATGGATGTTGATTATTTATTTTCTTGAAACCTCAACCATGTGTTGTTGTTTGAATTTTTATCTTGCCTTAGAAAGTAGGGAGTATTCACACTTGATATTGGTTGAATTCAAGTTGGCGAGAGCAATGTTTGCTCCCTTATGTTGTTGGTTGCTATGCGGTTGTGAAAAAAAAGAAAGAGAAAGAGAAGAAAAAAAAAGAAAAAAAGAGAAAAGTTTTGAAAAACAAAAACAAAAAGAGTATCAAATAATTGTGCTAATAAGTAAGGCGTGTTTGGTGTAATACTTGGGATGAAAGAAGAAGTTTGATTGAAATTTTGTGAGTTGATCACTCCCTTAGGTTTAGGCAAGTTTTTGTTTCGATTAGTTTTAGGAATTACCCCTTGTTTGTTAACCAAGCCACATTACAACCTTGAAAAACCCTTGTGATTCTTGTCTTTGTATGTTTGATGTGAATTTTTAGATGTATGCATAATTTAGTCTTTTGTTTGCAAGATTGTTGAATGAGTGTCAAATCCCCACCTTTGTGTGTTTTTCATCCCTCAATGAATTTTTGCTAGGTGTGATTCATGATTTAGCTTATGTTGTTTTAGATTGTTTGGCATGATTTTTGTACTTAGCATTTGTTCCGTTTTCATGTTGTCATGTAGGGTGGTGGTAGGTATTTACTTTGCTTGTACATTTTTTATTTGAACCATACATTTGTTTTCCATTTTAAAAAACATGTTGTTTCGTGATTCTTGGATTATCGTCTTTTGTTTCTTTAAGTTGTTTGACTTTGTTTGAGGACATACAATGTTTTAAGTTGGGGAGAATTTGATAAGTGCCAAAATGAAGTATTTTGAATAGTAATTTTGCGACACTTGTCGATTCATTTGTATTGAATTCTTTGAATAAAATCCCGCTTTGTTTGTAAAAGTGTATATTTAGTATATACTGGTATTTTCGTGTAAATATTATTGATTTTAATTGTTTTTATCTCATTTTTGTAGGTATTCAAGCATTGATATTTAGTCATTGTTAGATAGAGCATTGAATAAGCTTTCTGACGCTCGATCGGGCCTCAAACAGAGTTACGGTTTGAAAGTTATGAAGAAAACAAAATGCTAAATTTTTCTACTTTCAGCTCTCGCTCTGAGTTCGCCGGGTGAGCCTGAGGCGAGCCATAAATTCCAAAAGCTGCAGAAAAAGCTGCCTTAGCTCGCCGGGTGAACCGTTGCTTTGTCGGACGAATTTTTCTGGGAAGAAACACATTAAAAGGGGTAAAAACACTTTTTTAAGGTTATGTTTTGGGGTATTTGTTCCCAATTCATCAAACCTTCATTTTTGAGTAGGTTTAGCTTAGAAAAAACACATGGAGTGTATATATTGACGATTCAGAGTCGAATCCACTTCAATCAGAGTTGACAAACCGTGAGATTTATGTTTTTCTTCTCTCTTCTCTTTGTACCCTCTATTTGTTGGGGTTTTGTATGTAAGTTTATCTTGATTGTATGTATATTTATGGATCTTTGTATAAAATCTATTTTACAACTCTTTATCGATGGTTATCTTTGATTTTTTACTTAATGGGTTTGGATTGCTATAGACATATACAGATTCTAACTTGATCTAAGATAACATTTGTTAGATTATAAACTTTAGACATAAATTTAGGTATAATATTCTTGTGGGTATTAGTTCTTAATGCACTGTGTTATTGAGTTGCATGATACATCACCGATGAGACGATACAATTGATCTCTCAACTTTGCATTAGACATAACCTTTGTTGTGAGTGATATGTGATGATATTGACGAGTGATCTAGGTTGCGTGCATTTGATCCATTATTTTTTAGTACATGATAGGTAGAACGAAATATGACTCCTAACGAGTTTTCTCATTTCTTAAGAATGTATTTATTTTCTTGTTTGATGTTTTTTCTTTTGCATTTTTATCCCAGCCTCAATGACATTTAAATTGTCGAACGGGAGTTCAATAACACTAATCTCTATGGACACGATAATTTCCCGGATAATTACTTTTAAAAAAATTTGTTGCTTGTCGTTTTACCGCACCAACACCCATCTTGTACCAATAACATTTGACCCTTCGAGTCTTGGTAAAATATCCCAGACCTCATGCCTTTTGAACTTCTCCAGTTCCTCTTGCATAACATTGATCCACAATTCATCAGTCAAAGCCCCATTGACATTCTTGGGTTCTAATTTTGATACAAAGCAAGCACCATCAACAACTTCTCTTGATCTGGTCATTCTTCCACCATTAGGGTCTCCTATTATAAGCTCTTAGGATGATCTTTTTGTATTCTAATGGAGGGTCCCTTGTCTACTGTTTCAATCTCTACAGGTTTAGGATTAACACTTGAGTTTGCAGCATCTTCGGGAACATCATGTAATGTTCCAACATCTTCTGTGACATCTTCATGATCATCACTCATGGGAAAGAATGTTCCAATATCATCTGTGACAGCAAGTTCTGTAGTTGAGCCATCAACCACAACATTTATAGATTTCAGCAAAACATTAGTTTTGGAGTTGAATACTCTTTAGGCTCTGCTATTTATAAAGTATCCCAGAAAGATTCCTTTATCACTTTTAGGATCCATCTTTCTCCTTTGCTCACGGTCAGCCAAAATGTAACATTTATTTCCAAAGACATGGAAGTACTTCACAATTGGCTTTCTTCCTTTCCATAGCTCATATAGAGTAACATATGTGCCTAATCTGATGGTTACTCTATTCAGAATATAACAAACAGTATTTGTGGCTTCAACCCAAAAATGATATGGAAGTTTCTTGGCATGAAGCATGACCCTTGCATATTCTTGAATTATCCTATTATTTCTCTCAACCACACCGTTCTTTTAGGGAGTTATGGGTGAAGAGAACTCATGACTAATTCCTTCATAGGAACACGAATCATCAAACTTGCTGTTTTTAAATTCTACCTATGCCACAATCCTTCCATCTTTGAAGTTTTTGACAAAGTTCTTTGAACACTTCAAACACCTCTGACTTCTCTTTGATGAAATTCACCCAGGTGAATCTTGAGAAGTCATCAACCACAACATAAGCATACCTCTTTCCTCCAAGACTTTCAAATTGCATAGGTCATATCAAGTCCATATGAAGTAGCTCTAGAATTTTTGAAGTGGTCAGATGTTGAAGCTTCTTATGTGACGTCCTTGTCTGCTTTCCAAATTGACATTCACCACAGACTCTTCCTTCATCAATTTTCAGATTAGGAATACCTCTGACAACTTTCTTTGATAAGACTTACTTCATTCCCTTCAAGTGTAAGTGTCCAAGTTTCTGATGCCACATCTTCACCTCATCTTCTTTTGACATGAAGCTGATGGAGAAACATTTTGTTTCTAAAGGAGTCCACAAGTAACAATTATCCTTAGATCTGGATCCCTTTATGATAATTTTATCTTTATCATTTGTTATCAGACACTCATATTTAATAAAGTTAACCTTGAGACCTTGGTCACATAGTTGACTAATACTTATCAGATTAGCAGTCAACCCTTTGACAAACAACACCTTATAAAGATTAGGTTGCCCATTATAGTTCAGCTTCTCAACACCCTTTATTTCACCTTTTGAACCATCTCCAAAGGTGACATAGCTAGTGGAATATGGTTTAATATCAACCAAAAATTTCTTGACACCAGTCATGTGTCTAGAACAAACATTATACCAGTATTCTCTAGCAGAAGCTCTTAGAGAGGTGTGTACTATGAGACCAGCAATTCCATTCTTGGGAATCCACTTCTTCTTTGTTTTAACAGCAGCCTCCTTCCTTCTGGATTGAGTCGCAGATTTGGGATAACCGTGTAGCTTGTAGCAGTAAGGTTTTATGTGACCAAACTTACCATAATGATGACATTTCCAGTCTTGGTTCTTTCTTCCTGAGGAATTACTCTAATGTCTTTGTTGATGTTGGGACATCTTACTTAACATCTTTTGATTCTTCTTTCTTTTGGGTTGAGCATAACTCATGGCAGGCCCTTTCCATTATTCTCAACTTGATCATTATAACCAAGCCCTTTAACATTTCCAGCATTCCTTCCTAATTGAAGAATTTCATCCAGCACATCAGAACTGCTATTGAGCATTCTTATAGGTTTAGTCTATTTTCAAGTTTAGAGTTGAGAAATACAACTTCATCCTTCAAGTTAGAGATGACAACCAAGTGCTTCAATCTTTCGTCAAGAAGTTGAACAATAAGATTTTGTTGATCCTTTCTTAGTTGACATACTTCTACACTTCTGATGCACAACTCCTTGTACGAGGCAACCAATTTATCAAAGGTGAGTTCTTCACCATCTAATTTTTTATCAGAATCACGTACTTCAGTAAGAGCAGAAACATGTTTAGCACATTCTCCTTCACTTGAAGAATCATCTTCAGACCAAGATGTAGACAAGCCATTCTTATCCTTTTTAGAAAGGTAGGACACTCAACTTTTATGTGTCTAAACCCTTCGCCTTCATAGAATTGCATTCCCTTGCCTTTGTTAGATTTCTTATCATTGTTGATTCTTCTTCTAAAATCCTTCATTTTGTTGATGTTGAATGACTGAGTCTTAACATTTGATCTTGACTTCTCGTCCATCCTTTTCAATAATTGGTTATACTATTTTTCAAGAAACACAACAGTCTTAGACAATTCTTCATTGGAACTCGGATCACATTCACCTTGATTAGACACCAAGGCTGTGCTTTTCTTCTTATCAGATTTCTCACTGATTGCTAATTCAAAAGTCTGAAGAGATCCCATGAGTTCATCCACCTTCATGGTGTTTATGTCTTGGGCTTCTTTAATGGCGGTCACGTTCATGTCAAATTTCTTTGGAAGAAATCTTAGGATCTTTTGGACCAACTTAGCTTCTGGAATCTTTTCTCCTAGATCACTTGAAGTATTGGCTATATCAACAATGTTCATGTGAAAGTCTTGAATACTTACATCCTCCTTCATCTTCAAATTATCAAACTTTGTTGTAAGAAGTTGAAGTCTTAAAGATTTCACCCTAGAGTTTCCTTCATGACCAGTCTTCAAAATCTCCAAAACATTTTTGGCAACAATAGAATTCTTTATCAATCTGAAGATGTTATTGTCCACTCCACTGAATAAGGCATTCAATGCTTTAGAATCACCCTGAGTTAGCTTGTCATCTTCATCATCCCAATATTCCTTAGGCTTTATCATATCAGTAACCTTACCTTCCTTATCTTTATCCTTTGGTGGATCCCATCCTTTGACCACAAATTTCCAATATTTACCATCCATGGACTTAATAAAGCCCACCATGCACATTTTCTAATATTTATAATTGGACCTATCAAGGATGTGTGGTCTGTTCAATATTCCTCCTTCCTTGTCCATTGCACCAGAAAGTAATTTCCCTAAATCTCACCCAGATGCAGAGCAAGATGCCTGCTCTGATACTAATAGAAATTATAGTATGCAGATCTCAGATGTCCTAAGAGATTTTGAGACACTTGATTTATGCTAAAACACAATGAGAAGAAGAAGCACAATAAAAGTTGCAGAAAGTAAACGAGCACACAGTAAATATTAACCCAGTTTGGTGTACAACAGCACCTACGTCTGAGGGCTACCAAGCCAGGAATGAAATCCACTAGATATTATTAATTCCAAGCTAAACAACCTATGGTTTACAACTTATCACTTAATCATTACCCGTGCTTAATTTCTACCTAAGACTCTCCTAGGTATGAAACCCTTTTTAATTCCCCTTCAATCACAACAGTGACAGAAATTACAACTCAATGCAAACAATCCAGCTTTAGTATCAACATGATACAAGAGATGCTCAGAAATACACAAACCCTAAAACTCATTAAGCAACAATGTATTTCCATACTCTGATTAGGTTAAATTCATCCTATTTATAACCATAAACTAGACTGGATTTGAGATTCAATAACGCAGCAATTTTGTTACATAAAATCTACAACTTATTCTCCTCAAGAATAGTTTCTTCAATCCAAAGTTTCCTAAAATTTCTCAAACACTTAGAAAACGACATCTTCAAACTCAAATAGAATCTTTGATTCCTCAATCTTGAACGCCGCCTAGGATAAACAAATATTCCCACAATATTCTAAAATATGGGAAATGAAATAGTAGTATCAAAACTGCAAAGTAACAAACAAATATGTTGAGTCACTATGATAAGACATATTGTCCAACATCTTTTTCTACAATTTGTTCTTCATGTTAGGACATCTTGTCCAACATCTTTCTGCCAGGTTAGTTTTACCAAAATTAATGTCAATCTCAAAAGCTTGTACTTATCACTACCCATTCACCAAAACTTTTCTTAAAACAACCAATAAACCCTGATTCAACACCAAATGGCCATTTTTTCAATCAAATTTAAAACACAATAAAATACAAGAAGAATTATGCGCCGCAAGCCTTAAGTGGTAGAGAAGGGGTGAGAATGAAGCTTCCCTGCACTCCCTCTGGTTATTTCACACAAGGTGTTCGACTTGGTTGCTTGAAATAATCACCTATACCCATAGTCTTTAGTGCAATTCAACTCAAGAATAATCCTTTTCAAAATCTAAAAAATACTTAACCCATCAAACTTCTTTTTGTGCCCCGTGGCACCACTTCCTAAACCTTTTTTGAAGGTAATAAAATCAACCAACACACAAACATTTTTTACTCCAAACTGCGGAGCTTTGAGTTCCTCGTTTAATAATGAGGATACGTAGGCATGAGAATATCCATCATTGGAGAGCATCGTAATAAAATACTCTTTCATGCCTAGCCAACTTAGATGGTTCCCATCAAGTACGATAGATGTAGGGGTGATAGTACCTTCCCCTTACATAACTGACTTTCAAACTCGACATGGTTGTGATTACCATACCCTATCCTTTCATTTTTGGGTTTTTTCAATGTTTTCCCGTCCCCTCATTAAAAAAATAAATTTCATGGAAACTCTCTTAAGTCCATCCGTGATCGTGCAGTCCGGTTTTGCGCACCGTGATGATCGTATTTTTTGAGGTACAACAATTTTCTCCTTTCTCCTCACGTAGTTAGTATATTTAAAGATAGGAATCCCAGGTCTAGCAACACATTTAATGTTTTCTTCAAACTCAAGGTGTGATGATTAAGGTATGGGGAATCGATGTGTATGATTTACAATATGGGGAATGTTCTTTTGTGACACCATGTGGCTCTCTGCTAGGGCTTTTCTTCACTCGAGTTGAACCGAACTGTTTCAATTTATTTAGAACCAAACCAAACTAAAACATTGATTTGATATTACCGTTTAGAAATTTTGAACCGTACCGAACTATTATAAGACAATTTCCCCAAACCAGACCATTTATTAAAAAATCGAACCATTAAACTATTTTTCAAATTTTAAAAAATATTTAAAACTTATTTTTAGTATTTACATTTACAATTTCGATTCGGTTTTGGTACGATTTTCGAATTGTTTTCTGCAATATGGTTTGGTTCTCTAACCAAGCATAATACTTTAGTTATTTTAACTTCATTTCAGTTCGACGATTTGGTCCAGTTCACAATTTTGTTGAACAATCATATTCTCTCTCATGAGTTTCTTCTTATCCTTAGGTTATGGGATTTTGCTTGATCTTTTGGATTTCCTGGTCCAATGGGTTTTTATATAAAAAAAATTTGTTTCTCATTCTCCTTTTATTTATCCTTCACTTTAAACCTTAGAGTTTTGTATCTTAATAGCTTTTGGGTATTTCTTCTAAAGTCTTTGCACAATTTTCACGCTTATTATTTGGTTGCTCAGTCTTTTGGTGTTTCCAACTATCTATCATATCCTGCGATACTACTGATATCAACCTTCATATCATAATCTCTTTCCTCCAACAAGTGACATCAAAACTCTGGTAAGGTTTAATGAAAAAGTGGAAGTGAGATTTGAGTATAAATCAAAGCTAATGATGTGGGTGAAAGGAGATTCTAAATTAGTATTTTTATTAACTAGTCTACTATTAAAAATGATGATTCTTTTAGTCAACTCAAAAGTCTATATTGTCATGTCATTCTTTTACTATATTTTCATATGACATCATTTAAACTTATGCAAATCAACGATTTATTCTCCTAATACAAATTTTTATATAGTCATGTTATATTTTTTAGAAAAAAAATTATTTTACTTATTGATTTTTTTAACTCTAATAAATAAGAAAAAGGGTCTCTAGCTAATAATATATATTTTTTTGTTGGGATTTAAGTAAAGTGAGTATGACGAATAATTACTTTTGTCCGTATTTGAACTCAATTTCTCTCTAATGATTCATATTTTATCACTTAAATTCAATTTATTGATTATTTTATATATTGTATGATATATATGATTTTATTGAAAACAAAGAGAAACTCATTTTTGAACATATCAAAGTAAAGACAATCTCTAATGGAGAATGAATTGAATTCATGCTTTATATATATATATATATATTTTATAACAATGACAACAAAAAAGATTACAAGACAACACGTACCTAAATATTTAAGAAATTAATATTGATTTTCTTATACATACATTTATTTATATATGTAATTAAATTCGTATTCTTATACTTATTATTATTATTTTGAATTATTTATAAGTTTCAGAAGATGTCCAAATTATTTTTAGTGTTGCAATTATGTGTCACTTCCTTTTAATCCATCCATGAGTCACACAATGTCTTCATAAAAATGCCTCTTGAAGGCATCCATATAAACCTCTTGCAAACAAATAGCAACCGACAAAGATCCATCATCCTCGTGACTAGGAAGAAGCAAAGAATCTCCATCAATTTCATGTGTTCCTGGTCCCATATGAACCTCTTTTCCCCATCCAAAATCAAGTCCATAAATAGGCAATGTTAACCAACTAACAACACATAAATTAGGATTCCCATAAAAAGACCCTTTATCATCATCATCATTATCATTTCCTATCATTGCATGAAGATCTTGAAATTTAGTTAAATCCTCTTGTTTCTTAAAATAATCAAACACTTGTCTCACATATTCATCATTCACTTTCTCAATCGCTTCCCTTATTCTACTCGAAGCATATCCCAAAGGCTTAGACACTAAATCACCTGCAAGACTAGTTGCCATAACATCCAATGTTGCATTCCCAAAATAACCTTTTGGTAAACTAGGCTCCACACGATTCCTCCAATCAACGCAAACACCAAGCACAGTTGGTTGGTCATTTCTATGTCCTCTAGCTTTACATGCACTTCTCCAAACATGACCGGTCATTATTTCATACCTTGTAAAACCTCGACCATTACTAGATTTCTCATTTGCTGTATTTCTCAACTTTTCAAGTTGTGCTTTACTCACTTTTATTATAGCCACTGTCGATTTTTGCTTCTTTTCTTCAATGATATCTGATTCTTCCAACAATAATGGAGGTTGATTAAACTCCCATTCATTAACACCATTACAACAATGCGATTTTAACAACACAACACTCCTATCAAAAAATGGTGTTGTTTTTATAGTTTCGCCACGTGCAAGTCGTGCCCACTCAGAAGTAAAATGCAATGCACTTTGTCCATCAGCGACTGCATGTGAAACTAACAAACCAATGCTAACACCGCCACATTTGAAATTCGTGAGCTGAACAAAAATCAAAGGAATGTCTTGAATTGGAACCGTGTAATCAACATGCGGGATGAGATAACGATAATATTCAGAAGAAGGTGAAAAATCATTGAGTTCAGATAATGCTAACGAAGATTGCGCTTCAATGAATTGAACACCCAATGAGTTGCATTCGAGGTCAAAATGACCATTTTCTTTCCATTGTAAACGACCTGCTAATGGATAAAATGGCACAAGAACTTTGCTTAATGAGTCTTTCAAAGTGGTGGAGATTTTAGAGGGGGAGGTAAGCCAGTTTTGTGGAGGGTGGTAAAAGTAAATTGTTGGCACATGTGTTATGATTCCAATTTGATCCCATTTGGATAATGGTATACAACCACGCCATGTTGGTTCCTTAGGTCTTATGGAGTAACAACTTTTTAATATTACTTTTGAGGATGATGATGATGACATGTTTTTGTTTTTTTGTTAACTTAGTTTGTGGAATTAAAAGTTTATTAGAGGTGTGATATATATATAGCTGCTTAAGTTTGTGACTTATTAGAAAAATTGAATAGACGTAAGGAAAGAAAATAGAAATGTTGTCAATATCGTAAATTATATACTAAGTTAGATGAAAATGAAATTCACATGATGATGTTTGGTTGCATGAATGAGTCATAATTTTAGCTTGAAATTAACTCATGCAATATATACAATGATACATACATAATTCATTTTTGAATTAATATTTGAAGCTACTTTGGTTGGAGTTATCAATTAAACGTCTTCTATATTGTTACTCACACATTATTCATTTTACTCTATTCTTTTTGTACTAAAAGAAAAAAACACCACTTCTGGTTTTTCTATATATTTATTTATTATTTTCAAGTGATAACTTTAATTTTCAACAATAAGTTTTTCTAAAACTTATTTCATTATATTCTTGAATATTGTTTGTGAAAAAAATAAAAACCAAACAAAACTATTTTTTTTATTAGTTCGAATTCATTTTGTCAAAAAAGTAATCCAATATCTCTATGTTCAACATGATAGTAGTAATGTTTTAAAGTTTTAGATTGATGAGTTCATCGATAAACAATTTTAGATTATAATTCAACTAATTCAAAATGGAGTAAATTAATACCAATAAATTTATTTAAAAAGTATAAAAACAAATAAAAAACTATTCAATTTTATTAGATTTCACTATAATCTAAATTATATTAAATCAACGATCATACCGGTCAAAGAATTATGATGTAATTAAGAAATTATATATATATATATATATATATATATATATATATATATATATATATATATATATATATATATATATATATATATATATATATATATATATATATAGAAAGAAAAAATAACATACAAGTATTACAGGAAAATAAAATTTATTTATTTCAAAAATTTTAAAGCGAAATTACACCATAAATATATTATAATAAAGAACAAAATAAATAATTAATGATAATTGTGTTATAATCCCATATATATATATATATATATATATATATATATATATATATATATATATATATATATATATATATATATATATATATATATATATATATATATATATATATATATATATATATATATATATATATATATATATATATATATATATATATATATATATATATATATATATATATATATATATATATATATATATATATATATATATATATATATATATATATATATATTCTTAGAATACGGTTTAATTGAGATAGGTTAGTAATAAAATTATTAGATTTAGACATGACAATACTTTGGAAGGTAATAAATTAGATAATTATGTTATTAATTTCTACAAAAATTTATTTAACTCCGAAAACAATTGTAATTATATTAAAATGTTGGACCGAACAATCCCACAATTTATATTCCAGATAATGAACATCTCAATAAAATATATGGCTTTCCAATTTAGTGAATCAGTTCTTTGAATAAGGCGAGATCCTTCTTACAGATAAGTTGGTCATCTTCGTTCCTAAGATTGTTTCAGAATAGCAAAAAAGGCTTTATTAAGTGTAGACATATTTATGAATGGATTGAGATGACTTCAGAAGTCACTAATAAGTTGCACAAAAAATATTTTTGAGGAAGTATGACTTTGAATATAAACATCATAAAATCCTTTGAAACTTTATATTAGAAATATCTTATTAAAGTTTTTATTTAATTTGGGTTTTAATCAAAATTTTTATTATTGGATTCTTACCATTTTATACTTAGCCAAACTATTAATCATAACAAATGGGAAAGTTACTGATTTTTTTCATTATTTATGTTAGTGGATCAAGCTAAGTTGACATGCATATAGTTGGTAAGACAACCATTCCTAGCCACACTTTTTAAACTATCTTGGAGTTCCTATATTCAAAGACAAACCTATAACTCATCATCTCTAGATCATGACAGATAGAGTATTGGTCAAGCTAGCTATTTAGAAAGGCCACCTTATTTCTATGATGGGTAAGGTTTAATTCGTTTATCCATCAGATACCTTAATAGAGTATAAACAGTTTCTTAATGATCAAGAAACACACAATGGTTAGGGTTAATAAAAAAGAAAACAACAAGGATTGGTTATTAAACTGTTATTCTTTCCGTTCTCTTAGAACAAGATTACAAGTATACAAGAATAATAAAATAACCTTTCTCTCTTGAAATTAGGATTTTATCTTCCTATTTTTCCTTATATCAAGATTGAGAAACTAGCATCCTATTTATAAGAAAAATAGCACACTAACCTAATGAGCTTTTTAACAATTACCCATTATAAGCTAACTTAGGGTACAAGCTAACTTAAACAATTGAGCTTACAAGAAAGACCCAATTCAACATGCTAACAACCCTAGTAATATTGACTAATGCATGTTAGAACAGACTTCGACTACAACATGCATTACTCGCGAACAGACTTCGACCACACTAGAGTTTGACCAAACATCTCACAAATCTCCATCTTAGATCTAACTCTATAACATCAAGAAACTAGATTTTTCATGCAGCTTTATTAACTGTATATAGTGGAAAAACTTGCAACAGGGCAACGTCTTGGTGATCATATCAGCCGCATTATGATCTGTCAAAACCTTCACCACTTGGACTTCTCCATGCTCGATTACCCCTCTGACGAAATGCAGCCTCACATCAATGTGCTTGGTTCGCTCATGATAGGTTAATTTCTTCGACATGTGTATTTCCATTTGACTATCATATTTAACAGTGATAAATCCACCTTGAAGTTTTAGCTCCTTTGCAAAACCTTCAAGCCACAATGCTTCCTTCACAGCTTCAGTTAGGGCAATATACTCCGCTTCAGTAGTTGATAAGGCAACGACCTTCTGAAGTGTTGCTTTTCAACTGATTGTTGTCCCAAACATAGTGAACACATATCCAGAGATATATTTTCTGGAATTCATACAACCTGCATAATCAAATTCGACATATCCTTCGATTGTTGCTTTACTATCTTCACCCAAGGTTCCACCAAAAATTAGGATTTTATTCAGAGACCCATTTATGTACCTTAAAATCCACTTCAATGCTTGCCAGTGAGCCTTTCTAGGATTCGCCATGTATCTGCTTACAAGACTTACTGCATATGTTATGTCGAGTCTAGTACAAACAATAACATACATCAAAGAACCTACTATGTTAGCATATGGAATGCTATTCATATAAGTTCTTTCAACATCAGTGTTGGGACACTGATCTATAATCAGCTTAAATTGAGGGTTTGTCAGAGTCACAACAGGCTTTGAATTCGACATACCAAACTTTTCGAGAACCTTCTGTAGGTATGCCTCTTGAGATAAGCATAATTTCGACTGTTTTCTATCTCTCCGCATGTCAATCTCAAGAATCCTGGACGCAACTCCCAGATCCTTCATGTTGAACTCTTTATTGAGTTCAGCCTTCACCCTCGTTACATCTTCGACATTGTTGCTTGCTATTAGAATATCATCCATATAGAGCAACAAAATAACAAATGAATTACCCGGTCAAAATCTGAAGTAAACACAATGGTCAAACTGACTTCTGATGAAACTTATGCGTGCCATGAATTTGTCGAATCTCCTATTCCACTGTCGAGGAGATTATTTCAAACCATATAAGGATCTATTCAGCTTGCACATATAATATTCCTTCCCTTTTTCGACATACCCTTCAGGTTGCCTCATCAGGATTGTTTCATCTAAGTCACCATACAAGAACGCAATCTTCACATCCATATGTTTCAGTTCAAGGTCAAACTGTGGCACTGTGGCAAGCAACATTCGAATGGATTTGTGCTTTACAGTAAGAGAGAACACATCATTAAAGTCAATACCTTCTTTCTGAGTGAACCCCCTAACAACCAATCTTGCCTTGTATCTCTTCGACGTCACTTCTTCGATTCCTTCCTTAACTTTGAAAATCCATTTACAGCTGAATAACCTGGCTCCAGCAGGTTTCTTGATCAGTTCCCAAATGTTGTTATCATGAAGAGATTTCATCTCATCATCCATGGCCTTCAGCCATTCAGTTTTTTTTCGACTCCTCATAACTTCCTTATAGTCTTTAGGTTCTTCGTCTAGAACCTCACTTGCAGAGATTAAGGCATAAGCTATAAGATCTGCATACCCAAGTCTCTAAGGTGGCTTGATGACTCTCCTCGACCTGTCTATTGCTAGCAGGTAGTCATTATCAGTCTCCTCATCTTCGACAACATCTTATGCTTCTTCTTTGACTTTATTTGGGGTACGCAATTCAGCATCAACGTGCTCCGCCTCAACAGGAATCTCGCTTTGTTCTAGCTCTTCGTCAGCATCATCAGTTTTCTTGAAAGTCATATCTACTTCGTTGAAAACTATATCTTGACTAGTGGAGCAGCTCCTGTGACCTGGCTCTAGGCACCATAGCCTATAAGCTTTAACTACTTCAGGGTATCCCATGAACATGCATTTCAGAGCTCTATGTTCGACCTTGCCTTGCCTAATATGAGTATAGGCCACAAAGCCAAATACTCTCAGACTATCGAGACTAGGTCGATGTATCGACCAAACTCCTTTAGGTGTCTTCATTGCCAAGGTAGTCGAGGGATATCTATTTATCAGGTAAGATGCTGTCGAAACAGCTTCTGTCCAAAACACCTTCTCCAATCCACCACTAACCAACATGCATCTAACCCTTTCAAGGATTGTTCAATTGAATCTCTCACCTAAGCCATTTTGTTGAGGAGTACCTGCTACAGTCTTATGCCTTACAATCCCAGACTCAAGACAGTAACTGTCGAACGCTTTGTTGCAGAATTTAAGGCTATTGTTCATTCTCAACCTCTCAACCTTTCTGCCAGTTTGAGTTTTGACCAGAATCTTCCAACTTTTGAAATTCTCAAAAGTTTCATCCTTCATCTTCTAAATGAATACCCATAGCTTTCTGGAATAGTCATCAACAATGGATAGAAAATACCTTGCACCTGAGTATGAAAGATTCCTTGAAGGCCCCCAAAGATTAGCATGAGTGTAATCCAGAGATCCATGTATTCTTTGCTTTCCTTTGTTAAGCTTCGCCTTACAGGATTTACCAAATACACAAGATTCACAAAATTCCAACTTTTCAACTTTGTCACCTCCTAGCAGGTTTTGCTTTCCCAATTCGACTAGGCCTCTTTCGTTGACATGACCTAATATCATGTGCCATAATTCTGTCTTTGACACAAGTTACATGGATGCAACATTTGTCAAACCACTTACAACCTCAGCCTCAAGGGCATACAAGCCTTGTTTCTTCACGCCTCTTAAGACTTCCTTCGACCCCTTCATGAATCTTAGGATACTTTTCTCTCCTTGAAAAGTGTATCCTTTTCTGTCAAATTCACCAAGAGAAATCAAATTTTTCTTTAAGTCAGATACGTATCTGACTTCAGTCAATAACCTTATTGACTCATCATGGAGCTTGAATCTCACATATCCAATACCTACAATTTTGCAAGATTTGTTATTTCCCAGCAGCATAGATCCACTATCTTGATCACATATCTCCTCGAACAATTCTCTGTTTGGATTCATGTGCCAAGTGCAACCTGAATCCATAATCCACTCTTTTCTCGAGTCGCCACTTGAAACCACAAGAACATCAAATGATTCGAAGTCATCTTGAACAATGGTTGCGTTGCCATTACCTCCATGATCTTTCAGGTGTTTAGGGCACTCCTTTCTTATATGACCCTCATTCTTACAGTGATAACATCGAATATCAGATGTTTCGCCATTATAAGACTTCTATTGACTTTTACCTTTCTTCGTGTCAAACTTACCATCTTTTCGCAAGAATTTTCCCTTAACGGCCAGACCTTCACCCACTGTTGAAGGTTTATGATCTTTTCATTCGTTCAAGTCCTTAGAGTATAAGGCTGATTGAACTTCTTCAAAAGTTAGGGACTCCCTTCCATATAAGAGAGTTTCTTTGAAGTAAGCATGTGATCTGGGCAAAGCACACAACAACAACAGTGCTTGATCTTCATCATCGATCTTAACATTAATATTTTCAAGATCAAGAATCATGTTGAACTTATCCAACTGCTCAATCAACACTTTGTCTTCACTCATCTTTAATGAATATAAAGCTTGCTTCAGATAAAGTCGATTCACTAGAGATTTCGTCATGTACAAACTTTCAAGTTTCACCCATAATCCCGATGTTGTAGTCTCCTTTGATACCTGTCGAAGAACCTTATCACCAAGGCTCAACAATATTGCACTGTGGGCTTTCTCGATCATGATCGTCTTTTCTTTTGCCGTTAACGCAATGTCCATGGCTACATCATCCTTCAACACTTCCAAACAACCTTGTTGAACCAGTAGGGCTTTCATTTTCAAGCGCCACAAATCAAATTCGTTCACTCCGGTGAACTTTTTAATCTTATACTTTGTTGAAGGCATCTTCTCCACACCTACCGCACCAATTTATTGTGAATCAGATACCTTAAAACTAAGTATAAACAGTTTCTTAATGATCAAGAAACACACAAGGGTTACGGTTAATAAAGAATAAAACAACAAGGATTGGTTATTCAATTGTTATTTTTTCCTTTCTCTTAGAACAAGATTACAAGTATACAAGAATAACAAAATAACCTCTCTCTCTCTTGAAATTAGGATTTTATCTTCCTATTTTTCCTTATATCAAGATTGAGAAACTAACATCCTACTTATAAGAAAAATAGCACACTAACCTAATGGGATTTTTAACAATTACCCATTACAAGCTAACTTAGGGTACAAGCTAACTTAAACAATTGAGCTTACAAGAAAGGCCCAATTCAACATTCTAACAACCCTAGCAATATTGACTAATGCATGTTAGAACAAACTTCGACTATAACACGCATTACTCGCGAACAAACTTCGACCACACTAGAGTTCGATCCAAAATCTCACAAGTGTCATCAAGTTGTTAAAGCCATTATGAAGATCAACTTATTATTTGATGATACTACTGTCGGTAAACTCATTTGGACATGATATGGTAATGGTTATTTATCTTTTAAAGATTTCTACGAATATATCAAGAGGAATCACATTGAGTCTTCTTCGACAAAATCCATTTGGCATCCCTGCATACCACTTGTTAAGTCATTAATGACTTGGAAGATAATGCATAATATCATTGCAATGGAAGGCAACCTGACTCAAAGGAGGATGCATATAGTTTCAAGGTGCTCTCTACAATCATGATGTGGAAACTTCAGACCACTTATTTCTTATATGCAGGTACACCTTACTTTTTTGGCATTGGATGGAGAAATTGTTTGACATGAACATTTGATAGAATTAGTTATAAAAATTTATTCAAACTTGCTTGTAGAAGTTGGATTTCTCAAATTCTGTGAGATATTGGATCAAAGTCTAGTATGATCAAAGGTAGCTTAATGGTTTGACAGTTCGACAAATGTTTAGCATGCTATCGAAGGTCGTTTACACGTTGTTGTCGAATTAGTGTATGTTGTAGTTGAAATAGGGTCAACCATGTAGTTGTCGAAAATGCTAGATTTGTTAGCATGTCGAATTGGGCTTGTTTGTTATGTCCAATTATTTAAGTTAGCTTATACCCTAAGTTAGCTTATAATGGATAATTGTTAAAAAGTCCATTAGTTTAGTATGCTAGGTTTTATTATAAATAACATACTAGTCTCACATCTTAAGTGTGGCAATTCCTAATTAGGGTGAGAGAGTTATTTGTTTTTCTTGAGTACTTGTAATATGATTTAAAGAGAAAGTAAAGAATAACAGTTATAACCAATCCTTGTTGTTCTTCTTGTTTTTTGTTAACCCTAATCCTTGTGTGTTTCTTGCCGATAAATAAACCGTTTATACTTTGTTTCAAGGCAACATTTTTCACAGCAAACTGGTGCGGTGAACGTGGAGGAGATAATGCCTTCAATAAAGTATGAGATTGAAAATTTCACTAGAGTGAACGATTTCGGTATGTGGCGCTTGAAGATGAAAGTCCTACTGGTTCAGTAGGATTGTTTGGAAGCGTTGAAGGGAGTTGCTACCACAGACGTTGCCTTTATGGGAAAAGAAAGAACGAGTATGGTAGAAAAATCCCACAGTGCCATCTTATTGAGCCTTGGTGATAGGGTTTTACGACAGGTTTCAAAGGAGACAACGGTGTCGAGTTTATAGGTGAAACTTGAAAGTTTGTACATGAACAAATCGTTGGTCAATCGCCTCTACCTGAAGCAAGCTTTGTATTCATTCAAGATGAGTGAAGACAAAGTTTTGGATGAGTAGTTGGATATGTTCAACAAGCTGATTCTTAATCTTGAAAATATCGATGTCAAGATTAATGGTGAAGATCAAGCATTGTTGTTGTTATGTGCTTTACCTAGGTCACATGCTCACTTCAAAGAAACTCTCTTGTATGGAAGAGAGCCGCTGACCTTTGAAAAAGTTCAATCAGCCTTATATTCTAAGGACTTGAACAAATGAGATGAGCATAAATCTTCGACGGTTGGTGAAGGTTTGGCCGTTAGGGGAAATTTCTTGCGAAAGGATGGTAAGTTCGACAAGAAGAAGGGTAAAAGTCAGCAAAAGTCTTATATCGGCGAGACATCTGGTATTCGATGCTATCACTGTAAGAAGGAGGGTCACACAAGAAATGTGTGCCCTGAACACCTGAAAGATCGTGGAGGTAAGGATAATGGTAACACATCCATTATTCAATATGACTTTGGCTCATCTGATGTTTTTGTGGTTTCAAGCAGCGACTCAAGAAAATAGTGTATTATAGATTCAGGTTGAATTTGGCATATGACTCCAAACATGGAATTGTTTGAGGAGCTATGTGATCAAGATGGTGGATCAGTGCTGCTGGGAAACAATAAAGCTTGAAAAATTGAAGGTATTGGATCTGTGAGATTCAAGCTCCATGATGAGTCAATAAGGTTATTGACTGAAGTCATGTATGCACCTGATTTAAAGAGAAATTTATTTTCTCACGGGGAATTCGACAAGAAGGGATATGTTTTTCAAAGAGAGAAAAGTATCCCAAGAGTCATGAATGGGTTGAAGAAAGTCTTGAGAGGTGTGAAAAAATAAGGCTTGTATGCCCTTGAGGCTGAAGTTGTAAGTGGTTCGACAAATGATGCATCCACGAAACATTTGTTGAAGACATAAATTTGGCACATGAGATTGACCCATGCCAGTGAAAGGGGTCTAGTCGAATTTGTGAAACAAAATCTGCTTGGTGGAAACAAAGTCGAAAAACTGAAATTTTGTGAACCCTCCTGTGTACTTGGAAAATCTTGCAAAGTGAAGTTCAATAAAGGCAAACAAAGAACACATGGATCCCTTTATTACATCCATGCTGATCTTTGGGGGCCTGCGAGGTGTCCATCATATTCAGGCGCAAGGTATTTTCTATCCATAGTTAATGATTATTACAGACAGTTATGGGTATTCATCCAGAAGAATAAGGATGAAACTTTTGAGAATTTCAAAGGTTGGAAGACTCTGGTCGAAAATTAGACTGGCTAAAAGCTCAAGAGGTTGAGAAGCGACAATGGTCTTGAATTTTGCAATGAGGTGTTCGACAACTTTTGTGTTGCCTCAAGTATTGTAAGGCATAAAACTACTACATGTACTCTACAACAAAATGGTTTGGATGAAAGGTTTAATTGAACTATATTGGAAAGAGTTAGATACATGTTGACTAGTGTTGGGTTAAAAAATATGTTTTGGGTGGAGGCTGTTTCGACAGTAACATATCTGATAAATATGTGTCATTCGATTGCGTTAGATATGAAGACGCTTGAAGAAGTTTGGTCGGGACATTCACCAGATCTCGACAAATTGAGAGTATTCGGCTGTGTGGCCTATGCTTAAATTAGGCAAGACAAGGTCGTACCTAGAGCTCTGAAATGCATGTTCATGGGATACCCTGAAGGAGTCAAAGCTTATAGGTTATGGTGCCTAGAGCCAGGTCACAAGAGGTGTATCACTAGTTGAGATGTAATTTTCAATGAAGTTGAGATGACCTTCAAGAAAATTGATGATGCTGACAAAGAGCTGGAACAAGGAGAGATTCCTGTTGAGATGAAGCATGTTGATGTTGAATTACGTATCCTAGATGAAGTCGTAGAAGAAGCAGAAGATATTGAGGAAGTTGAGGAAACTGTCGATGACTACCTATTATCAATAGATAGGTCGATGAGAGCCATCAAGACACATCAGAGACTTGGGTATGCAGACCTTATAGCTTATGCCTTAATTCCTACAAGTGAGGTTCTAGATGAAGAGCATAAAAAATATAAGGAAGCTATGAGAAGTGAAAATAAGATTGAATGGCGAAAAACCATGGATGATTAGATGAAATCTCTTTATGATAACAACACCTGAGAACTAATCAAGAAACCTGCTAGAGCCAGGTTAATCAGTTGTAAGTGGATTTTCAAAGTAAAGGAAAGAATAGAAAGAGTGGCGTCCAAGAGATACAAGGCAAGATTGGTCGCTAGGGGTTTCACTCAGAAAGAATGTGCCAAATTCAATGATGTGTTCTCCCCTATTTCCAAGCATAAATCCATTCGAATGTTGCTTGCCACGGTGACACATTTCGACCTTGAACTAGAACAGATGGGTGTGAAGATTGTGTTCTTGTATGGTGATCTAGATGAAACAATTCTGATGAGGCAACCTGAAGGATATGTCAAATGGGGGGAGGAAGATTATGCGTGCAAGCTGAAGAGATATTTATATGGACTGAAACAATATCCTAGATAATGGAATAGAAGATTCGACAAGTTCATGGCACGTATAATTTTCATTAGAAGTCAGTTTGACCACTGTGTTTACTTCAGATTTCGACCTGGTAATTCATTTTTTATTTTGTTGCTTTATATGGATAATATTCCAATAGAAAGAAACAATGTCGAAGATGTAACGAGGGTAAAGGTTGAACTCGATAAGGAGTTCGACATGAAGGATCTAGGAGATATGTCCAGAATTCTTAGGATTAACATCCGAAGAGATAGAAAGCAGTCGAAAATATGCTTATCTCAAGAGGCATACCTACAGTTGATTCTCGAAGAGTTTGGTATGTCGAATTTAAAGCCTGTTGTGGCTCTGAAAAAATCTCAAATCAAGCTGAGTATAGATCAGTGTCTCAGTACTGATGTCGAAAGAGCTCATATGAATAGTATCCCATATGCTAATATAGTGGGTTCTCTGATGTATGATATGGTTTGTACTAGACTCGACATAGCATATGCAATAAGTCTTGTAAGCAAATACATGGTGAATCCTAGAAAGACTCACTCACAAGCATTGAAGTGGATTCTAAGGTACATAAATGAGTATCTGAGCAGAGTCCTAATTTATGGTGGAACCTTGGATAAAGATAGTAAAACAACAATCAAAGGATATGTCGACTCTGATTATGCAGGTTGTATGGATTCCATAAAATATATTTTTGGATACGTGTTCATTATGTTTGACACAACAATTAGTTGAAAAGCAACACTTTAGAAGGTTGTTGCCTTATCAACCAATGAAGCGGAATATATCGTCCTAATTGAAGTTGTGAAGGAAGTATTGTGGCTTGAAGGATTTGCAAAGGAGATGAAACTTCAAGGTCGAGTTATCACTGTTAAATGTGATAGTCAAAGTGCAATACACATGTCAAAGAATTCAACCTATCATGAGCAAACCAAGCACATCGATGTGAGGTTGCATTTCGTCAGAGGGGTAATCGAGCGTGGAGAAGTCTAAGTGCTGAAACAGATCATAACATTGTTGATATGATCACTAAGACATTGTCTAGTTGCAAGTTTTTCCATTGTATGCAGTTGATAAAGCTGCATGAAGAAAGCTAGTTTGTTCCAAGGTGAAAATTTGTGAGATATTGGATTGAACTCTAGTATGATCGAAGGTAGCTTCTTGGTTCGACAAATGTTTAGTATGCATTCGAAGGCCGTTCACATGCTGTTGTTGAAGTAGTGTATGTTGTAGTCAAAGGAGGGTCAAACATGCAGTTGTCAGAAATGCTAGATTTTGTTAGCATGTCGACTTGGGCTTGTTTATTATGTCTAACTATTTATGTTAGCTTGTAATTGGTAATTGTTAAAAAGCCTATTAGTTTAGTATGTTAGATTTTATTATAAATAACATACTAGTCTCTCATCTTAAGTGTGGAAAATCCTAATTAGGGTGAGAGAGTTATTTGTTATTCTTGAGTACTTGTAATCTGATTTAAAGATAAAAGTAAAGAATACCAGTTATAATAAATCCTTGTTGTTCTTCTTGTTTTTCATTAACTCTAACCCTTGTGTGTTTTTGCCGATAAAGAAACCGTTTATACTTGTTTCAAGGCATCGTTTTTCACAACAAATTCAAAATCTAATAATGACTATGATCATAATAATTCTTTAGAAAACTTGGTTCACAAAAAATGATATTAAGTTTCAGAATGGTAAAATTGACTTTGATATAGACATTCTTCATGTTAAACAATTGATCTATATGACATATACTTCTTTCACCATACACGTGTACTTTTCAATTCATGAGTTTACAATTAATAAATATTTTGACATCGAATACTCATCTCCTTCTGCACCTAGAATCATACAAGTTAAATGGTGTTTTATTAGTTATATTCGGATCAAGTGCAACACAATTGAAACTTCAAGAGAAAACCTTGAAAAATCAACTTGTGGTGACAATATTCTAGGATAATTTATGAAAATTTTAAGAATCTTTCTCAACTAAGATTAAAGTTTGCACATTCTTTCAAGCTGGAGCATGGAATCATGTTTGTTATCGAATATGCTAACAAAAAGAATTGGATAAATCTTTTGACTTGAAATTGGCTCAATGCTAACCATTTGTACATTTTTCTAATACGAATATTTATATATATATATATATATATATATATATATATATATATATATATATATATATATATATATATATATATATATATATATATATATATATATATATATATATATATATATATATATATATATATATATATATATATATATATATATATATATATATATATATATATATTTATATTTATAATTAAATTAAAGAATACTTTACACACTATATATATTTTTAGATTAAAAATATATTATATTTTTAAAGAGAAACACATATACAAATAAATTATTCAATTTAATTTTTTCTTTTATAATGACATTGGTGGAATAGTGTCTATTTGTGCTTTTAAATTTTTTTATAAAGACTAACTTTCATTTTTTATTTAATAATTTCTCTATATTAGAAAAACATGAAAAATTTAAAAATAGAAAATTGTGATTAAATTTTATTTTTTAAATTAAATGATATCTAAAAGCAATTTCTATAAACGTTTAATGAGATTAATTGTTATGCATTTTTAGTGTAAAATTTTTTATACAATTAATGCATCATAATTATTCATAAATATTATTATATAAATAATTATAATCAAAATCAAATTATAATAAAAATTTAACGGTCACGATTGAGTTGGTGTATACCATTTAAATTCATACTTAATTCACTTTTGCTAAAAATACTAATGATAATCTTAAAACAAAAATCACACCCTTAGATTTAGAAACACTCAAATCAAACGGTGAATAACACTGTCGCTAAAATAGAAGAAACGTGGAGTATTCTTGTCGGGTAACAATTCAACAGAGTGGTAGTGACGGACTGCAGGTTTAGGGTTTTAGCGTTTTAGGGTTTCGCAATGGCGTCGAGACCGGAGCGAGTAGCACCGCCGGAGATTTTCTACGACGATACCGAAGCTCGCAAGTACACTTCTTCTTCCCGTATTATTGAAATTCAGGTAAGGTTTTCCCTCTTCTTCTCGGTTTCAATTTCAATTTTTGTTCCTTTCTCTTTGAACTAATTCAATTCTGATTTTGTTAATTAACGAAATAGGCCTCACTATCAGAGCGAGCTTTGGAGCTACTTGCTTTGCCTGAAGATGGTGTTCCCAAATTGCTTCTTGACATTGGTATATTTTCAATTAATTTTTTCATTCATTTTCAATCTTTCTCATTCATTCATTCGTTACGTGATTTGTGAATTATGTTTTTGTGTAGGTTGTGGATCGGGACTCAGCGGTGAGACACTCTCCGAGGAGGGTCATCATTGGATTGGTCTCGATATTTCGCCTTCAATGCTTAGTATGGTTTCTTTTTTCTCTATTATTTTTTATGGAAGTAATGTCGTTCATATTTATTTTTTCATTTTTTGTAATTCTATTTTTAAAATTGGTAACTTGTAGACATTGCATTGGAGCGAGAGGTTGAGGGTGACCTATTACTCAATGACATGGGTCAAGTATGATATTCACCTAATTTCAGAATTTATGTTGTTGTTTTTGTTGTTGTAGTTGTTGTTGTTGTTGTTCAAGTCAGTTCAATGCTATTATGCTTCAAATACTCTCTCAATTTCCTTTTGTGTGTTATTGATAGTTTGATACTGTGATGTGATTTCTCTCTTGAAGTTCCCGTGCAATTCTTAGCTTCTTCATATGTAATAAAATTAACATCGATGCCTTACGGTTTTTTCTTACAATGTATCTGGTTTCAGGGTTTAGGGTTTCGTCCGGGAGTTATTGACGGGGCTATCAGTATATCTGCCGTTCAGGTGTGCTTTCGATATCTAAGAAAATCATACTTTGTCAGGCTATAGGATGGATGGAAGGAATGATACTCAGTTATAGTCTCTCAAGTTTAAAGTTACAAAGAAAACTTTTGGTGTTATAATTTAGTTGTGATGACTAACAACCTATTTCCTTATTTTAAACCGGGTGTGATTAAGTCATGTATTTCTACTGAATTTCATTGTGTGTGTGTGTCTCATTTTCTTTACTAATTTTGGCGATCCTTTATGATAATGCAGTGGTTATGTAATGCTGATAGATCATCTCACAACCCTCGATTAAGATTGAAGTATGTTCCTCTATTTATAATACCACTTTTAGTTGTTTCAGTATCAATGTTTCTTGAATCTCTTCAAACTCCTAGCATACAGTAACTTGCAGCCTTTTTCCACATCTCTCCAACTTACCATCTATGTTAAGATTGGATTTTGCTGGAAATTTTCACTTATACGCACACTACATTATCACGTAACTTATATATTCTTTTGCAGGGCTTTCTTTACATCTTTATACAAATGTTTGTCCAATGGCGCTAAAGCTGTTTTTCAAGTGTATCCTGAAAATAATGACCAGCGTGAATTGATTATGAATGCTGCAATGCATGCTGGGTTTGCTGGTGGCATAGTGGTGGATTATCCACATAGGTATGTATAAATTTTGCAATACTACTGGGGCTAATGTAACTTGGGTATTCTCCATGCCGTTCATCAACCTTTTACAAATTTTCCATATCTGCTGTATTGTGCTTGTATCAATCAGGTGTATTGGCTTCATAGGTGAGAACCAGCTGAAATATATTAAATGTCTTACTGAATCATCTTAAAACTGTATACTTTTTCATTCTTACCTGAAAAAGTGAATCATATTAGCGCACGTTGAAATGAAAGATGGGACAAAGACAGATTGGGAATGTACAATGTATCTGGACATACATTGTTGCATTGTTCGTATCTCCCACCTTTACTTTATGTAACACGTCTAAAAGAAAATTTATGATAGTTCAGTATTATGTATTTGTGTTTTGTTCTATTTGGGTTTTTAACATTGATTTTTTTTAAAGATAATTGTTGTACAACCTTCTTTGAGCATGGTTTTTCACTAACTTTGAGAACAACTGTCTTATGTTAGTTCTAAGAAGAGAAAAGAGTTTCTTGTTCTCGCTTGTGGTCAACTATCATCGAATGCATCCTTGTCCCAAGGTAAAAATGAAGATGAAAATCAGTTATCCAATGATGATAGTGAGAGCGATGATGAAGAAAATCAGACAGTAAGTCTCACCACATTCATGTATTCAATTCAGGGATTTCTAATAGGAATGATGAATGATTTTAAAATTTCATCCTTCAAAATCATTTCAAATTTAGAAAACACATTATTTCAGATTTGCTTATGTATGCAGTCCTTTCTTTTTGTTACACGACACAAGCTCATAGTTAGTTTAAAAAATACTGCAGGTGTGTAACTTAGACAGACATAGACACTTGAAGAGACAGAAAAAGAATAAGAGCGGCAAGGGAAGGGAATGGATACTGAGGAAGAAGGATCAGAGGAGAAGAAGAGGAAAGGAAGTTCCTCAAGATACAAAATACACAGGTCGGAAACGGAAGGGCCAATTTTGATAGTTTTTGGTGTTTGCCTCATAGTGTTGCATATTTATTTTTCATTCTATTATCATGTCAGTGTTTTAAAAATATATATCAAAATCCCATTTTTTCTTGAATTGTTTCCTATGGGTGCACTTAAATATGCGCACCCCAATTCTAGAATACATAGTTAAGTGATGAGAAATTATAACTGTCCCCATTTTTCATTTTATCAATTTTATGGGTTTGCTGTAATTTACAGGGTTCAGATTTATCAACTTTGCAAGATATAGTTTGTTTTTTGTGATTTGCTTTATAAGCTTAATGATACATCACCAGATGATGATCGTATAACATTAATGAAAAGAATTAAAGTCTGATTTGTTTTATACTCAGAATGAATCATACTGTAGGTACAGGTTTTTTTTTGCTATCGAAAAGATCATGGCCATTTTTAATAAATCAAAGTCATTTATTTTTTAAATTTTTATTTCTCTTCTATGAATGCTGTGATAATTGGATTGGATGTGTAATTCACGTAATTGTTGAGAACAGAAGGGGTTACAAAAATTAGTGTAAGAAACACAGGTGCTGGACACAAGTGATTAATAGTTCCTATTAAATTAATAAGTAGGTTTAATTAACGTGTAGGGGTGGAAATAAGGCACACCAAATCTTGCAAGGCCAAAAGTCTGGCCTAAGCTAAATTTTGGAGATTGCTTTTCTTACCGACCACTTTAGTAAAAAATCAAAACATATTTGAAATTCGAAAATATACTTTCAGATGCATTAGATGTACACAATCAATTCTTTATTGAGCTCCGGAAATGGATTTTCGTATATTTCATGAAAGTGTAATTTTGGAATCTACTGAAGCTAGAATAAATGTAAAAATAAAGCAAGAATAAATGTAGAAATAAAATAGATGTGGAAATAGAGATAAATTAACATTGAAGCAGAACAAATGTAGAAATAAAATAGATGGGGAAACAGAAATAAATTAACATCGATAACTCTTATGACATACATAAGAAATGAAGTATTACATAGATAATTATTAATGTAAATTAAATAATATATTTCATGATCAAGTTGGATGTTTAAATATCTATAGAATAATTTTGATCGATCTTACCATCTTCGCATCTAACTCAATCAGAACTTTTGTTTTGTAACAGTGAAATATATTTTACATAACTCTTAAATCTCTATCTGCCTTCAGCTCAAACTTTGCTGAGCTGAATTTTTTCTTCGTTGTCAATCGAAGGTGAACGGTACTCGAGTTACAATTCTTCGATTATCTGAGTATTGTAGGAGATTCTCCAATATAGATTTCAGATCTACAAGACATGTGTATTCTGTGACCTTAAATTCAAATGAGGTCTTCGTGCCATTCAAGTAGACAAACGCGACATGCTAGTATATGCTCATTCTGGTGTGATGTCATTTTGTTAAAAAGATGAGTTTGGAAACACATATTTATACAATTTTTAGATTAATATGAATTTTAGAAATCTAATCTCGTCTCAGAAGATATTCTAGAGATAGTACTTCTAAAGACACCTTATTTCATTTTGTGAAATTAGGACGAATAATAAATTTGTTCGTATTATTTTTAAATATTTAAAGTGCATTCGAAAACATATTTTCAAATTCACTATAAAACTTGTTTGAGAATATATAACCTGTTATAGAAAACAAAAATTGAGAAAATTTGGGAAAATCGAAACATATTTAAATTTATGAAATGTATATATTTGACACCATTAATAATAATCTAAAATTATATTTTAGTAAATAACCAAAGTTTACATTACATAATTATATACTTAAATGGATTTGTATTGAAACTATTAAATTAAGTTTTAGTTTAGCTTTCGAGAAATTGTATTCCTATTTTATAGAAAAAAGTTGCTTTTATAGTGTTGGGTTGTAAAATTGGTGGTCATTCTAAAGCGGGAAAAAAAAGTAGTAAGTTGGTGATGTCCATTGTGGAAGACCTTTGACATGACCATGGATATTTCTGGTGGTTAATTGGAGGAAGAAGGTATTTCCAAGAGGTGAAACTTGTAAGTATGTAGGGAATAGTACGTTGGAGTAATTTAGTGTCACAATTAAAACCGTCTTCCATGAGTGCAACCTAACAACCTTAAAATAAGCTTTATAAAGGATTAACTTGTAACTTTCAAGTCTATTATAAAAGCATCAGATGACTAAGCTCTTGAATAAACATATTCAACACAACATCATAAAAACACATTAGGTTAAGCTTTTCCACTCTCGCATCACTAAGGCGATTTTTAGTGAATAGAACTGATAGCAAAAGGATAATAAGTGAGATAAGAGAATAAATATTTCATAAAATTTATGCTTTAAAAGTGAGCAAAACGTTTATTTATATAAGAAAAGTTTGACCAAAAAAGGAAAGGTTTTTGGGTCGGATCCACTTTCTATTCAATTAGACAATCATTTTAATGGATGAAACAACCTTCATGATTAACTTGATCTAATAAAAAAAGGAAATATATGATGGAACAGTTCCCTAATCAATTAAGTAATTTTCTTAATTTATTATAGAGTGATTTTCGCTCCATAGCTTATTACTTTTGATGTGTAAACAATTAAGTACTATCCATAATCGATCAGACATTGGCCAAAACCAATTTTAAGAATGTTTTAACAAAAGATGAAGTTTTGTAAATCACTTTAAGTGAGTGTGTACGCTACCTTAGTAATTAAAGACTTGCTCTTACTTATTTTATATATAATTGATCAGAAAGACTAAAACACTTAAGTGCAAAATCAAGCAAGCTTTCACATCTTCAAATTCTTTCGATGTTAATCTCAAAAATTGATTCTCTTGCGTCAAACATCAAAACCTTTTCACTTTTAAATTTATTCAATCTTTTTCTTACTCGATGATGCTCGTGATTTTTTTCCTAGGATTCATTTGTCATCATTAAAATCCATTATACTTGTTAAGCATATAAAGCCACATTGATGAAGTTTCATTTATTGAGGCTGGTAGACCGACTCCTATTTTCACCGTTTGTTGAGTATATAATTCCTTGTGTCGAAGCAGGTTGTTCGACAGAAACAAGGTAGTGTCGAAATAATCTAGTGTGTCTGAGTTGTGTAGTTGTCGAAGTTTCGAAGGAGTTAGCCTCAACCTGAATTTTGACTTAGGCCTAATTTTGTAGTGTTAGCAAAATTAGGTATTTTAGGTTTTGCTTAGGGAGCAAACAAACCCAAAATTTATAAATAAGGAGTAACCCTTATTATTGTACAACAATTTTCAGTTGCAAAGAATAATATTCAGTTTTGAATAATAGAGAGAAACTATGTAGAAATTCTCTTCTTCCATATTTGGTTCAAACTTTAATTCCCTTTTCTTCCCAATTCAAGTTTTCTTTCTTCTTCCATTAATAATTGCTGCACATAATCATTCTTGAAATCAAGGTGTGATGGATTCACTCGAGTGAAAAGTGAAGAACAAGAGAGAAATTCGTTCGGTTGATTGAATCTTATTCATCAAGATTGGTTTGGAATTCTCCAAGATTGAGTTAATTCTAACATCTTGGCTAGATTTTCATCGAGTTGCTGACTTCGAATTCCCCATGTGGAATTTTTCGAAGGATTTTCATCTTTGCCTAAGCCTGAAGGTCATGGTTATCATCTTTTGTTGTTTCATCTTGGTGTGCATAAAAATTCATGGCATTGATGTTAGGCCGGCTCTGATTGGGCCAATCTTGTTAGGCCAATTCTATTGGGTCGTTTGATCGGCTTGGAACACTCATCATCATCATGATGTTCTAGAGAAGATATCAAGTGATGGGTGTCGCTACGCGAAAAATGACACAGAGTCGCCACCAAAATTTATTTATCCCAAGGAGGGAAAGAGAAATAACGATAAAACCTTTAGGAAAAGAGTATGGTCATCGCAACCAATTCTTAGGGTTCAGGAGTAGGTTATGCAAGGGGAAGGTATGAGCACCCCCTCACATCCATCGTACTCGATGGGAACCTTCTAGGTTGTTTCGCTTGAATGAGTGTTTTTATTAAAATTTGCTTGCTTAAAAGAAAGGAGGGGTTGGTTTTTTTATTAGAGTGCTCGCCAAGGATTGTGCCCCTTGTGCATACGTATCCTCACTTAAAAGAAGTGAAGAATCAGAGCTCCGTAGTTCGGAGGCTTGTGAGATTGTTGTTTGTTGGTTGATTTTATACCTTGAAAAAAGGTTTTCGAATTGATGCCCTAAGGCGAAAAGAAGTTTGATGAGTTGATGTTATTTTTAGGTTTTGAGAAGAGATTGTTCTTAATTAGGATCACACTAAAAACTTTGGATAGAGATGAACGTTTCGAATAACCAAATCGAGCGCCTTGTATTCAAAACATTCGGAACAAGTGTAGGAGGGTTCCATTCTCATTCCTTCTCCACCACTTTAAAGTTTATGGTGTATGACTACAATTGTATCTTTATTGTTTTTTTCGGATTTTTATGAGAAAAATACCACTTGATGTTGGATCAAGGGTTTTATTGTTTGTAAAAATGTTTGAAGTGATGCGAACAAGGTCGATGGCGAACGCACAAGGCGGTCGACTTACAAGGGTGAAAATGGCTTGATAAAATCGAGAGTTTATTTTTGAAAATATTTTTAAAGCCAAAAGTCAAAAATGACCACAAACATCCGCATACAAAGGTCGTGCAACCACATCGGGTCAGTCGACCTGAAACAACACACAACAGGAAAACAAACGACATGAAACTTTTGGGAAAAAATAAGAAAAACTAAGGGAAGTTCGCTAGGCAAAGGCTGTAGCGAAGCTGCCCAGAAATAGCAAGAAGTTCGCTAGGTGAACTTCCCAGCGAACGCAAACAGAGGCAAAAGGGGGCAAAGTTCGCTAGGCGAACCTTGTAGCGAAGCTGCCTAGAAAAAACAAACAGAAGTTCGCTAGGCAAACTCTCCAGCAAACGAAAACAGGGGCGAAAGGGGGCAAAGTTCGCTAGACGAAGGTGCCAGCGAACATGATGTCACTACTCGAAAAAATGCATCGCGCAATGACGGGGAGGCGAAAAAGATAGACAAAAGAGTCGCCACCGAACTTTATTTATCCCATGAGGGGAAAGGAAAATATCGAGAAAACCTTAAGAAACGAACGGATAAGATGGTCTCGCAACCAAGAACGGGTTCGGAAGCCGGTTATGCGAAGGGAAGGTATTAGCACCCCTCGCATCCATCATACTCGATGGGAACCTTTTGTTTGTCGATGTGTGAATATATTTGCTTAAATATTATGCTATAAGAAGAGTGTTTCAAAGGGGTAAAGGGAAAGGTTTAGAAATGGGGAAAAGGGAGGTGACGGGGGAAAGAAAGGACTCGATAGGACTTCGCGGTCCTAGGCCTACGTATTCTCAACAGATATGAGAAAGTCAGAGTCGACGTAGTTCGGGAAACTACGGGTGATAGGGGATTGTGCTCGACAAGGATTGTGGCCCTTGTGCCTACGTATCTTTACTAAAAAAGAAGTAAAGAATCAGAGCAGCCGTAGTTTGGCCTACGGTGTGCGGGGAAGTCCTGGTAGACGATGTTATCGTGCACATTCTAGCAGTTAGGTGTATTGCTGCTCGCTCGTTGGAGACTTAGGCGTTACCTGTTTGCGGTAGAACGGACGTAGCATGCCTTTCTGGGAAAGGGTGGAAAAAGAAAAGGGTGCTCGCTAGGATATCGCAATCCTATGCCTACGTATTCCCATTATGCATGAGAAATCAGAGCAACGTAGTTCGTGCCTACGGTGCGGATAACCGGTGTGTTTGGGGATGATGTTATCGTGCGCGTTCTAGCATTTTAGGTGTTTTGCTGCTCGCTCGTTTGGAGACTTATGCGTACCTGTTTGCGGTAGAACGGACGTAACATATCCTTTGGGAGACTGGTTTTCGCCATGCGAGGCAAGGTGTCACGTTTGATTGGTTGAATTGTTTTTTAGGGGCGAGATAGGTCCTCGGATAGTAACCCCTACGGGTAGTACCCAATTCTTTATCTCAAAGTTTTTGTTATAAAAGGGTGTGGCGAACGAGGCGTCTTCGTATTGAAAGACGAGCATCGAAACCACCCTCACTACAGTGGGCATCCCTACGCTCGGAGAAGAAGAGGTCTACACCCAATCCTCTCTCTTTAATTCAATGCAAAGAGAACTTCATTCTCTTATTAAAGATGTTTTCGGTTTTGAATGGTAAGTGCTTTGCGACAGAGAACCCTACGGTAAACGTCAGCACTCGGGATAGGAGAAGGCCTACGCCTAACCACTCCACGACCATTCAAGTTTTTGTTATGAAAAGATTTGAAAATGCACTCGGTACAGGACCGAGGTTTTAGGTGTGAAAATTGGGGAAGGAAGTTGTGAAAGCGAGATGGTGGATAAAGTCGCGTCTTCGTATTGAAAGACGAATATCAAGACCACCCTCACTACAGTGAGCATCCCAACATTCGGAGAGGAAGAGGTCTACACCTAATCCTCTCTTTTTAATTCAATACAAAGAGAAATTAGTTCATTATTGAAAGTGTGCTCGGTACGGGACCGAGGTTTTAGGAGGAAAAGTTTAGAAGCGTCTTCGTATTGAAAGACGAGTGTCGAAACCACCCACACTACAGTGGACATCTCGACACTCGGAGAAGAAGAGGTCTACACCCAATCCTCCCTTTTTAATTCAATACGAAGGGAAATTGATTCCTTATTGATGAGTACCTGCCAAAGAGATGAAAAAAACAGAGACAGATATATACAGATAATATACAGAATATATAATCAACAGTCCACTAATTAGGATTTTAATGATTTCGATATTTTATTAAGTATTTTTGGAAGAATGTACAAGTGTTGAATATTTACAAGATAATAATAATATATAGATATAATATGTACAAGAATATAAATGACTGAAAATAAAACAGTTGTATATTTGACAGAAAATTAAAACAGTTGTATATTGGTTAGTTGATTGAATCGGGACGCAAAGAATGGGATCTCGTCTTAACCGCAAACAAAATGTCGATTAATCAAAGGTAGCCTATCGCGATCCCAAAGTAAGGAAGTTGACCCCAATGGTCATCCCCCATAGATTTGAAATCGGGAAGGTTATCGATTCGAAAATCGGACGCTTGCGGATAAAAAGCCTTCATCGATCCATAGGTCAAAATGAAATTTAAATAGAGAAGAGATGAGAAGAGAATGAGGTGGGTCTCGGATCCGACGATACTTATCAATATATTGACTTAGTAATCGATTTATGGAAGCGTCGTCATCGACCAAAACGAGGAAATGGGACAAAAAGTCCAATGACAAAAGAGAAATGGAATCCAACTCTAAAAAAGAATAAATAAACTGTTTTAATACAAAATAATATAAACTAGAAAGATTATTCTAAAGTTCTATAAAATAAAACTATATAAAATTTCTAAAATAAAAATATAATGATAAGTTTAAAAAATATGTAAATCAAAATCCTAAAAAAAAACTAATATATCAACTATTATGAAAATAATATATACAAAATAAAAATAGCTTTAGAAAAATAAAATATTAACTAAATATAATTTATATATTTACAAAAGACAGTATATAATACATATATAAAATAACTAATAATAATAATATACATAATTATTAATAATAATATTTACTAATAATAATATATATGTGCACCATAAAACAAGCTTGTTTTCAAAAAACGAACATCAATGATCCAATGTATCCTATTCAATGTTTTCTATCATAAATTTAACTCACAGGAAACTATAATACACCAGTCCACATTGTACTATCAAAATTTGTCAAAACCAAAACAAATAAAACTAATTATATCTTACATTATCATAAATGAACATGATAAACATTTCATGTAAAAGCAACCAAATATCATTAATGCTATTATCAAAAAGAAAAAAAAAATTAATCTCAAGTACTGACAGTAGAACAGAGCAGTATCACTTTTCTTTCTAAATATTTACAAAACAAAGCTATCTCATACTTTAATTGAAACTACATGAATTTACTTATGGAAATTTCAAAGCCAGATTTGTTTGGCCCATCTTATAGCAGTAACAACAATGGTAGATACAACACCATACTGTAAATCAAATTCAAAGGGTATGGATCTGAAAAACCAACCAAAATGGAACTGCAAGATGTTGCAGACTTGTCATTGTTGCGGTAGCTGCGTACAGATCTGTCGCGAAGCGATGTGAGCACGGTTGTAAGAGAAATATAGCCGATGTTATTGCTGTAAATTCATATCGCCGTGCTGGTGTTGTTGTAGTTAAACTCAAAACAGAAAAGTGATGAGGAAAATCAGAGGAGGGGGTTTCTTTGGTTTGTTTGAGTTTGAAGCTGGGTTTGAGAAGATGATGATGTTCTGTTTGTTTTGGAGTTTGATGGTTGGATATGGCTTGGAGGTGGGCGACTGCGGTTGATTTCAGATTAGGGTTCTCGTGAGGAAGAACATGAATAGTAATTTATACTATAACATGCTGACACGTGGCCTACTTGGGACTTGATTAATGATGATGCTAAAACAAGATTAATGGAAACGGTAATGGAAACAAGATTAATGCTAAAAACAAGATTAAATGATGCTAATAATGTTGACTCTAATTAAAACAATTTAAACTAAAAACAAAAATTAAATTAATATAAACAAATCTAAACTAAAACTCTAACTAACTAGTTAAAAATAAATTTAAATAACCAACTAAATTAACTCTAAATAATTACATCCTAATTAAATAAGAACTAATTTAAATAAATAAATAAAAGAAAATAAAAATCTAAATAATAAATAACAATTAATCCTAATTAAATTAAATATTCTAATAAAATAACAAATAAATAAATAAGCTAAAAACTATAAATAACTCTAATTAATTCTATAAAACTTAATAAAATCCACACAAAACAAAATTCTATATAAAAACAAAATAAAAATCTATTTAGCTCCTAATAATAAAAATACACTAAAAATTATTTTTAACCTAAAAGCTATTTCTAAACCATATAATTAAATCTATTTTAAACTCTATTAAAATCAAAGACTATTTAAATGGAAAATAAATAACTATTCTAATTCTAAAAAATGTAATAAAACAAACTATTTGAATTAAATAAATGATAAAATAAAAATATGAACAAAAATTTGATATTTGAATATAAAAATGAGAAAATGAAAATAGAAACAAAATTTACCAAAATGCCCTTAGGCCACGTGTCACGCTTCTACAAGACAAAAAAATAGTCAAGATCTGAAAAACGCACAATCGGGGTGGGCACGTGTCTAAACGACGTGAAAAATGTGAAATAAAAAATGCAAAAATATTTACAAAAGCTGGCGGGCAAATTTGGGGTATGACACATGACAGCAAGAAAACATCAAGAAGTTTGCCTAGCGAACTTTTGGTTTTTTGTTCCTCTCTTGTTTTCTCAAGGTTTTCTTTTCAAACTCTTTTTTCTGTTTTTTCTCTTACTCTATTTTTTTTTTTGATTTTTTTCTCAATGCCTTTTTTCTCTCAATGTCAATGTGTGGTGAATCCCCTTTGTTTGCATCCCCCTCTCCTCTTTTATCTCAGCACATTAGGGTTTTCCCTTCTTTCAAAACATCATATTTTTTCATCGAGAAATGTTTCTTGCCACTTTCCTCATGTCACTCTCTTTCTTTCCATTTCCATGTATGTTGCTATGCTGCATTTTTGCTGCACTACTTGCCTATGTTGTCTTTTTTTTCCTGCTGCACTTTGTATCTTGTACCCATTTGTTGGCTTGTGCTTGGACAACCCCTTTTGGTCAATGTTAACCTTTGGACAGAATTTTCAAAATTCTGATATTTGATATGTAGATGCATCATTGTGGATTCATTCCTTTGGTTTTGTGACATGTAATGGCTTTGTGATATAATGCAAATCGTCACTTCTTGCATGGGGCTGTTTTGGATCACATTAAAATTACCCATGGCTAAGCAAACATAGTTTTGATCTTGACATGTTCCAATGTTGAGTTGAACCTTAATTATTCTTCTTGGATATTTATGGGCATAATGTGGAACATGTAAACTTGAAGGGGCATGAAGGGTACCATAGCATGAATTTGACTAGAAACTTGAATGAAGATTAGAAATAGGTTAATTTCTAAACATCACTTAGAGTTGGAAATTTTGTAACAAATGGCATTCTTGTAATGTCATGAAATTTCTCTTTGTAATATTCTTGCATCTAATCTTGAATTTGGAAAAATGGGTCTCCCTTATGCCATTGAATTTGAAATGAATGTAGTCTTGAATTATGAACTTGTGATCTTGACTCATGCTTTGCAAATTTGAACTCCACTTGATCAAGAATTTGAAACAAAATTGGATGAAGTGATCTTGAATTAGGCCTTACATTTCATGTTCATTAGGAATATTGATCTTGAATATCCTAATATTTTTTCAAGTAACTTCTCCTTGAAGGAATCTACATGAGTAGACTTTCCAACTTGAACCAAACTTAGATGATGAACCTTTTCTTCCATGTAACCCAATGATAAGCAATTTACCTGATTTGAAACTAACAACAAACATCTCGACTCAATCCTCACCTTGTGAATCCATATACTCGATATGCAATAAAATAATGTATGATATAACGAATGTAGGGTATGAAAGGCTAAAGGTGAAAATGAGGGTGTGGCAATGGGTGTACAATGTCTCCACCCATTTAAGTCTTGCATAACATCCTGATGTCTGCAAGTTCTTTTTCAAATTCCCTAGGATTATCTCCTAACTAATAAATAAACATGTCTAGCGACCCGCCCCTATGAATCAAAGTATGATTCAATAGTCAGACATTGGTAGACATGTGAAATAGGCATTACCTATTATCTAGAGTAGGATCATTTCACCAACAGGTTGATGTAAAGATGATGTCTTAGAGTGCCATATCTCGGTAAAAAATGAAAATTTGTTATCTGTATTGGTATATTCTTTTTGTGCATTATCTTTCAAACCAAATGTTGTCATAATATCCTGAAAATATGCCTAATTATATTGCTATAGTGTAGATCTCTTTCGATCATAAATAAAACACTCTAGTGTATCCGTATTTAATATACATGCGATGTTTAATTATATAATTAATACACAAAAATGTAATTAAATATTTACTTCTCCGTTCCACATACGAAAGACAACTTGGTTAGCATAAAAATGTGACTTTGACAAGTCTGATGACCTAGAGAAATCCTATTAGCATGGGATTCTAAGCTTAAGAAAACTGCATTGAGTAAATAAAGAATGAGATTTCTCTCTAGGAACAGGGGAATGTTATGCAATTCTATGATGTCGTAGATGTTCATGTTTACCTCAAAGAATGAGAATCTAAGATTTTTAAAATGCTATACAATTATATAAATAACAAATAGATTGTAAAATAAACATATCAAATACATTACAAAATCAAAATTTGATATTCTTAAATGTTTCAAAAATAAAAAACAAATAAAATGGGGAAGGAGACATTCTTTATACATATATTCTAGAAGGATCATTGTGGTATTTTGGATCGAACTTTAGTGTCGACAAAGGTAGCTTGATATTTTGACAAGAGTTGTGCATGTTGTAGTCGAAGTCTATTTAAGCATGTTGTCAAAATATATTAACTTATAATTTAAGTTAGTATGTCGAATTTGGTCTTGCTTGTAAGTCCAATTGTTTAAGCTAGCTTGTTCTCTAAGTTAGCTTGTGTAATGAGCATGTGTGTAAAAGCCCATTAGGTTAATATGTTAGTTTTCTTATAAATAACATACTAGTCACTCATTTTTGTAAGGGTGTTGCAAACCCTAATTAGGGTGAGAGTTATCTCAGGTTGTTGAGAGAGGTTCATTGTTGGTATTCACTTGTAATCTTTGAACCCATATTGCTAAAGTGAATAGTAAAACAGATTTAACAAATTCTCTATTCTTATTCCTTCTTCTATTTTTCTTTGTGAAACCTAATATAATTTTCTTGTGTTTATTCAAGAAACTCAATCTTTATCTCATAACTTTTTTATGTTATTGATGATGTCAATTCACAATAAACTGGTGCGGTGAGCATGGAGGAGAAGATGCCATCAACAAAGTATGAGATTAAGAAATTCACTGATGTGAATCATTTGGGTTTGTGGCACTTGAAGATATAAACTCTTCTTGTCCAAGATGGTTCGTTAGAAGCGTTGAAAGGATCAAAGATGATGAAAGCTAGTTTGTTCCCTTGTTTGAGTAGAGTTTGTTCCAAGGTGGAGATTTGTGGTATTCTGGATCGAACTTTAGTGTCAACAATGATAACTTGATATTTCGACAGGAGTTGTGCATGCTGTAGTCGAAGTCTGTTCAAGCATGTTGTCAAAATATCGAAATATATTAACTTGTAATTTAAGTTAGTATGTCAAATTGAATCTTTCTTGTAAGCCAAATTGTTTAAGTTAGCTTGTTCCCTAAGTTAGCTTGTGTAATGGGCATTGTCGCACCTCGAAAATTCATTCGAACACACGACCCTCGCGCAAAAGACGCGAAAATGAGGTTCGACAGAGCCGCCACCGAACTTTATTTTTCCTGAATAAACGAGAGAGAAAAATATTGAGAAAACCTCTTAAAAACGGAAGGAACACGGTCGTCGCAACCTGATGTTCCTGGGTTCGGGAGTCGGTTACGCGAGAGGAAGATATTAGCACCCCTCACGTCCGTTGTACTCAAGGGGAACCTCTTAATTCGAGTTGTGATGATTTTTAGCTAAGCTTAATTCTTCTCTTCTCAATACTAAATACTAAAACGGTAAGGGGATGGTTAGAAGATAGGGTGCTCGCCAAGGATTGGGGCCCTTGTGCCTACGTATGCTCATTCGGACGAGAATGAGAAATCATAGCTCTCGTAGTTCGACTACAGGAAAGGATGGAGGGAAAATGGAAGATGGAGGGAATTGTGCTCGCCAAGATTATCGCAATCTTGTGCCTATGTATCTTATATTCAAGAATGAATAAAGAATCAGAGCATTCATAGTTTGTGGTAACAACCACGAAGAGAAACGAGATTGAATGGGTTCGAAGGTAGGTATGGATGACGATTACTCGAAGCTTAAGAAAGACTTCTCTGACCTAAGTAATCGAGAGAGCGAACCAAAGACTTGGAACTCTCTTTTTCATCTTGAAGAATAAGGTTGTGTTTGAAAGGGTGAGGTTGATCGGATGACGACTACTTGAAACTTAAGAAAGGCTTCTCGGACCCAAGTAGTCGGGAGAGCGAACCAAAGACTTGAAACCCTCTCTTTTTCATCGTGAAAAGAAAGTTGTTTGAGTTTGAAATGGAGTTTGGAAGGATGACTAGTTGAATGACAATCGAGTGTTGTCGAGTTGTTAATGTTATTTAAAGGCGTCAATTGCTCACACACAAATAAGATAACTCACATCCAAACAATCGAAAGCAAGCTCAAAGACTTGAACCCACTCTTTACACCTTGAAAAGAATTGAATAGTTGTTAGTTGATTGATAATTTGTTATGAAAATCCGCTTGATGTTGGATCAAGGGTTTGACTTATTATCGCGTGCAAAGCGTGTTGGAAAGGAAATGATTTGAAAAATGGAACCGACTTGACTTACGCATCAAGGGTCGAGTTGTGTGCAATAGGTTGATGGCGAATGCATATGAGCACTCGACCTACAGGGTGTTTGAAAATGGCTCGATGACGAATCGAGAATTAGTTTGAAAGTAGTTTGATCCGCTCTAGTCCCTATGGGTGCTCCTAGGAGATAAACCGATAATCAAAGAAATGCGAAACATACATCAGAATGGGAGAGGGGTACATGTAAATTACACGGGATTGCATGAAATAAAGGGGTCTCATTGTCAGGTAGCCCAAGAGAAAGCTGTGTGTGTGCATTGTGTCCTAAACTATGCCTTGAGCAAAGTCGGGCACGACTCAAAATTAGGGTTCCTGCAAATAACCAATGATACAACAATCCACCAATTCGGCTTTTAGGATTTCGATAGTTTATTATGTGTTTTCGATTATATGTGAGTGAGAATGAATAATATGATATGACAATATGAATAATATACGATAATATAACAATAATATCCACAATAATCCTTGACGGAAATTAAAGTTAGTAGTTAGTTTGGTTACGAATTAAATCGGGGCAAATGTAACGCTAAACCATCGTAGCTCGACTTATGATGGAAAATCGGTCTATAGGAGGTCGCGTGAGTTGATTTCCGTGCTAAAAAATAAGATGGAGAAATGATATTGAGAATCATTCACCAATTTAATCGTGTCGCACGGACGAAAGGTGGGATCTCGTCTTAATCGCAAACAAAATGTCGATTAATCGAAGGTAGCCTATCACGATCCCAAAGTAGGGAAAATGATCGAAATGGTCATTCTCCATAGATTTGAAATTGAGAAGGTTATCGACTTCGATACACGACGCTTACGAATTGGAAGACATCATCGATCCAAAAAAGTGAATAAAAAAGGAAATGAAGAGGAAAATGAAATAGAACATAAGATAGTCTCGAATAAATTATCATCTATCAATAGTTTGACCGATAATAATTTGTAAATATTCGTCATTGACCAAAAAATGGTGAAATTGAAATAAAAAGAATAAAAATCGATAAAAATGGATAAAAATCGAAAATGAGAAGTTAAAAAGAGAGAAAGAAGGTGGTCTCAGATCCAACATTATTTATCAATAGTTTGACCATTAACGATTTACGGAGGTCTCGTCGTCGACCGAAAAGAGCGAAAAATGGAACAAAACGCCCAATAATAAATGAAAATAAGATCTAACTTCTAATATATAAAATAAAAGAAATTGTTAAAGAGTTTTTTTAATATAAAACTAAAAGAAATAATATTAACAAACTGTTTTAAAAATATAATATATTGATAATCTAAAACTAATAGAAAATATATACAAAATTTGAAAACTCAAAAATAAAACAGAGGGTAGCAATATCAGAAAATGGGGTCAGAAATAAAATAGAGGAGGGATCATTTGGGCTATGTGTCACACCCTAATTTTTGACCTTAAGATCTCACCTCCTTGCGTTTTTTATGTGTTTTTACTACTTTTATACGTGTGTCTATTATGAATAACAAGTATGTGCAGCTGTATTAAATTCAAGGGGAGATGACACTCATAATCCAACCCTTCCGGACATGGTCATCTGGTCCTTATTCAAGTTGATCCTAAGGCTAAGAGTTCTTTTCAAAATAACCAATTCGAACGATGGAAGATAGGATATTTGGAAATACTTGGCAAGTTCGGTCAACATCTATGGAATGTCATCACCAACTCAAGATTTCTTATTTGGTTACAACAACGTCCTTGTTTTCCAACACAGAGAAATTTTAAGCCACCGCTACAACCAAAAGGGGTTCTATTTTGGACTTGGACGCAAGATCATTAATTATACTTGGAAAGAAGCTTTTAAGACATGCTTTGAAAAGAATGTGGCATCAACTTACTTTGGGCGGAAGCTTGATTCAAATTTTCAAATCATTAAGAATCCAAAGATGCAAAATTGCATTACATAAAGTTACATTACAACAAGCCACAAAAGTTACAAGAATGTAGCTGTAAGTACAGGCTCGAAAAGAAAAGTTGTTTATATCATAAACTACACTAAGTTCCATTATTATATGATAACAATTGTGGTACTCAACCAAGACATCAGCAAACTCCAACAGTACTCCTCCCAAAATAAAAAGCTCAACATGACGTTTCCAAATCCATCTTCTGACCTTTCATGTGAAATTTCCCATGCTTTACACCAGGTCTCAACACTCTGATGATGGCCAATTGCCAGCGACTCTGGTCTCGATTTTATCTTTAATTTGGAGCTGGCATACTTCCTTCTTTGAAGGCTTTGACATGCATTCCGATTGGTCTCGGGGCCTTTTGTCTTAATGCTAAAGGCTTAGAGATTGTCAAAGAAACATCATCACTGCAGTTCCTTGTTGACATCTTCACAAGTAAAAAGTAGGTCTTAGCCATGAGTGAGGTGGAGGAACTCCTACAACATATATCTTCATTGAGAGGTACTGGTGTTGACATTATCATTGAAATCATCAATAAGACTGCATCCTTTGGAGACGCTAATGCTACAGGACCTTCAGGAAAAGCTAATGAGGACAGTAACCTAGCAAATATTAAACTTGTCATTAAACAAAACTCAGTTACTGCTGAAAGAAAGAAGAAGAACCAGATTACGCACACGAATTACCAATATGCAGAATCTGCCGTGAACCGCAACTGACGGCCCTGTGAGTCATCAAGCACCTTTCCGGAAGTGGCTTTATTTGTTCATTATCCTGATGCTGATCCTGCCCTCAAAGGTCTTGACATCTACAACTCAAAACAAGTACGAGACAAACAAATAGTGCGGGTCATTGGAAGGAAAACAACTTGAGGACCCAAAAATACAGAGCACGAGATTGAAGAATAACCGAATACCTCGCCACCGTCTCTATTTGATAACAATTCTAAAAGCGACCGCGCCCCTAGCAGTTCAACACTTGGTCCTCATACAACCAACTTCATGACTTTCCTCAATAAAGCCAAGACAGAACTGCGACAACAGGAACACCTTCGCAACCTGCACTTCAAGACCGTTTTTAAGAAACCCTGAATAACAAGAAAACGCCACAGCAGTACCACCACAACAATATCCAAGCAGTGCCAAAGCTAAACGACTACTTGAACGACACAAGGCACTGTCAGTAGGTAAGGAACCTACAAAATAAATGAAGACATAGGTCAATGGAATTCTCAAAGGGGCACGAGATGCCTTTGTTGTTTCACTTTGGAAGATTACACTACCTCAAAAGATGTCCTATATCACCAACCTCAAGTGACAAGGAAATTTATGAACTGAACCAATAAGCAAGATATCATTGGTATGCTCATTAATGACGTGCTGTGACGAGGTGCTGAAATACACAAGCACAAAGAATAATCAGGTCATAATCACAACACATAAAGGTTACAAGGATCACATCAGTGCTTAATAAGACACGAAGCAATACAAAACCATTGGTTACAAACTTTCACGAGCAAAGAAAGTAAACCTTGAAATGAGAAGCCTTATACCTGTTATGCAGAGGGAGGATTGTTGTTTTCAATAAGAGGTGGATAAAGCCAACTTCAGTGCCCAAAACAAGTCAGTATATCTGTAAGAGGAACCATACCAACCACTATGCCAAACTCTATATCAATTTGCTCCACCAAGTCTTCATGATTATATCTCTCAAGTTGCTAGTTCCAACCTAAAGCCTTGAGCCAAGATTTTGCCCAATGTCTCATACCAAACACATTGCATACATTAAAGATCAATGAAGAAAATAATTAGTACAGTAAAGCAGTACATGTACAAGTGCAAAATCAATTCACAATTTGAAAGAACTCAAGAGCATAATACCTCCCTTATGTATGCAAACACTGACACCAAGACGGGACCAAAACTTAAGAACTGTTGCAAACAAGGGGGAGATGTTAGTAAACTCAGTGCCACCCCTAACCCATGCCAAAGCAGAGCCTATTTGCGAAGAACTCAAGTTCACCATAGCAGCCCGGGAACTCCTGACATAACAACCACGCCGCGAGCACATTGGAATGGCTAGCAGAAACCTGTCCACCAGCACAACCACAAGACAAATCGAAGAAGTGACTAGCCTACTCCATGATGAGGATACTGCAAAAGCCTAATGAATAGGATCCCAACTTGCTACGTTGATGAAGAAATTGGATTTGAGAAACGACTGAAACTGGCAGCAGAAGATACTAAGTCTCAAGCTAATTTTCTTCTGGTAGATTGGTGCACCAAAGACGTTGAGTTATCGATCCATGCTTCTGATTTCAGTAACACGGCCTACAATATATTTGATATGGAGGAACATTTTGTCAAGTACTACGTTAATTGAACAATTGAAAACAGAAACTATTTTTTTTCCAGGTAGAAACCGAGTTAACAGCACAAATCTTGATGGATAAGGAAGTTGACGTTGTCCTTCTAAAACAAGAAGTTCAGCAGGAAAAGTAGAAAAGGAAAACTCATCGATGGAGTTGAAACATAACAACTTAAAGATTAGAGAATTGGCTGAAGCTCGTGCAAAACATAGAACTGTCAAAGAGGCAAGTTGATATTGCCCTGGGCTGATAATCCCCCTGGCCCAATATCTTCTGCTATCTACACCTGCTAAAACATAATGATTGAATTAGAAAATCGATCGAAGAATATACCCTGTTCAAAATTAAGATCCTATTCAGATCCTATCAGATTCCTTAGCATCAATGAAAGATTCTTCAACTCAAATCACACAAGAATGTTCTCATCAACAACATTGAATCCAATCGAACGAGAAAGGAAATATTTCAAAAATTGTCCAACACCAGAATGGAAGGTTTTAATAATAAGCAATCAGAAATTCAATCAATGATTTAAGGATCCAAAGCCCAAATAAAAGGGGGATTGGAATCGAAGAAGACACTTTTTTCGGGGGAGAAAAATCGAACTCAGCAAAATCACAGAAAAAACCCTAAAGCAGACCAAATCAGAAGAGGAGAGGAACTACTCATCTTACGCTAAGCCTTCGAGGATCGACATCTCTGAAGTCCATCGCGAAGACTGCCGGAGGAACGCTACTCATGTCGCACATCCCGCCGCCACCAACCTTCGGTAGATTCTTTCACGCCTTTTAAAATTGTTGAACAGTTAACGTTTCAGTGTTTATTTCAAGTACAGGGAAACGCGACGATGAAAAAGGGTGAAATCTGAACGGAGATCGAATGGGGAAGATGAGCGAGTGAAGGGTGTTGGGGGGGGGATTAGGGTTCTCCGCCGTTTCTCTACTCTCTTTGTGTTTTTTTTCATTTCATGTTGCTGAGTATTGTAATGTTATGAGCTGTACGCACGACCATGGTAGTACCGTGGTCCCTCACGTCTCCACCACACGATTCACTTACCACAGGATCATACGGCTCACTCCGCGCGCTTATAATAAGTCCTGTGCACCACATCACACCAAATCCCACGTTTTAACTTATTTATTTAATTAATCTTATAAAATCAAAACTAAAATCTGTTTGTTTATTTTTAAAATTTCAAAAAAAACCCTTAATCTTTAATTAGGTTTAAAAATGATAATCTCTAATCATTTAATTTTCCCTTTCAAAATCTAATTATTATTTTTTATTTAATTAAAAGAAAAACCTTTTTTATAATATAGATAAATGATCTTTTATGAAATAAATAAAAAACCTATTTAACTATCCAATAAAACTTTTATAATATAACTTTAGTTATTTATTAGGATTTCCAAAAAAAAATATATAATAGTAACTAAGTGTATTTTATTTAAAAATAAAAGATTTATTTCATAACTTTAAAAACAATTTATAATTATTAACGATAATTAAAACTACCCACTTATTTAATAAAACCTTTTCTTACCCACCTTTTTATTTAAAGATCATTTCTACCTGTTGTATCCCAAAATTTGCCCTACCTTTTCTCCATTTGGTTTATGTTTCATTTCATTGCATTAGCATATCACATTGCATAAGCATACCCCAAATTTGTCCTACCCTGTATATAACTTACATTCGCGCATCCATCCACTAACTGTTATTCAAAAGACTTAAAGTATGTTACTTTCGCCTATTGTCCACACTTAGGACATCACAAGGATGAGTTGAAGGAAATTGAGATTCATGTGTGGCTGTCAGGACAAGAGTGTGTACAGTATGGATTGAGAATCGTTTTGGTTGACCTAATCTTATTCGGGTAAAAGGGATGGTTTCAAGAATCAAGGTCATGGTGCATTGATTTAAATGGGTTATGTTTGGTGTACCGAAGTTCATTTCTCAAGTCATAATACTTTGATTTTCAAGGAGTGCCCCCTTCATTTGATCCATAGTAAAGAGATGGGCATCATGATTCAAGTGGAAAAATTCGGAGATGACCTCCTATTGACTAAAAGCTTTAGTCCATCCACAGTTCAAAATCGATCTATGCTTGTGTTTAAGATCTTATTTCAAAGTAAGAATTCAAGGGGCAAAATTTGGTTCATAAGACTTTTAGGGTCTTATTGGAATTTCAAATCAAGAAAATTGAATTTAAGGTTCCAAAATACATGAAGTTGCCATGAAGTCCACATTCATACAAAAATTCTCAAAGAGTGTACATTGGATCATAGCTAAATAAATTCAATCATCCCATCAATACACAAAAAAAAACCTCTACAAAAATAAAAGCTCACATTTTTCACAAAAATCACAAAGGTCCATTTCTTTTCTATTTTAAATCCAAACCATGTCAAATATTTTCCAATTTCATCTTTTTTTCTTCTCAAACTCCAAAAGCCCATTCCAAAATAAATTCTTCACCAAATTTCAAGTTGATTGGTCTTAAGGTTTCTCAAGAGATCGAGCGTTTTGGGTGTCATTCATGATAAATGATAAGGGCTCGTTAATTTCATCTTGACCTTGCTCCAAGTTGACTTTTAATTAAGGTTTTATAGTTCCTGTTTCATTTTGTCCATTGAGAGTCTAGTGAGCCAAGTGAGTATGGTCCAGGTCATTCTTTTCAAGACACGACTAAACAATCAAGCCATGACTAAGTTTATGTTTAGTAATTATTAATCCCATGGAGCCAAAATCATGATGCAAGTAACATGCCATTCTAAAAGTGTGGGCTGTGATTTCAAAGTTTTTTTTATGATATTTCAAATTATTACATAGTTTGTGATACAAAAGTTAAAAAAGAAGATGAGATTCATGAAGTTTGCAATAAAAGTCAAGACCAAGATCGTGGAATTCATTTACAATGTTCCAATAAAAGCCCATTGTCATTTTGTTTATTTTCACATGTGAAAGAAGAAACTCTTTACAATTGCAAGAAAATAAGGAGAAATTTTTTGACAGCAGTAGAGACCAAGCTGTGCTTCACGTTGTCTTGCATCAGACCCCAACCTGAACCATAATCAATGCATAAAATTTGAACCCCTGCTGCTATCACTAGCACTCCAAAATATCCATCAAAATTTTCTGACAGCAGCGATTTGACTGCTACAAACCTGAACCTGCTGCTATCCATCAAGCCTGCACAGGGGAAACTCAAAAGCGAATAAACCAGCCGTGCAGGGCCATGCCTCCCGCAAGCCATCGCGTAAGCATTCGTTACGCGACACAATCTGCCAAGGAAAAGGAAAGGATGTCATATGACATAACATGATGCAAGCCTGCAAAATAAAAAAAGGGCTTCATTTAGCAACCAATCACAAAACCATTAACAGAACACGCATCTCACAAGAATCCAAAACCAGACCTGAGAAAAAGTACCGACACAATTCGCAACACTGCAAGTTGAACCAAAATAACCACTTGTTATCCATACAAGCACGTACGTCCCCCAGCTCAACAAATTGCTATGCCCACTTCCTTTCCACAAAACCAATGGCCTGCAGTGAATGAAATACAACGTCGCGACATGTACGCAAAGTTGAAGCCTTGTTATTTGTCGTGGCCACTAAGTGGCATTTCTTCTCAACTGGTCAATTCAAGGACAATAACAGTCCATTCATGACAGACGAAACCTGGAAAAAGAATGAAAAAAAAGAGAAGTAGTGAGATAAAAATACAATCAACAGCAATCACCATTCTCACAACCAAACGCTGCAAAACTGCGGCACCATCACCAAACACACACCAGACAAAGCTCTGCCACAACCAAACAAAACCTGCTACATACCAGCCTGCACATAAACCATACCAAGACAAAAAAAATCAGCCTATACACAACAGTAAAGCCAGACATAAACTGGCAGCAGGACAGAAACTATGCACATCATACCCCAAACAATAACCTTTGTGAGTTGTACCAATGCAATACTCACATTCATCCAAGCCAAGGGTCTACAACATGAAAGTGATACAACACCACATCCTGCAGTTGAAAATGACTTAACAACTCAAAGCAACAAGACAAAAATACTGAATGAGCAAGCTGTGAATTTTAAAAGGAGGAGTGTAAAAGAGCAAAAGGGCATAACTCATACAACTCAGTGACTACCTTCATGATACCTACATATCTTCTTGACTTTTCTTCACAACACAACCACATCTTTTGAGGTAAAACCCACTGAACAGCCACCTTCAACCAACCATCTTCCCTCTTCAAAACCATCTCATAACATCTTCACAACAAAAAAATCCTCCAACCAGTAAACCCGCAGAAAACCACCAACCCAGAATCCATCCTTGAAACACAATCAAACAAAAGAACTCCACTCAAAATAACATTCTTCCACAATTTCCCTTTTATTGACCTTCAATAACACAGCAAATCGTAACAGCAAATTCTTCCTCAAATACCCCTCAACCCCAAATCATATATCAACCCCAAATCATATACCAACCCCAGATTCTCAATCCCTTTTTTATCAACCAGAGTTGAACGAAAGAGGAAGTGGAGTTGAGATAAACCTGATTCAACACCAAAAAAAAACTCCACCTCTGAAACTCGTCTTCAATATGGACCTTCTTCTATCTCTCTAAAACCTCCACCCTCATTTTCGAAGCCAACCGTTGAACCGTTGAAACTCTCTTTCCGTCACTTCTCTCCCATCTCATGAAACCCTAGCCGCGAAATCAAGATCTTAATAGTCATCCTTCATGTTCTGTTGTCACCATCTCACCGATATCATACCAACAACACCAGCTCAGCTAACTCCACAGCAAAATATAACCGCTCGTCCATCGCCGTGACCACTTTCAAACATCTCACAGCAACCATTAATCAAACACTCAACAACACTTCACCTCACAATTTCTTCTTCCTCCGAATTCGTTTCTCCATCAACCGTTCAACTTCACCATTCTCAAAATCTCCAGATTTCGAAACCCCCATCCGTCTTCAACTCACAACATCTTCTCCAAACCAACCAACACCTATTTTCAAATCCGCGAAACTTCATCACAAACTGAAACCTATTTCGAAACTTCTCACTTTTCATCTTCAACATCTCCCTCAAACCCCCATTTCCAATCTCTTCTCCTAACAAAACCCTAAATAAGCGAGAAATAGAGATGAGGAGAAATTGCTCAAAATCCAAACAAGACAAACCGTGAAAGACGAATAGAAGGAGAGACGCGAGCGAGGGGCGTGATATTGTAAAGGCTCGATCCAGGTCGTCGACAAACTTTGACGAGAAGCCATCCCTCTGTGGTTAGTGATTCACGTTTTCATGTGGGACTTAGATTTTTGTTGCTGAAGGTGTTTATGGACTGATTTCGGGCCTTCATGATGAAGCCCATGTGTTGTTTCTTTTTTTTTTTTTTGTTCTGTTTATAGAATCAGGGTGATGGGATAACAAGCCCACATGATCCCATCTTTTTTTATTTTATTTACTATAATCTTTTTATCAACCCTTCTTCTTGTTTTTTTTAATTAATTCATTTATTTTATTTTTAGCATAGGTTTTATATTTAATTTTTAAGAACTCTTTAATATTTTAGAGTACGTATATTTTTAGAGTTAGATATTCTTTTAAATAACCTTCTTAGAAAATTTCTTAAGTTTTTATTTGTAATTTAAGTTTTAGAGATAGATTTCATTTCTCTTTTCTTTTTGGGCATGTTGTCCCATTTTCCGTTTGGTCGATGACGAGACCTCCGTAATTCATTACCAGTCAAATTATTGATGAGTAATGTTGGATCTGAGACCACCTCTTTTCTCTCTTCATTACTTGTCCCGACTCGATTCAAAAACATTGACAAACCATCTTCAATATCAAATTATTTTTGTATTGAATTAAAAAGAGGGGATTAAGTGTAGACTTTCTTCCTCTCCGAGTGTTGGGATACCCACTGTAGTGAGGGTGGTTCCGACACTCGTCTTTCAATACAAAGACGCTTCCCGTCCGTTTTCAAATCTCATCTCCTTAAAATCATTTCTTTGTGTTGAGCTAAAGAGAGGATTGGGTGTAGACCTCTTCTTCTTCGAGCATAGGGATGCCCACTGTAGTGAGGGTGGTCTCGATGCTCGTCTGTCAATACAAAGACGCTTCCAACGTTTCCTCATAAAACTTCGGTCTCGTACTGAGTATACTTTCTATAATAAATTAATTTCTCTTTGTATCGAATTAAAGAGAGAAGATTGGGTGTAGACCTCTTCTTCTCCGAGTGATGGGATGCCCACTGTAGTGAGGGTGGTCTCGATACTTGTCTTTCGATACGAAGACGCGACTTTATCCACCATCTCACTTTCACGACTTCCTTCCGTAATCTTTCTCACCTAAAACCTCGGTCTCGCATCGAGTGCATTTTCAAATCATTTTCACATTAAAACTTGAATGGTCGTGGAGTGGTTAGGCGTAGGCCTTCTCCTATCCCGAGTGCTGACGTTTACCGTAGGGCTCTCTGTCGCAAAGCACTTACCATTCAAAACCAAAAACACCTAATAAGAGAACGAAGCTCTCTTTATGTTGAATTAAAGAGAGAGGATTTGGTGTAGACCTCTTCTTCTCCGAGCGTAGGGATGCCCACTGTAGTGAGGGTGGTTTCGACGCTCGTCTTTCAATACGAAGATGCCTCGTTTGCCACACCCTTTTATAACAAAAACTTTGAGACAATGAATTGGGTACTACCCGTAGGGGTTACTATCCGAGGACCTGTCTCACCCCCCCTAAAAACAATCCAATCAATCAAACGTGACTTCTTGCCCCGCGTGGCGAAAACTAATCAATCTTTCAAAAAGGATATGTTACGTCCGTTCTACCGCAAACAGGTAACGCCTAAGTCTCCAACGAGCGAGCAGCAAAACACCTAACTGCTAGAATGCGCACGATAGCATCATCCATAAAAACATCAACAAACCGTAGGCCGAACTACGGCTGCTCTGATTTCTCATACCAGATGAGAATACGTAGGCACAAGACGTCGATGTCTTGGCGAGCACATTCCCCCAATATTCGTAGTTTCCCCGAACTACGTCGACTCTGACTTTCTCACATCTATTGAGAATACGTAGGCATAGGACTGCGAAGTCCTACCGAGTCTGTTCTTTCTCTTTTCTTCCCCGTTCTCTCTTTCCTCCTAACTTTCCTGTTTCTGACCCTTATCTTTTACCCTGTGAAACACTTTTATAGCATAATGTTTAAGCAAATAAATTCACATCGACAAACAAAAGGTTCCCATCGAGTACGATGGATGCGAGGGGTGCTAATACCTTCCCCTTGCATAACCGGCTTCCGAACCCGTTCTTGGTCGCGAGACCATCTTATCCATTTCTTTCTTAAGGTTTTCTCGATATTTTCCTTTCCCCTCACGGGATAAATAAAGTTCGGTGGCGACTCTTCTGTCTATCTTTTTCGCCTCCCCGTCGTTGCGCGATGCATTTTTCGAGTAGCGACAGCTGGCGACTCTGCTGGGGACCTACCTAGCAAGCCACGCCTATTTTGTTTGTCGCATTTGTGCTTTATTTGTTTTGCTATTTATTTTATGGTTATGTTTCTTTCTAACTTGTTGGGTTCATTTGGTTTGGTTTGTGAGGATAAAGCTTTCTACCCGAGCTTTCGAGTATGCACTAAGTTAGGAGGTGGTTTCTTTCTGATTTGCGAGACTTAGGACTCGTTGAGTTGGATTGAAATTCCACCGCTCAGATGAGACCCCGTTGGAATAATTATGTCTTACGTGTAGTCGTAATGGCGTTCTTATCTTCAACTTGGGAGTCCGCGATTCTGAGGACCTTTTGTAGAACCTTATTCCAAAGGTTGCTAAAACATAACTCTGTGTTCATCCTTTTGAAGGGATTACCGTCTTACGAGTAGTCGTTATGATGGGAAACTTTTGAGGGTTAGTGCATGGGACTTTGTTTGAAAAGCCTTTGGAATACCCTCTTTTAAACCAATAGATTGCTCACCCGATGGGAAAGATACCTTCTATGGTTGTCTTGCAGGAAACTTTGACCTTCATCCTACCCGTTTGAACAGTTACAGTAGGATCCTTGTACTAATGTTGTTTGGTCTCAAGGCGAAGCGCTGGTCCGTCACCGTCAACAACACAACAACTTTTGATCCCCTGTTGCATTTGCATATTCATTTGCATTTCTTTGCATGTCTTGCATATTGCATCATTATTCATTTGCATAGAGGTGTTCTAATTTTGTGGGCGTAATTGCTTCATGTGGTTTTCCATCCGGCTTGTTCCAGAATTGAAGATCATTCCACCCAAAGGAAACCAACAGAGACGACCATGGAACAAATTCGAGAAGAGTTGAGGGGAATCCGAAGCCAAATGGGACAATTCATGACGGACATGCAAGTTTTGTTTCAGGATCAGAAAGTGCTTAGAGAAGAAGTCCATCAGTTGAAGACTCAGATGGGCCTGATAACAGAAGTCATGAGGAATGTGTTAAGAAAGGAAGGCGATCATGTGCCCGAAGCTGCAGCAGAGATGGCCATCCCACCTTTACATGTGGAACCTCTCCCGAGGCGTGAAGTGCCTCAAAGATATCTTACACAACCTGAGGTTCCAGTATTTCCTCGCCAACAACTACTTCCTGTTTCCCGAGACAATCCTAGGATTATGAGGTATGCTCAAAGGACGAAACAGTCCGACAGAATGTTCGACCAGATCCCCATGACTTATGCTCAGTTGTTGCAACACTTGCTTCAGCGTCAATTGGTTAAGCTTCGCACTATGGCTCCGTTGACTGGCGAGCCACCACAAGGCTATGATGGAAATGCCCATTGTGATTTCCATTCCGGGGCACCGGGGCATAATATCGAGAACTGCAAAGCCTTTAAGCACAAGGTTCAGGATTTAATCGATTCAAGAGCATTTGAGTTCATGCCGAGCAATGGTCTTATTCCAGAAGAGGTGGATGTTCCTATTCTTTCCCCTGAAGTTGCATCAGGTCAAGAGCCTGTCTTGCAATCTGTGACCCTAGAGTCTCCCTGCCCGCAGCTATTGCCCGTTCCTAGGCCAAGCCTAAGAATGAAAGTTCCTAAACGAGGGGAGTTCCCGATACCTCAGACTCAGTCTCCCGATGTCTCAACTATTCAGAGTCAACGATCCCTTGGGTCTTTGCATCAGATATCTGTTCCCCGCCAGAGTCAGCAGTCATACTGTCATCAGCAACGTCAGCACGCCCGACGAAGACCGAGGAAGCCAGAGAAGCAGTTCACCCATTTGCCATTGTCGTACAGTCAGATATTGCCAGACTTGATCAGAGGTGGTTTGATTGTGCCGAAGCAAACTGATCCCGAGACTTCTCCACATCCGTTGGATTCTGATGTTAATGCTCGCTGTGAGTACCATGTTGGGGCACAGGGGCATTCAACCGAAGACTGTAAGGTGCTAAGAAGCAAGATTCAAACTCTGCTTGACTCCAACATGTTCTCTGTCACACCTCAGGGTATCCAGATCAACGATCCTCCTTCGTCCAGTCATGTGGGTTCGGCAGCTAATGTTATGGAGGGATTCACCGAGAGCGGATGTTCAGAAGATTATCGGGATGACTTTGACGAACAATTCTAAAGATGGCTGGCTCAGCAGCAAGGCAAGACCTGAAAGCCCACTTCCGAAGCTGGCAATCTTTCTATCATGTTATTCCTTTGCATTTGTAGTTTCTTTTCTGTTTAGGTGTGAACTTATTTGCAAATTTCATTTGTAAAACTTGTTTGTTTTTTATTGATAATGAAAATGAAATGAATATGCATGTTTTGATCGAATCCATTCGTGTTCACTCAATGCTTTTTATGGATGTCAAACGCTTATTTAAGCGGAATCCGAGGGAGGATGACGAAATTGAAAGGCGCAAATTTCCGAATGTATGCTTTTTGAATTAAAACCTCTGCTGATGATGTACAGGCATTGTTTCAAATTCCTAAACACCGGAGATATAAGGATGTTAATCCCTTGTCAACCCCTTTGAACCTAGTTGTAGGAGTTTCTTTCTGAAAACGAAAAACCCTCAATCTTAACCTGGGGCAGAGTAGGTGTCAGTTAATTCGACTAAATATCCAAATTGCGTAAAGGGTTGTTCCCATTCAAGGATCAATCACACCTATATAGGTCGTACCTAAAGAACCACAGTGGTTATCCTTCACCAGCCAAGGAGTGAGACAGTCACAACCCCTTCAACAAGTCAGACAAGCCGGTGTCATACGATTTGTTCAAAAAAAAAATCAAAAGGAAAAAAGAAGAAGAAAAAAGCCCGCTAAGTCGATAACCTGAAAACAAATGGCTTAGGCAAAATTAGGGCATCCCGTCGGACTTCGAAAGAGGATGTACTCAAAAGTGTCAGTCCAGAAAAAAATAGGGAATGAATGATGATGAAAAATAAGTCGTGTGACTCCAGGCACCAAAGACGAAAAGCGAGTGACAGTCACTCCAAAAATTTGTGGTTTCCCGAACCATCACTCCGGTCATTTAACCTTTGAGAAGTGAGCGCTTGTGTCGAATTAGCTGAACATAGGATTGAAGAATATTAAGGAGAGTGGGTGGGTTAAACAGAACCTTGAGCCTCATATCTTTTCTTTCAAACCGTGAACCTGACCAAGTTACAACCCTTGAAAGTCCTAATTGAAGCAGGTTTGTTTTGAAAGCATATTTCGGTAAAGATCGCGTCAAAACTGACTCCTAAAAGGATTTTTTCTTACCCTATGGGTATGGATATTGATATTTCTGATAAGTGATTCGTTCACTAAATGCCACATTTTTTCCAGTGAACAGACTTGGATTTCAAAACTGTCATATGCATTGCATTAATATTATCTTTTGCAAAACAAATTGTTTTACTCGCGAGAAAGCATTTGACATCAGGAAAGTTTCTACAATGCGAAGTTTGATAAAAATAAGATATAGAGCGCCCGAGTACTCCTTTGAGCAGGGGCAAGTCACGTCAGGTAAACGTAAGCAGAGTCGGTCATCCCTAGATGCAGTTAATCTGGGGCAATCAGGTTGAGATTCATCAAACCACTCGAAGGCCAGTCGAAGGCGCCATTCCTAGATGCAGTTAATCTGGGGCAATCAGGTTGAGATTCATCAAACCACTCGAAGGCCAGTCGAAGGCGCCATTCCTAGATGCAGTTAATCTGGGGCAATCAGGTTGAGATTCATCAAACCATTCGAAGGCCAGTCGAAGGCGCCATTCCTAGATGCAGTTAATCTGGGGCAATCAGGTTGAGATTCATCAAACCACTCGAAGGCCAGTCGAAGGCGCCATTCCTAGATGCAGTTAATCTGGGGCAATCAGGTTGAGATTCATCAAACCATTCGAAGGCCAGTCGAAGGCGCCATTCCTAGATGCAGTTAATCTGGGGCAATCAGGTTGAGATTCATCAAACCACTCGAAGGCCAGTCGAAGGCGCCATTCCTAGATGCAGTTAATCTGGGGCAATCAGGTCGAGATTAGGTAAATCTCTCGAAGTCAAAGGCACTTCTCCAATTCAGCCAATCAGGGGCAAAATCACTTCAAAGCTGGGGCAGGCCACCCCAGGAGCACGACAACTATCCTTATCCAGAAAGGAAATTGACTTGAAGCACTTCTTCGGGGTTCGAAGCGCTAAGGCAGTTCACATCTAACCATCAGGGTACCGAAATTTCAGGTTTCCTTTCGAGGAAGGTTTTTACAAAAGTCCCACATGCTGGGGCAAAATCAGGAACAAAGGAGATGTGTTCCTCTCCATATCTTCAGAGCTTATCAGAGTTATAGAAGCAGATTTGGGTTTATTTCCCCAGCAGTAGGGCGGGTGCAGTACTGTTATCCCCACAGAGTCTGAACGATTGACTCCTTTCCCATCAGAGTCTAGATCATTGACTCGTTCCTCAAGCGGAAGTTGATTATTATTGAGTTTACTTCTCATTTTCCCCAAGCAGAGGTTGGTTCCCTCCTTATCTAATCCACAACCAAATTAGCAAAGTTAATTTTCTTCCCCACAGAATGGAACTGGCTCAGAGACTGTTTATCTCCATCCCCAGCAGAGATAGTGAGGGATAAATTCCCGGTAAGTCTTGTCCAATATCCCTAACAGATAGTGGATTCAATCTCCGGCAGAAGAGAGTTATTCCTCAGCAATCTGCTATGTTCCCCAGTAGAGTTATTCTGGCTAATCATTCATGGTTGTTTTCCCCGATAGAGTGGAGTTGTTGTCTCCAGCCAAGTTGTTTGTTCCCCGAAAGAGTTGTAGGCATCTAGGCCATCCTGGACGTTTTTCACAGTGGAGTTTGATTTGGATCCCCAGCGGAGTGGTTTTGTTCTTAACGGAGCAGTTTTACCCAGAAGTTTTCTCGGAGGCCATCCACGGCTTGCATTCCCCAGCATGAGTTTACTTGCGCTAGGCGTACCTGGCCCTGACCCAACGGAGTTGGCTCTTTCTCTTTAGCATTTATTTTGCTAAAGAGGTCCATTTGCATCTACATACATGCATAACATCTACCCAAATGCAAAGCATTTCCATTTCGTATGGAGCATTTCGCCATATTCAAACACATGCATATGAAACATATGCCAGGTTGTTATCCCTTTTATTCTCGGACGTACCTTCCGCAATTATCAGCATATTTATCAAGCCTGTATGGAATACAGATCTCCAGCAAAGATCATTGACAGTTGTGTTCATCTTATCACTCTCCCTAACAGAGTTTACTTTTCCCGACTTTTGGTCGATGTTATTCTTTCTAAGTGATTCTAACTTTTGGTTAGTAGCTTTTCCCGACTTTTGGTCGATGTTATTCTTTCTAAGCGATTCTAACTTTTGGTTAGTAGCTTTTCCCGACTTTTGGTCGATGTTATTCTTTCTAAGTGATTCTAACTTTTGGTTAGTAGCTTTTCCCGACTTTTGGTCGATGTTATTCTTTCTAAGCGATTCTAACTTTTGGTTAGTAGCTTTTCCCGACTTTTGGTCGATGTTATTCTTTCTAAGTGATTCTAACTTTTGGTTAGTAGCTTTTCCCGACTTTTGGTCGATGTTATTCTTTCTAAGTGATTCTAACTTTTGGTTAGTAGCTTTTCCCGACTTTTGGTCGATGTTATTCTTTCTAAGTGATTCTAACTTTTGGTTAATAGCTTTTCCCGACTTTTGGTCGATGTTATTCTTTCTAAGTGATTCTAACTTTTGGTTAGTAGCTTTTCCCGACTTTTGGTCGATGTTATTCTTTCTAAGCGATTCTAACTTTTGGTTAGTAGCTTGTTTTCCGACTTTTGGTCGATGTTAATTCTTCTCAGCGATCCTAACTCTTGGTTAGTAGCTTGTTTTCCGACTTTTGGTCGATATTGATTCTTAGCGATCCTAACTCTTGGTTAGTAGCTTGTTTTCCGACTTTTGGTCGATGTTGATTCTTAGCGATCCTAACTTTTGGTTAGTAGCTTGTTTTCCGACTTTTGGTCGATGTTGATTCTTAGCGATCCTAACTTTTGGTTAGTAGCTTGTTTTCCGACTTTTGGTCGATGTTAATTCTTCTCAGCGATCCTAACTCTTGGTTAGTAGCTTGTGTTCCGACTTTTGGTCAATGATCTTTCTAAGTGATTCTAACTTTTGGTTAGTAGCTTGTGTTCCGACTTTTGGTCGATGTTTTTGAATGATATCCTCTGATGGGCGCTCGTTCCCCACAGAGCTGTCTGGTTTAGGCTTTCCCCGGCAAAATTACCTTTGCGATCGGTGCATGTTATCTTCGGACTTTTGTGTGCGGTTCCTCTTTCTCCTATGGTCGGCAAATTCCTGGTCTCTTTGGTATTCAACCGCCTTTTACCATGATCATCTGAAAGCTGTTCGCTTTTCATCCATTCAGGTCTAAGTCGCTTGAATAGGGGCAGCTGTTGTATCCCAAAATTTGCCCTACCTTTTCTCCATTTGGTTTATGTTTCATTTCATTGCATTAGCATATCACATTGCATAAGCATACCCCAAATTTATCCTACCCTGTATATAACTTACATTCGCGCATCCATCCACTAACTGTTATTCAAAAGACTTAAAGTATGTTACTTTCGCCTATTGTCCACACTTAGGACATCACAAGGATGAGTTGAAGGAAATTGAGATTCATGTGTGGCTGTCAGGACAAGAGTGTGTACAGTATGGATTGAGAATCGTTTTGGTTGACCTAATCTTATTCGGGTAAAAGGGATGGTTTCAAGAATCAAGGTCATGGTGCATTGATTTAAATGGGTTATGTTTGGTGTACCGAAGTTCATTTCTCAAGTCATAATACTTTGATTTTCAAGGAGTGCCCCCTTCATTTGATCCATAGTAAAGAGATGGGCATCATGATTCAAGTGGAAAAATTCGGAGATGACCTCCTATTGACTAAAAGCTTTAGTCCATCCACAGTTCAAAATCGATCTATGCTTGTGTTTAAGATCTTATTTCAAAGTAAGAATTCAAGGGGCAAAATTTGGTTCATAAGACTTTTAGGGTCTTATTGGAATTTCAAATCAAGAAAATTGAATTTAAGGTTCCAAAATACATGAAGTTGCCATGAAGTCCACATTCATACAAAAATTCTCAAAGAGTGTACATTGGATCATAGCTAAATAAATTCAATCATCCCATCAATACACAAAAAAAAAACCTCTACAAAAATAAAAGCTCACATTTTTCACAAAAATCACAAAGGTCCATTTCTTTTCTATTTTAAATCCAAACCATGTCAAATATTTTCCAATTTCATCTTTTTTTCTTCTCAAACTCCAAAAGCCCATTCCAAAATAAATTCTTCACCAAATTTCAAGTTGATTGGTCTTAAGGTTTCTCAAGAGATCGAGCGTTTTGGGTGTCATTCATGATAAATGATAAGGGCTCGTTAATTTCATCTTGACCTTGCTCCAAGTTGACTTTTAATTAAGGTTTTATAGTTCCTATTTCATTTTGTCCATTGAGAGTCTAGTGAGCCAAGTGAGTATGGTCCAGGTCATTCTTTTCAAGACACGACTAAACAATCAAGCCATGACTAAGTTTATGTTTAGTAATTATTAATCCCATGGAGCCAAAATCATGATGCAAGTAACATGCCATTCTAAAAGTGTGGGCTGTGATTTCAAAGTTTTTTTTATGATATTTCAAATTATTACATAGTTTGTGATACAAAAGTTAAAAAAGAAGATGAGATTCATGAAGTTTGCAATAAAAGTCAAGACCAAGATCGTGGAATTCATTTACAATGTTCCAATAAAAGCCCATTGTCATTTTGTTTATTTTCACATGTGAAAGAAGAAACTCTTTACAATTGCAAGAAAATAAGGAGAAATTTTTTGACAGCAGTAGAGACCAAGCTGTGCTTCACGTTGTCTTGCATCAGACCCCAACCTGAACCATAATCAATGCATAAAATTTGAACCCCTGCTGCTATCACTAGCACTCCAAAATATCCATCAAAATTTTCTGACAGCAGCGATTTGACTGCTATAAATCTGAACCTGCTGCTATCCATCAAGCCTGCACAGGGGAAACTCAAAAGCGAATAAACCAGCCGTGCAGGGCCATGCCTCCCGCAAGCCATCGCGTAAGCATTCGTTACGCGACACAATCTGCCAAGGAAAAGGAAAGGATGTCATATGACATAACATGATGCAAGCCTGCAAAATAAAAAAAGGGCTTCATTTAGCAACCAATCACAAAACCATTAACAGAAGACGCATCTCACAAGAATCCAAAACCAGACCTGAGAAAAAGTACCGACACAATTCGCAACACTGCAAGTTGAACCAAAATAACCACTTGTTATCCATACAAGCACGTACGTCCCCCAGCTCAACAAATTGCTATGCCCACTTCCTTTCCACAAAACCAATGGCCTGCAGTGAATGAAATACAACGTCGCGACATGTACACAAAGTTGAAGCCTTGTTATTTGTCGTGGCCACTAAGTGGCATTTCTTCTCAACTGGTCAATTCAAGGACAATAACAGTCCATTCATGACAGACGAAACCTGGAAAAAGAATGAAAAAAAAGAGAAGTAGTGAGATAAAAATACAATCAACAGCAATCACCATTCTCACAACCAAACGCTGCAAAACTGCGGCACCATCACCAAACACACACCAGACAAAGCTCTGCCACAACCAAACAAAACCTGCTACATACCAGCCTGCACATAAACCATACCAAGACAAAAAAAATCAGCCTATACACAACAGTAAAGCCAGACATAAACTGGCAGCAGGACAAAAACTATGCACATCATACCCCAAACAATAACCTTTGTGAGTTGTACCAATGCAATACTCACATTCATCCAAGCCAAGGGTCTGCAACATGAAAGTGATACAACACCACATCCTGCAGTTGAAAATGACTTAACAACTCAAAGCAACAAGACAAAAATACTGAATGAGCAAGCTGTGAATTTTAAAAGGAGGAGTGTAAAAGAGCAAAAGGGCATAACTCATACAACTCAGTGACTACCTTCATGATACCTACATATCTTCTTGACTTTTCTTCACAACACAACCACATCTTTTGAGGTAAAACCCACTGAACAGCCACCTTCAACCAACCATCTTCCCTCTTCAAAACCATCTCATAACATCTTCACAACAAAAAAATCCTCCAACCAGTAAACCCGCAGAAAACCACCAACCCAGAATCCATCCTTGAAACACAATCAAACAAAAGAACTCCACTCAAAATAACATTCTTCCACAATTTCCCTTTTATTGACCTTCAATAACACAGCAAATCGTAACAGCAAATTCTTCCTCAAATACCCCTCAACCCCAAATCATATATCAACCCCAAATCATATACCAACCCCAGATTCTCAATCCCTTTTTTATCAACCAGAGTTGAACGAAAGAGGAAGTGGAGTTGAGATAAACCTGATTCAACACCAAAAAAAAACTCCACCTCTGAAACTCGTCTTCAATATGGACCTTCTTCTATCTCTCTAAAACCTCCACCCTCATTTTCGAAGCCAACCGTTGAACCGTTGAAACTCTCTTTCCGTCACTTCTCTCCCATCTCATGAAACCCTAGCCACGAAATCAAGATCTTAATAGTCATCCTTCATGTTCTGTTGTCACCATCTCACCGATATCATACCAACAACACCAGCTCAGCTAACTCCACAGCAAAATATAACCGCTCGTCCATCGCCGTGACCACTTTCAAACATCTCACAGCAACCATTAATCAAACACTCAACAACACTTCACCTCACAATTTCTTCTTCCTCCGAATTCGTTTCTCCATCAACCGTTCAACTTCACCATTCTCAAAATCTCCAGATTTCGAAACCCCCATCCGTCTTCAACTCACAACATCTTCTCCAAACCAACCAACACCTATTTTCAAATCCGCGAAACTTCATCACAAACTGAAACCTATTTCGAAACTTCTCACTTTTCATCTTCAACATCTCCCTCAAACCCCCATTTCCAATCTCTTCTCCTAACAAAACCCTAAATAAGCGAGAAATAGAGATGAGGAGAAATTGCTCAAAATCCAAACAAGACAAACCGTGAAAGACGAATAGAAGGAGAGACGCGAGCGAGGGGCGTGATATTGTAAAGGCTCGATCCAGGTCGTCGACAAACTTTGACGAGAAGCCATCCCTCTGTGGTTAGTGATTCACGTTTTCATGTGGGACTTAGATTTTTGTTGCTGAAGGTGTTTATGGACTGATTTCGGGCCTTCATGATGAAGCCCATGTGTTGTTTCTTTTTTTTTTTTTTTTGTTCTGTTTATAGAATCAGGGTGATGGGATAACAAGCCCACATGATCCCATCTTTTTTTATTTTATTTACTATAATCTTTTTATCAACCCTTCTTCTTGTTTTTTTTAATTAATTCATTTATTTTATTTTTAGCATAGGTTTTATATTTAATTTTTAAGAACTCTTTAATATTTTAGAGTACGTATATTTTTAGAGTTAGATATTCTTTTAAATAACCTTCTTAGAAAATTTCTTAAGTTTTTATTTGTAATTTAAGTTTTAGAGATAGATTTCATTTCTCTTTTCTTTTTGGGCATGTTGTCCCATTTTCCGTTTGGTCGATGACGAGACCTCCGTAATTCATTACCAGTCAAATTATTGATGAGTAATGTTGGATCTGAGACCACCTCTTTTCTCTCTTCATTACTTGTCCCGACTCGATTCAAAAACATTGACAAACCATCTTCAATATCAAATTATTTTTGTATTGAATTAAAAAGAGGGGATTAAGTGTAGACTTTCTTCCTCTCCGAGTGTTGGGATACCCACTGTAGTGAGGGTGGTTCCGACACTCGTCTTTCAATACAAAGACGCTTCCCGTCCGTTTTCAAATCTCATCTCCTTAAAATCATTTCTTTGTGTTGAGCTAAAGAGAGGATTGGGTGTAGACCTCTTCTTCTTCGAGCATAGGGATGCCCACTGTAGTGAGGGTGGTCTCGATGCTCGTCTGTCAATACAAAGACGCTTCCAACGTTTCCTCATAAAACTTCGGTCTCGTACTGAGTATACTTTCTATAATAAATTAATTTCTCTTTGTATCGAATTAAAGAGAGAAGATTGGGTGTAGACCTCTTCTTCTCCGAGTGATGGGATGCCCACTGTAGTGAGGGTGGTCTCGATACTTGTCTTTCGATACGAAGACGCGACTTTATCCACCATCTCACTTTCACGACTTCCTTCCGTAATCTTTCTCACCTAAAACCTCGGTCTCGCATCGAGTGCATTTTCAAATCATTTTCACATTAAAACTTGAATGGTCGTGGAGTGGTTAGGCGTAGGCCTTCTCCTATCCCGAGTGCTGACGTTTACCGTAGGGCTCTCTGTCGCAAAGCACTTACCATTCAAAACCAAAAACACCTAATAAGAGAACGAAGCTCTCTTTATGTTGAATTAAAGAGAGAGGATTTGGTGTAGACCTCTTCTTCTCCGAGCGTAGGGATGCCCACTGTAGTGAGGGTGGTTTCGACGCTCGTCTTTCAATACGAAGATGCCTCGTTTGCCACACCCTTTTATAACAAAAACTTTGAGACAATGAATTGGGTACTACCCGTAGGGGTTACTATCCGAGGACCTGTCTCACCCCCCCTAAAAACAATCCAATCAATCAAACGTGACTTCTTGCCCCGCGTGGCGAAAACTAATCAATCTTTCAAAAAGGATATGTTACGTCCGTTCTACCGCAAACAGGTAACGCCTAAGTCTCCAACGAGCGAGCAGCAAAACACCTAACTGCTAGAATGCGCACGATAGCATCATCCATAAAAACATCAACAAACCGTAGGCCGAACTACGGCTGCTCTGATTTCTCATACCAGATGAGAATACGTAGGCACAAGACGTCGATGTCTTGGCGAGCACATTCCCCCAATATTCGTAGTTTCCCCGAACTACGTCGACTCTGACTTTCTCACATCTATTGAGAATACGTAGGCATAGGACTGCGAAGTCCTACCGAGTCTGTTCTTTCTCTTTTCTTCCCCGTTCTCTCTTTCCTCCTAACTTTCCTGTTTCTGACCCTTATCTTTTACCCTGTGAAACACTTTTATAGCATAATGTTTAAGCAAATAAATTCACATCGACAAACAAAAGGTTCCCATCGAGTACGATGGATGCGAGGGGTGCTAATACCTTCCCCTTGCATAACCGGCTTCCGAACCCGTTCTTGGTCGCGAGACCATCTTATCCATTTCTTTCTTAAGGTTTTCTCGATATTTTCCTTTCCCCTCACGGGATAAATAAAGTTCGGTGGCGACTCTTCTGTCTATCTTTTTCGCCTCCCCGTCGTTGCGCGATGCATTTTTCGAGTAGCGACACTACCCAAATCTGATTTATTTATAATCCCCTCTATAAATTATTGCCAAGTATAATAATTAAAATAATAATCTCCCCCTAAAATCAATTTCGCTAATAATAAGTTAATTCAACATTACTCGTAAAATCAATCCGCTTAAAAGGAACCAACATCGTAATCGAATTAAATCGCGCACGCCTCCGCACATTCACATTATTCACAGTTCACACTTTCACACCTTAGCGCTTTCATGCGTGTGTATGTTTATTTTATCTGTTTTATTTCCTTCTACATTTATTTTACAGTAATTTATTTTTATCGCATCGCATCCCGTCCAAAGGAAAAACCTACACATGATTCAACGTTTGTGTGTAGTGCATATCATTTGCATCATACTCCCACTTGATCCTTGATCCCATTCAAGTTGATCTTTCTAAGATAGATCCTACCCCATAAGGAGGACCTTTGTCTTTATCTTTACAACTTAGACAAACGCATACAACTCAACAACAAATATTCAAACACAATAGAGAAATAGATGTTAATCATCTTAAGCGAGATAAAATCTCCATCCCACAACAATACAATCAATATGTAGAGGCTTTGCCTTAAGAGAGATAGAGGCGTACTCGTCGATCGATATCCGAGTACTTGAGCCCTTCTCTTAAGACGATGCAAAGACTATTCTCTTACACTTGTGGCGGTTAAATCTATCTTAAAATGACAACTCGTCTTTTCTCCTAAAAACAATCAAACAACTACCCTAAACCCGTAGGAACTTTGACCACAGTCAAAAAACTCCTCAAACCCTTTAGTGGAACTACAGATACTCTGATTCCACTCCCGTAAGGATATGTAGGCATAAGATGCGATATCTTAACGAGTATACTTAGAAATAAACCCCTAGGTCTTTAACCTTTAAGCAGATAAACACTTAGCAATAAACAACATAAAACAAGAGGTTCCTGTAGAGTACTACAGAAACTTAGGATGCTAGCACCTTCCCTAAGTTTAACCAACCCCCGAACCTATAACTCTCTAGCTTGCATTTGCATTGCATTGTGGGAATTTCGATCTTTATCCCTTCCTTTGGACAAATCAAAGTTCGGTTGCAAAATGAATTAAAGATTCAAACTAATCAATAGTTTGGTATCCGATTTTCACCGCGAAACTATGGAAAGCCCATCACCCTCTTCCAAAAAACAAGCGTCGGGTAGCAAAAAAAATGGAGTGGGGGTGAATCCAAAACGAGCTGATCAAAGCCCAATATACATTTAAAAAAATGATAAAAACTATCAACCTAACAGCAAACTCGACACCTACAATAGAATGAAACCACCAAAACAGAGGCCTCAAAGCGGAATCCGAGTTATTAACCTGTGGAGAATCACAGCAACGCACTCCGACCTTCTTCACGATTCGATTCGTCTCGCTCCCTCTTCATCTCTTAATTCTTTTCTTCTATTTATGAATCTGGTTTTTGTTTGCGGGTTGTTTTGATTTGAAAGACGGTTATTGAAAGATTACTAGGGTTGAAGAAAGGTAGAAGAGTATTTGGGTAAGTCCGAAAAAATGGGTAAGATTTGAGGTTCGGTTCATGAAGTGGGTGTTGAAATAGAAGGGTTGTGTTGAAGGTGAAATGGGTATTGGTTTGAAGTTTTGGAGAGAAGAAGGTCGATTGAAGAATGGAGGTTCGCTGGGTTCTCAAAATGGGTGGCTGATTTGTTCTATTAAATGGTTTGGAGGTTGAAAGGGTTTGGGTTTGAACAGGGTTGTTGTAATAGAAGGAGAAAGTTGAAGGAGGTTTAAGAAGTTTGGAGTTTGGGTTTAAGTGAGGTTTTGTTAGATGAAGAAGATTGGCTTTTTGTTTTGGCTTTCTGGTTGTTGTTGGTAGTTTTGGTTTTTTGGAAGAGAAGAAGTTGTTTATGTGATGGTGGTGGTTGCTGCTTTGGTTCAAGTTTTTGCTGTGATTTGCGATTTTTTAGGCATTGAAAGGGTGGTGGGGTTAGAGGAAGAAGAGTGATTTATTCGTTTCAAGGTTTGTTCTCCTCTTCTGTTTTGGTTTAATTTTGTGGATTTGAAGTTATAAGAAAGAGGAGAGTTATTGAAGGAGGTGGCGACTAGGTTTTCTCAATGGAAGCTGGGTATGCGATTTTATAGGTAGAAGCAGAGAAAAGGGTTTTGTGGTTGATGTTATGAACGTGTTATGCTGGAAATTGGTATAATGCTGTTGTGGAATCGTACGACTTGGAGGTCTTGTTGTGGGCCCAAATTTGAGGTACGATGCTGCTGCTGCGTTTTGTGATAGGGGTACGTACGGATTGCGTTTTTTTCTTTTTTTTATTTGCAGATAAAAATGTTCTCATTTGCCAATTTCATGTGCAAGTCGGTTGAGAATTTTGAAGTGGCTGGTTGTATGGAGAGTAGCACACACAACTTGGTGCTGGATGGGTTTTACAGCTTGAAGAAAGTTGTGAATTGTAGGGTCACGCTTGTGTGGTTGCTCACGGGTGTATGGGTTGTTATGTCGCTTGCGGAGCTCTCGCGGTAATTTCATGAACAAGAGTGTGTGAGGATCCGCGACTGTCTTTCATACCTCATGAAAGTTGCCTCTTTATTGTCGGTAATAATCTATTAATGCGTACAACTTCATCTTTTATTGTGCATTCTTTTTTTCACAGCTTTTTCTTACATTTTGATTTTATTTGTGGTATCTCATGTCGCGACTTGATTTTGTGTAGGTCGTGGTGCATATACTCGCAATCGGTGGCCACTCGGAATGCGAATCATATGTTATGCCGTTGCTGCAGTATTCACGTCGGTACAAGAGCGGAATTGAGTTGAAGAATCCCCCTTGTCTGCTGCGTCCGATTTTCATTTAACCTGGTATCTTTTAAATCCAAATTTGTGCAGGATATCCTCAAAACAAGGTGGGCTGTGTGAAGGCTGTGGAATGGTATAAGTTGAGGGCTGTAGAATGACTTTATTTTCTCGCAGGACAATGGCTATCGACCGTTCGTGCAGGCCCGTGCATCCACCTCTTATTTTCCTGTTGCTGGATAACAAATTGTGATGGTTGTAACTCTGTTTTGGTGCAGGTTTTTTTTCCTGAAATAAACTACTAATAATGCGACACAGGGAAGTGTTGCCGTTAAGGTGCTTGCTGCATCAAATTCTGTCCTGATCTTGGTGTAAAGGCAGTATAACGAGGTCTATGACTAAACCTGGAGCTTCGTATGCTGGTGTGGTGGTAGCGACAACAACCCCTCTGCACCACTCAGCATTCGAGGATTTCGTGATAACAAGCATTGGTATCAAAGCTTAAAATCTTGGTCCTTTGTCAACTTATACTTCCACTTTCAAGTGTCCGGGGAATTCGAAATTGCCTTGTGTGTCTTCTGATTTTTCTTAATTATGTGATGAACCTGATATAACCATAGGCTTATTTTGCTGAAATTTACTCTCGTGATACCAGGTTGTACCAGCTTTGGAAGTTGGCACGAGGCTTCTAATGATGGAAACTCACAAAGAAATGGAGTTTTTATTAGTAGAGAGTAGGGATCAGGAAAGACTTTGGGAAGTAATCTGTCCTGACAAATGATCAGAACTGGAAGTTTTAAACTCATGACTACTTGCATATGATTGGTATGTTCACAATAATTCCCTCATTTCCTGTTACTCTTTGAACTCCTTATGATTGAATAAAACCTTAAATTTCACATGTCTTGTTGTTTTGGAATGAATCTTAATCCAATCATGACTTGAGCATATTGTGTCGGTGTATTACTTCTGCATTATAACGCTGACTGGAAGATGAAGAAAACCCGTGGTTTGATAAATCCCTTTTTTATTGTGTGCCAGGCTTGAAGGTGTGATGCAAACTGGTGTTGAAAGGCAAATTGGGGTTGCAAACTGATAAGCACGGTTGGAGGCGTCAAATCCTCGTAGGCATCAAATCCTCTCACGACATGAATTATATGTGCTTGGCTTCAAGTGTCAAAATGATTCCAACAGTGCTTGGCTTCAAGTGTCAAAAATGAATCCAACCGTTTTAAATACTTACAAGCCCTGTTGTAAACTGCAGCATAAACTTCTTTGTAAATATTTAGCAAGAACCTTCTTGTAACAACTCTGTACAACATTTCAACGTGATTAGCCTTTTTTACAATAAGTTTTGCCTTGATAAACATACTTGATGACACCTAATTAATCTCACGGTCCTCTTAAATTTGCTGTAAGATATAATGGACTTGAAGTGATGTTTAGAAACCAAACAAACTTTAAAATGAATTGAGATAAAGCCATGACCTTTGTTCTACAAACAATGTGTACTCCTTATAATATGAATTTTGCTAGGCTTTGAATTACGCCAATGAATCTTGAAGTTTTCCTATTGTAGCGTCTTTGTGAATAAATAATGTATTATAAATAATGTATTGGACTTAAAAAATGGCTTGGGTTTAGCTGACTTGAAATGGGCTTTTGCTTATGACATGGACTTTAACTTTGCACCCCCATTTTAAATTTGAACCACACAACTAAATCCCACCTTTCGAACTCACACCGGAATAAAATTTGAACTAATTCCTTAGAAATCAAACTTGAAAAGCAGGCCCAAAACAGACCCATCTTGAAACATGCCACAGTCCTAGTGAATTGAGAATAGAGAAACAAAACACCTGTTTGACCAAGATGAGGTCAATCTTCAATTGAATTCCAACCATTGCTACATACTTTTCCGGACAATTTGATCTTGACACAGAAACTCTTATTGGAACCTTGACCCAAATACTTGAGTTAATTCACCCTGAAAGTAACATATATCTCTCGATTTTCCGGTAAATTTTCAGTGGCTGGGCATACAGGTGAAGGATAATTTATAAGTATGACAAATTTAGGGTATGACAGGCATGTGTGTAAAATCTCATTAGGTTAGTATGTTAGTTTTCTTATAAATAGCATGCTAGTCTCTCATTTTTGTAAGGATGGTGTAAATCCTAATTAGGATGAGAGTTCTCTCAGGTTGTTGAGAGAGGTTAATTGTTGGTATTCACTTATAATCTTTGAACCCTTATTGAGAAAGTGAATAGTAAAATATATTTAACCAATTCTCTACTCTTCTTCCTTATCTTTTTTCCTTTGTAAAACCTAATAGGGTTTCTCGTGTTTATTTAAGAAACTTAATCTTTATCTCATAACTTTGATCTATTATTGACAACATCGTTTCACAACAGATCATTAAAAAAATGATGACTTATGAAAGTACATTATTGACATTTTAGGAGTCTTTGCCATATGAGAAGTATGTATTTTTGTCCTGACACCATTTTTTTTAGCTTGACACCCCAAATGTGTACACTTTTACCAAAATATCTCTAAACAAAAAAAAAGTTTAGATTTTTAAAGAATTTTTGTGATATTCTGGATATTTTGATAACTATACCGATTTTTTTAACAAAATCTCTGAATTCTGGCCACTTATGAGTTTTTACCAGATTTTGTGATATGTATCATATTTTTGAGAAAATCATGAATAGTATCATTTTTTTAGATAAATTCGGTTTAATCTAACTGTTTTGGCTAATTTGTAAGAAATTCATGAATATTTACCGATTTTTTAAATAGAAAATTTCAGTTTAAACCAATTATTTTGAATAATTTATTATTTTAAGTAGTTATATTAAAAGATATATAAGATATTAAAAAAACCTATAACAACCTCATTAAGCATGTTTAGTTAATACGTGTATAAGGACATCTAGTGTATGTGCGCGAGTTCGGACCCGCGACATGTAACTTCATTCATTTTATATTTTAATTGGAATATATTCCCCTCTCTGATTGACGTGATATCATGATCACAGTCTTTTGGAAGATAACATGGTATTATTGTTGTTACTGTTAGTTCTAATACATCAAATAGGCTCAAAGGGAGGAAAAATAAATTGATTATGGATTGTGAGACAGGAGAAAACTACAAGAACTAGAAATCTTCATAAGAAATTTTTAGTAAAAAATTTAAATGTCTATTTATGTTGAGATATATACCAAACGTTAGTGGTTGGAAGGTAATAGTTAGATGTGGTGTTCACAATCATGAACTAGCTAAGGATTTAGTGGGTCATGATATATTAAATCTTTTATCTTCACTAATATTATTGTTGATATATGCTATGACACAACCTTACTATGTGAATATGTTGAACATGTTTCATATTATGTTGATTTTTGACTATATGTACAAAACAAACAGGTATCGAATCCAACTACTAGAGATCGTTTATGTTATGCCAACGAAGTTAATGTTTTCTTTTGGATTTGCCTATTTGGAACATGAAAGGGAGGAAAATTCACGTGGACACTGGAGAAGTTGAATGAGTTGTTCACATCTAAGAAGTTGCTTCCCAAGGTCATGGTGACAAATTGAGAACTTTCCTTGATGAATCCCATGGAAGTTGTGTTCCCAACCTCAATTCATTTGTGGTGCATGTTCCATATTTGTAAAAATGTTAATATGAAGTGCAAAATGTATGTCAAATCTAAGGCAAGAGCACGCTGTGCATCTATGAAACAAAGTCATGTATTTAAATAACGGGTTTGAGTTTGAGCAACACTTGCAACATTTTTAGGCAGTATGTGTTGATATCCCTTTTATTTGTTCAGTGTTTGCACCAAACATGGTTGACACCTTATAAAGAAAAATTTGTTATTACATGCACTAATCAAGTCAGACATTTTGCGAACACGACAACAAACATGTACATCCATGTGAGTTTCATTTTATTATAGAAATATTTATCAATTTATTTATTACATTTTTATCTATTATTGTTTTATAGGATTGAGTCTGCTCATTGGAGATTCAAAAAGTGTTGAATACTAGTCGTGGAGATTTGTGCAGATGTTCAGATATTGTGAACACCATGTTGAAGCTACAACTAGGTGCGATTTGAGTATCATTTCAAATAAGCGTTGCCAACATTAAGCATCTGTATAACACACCATTTTACTCGAGATTGCACGACTTCGTATCAAGATAATGTACACGACACATTGGAAATAAGTTAAAAAGGGTAAAATTCATTGGTTCTGACAAAGTTGTACGTGGTTGCTTCATTAAGACAACACATGAGTTACCTTGTGCTGTGAACTTGTAGGTCTTCATATGCAAGGTTACCCAGTTCCATTATAATCCATTCATTTGTTTTGGAAGGAATTACACATTGAAGAGCATCAAGTCACTGAAGAAGCGAGTGAGACACAGTTGAACTTAGAAGAAGAATGTGAAAAATTGAAGAGGTATTATAGTATCTTGGATATCGTTGGCCCTTGGGCAATGAAGAAAAAAGTTAAGTAACTAACACATCTATGTACAATCCCGGAAGTACAAGCCAAAAAAAAGTTAAAAAAAGTAAAATAGAAAGTCCAAAAATGATTAGCACAAATTTTTAATATATCATACATCCCATGTCTTTACCAAATTTTTTAAAAAAATATCTGGTATTTTTTAAAACAAAGCTTCTTAAAACTTTTTTCAAAACAATTGGTTTAAATTGGATATTTTCAAAAAAAATCCGGTAAATATTTATGAATTCCTCAAAATTTGGGCTTAAATGGAATAGACCCATTCAGATAGACGCACAAATTGGAAAATTTTATCCCATACCCCATCATTTATTTTCCTATCCCTATATTATATATTTTTTTACCAAAATATCCTCATATCAATAAATGTAAAATTTTCTTGATTTAATTATTTGATTCAAAATTTAATAAATAAATCTATCTTTAAAAACTACTTTATTAATATTCTCAACAAACATGGCAAGTATTATTTATATCTATTATATAATCTTATAATATTTTCATCAAAGATTTTCCGCTAATTTTTTATTTAATTAATTAATTAAATATATATATATATATTTATCATTAACTCTATCATTTGAAACTTCGGACTAAGTCACATTCTTATATTTTAAATAATTATTAATTAACAAATGCAATAAGACACATCCTGAATTTATTTAAAAATGCAGTCACCTACCAATAATATATTTACTATAGTAACTATCCAACCTAACTTTTCTTTTTATTCTATTAATTAATCTTTTATTATTAATAATTAAATATTATTATTATTAATTAAATAATAATTAAATTAAAATATTTAACATGTTTATTTCTCAAATTTCTATCTACTCAACCCTCTCTATTTATATTATACAAACAATTAACATCAGTCCACTCATAATATCTCTCTAACCCCACACTAATAGGATATATAGTAATATTAAATTAAAAAAAAGTAAATAAATTAGACATATAATGCAAATCTTAAAATTACTTAATACAAAAATAAATTAATAAATATAAAGTTAAAACCAAAAATAAAGACAAAGATTAAACTAATCATAATGCAAATCTTTATTTTATTTTTGGTTTTCTATTTTTTTTTACTATTTCTTTGATTACTTTTATTTTTTCTTAACTTTGTCTTTTTTTTTAATTCAGAAAAACTTTGTTATCACTAAAACTTTTTAAAATTACTAAAAAAACTTAAAAATGCTCTTGAAGTTTTTTTAAAAATAGAAAACCAAACAATCAAACAAAATACTCTTATTTTTAAAAATACTCTTATTTTTTCTTAACTTTGTCTTTTTCTTAACCACCAAACAAACAAAATTAATATTGTATGAGTATAAAATTAAAAATACTCATATTTTTTTAAAAAAAAAAAACTTCAAGAGCATTTTTAAGTTTTTTTAGTAATTTTAAAAAGTTTTAGTAATAACAAAGTTTTTCTAAATTAAGAAAAAAGACAAAGTTAAGAAAAAATAAGAGTAATCAAAGAAATAGTAATAAAAATAGAAAATCAAAAATAAAATAAAAATTTGCATTATAATTAGTTTAATCTTTGTCTTTATTTTTGGTTTTAACTTTATATTTATTAATTTATTTTTGTATTAAGTAATTTTAAGATTTGTATTATATGTCTAATTTATTTATTTTTTATTTTTTTTAATTTAATATTTATTAAATATCCTATTATTGTAGGGTTAGAGAGATGTTATGAGTGGACTGATGTTAATTGTTTGTATAATATAAATAGAGAGGGTTGAGTGGATAGAAATTTGAGAAATAAACATGTTAAATAATTTAATTTAATTATTATTTAATTAATAATAATAATATTTAATTATTAACAATAAAAGGTTAATTAATAGAATGAAGAGAAAAATTATGCTGGATAATTACTATAGTAAATATATTATTGGTAGGTGACTGCATTTTTAAAAAAATTTAGGACGTGTCTTATTGTATTTGTTAATTAATAATTATTTAAAATATAAGAATGTGACTTAGTCCGAAGTTTTAAATAATAGAGTTAATAATAAATATATTTATATTTAATTAATTAATTAAATAAAAAAATTGAAAATCTTTGATAAAAACATTATAAGATTATATAATAGATATAGATAATACTTATCATGTTTGTTGAGAATATTAATAAAATAATTTTTAAAGATAGATTTATTTATTAAGTTTTGGATCAAATAATTAAATTAAGAAAATTTTACAATTATTGATACGAAGATATTTTGCTAAGAAAATATATAATATAGGGGTAGGGAAAGAAATGATGGGAGTATGAGATAAAATTTTCAACAAATTCCATTGCAAAACCCCAGATACAGTAGCACGAACCCTAAATTTTCTCTAAAATTTTAATCACAACAATAATCTTCGTTGATGCATTCATGGCAGAAATTCCCACTCTAGTGGTTCGAAAACCCTGTTTTGATCTTCCAACCGGTTGCCCTCAATGTCTCTCTGCATACATTTATCTCAATTTCGCCAAAATCCCCTTCCAATTGAACTTCCATCTAAATCATCCACATTCCGGTAACTACCACCCCAATTCCCTTTTTCCCCTTTTCTGTAATTCAAAGATAATATTTTTACTGTTCTTAATTCATGGGTCTAGATTTATTTTTAATACTAATGTTGGTTTTGTTTTCTATGTTCCGTGATGTTTTGTTTAGATAAAATTCCTTATTTTGAGATTGGTGATGATTATGTGTTGTATGATAATGAGAATGAAGGAATCATTCAGTGTTTGAGGAAAAATGGTGGTGTAGTTGATTTGGATAGTGAGGTTTCTTCTCTCCCTGAATGGATTACAATCAAAGCGGTTATCACAACTTGGCTTCATGATGCACTTGTCTATGAACTTTGGTTGGGATCTAAAGGTTCCCCTGCTTATAGTATCTATTATTCTGATCTTCCTTGGCCCATTGGGAAGGTTCTTTCTTCCAAGAAAGTTCGTTTGGTGAAGCTCAAACATGGGATAACTGATGACAATGCTGTAGCAAAGGAAGAAGAGGTCAGTTTGTTTCTCCTTATTGCCTCAATTGCACTAGTTTTATGAAGCTTGGATGGATAGTTGTATTGGTGCAAGTGTGATATGGATATGTGAAATGTGAAATTTTAGATTCTTGATATGATGCTTTTTAATTAAGTTAACAAAGTTTTGATGAAAAAAAGGTTATATACTTGTAAAGAAAAAGAGGTTGGTTGTTCTTCACTAATATATAACCATAATGTTGGGCGGTTAAGAATCAACATGAGAATAAAATAAGTATAGCAAATATGAGGAAGTTGCGTTGGATGTGTGGTAAGACTAGACATGACAAGATTAGAAATGACAATATTAGAGAGTGATGGGGTAGGACCTATAATAGAAAAGACGGTGGAAAATAGGCTTAGGTAGTTTGGGCATGTAGAGAGAAGACCTGTAGACTTTGTGGTGAGGAGAGTAGACTGGATGGAGAGGAGTCTAACAACTAGAGGTAGAGGAAGACCTAGAAAAACTGCAAGAGAAGTTATTAAGAAAGATCTTGAGATTAACTATTTGGATAGAAGCATGGTCCTGAATAGAACATTATGGCGGAAGTTGATCCAAAGTGAGATAAGACTTTGTTGTTGTTGTAGATTGAAACACAAATTGTAGAGTTTTTATCTAAGTTATAAAAGAACTCAAACAAGGCTTGGCTCTATGCAACAATAGCCAATAATTCTAAAGCATTTTTAATAAACTATTGTTTCATGTTATTATGATTCAGTCTCTTTTCCTCATTACCATCATCCATAGAAAGCACGGCTTCTAAGTCTGTTCATCAAAAGACAAATATGCCAATTCAAGGAGTCCAACATTATCTTCATTCCACAAGTAGATCATGGACATGCACAACCTTGTCTCACCATTTTTATATCCTTCATCCTAGGTTGTCAATAACGCGCTATAGCGGTGTGGCCCCTCACTGCTACTCTATTGGTCTGCGAAGCGCTGTCAAAGGTAGCAGTCATAACGGTTTGGTGGCAGTGGAATAGCAGCGCAATGGCGTTTTCTTGACCGCTATTCTCAATTTGGGGGAAAACGTAAACCCTAATAATTTAAAACGTTATTTTAATCTTCTCTAAGGGTATATTGTTCTTTCCCACCCTTTTAGTGGCCTAATATATAACCCCACGTGTTATGTTTCTTTCATTTCACCGTTTTTTTCCATTTTGATTTGCTGTTCTCATCTGCCTTTGCTGTACTCCTCTGCCTTTGCCATTCTCTGCTGCGTTCTTCGTTGTTCTGCTCTGCTTCTTTGCCTTTCACCTTTCTCCTCTTCTTCTCCACTCGCCTCTTCTCCTTTCTGTTTCTCTTCAAAGGTTAGTATTGAACTCTTTTACTCTTACGATGGAAATGAAATATTGAAAGAAGATTTAGTTTTTGGAGAAGAAGGCTTGACTTGGTAAGTTGTGGTAATACAACCGGGGATAATGAACTAACAAGAGTTACTAAACACAAATCCAGACTTGCTACAGCCGTGCCTAATTAAGACGAGGAGTTTGAAATGGAAGAACAAGATTTTGAATCAAGTGATGAACAAGATAATACTAGTGTGGTGGAACTTAGAAGTGAAGACGAGGCAGAAACATATGTGATTTAGAAATTTCATTTTTGTTTACTTTAAGAACTTGGTTTATTCATTTTGAATACTTATGATTTTGACGGGAACTCATTTTGATGGATATAATTATTAGTTGTTCCTTTAAATCTGAGTGTTCTTCTATTATTAAGTATTTATGTATTTTGTTGGAATTTATGTTTACCAAGTACATTGTTTTTGTCTTCACAAGAGCAGTCATCCCGCTATCTGCTATACTGCTATAGTATTTTGGGGGTTCCGCGTTACGTGCCCCTATCCAAGATTAATAACCTACCCTTCATCGTTTTTAGCATACATGCTTGTGTGTATCCGTGATATTTGTCGTTTCTATCTGATAAAACAGTTTTTAAAATATAATTCTGATGTTTCTAGGAAATGTAAAATAATATGGTATCTGATACTGGTACTTGCTCAATTTTGGGGTATCTGAGCTTCATAGCACCAGTTTCATTATTTTCTCCTTGTTGATAATAGTTTAGAAACCTTTGATGCTTAGTTTCCCATCAAAGATAGTTGTAAATGTGCCAAACAGATTTGTAAATAGTATTTAACTAGTATATAATTGATGTAATTTTCTTGTTGATTATGGACCAATTTTGGAGTGTCTTTCATGTGATTTTCTATTTGAAATGGTATTCATATATGGCTTTTAGTGATGGACAGATTTATGAGAGGGCAAACTCTGCGTATGACGCTCTATCAAAATTGTTAGGTGAAAAGAATTACCTGTTTGGGAACAGGTGAATCTTCTGAACAAGAATTTTGCTATAGCAGCAACACTTTGGTGTCATCTTGGTGATGTATTCACATTCTTTTATTTGGTTTATGCAGGCCATCAAGCTTGGATGCTATTTTTCTTGCACATGGACTTGTTGCTCTTCAAGCTTTACCGGTAAGTGTTGCTATCAAATATTAATCTGCGGTGTTTCTGATGTTTGTTTTAAGTTAAAATTCTAACTCTTGATGCTTCATTTATGTACCGTTAGGAATCATCTACACTGCGGATCAAATTTTTGGAACATGATAATTTAGTTAGATATGTCCAAAAATGTAAGACTGAACTTATAGAAGCCGGTCCACAAATTCATACTGATGCATCATCGTCGGGTTTCAGAATTCCTTCAACTCAGAGTAAGATACGTCCGTGTTTTCGTATGATAAATCTTTTTCGTATCAAGATAATGTACACGACACATTGGAAATAAGTTAAAAAGGGTAAAATTCATTGGTTCTGACAAAGTTGTACGTGGTTGCTTCATTAAGACAACACATGAGTTACCTTGTGCTGTGAACTTGTAGGTCTTCATATGCAAGGTTACCCAGTTCCATTATAATCCATTCATTTGTTTTGGAAGGAATTACACATTGAAGAGCATCAAGTCACTGAAGAAGCGAGTGAGACACAGTTGAACTTAGAAGAAGAATGTGAAAAATTGAAGAGGTATTATAGTATCTTGGATATCGTTGGCCCTTGGGCAATGAAGAAAAAAGTTAAGTAACTAACACATCTATGTACAATCCCGGAAGTACAAGCCAAAAAAAAGTTAAAAAAAGTAAAATAGAAAGTCCAAAAATGATTAGCACAAATTTTTAATATATCATACATCCCATGTCTTTACCAAATTTTTTAAAAAAATATCTGGTATTTTTTAAAACAAAGCTTCTTAAAACTTTTTTCAAAACAATTGGTTTAAATTGGATATTTTCAAAAAAAATCCGGTAAATATTTATGAATTCCTCAAAATTTGGGCTTAAATGGAATAGACCCATTCAGATAGACGCACAAATTGGAAAATTTTATCCCATACCCCATCATTTATTTTCCTATCCCTATATTATATATTTTTTTACCAAAATATCCTCATATCAATAAATGTAAAATTTTCTTGATTTAATTATTTGATTCAAAATTTAATAAATAAATCTATCTTTAAAAACTACTTTATTAATATTCTCAACAAACATGGCAAGTATTATTTATATCTATTATATAATCTTATAATATTTTCATCAAAGATTTTCCGCTAATTTTTTATTTAATTAATTAATTAAATATATATATATATATTTATCATTAACTCTATCATTTGAAACTTCGGACTAAGTCACATTCTTATATTTTAAATAATTATTAATTAACAAATGCAATAAGACACATCCTGAATTTATTTAAAAATGCAGTCACCTACCAATAATATATTTACTATAGTAACTATCCAACCTAACTTTTCTTTTTATTCTATTAATTAATCTTTTATTATTAATAATTAAATATTATTATTATTAATTAAATAATAATTAAATTAAAATATTTAACATGTTTATTTCTCAAATTTCTATCTACTCAACCCTCTCTATTTATATTATACAAACAATTAACATCAGTCCACTCATAATATCTCTCTAACCCCACACTAATAGGATATATAGTAATATTAAATTAAAAAAAAGTAAATAAATTAGACATATAATGCAAATCTTAAAATTACTTAATACAAAAATAAATTAATAAATATAAAGTTAAAACCAAAAATAAAGACAAAGATTAAACTAATCATAATGCAAATCTTTATTTTATTTTTGGTTTTCTATTTTTTTTTACTATTTCTTTGATTACTTTTATTTTTTCTTAACTTTGTCTTTTTTTTTAATTCAGAAAAACTTTGTTATCACTAAAACTTTTTAAAATTACTAAAAAAACTTAAAAATGCTCTTGAAGTTTTTTTAAAAATAGAAAACCAAACAATCAAACAAAATACTCTTATTTTTAAAAATACTCTTATTTTTTCTTAACTTTGTCTTTTTCTTAACCACCAAACAAACAAAATTAATATTGTATGAGTATAAAATTAAAAATACTCATATTTTTTTAAAAAAAAAAAACTTCAAGAGCATTTTTAAGTTTTTTTAGTAATTTTAAAAAGTTTTAGTAATAACAAAGTTTTTCTAAATTAAGAAAAAAGACAAAGTTAAGAAAAAATAAGAGTAATCAAAGAAATAGTAATAAAAATAGAAAATCAAAAATAAAATAAAAATTTGCATTATAATTAGTTTAATCTTTGTCTTTATTTTTGGTTTTAACTTTATATTTATTAATTTATTTTTGTATTAAGTAATTTTAAGATTTGTATTATATGTCTAATTTATTTATTTTTTATTTTTTTTAATTTAATATTTATTAAATATCCTATTATTGTAGGGTTAGAGAGATGTTATGAGTGGACTGATGTTAATTGTTTGTATAATATAAATAGAGAGGGTTGAGTGGATAGAAATTTGAGAAATAAACATGTTAAATAATTTAATTTAATTATTATTTAATTAATAATAATAATATTTAATTATTAACAATAAAAGGTTAATTAATAGAATGAAGAGAAAAATTATGCTGGATAATTACTATAGTAAATATATTATTGGTAGGTGACTGCATTTTTAAAAAAATTTAGGACGTGTCTTATTGTATTTGTTAATTAATAATTATTTAAAATATAAGAATGTGACTTAGTCCGAAGTTTTAAATAATAGAGTTAATAATAAATATATTTATATTTAATTAATTAATTAAATAAAAAAATTGAAAATCTTTGATAAAAACATTATAAGATTATATAATAGATATAGATAATACTTATCATGTTTGTTGAGAATATTAATAAAATAATTTTTAAAGATAGATTTATTTATTAAGTTTTGGATCAAATAATTAAATTAAGAAAATTTTACAATTATTGATACGAAGATATTTTGCTAAGAAAATATATAATATAGGGGTAGGGAAAGAAATGATGGGAGTATGAGATAAAATTTTCAACAAATTCCATTGCAAAACCCCAGATACAGTAGCACGAACCCTAAATTTTCTCTAAAATTTTAATCACAACAATAATCTTCGTTGATGCATTCATGGCAGAAATTCCCACTCTAGTGGTTCGAAAACCCTGTTTTGATCTTCCAACCGGTTGCCCTCAATGTCTCTCTGCATACATTTATCTCAATTTCGCCAAAATCCCCTTCCAATTGAACTTCCATCTAAATCATCCACATTCCGGTAACTACCACCCCAATTCCCTTTTTCCCCTTTTCTGTAATTCAAAGATAATATTTTTACTGTTCTTAATTCATGGGTCTAGATTTATTTTTAATACTAATGTTGGTTTTGTTTTCTATGTTCCGTGATGTTTTGTTTAGATAAAATTCCTTATTTTGAGATTGGTGATGATTATGTGTTGTATGATAATGAGAATGAAGGAATCATTCAGTGTTTGAGGAAAAATGGTGGTGTAGTTGATTTGGATAGTGAGGTTTCTTCTCTCCCTGAATGGATTACAATCAAAGCGGTTATCACAACTTGGCTTCATGATGCACTTGTCTATGAACTTTGGTTGGGATCTAAAGGTTCCCCTGCTTATAGTATCTATTATTCTGATCTTCCTTGGCCCATTGGGAAGGTTCTTTCTTCCAAGAAAGTTCGTTTGGTGAAGCTCAAACATGGGATAACTGATGACAATGCTGTAGCAAAGGAAGAAGAGGTCAGTTTGTTTCTCCTTATTGCCTCAATTGCACTAGTTTTATGAAGCTTGGATGGATAGTTGTATTGGTGCAAGTGTGATATGGATATGTGAAATGTGAAATTTTAGATTCTTGATATGATGCTTTTTAATTAAGTTAACAAAGTTTTGATGAAAAAAAGGTTATATACTTGTAAAGAAAAAGAGGTTGGTTGTTCTTCACTAATATATAACCATAATGTTGGGCGGTTAAGAATCAACATGAGAATAAAATAAGTATAGCAAATATGAGGAAGTTGCGTTGGATGTGTGGTAAGACTAGACATGACAAGATTAGAAATGACAATATTAGAGAGTGATGGGGTAGGACCTATAATAGAAAAGACGGTGGAAAATAGGCTTAGGTAGTTTGGGCATGTAGAGAGAAGACCTGTAGACTTTGTGGTGAGGAGAGTAGACTGGATGGAGAGGAGTCTAACAACTAGAGGTAGAGGAAGACCTAGAAAAACTGCAAGAGAAGTTATTAAGAAAGATCTTGAGATTAACTATTTGGATAGAAGCATGGTCCTGAATAGAACATTATGGCGGAAGTTGATCCAAAGTGAGATAAGACTTTGTTGTTGTTGTAGATTGAAACACAAATTGTAGAGTTTTTATCTAAGTTATAAAAGAACTCAAACAAGGCTTGGCTCTATGCAACAATAGCCAATAATTCTAAAGCATTTTTAATAAACTATTGTTTCATGTTATTATGATTCAGTCTCTTTTCCTCATTACCATCATCCATAGAAAGCACGGCTTCTAAGTCTGTTCATCAAAAGACAAATATGCCAATTCAAGGAGTCCAACATTATCTTCATTCCACAAGTAGATCATGGACATGCACAACCTTGTCTCACCATTTTTATATCCTTCATCCTAGGTTGTCAATAACGCGCTATAGCGGTGTGGCCCCTCACTGCTACTCTATTGGTCTGCGAAGCGCTGTCAAAGGTAGCAGTCATAACGGTTTGGTGGCAGTGGAATAGCAGCGCAATGGCGTTTTCTTGACCGCTATTCTCAATTTGGGGGAAAACGTAAACCCTAATAATTTAAAACGTTATTTTAATCTTCTCTAAGGGTATATTGTTCTTTCCCACCCTTTTAGTGGCCTAATATATAACCCCACGTGTTATGTTTCTTTCATTTCACCGTTTTTTTCCATTTTGATTTGCTGTTCTCATCTGCCTTTGCTGTACTCCTCTGCCTTTGCCATTCTCTGCTGCGTTCTTCGTTGTTCTGCTCTGCTTCTTTGCCTTTCACCTTTCTCCTCTTCTTCTCCACTCGCCTCTTCTCCTTTCTGTTTCTCTTCAAAGGTTAGTATTGAACTCTTTTACTCTTACGATGGAAATGAAATATTGAAAGAAGATTTAGTTTTTGGAGAAGAAGGCTTGACTTGGTAAGTTGTGGTAATACAACCGGGGATAATGAACTAACAAGAGTTACTAAACACAAATCCAGACTTGCTACAGCCGTGCCTAATTAAGACGAGGAGTTTGAAATGGAAGAACAAGATTTTGAATCAAGTGATGAACAAGATAATACTAGTGTGGTGGAACTTAGAAGTGAAGACGAGGCAGAAACATATGTGATTTAGAAATTTCATTTTTGTTTACTTTAAGAACTTGGTTTATTCATTTTGAATACTTATGATTTTGACGGGAACTCATTTTGATGGATATAATTATTAGTTGTTCCTTTAAATCTGAGTGTTCTTCTATTATTAAGTATTTATGTATTTTGTTGGAATTTATGTTTACCAAGTACATTGTTTTTGTCTTCACAAGAGCAGTCATCCCGCTATCTGCTATACTGCTATAGTATTTTGGGGGTTCCGCGTTACGTGCCCCTATCCAAGATTAATAACCTACCCTTCATCGTTTTTAGCATACATGCTTGTGTGTATCCGTGATATTTGTCGTTTCTATCTGATAAAACAGTTTTTAAAATATAATTCTGATGTTTCTAGGAAATGTAAAATAATATGGTATCTGATACTGGTACTTGCTCAATTTTGGGGTATCTGAGCTTCATAGCACCAGTTTCATTATTTTCTCCTTGTTGATAATAGTTTAGAAACCTTTGATGCTTAGTTTCCCATCAAAGATAGTTGTAAATGTGCCAAACAGATTTGTAAATAGTATTTAACTAGTATATAATTGATGTAATTTTCTTGTTGATTATGGACCAATTTTGGAGTGTCTTTCATGTGATTTTCTATTTGAAATGGTATTCATATATGGCTTTTAGTGATGGACAGATTTATGAGAGGGCAAACTCTGCGTATGACGCTCTATCAAAATTGTTAGGTGAAAAGAATTACCTGTTTGGGAACAGGTGAATCTTCTGAACAAGAATTTTGCTATAGCAGCAACACTTTGGTGTCATCTTGGTGATGTATTCACATTCTTTTATTTGGTTTATGCAGGCCATCAAGCTTGGATGCTATTTTTCTTGCACATGGACTTGTTGCTCTTCAAGCTTTACCGGTAAGTGTTGCTATCAAATATTAATCTGCGGTGTTTCTGATGTTTGTTTTAAGTTAAAATTCTAACTCTTGATGCTTCATTTATGTACCGTTAGGAATCATCTACACTGCGGATCAAATTTTTGGAACATGATAATTTAGTTAGATATGTCCAAAAATGTAAGACTGAACTTATAGAAGCCGGTCCACAAATTCATACTGATGCATCATCGTCGGGTTTCAGAATTCCTTCAACTCAGAGTAAGATACGTCCGTGTTTTCGTATGATAAATCTTTTTCAAAATTCTTTTTAATTTAAATATGTATTTTGTTGGTGAAGAAGGAGATAAATTTAAGAGCGCACCGAGAAGGGAGAAGACAGATGAGGAGAAAAGGTTTAAAAGGAAGGGTAGATATTTTGTTGCAGCACAGTTGGTTGCAGTTGCTGTTTTTCTCACACTTATGATATCATTTGATTTTGCTGAAGTTGAGGTAGAAAATGTTGATGATCAAGGATTTCAGGGTGAATAAAGATCCACAAATGTCTCGTACACTTTTTTTTTTGACTGTGCAATTTAGAAAATGAGAAAATTCGCATTCATTACATATGGTCCAATATTTTGTATACATAAGTATGGTTAAACAGACTCATTCATATTTGAATAGTATGTTGGTTTACATTGATTGAGCTGTAAGAAAGGAATCATGTATTGATTGAGTTTGGTAGGCTTAAACAAGTTTAGTGAAGGAGTTTTAATTGTCTTTTGAATATAAAAGTAACAATAATGGGAAATGCTAACTTGTGTCTTAAAAACAAGTTAAAATTTTTGTTATTTTCTATTTCCAGTTAATATTTTAATTTCCACAATATTGTTATTTTGATTAACAAATAGAAAATAAAAATAAAATATTTTGATTTGATTACAGAATACTCAAATAAAATAATATTTAACAAATAAATTATTTTATATATTTATCCGTATGTCTGTTTTTTTTAATGCACACACGTAAAAATATAAATGATATTTTTTATTTAATGTTTATTTAAATAGAAGTTATGTAAGAAGTTATTAGTAAGAAGTTATGAAAGATGATAGTAATGGTTCAATGGATGCTATTGTGTAAGTTATACATTTTAAAATAAAAGTAAAATTGGTAGAAAATTAGGCTATACCAAAATCAAATTTTGCCTTTATATATACAAGCGTCCAGACGGGCACTCGTGTGTTCATGAAAGTTATTGATAGAGAAATGGCTACACCAAAACACTATGTTTTGCCTTTATATATGTAATAGATTATAAATTTTAGTAAGCATTTTTATTAAGTTTTGAGAATTATATTTAAATTAGAAGAGTTTATTTTATTTTATTTTTATAAAAAATACCTTATTAACAAAAAATAATGATACAAAGCAAGCGATCTCTAGAAAGAGATCCAGCGAAGAAGAGACTACAAACAACAAGGAAAAGCAAAAGCAACTAAGGCATTAGCAGGCAGATAGAGACTACAAACAACAAGGAGAAGCAAAAGCAACTAAGACATTAGCAGCCTGCCTGCCTATGGTCTTCTTAAGGTTGACTTTCATCCAATATCTATTGACAATAATATCTATGATCCCGGAACCAATCAAGCTCATGCTATTAACCGTTCCAAAACACACTTCATTTCTATATCTCCACAATTCATAGAGAGTTTTAGGCAAAGCATATTTGAGAATACTATTTGTGGGGCTTTTAGAGTTACTCTTCTCTATGACCCAAGTCAGCACATCATTTCAACAGTCAGGTCTGTGCAAAAGTTGCATCCAATTTAAAATATTATGCCAAACAATTTCCATTTCTCTACACTAAAAGAAGAGGTGATTTTGACTCTCACTATCACTGCAGAAACAACAAACATCCTCCCTTAGCATACCAAATTTCTTGAGCATATCATTTGTTGCCAATCTAGAGTGACAAGCCAACCAAAGGATGAACATAGCACGGGGCCTAGCAGGGATATTATAGAAAACTTTCCACCAAGTCACTTCTTGATGATTATTAGCCAGCTGTTTACTGGAAAAATTGTAAACATCCGCTGGTCTTTCCAATTAAATGAGATTGGGTTACATACAAGATCGACCGTACAAATCCTAAGACATGTGCTAGCAATTCTTAATTAAAAGTTTGGGGAATAATAAGATTCCAATATTCTCCATGATCTAACAACTAAAAACTTCAAATTTTAGAAGAAGTAAAGTGCATAAACTTGATCAAAAGACAATTAAATAACTTGAATACTAAAGAGATAGACTTTGTGTTAAAAAGATAAAATTGGTATTAAAATCATAAAGATATGGCGTAATCAAACACACATTTCCTTTGACATACTCTTTTCTCTACACGCGGATACTTTGAGTAATTTCATAAATTTTGTACAAGCTTTGGAACACCCCTATCCTAACACTAAAACCTTTTATTTATAATGATAGAAAATAACCGACCCTAACGATTACACTACAAACAAATGACAAATGGCACTCGACATGTCTCTCTTTCGTAGAAAAACTCCACGTGTCCTTCTTCATAAATCTAGATAAGAACGAAAATCCTCTCCTTTATTTGAATTCAAATCACACGTTGAAATATCATCTCTATCGAACCATCTTCAACATATTTTTTCTTCACTTCTTACTCATAGTTTCCCTTTCACGCAAAGGATTGTTTCGACTAATAGCCCTGTCGAAACACTATCATCACTTTACGTAATTCTCTTTATTATTTCTTTAATAAAAAAACCAGGAGTCGAATTTGGGAGCTAACAAATTGCCCCCCAAAAATGTCATTTTCGATGGCTGAAGAAAAAGACATTTTTTGATAACTTTATTCGACACCTTGATTGACCCACGTATGATTCGACATATGTGGTGAGACATTATTATAAATTGTTTAGTTTCTGTAGCACGCCTGTGACGTCATAGTCATGATTACTTTTCTAAAACCTCTCCTCAAAAACCCACGTGAAAATCTTTTACCATCATCATGTATCCTAGACCCTAGGAGATCATGGGGCTAGGTAGTAACTGCCACCGCTCCATCAAGGATGTAGGAAAGAACACGTGTCCCACTCCCATTTTAGCCATACATGTTGCCTTATAACTGCTTTTTCTTCCACCTTTATAAATACCCTTTCCATTTCTTTTTTCTCTTATTACACTTTCTGACTCCTTGAACTCAAAATCTTCTTCATCTCCAACCAACCCAGTTTACTTTATTTCAACAATGACTTCTTCAAACCGTTCCAACAAAGATGCCACAAAAGCTCCCAAGGAAACTGCCAAACCTGTGAAGGCTCCCAAAAAGATCTCTCAACTTCCATCGTTTGACACCATCAACGGTCCAACTACGGTAGGAAATCAACAGTACTTCTCTGAACTGCTTGCTGAAGAAAAAAGAAGGATTTATGAATCCCAGGTACTTATTCCTCTTTCTGTTGCTGGTAAGCCATTGGCTTTATTTGGTTCTTTGTCTGATATAAATGCTGACTTAGTAGGCTTAATGACTTTTTCCCAACTTACCATAGGTACAAACCCATAGGTCAAGCTAAAAAAACCTAGGGCTAGCGATGAAGACCCTAATCCTGCCAACTAGGACACTCCTTCGAATGAAGAGGCCATTGACCTTAGGTATATGAACAATTTTAGGGTATTTCAGGTAAGTCCCTCCTTTAAGGACCCTTATGATTACTTAAGTTGGCTAGAAAAATTAGAGAAAACGAAATCTCAAACTTGGAAAGACATGGGTATCTATGACTTAATCATGCTATCGAAAGTAGGTCCGGACTATTGCTCGAACATGCTTCTTTCTTCTCTGTATTTCTAGGATAGCATCCACCACACCTTTCATTTTCCTTGTGGAATGATGACGCCTACATTGTTTGACGTAGCCGCTATCACAGGGCTAAAACCAACAGGCAATACATACGACCCTGACTATATGTTTGAGGATAGTATCAGTTTTGCCACTTCTAGGGCAGCATATTCGACTCATATTACACATTATCATGACAAAGACATCGAAGATGTATCTTATGTAGAACATATATATTTTCTGGCGTTATGGTTATCCCGTTGTGTCTTTAGGTCAAAATCGCTTCAAGTATCCAGGAAGTTTTTAACCATGGCAAATCAACTTCACTCTGGCCACAATCTATGTCTAAGTGAAATGATATTGGCTAGTCTGTATGAATCTCTGAGCGAAGGTGTCACTCAACTAAAGAACCTAGGGGACAAAGGAAACCTTCTCCTTTCGGAACCTTTCTGGCTTCTTCAATTGTGGCTGAATGCTTCATTCGAAGCTTGCCTTTCATACAAAAACCAGGTTGATGAAAATGCTGAAGAGATAAAGAACAAGAGAGTTGAAGGGCCATGATTGGCAAACTTAACTCCAAGTGATGATGGTCGGCCCATTCGACAGGATTTTACCAATTATGTCATGATGTTCGCCAAGTGCTATGACTTTTCTCCGAACATGGCGCCTTTTGCTGCAAGAAGATATGGTCCTGAGTGGTTCACCAGGCCATTCCCAGCTCTGACCAAAGCTCAAGAAGCAGAACCGAATGCAATTTGGGAAGCTTACCTGACCCTTAGGATTTTGACCCTCAGGTTTAATCTTTCAAAAAGTGTGAGAACCCTAATCGCTTAACTGCCTAATCTTGTGGCTCGACAATTTGGATTAGTTCAAGTTCTGCCAAAACCCTTGTATGAAAAGAAGCACCTCCTCCTACTTTATAATGCAACCCATAATGAAACTGCAACTGTCGCTTGCGCGAAAATAAGGTGCCGACACAACAGAAGAGTCGCCACCTTTCGTTATTTATCCCTCAGAGCGGGAAAGGAAACGATCGGAAAAAACCTGACGAAAAAGGGTATAAGACAAGGTCGTCGCAACCGTTGTCTGGGTTCGGGAGTCAGTTACGCAAGGGGAAGGTATTAGCACCCCTCACGTCCGTCGTACTCGACGGGATCCACGCTTGTTGTGATTAATGGACGGGTTGGTTTTATCTATCTACCTATCAAGGCTGGCTTAAACAGAAAAGAAAATGACTCGGCAAAGCGTCGCACTTTATGCCTACGTATTCTCATCAGAGAACGAGAAATCAGAGTCAACGTAGTTCGGCCTACGACGGATTATGGGGGAAGGTAGCTCGCCAATACATCAGTATTGTGCCTACGTACTCTCAACAGGTATGAGAGATCAGAGCTTACGTAGTTCGGGAAACTACGGTTTATTTCCTGTCTTTTATGAAAGAAGTGTTTTTTATTGTGTTTGCAATTTCAATCGCACTAGCGACTATGACCTGAGAGTGAATGCGTCGCATGTCACCCAAAGGGTACCATACTAAACATCCAGACTGTGGAAAAGAAACTCTCCCACAATCCTTTCTCAGATAGCTTAAGGCTCGTAACGTACGAAAGAAATCATTCATGATTACTGTATCTTAAACTGTTTTGAGATGAGAAGAGAACGAACAGGTTCAACTAAGAGGGGGACTATCAAGTCCTATTGTTGTCATGCCAAGGATTCATCCTATGGTTGAGGTTTGAACAGGGAACTCCTAGAAGTTGTCATGCATAGGTTTCAACCTAAAGTTCTATCATCAATTCCTTATCAAAGGAAATGAGAGTCCTAAGGGATCATGTCAATGATACACCAACAGACAAAGCATCAGCTTCAACGGTAAAATGCATGCAATGCAAGTGAGGGAGGAAATGTGTGTGGGGCTTCAGCCTCCACAAGCTCATCTCAACCTCAAGCCAGAATGGATAACAATAATCATACTGAAATAAACAACATGCTATCAAGCAAGGTACAGTAAACTGCAATCATACAGAAGAAATGAAATGTCATCAGGCAAACACAAACCACATGGGCAAGGGAGTTGGGCTCTACCGAATACCCGCAAGCAAAGCCACACAGTAACAATACAAGCAGAGGGAGCAACTCAACCTCTAGTGCAATCATGCTCCTAGATTCTACCTATTCTAGATATGAACTTATTCTAATGCATCAATCAAGTCAAACAAAACATGTCAATACAGCAAAGAAAAAGATAAGAAAGCAGATCAAATCCTTTCTCAACCCCAAGCTTCAGCTTTTCCAACAGCAACTCAGTCTTCAGACTTCATCACTCTTGATAAATATCAATTTGCTTTTCCAGGTTTCAACCCTTCATCATAAGTTTCAACTTATCTTCTCTGAGCTTCAACTCCTTGATCAATTCCACCTTCAGGCTTCACTGTTAACCACAAGTATCAACTTGATTCCTTCAGGATCTCCAAGTATCAAAGTAAGTATCAACTTCCTTTGTTCTTCAAGCTTCAGCTCTTCAGAATCAATCCCAATTGAATCTTCTTCCTGAGTATCAACTTAGTCTTCAAGCTTTCAAGCTCTCCCAGTCTCAACTTGGTCTTCTCCTTGCAAGCTTCAGCTGCTTAGAGTAATCTTCAATCACTTAGAAGTATCAACTTCTTCCTTCAGTCTTTAAGCATCTTCAGGGGTCTTCAAGTATCAACTTGCTCTTGTTGCTCTTCAAGCTTCAGCTGGAATGGCAATGCTCAAGGATTCATCCTCTTCCATTAAGTCTTCATCTTCAAACTCACTCTCAACATCTCTCAAGATATTCAAACCAGAGGAAATCACTAAACTGGATAAGCTGGGACATTGAACTGCTTATTGACCACCAAAGGTGACCTATAAGGGTTCAACATCAAAGGAATGGTTCCCTCAAAAGTTCTACTTCCTAGGTACAATCACTTATCCCTCCAAATGAGAGAGGTGTATACCATGGAAGGACTTTGAATCATAGGGAGGAATGGAGGTGAAAGATACCATCCATGTTTAAGAAAGAAGTTAACTAGGTCTAAACTCTTCCTAATCCCTAACCCTAAAACAATCAACAAGACAAACAAGATCAAGCTCTCAAGCTCCTCAATGCTCCTCAATGCTCCTACTATGCTCCTCAATGCTCCTTAAAGCAAGACCAAGCTCTCCAAGCCCACAGAGCAAAGCAAACAAAAATACAAGCCCACAAGGGCAACACAAACAATCATCAACTACAAAAATCATCTAAAAATAGTATACTATTATATTAAAATCTAATATAATTCCTAAGGGATCCTACATGACTACCCTCAATACCCTATATGTCCCAATGTCTATCTTGACCTAGAAACCCAAAATTCTAGTGTTATTGTGGACCTATGTTGAGGATTAACCTAATTTTACACAACCTAATGTCATCTAATCAAAACTATCCTAAAATTCATCACAAAATTATGGAATAAATCCAGGGGGGAGATAAAGTCATACTCTAACTATCCTAAAAAGAATGGCCTAAAAATACTAAGGGAACTAGCTAAACAAAATTCTACAAAACCATGTATCAACATAAAAGAATTAAAAAGCTATTAAAATAGAAAATATACAAAAAATATTAAAAATGCATGAAATGCAAATATTTTTATTTGACAATTTTCTAGACATTATCATGAAGTGGGAGAAAAAATCCCCATTCAAAAATCATTAATTTCCTATTTATTATGATTTTTCAAAGATTAAGGAACATAAAAGAGAAAAGAAATTAAATTGTAAAGGCTGTGGTGTGATTAGTAATGCAATGCAGTGTAATACGCGTATGGGCCTCAGGGGAGGGTGTGATGAGCAAAAGCGTCGGGCCCATTATGTTAATCAGAAAACAAAATCAAAAATCATAAAGAAAAAGGAAAAGCTTCGGTGCAAGTAGTAAACATTTCCAGTGTATTTCAACCATGGGCCGTGTGTGGGGGTGCAGGTAGTGGTTTCTTTACTAAGCCCAAAAGCTTGGATTTAATGAAACGCTACGTTTCATTCTATCAGTCTTTCCCTCTTTGTCTCACGAATTTAAATCCTGTCCGTCAGATCACTTCCCAGTCAACGGGTCTCCCTGAATCCAACGCTTATAAACTCACCACTAACCTCCAGCTAGGGTTTGCAGCAATATTCCATGGAAGCAGAGCTCCATACACAAACTTCCCTCCATCCGTGCTTCCTCATTTCTTGCTCAAATTCAACAATTTAAAACCCTAGAATACTCCAAAATTCAAGCTGAACATGCCCATGTCCTTGGATTACACTGAAACCTCCTCTAACAACAAACCCGATGGTGAATCCAAAATACACTCAATCCTCGACTTCAACCAACCTTGGATTTCTTGGTACTAAAATGATCACCACACTTCACTGGTGAAAATAAGCTATCACACATGTATTATATCTTACTATATCACGAGTTCTTGCTCAACAAAGTAATGGTGTCCATAACTCAATCTTCATCAATTGATCCCTAACTCTCCAGAAATGATCACCTACTGGTCTCTAACCTTTCTATACTAATAAACTAACCTAGCAATGCACAAATTAGGGTGTGGTAGAGAATTTGCAAACCTGGTGTTTCTCGTATGGCAGTAGTATCAAATCCTCTCCTCCAGCCTTGTAAGTCTCCAGAATCCTTCCTTGGTTGATTATATTGCTTCTGTTTGCAAAAACTTGGGTGGAAGAAGCTTGTACTTCCAGATTCGATGATCACTTGTTTCTTGCAATTTTCACATACCACTTCTTCCAATCTTCATGAATTTGCTCTCAAATCAATGTGTACACACTCAAGATGATGAATGGAATTGGTTAGGATTGAAAGAATCAAAGGAATTGAAGAAGAATGTGGAATTTGATTTCTTGCTTGCAATGGAAGAAACAATATGCTATCTCACCCTCTACCCTCTACCCTCACAAACCTCTGCTTTGATCAAGTTCTAATCATCTTATAGAACTTGTAGGAACTGTCCAGAACCTTCTGGAACACTCCAATGATAAAATGAATATCTCATGCCATGATAATTTGAAAATCAAGCCACACACATAACAGCTCAAGCTTCTCTTGTTACAGCTCTTATATCTCCTTTGAAAATCTCCTTAGATAAGAGTTTTGAGGTGTTAGAATGCATAGCTAACTTGTTCATTGAGTTTTCTTAAGTTTTGCCTTTGTGCCTTAAGATGCAAGCAGGCCATTTCCAAAGCAGCCCCATGATCTAGGCCTCAAATCAAAATTGTAGCTGAACCATTGTTTTTAGAATGTTTTTTAAAGTCAAAATGACCTATTGTATGACCTGGTTTGGATGTGTAACTTGGGATTTCCAATTTCCAATTTCAACTTATTTAACTTATGCCTCCATTTTAGGTCATTTTTATCACTTTTTGATACAAGCCTTTTCAACATCTCATGACCTCCCTACTAGCCTTGAAACATCATTCTAAGCAAGTTTGATGTTGAAGATTTTTCCATTTGAAGCTTGGAAATAGGAGATATGGCCTTATGCTTGAAATGACCTATAACCTCCAAATGACCAAAATGCCCTTGACTTGTCAAAGCCATAAGTTGAGTTCTACAAATCCTATCAAGGACTTATAGTACTCTCTAGAAATCTAAGAAGATGCTCTACAACATTCATGTTGACCAAGGGTTCATAGGAATCATCCTACTAGGGCAAAAGTTGGATGCAAGTTGGGTGACTTTCAAGGACCCAAATTCACATACCTCAGATGACCTGTAACTTGTCAAAGTCATAACTTGAGCTCTACAAATCCTATCAAGGACTTATAGTACTCAAATTGAAGCTAAGAGCAAGATCTACAACATTCATGTTATGGGGAAAATGAGATGACAATCATATCTTGAGCTAAACTACCTTGAAGATAGGGATCAAACTAGGGGATTTTACACTGCAAGCCTTAGAAACCCTAGCTTGAAACTTCTCAAACTCCTCAATCATGATGAGTTGGTCTAGGAATCATCCTTATAGCATCTCAATGCATCATTCCATGATCACATGGCTCTTGGATTGGGTCTCAACCCTCTCCAAATCATCAGTTGACCTAGGGTTGACCCAGTCAAACCCTAATTCCACCACTCATGGCTGAGTCTTCTGAATTCTTGTACAATGACCTCTCTAGGCTTCATGATGGATTTCAAGACATCTCATAAGCTTTCTCAAAGCTTCAAGTCCATCCTCATAGCCTCAGAATCATCTGAGGAGCCCCCACAACTCTCAAGTTATGAGGCACACAGCCTTGGCTTCAACCAATCTCTCTGAGGATCTCTTGAGTTCTCTGACAAAGATATCAACCTTTGAACACTTGAATAACCTTCTTGGCTAGCTTCATAGTTTCATACAACTCTTGCTGGGTAATCATACCCCTTGATCTATTGCCCACATATCAATGAGATGCAGATGATGAATGAGATGAACCACAAGCTAGGTAAATAAATGTTGGTCAAATTTTGGGGTGCAACAGCTGCCCCTATTCAAACGGCTTGAACCTGACTGGGTGAGGAGCGAACGACTCTCAGCCAATCAAGGTGCGAGACAGTTGAATACCGATAAACCCGGAAATTTGCCAACTGCACAAGTACGCGGTATTCTGATGGGAACAAATCTTCGAAAACTGAAATAATAGCTGCACGGCAACTAGCTGGAGAATTGGTCGCACGGTAACTGGTAATACATAGTCGATCACGCCATCAGGCATCACGATTCCTCGGGACTCTTCAGGTCAACCATCAGGTTGATCATGCCATCAGGCATTCAAAGAAAACTGTCGGGCATCAGCCGGACTTCAACCATCAGGTTGATCATGCCATCAGGCATCCAAAGAAAACTGTCGGGCATCAGCCGGACTTCAACCATCAGGTTGATCATGCCATCAGGCATTCAAAGAAACTGTCGGGCATCAGCCGGACTTCAACCATCAGGTTGATCATGCCATCAGGCATTCAAAGAACTGTCGGGCATCAGCCGGACTTCAACCATCAGGTTGATCATGCCATCAGGCATTCAAAGAAACTGTCGAGCATCAGCCGAACTTCAACCATCAGGTTGATCATGCCATCAGGCATTCAAAGAACTTGTCGGGCATCAGCCGGACTTCATCAGCAAGTCGGGAATAGAATTCTTGGTTAATCATGAGCCAACTGGGAATATCTAAACCTCTGCCATCAGGCACTCCGCATCAGCTGAGAGAACTGCTTCGTTAACACGATCAGACTTCAATCATGGAGTCTTCAAGGGAGGTTTCAACTTCGCCGTTCAAAACCTGCTGGGGATGTCACATCTCCGCTGGGGATTCGGGAGAACTATCAGGTAACTCCGCTTCGGGGATCCAGAAATCATTCTGGATGAATCAACTCTGCTGAGGACTTCAAGAATCATCTTAGACAAATAACTCCGCCGGGGACTTCAAGAATCATCTTGAACCGATAACCATTTTGGAGATTTCAGGAATCATCCTGAGCGAACACTCTGTTGGAGATTTCAGGAATCATCCTGGGCAACCTTTACTGGGGACTCTAAGTATCAACTTGAGCACTCAACTCTGGAGACTGCACTGGGGATCTTAAGAATCATCTTAAGCAAACGACCCTGCTGGGAAATTCAAGAATCATCTTGAACTGAAGACTTCACTGGGGACCTCAAGAGTCATCTTGAGCAAGCGGCTTCGTTGGGGAGAATGTCAGGAATCATCCTGAGCAATCGATTCTGCGGCGGAACACCTGCAAAACAAGAACGGTAACAACCTAGATCATGTTTATTATGCATATGCTTCAGCAATGGTGCAATGCTCCACACGGTGGACATGTTATGCGTTTATGATAAATGCTATGCAATCATGCAATATGATGCGATCCCGTCAGCAAAATAAATGCTGAAGGGAGAATCCTCCGGTCAAGGAGAAAGAACTACTCAGATAGAGGAATCATCCTGCTGAGGAGAACAAGGTCACACCAATCTCAATTGGACTCCGCAGGGGACACAACTTCAGTTGACTGCTGCGGGGGAATGAAGCTCTACGAGAACTTGGACCTGCTGAGGGAAAGCGATGTCAATCGCGGGAATAAACTGCGTGGCCTTCATGGTTACTTCTCTGGAGATAACGACTCTGTGGGGAAACACAACATCAACTATTCAACACTCCACTGGGGAAAACCAATCATGGTCTGAGCAGCTTCCAAGGATTCGGCTCTCTTGGGGATCTGCAAACTCGCCTGAGGAAGGAGAAATCATTCTGCTTGCTGGGGAGAGCGCGGCTCTGTGAGGGAATCTCAATTCCGCTGGGGAAGAAGGAATCATCCAGCTTCGGGGGAGAGTACAACTCTGGTGGGGAATTTCAATTCCGCTGGAGACTTCAGTCTGGACTATCAGTTGCTGCACACTTCAGTGAACGAATAGTTTCCTACGAGACCTGCACTTGTGACCCGGTGCTAGGGGGTGAACGCGCGCTTCGGCGCCTGACTCAGCTGAGGGGATGACGTTCCTTCAGGAGGCATCTGATTGGGGAGAGAATCATCTCTTCCTGGGGAGACATATCAATGCTCACTACCTCGTGTTCAGACTCTGCGGGGAGAGGCTGCTGAACTCTGCTGGAGAAGGAGGAATCATCCTTCTTCGGGATGCGCACGACACACTGTCTGGAATATGCTACACCTGTAACAACACAAACAAACAGACAAGATACCCTTCTCAAAGGGACCTATCAAGGTTATTATCTTGTGACACTGTTCAAGTAATTCATTGTTTCAACAATCAGTGGCCTAGGCCAGTAAGTTTATGTATGCGCATTTTATCAAAAACATCAGCGTTCTTTTTCGCAAACAAACAGATAAATGCTAAACAGGCAAACAGAATTGCTGAATAGTATACATTTTATTGATAATGAACCCCTGAATGGGTAAAAATGTTTTACAACAGAGGCAAGCTCCTGGAATGAGGAAGCCGCGCAAACATAAAACATAAATATACATCAGTATATACAAATGTCGGCAACGAGGCGTAGACGAACACCATGAGTTGATCCCTCTATGACCCACTCGACTTCGATACTTCTCCGACGCTTCAGCTTCGGAAGAGATTGATTCAGATAAACGGCCGTCAGGTCTTCCGAACCACTAAACAAAGAAAGTCCACACGCGAAACGCAGTCATTTGCTTTTTCAAATCCCTAACTTTTGCGTGAACCGCCCTTTGCGGGTTTTCAATTCACCGGGATACTCTTTTTTACCGAAGCCGCCCAGTGTAGGTTTTCGACTTCGCGGGTGTACATTTTTCAATTTATATCCCTAATTTTTGCCCGAACCTTTTATTCTGTTTTTGGTTCGCCAGGATGCCCCATTTTTGAGCGTGAAGATAATCTGGAGAAAGATGCGCAGGTCAAAACAACCAAGGATGATATGGAAGTGGAACATACTGGCATCCGTATCGAAGAAGAAAATGAGGATGGTTCTCCTAGAGTCGACAACCAGGAGGCCATCTTGCAAAATCAAGATGACAACATGGAAGAGGCAGAGGGTCACTCCTTGGTCCCTGACCATAATATGCCCTATATTAAAGAGTTTGAAGATGAAGAAGGTGGTGGTGAGGCAGAAGAAAGTAGAGATGAAGAAGAAGAGAACAAAGAAACTCAAGATGGCAGAAACCAATAACCAAACCCTGACCTTAATCTGGAGAATGTAAAAAATTCGACTAAGACTACTGCAACCTTTTCTACAAAAGAACTGGCTGCTTTAAAAAAGAATAATCCTCGTGAATATTTGAAAACCCTGTTGAGTTCTAGAGGTAGTTCATCTGAGAGAAGCCTTAGTTCTTCCTCAGTGTCGGGTGATCAGTCCTCGATTAATTCTACAAACGAGATACTCGCGAAAATCAAGGACAAGGTTTTTAAAGGTGACATGTTTTTTCTCTTGGAGTCCGACTCTACTTTTCTGGCTGCTATGAAAGGTCTCCTAAAACAGGTTGACATTCTGACTACTTCTCCGAAGTTGCCAACATCATCCTGGAATTGGATTCGCTGATCGAACAGGCTAGTGCCAACCTTCAACAATTATCGCAAGTCTCAAAATGGATTGAAAGCATAGCTGGTTCTGCAGCAGCTGCGTGGGACTTTGCTTCTGAGTCAACTAATCGACTGGCGGAATTAGAGAAAACTTAGGAACAAACTAAAGCTGAAATCGAAGGAAATAATCGAGATATCGCCTCTTGGGAGGAGCAGATAAAAGCACTACAAATCAAAATCTCGAAAGCCAAGAAACGCAATACTGAGCTTCTAAAATTCGACAACTCCAAGGTTACTGAAGAACTTGATGTTGGGTTGAAATATGTTGACGAAGCCCAAAAAATGGAGAGCGAACTGGGGGCGCTAAGGTCGAAAAAATCTGTCTGTGACAAGCGGTTAGAGCTTCTAAAGGCTAATTACCTCAAGATGAAAGTTAGCCTTCCCTTTTAATTCCAGATTTATTATGTAATATTTTTGAACCTCTTGTCGTTTATTTGATGTAACGAATTATGGACATTTTAGCAAGCTTCTATTTACCATGTTGGCTTCGATTATTATTTTTGTTTGATTACTCCTTCGCTATCTTTATCTCTTGGAGTGCAGACTTGTATTTCCTTCAAATACTTTCCATTTACTCTCAAGATTCTGTTATCTTTGCTTACCTCTTCGATCTCATACGCGCCATTAGAGAATACTTGAATTATTTGAAAAGACCTTCCCATTTAGGGGACCACTTTCCTAAAGTCCTATCTTTCTGATCCATAAAAAGGACTACTTTCCAAACCAAATCTTCAAGAAAGAAAGTTTTACTTTTAACTTTCTTATTATAATATCTTTCTACTATCTCTTTTTGTCTTTTTAATAACTCCAAAGCATTGAGTCTCTCTTCGTCTAAATCAACTAATTTGTCCAACATCATATTTCAATATGTCTCTTATGGAATTTCATGATGTCTTTGAATTCTTGTCGATTGTAAATAGATTTTCACTGGTAAAACTGCATTGTGACCGAATGTCAATCTAAATGGAGTAGTATTAGTAGCCTCCTTAGGAAATGTTCGACATGCCCATAGGACTTTGTCTAAAGTCTTATGTCAGTTCTTTGGTTTTTCCCCACATGCTTCTTAATTAAACCAATGACCACCTTATTTGCATCCTCGACTTGGCCATTAGCTTGGGAATAATAGGGTGTAGATGTTAACAATTTGAAACCCATCTCCATAGCAAATTCTTGCATCTTTCTACTTGTGAAAGCCGATCCTTGATCTGTTGTAATTGTTTCTGGAATTTCAAATCTGTAAATGATATATTTCTTGATGAATTCAATCACGTCCTCTTGAACCAAGTTCACCAATGATACAACTTCGGTCCATTTTGTAAAATAGTCAATACCGACCAAGATGTATCTTTGGCTTTTTGACGATGCTGGTCGAATTTCTCCAACAAGATCTAAAGCCCAAACTCTAAAAGACCAAGGTTTAACTATAGAGTGTAATTCGCTCGCAGGGACGTGTTGAATGCCTGCACACACTTAGCACTCTTGACACCCCTTGGCAAACTCAATAAAATCTTTTAACATGGTAGGCCAATACATTCCTTGTCGAAATAACAACCACTTCATCTTATGACCCACCTGATGTGCCCCACATGCCCCACTATGGGCACTAGATATGGCTAAATATACCTCTGATTCACTAAGACATTTAAGCAATACTCCCTTAGAAGTCTTTTTAAATAATTCATTTCCCAAAAGAACATAACTTAAAGCTCGATACCTGATCTTTCTTTCAGTAGACGACGTTGGTTTTTGCAAGTGTTCCACCATTGGTTTTCTCCAATCTTCGTCTGTCAAACTGTCTACTGCTAGTATCTCAAAGTTTTCTTTATCAAGATACCCTAACTTTGTTGTTTCTAGATCTAATGGGGATAGCCTGGCCAACACCATTCTTCCTTTAACTTCGATTGCTTCTTGCAACTTCCCTTTCGAAATTTTATACTCAAAGGCAATCTGAGCCATATCGTTCGCTACTTGATTCTCCACTCGAGGAATGTTTCGAATGCTAACCAATTCAAATATTTTTAGGAGTCGATTGGCTATTACGAAGTACATGATAATATTTTCCTTCACACATTTATACTCCTTTGTGATTTGTTTTATAACCAACTCTAAGTCACCCATTATTTCGACTCTAGTTGCCCCCAGTTCCAACAACATTTCAAGTCCGGCTATAAGAGCCTCATATTCAACCTCATTATTCGAACAAACGCCTTCAAATTTGTACTTGAATTTTGTTGGAATCTTATTTGGAGAAATAATTAAGACTCCCTCGCTGTACCGTCTTTATGACTCGAACCGTCGGAGTATAACTTCCAAGGTTCTAGTTCGATGTAGTTTAAAGATTCTTCATTTACAGAGTGGTCGACTATAAAATTTGCCACTACTTGTCCTTTAACAACTTTTAATGGCATATAAGTTAAAGAACATTCAGTTAAGGCTAATGCCTATTTGCCAATTCGACTATGCAAAATTGGTTTCGATAACATATACTTTATAACATCAAAATGTGAGGAAACAAAAACATCAACATGTTTTATACAATGCTTAAGTTTTACACACGAAAAGTACAAACACGGGCATAATTTTTCAAGTGTGTTATACCTAGTTTCTGCATCGTTCAAGATCCTACTGAGATGATAAATGGCTCTTTCGACACCAATATCATTTTCTTGAGCTAACATGCTCCCTAAAGTCTTATCCGACGCAGATATATACAACCTCATACTCCTATTTCTACAAGGTGGAATTAGGATTGAAGGGTGGCTTAAATACTCCTTGATTTTGTCTAAAGCCTCTTGTTGATCTTGCCCCCATTCGGATCCTTCTTTATTGAATCGAAGCAAATGTGAGAAAGCTTGAGTTTTGCCGCTAAGATTCGAGATGAACCTTCTCAAGAAATTAATCTTGCCCAGCAATGACTACGATTCCTTCTTTGTCGATGGCGCTTTCGCCTCCATTATGGCCTTGGTCTTATTCTGATTTATTTTGATTCTCTTTTTGTGGACCACAAAGCCTAAGAAATCCCCTACCTGCACACAAAAGCACATTTGAGAGGATTCATTTTCATACCATGTCTCCTCATCCTTTCAAAGGATTGTCGAAGATGGTCTATATGACCTTTAGCAAAAATTGATTTTACAACAATATCATCAATGTAAGTCTGCATGAAAGTCTCAATGAAATCATGAAAAATCGAATTCATTGCCCTTTGATATGTTACCCTAGCATGTTTTAAGCCGAAAGGCATTACCACCCATTCATAAGTGCCTAATGCCCCAGGACATCGAAATGCTGTTTTTGAAACATCATCCTCAATAATAAATATCTGATTATATCCTGAGTATCCATCGAGCATACTAAGGTACTCGTGTCCAGCAGCCGAGTCGATTAGCATTTCGGCCACAGGTATCGAATACTCATCCTTTGGGGTTGCTTGGTTTAAATCTCTAAAATCTATGCAAACCCTCAAATTACCATTTTTCTTAATAACTGGCACAATATTTGAAAGCCATTCGACATGCCTTGCCGTACGAATGAATTTGCAACATAAAAGTCTTTCGACTTTGTCTTTAATCTTTGAGAGAATCTTCGGTGCAAACCGTCTTGGATTCTGCTTGATGGGCTTTTTCCCCGGCTTGATTGGTAATTTCAATTCGACCAACTCTCTGTCTAAACCAGGCATCTCATCGTAATCCCGTGCAAAACAGTCTTTGAATTCCTTTAGCAATTGGATTACTTCGATTTTGAGTTGGGAGTCGATATTGGCACTTATATAAGTTGGCCTTCTCCTGTCCCTATTCCCCAAGTTGATCTCTTCGAGTGGATCCTGTGCTAGCATTTTGGTGTTGGTTGCCAGCGAGTCTTTCTCGAATCCCAAAGGCTCGTCATCATATATGGCGTCGAGCCTATGGCTTTGCATTTCGTCCCGCACCTTATCAGGTGGCTCTGGGTCGAAGTCCTTTCCAGGACCTTTTTGGTATGATTCCTTTTTGGCTTCAATAACCATAAATTTCACTTCGTCTTCAAAGGCTGCTTTTCATTTATTTTTGGCTATATAAGTCGGAATTCTTTCGAGCGCTGGCAACTCAGTCATCGTCACCAAACTCGCTCCCCCAACCTGTTGGGTCGATTCCAAATGTCCCTATGTATGCCAGGTCGTCCTCGCCTACAACCTTTTTATCCCACTAAAAACCAGTACTGGGATGTAAATACAAAGAGAAATACGCGTTGTCATCTGGAGATAACGTGAAGTTGGTTGGATTGCATGGAGCAATGTTAGCCAAATGCTTGTCAAAACTGTGCCTTCCGACATGATTACTGAATCCATGAAGTAACTCTGATCGGCTTCAATGTTTTCCATAATACTATGTGTTCGCCAGATGGTAATCCTCTGATGCGTGAACGATGGTACGACACCTATGTCGTGAATCCATTTGCGTCCTAGCAACAAATTATAGTTAGCTTTCATCTCCATGATCATAAACATGTTTGGTCTGGTGATGGTCCCTACTATTAAATCGACTTGAAGTACCCCTAAGGTAGAGCTAATTTTCCCCTTGTTGTTGGATAACACCATATTGAGAGGCTTTGCATCAGTGTCGAACTTTTCGATTTTTCTCAGCATGAAATATGGCATGAGATTCACTTTTGCGCCATAATCCACCAAGATTTTGTTGATTGGTACCTCTTCAACTTTTCCTGTGATATAAAGAGGCTTCAAGTGGTTCTTTATAGCCCCATCCGGTCTCTTGAAGAAGGCATTTTGCTCCTCCATGCAACCGTTATTCATGAAATAATAACAAACTGGCATGTGAGTGGCCATTTCTATTTCAGTGTTGTCCTCTAACTCTTCGACCTCAGTGACTTGGTCGAATTCTCGTGGCTGTACAGATACCACGTTTACCATAATGTCTAAAGATGCTTCTGAGTTTGTTTCAAATTCGTCGGTAAGCATCTCATCTTCAGCGTCCACACGCTCCTGCTCCTTTTCAGCCTCGTCGTCTTGAGTAGGAAATGCTTTCCCCTCCACAGGCTTCTTTTCGACATTTTTTAATTCTTTTCTCTCAGCCTTTCGATCAGGCACATTGGTGCTTGACTCAATTTGTTGACTTTCCCTAGCCCCTCTCTCTGCCTTTTTTCTCCTTTGTTCTCTCCTTGATTGAGATCTGGTCATTGGATTTTTCCCTTTGTAGTTTTCAGAGATGTAGGCTGGTTTTTTGGAAGCTTGGAACTCCTTACGGTACCCTATTGATGAACCCCTATCAACCTCGAAGTTTTTCCATTTTCGTTGGCCTTGCTCTCTGCTTTCAACTGGCTTCGCCAATTTTCCTCTAGAAGCTTCTTCAGTTGGCTTGAAAGTGGTGGGCTTGGTACTTGGGAACCTATGCTTCTCTTGATCATGCCCCTTATATATCCCTCTCTTATCGAAGGCTTGACGGCTACCAACATCCTTGTAGTTCTTTCTGGCTTTTGTCAATCGAACTCATTCAATGTTTTGGGCCGTTTTTTTGTCGAACATGGTGCTACACCTCGGATATCACATGACCTGCAGATTTTTCTTCTAACATCTGTTCAAAAAATCGATCAACCCCTCTTCTTCCTTTGGGAAGTCTACTTTGTTATACTCCTCTTGACGACCCTCCTATTCAGTCTCCATTGAAGTTTGTTGTGACACTTCGACCATGTTGATGTCCATCGCAACATCCTTGGCAATTTCCAGATTTTGAAACTCCATTGTAAGGCCATCAACATCCTTGTCCATCAGTACGAAACCGTCAGTGGTCTCTTTGGTCACTAATACCAAATTGGAACCTTCAGTGATTTCAGTTGAGTCGAAACCATCAATAGTTTCGTTATTAATGACTTTGACGGCTCCTTTGGTGAGGCCATCAATAACCCCACATAGACGATCTTTCTTAATTTCCTCATCAAGATCCTCAGTGATCTTAATCATGACAGTATTGTTGACGAAGTCACTAGTGACTTCGACCATGTTAACATTATGAGCGAAATCATCAGTGACCTCGATCATATTGACAAATGGCACTCGACATGTCTCTCTTTCGTAGAAAAACTCCACGTGTCCTTCTTCATAAATCTAGATAAGAACGAAAATTCTCTCCTTTATTTGAATTCAAATCACACGTCGAAATACCATCTCTGTCGAACCATCTTCAACATATTTTTTCTTCACTTTTTACTCATAGTTTCCCTTTCACGCAAATGACTGTTTCGACTAATAGCCCTGTCAAAACACTAACATCACTTTACGTAATTCTTTTTATTATTTCTTTAATAAAAAAACCCAGGAGTCGAATTTGGGAGCTAACACCAGCATAACATAAAGTTTCCTAGTAACAAACTTCCCTTCCTGCACAAAGGAGTTCCAGACAGCCAAGTTAGCAACAATGAGCCTAACCTTCAATATAGCTTTCATTATCCAAGAGGAATTAATTTTCAGGTCCATTGTCATGATATCTTGATTTTTTTACATAATAGCAGTGCATCCATTTGATTCACATGCTATTAGTCTTCCTGCACAAGTTCCAAAACAGCTTAGCAATGCATGCAATATTCTAATTACTTATAATATTCAGGCCTCCCTGCTTCTTAGGGGAGCAGATTTTCTTCCAGGCTATAGGCGACTTCTTAGTGATCTTATCAGAACTTTACCAAATAAAGGACATGCAGATAACATCAATTTTGGCTAGAACCTTTTTAGGCAAAGACAAACATTGAAGCCAATAGTTGGTTAGGGCAAACAAAACACTGTTGATCAATTGCAGGGCAAACAAAACACTGTTGATCAATTGCATTCTACCAGCCAAGGACAATAATCTAGAACTCCAATGATTAGTTCTAGCCACTATTTTATCTATCAAAGGCATATAATGATTAATGTTAAGTTTCTTACTAGTAAGAGGAATACCAAGGTATCTAAAAGGAAGCTTGCATTCAACAAAACTAGCGATCTCTTCAATTTTTCGCTTGTCATCAACTCCAACATTACTAAAGAAGACTTTACACTTGGCAGGATTTATCTTCAGTCCTGTGTACTTGGTAGAAATCTTCATAATCACCTATCATCATCTCCACAGACTTTTGATCTCCTATAGAGAACAAAAACAAATCATCTGCAAACTCAAATTTATGATGGTTATCTTCTCACATTTTGTGTGGAAATTGAAGTTGGATTTCTCTCCTTGAGTTTTTCAAGCACTCTATAAAGGTACTTCATACCTATCACAAACTCAAATTTATGATGGTTAACTTCTCACATTTTGTGTGGAAATTGAAGTTGGGTTTCTCTCCTTGAGTTTTTCAAGCACTCTATAAAGGTACTCCCTGCCTATCACAAACGGCAAAATTAGAAGAGTTTATTATTTTATTTATATAATAAAAAACTCAATAGTTATATATTTTGTGTTGGGCTAAAATTATAAATGTTGTAAATCGGATACCTTTAAACAAAGTATAAACAGTTTCTTAATAATCAAGAAACACACAAGGGTTAGGGTTAACAAAGAAGACAAGGTAAAACAACAAGGAACAACAAGGATTGATTATTAAACTGCTATTCTTTCCTTTCTCTTTGAACAAGATTACAGAATAACAAAATAATCTCTCTCCCTTGAAATTAGGATTTTATCTTCCTATTTTTCCTTATGCTAAGATTGAGAAACTAGCATCCTATTTATAATAAAATAGCACATGCTAACAACCCTAGCAATATTTACTCATGCTAACAACCTTAGCAATATTTACTCATGCTAACAACCTTAGCAATATTTACTCATGCTAACAACCTTAGCAATATTTACTCATGCATGTTAGAACAAACTTCGACTACAACACGCATTACTTGCGAACAAACTTCGACCACACTAGAGTTCGATCCAATGTCTCACAAATCTCCACCTTGGATCTAACTCTATAACATCAAGAAACTAGCTTTCTTCATGCAGATTTATTAACTGCATACATTGGAAAAACTTGCAACTGGGCAATGTCTTGGTGATCATATCAGCAGCATTATGATCTGTCGAAACTTTCAGCACTTGGACTTCTCCACGCTCGATTACCCCTCTGATGAAATGCAGCCTCACATCAATGTGCTTGGTTCGCTCATGATAGGCTGAATTCTTCGACAGGTGTATTGCACTTTGACTATCACATATAACAGTGATAACTCGACCTTGAAGTTTTAGCTCCTTTGCAAAACCTTCAAGCCACAATGCTTCCTTCACAGCTTCAGTTAGAGCAATATACTCCGCTTCAGTGGTTGATAAGGCAACGACCTTTTGAAGTGTTGCTTTCCAACTGATTGCTGTCCCAAACATAGTGAACACATATCTGGAGATAGATTTTCTAGAATCCATACAACCTGCATAATCAGAGTCGACATATCCTTCGATTACTGCTTTACTATCTTCACCCAAGGCTCCACCATAAATTAGGACTCTATTTAGAGACCCATTTATGTACCTTAAAATCCACTTAAATGCTTGCCAGTGAGCCTTTCCAGGATTCGCCATGTACCTGCTTACAAGACTTACTGCATATGCTATGTCGGGTCTAGTACAGACCATAGCATACATCAAAGACCAATTTGTCTTCTTTTGATTCCTCATAACTTCCTTATAGTCTCTACGTTCTTCGTCTAGAACCTCACTTGCAGAGATTAAGGCATAAGCTATAAGATCTGCATACCCAAGTCTCTGAGGTGGCTTGATGACTCTCCTCGACCTGTCTCTTGCTAGCAGGTAGTCATTATCAGTCTCCTCATCTTCGACAACATCTTCTGTGTCTTCTTCGACTTCATCTGGGGTAAGCAATTCAGCATCAACATGCTCCACCTCAACAGGAATCTCTCCCTGTTCCAGCTCTTCGTCAACATCATCAGTTTTCTTGAAAGCCATCTCTGCTTCGTTGAAAACTACATCTCGACTGGTGATACACCTCCTGTGACCTGGCTCTAGGCACCATAGCCTATAAGCTTTGACTCCTTCAGGGTATCCCATGAACATGCATTTCAGAGCTCTAGGTTCGACCTTGTCTTGCCTAATATGAGCATAGGCCACACAGCCAAATACTCTCAGTCTGTCGAGACTAGGTGGCTGTCCCGACCAAAATTCTTCAGGTGTCTTCATTCCCAAGGCAGTCGAGGGACATCTATTTATCAGGTAAGCTGCTGTCGAAACACCTTCCGCCCAAAACACCTTCTTCAATCCAGCACTAACCAACATGCATCTAACCCTTTCAAGGATTGTTCGATTGAATCTCTCAGCTAAGCCATTTTGTTGAGGAGTACCTGCTACAGTCTTATGCTTTGCAATCCCAGACCCAACACAGTAACTGTCGAAAGCTTCGTTGCAGAATTCAAGGCCATTGTCGATTCTCAACCTCTTAACCTTTCTGCCAGTCTAAGTTTCGACTAGAATCTTCTAACTTTTGAAATTCTCAAAAGTTTCATCCTTCGTCTTCTGAATGACTACCCATAGTTTTCTGGAATAGTCATCAACGATGGATAGAAAATACCTTGCACCTGAGTGTGAAGGATTCCTTGCAGGCCCCCAAAGATCAACATGAATGTAATCCAGGGATCCATGTGTTCTTTGCTTGCCTTTGTTAAACTTCGCCCTACAGGATTTACCAAATACACAAGATTCACAAAATTCTGACTTTTCGACTTTGTCACCTCCTAGCAGGTTCTGCTTCCCCAATTCGACCAGGCCTCTTTCGCTGACATGGCCCAATCTCATGTGCCATAATTATGTCTTCGACATAGATTTCGTGGATGCAACATTTGTCGAACCACTTACAACCTCAGCCTCAAGGGTATACAAGCCTTGTTTCTTCACGCCTCTCAAGACTTCCTTCGACCCCTTCATGACTCTTAGGATACTTTTCTCTCCTTGAAAAACATATCCTTTTCTGTCGAATTCACCAAGAGAAATCAAATTTCTCTTTAAGTCAGGTACGTACCTGACTTCAGTCAATAACCTTATTGACTCATCATGGAGCTTGAATATCACAGATCCAATACCTGCAATTTTGCAAGATTTGTTGTTTCCTAACAGCACAGATCCACCATCTTGATCACATAGCTCCTCGAACAATTCTCTGTTTGGAGTCATGTGCCAAGTGCAACCTGAATCCATAATCCACTCTTTCCTCGAGTCGCCACTTGAAACCACAAGAACATCAGATGAGTCGAAGTCATCTTGAACAATGGCTGCATTGCCATTACCTCCATGATCTTTCAGGCGTTCAGGGCACAGCTTTCTTATGTGACCCTCCTTCTTACAGTGGTAACATCGAATACTAGATGTTTCGCCACTATAGGACTTATGTTGACTTTTACCTTTTTTCTTGTCGAACTTACCATCCTTTCGCAAGAATTTTCCCTTAACGGCCAAACCTTCGCCCACCGTCGAAGGTTTATGCTCCTTTCGTTCGTTCAAGTCCTTAGAATACAAGGCTGATTGAACTTCTTCAAAGGTCAGGGACTCTCTTCCATACAAGAGAGTTTCTTTGAAGTGAGCATGTGTTCTGGGCAAAGCACACAGCAGCAATAGTGCTTGATCTTCATCATCGATCTTCACATCAATATTTTCAAGATCAAGAATCAGCTTGTTGAACATATCCAACTGGTCAGCCAACACTTTGTCTTCACTCATCTTGAATGAATATAAAGCTTGCTTCAGGTATAGTCGATTCACCAGAGATTTGGTCATGTACAAACTTTCAAGTTTCACCCATAATCCCGATGCTGTAGTCTCCTTTGATACCTGTCGAAGAACCTTATCACCAAGGCTCAATAATATTGCGCTGTGGGCTTTCTCGATCATGCCCGTCTTTTCTTTTGCCGTTAACGCAGCGTCCATGGCTGCCTCACCCTTCAACGCTTCCAAACAACCCTGCTGAACCAATAGGGCTTTCATCTTCAAGCGCCACAGACCAAAGTCGTTCACTCCGGTGAACTTTTCAATCTCATACTTTGTTGAAGGCATCTTCTCCACGCTCACCGCACCAATTTGTTGTGAATAGGATACCGTTAAACAAAGTATACACGGTTTCTTAATGATCAAGAAACTCACAAGGGTTAGGGTTAACCAAGAAAACAATAAGGAATAACAAGGATTGGTTATTAAACTGCTATTCTTTCCTTTCTCTTTGAACAAGATTACAGAATAACAAAATAACCTCCCTCCCTTGAAATTAGGATTTTATCTTCCTATTTTTCCTTATTCTCAAGATTGAGAAACTAGCATCCTATTTATAATAAAATAGCACATGCTAACAACCCTAGCAATATTTACTCATGCTAACAACCTTAGCAATATTTACTCATGCATGTTAGAACAAACTTCGACTACAACACGCATTACTTGCGAACAGACTTCGACCACACTAGAGTTCGATCCAATGTCTCACAATAAAGATAAAATATAAATTAGTTATGAAACTTGCTTTTCTGTTATGAGCCAAATATACATATATAATTAAATTCTCTCTTCTCCTTTTTCCGTGATCTTTTGAATCAAATCTAAATAAACATGATATATATATATATATATATATATATATATATATATATATATATATATATATATATATATATATATATATATATATATATATATATATATATATATATATATATATATATATATATATATATATATATATATATATATATATATATATATATATATATATATATATGGCGAAATAAAATATAAAAGAACAAAATTAAATCAAAGAGACTAGTATACGTCCAAGCTCCACCCGTGACCTTTCCTCATAAGCCTGACCCTCCGATTTCGATTGAAAGTTCAAGAATGTGACCTTTCCACATGTACGCCCGATCCTCCGATTTCGACTGAAAGTTGAAGCAAATTGACAATTAGGTAAACCCATCTTATCTCTATAGAAGTCTTTGTTAATGAAAGGAGGAACTGAGTCCCACCAATGAAAGTCCAAGAGCTCATGATTATGATTCGCGATCGTATCTGCACACCTGTTACCTTCCCTGTTATCCCAAGATTCTTCTAGTTAGCCCATCTATTGCGGAGCTCCCATGGCATAATGCAGTGAAGGGCATCCTGTGAGTTACTCTCAATCTGCCGCTTGTTCTAACGCTAGCATAATCTATCTGTCAGCATTTTCTAACACTAACATAATAGAGAGAAGCTCTTCATGCAACACACTAGTAACAGGACCTGAGCTTGCAGCAAATGTGCCTAGCAACTCACCTTGATAGTCCCTAACAATACTAATGTAAATAAAATTCAATAGAACTTCCTTCTCTTGTTTGAATATTTAAGATCCTCCATATTTGAACCAATAAATTAAGGTACCTTCTCATTATTATAAAAAATGAAAAAATAAGTAAAACCCTTCCAAGAAAAAGAGATTAGCACAAACCTCCATCTAAACCTACCCTTAAATAAATTACATTCACTAACACCATTGCTAAACTAACTAAAATAATAGTAAAAATTTATTCAATTTGCAGCCTCACAATTTTCCTGCAACTTCCCATTCTCCCATTGTTTAACAAGATCATTGTATCCCTTAGCATAATCAATAGCAAACTCTGCCATTGATCTCATCGCACTCGACATTCCACCGCAAAGTACCTTAACCGCAACCTCCACCACTTCTTCTTTTTCCACCTTACCAACTTCCACCATTTCCATGTTTCCGTTGTATCCAACTATCGCATTTTGTGCAGAATCTTCTTTTACTTGTTGAGCATAGAAGGAACCTAAGCCAGCTGCGAAAAAGTCTAGACCCTCAAGCACCGCTGTTTCTTGTATGGCTTCCAGACGTCTTGACCACTGCACACAAAGTCCAAACAAAGGATGGCTGCAGCTAGACCTTCGAGGAGAGCATACTAGTTTCGATGCGTCGGGTTCACATTTCATGCATCGGAGAAGCCAGCCGGTTAGTGCATGAATGTATGATCTCTGAGAGGTGATCCACGACTCAAAAGTGTTTCGCCAGTTCCTCAACTCGGTTTCAAGAGTGGAGGCAGAGAGTGCAAGTCTCAATGGATCGATTATTGACACAGAGGAATGTTTTCTGGCAGCAATGCCGTTTAGAATAATATTGACTTCTTCCAGGGTTTGCTTCTGTGTCTGATGACATTCTGCCATCACTTTCCACATCTTTGCTAGCCTGTAGTTTGTATAAATTAATCGTCCAAAACAGATACACGTGAATCGTAAGATGAAGCATAACTACGAAAAAACAAATCGAAAGTGTAATTTACATACCCTTGCAACATTTCAAGAAGCTGGGGATGCAACTCTTCGTCCCTTAATGTTTCAATTCTCCGAGAAATAGCTTCAACTGAGTGTATTGAAACTGTTATTTGAGTGCGTAGATCTCTAATAGCTACTCTTGTTTTATCCACAGAAGAAGGTTCCTCTCCTTTTATATCATGGTTCTTGAGTTGCAGACATTTCTTCTCGTAAGCAAGTCGAAAACGCGTTCCAGACTGTTAAAGAAGCACGTAGGCATAACATTAAGGTTCCGATTATTAATATTGTATAAACCAATAGCACAAAAATGACCTATAACAATAGTAACATGGTAGACCGAAAAATATTATTGGGATTTTAATGTTATACCCTAACTTCTTGGTAAAGCTTCTTCTCCCATGTATATAACCGGTCTAACGTTGATTGGTGACTGGCAGACAACATAGAACCTTCTCCTGACGGAGGATCGTCGATGTGTTCATAAACTTCATCCCTAGAGTTTGAAAATTTCATTATACTTTTTGACGGGGACGAGCTAGAAGAAGCTGAGCGAAAAAGAGCTACTGGATTCAACAATTTTGACGCTGCAAATGAAATATAGTTTAAACTTGTGTTCCTGAAAACTTACAAATAGATAGTGAAACAAAAGTGATCTACAAACGCAAGATTATTTCGGTATATAATTCAAAGGTCATGCTTTCCTTCACACATAAAGCATTTTCCGAATGAAGAAAACTTTCACCAAACCTGACAGTTCATTAGAAGTGGATAAGTGTTGAACTTTCTTAGTCTCTAACAGTACTGAGACATCATTGGCTGCATTACAGACAACCCTGAATTGAGCTTCAAGATCGTTGATCACTTCTGCCATATTCGCCGGTCTTCGGTTTACATAAACTGTAAAACCAGGTGTTTCTTCCTTGGCTTCTTGATTATCAATTACCATTTCTTGATGGCTAGATTCCATATGACCCGAAGTTTGAGCTTTTGATACTTGAAAACACTCGCCATCATTGACTTGCACAGTTTCGGTTTCAGCATCTGTTCCCTCCTTTTTCTCTTCCTTATGTTCATCAACTTCTTCAACCGCGGCTTCTTTTGAGGAATTCACACAGATTTCGGTTTTTTCTTCGGCTATATTTCTCTTAACAATAAAACCCTCTTGTTTGGTATCCTCTTCTTCCGGTTCAAGGTCCGGTATTCCTTCTTCTTCCCGAACTTTTGTCAGTTCTCGTTTCTCAGCATCCATAACAATCTCGTCAAGGCTACATCCATTAGGGTAACCGTAATAGTCCAACGACGTAAACGGATTCCAAAAGGAATCCCACTGAGAAGAAGACCGTGGTGGTGAAGTAGGAGGGATAACAACAGGTCTGTTATTCGGAGAATAAGCGAAAATCGACCCATTCATCGGCGAGGATTGCATACCAAAAAAACCATCATTACCATATTGGTACCTCGGAGGAGAATATGCCTCAACTCGACCCATTTCCGGCGACATAGGCTTTTCTTCAACTGAAATCACTTGATTACAACTCGACCTCGAGTAACTCACTTTCAAAGCTGCACTATTCGATCCAAGCTCAATTGTTTCCGGAGTAGCTTCGTTTTTCACAGGCGGTGGTGTTACAATCGAATCCAATTCAAACTTAAGTGCTTGATCTCCTTCAAAATACTCAAGCAAAGCAGCCGCCACCCTTTCGAGAGACCGAATATACGCAACATGTCCATTTGCAAATTGAGTTCTATGCTCAACAGCCTCTTTTATGAATCTCTTTCTATCTTTACAAATCTGAACCGCTTCTTCATCATCTAGCTTTGATTGAGAACATCCCATTTCTCACTTCACTTCAAATTCAAACCCTAATCTCAGCTTTGCATTTGAAATGAAAATCAAAGGAATTACTTTTACAAATCTCCACAAAAATCTGTTATCTGCAGAAAAACAGAAAAATCTCAATATAAATATCAAATTGGGGAAAAAAATCATGAAAACAAAAATTGAACACTAACCCTAAACCTAAAGTTATAATGTATTATCATCCAAGTGAATAAAGTTTAATTCTTTTCTTCATTTTCAAGTAAGAATTGTACAAAAAAAAAAAAAAGAATAATGAAAAGCAAAAAAAAAAAAGAAAGATAATCAAGAGTCACATTGTAGAGAATTGGAAGAGGAAAGGTACTAGGGTTTGATTGAGATGAACAGTGAAGTGAAGATTAGAACAGTACCTGAAGAGAGCGAGTGTGAAATTGATGAAGCTTTGATCAGAGAGAAGAGAATTGAGAGAGACGTTGAAATAAAGTAACGGTCAAATATTCAAAGAAAATAGGGTTGGAACAATAAAACGACAAATGATAGTAACAAAAAAAAGTACTGTTGAAGTGGTTTTTAACTGAAAAAAAACAAGGAATGTTGGAGACAATAAAGGGACAATTTATGTAATTTTTTTGGGATTTTGATTTATAGCTGTTACCATTTAATTATATGCTCGGTTTTAAAAGATGAATTAATTGGATGGTAATAAACTTATGGAATTTTGGTATGGAATTTTTTGAAAATACTAGTAAATAAATTATTTAATATTTTTTTTCCAAATTTTATTTTTGGTCTCTATAAAAAAATAGCGTGTTTTAGTTCCTACAAAATAATTATGCACGTAGGTTTAATCCGTTAAACTAATGTGTATTTTTTGAATAATTATTTTGGAAATACGTTAAAAACGTTATAAAAATTTTTCGAAAAAAAAAATTAAAATTTGATTTATAAGTGAAGATTTTCATAACTTTTATTATTATTTTTTAAAATTTAAAAAATTCATATTTAATTCTTCTTATTTTAAAAAATTATATAATTTGATAAAGAAACATTTTATAGTAATTTGAAAAAAATTATTTAAAAATTCAAAAATTTAGGGGTAATTAAATAGTTTTCAAAATTTTAGAAAATAGCAAGGACTATGCTTGCATAAAATTTTTGTAGAGACGAAAATATATATATTTTTTATAAAGATTAAAAATAAAATGTGAGATATTTATAAGAATAAAAAATATATTTAACTCTGAATTATTTTATACGAAATTGCGTGATTAGTTTAATATTAAAGAAAAAAGTTTTTTTTTCCTTCCTAAAAAAAAGACAACTAAATAAAAAAAGTTAATTGTATTTTCTTTTTTGTTGTTTATATTTTTTTAAAAATGATTAAATTGTTTATCTAAACTCATTCTAATTTTATTGATGAAGTTGTTTTTTTAAATACTTTTTTATATTTTATAATTAAATTAAAATACAATATGACTGCGTAAAAAAATATTTTTGGATAATGGGTGAATGGGTTGTGGTCGTGACCGGCTGAGGAAGTAGACGACGACACCTTCAACGATAGTGAGAGTGTTTTCACCATCATCTAATGCTCGTTTGAGTGGATTTAGCACCTAGTTGAATGGATCTAATGTTCAAATAGACATATCTAGGATACATAATGACACACAAAGACAAGAAACAACTAAAAAAGGATGACTCCAAAAATCGCCTTAATATCCGTAGCTTACCCTAAGAAGATGTTGGAGTCGATTATTGAAGATAATAAAGAGGAAATGAATCAAGATACTACATATGCTAAACAAACACAATAAATACCATGAGTGGGCAATATCCAAGGTAATAAATTACCTTCTCATGGCATTGAAATTGATTATACACTACTGATGATTGTGAATACAAAAATCAATGTGATTATAAAAGAACAAGATGTTGAATTTGAAATGAAATATTGGGAGAATACTCTTATCATGTATGCACGGGGGGAAGAACTATCGATGGATATAGTAAAGAAATTCATGATTACTGTGAAATTTTGTATCCCTCCCATAATTGTTCTATAACGAGGAAGGATATTTCATAATTCAATTTAGGTCAAAAATTGATAGGGATGTTGTAACACCCTAATCTCCGACTCGACAATTAATAAAATAATTTAAATAAAACTCCATGATAAGAGTGTCACACATATTTCACCATAGCAAAAAACATCAATATAACACATTCAATAAAACAAAACAGCGGTAAATCATTAAATTTGGCATATAAGCCTCAACATCAAACAAACAACGAACTTCAACATAAGTGAGAAATAAAACAAGTAATGAGTGACCAACCAATCCCCATTGCTACATATCAGAGAGACTCCTCTAAGACTCAATGATAATAGCTAAACATGCATAGATGTTGTCCTCTAACTCAAGCGACTACTCTTGTACCTGATTATCTGTATGTCGCTTCCGGGAAAATAAGGTGCCGGCAAAACAGAAGAGTCGCCACCTTTCGTTATTTATCCCTCAGAACGGGAAAGGAAACGATCGGAAAAACCTGACGAAAAGGTATAAGACAAGGTCATCGCAACCATTGTCTGGGTTCGGGAGTCGGTTACGCAAGGGGAAGGTATTAGCACCCCTCACGTCCATCGTACTCGACGGGATCCATGCTTGTTGTGTTTACTGGACGGGTTGGTTTTATCTATCTACCTATCAAGGCTGGCTTAAAAAAGAAAAGAAAATGACTCGACAAAGCGTCACACTTTATGCCTACGTATTCTCATCAGAGAATGAGAAATCAGAGTCAACGTAGTTCGACTAACTACGGGTTACGGGGAAGGTGGCTCGCCAATACGTCAGTATTGTGCCTACGTACTCTCAACAGGCTTGAGAGATCAGAGCTTACGTAGTTCGGGTTAATACGGATTACGGGAATTCAGATTCATCTGTTTTATCGAGTAGGGTTAACAAACAGTTCCAACAGTTGGATGTACGCAGCTCGACCCTTGGAGACTTAGGCGTTACCGTTTGCGGTAGAACTGAGAGTTAACGACACTCTTTTCTTCAGAAGAGCTTTCCTTTGAATTATGGGCCCACGGGGCAAAAAAGGTTTGAAGTTTGTTTTCTGTATTTTACGGAAGAACTGTTTTTTATGGATGTTTGTAACTAGTATCGCACTAGAGACTATGACCTGAGAGTGAATGCGTCGCATGTCACCCAAAGGGTGCCATACTAAACATCCAAGCTGTCGAAAAGAAACTCTCCGACAACCCTTTCTCAGATAGCTTAAGGCTCGTAACGTACGACGTCGGTTAACCTTTATTACTGTATTTTGATTTGTTTGAAGATAAGAAGAGAGAGGGACAACTACGGAGAGACTATCAAGTCCTAACAGTTGTCATGCCAAGGATTCATCCTATGGTTGAGGTTTGAAACAGGGAACTCCTAGAAGTTATCATGCATAGGTTTCGACCTAAAGTTCTAATCATCACTTCCTTATCAAAGGAAGTGAGATTCCTAGGGGATCATGTCAATGATAAACAGAAACAGATACAACCAAAGCATCGGCTTAAACAGTAAACAGTAAACGACTGTAAAATGCATGCAATGCAAGTGAGGGAGGGAATGTGTGTGGGGCAGCAGCCTCCACAAGCTCATCTCAACCTCAAGCCAGATATGAATAACTGTAATCATATAGAGGAAATAACATGCTATCAAGCAAACACAACAATGGGCAATTGCAATCATACAGAAGAAATAACATGCTATCAAGCAAACACAAACCACATGGGCAAGGGAGTTGGGCTCTACCGAATACCCGCAAGCAAAGCCATACAGTAAAAATACAAGCAGAGGGAGCAACTCAACCTCTAGTGCAATCATGCTCCTAGCTTAAGTCAATCTAAACATGAACTTATTCTAATGCATCAAGCAAATCAAACAAGTTACAGCAATACAGTTGCACAGAAAGCAAACAGACAGGAAAGAAAGCAGCTCAGTCCTCAGACTTCAACAGCTCTTCAGGGCTTTCATCTTCAATAGCAAGTGTCAACTTGCTTCTCCAAGGTTTCAATGCATCAAATATAAGTATCCACTTGTTCTCTCTTCCTCAAGCCTCAGCTCTTCAGTCAATTCCACCTTCAGGCTTCAACCCTAATATCAAGTATCAACTTGGCTCCCTCAGGCTCTCAGTGGATCAACATAAGTATCAACTTATCCTTTATTCCTCAAGCCTCAGCTCTTCACTCAATCTTAATTAGGTCCTCTTCACAAGTGTCAACTTGTTCTTCTTGGCCTTCTATAAGCTTCAGCTCTCTCTTCTTTACCAGTATCAACTAGCTTTTCCTGATCTACAAGCTTCAGCTTCTCAGAGTAATCTTCGAACACACAGAAGTATCAACTCCATCATTCAATCTTCTTCAAGCAAGGAACTCCATCCTCTAACAAGGGAGAGATATGCATCCATCAAGAGCAAAGTTGGGATGACTGGTAGCAGAGTGAAGACCAAAGGTCACCACTAAGCCTCTTATCATTAGAGAAAGGGACCCTCAAAGGTTCTACCAACTTGTAGAGAGCTACACATCCTACCAAAGGAGGGATGATGCCTTTACAAAGGGACCTTACATCATAGGGAAGAATGGAATTGATCAACATATTCCATGTTTATGAAGGAAGAGAATCTATCTAGAAGCTCTGCCTACAAAACCCTAATCTTAATACCTAATCAAAACTACACCGAAAGAAGGGAAGATCTTCAAATCCAAGCCTCTTCAAGCAATCCAATGCATCCTCAACTTGCCTTCATCATCATCCAAGAGCAAGCAAAGCAAAACCCTAATCTAAGGGAACTAAAGAAGTTAATCTAATTGAAATGGTGCCTCAGAATCATCTAAAACTAGCACTTAAACTAAAATCAAGCAAAAATAGCAAACTATATTATAAATTTCTACAAAAATTCCTAAGGGACCCTAATTGAATTAAGAATGCCTCATACAAAAACCAAAGGTTGAATCATCCACCTAGTTGTACGAATAAAATCTAAACTACAAGGTATCAACCATAAACCCTAAACATGGAGCTTCTAAAGGTTTCAACCTAAACTACCACTTATGTTCATCACAAAAATGTGAGAAAAATCTATGGGGAGCATGTATATCTATTCTAACTACTCACAAAAAATCAGGATCAAAATCATCATCAAATGATCACACAAAATTCCACAAAATCAACTATCAAGCATGACTATTTTAATATCAATAAAAATGTAAAAATTCCCATAAAATCATAAAATGCATGAAATAAAAATATTTTTTATCTAAAAAAATACTAGATCCTATCATAAATCCAATGCAAAAGGAATGGGATTAATTGAATTATTTTTCCATTTTTTATGATTTTATCAAAAACCATGAATAAAAATGAAAAAATAAAGAAAATCAATCTAAAATGATAAACACACGGTGCAGATAGCATGACAATCCAGTTCATTAAAGCAATTGGGCCATCAGGGGGGTGTGAGTAGCGCTTGGATCCTTAATCCCAAAAACCATTGATTAATGAAACGCATCGTTTCAATTAGTTCAGACCTCTTCACAAAATGAGACGCACGCGTGGCCGTTGGATGAGGTTCCCAGTCAAAGTCCAACCTTGATCTGATGGCTATCAAGTCATCTTCCTCGTTTCAAATCTCTGCAACTCAGGCCACCTGCGCGCCCAAAACCACCGCCGGTGACTTTCTCCGGTCATCTTCTCACAACCCTAGTTTGCCATAGAGTCCACCATTGGCCACGATCCCTTAATGAAACATGTCCCAAATTTCCTCACGAATTCATTCATGCCCTTAATTCTCTCTGAAACCTCAAGATTCGCAAGAACCAACTCTCAACCGAAAATGGCAATATCCCTAATTGGTCACTAATTCTCAAATTAACGATCTGAAAACCTTCCTACACCGTTCTACAAGGCATCTAACACCCTAATTCCTCTTAATTCTAACTAAAACAAGCTAGAGATTGAAGGTTACCAACCTGAAAAATTCGTGTGCACAGAAGTAGCAAGACCTCAAATCAAGCCCTCAAATGCTCCAGACTCCTTCAGTGAATCACTTCCAAGCTTCTGCATGCAATAGAATTGATTGAAATGACTTCAATTCTTGGATTCGAATCTGAGTCGCAGGTGGAAAAATCTGAGCTCAAGAACACCAATCAGCCACGAATTTCCCTTGATTATGATTTGGAATCAATCCCTAGCATCCATGGAAGAGATTGCAATCAAGAAAATGAATGGAAAGTGAGTGAAATGATGTAACCGAATTCAGTTGCAAGCAATGAAATTTCAATCTTAATCTCTGCTCTCTCCTTCAATCATCACCAACCTTGGCCTTGGATCACCTCTACTCAATATATAGACCATGTGTGGATGATCTAGAAACCTCTAGATCCTTCTAATGAGAAGTTCAATCTCTCATGTCATGAGAATTTCAATCACATGCCATGGTGTGCATAATTCTGTTAACAGCCTGAAATCAATCCCATTCTCTTCCAATTTCTCCCCTAGTGACATTTTGGATGTGTTTGGCTTGCAAGGTGCCTTGATTATGCCTTGAATTTAGGTTTGGCAATGGTTACTTATGATGTAAGTAACTACTTTTCAAAGCAAGTCCACAAATTGCACTTCAATTCAAAAATGTGGCTAAACCAATGTTCTCAAAATGTGTTTTAGAGTCAAAATGATATATTACATGCCTTGGTTTGGACATGTATATCAAAAATACCAATTTCCAACTTTGGTTCATTTAACTTATACCCTTATTTTAGGTCATTTTTCCAACTTTGAGCTACAAGCAATTCCAACATCTCATTACCTTTTAACTAGCCTTAAAACATCATTTTGAACAAGTTTGATGTTGAACATTTTCCCATTTGAAGCTTGGAAATAGGAGTTATGGCCTTATGGTTGAGATGACCTATAATCTCCAAATGACCAAAATGCCCTTGACTTGTCAAAGCCATAACTTGAGTTCTACAAATCCTATCAAGGACTTCTAGTACTCTATAGAAATCTAAGAGGATAAGGAACAACATTAATGTTGACCAAAAGTTCATAGGAATCATCCCTCTAGGGCAAAAGTTTCATGCAAGTTGGACAACTTTCAAGCCCCCAAATTCACATACCTCAGATGACCTGTAACTTGTCAAAGTCATAACTTGAGTTCTACAAATCCTATCAAGGACTTCTAGCACTCAAATTAAATCTAAGATCATGCCCTATAACATTCATGTTAGGGGTAAGATGAGATGACAATCACATCTTGAGCTAAACTGCCTTGAAGATAGGGGTCAAACTAGGGGATTTTACACTGTCAAGCCTTAGAAACCCTAGCTTAAAACTCCTCAAAATCTTCAATCATGATGAGTTAACCTTGGAATCATCCTTATAACATCTCAATGCATCAATCCATGATCACATGGCCTTTGATTTAGGTCTCAACCTCCTTCAAATCATCAGTTGACCTAGGGTTGACCCAGTCAAACCCTAATTGCACCACTCATGGCTGAGTCTTCTTAATCTTGCCCAATGACCTGTCTAGGCTTCAAAGTGACCTTCAACACTTCTCATGAGCTCTCTCAAGACCTCAAGTCTAACACCATGGCTTCAGAGCCATCTGATGGCTTCCCACAATTCTCAAGTTAGGAGACACACCCTCTTGGTTTCAACCAGTCGCTCTGGGGATCTTTTAATTTCTCTGACAAGGATATCTACCCTTGAACACTTGAATAACCTTTTTGGCTAGCTTCAAACTCTTGTGTAGCCTTTGATTGGTAATCATACCTCTTGATCTCCTGCACACATGTCAATAAAATGCAAATGATAATGCTAATGTGAATGAAATGAAACATAAGCTAGGTAAAGAAATGTTGGGCAAATTTTGGGGTGCAACACTGTACTCCAAAGAAGCACAAATACCATAACAACAAAAATGGGTGAGAATAAAATCAAATAATATAGCGGTGCAATACATAAAAAGGTAGACACAAATAGAAAACATCTACATCAATCACCCACTCATCATCAATCATTCATACATCATCAATTACTCATACATCATCCAATCACACAATTCACAAATATTACACATCACATCATTAATATTAATTCATTTACAATGCATGTGTATATGCAATGTGACATCACGACAACTTTACATGCAAATGCGATACCGACTCATTGGACATCATAGGCATGTTATTGATATTGCCCACTCGCTCTTATTCCCACCAATGGACCATAGCACATTAAATCACTACTGATCCCACTACTGAATCAACAACGCTTCACCACTCCCTTTATATGGAAGTCATCTACTCGCTCCCGATCCCATCAATATACCGAGCACATCAAAATAGTTACTGATCCTACCACTGAATCAACAATGCTTCATTGATCTCACCATAGGCATTAACTACTCGCTCTCGATCCCACTAGTGGACTAAAGCACACCACTGGACTGAAGTTTGTACATCATGATGCATCACACATGCAACTATACGCCAAATAAGGTCATCAACACCATTGTATAACTTATGCACACATGACAACCACAACATACATTTATAACTCACAACATCAACTCATCGTCACATAACACCATTTATGCATAATATTAATTTATCAACAACGTTCATCCATAATAATTCACTAATGTATATCAACATTTATGCAAGCTCACAATTAGTCAACAATTAATTATATACTCATTCGATCACATTCAGAGCATATTGATTCATGCCCAAACACATCATACATCATAAAACAACATCAAAATATTATCAGATTAAAAAACAACATTGAAATCTGAGTGAACGTGTCAAAACTAACTGCCTAGACCATGACGGTCTGTTTTCAGGCCATGACGGTCACCACGGGGATGATGAACAACCCATCATCCCTCTACTCCATCAGTCTCCATTCTCCCTGTTCATCATCCCTCGAGAGGCCCTAACAGTCTACCCTTAATTTAGCTGATGAGCATCAGCCTTCTCAAATGCACCGATGGTCTGACCGTCACGCAGGTGACGGCTGTCACCCTGTGTAGAATGAAGAAACGCATTTTTTTGCCATTAGAGCTCATTCGAAGCTCAGATCTCACACCCAGAACATTCAAATCGACCAGAAACAAATCATACATCAATTAATACATATAAACATGTTAATTTCATACAAATTCACAATTGATTTAACCAATTTATCATGAATTTAAATCATGCTCACAAAAACACAAACACACCAATTAGCAACAATAATTTGCTGATTTCACATACTTTCTTCATGCATCACTTTAACATAATACAATACACCAATTTCATATCACAATGAACATTCAAAACTGATTCATCATAATTTGATATCAAACATACATATACATCATCAATTGAGGAAAAAGAGAGAAAATATAGAGGAGGATTAAGGAGTCCCCACTACCCTTTCATGAATTTAACACCTTTAATTGAGTAGTTCTCCCCTTACCTCAGATTTCTAGCAAAAGAACTCTAGCGATGCTTTCTCTTTTTCTTCCTCAAACCTTTGCTCTTGCTCTTCAAAAGCTCTTTTCCCAGTTTCTCACGTACTGCTCAAATTTTCTTAACTCCCTTAATCCCATCACATAATCTATTTATCTAACCTAATTTAAGCTTACTAATAATTTTACCTGACCTCAACTTACTTTATTCCTCACCACTTACACCATATTTTCATTAAATTCTATTTTTCACTCCATCTGTTAATGTTTCTATTTTCTCATTATTTTAATTAATTAAAATAAAATATAATTACAATTAATTCTCACAATTCAGCAAAAATATGAAGAATCAAGCTTTTCAATATGGTTTGATGAAGACAATAACATTCAACAACCAATTGAAGCTCTAAAAAAGGAAATGGCTCAAGACTAGTAGCATATTTCAAGTTTCAAAGTGTATCAAATGTCTTGAAGTTTTAGGTGATTGATCATGAATTTTAAGGTATATGAACTCAACTTGTCTTTGCATATACAAGTGTTCAAAACATCACTCATACTTTCCATGATTCATTAAAATATTTGTTCTAGAAAATCATTGCATTTCACATCATTTTCAAAAGTATTTTTCAACTTTAGACACTGGTTAATCGATTAACCAAGTCATGTGTTAATATGTTAATGGATTAACCATTGTAATTTTTGAATTTTTTGGTCCGTTATAAGGGGTTAATTGATTAACCATTTGGTAGTACAAATGGGTTAATCGATTAACACGGAACCAGTATGTAAAAATACTTTGTTTTTTTAGCCAAATGATTTTCAAATGCGATTTTTGAAGCATGTCAACATTTCATTGATTGCACTCATCTGAATAGGTGCATTGTGTCTATATAAACACATTTATTTTCAGATTTAAACTCGCTTCCTTTTGCAAAATTTCATACATTAAAATTTTCTCCTCATCTTTCAAAAATTCTCTAAGGTGTTCAAAACTAGAATTTTAAGAGTGAAACTTTCTGCACTTAACCTTCATTTAAAAAGCATTATAAGTTTCATTCCATATAACATTGAACACTTGTATATCATTGATAATTTGTTTGTTCAAAGGAGAAGATTAATCAATAGATTGATAAGTGTATTCTACATATCACTCTTGTAAAAATTCAATAAGTCTTGTTGTGTCACATCTTATTTTTCCAGAATTGTTGGATATAAGATTATGTAGTTGTTATCCTTGTTGTCCAGGTTGTTGGAAACAAGAGGTTCATTTTGGGAGGATTGTTCTCATTTGAACTTAGTGAAAATTCCAAGAGGATTCTTCTTGGTTTGTTAGTGATAGGAAGACTAGGATTAGTCTTGTATAGGTCATAACAATATTAAAATCCTCTTTCATATTGAAAGGGGACCGGAGTACTCTCGAACTGTGAGGGGAACCAGGATATATCCTTGTGTCATTTACTTTCCGCACTTTATCGCTTTCATAACTTAGAAAATAATTAGGAAAGAAAACACAACTTAAAGATAAAAACCAGAAAATTCTCAAAGTACCTAATTCACCCCCTCTTAGGTGTAAACTATAATTACAATTGACATCAGAGCATTTTATAGGTAACCTTTTCCTACAAATCTAGTATGGCTTCCACAAGCGCTGTGAGATGTTGGATCAAACTCTAGTGTGGTCGAAGTCTGTTCACGAGTAATGCATGTTGTAATCGAAGTTTGTTCTAACACGCATTAGCCAATATTGCTAGGGTTGTTAGCATGTTGAATTGGGCCTTGCTTGTAAGCCCAATTGTTTAAGTTAGCTTGTAATGGGTAATTGTTAAAAAGCCCATTAGGTTAGTGTGCTATTTTTCTTATAAATAGGATGCTAGTTTCTCAATCTTATCATAAGGAAAAATAGGAAGATAAAATCCTAATTTCAAGAGAGAGAGGTTATTTTGTTATTCTTATATACTTGTAATCTTGTTCTAAGAGAAAGGAAAGAATAGCAGTTTAATAACCAATCCTTGTTATTTTCTTCTTTATTAACCTTGACCGTTGTGTGTTTCTTGATCATTAAGAAACTGTTTATACTTAGTTTTAAGGTATCTGATTCATAATAAATTGGTGCGGTGAGCATGGAGAAGATGCCTTCAATAAAGTATGAGACTGAAAAGTTCACTGGAGTGAACGAATTCGGTCTGTGGCGCTTGAAGATGAAATCCCTACTGGTTCAGTAGGGTTGTTTGGAAGCGTTGAAGGGTGAGGCAGCCATGGATGCTACGTTAACGGCAAAAGAAAGGACGGGCATGATTGAGAAAGCCCACAATGCAATATTGTTGAGCCTTGGTGATAAGGTTCTTCGACAGGCATCAAAGGAGACTACAACATCGAGATTATGGGTGAAACTTGAAAGTTTGTACATGCTCAAATCTTTGGTGAATCGACTCTACCTGAAGCAAGCTTTGTATTCATTCAAGAAGAGTGAAGACAAAGTGTTGGCTGAGAAGTTGGATATGTTCAACAAGCTGATTCTTGATTTTGAAAATATTGATGTGAAGATCGATGATGAAGATCAAACACTGCTGCTGCTGTGTGCTTTGCCTAGAACACATGCTCACTTCAAAGAAACTCTCTTGTATAGAAGGGAGTCCCTGACCTTTGAAGAATTTTAATTAGACTTGTATTCTAAGGACTTGAACGAACGAAAGGAGCATAAACCTTCGACGGTGGGTGAAGGTTTGGCCGTTAAGGGAAAATTCTTGCGAAAGGATGGTAAGTTCGACAAGAAGAAAGGTAAAAGACAACATTAGTCTTATAGTGGCGAAACATATGATATTCGATGTTATCACTGTAAGAAGGAAGGTCACATAAGAAAGGTGTGCCCTGAACGCCTGAAAGATCATGGAGGTAATGGCAACGCAGCCATTGTTCAAGATGACTTCGACTCATCTGATGTTCTTGTGGTTTCAAATGGCAACTCGAGAAAATAGTGGGTTATAGATTCAGGTTGCACTTGGCACATGACTCCAAACATATAATTGTTCGAGGAGATATGTGATCAAGATGGTGGATCTGTGCTATTGGGAAACAACAAATCTTGCAAAATTGTAGGTATTGAATCTGTGAGATTCAAGCTCCATTATGAGTCAATAAGGTTATTGACTGAAGTTAGGTATGTACCTGACTTGAAGAGAAATTTGATTTCTCTTGGTGAATTAGACAGAAAGGGATACGTTTTTCAAGGAGAGAAAAGTATCCTAAGAGTCATGAAGAGGTTGAAGGAAGTCTTGAGAGGCATGAAGAAACAAGGCTTGTATACCCTTGAGGCTGAGGTTGTAAGTGGTTTGACAAATGTTACATCCATAAAACCTGTGTCGAAGACAAAATTATGGCATATGAGATTGGGCCATGTCAGCAAAAGAGGCCTGGTCGAATTGGAGAAGCAGAACCTGCTAGAAGGTGAAAAAGTCGAAATGTTGGAGTTTTGTAAATCTTGTGTATTTGGTAAATCCTGTAAGACGAAGTTTAACAAAGGCAAGAAAAGAACACATGGATTCCTGGATTACATTCATGCTGATCTTTAGGGGCCTGCAAGGAATCTTTCACACTCAGGTGCAAGGTATTTTCTATCCATCGTTGAATACTATTCCAGAAAGCTATGGGTATTCATTCAGAAGATGAAGGATGCAACTTTTGAGAATTTCAAAAGTTGGAAGATTCTGGTCAAAACTCAAACTGGAAGAAAGGTTAAGAGGTTGAGAACCGTCAATGGCCTTGAACTCTGCAACGAAGCGTTGGACGGTTACTGTGTTGAGTCTAGGATTGCAAGGCATAAGACTGTAGCAGGTATTCCTCAACAAAATGGCTTAGCTGAGAGATTCAATCGAACAATCCTTGAAAGGGTAAGGTGCATGTTGGTTAGTGCTGGATTGAAGAAGGTGTTTTTGGCGGAAGCTGTTTCGACAACAACTTACCTGATAAATAGATGTCCCTCGACTGCCTTAAGAATGAAGATACCTGAAGAAGTTTGGTCGGGACATCCACCTAGTCTCGATAGACTAAGATTATTTGGTTGTGTGGCCTATGCTCATATTAGGTAAGACAAGGTCGAACCTAGAGCTCTGAAATGCATGTTCATGGGATACCTTGAAGGAGTCAAAGCTTATAGGCTATGGTGCCTAGAGCCAGGTCACAAGAGGTGTGTCACCAGTCAAGATGTAGTTTTCAATGAAGCAAAGATGACTTTCAAGAAAGCTGATAATGCTGACGAAGAGCTGGAACAAAGAGAGATTCCTATTGAGGTGGAGCATGTCGATGCTGAATAGTGTACCCCGAATAAAGACGCAGAAGAGGTTGTCGAAGGTGAGGAGACTGATAATGACTACCTGCTAGCAAGAGACAGGTCGAGGAGAGTCATCAAGCCACCTCAAATACTTGGGTATGCAGATCTTATAGTTTATGCTTTAATCTCTGCAAGTGAGGTTCTAGACGAAGAACCTAGAGACTATAAGGAAGTTATGAGGAGTCAGAAAAATAATGAATGGATGAAGGCTATGGATGATGAGATGAAATCTCTTCATGATAACAACACCTGGGAATTGACCAAGAAACCTGCTGGAGCCAGGTTAGTCAACTGTAAATGGATTTTCAAAGTTAAGGAAGGAATCGAAGGAGTGGCGTCGAAGAGATACAAGGCAAGATTGGTTGCTAGGGGGTTCACTCAAAAAGAAGGTATCAACTTTAATGATGTGTTCTCTCCTGTTGTGAAGCACATATTCATTTGAATGTTGCTTGCCATGGTGGACTAGTTCGACCTTGAACTGGAACAGATGGATGTGAAGACTGCATTCTTGTATGGTGATCTAGATGAAACAATATTGATGAGACAACCTAAAGGGTATGTCGAAAAGGGGAAGGAAAATTATGTGTGCAAACTGAATAGATCCTTATATGGACTAAAACAATCTCCTCGACAGTGGAATAGGGATTCGACAAGTTCATGGCACGCATAAGTTTCACCAGAAGTCAGTTCGACCACTGTGTTTACTTCAGATTTCGACTAGGTAATTCATTTGTTATTTTGTTGCTCTATGTGGATGATATTCTAATAGCAAGCAACAATGTCGAAGAGGTAATGAGGATGAAGGCTGAACTTAATAAAGAGTTCGACATAAAGGATCTGGGAGCTACGTCTAAGATTCTTGGGATTGACATCCGGAGAGATAGAAAGCAGTCGAGATTATGCTTATCTCAAGAGGCATACCTACAGAAGGTTCTCGAAAAGTTTGGTATGTCGAATTTAAAGCCTGTTGTGATTCCGACAAACCCTCAGTTCAAGCTGAGTATAGATCAGTGTCCCAACATTGATGTGGAAATAACTTATATGAATATCATTCCATATGCTAACATAGTAGGTTCTTTGATGTATGTTATGGTCTGTACTAGACCCGACATATCATATGCAATAAGTGTTGTAAGCAGGTACATGGCGAATCCTGGAAAGGCTCACTGACAAGCATTGAAGTGGATTTTAAGGTACATAAATAGGTCTCTGAATAGAGTCCTAATTTATGGTGGAGTCTTGGGTGAAGATAGTAAAGCAGCTGTAATACCCCAAATTTTGCCCTAAGATTTGTCGTCGCATTTCATTGCATTTTTATTGCATTTAATCAATTACTAACAAATTTGTGTAGTCGTTTGACGTTTTGTAGGTAAATATCATATGGCATGCATTTTTTTTCTAAAAAGTAAAAATGGCACAATTGGCAAGAGGACATGTGTAAGGAGTTGTGAGTGTGAGAGGTTGAGAGTTCGAATCTCACCTTTGTCACTTTTTTGTTTTTTATTATTTTTACTCTAAATTTTTCTATCTTTCATTAAAAAATAACAAAAATAGTTTTTTATTATTATTTAATTATTATTTTCGTATTTTAATTAAATCATTTTTTAAAATATTATTTTTTTCACCTTTTTCTAAATTATTCATAAAAATATCCAAAAAATCATAAAATAAAAAATATTGAAATTTTTTTTGTTCTTTTTATAATATTTTTGATTTTAGGAATCAATAGGATTATTAGTTTTTATTTTAAGTTTATTTTAATTATTTTAAATTATTTAAATTTTATTTTTTCTTAACTAGTTATTTAGTTTGGGCTTTAAAATGGGCTCTAGGGACATTATTGACAATTTGGTGTTAACCCTAATTTGTTCCCTATATATACATGTGTTGCCTTGTTGAAAAAAGGGGGAGAATGAAAAAAATCTAAGAGGGGTGAGTGCCGTTTACCGTTATTTCTTTTTCTTCATCTATTACTGTTGTTTCTTTTTCTTCATCGTTTACCGTTATTTCTTTTCCTTCATCTATTACTGTTATTTCTTTTTCTTCATCTTTTACCGTTATTTCTTTTTCTTCATCTATTATCATTATTTCTTTTTCTTTATCTATTACTGTTACGTTTATATATTTATAATTTTTAAATTGTTAGAGTTTATATATATATATATATATATATATATATATATATATATATATATATATATATATATATATATATATATAAAAGATTAATTTTTGATCGAATTATATCAATACGATGTTTGCACATTTGTGTGCATGACGCGTGACATTTGTGTTAGTTCGATCTGGTTGCGATGATCGCATTTTTGTGTGAGCAATAATACTGTTTTTTTGCTTAATTTCTTTTTCTTTGCGATAAATTTTGTTTCGTCCGATTTAGATCTGGTTGCGATGAGCGCATTTCTGCGTTAGCAACATTGTTGGGTTATTTCGCACATTTAAAATTCATTATTGCTTTATTATTATTATTATTATTATTATTATTATTATTATTATTATTATTATTATTATTATTATTATTATTTATTATTATTATTATTATCATTATTTATTATTATTATTATTATTAGTATTATTATTATCATTATTTATTATTATTATCATTATTATTATTATTATTATTACTATTATTATTATTATTATTATCATTAATTTATTAAAACTTGTTATAATATAAAAATCTGTTTTTTAAAATAAATAACATTAACATTTTTTCCAAATTAATATGAAAATCTATTATTTTTAAGAAAAACTTTTTTTTAGATAAATTTAAAATAATAACTAAAATCCTTTTTTAAAATAATAACTAGAACCGTTTTTAAAAAAATATATAATAATAACATTAAACCTTTTTTTTTAAAAATAAAACCTTTTTGTTAGATAATTAAATTAAGACTATTTTTGAAAAGTTTTTTTTAATAATATTAAAACCTTTTTTTTTTAACTTAAATCAAAAGCTTTTTTATATATCACAAATAAACAACAAAGAATATCTATAACTTCCGCACTTCCGTTTCATAACTCGTCTGATTACTGTCTGACTCTGTCTACTAACGTTGTGTATTCAATGTGCAGCTTGTTACGTTGTTATTAGCTATTTTAATGTGTTTTTCAATTCAATTTGTATTATAATTGTATCTGTTTCTCATTTGTAACTTCGCGAACAAATTATCGCGTTTACCTTTCCGCACTTTAATTTCTGCTGTTTGTATGGTTAAAATTCGCGCATTTGCATCGTTAATTTGTCCCATTGCATTCCTCCGAAGGATTAGGTCTAGCCGTTTGGCCGCCACGCCAATAGTCCTCAAAACTTCAAACCCTTACAAACCCTAACTTTTCACAAATGTCTCGCCGTGGACAAAAATTACAAAACTACCCCTAGCTTTAGGTCAAAGAGTCGCCGCACTCATTTTAGGGTTTCCCACCGCGGAATCCCTAACCTAACCCTAATTCACTTAACAATTTACAACGTAGATATTGGAGTTTCTACACTCCATGTAAGCGTGTCCTTAAGATGCGTTTATTCCCCTTGAGACATTGACCACAATCAAGAAGTCTCTAACCTCCCTTTTGAGGGGAACTACAGTTACTCTGATTCCATTCCCGTAAGGATATGTAGGCACAAGATGCGATGTCTTGCCGAGTAAACTTAGAATTAACCCCTAGGTCTTTTTTAATTTTCAATCCTTTGTATATACCCTAAAGCAAAATAATTAATGAAATAAATAAAAAAAATAAACAAAAGGTTCCCGTAGAGTACTACGGAAGTTTAGGGTGCTAATACCTTCCCTAAATTTAACCAACCCCCGAACCTTAGATCTCTCCCTTTTAGGTTTTTCCTTTCTTTAACCTTTCCTTCAGATAAATCAAAGACCGGTTGTAAATGAATTAAGATTCAAGTTAATCAATAGCTTGACATCCAAATTTCACCGCAACAGAAAATGGCGACTTCACTGGGGAGTCTTAATTTTTGAGGGTTATCCCTATCTTGTTTATTTTTCTTTATATATTTGTTTCATTAATATTGTGCTCATTTGTATATGTTGTTCAGGGTACCTTCTCGGGATTTACTTTGTGGTGAGATAAGTCCTACACCCGGACTTGAGTGACATTATTATAGGATGGCGATATATTCGACGAGGCTTATAGGGAGTGAGTCCCGACTAAGCTAAATCGAGAATCACCGCTCAGTTGAGACCCTTTCGAAAATGGTTCGGTTGATCGAGTGTAGTCGTGAAAACTTTTACCGTTATCGATTGGAGTTTGTGATACTGGGAACCGTAGTACCTTTACACCATCTTGGCCTTATATAGGACGTAGTGCGGGAACTATGTGGGAGTAGTCCTACAATGGTTGCTACGCGATGCTACACTCAAAAGAGGTTCTCTTGAGAATATTATCGGCCCCGAGTCAGTCGAGAAGTTGATAATATCCGAAAGATGGGTTGATGACTTTGGGCACTGATTTAGAACCCTTGTTCTGCAGGTACAATCAACCTATAGTACATACCTCTTTGGGAAGGGTAGACCTTGACTCCATTCATTGTTCCTCTAACTTAGGACCTTTTGTTTGCTTATGTGTATTTGTGCTTCGCATCCATAAAGCATCATATCATTTCTAGTTTCAAGGAATTCAGCAGTCCTTTGCAAATTCGAAAAGCCTTACATTTTAAAGTCTAAAATTTTTTCCAACTTTCTTAAAAAGCAATATTCACAATCGACCGTTGAAACCATTGCATGGCATCAGCATCACATTTTTGCATTGCATTTGTCCCCCAGTTTCTCCTTCTTGGTCCTATCTTTTTCTAGTGTACCTTTGAGTCGTCAAGCTGATTCCTTGACACAGATATCAGACCAGAATCGGAACAAGGATCACTTTGATCCTATTCCCATGACTTACACAGAGCTGTATCCTGACTTAGTTCGACAAGGGATGATCACTACAAAGGCTTTACCACCTCCTCTTAATCCTCCAGTTGAATTTAGGGCTGATCTAAAGTGTGCTTTTCATGAGGGTGCCTTAGGCCACGACTTGGAGCATTGTTTTGCATTGAAAGCTAGGGTGCGTGAACTGATTAGAGCCGGAATACTTGATTTTACGGATAGTCGTCCGAGCGTCCAGACAGATCCCTTGCCAACACATCAGAATTGAAGCTTTGTCATTGGGCTTTTTTTTTTCTCATTGTTTGCATTTTCCTTATTTTGTTTAAGTTGTTTGCTTTCAATTATGTTTGTACTTTCATTAATGAAATAAGCATTGCGACTTTTGATTCAATTCATTTCCGTCCATTTATTTGCATCTTTATGCTTTATTTTTCAAATGTTTACTTCTTGTCCAAAATTTTGATATGCTAAGATTGGAGGGAGGATGACGAAAACGTTATACCCATAATTGCTGTCAGTATGCTTTCAATCAAACCTTGTTGACGATGTAAGGCATTGTTTCAATTCCCAAACACTGGAGAAATAAGGAGGTTAATCCCTCGTTACCTCCTTCGAGCCTAGAAGTTGGAGTTTCTTTCGTTACAAAAAAACCACAATTTTAACCTTGGGATGGGTAGTTCTCAGTTAACTTGGTTGTGTGTTCATACGATACACCTTTCATTAACAAATTTTCCTTCGCACACGTCAAATAAGTGTCGAAGATGTTTTCTAATCAAAAGGTCGATGATGGTTCACCGTAATCATTAAAATCAAACAGTCACTTTCCTTCACACAAAAAAATAATATAAAAAAAGCAAAAGAAGCCCGCTAAGTCAAAACCTATGAAGGAGACTTAGGCAAAACTGGGGCATCCCGCTGACTGTAAACTCTAAAATAAACAGTTCAGGCAAAATTTAGGGATAATACAAAGAGATTTTTAAATCCTTATCTTGAAAATCCTCAATGTCAAAACAATCAAATGTTATAGGGGAGTAGTGGCTGCCTTTTCATAGGTCCCTTTGACTTCTGAGTCATCATTGCTACGATCAATGAAATCCCTAACTTATGGGAACCTGAATGCATAATATGAGTTAACTGAGCATAGGACTGAAGATCATCACGTAGATTGGGTGAGTACAAATAAATTTTGAGCCTTTATCTTTTGTTTCATAAACCGTGAACCAGGCCACATTACAACCCTCAAAAGACCTAATTGAAGCAAGGTTATTTTGAAAGTATACTACAACAAGGTTGCGTAACCAGACTCCTAAAGATCTTTGTGAATCATTTATTTTGGCAGTACACCTTTGTTTTAAACTTTGAGCGTCTTGAACCGTTGTGTTCTGACTAACGACTCATGTATTTTCCATCTTTCAAAAATAATTTTGATTTCAAAAGTCGCATGAACTTTGCATTACCATGTTTGTATGAATATTTTTGTTTGCAAACTGGCTTTCCTCTAAGGAATTTTCAAACAATGAGAAACTTGGTCAAGTGATCTTATCAGGGGCAAGTTCCTTTTACATCCTGTCAAAGAATCAGTTCAAGATTTGTTCAAGGCAATATCTTCTCAGATTTGGTTTATCCAGAGAATTGTTCAAGACTCAGACTGGGGCAAGCCCTCCGAGGATACAGCAAAACAGTCAATTCCACGAATCAGACAGCTGAAGCAATTATCAATTCATTTGACCTGGGGCAGTTTACTTGCATAATCCCCAAGCAGTTATTCATCATTCCTACAGTGACTATCAACTTGATACAGTTTAACAGAATGACAGTGATCTCCGTGTTGAGGAATCAGTCCTCCAGTTTTGTCATCTCACAGAAAGAGTCGAGTCTTGTCGTCGACGTCTGCATTTGCATTTGATCATATGTCATAGCATAATTCCTATACATGTGCACATATTGGGTGCTTTACTCCCCATTTACATTTCTATCTTGGGTGCTTTATTCCCCATTTACCTTTCTAGCTTGGGTGCTTTACTCCCCATTTACATTTTTATCTTGGGTGCTTTACTCCCCATTTACATTTCTATCCTGGGTGCTTTACTCCCCATTTACATTTTTATCTTGGGTGCTTTACTCCCCATTTACATTTCTATCCTGGGTGCTTTACTCCTCATTTACATGTCTATCTTGGGTGCTTTACTCCCCACTTACCTTCTATCCTTGGGTGTTTTATCCCCCATGTACCTTTATCCCGGGTGTTTTATTCCCCGTTTACCAGATATTCCTGGGTTTACCTAACATCATGGTGTTTTACCCCCATTTACTTTTTTTTCCCTGAGGTCGTGTTTTACTCGCGTCTTACCTTGTGGGCAAAATTTATTTACTTGGCATCATGGGTGTTTTATCCCCATTTGCGTTTTTCTCCTGAGCTCGTGTTTTACCCGCGTCTTACCTTGCGGACAATTTCTAATTTACTTGGCACCTATCAACAATTCTGTGTCGTGTCTATCCGACGTTCTTCCAGATATGACATGTCTTCTTCCCTAGTGCAATTCCTCGATGGGTCGTCCCCTGTGACGTTGTTTCGTCTGTATCTGTGCATTTGTCATTTTCATCATACGCATCATATCAGATTCATATCATATTTAGCATTATAGTTCGTTTTGTTTTGTCCATATCATTGCATAGCACTGCGTCTAAAGGCAAAATTTTCGGTTATTTGTATTTAAATCCCTCCACCATGATTTCTCGAGTCTCCGTTGCTCAAATCACCCGGTGAAGTTATTTAAATAGGGGCAACTGTAATACCCCAAATTTTGCCCTAAGATTTGTCGTCGCATTTCATTGCATTTTTATTGCATTTAATCAATTACTAACAAATTTGTGTAGTCGTTTGACTTTTTGCAGGTAAATATCATATGGCATGCATTTTTTTTCTAAAAAGTAAAAATGGCACAATTGGTAAGAGGACATGTGTAAGGAGTTGTGAGTGTGAGAGGTTGAGAGTTTGAATCTCACCTTTGTCACTTTTTTGTTTTTTATTATTTTTACTCTAAATTTTTCTATCTTTCATTAAAAAATAACAAAAATAGTTTTTTATTATTATTTAATTATTATTTTCGTATTTTAATTAAATCATTTTTTAAAATATTATTTTTTTCACCTTTTTCTAAATTATTCATAAAAATATCCAAAAAATCATAAAATAAAAAATATTGAAAAAAATTTTGTTCTTTTTATAATATTTTTGATTTTAGGAATCAATAGGATTATTAGTTTTTATTTTAAGTTTATTTTAATTATTTTAAATTATTTAAATTTTATTTTTTCTTAACTAATTATTTAGTTTGGGCTTTAAAATGGACTTTAGGGACATTATTGACAATTTGGTGTTAACCCTAATTTGTTCCCTATATATACATGTGTTGCCTTGTTGAAAAAAGGGGGAGAATGAAAAAAACCTAAGAGGGGTGAGTGCCGATTACCGTTATTTCTTTTTCTTCATCTATTACTGTTGTTTCTTTTTCTTCATCGTTTACCGTTATTTCTTTTCCTTCATCTATTACTGTTGTTTCTTTTTCTTCATCTTTTACCGTTATTTCTTTTTCTTCATCTATTATCGTTATTTCTTTTTCTTTATCTATTACTGTTACGTTTATATATTTATAATTTTTAAATTGTTAGAGTTTATATATATATATATAAGATTAATTTTTGATCGAATTATATCGATACGATGTTTGCACATTTGTGTGCATGACGCGTGACATTTGTGTTAGTTCGATCTGGTTGCGATGATCGCATTTTTGTGTGAGCAATAATACTGTTTTTTTGCTTAATTTCTTTTTCTTTGCGATAAATTTTGTTTCGTCCGATTTAGATCTGGTTGCGATGAGCGCATTTCTGCGTTAGCAACATTGTTGGGTTATTTCGCACATTTAAAATTCATTATTGCTTTATTATTATTATTATTATTATTATTATTATTATTATTTATTATTATTATTATCATTATTTATTATTATTATTAGTATTATTATTATCATTATTTATTATTATTATCATTATTATTATTATTATTACTATTATTATTATTATTATCATTAATTTATTAAAACTTGTTATAATATAAAAATCTGTTTTTTAAAATAAATAACATTAACATCTTTTCCAAATTAATATGAAAATCTATTATTTTTAAGAAAAACTTTTTTTTAGATAAATTTAAAATAATAACTAAAATCCTTTTTTAAAATAATAACTAGAACCGTTTTTAAAAAAATATATAATAATAACATTAAACCTTTTTTTTTAAAAATAAAACCTTTTTGTTAAATAATTAAATTAAGACTATTTTTGAAAAGTTTTTTTTAATAATATTAAAACCTCTTTTTTTTTAACTTAAATCAAAAGCTTTTTTATATATCACAAATAAACAACAAAGAATATCTATAACTTTCGCACTTCCGTTTCATAACTCGTCTGATTACTGTCTGACTCTGTCTACTAACGTTGTGTATTCAATGTGCAGCTTGTTACGTTGTTATTAGCTATTTTAATGTGTTTTTCAATTCAAGTTGTATTATAATTGTATCTGTTTCTCATTTGTAACTTCGCGAACAAATTATCGCGTTTACCTTTCCGCACTTTAATTTCTGCTGTTTGTATGGTTTAAATTCGCGCATTTGCATCGTTAATTTGTCCCATTGCATTCCTCTGAAGGATTAGGTCTAGCCGTTTGGCCGCCACGCCAATAGTCCTCAAAACTTCAAACCCTTACAAACCCTAACTTTTCACAAATGTCTCGCCGTGGACAAAAATTACAAAACTACCCCTAGCTTTAGGTCAAAGAGTCGCCGCACTCATTTTAGGGTTTCCCGCCGCGGAATCCCTAACCTAACCCTAATTCACTTAACAATTTACAACGTAGATATTGGAGTTTCTACACTCCATGTAAGCGTGTCCTTAAGATGCGTTTATTCCCCTTGAGACATTGACCACAGTCAAGAAGTCTCTAACCTCCCTTTTGAGGGGAACTACAGTTACTCTGATTCCATTCCCGTAAGGATATGTAGGCACAAGATGCGATGTCTTGCCGAGTAAACTTAGAATTAACCCCTAGGTCTTTTTTAATTTTCAATCCTTTGTATATACCCTAAAGCAAAATAATTAATGAAATAAATAAAAAAATAAACAAAAGGTTCCCGTAGAGTACTACGGAAGTTTAGGGTGCTAATACCTTCCCTAAATTTAACCAACCCCCGAACCTTAGATCTCTCCCTTTTAGGTTTTTCCTTTCTTTAACCTTTCCTTCGGATAAATCAAAGACCGGTTATAAATGAATTAAGATTCAAGTTAATCAATAGCTTGACATCCAAATTTCACCGCAACAACAGCAATCGAAGGATATGTCGACTCTGATTATGAAGGTTGTATGGATTCTAGAAAATCTATCTCTGGATACGTGTTCACTATGTTTAGGACAACAATCAGTTGGAAAGCAACACTTCAGAAGGTTGTTGCCTTATTAACCACCGAAGCGGAGTATATTGCCTTAACTGAAGCTGTGAATGAAGCATTATGGCTTGAAGGTTTTGCAAAGGAGCTAAAACTTCAAGGTCGAGTTATCACTGTTAAATGTGATAGTCAAAGTTCAATACACTTGTCAAAGAATTCAGCCTATCATGAGCGAACCAAGAACATTGATGTGAGGATGCATTTCATCAGAGGGGTAATCGAGCGTGGAGAAGTCCAAGTGCTAAAGGTTTCGACATATTATAATGTTGCTGATATGATCACCAAGACGTTGCCCAATTGCAAGTTTTTCCACTGTATGCAGTTAATAAAGTTGCATGAAGAAAGTTAGTTTCTTGATGTTATAGAGTTAGATCCAAGGTGGAGATTTGTGAGATGTTGGATCGAACTATAGTATGGCCGAAGTCTGTTCGCGAGTAATGCATGTTGTAATAAAGTCTGTTCTGACATGCATTAGTCAATATTGCTTGGGTTGTTAGCATGTTGAATTGGGTCTTGCTTGTAAGCCCAATTGTTTAAGTTAGCTTGTACCCTACCTGTAGCTTAAAACTTTGGACTTTGGCTGTTTGGTTTTGCTGTCAAGCTTTTGTATGCTTGAGGATATGTATTTTCAACTCTAATTTTGTCATGTTTGCTTGTGTGAGGCTGTTGCTAGATTTTGTTTGTGTGACTTGGTTAGGACAGTTAGTTTGCTGTAGGATAAGGGGTTTTGGTAGGTTTCTCAACTTGTTGAGATTTGCTTTCAGGCTATTTTAGGGAGGTCTGTTGGAGGCCTCAGTTTTGTCAAGTTTTGACCAGGATGTTTGAGGCAGGTTTTTGAGATTTGAGGTTTGGAAGTCATGTGGTTGCAACTGAGGTTTTAAAGGATTTTGGTGTAGAGCATTAGTTTGCTGTCCTGAGAGGTTTTAAAAACTGTCTTGTATCTCATTGTTGTTTGGAGTCCCTCAAGGTTTAGTCTTTCTTTGGTTGGCTGATAAGAGTTTAGTTTGGATTTTATGGAATTCTTGCTGCTATGGCCATTGGTATCTTTGTTAGTTTAGGCTTTGGTGTTCCTTTATTGGTATTAAGGTGTGAGGAGAGGGTTGTCACTGTTAGATCAATTCAAGACAGTTTGGTTACAACCTCTCATTTGAAGTGTCTATCTGTTTTGCCATGACAGCTTGTAAGTGCATGATGTGGCCCAGTTCATGAGTTTTATTTTTAGCCATTAGGGTAAGGTTGATGTTGATTGTTGGTTGGGTCCAATGTTAAGATGTTTCACATGACTAGCTGATGATCAACATGTTGTTTGGTTCAAGATTTATTGGTTGTGCTTGAGAATGAGTTTTCAACTCAGGTGTAGGCTTTTGGCAGGTGTTTAGTTGGGGCTGGTTGGATTTGTGAAGCTCTTTTGTTGATTCTATTTTTAGTGGCCTGCTTGGTGTTTTAGGTTGCCTGTTTGAGTTTGGTTTTGCTGTGGTAGCCTCAATGCTGATGTGGTCCTTGAAGTGGACATTGGAACTGTTGCTAGGAGTTTTGTTTATGCATAACCAACTGTCAAGAGCATAAGTCTTTGGTGTGTTATTTGTCTTTGCATTCTGTTACCAACTGTATCTCTTTTTTTTGTCCTTGTTGGATGGCTTTCATGGGATGACAGGACCCAATAGGAGGTTCTCCCTACTAGTGTGATTTGATCAAGAGAGAGGACAGTGAGCTGTAAGGTTTTGTTTGCCTTTGGTTTTGGAACAAACTTGGAATATCAAGAGAGGACATTGAGATCACTACTGTTAGGGGTTTTGTTTGAGTGCTATTGGCTGTTATTTTGGAAATGTAAGGGGAATCTATCAAGTTTGGTTGAAATACCAAGGGTACTTTGCCTTACTGCTGAGATTTATTTCCACCTTGTGTGAATTCTATATTGCTGTGATGAATGTGTTGAATCGACTCACAAGGATTGTTGAAGCATACTTTGGCATGTGATGATCAGCAGTGCCTTTGAGGTTTTATGTTTGACTGTTTGTCAAATATTAGGGAAGGCATCAGTTTGAGGCATGATTTCTGCTAAAGGACATTTCCTTGTTTGTTTGGTATGTTGTTAAGAGGTTCTGCTCGGATTTATTAATGATCAGTATAATCATGTTGTATCCATGGTGATTGGGACTGTTTTGAGACTTGTTGGTTTGGCTGCTGTCATCAGTTTTCCATACATAATTGGCTTTGCTGTTAAGCTTTTGTAAGCTAGGATCATTACCTTAACTGTCATCTGTTGTAGGTACTTGGATTTTATTGTTTTCTTACATATCAAGTTGTTTGTTGGTTATGCAACTTTGTTATGGTTCATTTTCAACTTGTGTTCATGATAGCAATTCAAGTGTCAACTTTTATCCTTTGGTTTTTTTGATCCACATTTCTGTTGAGCTTGATCTAATGCATATTTAAGGCTTGTGCATGTGTGAAGCTTGGACTGTTTGCATTTAGTTTGGTTCATGAATTTCAAAATGCATCTCAAAACACCTCATTGCATAAGCCTTCGTTTTTCTTTGTGTGTTCTGTTTTGGAAAAAATGACAATTGCATTCTCTTCCTTATGATATTCTGATTAATTTTGATATAAAGTTTGCCCAATTTGGTTGAGGTATGAGAAAGTTGTGAATCAAAACGTATTTGGATAGCTTGACTTGTGTTTTGCCCAAAATTCACCTTGCTTAAGTATTTAATTTGATGGGGTGGCATAAATACACTGATGTATCGCCACCCCAGTGGTTATTTGCCATGCCTTAAGTCACCTTGCAATGCCATGTATTGAGTTCGAGCCCATCTGGGGCCATTTTTGCTTTGTTTTATTTTATTTTTCACATTTTATGTTTTCTTCTTCTCATTCCATTTTTGTATACATGCGTGTGGTTGGCTTGCTAGTCATGTGTGGAGTTTTCAATCCCAAGGTCAAGAGTTCTCTTGTTGGGAGCACTTTCTCTTTATTCTTTTTTTTAGTATTTGTTTCCTTTTTTCTTATTTTATTTTGAAATTTATTTATTTTTAGATATTATAAAAAACCAAAAAATATTTTTTTTCCTTTATTTTGTTGTACTAATTATTTTTTATCCTTTTCATTTTATTTCATTTTTTAACCATCATTTTATTTTCAAATTAATTTTCTTCCCTCCGTTTCATCTGCGATTGAGTTATGTGGTGTTTTCTTGGCCTTGTGCCATGATCCCCCTAGGATTCCTAGTCTCTCCGTTTAGGATGGGAGTAGGAGAGACATTAGATGTTCAATCCTTTGCATGATGACATTAGGATAATTTCATTCCCTTTCATCCCAACTTTAGGAGTATTGTGCATGATAACTTTAGGGTCCAGTTTCCCCTTAGCTTGAGTCTTTCTCTTCTCATCTCAAAACAATCGTAAAGCACCTAATAAAGGTTAATGAATATTGTACGTTACGAGCCTTAATCCACTTGGGAAATGGTTGTTGAAGGGTTTCCTTTCAATGGCTTGATTGTTTAGTGTAGCACCCTTTGGGTGATATGCGACGCATTCACTCCTAAGTCCTAGTCTCTAGTGCGATATGAATTGCAAACCGTTCAAAAAACACTTCTCCTCTAAAAAGCACAAAAATAAATCATTCAAACCATTTTTGCCCTTTGGGGCCTTTAACCAGAAAAATATTTTCAGAAAAAAGAGTGTTGTTAACTCTTAGTTCTATCGCAAACGGTAACGCCTAAGTCTCCCATGCTCGAGCTGCATACACCAACTGCTAGAACTACTTGTTAATCCTACTCGGGCCTAAAAAACCAGTTGAGCAAACCTGTGTTCCCCTTTTAGCCCGAACTACGTTTGCTCTGATCTTTCATACCAGATGAAAGTACGTAGGCACAAGACGCGATGTCTTGGCGAGCAACCTCCCCCCTTTCACCCGTAGTTGATCGAACTACGTTGACTCTGACTTCTCATTTCAGATGAGATACGTAGGCACAAAGTGCCGTTGCTTTGCCGAGTCACTTTCTTTTTCTTTTGTCCTCAAACCTGTAGTTAGATAGTTTCGCTCACCCTTTTTAGATAGACAACAAGCGTGGATCCCGTCGAGTAAGACAAACGCGAAGGGTGCTAATACCTTCCCCTTACGTAACCGACTCCCGAACCCGAGATTTGGTTGCGATGGCCAATCTTATCCCTCTTTTCGTTAGGTTTTCTCTGAGCGTTTCCTTTCCCTCTCTTGGGATAAATAACGCACGGTGGCGACTCTTCTGTCATTGTTTGCCTCGATTTTCGCAGTAGCGATAGTTACAACCCGTAAATCAATCCTAATACTAACTGGCAATTGTTTATCAGTGTGAAAAACAATTGTCTTATATAAAATCCCTCTAAAAACTGCCTAAAAACTAAGAACAAAAACTGTTGAAGAAAAATAATACGAAAACAAAAATAAAAAATGGCTTCCCGTTTCCAAAACCGTATGTGGCTTTTATAGTTGTTAGTGGCGATGGTTACCCAAGATCTCAGGCCAAAACATGCAGAGAAGATCAAAGAAAAAGCAGGAAGAAATGGAGAAAATGTAGGGAGGAAGTGGGACACGCCACTTTCCTTTCTTTTAGGAGTGGCAGTTGCCACTCTTCCTTCTTTCTAGGAGTGGCACTCGTCACTCCCCTCACTCTTTGGAAGGTGGCAGACACACTTCCTTGCCCTTTTCATGGTGGCAGGCGCCACACACATGTGGTAAGTGCCACTAGTTGTGGTGGCCCCCACCCCTTTTTTCTTTTCTTTTCTATTCTTTCTTCTTCTTTTCTTTCCTTTTCTATTCAAACCATTTTTGCCCTTTGGGGCCTTTAACCAGAAAAATATTTTCAGAAAAAAGAGTGTTGTTAACTCTTAGTTCTATCGCAAACGGTAACGCCTAAGTCTCCCATGCTCGAGCTGCATACACCAACTGCTAGAACTACTTGTTAACCCTACTCGGGCCTAAAAAACCAGTTGAGCAAACCTGTGTTCCCCTTTTAGCCCGAAATACATTTGCTCTGATCTTTCATACCAGATGAAAGTACGTAGGCACAAGACGCGATGTCTTGGCGAGCAACCTCCCCCCTTTCACCCGTAGTTGATCGAACTACGTTGACTCTGACTTCTCATTTCAGATGAGATACATAGGCACAAAGCGTCGTTGCTTTGCCGAGTCACTTTCTTTTTCTTTTGTCCTCAAACCTGTAGTTAGATAGTTTCGATCACCCTTTTTAGATAGACAACAAGCGTGGATCCTGTCGAGTACGACGGACGCGAAGGGTGCTAATACCTTCCCCTTGCGTAACCGACTCCCGAACCCGAGATTTGGTTGCGATGGCCGATCTTATCCCTCTTTTTGTTAGGTTTTCTCTGAGTGTTTCCTTTCCCTCTCTTGGGATAAATAACACACGGTGGCGACTCTTCTGTCATTGTCTGCCTCGATTTTCGCAGTAGCGATAGTTACAACCCGTAAATCAATCCTAATACTAACTGGCAATTGTTTATCAGTGTGAAAAACAATTGTCTTATATAAAATCCCTCTAAAAACTGCCTAAAAACTAAGAAAAAAAACTGTTGAAGAAAAATAATACGAAAACAAAAATAAAAAATGGCTTCCCGTTTCCAAAATCGTATGTGGCTTTTATAGTTGTTAGTGGTGACGGTTACCCAAGATCTCAGGCCAAAACATGGAGAGAAGATCAGAGAAAAAGCGGGAAGAAATGGAGAAAATGTAGGGAGGAAGTGGGACACGCCACTTTCCTTTCTTTTAGGAGTGGCAGTTGCCACTCTTCCTTCTTTCTAGGAGTGGCACTCGTCACTCCCCTCACTCTTTGGATGGTGGCAGACACACTTCCTTGCCCTTTTCATGGTGGCAGACGCCACACACATGTGGTAAGTGCCACTAGTGTGTGGTGGCCCCCACCCCTTTTTTCTTTCCTTTTCTATTCTTTCTTCTTCTTTTCTTTCCTTCCTTTTTTCTTCCTCTTTTCTTTCCATTTCCTTCATTTCTTTCTTCTTTTATTTCTGTAATTCATATTTTTGATAACCTTCAAAACACAAGAAAATAGATACGTAATAGAACATAAATCAGATAAAACAACAATAATTGCAAATAAAATTCATGTAAGTCAAGTCAATATACGATATAATTTCGCGTTATCAGTTAGACCCAATGTTTTATCAATTGGATATTACATTTACGCTATCACACCTTACTAATATAGGACATGCATCTCGTGTTAGACGAAACCTACATTATTCGATACTAGTCTTGATGAGTGCTAAACTTTGGTAAATATAAATTTAATAGGCTTAATTGCAACTATGGTTCCCCTATTTTGCATTTTTTTGGATTTTAATCACACCATTTTAAAAACCACAATTTTGGTCCTTTTTTAATGATGTGGCGCTATCCAAGATGACGTGGCAATGCAAAGTCATTTTAAAATTAATTTGAGACTTTAATTATTGATTAGGATGATTAATTATGGAGAGAGCTACAGGAAGGGGGTGAAAAGATGAGATAGATAACATAGCATAATAGTAGATGGTGTTATAGTAGTCCCACATTGTTTTCATTACAAATGTTGTTAGTGTTTATATATCTTACACAAATACAACAAATCAATTGTGTGTTAAAAAGATGGACCAAAGACATGGGACAAAAAAGTTAGGTCCAAAGTGTTTCATTTAAAATTTTGATTAATTAATTAAATATAAAAATTAATAATAAAAAATTAATAATTTATTTATTTATTAATGAAAATAATATTAATAAATTAATTATCCTAATCAATAATTAAAATCTCAAATTAATTTTAAAATGACTTGACAATTAATTATCCTAATCAATAATTAAAGTCTCAAATTAATTTTAAAATGACTTGACATTGCCACGTCATCTTGGATAAGGCCACATCATTAAAAAAATGTCTCAAATTGGAGAGGGGACTAAAATCAAACTCAAAACTTAAAAAGGGAATAAAATTGTGGTTTTTAAAATGGAGGGATCAAAATCCAAAAAAATGCAAAATAGGGGGACCATAGTTGCAATTAAGCCAATTTAATATTATTTTGAGGGAATTCGTAATCAATTTGATCTCATCGACTTATTTATCATAAAAATCGTCTCTCACATGCATCAACATACATTCACTCACATGCATCAACATACATTCACTCACATGCATCAACATACATATAAAAAATGATACAGTTATGGCCCATAGCACAATTGTTCCCTCAAACCAATGAGACAACCTAAGCTAAACCTAATATTGATTTAAGCTTCTTCAAGCTAGATCTCAATAGTTTCCATCCTTTGGTCTTTTCTTCATTGTATTACATTACATTAAAGAATACTAATTTTATATACGGTAAAGTGAGATGAGAAAAGAAGTTACATAAAAAGAGTATAAATAAAGGCACAACAAATATGTCGTATTTAAAAATTCCAAAACAAAATAAAAGAAAATTAAGTACATAACTGCTCAACAAAAAGAAACAATAATAAACACATATTATTATTATAATAAATTATATTAATTAAATATATCAACTTAAATTTCAGTGATTGATCACACTACGTAACGTTATCCAGGGGTCAAGGGAGGCAATGCCCCTTACTCTTTTTAATGAATAATTCACTTGGAGTCAGTATCGTTTTTTGCATCAATACTTGATGCTTTATGAAAACCCTAAGACACAAATATTATTTCATCACAAAACTTAATCGCATAATCTTAATAACACAACTCTTACACAATCATAACCCTAGTGTAGTACATTCATACCATCAAAGACATAATGATCGATTATTCAATTTAATTTATCAAAACGTCATTGCTTCACCATACAAACGTCGAACTCCGAAGCAAAATAAACATTGTCCATTCAATTGAAAGACAACAATAAACTAATTGAATGGATGAAATAGAACATCATATCAAATAACTTCTGCAGCACCATAATTATTTATATCTTATATAAATCAATCAATCATATTTATATTAATTACAAATGATCGAAGTACCACTGATTCACCATACAAATGTCAGATTCTGAAACATAGTCAACAACTAATCATCCAAGTTATACAAACATGATGCCAATATTTAGTTTCATATTATTATTTAATTTATTCTTTGTTTTAATCGAATTAAGACAATAAGTACAAAATATAAACAAGTATGTGATACATGATTTTTTAAGTGGGTCTGATACTACTGAAGAATTTTTTTTAATATAAATGCAACAGAAAACAAACATTTTCCTTAATTGGATCCTTACGAATGAGTATGATCGGTGATAGAAACAATTTCCTCTAGGGGAAAATAAAAACTTTGAAGCAGAATTGGTTGAACGATCACAAGCGCTGAACGAAGAATAACGATCTACTCAGTCCACACGAACATAGTACCTTCAATTTCATTGCTAGCTGCTACGAATGAAAAACCTGAGATAAATATATATATATATATATATATATATATATATATATATATATATATATATATATATATATATATATATATATATATATATATATATATATATATATATATATATATATATATATATATATATATATATATATATATATATATATATATATATATATATATATATATATATATATATATATATATATAGAGAGAGAGAGAGAATACATCTAGGGTTCAAAACCAAAATTTATCAAGTGAAAAAGTTTATGCACAAGGGTTCTATTTATATAACCACTCGTGTGGACAGTAAGCTGAAAAAGTCCACTTAAGTATATCATATCTTACGATTTACTGTATTTTACGTAAGTGTGCGGTACCTTATGGTATTCCGTATTCCACTTAAGTGCACCATAAATTACGATGCTCTGTAATTCTATTAAGTACATTATACCTCACGATGCTCATTATCTCACTTATTCATTCTATCTCTCATCAATATGTCCATATGTGTGTGACCTTGTAGGTTCCCGAGACGTTGACAATTACACTTAATCACACATTTAGTATAATAAACAGTGAGTGGTATCTAGCAACACATAACTACTACTCAAGTCATGAAAATGTCAAGTGATCGATATGACAAAATTTCTGCGATAATGTTTGTGTGTACAATTACCCTTTTGCTCTCATGTCTATATTGAACAAAAGGCATAGACCGTGTCATCCTTGTCAAATTATATATTGGGCTCTTAGACAAATATCCTGTTACGCAGAATGAGAAAAATCCATCTTGGTCACTTATGTCCCTGGACATTATTTATGGAGTACTCATCAACCCTCTTTATGGTCATCCTATTACAAACAACATTTTATTGACAATAAAGTACTCTACTCCACATCTAGGGTCCATAATGATTTCAGGTCGAAGGTTGATATACACCACTATCACCTTGAGAATAACTTATGACACTTGCATAACATACCATGTAGTATTCTCATTGTGAATGAATCTAGTATAAATATTACTCATAACATTCATACATATGTGAAAACTTGATAACTCTTTATCCATGATCCATGAGATGTGATCATCAGCTCATCCACATAATAGTCTCAATACTTTAACGTTATCTTCATTCACACTAAAGTTTGACTATGAATCCTTTAAAAATAATATCCTTATGTTTAATGAGATCTTATGATTAAGTCATACTTAATATTTCATCAAACGAACTAACTATTTTAGAGAGTAAAGACTTTATTTTTTTAAAAAAATAAACATAACAAAAAATATCTTTTATTATTAATAAATAATTCGATACAAATATCAAAACTATTGAACTCTTAGTTTAACACCATGACTTTTGTGTAAGGAGTACTCCATAAATTTGTTGATTTCTAGCTTAAAAAAATGTTCCATCTTGTCTTCTCTGCTAGTACTATTTGAATAGAAAGATAATGATTGTGAAATCCAGCAATTATTTAGTTTGAAAATGGAACTACTACTCAATAAAACATGGATCTTGTGTATGAGAATGGGAAGATGATTCAGCAAAATCCACCATGTTAGTAGGTGATGCGATGTGATTGGATATAAGTGTTTCAAATCCACACCACTTATAGGAATCCCATCATATAAATATATCTTTGTCCTCATTTGCTTTCTCACAGAACAACGCACGGTCATATGGGAAAGTGTAGTTCACACTTTGTTACTTTTAATTCTTGTAACTGAAAAAATATTTGGTGATTTAATTATGTATTTGTTTTACTTTTTTTATTTTAAAGAGTCTTACTTTTTTTTATTATTACGATTTATTTTACAGAAACAAGAGATGAGGCGGAGAAATTGCGGTGGAACAGTATTTAAGATAAAGTGGGTTCTGATCTGCAATGCAAAATAGGCTCGTTTGTTTCAATTTTTTAAAAATAATTTTCATTGTACTACACATTTTAAATTAAAAAATATATATAAATAAAAAAATAATTTAAAATGTTATTTTATATATTTTATCATTTAATATAATTTTTTAAATATCAAAATAAATAAATAAAATTTAAGGTTTTTCAAAAATCAATTTTAAAATAGATTATTTTAAAAATCTGTGATTTTGACTATTTTAAGTTTCAATAACATATATTTATATTATATAATATCAAATTATAAAAAAAGAATTAAAAAAAATTAATATTTTAAAAAACAGTTTTATAAAAAATTATTTTTAAAAATATAAAGAAAAACTACTATTTTAAAGGTAAAACATACGGACCGTAATGTGAAAGTAAGAATGAAATTTTTTTCTTACTTAACGTGATATGCTTTACCTTATATATCAAGAGTGGTTAAAACATTTATCGTATGTAGACAATAGTTTGATTGAATCAAACAATGATTTAAGCGCTAAAAATATAAAATTGTCTATTTTTGACCAAGCAAATGTATGCTGTTCTTGAAATTTTAACTTGACACCCCACATATTATACTTGGCAAACCCCACCCCTCTCCAAATTTTAAAATTTTCAAAATGCCCTTAATATTTACTAATTAAAGTTTATTTTTCTTTTAAATTTTTCACTTTTACTAACATATAAAAATGAAATTTTTGTAGTTGTTTTAAAATTTTCAGTACGCCATTTTTCGCATTTCTGAAAATTCACGCATTTATATCAGAAATTTGAAAAAATCCGAAAAAAAAATACCAAAATTTTCAAAAAATCTGGTATCCAATACTAGAAATTGTCAATAACTTCCAGGAATTTACAAATTTCAGGTAGCATAGCCGAAATTAGGAAAAATGATTTATTTTTGTGGTCCAGAGCTGCCAGGGTCATCTACAGATTCACGTAGCAATTGCATGCAGTTCTTCACCACAAGCAAAGTATATTTTCTATGTAACAAGTTTAAACTAAATATTTTCTCGCCCTTATATGATATTGATAATATACTTTTTATGTGATGTAAATGACAAATATTTGAGTCCCAATTTGAAGTATTAGTTTGGGCACAAAATATTGGGAAACAACATGGTATTATAGTTGTGACTCTTCGTCTTGATACTAAAAATGGCCAGTGAGGTAGGAAAGATAAATTGATTATGGATTGTAAGAGAGGAGGAACTTATAAAAGGAAGAATACATCTGAAAGCAATAAATCTTCAGAGGAAATTTATAGTATGAAAGTGAAATGCCCTTTTAGGCTAAGATCTGCGCCGAGTGGTAGCGGTTGGAAGGTGATGGTTAGGTGTGGGTTTCACAATTATAAACTATCTGAGGATTTAGATGGTCATGACATACTAGGTCGTCTAAAAGTTCATGAGATACAGTTTGTGAATGACATGACGAAGTACAACATGACTCTATGGTACATAGTTTCTGCCTTGAAAGACAAAGATCTAAAAAACTTCACCAGTGTTACCCAAGGCAAATATGTTTCACATAGCTCCACGATACATAGTCTCCAATGAGGACACATCCTGATTCAGCAAAGTTGTTGAATATGTTTCACTTGGTGTTGATTTTTTATTGTACATACAAGACAAATAGTTAATATGCATCGCGATCATACCTTGATATCATTTCAGCATACATTGATTTATCAAATTTTTGATTATTTGCATCATGATCATACAGGTACCAACCACTATTGCTTGAAATTGTTGGCGTTACGTCAACAAAATTGACGTTTTCGGTAGGCTTTGCCTATTTGGAACATAAAAGGGAAGAGAACTTCAAATGGACACTAGAGAAGCTCAAATAAATGTTTTAAAAGTTGGACCGGTTATCGAACCAATAAGGTTATTGGGTCACTGGTTCATTGGTCGAACTACTGAGTCATTGGTCGAACCACATGACTAAATCGAATAAAATAGGATAACTCGGTTGGATAAACCTATCGCTATTTTAAAATTATATAGATATTAAATCGGTCGAACCAGATGACTCGGTCTCTAAAAATAATCTCTAACACTTAAATTTTTTTTTAAATATCATAATTTTAGAAGCTCATAATTTAAATCCAAGAAGTGTTTCATCACACGAAGTTGATTCTATTAGAGACACCAATCCCAAAAGCATTCCCTCAGTTTGTTTGAAGGTGAATCTTGTTCTAACAGGTTCAACTTTATCTCCTAGAATCAATTCTTCAGAAATAGTTTGCCTATTCCTTTTCTTTTTCTGAGTTGGAGGACATTCATTTACTTCAGGTGTATTTTTATCAACGTTCTTTGAATCTTTATCCTTAGAGTCTTTTGTCCTTTCTCTAGAGCCTGCAAGTGTCATCTCTAGATCTGTAAAATCCTCAACTAGCTTTGACTTGTCTAAGTCAAGATTATCATCAAATCTAACATGAATTGACTCTTTCACAATACGTGTTTATGTATTGTATACTCTATAACCCTTAGAGCGTTCAGAGTATCCCAACATAATACATTTATGTGCTTTAGAGTAAAACTTGTTCAGATTCTCTTTAGTGTTCAAAATAAAACAAGAGCATCCAAAAGGATGAAAATAAGAAATGTTAGATTTTCTTCCCTTACACAATTCATAAGGAGTCTTCTCTAGAATAGGTCTAATAGAGATTTTATTCTGAATGTAACACGTTATATTCATAGCTTCTGCCCAAAAGTGTTTTGCCACATTTTTTTCATTGATCATGATTCTGACCATTTCTTACAACGTCCTATTCTTCATTTCTACAACTCCATTATGCTGTGGAGTTCTAGGACAGGATAAATCATGGGATATGCCATTAGAGTCAAATAACTCTTCAAACCACTGATTCTCAAATTCGCCACCATGACCACTTCTGACTCTAACGATCTTAGAATCAAATTCATTTTGCACTTTAGAACATAAACTAGTAAACATGAAATGCGACTCATTCTTGTGTTTTAGGAATTTAACCCATATCCGACTATTGTAATCATCAACAAGTACAAGTCCATACATCTTTCCATAAATTGACATCAATTGTTGTATTTTTTTAATAAAGGATAATGTCATAACTATTATCTCATAATTGACTTATGAATAACAATACACATTAAACTTTCAATAAGAAGTGCATTTAAATATTGAAAGAATAAATACGTTACCAACTCTTCGGATATTTAAGTTCTTCCTTTCTATCTTATGTGCTTTGTATCTTTAAGTTCCTGGATGGAACATAAGTCTTCCTCATTTTCTCTTCCTCATTTTCTCTTCTGAGTTTAAATTAGAATCTGCCTCATCTTTTTGGAGGGATCTTCTTATCAAAATTTCTAACTCTGGTCATCAGCGCTATACTAGCTTGCTCTACTTCTGAGACTTCTTCAGAGAAATTATCCCAAATTGCTTATCAACTCTTTCTTCTAGAGACGATCAACCCTTTTGAATAGGAAGGACATCACATTTTCATCTTCATCAAAATTTTCTTTTGAGATCTTGATCTTTACATCTAGAATAGCTTCTAATTTTCTCCATTTCTTTATCAGATATGAGTGTAAAAAAAAGTCCTCTTATCCTGAGGTTTATCTTGTTCTAGCTCAACCTTATGACTTCTCAAATAAACCATCAGTTCTTCTAGAGAATTTTTGTTAAGATCTTTTGTACTTTGAAAGAAGTTGCCATAGGCTTCCATTTGAATGGCAAGCTTCTGATGTTTTTCTTCCCGCAAGCTGACGTTGAGTAATCTTGTTCAGAACCTTAGGTTCTGCAACCGAGATTTTAAAATATTTATAACATGATGTCAAAAGTTATATCTTCTTCTATCTTGGAGACTTCATATATCTGAATCAAAGCAAGAACCTTTATCTCTTCAATCTTAATTATTTTCATCGAGATTTATTCTGAGAAAATCAACTAGATTTGGCCGAGTCTCTGTTTTGTGATCTTTTCATACTCAATATAGGAAGTAGTATTCAGCAAGATAAATCTTGTGAAATGGTAACTCCTATAATACTTTGACTGCTAATCACATAGAGTTCTGCTAGAAGGCGTCTTGTCAATGTCATCCGTGGAATATATGTAGCCATTAACTTCCATATCCAAAGATTAATAACAGAAGTTTGAAGGACACTTCTTGTCAATTTTTTAAGTTATTTATCAACACGAATGAGAAATAGCATTTGGATAATTCTATCGATTTAAAAACTAGAGCAACATGAGAAGGTTCAAAATCAATTATTATTTCTAAAAATTCATCTGGATCTTTATCTGACACGGTTAAGTGTTTGATATCGATCAATAACAGAACCGGAGCTTTGATACCAATTGAAGGTGCGAGAAATATAAGGAAAGGGGGGGGGTGTGTGAGTTGGGTTTCACCAATAATAATATTTTTAAACTTTTATCCACCAAAGTTAATCAAGTGAAAGAAGATAAAGAACACATTCATTTTATCATGGTTCACTGTTCACTAAGTTACTCCAGTCCACCCGCCAAGGTGATTTTTCCTTCAAAAAGGACTTAATCCAATAATCTTGAAAGATTACAAACAATCGTCTAAGTGTTTAGAAAAACATCTTAGACCTCTCAAGTATACAGACTAACACATAGTCACTTGAGAAAACATTAACTCAAAAGAGATTACATATGTGTATACAATAATGCTTCTACATAAGCAAATCACACAAATTTAAGCTTAATAATACAACAGTGTTAATTATAAGATATGAACAAAATTTCCTTGTAATTTTACAAAACTATATTAAGTAAATCTCACATGAGATTTTTGTGCATTGTTTTTGTATGAGTTTTGTAGAGCAGAATACCCCTGCTATCTTCCTTGTGTGTGTCACTCTTTTTCTTTGTATATTTCCACACTACGTTTTACTTATCCACTCTTTTTCTCTCTCTATTTATCATTTTCTTTGTTCTACCAAGTCTTCCTTTTATAGATGAGAGAAAGATCCACTGAGGGGTAGAATGAGAAGTATAAATCCAACTGTTATGTCTTCAACGGTCAATAAGGAAGTGTCAGACATCATTGTATCAACACTCACTTTAGCAGGATAGTGGAAAGTGTGCTTATACTTTTATGTTTATCCTTTCATGCAAGACATTTCTGATCTTCAACTTCTAATTCTTTAGAGGCTTCTAATATATGTGTTGATGAAGATTGTTACAAAAGGATCAAAAAACTTAGTTCTCAAAAACTAAGTTACTTTAAGTAAGGTTATCTTTAGAACTAAGTTCTTCAGAGTCTTTAGAAATAACATCTTGATTCTTCAGAACTATCATATCAGTTCTTCAGAACTTGAATCTTTAGAATTATTATATCGATTCTTCAGAACTTGAATCTTCAAAACTATCATACCAAATCTTGATTAGAAGCTCTAGTACTAACGTTTTTGTAGAACCATTGTATCGGAGGCACCTCAAAGTCATGACTTGAGTTCTGTAACCACTGTATGTATTCTTTCTAAAAAATTAAGTTTGGAGTCTGATAACGTCACACGCCTTTCTATCAGAGTCAGAAACTATTTAATCAAAAGATGTGCACTATACAGAAAAACAGTTAAAGTATAAGATTGCTCTCTAAAATAATATGTGAAGTTATCATCAAAACATAAAGTCAGATGCAGAATCAGATCTTGTTCTTACAGTTTTGTGTTGACAGCAAGTTAAGGAAAGACTTGGAAAGTGTTCAAAATATGGCTCAAACTCATGTGAAACAAAATGATCTACAACACTTAGTGAAATATGGCTCATCTTGCACTCATTCACAATGTGAAACCCTAACTTTAACCTCACATTGCTCTCCATTGGAAAAAGCTTTTTGGATCAAATTTTCCACTATGATGGAGTAGGAAGTATGCTCTTTAAATGAAGCCATAAAGCATCAAGATTAGTTGCTTTGATTTTTCACAAATTGGCCATAAATTCATGCACTTGGAAAGGTTAAAAACTTAGAAAAAGTTCTAAGTGTTTTGAGATTTGCAACAACTTGAAACCTCAACTTTCACCACCAATTTCTTCCACTTCAAGAAAGCTTTTGGCTTAAAGTTTTTATCAACTTACAGTATCAAAAATCATCTTTAATTGTATCCCTTAATTGTTTCAATTGGATGCTTGAGGAGGAAGTTACAACCTTGGAAAGCCACCCCCGTGAACATGAAATTTTGGTACTTAGAGAAATTTTCAAAATCCTAATTTTGACAACTTTTGATGTTTTCTTGATTTTCTTAATTTAACTTGATAAAACTAAATCATTTTCCATACTTCCTTGATTCTTGACTTGAGAAATCCATAGTTGACCAAAAATGTCAAAAGTCAAACTTTGACTTTAAGCATTGGTTGACTTTTCATCAATTGAATCAAAATTCTTCAACTATCAATAGATCAAACTTCTTGAGCCAATTTGATTACATGAATGGACCACAAAGATATATTTGAAGCCTTTAAATCATGTTCCAAGTCATGAGATCATGTTTTGGTCAAAAAGTCAACATAAAGTTGGCTTTAACCAAAACCTTAATTTGGAGCACATGATGAATTGGGACTTGATGAACTTGAATTGATGCAAACTCAAACTTGATTATTGATTAAGGGAATATCTTGATCACCATGAATAGGTAGCAGAGCTTGAGATGTTGAAGATCACACTAAACCCTGATTGATCAACCACTTGAATTCCTTGATGCAAAACCCTAACTTATAAACAAAGCAAGCAAGACATATTTTTGTATTTCCATGGGGTTAGAACAACATAAAACATACACAATGAGTGATTGATTCTATGAAAATGATGCAAATGAAGGTGGGATCTTAGGGCTAAAAATTAGGATATGACACTCGTCTACCTCCTCGACCATCAATCCCCTTGTCCTCTGGTGATGTCTCCGATTTAAAAATGATCCTCGTGTCTTCGTCATGATGACATCTAGTACCTGCCTCACATTAGACCCATCAGGAAAGATACTTGCGTCAATGATTGCCTACGTAATCTCTATTATGCAACGACATCTAGGAAAGACATTCTCAACATGATATAATTATGTATGTTCCTCCTCTAGTATCTCCTGATGAGCTGACCTTGATGGATCTCTTGGAGCAACACGCACCATGTACGGATATGACACCCTAAAGAACCATCTGATGTGCCCTTCGATGTAGCTCCAATTGCTCTCAGCTATGGTACTTCATACCTCCGCTCATACTTAGATGAATTTTCATAATCATCAAACATGTCATATATTTGTTTACGTGTCAAGGCATGAGGATCTGACTCTTCTCTCACCACACTAGTACGCGCTAAGCAACTCCCTCGTGCCTAAGTATATCGCGTCTATAAGTTATTATGCATGTAAGTTAAAGTAAAGCAGATAATTAGTGTAGGAAAACAACACCACAAGCAAGAAAATAAAAAAAAATACTGCAAAAAATTCTAGAGATGCATCTCCGAAATCTAGGAAACTAAAATGCTGAAAATTTTCGGAGATGCATCCCCGAAATTTTCTGCAACTCAGAAGCTGCGTCAATGTATCCCATACAATCCAGAAAAACATGCTTTTATCATCATTTTCATCCAACAACCATCTAATACACTTTATCTAAATTATCTTAATTGTTATTTCTACTCATTTCTAACCTTAATCATTAATTTCTACTCATTTACACAAAAATTCAAAAATGTATCAAAAACTAAAAATCTTGCAAGAAATTGATATTTCTGATGTTATAGGTGTTGATTGAAGTTATCTTGAGCCTTGTTGATTGGGTTTTGACTTGGTGTAGAGAAAAAATTTGAGAGTTTGAAGTTGAGTTTGGTTAAAATGAGAAATGAGGAAGGAGAAGGGTCTGACGCGATTTAACCTCCAAAATATTCTGGAGATACATCTTTGAAATATTTTAACGTTAACTAACATTTTGATGCATCCGAAAATACATCTTTGAAATCTGAAAGCATTTATGTATTTTCTTATGGTGGTTAAGAAACTTATAAAGTGCATTAAAAAATACTCAAATATTAAAATGAGGTTTTTTTCCTCATTCATAGTTAAAATATTTCATTTTTAAGAGATGTTCTAAAATGTTTTTAGGATTTACCATAAAATCAATAATAAAATCGCAGTATGAATTTTACGTTTTTTATTAGGATTAAGGTATCCCTCAAATGAACTACATTAGAAATAGAACATGAAGTTTATTTTCTATAACTAATCACGTTGTAACCTCTCTCGTACTATTACTAAAATATTTTATTTATTAATTTTTTTAGAAGTCTTTTATATAAGGAAGAGTAACATAAATTATTTAAATTTTAGAAAATTAAAATTAATTTTTTTTAATAATAAAATTTAATATCAATGATCTATTTGTAACGCCTCATATTTTAATCCAAGACATCACTTTAAAATTCTTATTACCTTTTAAAAATGTGACTATTTTTTTATTAACAACATAATCATCATTCATGAAAAATTCTAAAATACCATGTTTAAATGAAAATTACTAAAATAAATTATTTAAGACGTTACAAATCTTTGTCTCTAAAATTTTGATAATAAAGTAAATCTTCTTACAAATAAAGTTGCAAGTTCAAAGCCCTTTATTGAATCATACGATCATGAATAATATTGTGTCCTTGTAACTTCACATCTTGAACTCATTAGTACTTAATATGCTATTTGTAAAGGGTCAATCTTCCATCGCCCATATCAAATCAAACAAAATATACAATACGATATTATAAAACAAATCATACAAAACGTAACAGCTTAAGAGAAGTCAAATTCACAAAGATCATTATTTTATAATATCTTTACATATGAGTATGTATGCTCTTTGAATTACATGATTCAGATATAATCAATCCGCCATTAAGACACCACACATAATTCATCCCATATCAATGGGAAAAATAACCTGACACTAAGACACCACACAGAAGTGCATATGTCATGCCATTTATTGATGATGATAAAACGCAAATACGCCACACAGGCAACTCGCCACACAAGCAAAATATGCATATATGCCATGAAATGTATATAACTTCCTCAAACTCTCATTAAAGCACATCATTTTAAAACTTATTTCACACAATTATCTATTTTCAAACATGTGAGATATTGGATCGAACTCTAGTATGTTGTCAGAGTAATGCATGTTGTAGTCGAAGTTTGTTCTAACATGCATTAGTCAATATTTCTAGGTTTATTAGCATGTTGAATTGGGCCTTGTTTGTAAGCCCAATTTTTTAAGTTAGCTTGTACCCTAAGTTAGCTTGTAAGGAGTAATTGTTAAAAAGTCCATTAGGTTAGTGTGATATTTTTTTTATAAATAGCATGCTAGCATCTCATCTTGCATAAGGAAAAATAGAAAGATAAAATCCTAATTCAAGTGAGAGAGATTATTTGTTATTCTTGTATACTTGTAATCTTGTTCTAAGAGAAAGGAAAAAAGCAGTTTGTAACCAATCCTTATTATGTTACCTTGTTTTCTTTGTTAACCATAACCCTTGTGTGTTTCTTGATCATATAGAAACTGTTCATATTTTGTTTTAAGGGATCCTATTCACAATAAATTAGTGCAGTGAGCATGGAGAAGATGCCTTCAACAAAGTATGAGATTGAAAAGTTCACCGGAGTGAACGACTTCGATTTGTGGCGCTTGAAGATGAAAGTCCTACTGGTTCAACAGGGTTGTTTGGAAGCGTTGAAGGAAGAGGCGGTCATGAACGTTGCGTTAACGACAAAAGAAAAGATGACCATGATTGAGAAAGCCCATATTGAAATATTGTTGAGCCATGGTGATAAGGTTCTTCGACAGGTATCAAAGGAGACTACATCATTGGGGTTATCGGTGAAACTTGGAAGTTTGTGCATGACCAAATCTCTGGTGAATCGACTCTACCTGAAGCAAGCTTTATATTCATTCAAGATGAGTGAAGACAAAGTGTTGGCTGAGCAGTTGGATATGTTCAACAAGATGATTCTTGATCTTGAAAATATTAATGTGAAGATCGATGATGAAGATCAAGCACTGTTGTTGTTGTGTGCTTTACCCATAACACATGCTCACTTTAAGGAAACTCTCTTGTATGGAAGGGAGTCCCTGAGCTTTGAAGAAGTTGAACCAGCCTTGTATTCTAAGGACTTGAACGAATGAAAGGAACATAAACCTTCGACGGTGGGCGAAGGTTTGGCTGTGAAGGGAAAATTCTTGCGAAAGGATGATAAGTTTGACAAGAAGAAAGGTAAAAGTCAGCAGAAGTCTTATAGTGGCGAAACATCTGGTATTTGATGTTATCGTTGTAAGAAGGAGGGTCACACAAGAAAGGTGTTCCCTGAACTCTTGAAATATAATGAAGGTAAGGATAATGGCAACACATCCATTGTTCAAGATGAATTTGACTCATATGATGTTCTTGTGGTTTCAAGTGGTGACTCAAGAAAAGAGTGGATTATGGATTCAGGTTGTACTTGGCACATGACTCCAAACAGAGAATTATTCGAGGAGTTATGTGATTAAGATGGTGGATCAGCGCTGCAGGAAAATAATAAGTCTTACAAAATTACAGGTATTAGATCTATGAGATTCAAGCTCTATGATGAGTCAATAAGGTTATTGACTAAAGTCAGGTATGTACTTGATTTTAAGAGAAATTTGATTTCTCTTGATGAATTCGACAGAAAGGGATATGTTTTTGAAGGAGAGAAAATTATCCTAAGATTCGTGAAGGGGTCGAAGGAAGTCTTGAGAGGCGTGAAGAAACAAGGCTTGTATACCCTTGAGGCTGAGGTTGTAAGTGGTTCGACAAATGTTGCATCCACGAAAATTATGTCGAAGACAGAATTATGGTACATGAGATTGGGCCATGTCAGTGAAAGAGGCTTGGTCGAATTGGGGAAGTAGAACTTGCTAGAAGGTGACAAAGTCGAAAAGTTGGAGTTTTGTGAATCTTGTGTATTTGGTAAATCCTGTAGGGCAAAGTTTATGAAACGCAAGCAAAGAATACATGGATCCATGATTATATTCATGTTGATCTTTGGGGGCCTGCAAGGAATCCTTCGCACTCAGGTGCAAGGTATTTTCTATCCATCATTGATGACTATCCCAGAAAGCTATGGGTATTCATCCAGAAGACGAGGGATGAAAGTTTTAAGAATTTCAAAAGTTGAAAGGTTCTAGTCAAAACTCAAGGCATAAAGGTTAAGAGGTTGAGAACCGACAATGGCCTTGAGTTCTGCAACGAAGCATTCGACATTTATTGTGTTGAGTCTGGATTGCAAGGCATAAGACTGTACCAGGTACTCCTCAACAAAATGGCTTAGCTGAGAGATTCAATCGAACAATCCTTGAAAGGGTTAGATGCATGTTGGTTAGTGCTGGATTGAAGAAGGTGTTTTGGGTGGAGGCTATTTTGACAGTAGCCTATCTGATAAATAGGTGTACCTCGACTGCTTTGGGAATGAAAATACCTGAAGAAGTTTGGTTGGGACATCCACCTAGTCTCGACAGACTGAGAGTATTTGGCTGCGTAGCCTATACTCATATTAGGCAAGCCAAGGTCAAACCTAGAGCTCTGAAATACATGTTCATGGGATACCCTGAAGAAGTCAAAGCTTATAGGCTATGGTGCCTAGAGTCAAGTCACAGGAGGTGTATCATCAGTCGAGATGTAGTTTTGAATAAAGTAGATATGGATTTCAAGAAAACTGATGATGTTGACGAAGAGCTGGAACAAAGAGAGATTCCTATTGAGGTGGAACATGTTGATGCTGAATTGCCTATCCTAGATGAAGTCAAATAAGACGTAGAAGATGTTGTCAAAGATGAGGAGACTAATAATGACTACCTGCTAGCAAGAGACAGGTCGAGGAGAGTCATCAAGCCACCTCAGAGACTTGGGTATGCAGATCTTATAGCTTATGCCTTAATCTCTGCAAGCGAGGTTCTAGACAAAGAACCTAGATACTATAACGAAGTTATGAGGAGTCGGAAGAAGACTGAATGGATGAAGGTCATGGATGATGAGATGAAATCTCATCATGATAACAACACTTGGGAACTGATTAAGAAACCTACTAGAGCCAGGTTAGTCAGCTGTAAATGGATTTTCAAAGTTAAGGAAGGGATTGAAGGAGTGGCGTCGAAGATATACAAGGCAAGATTGGTTGCTAGGGGGTTCACTCATAAAGAAGGTGTCGACTTGAATGATGTGTTCTCTTCTGCTGTGAAGCACAAATCCATTCGAATGTTTCTTGCCATGGTGGCACAATTTAACCTTGAACTGGAACAAATGGATGTGAAAACTGCATTCTTGCATGATGATCTAGATGAAACAATCCTTCTGAGGCAACCTGAAGGGTATGTCGAAAAAGAGATGGAAGATTATGTGTGCAAATTGAATAGATCTTGTTGCACCCTAAAACTTGCTCAACCTTATTCACTTGGTTTATGTTTCAATATTATTAGCATTTGCATATAGGGTCATGCACATGGTCTACTCATCTGCATAGCATAAGCATAACAAGTCATCCAACAGGGGACCAATCATTATTCTCATCTCTATGAGCCTATCAAGAGGTTATTATTCTAATTCAATCCCATTCAAGTCATCAGAAAGAATTTGAAAGCTATCAAGTCAATGGATCAAGCAAGTGCATCCATCTCCTATCTGAGGGTATCTGAGGATCAACAAAGAAATTGTGAGTTGTGGGCTAAGCATGGATAGTATCTGGGCATCATGGGAGACTTAGAAAGTCATTTGGAGAAGGAGACAGGTCATTGGTGGGATCACAAGAATTGCAGTTGGAGGCAGCCAACTAGGGTTTCATCTAGGGTCAACTCTAAGTCAACTCTAGGTCAATTGACTGATTGAAAGGCATTAAGGGTTATTGGAAAGATGTGGGGTTCATCATTTGACATGTAAAGAAGGATATGTTGTTATGCTAAGAAGAAATCAAGAGGAATCAAGGAGAAGAGGAGTTTCTAAATTAGGGTTTCTGTGTAAAATCCCCTAGTTTAGGTCAAATTTCCAAGCAAGATAAGTAAAAATGCAAGCTTCAAATGGATCCTTGGCCATCATGAAACTTGTAGAGGATCTCAAGACCTTTAATTTGAGTGGTGGAAGACACTAAGGAGATTTATAGAACTCAAGTTATGGTCCTTGCAAGTTACAGGTCATCTGAGGTATCTGAAATTTTGTCTGTGAAAGTGACTTGACTTCCAAGCAATTTTTACCCCTCAAGGAGATTTCAAATGAATTTATGGTCAACATAAGAGTTGTTACTCATTGTCTTAGCTTTCTAGAATGGTATAGTATGCCTTCATATGATTTATGGAACTCTACTTATGGTCTTGGCAAGCAAAGGGTATTTTGGTCATCTGAGAATTACAGGTCATTTCAAGCCTATGCCCAAAACTCATACAAGGAAGCTTCAAATGGAAAACTTTACAACATCAAACTTGCTCCAAATGACATTTTGAGTCTAGAAAAGTGACCATGAGAGATTGGAAAGATTCATAGCACAAGGTATCAAAATTGTTGGATTTAATGAATAAAAAAGGACTTAAAAATGAGATTTTTCATATTTTGGCCAAATGGGACAAAATTATAGGTCATTTTGAATGGAAAAATCATTTTGAGAACATTGGCTAAAGTGGAATTTTGAGGTTAGTTCAAATTTTGGGAGTTATTCAAGGTTGCTTACAAAGGAAGAAACATAATCCAAAATGTAAGGAAAGAGTGCAAGGGAAGTTTCTCCAAGTTTCTAGGAGGTTCTAATGTTATGTATATATTGATATGAGAAGGTTCATGCAAGGGTTAGTGATCACATTTTGTCATAAACACAAGTTTCACATACTTTCTTCAATTTGCAAAATCAATCCAAACTCTCTCAAACTATCATCAAGTTCCACCATTCTTGATCTGATTTTCATCATCATCATCATCATCTGTAGATCATAATTCATACAAACATGTGATAGAATTGAGGAGGATTCGTGCCATTCATCATCATCATTCAAAGTGCAAAAATCTTGGAATTGGGAGATTCAAAGTCTTGGAGCTTCATTGGTTGCATACAGAACTCATCACCAAGTTCATTGATCAGTTTTCAATCACTTCAAGCCTTGGATCAAGAAGATTTAGCACCTGTTTTCATCCTTTGCACCAAGTAAGTTTCTCATTCGAATTGGCTGTTTTGGTTAGAATTGCTAGGTTTTGATAGCATAGAAAGGTTAAGGTAGGATAGAGGATTGAATTTGGTGAGTTTGGAGAGCTTTCATGGAGTTTGCCATAGGTGTACCACAACTGTTAGGGTTTGTAACTCATGATTTAATGCACGAAAGTCTTGGATATGTGGCTTGTTATGATCAGCATGAGGTGTAGATGAGTTTAGGACAAGAATTGGTGAGCTTTGGAGAAGTTGATGACAGGCATCAATGGTGGATTCCAACTGTTATTCTCTTCGAATTGGTTTGTTGAGTGAGTGTTAGGGAGATTTATTGTCATGGCTGTGTAGAGGGAAGTTTATAGAACAACTTTGCTTTTGGAATGGTGTGCTTTCATGGAGAGATGGGAGAGAACAGAGGAGGAGAAGTGCGTGCATGGTGAAGGAAGGTTCAGAAACCCTAGGGTTTCTAAGGTTGAAGACAACCTTCTGGTCGTTGGATCCTCGCTTTGACCTTGACCTGGCTCCCAAACCAACGGCCACGATTGAACTAAAAACGGAGGGAAGTTTAAATGATGAAACGCCCCGTTTCATTTAAGTCTTCTGAATGGGCTTTGGACTCTCATGCTAATGACACCCCCCAGATGCAGGCCCACTTTGATTTTAACTGAAATATTCGCTATTTGCATCGTTTGCAGTTTTTTTATTTTTTGTCATTGTTTTCTGATGGTGATGGGCCCAGACGCGCTTGCTATGCGCGCCCCCCAGTCTGGGCCCAGTTTGTTATTTTAACTAATTTTCATTACTTTCTGAACCCCATTCCATTTAAATCCTTTGTTATGTTCTTTCAAAAATATTAATTCTTTAAAAATTCATAAAAAATAGAAAAATGCTAGTTTTTAATTGGTTGTTTTTTCACATTACTCATAATTTTGTCAAGAAAATTATCATACAAAAAAATTAATAGTTCATTTTATTTTTATATTTTTGGTATATTTTCCTTTTAATTAGGTGTAAATAATATTTTGTTTAGTACATGATCTTGTTAATTTTAGTTTGATCAAATGCTTTAATATTTTTTATCCATTCTTTTTAGGTTGATTAATAGACATTGTTGGCTTGTATATACAATTTAGTTCATATTTTTAGGACTTAATTTTAGGCGTTTTGATTAGGTGTGAATAACATGAACAAAATTAGGGTTTAAGTGATGACTTAGGAGAATTGAATCATTTCCCTTAGGATTTAGAGAGTGAACATTTTAGATATGGGACTATAGGGACTATGGGTAGTTATTAGATCCCTTAGAAATCATTAGGATTCCCCTACTGCTATTAATATTAGTACTGTATTTGCTTGGTTGGTGTGGTTTGCCCTCTGGGGATTATTATTTGTCTGTGTGGGTATTGGGATTGCTTGGGAATTGGGAGAGATGAAGACTTATGATGATGAAGCCATTGGAGATTCAGAGATTGAAGTCCAACTTCCAGAGTTGAAGAGGAGATTCCTGCTAGCAGCTGTTGAGGAGACTAGGGTTTAGGAGCTAGGCAGAGTTCTAGATTAGAAAGCTTGTTTCTCAAACATGGAATGCTTTGTCTGCATCCATCCTTTCTCTATGATTCAAAGTCTCATTCAAATACCCACCTCCTTCCTTTGGAAGGATCAGTGAATGTATTTGAAAGATAGAACTTTTGAGAGAAGATTGTCTATATAATGTTAACAGTTAATGAACCACCCTTGGTAGGTAATTGACTGTCTAACATTCATTCACTTCATCTGGTTGACTGATATTCCTCTTGGAGATTGAGACTTGAAGAAAAGCCATTGCAGATGGAAGATGGATGATCAAGACCTTGCTGGAAAGCTGTGTAGATGGAGATAGATGCTTGCTGAAGCTTGTAGCTGATTGGAGATTACTTGAAGACAGATGATGATTCAGAGCTGCTGAGGCTGTTTATTTTTGCTGTATTTCATTTCTGATGTATTGATTGGTTTTCCTGACTGTATTGTTTGCTGTTTAACCTGTTGGGTTGAAAGTGAATTCTGTCCACTTTTGCCTATTGTTTTCTAGGTTCGAGGTTGAGTGGGACTCCCTTGCCTCGCTTGTATTGTTGCATCCATGCATTTTACTGATTTACTATATATATCTAATATTATTTCTGTTTCCGTCTATTCCCTTAGGATCTCTGTTTCTCTCTGCGCAAGAGAGGAGCATGATAAACATTAGGTCTTAACCCATGCATGATAACATTAGGTTAGTTTGATTCCCTTCGCAACCATAGGTTAGAGTTCTGTCTCTCCTTTCTCAAAACAACAGAAAAATATAATAAGATTTCAAACACAATAAAAGACACTTCTTCCGTAAAAGAATGTGAACTCATCAAAACGTTATTTTTTGTCCGCTTGGACCAGTAATCAGAAGAACCCTTTTTCAGAAGGAATAAAAACAACCAAGAAAGACTAGTGTCGTACGTGGCCCGAACTACGTTTGCTCTGATCTTTCATGCTGTATGAAAGTACGTAGGCATAGGATGCGATATCCTAGCGAGCAACCTTCCCCTCCTTTCCCGTAGGTAGGCGAACTACGTTGACTCTGATTTCTCGTTCCAGACGGGAATACGTAGCATAAAGTGCGATACTTTGCCGAGTCATTTTCTTTTCTTTTAACCCTTAACCCTTAGTTTAGATAGAATAACAATCCGTACCCGAAAACAAGCGTGGATCCTGTCGAGTACGACGGACGTGAGGGGTGCTAATACCTTCCCCTTGCGTAACCGACTCCCGAATCCAGGATTTGGTTGCGATGACCATTCCTTTCCCGTGTTGTGCGAGGTTTACTCTGAGTGTTTCCTTTCCCTCCCGTGGGATAAATAACGCACGGTGGCGACTCTTCTGTTCAGCCGGCGCCGATTTTCGCAGTAGCGACAGCTGGCGACTCTGCTGGGGATCCAACGTCCCCTGGCTGCTAAGGACTGTGATGGTTCTTATGCATTTGGGATCCAACGTCCCTTAAGAGAGTCAATCCTAACGCTTGTTTTCCCGTCGAGGATTTTGTATGGATTTATATTTCTGACCTTTATTTTCAGCATTATATATATTGATTATTATTGCTGTATTTTGGGGTGTGACGGGTGTTCTGATATTGAGAGATAAGCCGGACCTGGGCTTGAGTGCACCTAGACGTAGAGTAGAGATTAGTTGGCGCCCGCTTGCTTTGCTTGCCTTGGTGTCCCGCGAAATCTACACTCAGACGAGGTTCCTCTGGTTGGCCTCCTGCCCCTTGCTTTGGTTGGCGTGGGTTGCTGGTTAGTTGAATTGTCGACTCTGGGGACCGATCATTTGGAAGTTGGCTAAGTGAGGCCTCTTCAGGATTTGATGATGCCACTCCTTCTGGGAATCGTATCATCAACCCTGAAAGTCTGTGACGCCGACGACCGCATAGGATGCCATACCTTTGTCAGTTACTAGGACATCCACCTGTGAGAGGGTTTGGGGTTATGCAGGTAACTAGACCTTCAGATACCGGTTATTTCTTGATCAGGGAGCTTGAGTATTTATGGAGAATTCTGAGGTCTGTCAAAGACCAGTTGGAGAGTTCTGAGGTCTGTCAGAGACCAGTTGGAGATGTGATTTGAGGTCTACCAGAGACCAGTTGGAGTTATGGTTTGAAGTCTGTCAGAGACCGTTGTTGGAGCCTTGTTTTAGGTCTATCTGAGACCAGGGTTTGAGGACTTCTAAAGAGTCTGTTTGAGACCTCTTGATATGGTTCAGGCTATTCAGCTACGGCATTTGGTCCCTGTTGCATGTTATTTGCATTGCATTGTTTGCATACCCATTATCATTGCATCCCATTAACGTGTGTCTGTGCTGCAGGTGCATTTGCATATCCCCCGGTTCTAGTGCCCAGACTCCTGAGTATTGATTATGGCTGGTTTGAGGAAAACAGTTGCGTATAAGCTGCCTACCCCTGATATTACCCCTTTGCTCGGTCTGATATCTCTTGCTGATAAGGAGATTAGGAGAAGCTTCAGAATGAGTCATGGGAGATTACTGAGATTAGTCTACAAGCCCACTGCTGATGAGATGAATGGGTTGTACACCTTGATGCAGTTCTATGACCCCGCATTGAGATGTTTTACGTTTGCTGATTTTATTCTGGGGCCTACCATTGAAGAGTATGTGGAGTTTACTGAGCTACCCGTGCAGAACCAGGTTCCATTCATTCATTCTGGCGCTAAGCCCAAGCTAGAGGACTTGGCCAAAGCTTTGCACATGGATGCTTCTGAATTGTTGACTACTGTTTCCCGTGGAGTTCCAGGCTTCTCACTCCAGTTCTTGATTGGTAAAGCCCAGGAGTACGCTAAGAGCGGGTGCTGGATTGCCTTCAATGTCGTGTTGGCTCTGTGCATTTACGGCATAATATTGTTTCCCAATGTACCGGATTTTGTGGACTTCGACGCCTTCTACTTGTTTGCCGCTGGTAATCCTGTACCTACCTTGCTCGGAGATTTCTACCACTCACTGCATTACAAGAATGAGAAGGGAAGAGGGAAGAATGTTCACTTCTGTGTACCATTGCTGGGTATGTGGTTTAAGAGCCACCTTCCCATGAAGGGATCTTTTGTGGAGAGTGCAACCACAGCCAGCTGGTCAGAGCGCCTGATGAGGCTATCTTCCGAAGACGTTGAATGGTTTGATAGAGATCTGCTGGGATCTGAGCTTATCTTCAGTTGTTCTGGGTACCCTAATGTTCCGATGATAGTAAGGAAAGGGTGTATCAATTACAACCCTTCTCTGTTCATTCGCCAATTCGGATATGCGCTGAAGAACCCACCCAAGGAGGAAGAAGTACAGGAATCTCTGTACTTCACCGGTGATGTGAAGGGGGAGTTATTAGCCAAGCTGCAGCATGCCTGGACGCGTATTAACCAAAGGGGGAAGCCGTTGTTAGGGAAGAATGACTGTCAGGCCTATGCACCTTACAGAGTTTGGATCCAGGAGAGAGCAAGTCAGTTGCGGATGCCATTTCCAGCAGCGCCAATCCCTGTTCTCATTCCGGTAGGAGAACCAACTACTGTTTCTAGGGAGGCCTACGAGCAAGTTGTGAAAGAAAAAGAAGCCTTGATGAAGATCAACGAAGGGTTAGAGCAGGAGCTAGCCCAGATACGCAGCGAGAAAAACAAGGTCGTGCATGCTTTCCAACAGCAGATTGAGCTAATGAACAGACTAGGGGCTGAGTTGACTGAGGAGAGGAAGAAGCACGAACGTCTGGGGCAAGAGTTCAAAAGCTCCCATGACATGCTGGAATCCAAAAAGAAAGCGCTCGACGCAGCTCACCGAGAGATCTCTTCTTGCAATAAGACTTGGAATGCCACGCTCACCAACAATAAGAAGAGGGAAGATAAGTTGAAGCAGCAAATCTCCGACCTCGAAGAGCAGTTGAAGTCCAGCATCAAGAAGTATGAAGAAGAAGTGATGGCCCGGTATAGTCTCCAGAATGCACTGAACAAGGCCATCAAAGGCAGAGATGAAGCTGTGTCTCAGAAGCGTAAACTAGAGGATCGCTTCGGAGAAGGGGCATGGGAGAAAACTGCTGAAGACGTGCGACGTGTTCTCAAGAGGAGAAACCAACTTGTTGAAGGGCGGCTTACCCAACCAAGTCATCCGGAGACCAAGAAGTTGCTAGAAGAGTACCAGACTTATGGAAGTGTTTGATCATTTCATGTAGTAACTTGTATGCTTTATTTGCATAAGTGCTGACCATCACCAGGATTGTTGGTTGAGGTCATGCCTTCTTATTGTACTCTCAGTGATATTGTATTCTTGGCTCATTGGTTCTCTGCAATATATGAGGCTTTCTGTGATTCGACTCCGATCTTTGTATTGCTAGCACTGTCATTGCACCGGCACCTTCACACTAGAATCGGGGAACGAATTTCCCTAATGCACAGACACACATTGCATTGCATTCATATTCATATTGCATTACAGGTAATCTTTGGATGGTGTCTTATTTCCTGCTTTGTACTAGGTATTTTCCAGGATTGCAGATCAGCACCCGCACCGCTATTCCACTCGCACCAACTGTCGAAGAATCATGGATCAAATGAAGAACGAGATGCAAGATGTGCGCGAGAAGCTAGCTCTCTTTATGCAGACCATGGAAGCTATTGCAAAAGGTCAGGAGAATTTGCAAGCCATGGTGCAGCCTCTGTTGGTCAGAAACGCCGGTCACGGTAATGAGGATCATCAGTCTGTGCGAGTCGATACTGTTCAGGGAGATGGCACTCCCACGCCAGTGGCTCCGCCTATAGTCAATATACCTGCTGTTAATGTCAACAACGCTACCGCTGCTGGGAACGGTAACGTCGGGGTTGGGAACGAGACTGCTGTCCATAACGTTGGGCTTGGTGATGTCAACTTGGGTGATAATATGGGAGGCAACGGCTTCGGCAATGCTGGATTCGGGTTCAACGATCAGGGATTCGATAACGCTGGGAAATATGGTTTCAATGCTCAAGGCTTTGGGCAAGATGGTTATGGTGTGGCCAATCAGGGTTACGGAGGTTTCGGAAATGGAAACGGCACTGGGTTAATGGCTTTTGGGCCTGCTGGAGTTGCTCAGGGCTACGGCAACAGAGGGCGAGGCCCAATGATGAATCAGATCAGAGCTGGCCGCAATAATGGATACGATGGGTATGGAGCTGGGAATGGTATGTGGCAAGAAGATCAGCAGGAGGACGCTTTCTCCGGTGGAGGTTTCGAAGGGCCGATGGATGACTCCCAGAAGATCAGAATGCTAGAAGAGCAGATGAGGGGGGTCCTGAACCAAAGTGCTGTGGGCTTAGACATGGCAACAATGGGTCTGGTACCTAGCTTGAGGGTGCCAATTAAATTCAAAGCTCCTGCGTTTGATAAGTATAAAGGGGACACATGTCCGAAAGTGCACGTGCGGGCTTATTATTGAAAGATGTCTGCGTACTCAACTGATGAGAGAATGCTAATGCATTTCTTTCAAGATAGTCTATCAGGCCCTTCCCTAGAATGGTATATGGGAATGGAGCCAACTAATATCAAGACATGGAAGCAGCTAGCAGAGGCATTTGTAGCTCACTACAAGTATAACAGCGACTTGGCGCCCAATCGGGTCCAATTGACAGGGCTGTCTCAGAAGAAGGGTGAGAGCTTTAAAGAGTACGCGCAAAGATGGCGCGACATGGCTGCCAGGGTCCGTCCTCCTTTAGAAGACAAGGAAATGAACGACATGTTCGTCGGCACATTCACAGGCTTGTTTCATGACATGTTGTTTCATACATCTCTGGCCAGTTTCTCAGACTTAATTTTGATGGGAGAAAAGATTGAACGTAACATTAAGCAAGGAAAATTCCAGGCTGAGGAATCAACTACATCTGGTAGTAATAGGAAGGCTTTTGGTGGGCGCCGTCAGGGCGAGGCAAGCGCAGTATTTGGGGGCCGAGGCAGAGGTCGGAACCAATATAACCAGCCGCAGCAGGTGGTGAGTGTCACTATCCCATATCAGCAACAACCATTTCAACCACAGCAACAGCAACCAATGCAGCAGCAGCAGCAGCCACAGCAAGGGGCACAGCCTGCTCAGCGAAGATTCCAGGGTGGTAAGCCAAGAAGAGTTTTTGAGAAGCCTCCCTCAACCTACGCAGATTTGTTGCAAACATTGTGTCGCGGTGAAATTTGGATACCAAACTATTGATTAGTTTGAATCTTTAATTCATTTTGCAACCGAACTTTGATTTGTCCAAAGGAAGGGATAAAGATCGAAATTCCCACAATGCAATGCAAATGCAAGCTAGATAGTTTTAGGTTCGGGGGTTGGTTAAACTTAGGGAAGGTACTAGCATCCTAAGTTTCTGTAGTATTCTACAGGAACCTCTTGTTTTATGATTGTTTGCTGCTAAGTGTTTATCTGCTTAATGGATTAGAAACCCTAGGGGTTTATATCTAAGTATACTCGATAAGGCATCGCACCTTAGGCCTACATATCCTTACGGGAGTGGAATCAGAGTATTTTGTAGTTCACCCTAAAGGGTTAGAGGAGCTCTTTGACTGTGGTCAAAATTCCTACGGGTTTAGGGTAGTTGATTGATTGGGTTTAGGAGAAGAGATGAGTCTTCATTTTAAGGGAGAGATAACCACCACAAATGTAAAAAAGGGGTTGTAGGAAATGGTCTTTGTGTTATCTTAAGAAAAGGTCTTACATACTCGGATGGTCGCCAAGCATGCCTTTGTCGTTCTTAAGGCAAAGTCCCTACATGTTTGATTGTATTGTTGTGGAGGTGGAGATTATATCTCACTTAAGATGATTAACATCTATTCTCTAAATGTGTTTGAAAAGTTGTATTGTGTTTGATTATTTTGTTTCTATGTTGTAAAGATAAAGACGAGGTCCTTCCTATAGGGTAGGATCTATCTTAAGCGATCAACTTGAATGGACTCAAGGATCGAAGGGGATATGATGCATATGATGTGCAACTACACACAACGTTGAATTATGTGTAGGGTTTTCCTTTGGACAGGATGCGATGCGGAAATATAAGTTGCGATAAATACAGAGATTGCGGAAATATAAAGTGCGGAAGATAAACCGTACACACGCATGAAAGCGCTGGGTGTAGGTGAGTTGCGGATAAAAAGCAGAAATAAAAGGTATACGCATGAAAGCGCTAGGTGCACGAGTGTGACTGTGTAAGTGTGGTGCACGTTAGATTATATTTTACGATATGAATTGATTTTAGTTTGGCCTATGAGAAAATGTTTGATTGATTTTATGATGAGGGTTAAATTAATTTATTTTTAAGGAGACGTCGGATTAATTTGAGAAGGTTATAGTAGGTTCGTTTTAGTATAGGTCTTATTTATTTTAGTAGCAATCAGAGATTTAATAAATTGAGAAAAAAAGGTTTTATTTGAGTTAGTTTAAATTATAGAAAAAGTTTCTCATTAAATAAAAGTTTTAGTTATTCTTATTAATAAGTAACAATATAAATTCATTAAATTAAAATGTTTCTTTCGAGCCAAAAAGGCTATTAAGTTTGTTTGTTATTGATAAATTTCTCATTAAAAGTTGATTACTAAAAGGTTTTGTTATTATAAAATAGATAAAAGCTAATATATGGAAAAAAGTGTTTTTTAATTATTTTAGAGAAAAAAAATTAATTGATTAATAAATTAGTTTTAAAAAGGATTTAATAAAAGGGTGATGGTTTGTTTTTGTAAAAAAGGGTGATTAATTAAATAAATGATTAGTGGTGGTTTAGTGGTTAATTAGAGGGTGATTACGGATTGAGTGTGTGTGGTGTTAGTGCATGGTGTAGGTGATTACGGTAAACAAAATTAAGGAAAAGAGGAACAAAACAAGACAAACCCTAATTTCCCCAGAATTCCCAAATCAACCTCCCCCAAAACCCTCGACCGGAGATCATTTCCTTTCCCTCGATCTGCTCCGCTATTCCTACTTCCGATTCACTTCGTTTCCCTTCTAACCTATTCTTCTCCTTTCATTTCAATCGAGCTTCTCTACCTTATTCTATTTCCTGCGTAAACAACAACAAAATGAATAATGTTAGTCAGGTCAAAAACTCACGGTTGCGACGGCCTCTTTGTCCTGTGGGGATGGTCGTGGATTCGACGGTGAAGATATTGAAGGGATTCCGGCGAAGATCGTCTTCTGGTGAAGGATTCGCGGCGATGTTGTGGACGGCGGTGGATGACGGTAGTTGTGGCGCTTGTAGAGGTGTTCTTTCTGGCGGCGGAACAAAGGGTTCGAATGGTGATTGTTGGAGCTGACTCCGGAGACGGCACGGCGGTTTATAGGGTTCCGGCGGCAAGGCTCTGAGAGGGGATAAGTTTCTTACTATTCTTTAATTAGGTTTTATGATTTGGGAAGTTTTTTGTGTGGTTTCTACGAACTGGGGTTTTGAATTTGTGAAATGGTGTTTTTTTTTGCGTATGCTGAATGCTATGGTCCTCTTATATAGGCTCTGAGTTGAGATTTGTGTTAAAGGGATTCGATTTTAAGTGCCTTGAATGCTGATTGGAATTTCCAAATTGGTTCTTTTTGAGGTTTAAAATCTTTCCCCTTTCGTTTGATGTACTAATGAAAAGAACCCCAACTTGTGATTTCTGTATTAATCTCGTTTAATGCTATGATTCACTGCTATGAAGGCTTGATTTTATCTGAATAGAATCTCTCCCTTAACGGGTATATTCCTTAGTCGATTCGCTAACTTGTATTTTAATACTTGATAGGTGTGGAAAGCAGACGAGTTGGGCTAGAAGACGGATTAAAGGCCCAGATGGAGGATCTTGTGTTAGTGCGCGCATTAGAGACTTGCTTCATACTCATGGCCTTGCAATTCGACTAAGCATCCTCAATCCTTAACAATGAGTTTTCTCCCATTTTCTCTTTTGCAGGATCATCAATACGTGCACAGCTGAAGGACGTCGTGGTTGTTTTTCCATGAACTTCAATATTTGCTTGAGGTACTGAATATGTAGAAAATGTTGCTGCCCTATATTCAATTAATTCCTTGAGAACCTTTAATGTGCAGTTGTTCCTCCTACAATGAGCACTCTTAGATTAACGGTTGCGATCATTAAGAGCAGACTTCGTGGGAGAGTTGATACCACCAAGTGATACTTGCCCTCAGGCCAGGCTTTCTCGTAACTGGAGCTGCAACCAGGGATGTAATAAAACCGGAAGTACATAAAGTAGAGGTATATGCAGAACTGCCCTGACTTTTATACTTGCAATAGCTGTTTTCATGTGCTGAAGGTTTGCTCAAATTTCAGTTTCAGGATTAACCGATCCTATTGTGCTGAAGTTACTAATCTCATGCGCGGGCCTCAACAGGGTAGGCCTTGGTTGGAGTACGTTTGCAGACATCTTTCTGCAAGTGTGTAGGCTCCTTAAAGGTACTAATCTCTTGGTCATGAATAACTTCTTGTGAGTCTGAGAGTACAATGCCTTGTTTTGATGGTTAAAGGATTCGCCCTTTTGCAGAAACATTGTAGAATGCCATCGTTTGCAGGAGGTAAGGATTGGGCTTTTAGGAGGGAGTCAATCACCCATCAACGTGGCTGTTGCGATAAATGTTCATGGTATCCTTGCTCAAACTAGTAGCAGATGACGAAGCAGAAATAGAATTTGTTCAAACCATCTTTCTGTAATATGATTTCTAGTGCTTTCACCATTTCACTCATTGTTGGTCGGTCTGAAACTGATTCCTTGGCTTGATTTCGTTGCAGGTCATCGGGGGGGACGATTGCATAAGTAGCCCTCATTAGCATCAGGATCTCAATCATAGGTAGATTCTTATTTGTGTAACTAGGTTTGATAAAGTTTATGGCAAATTGTTGACCATGCACTTGGCTGGCTGTTATTTAATTGATGCGCTCTAAACCATTGCAGAAAGCTTCAATCCGACACCAAAAGTTGTGAATATAAGATGGACTGTGGCAAAAGTTGAGGATTGTACTGCTATTAGCCACTTCAGATTTCAAGACTTCTCCCCGGCATGGCTCACGTCATTAACAATTGGGTAATCACTTACCGAGTTTTCAATTTGTGGTGCCTTCTTTAGATTAAAGAGGCATGAGCCTTAGGCTTTAATTGAATACTTTCAATGTTGTACGGTTGAGGCGAGTCTTCTTCAAAAGCTTTGAGCTTGACTTTAATTGAGTGTCTTTTGAGGAATTAAAATGGTTGACGTGTCTTCTGTACATTTTCTTCTTGCTTACTGATTTCTTATGTATGTGAAATTAGGTGTGTTCATATCCTAGGATCATGAATACTATGGTGTTCTGATATAAAGCTCCAGTGAACTTCTGCCTCTGTACACGAGTCGTCACGGCCCTTACAGGTACTTCCCCTAGACCCCCCTTCTTATTCAGAATCTTCAAGGTTGTGTCGGACATATCCTAAATTTGAAGTTCATAAACATTTGTTATTTTAATATGGCCATATTTCATGCCAAAATGGTGTATCCCTTGATCATTGTCTTGGATTTTCGAAATGCACTTTCGTCGTAGAAAATTGTATTACCGCATTATTAACCTTATCAAATTCTGTTGGCAGGTTGGTCTCGTAATATCTGGATCTCGGTTATGCATGTGGACCTTCATGTCCGCGTCTTTGAAGTTGTACACACTTCTGATACGAAGACTTTCGAAATCCTTGAGTCGGTCTCTTTAATCAAGCAAAAGCGAAAGGTTCAAACTCCAAGCAGTAAGGACTCTTTGGCGTTCTCCCAATCTAACTCCCACAGGTGGTGGAAGACCAATAGCACGGAGCCGCTTTCTAGTTCGCGAGGCTGCGTATCTTGCATTAGGAGCTTCTTGAATGATGGTTCACTAAACATTCTTTTGCACAACGTAACTTGGTGTAGACCTATGATGTCATAATTTAAGAAAACAGCTTGGCATGATAATGATTGCAGGCACTTTCTCTTGTATATGGATTTGTGATAATTTGTAGGCATTTAGTTAAGTGGAGATTTGTAATAAACATTGGCTCACGGTTCCATGACAGCGAACAAGTTATGTACCAAACTCAATTAACACTTCTTGATCTTAAAAACATCTTCTCCTAAATGATTCTACATCACCGCTTCGAGTTTTGCATTGTTAAACCTTGGACACGTAAATTTATTCAAGCATGATATCTTAAGTTGGCGACTAATATTCCATAAAAGGTGCGTCATGGGCCTTGTAGTATAGGGGCCTTCAAACTGGTGGTTGTACCGTAAATATTATTTCTAGTTCTCTAACAAAAACAGCAAATGACAATCAGCCAGTGGGCCGAGGCGTGATGTATTGTACAACTTGGATACGTCCTCAAGAGTGGATTAATGGCGTGGAAAGCTCAAAGTGATTCTTGAGTCTGAGGTCCAATTTGAACTTCGTGAGACTATAACTCGAGTTGCAAACTTTCAAATCTGAATCACCACTTGCATCACACGACAACCTGACCTTGACCAATCTCAAATGTTGCTTGTGAACCCTAAGTTAAAACTCGCTCCTTAATCCCTTCGCACATATAAGAAAACCCGAAGCATACTTGGAGGAACCTCAACCTCGAATTATAACTTGCGTCATAGCAACAAATACTTGATGGCGCAAAAAAATCTTAATCACTATGATTCGTGTCTTGTCCATGGGATGCTTGATCATAAGAGTTTACATGAAAATATCGCACCTGCGCAAATTGATTAGCGGTAGAAAACGCATAAAAGTATAGAGACAAAATATAAAAATAAAAAAGAGATGGCATCTTATGGTCAAAAATTAGGGTGCAACAGATGCCCCTATTTAAGTTACTCCTATTCGGAGACATGGAGATTGAAATCTCCGTCTCGACGAGATAGGAGGGACTTAAATACAAACATTGCACGAATTTTTGGCCCTAAGAGGCCACCAAATGCAAATGATATGCAATGATATGAGAATGCAAGACGGACAAATCTGGACACGACATGCTAGACAGAAGAGCAACAAATCCAACAAGGCGGGACCCTACGAGGATAAGAACAATCACCCATGGGAAATCTCCAAACGTGTAACGGTAACTCATGCATCAAGGATGCGGTGATTTTGACGATTTGTGATCGAAAGATACTTTTGCTACCGAGGTGGTGGTCAATAGTAACTCAAAATGGATCTCTTTTTTTTTATTTTATTATTTTGTAACTCCGCTGAAACAGTAAAATGTATAACCTCTCCTGGCATCATGGTACGGGGACCATGAGCTAGTCTCGGTCTTCGATGTCATTGTAGTTGTAGATGTTGTTGTAGTTGTTGAGCTTCCCCGAGCATCATGATATGGGAGTCATGTGCCGGTCTCGGTCTCTAATGTCAAACTTCCCCTTGCTCCATGGTATGGGAACCATGAGTTGGTCTCGGTTTATGATGTCAAACTTCCCCTTGCTCCATGGTATGGGAACCATGAGCTGGTCTCGGTTTATGATGTCAAACTTCCCCTTGCTCCATGGTATGGGAACCATGAGCTGGTCTCGGTTTCCGATGTCGAACTTCCCCTTGCTCCATGGTATGGGAACCATGAGCTGGTCTCGGTTCCTACCCAAAATGATGGAAACTCGCGAGAGCATCTTCATAGAGGGGTTGTAAATTTGTAGATTGTAGATTGTAATGTTGATGTAGATGTTCGGCTGTGAGCCATAGTGTCATTGTAGATTGTAAGTTGTAAATTGTAACACTGTAGAATTGTTGATGTAAATATTGTCGATGTAATCTGTAATTGTAGAGTAGATGATCTTGTATTTGTAATTGTAGATGCAATTTGTATTGAATTGGCAATTTGTAGAATGTGCACCGGGGATCTTCAAAAGAGTTGTAAACTGGTTGATACGTGGAGTGTCCTCTTGTGAGGAGATATGTCATTGATTGTACTCGTAATGAACTCTCTGAGGAAGATCATTTTTGAGGAGTATCTTTGTTGTAATTGTAAGATATGTAAGATTGTTGTAGCAGAAGTCCTCAAACGGGGAAGTATCTGTAACGTACTTTGTTTTGATAATCTTGAAATAGTCCACTGAGGAAGGACAGATTGTCTCGATGAATATTGTTGTTTGTCGTTTTGAGAATAGATCTGCCCAAAACGAGTTGCTCAAATAAAGAGATCTTCTGTCATTTAGTTGTAAGTTGTTGAGGAAATCTTGTAATGTTGTTGAAGGAATGTTGTGTCTTCAAATGGTGATCCTCCTAAGGTCAAAGCGCAAAATAAATGCACTTTCGATCCATGCTCAAAAGCTGGAGATGTTCATAGTGTGATTGCCAAAGACCGAAGTTCAGTTCGGGAGATAACCGAAGAGAAACTGTCAAGCAAGACTCAACCATAGAGGCATAAACTCCAATGGGAATGTACTGGAACAACTGTCTTCCACGAGGATCGAACTTCGTGGGGAAATGGAAATATTGAGTTTTTTTATGCTTAGGGCTGACAACTTCTATTTGGAAGGAATAAGACATGCCCAAATACCCGAAGGTAAACGCGATCGAAGAGATAAAGTAAAACACACAAAGGATGCAAAAATGTCAATGTTATGCTATCTACTTATATGATATGAGTATGCTTATGCTGACAAGACAGACGAAAGCAAAGACCGAATACGGGATAGACATCTCGGACAAACATCCGACCAATCTTCAAAGATAGAAGTATCACTGAGGATAGATGGAGGACCAAATGTGGGGTCCCAATACTGCTTCAGAGCTTCAAAATTTCTCTTGAGGCAAAATGATCAATCCAGTTGGGGATGTACCATCTTGATAAGCTTGAAATGTTGTATGAAATTGTAGACGGAAGTACCCAAACCGAAGTTTCATAGGGGATAAAATAAATATCCTGGGTCGTCGTAGTTTGTTGAATATGTTGGGGTTGAGCTTCCTGAGGATGAAGTATTCACCTTTTTGCTCCAATCTTCAAATGCCCCAAGTCACATAGCTTAAAAAACAACATCTAGAGAGGATTTTACAGAAAAACATGATGCCCTCATGCCTCACTGTTTTCAAACTCTCTAGAGATTCACCGAATCTCGACGTAACTGCCCCTGATTAGTGATAAGTGAGTCCTTGAATTTCTTCCAGTTGAACCCAAGACTTGCGCGGATGGGATTTTCTTTGGGAAGAATGACTTGCCCCAAGTCAGCAAAGTCTTCAAATATCATCATCAACGTCTGTATGTGGTCTTTCTAAGATGTCAAGCGTATTTAGCACATTTGAAATATCCATTTTGAAATGGTTAATGCAACACACATTTGTCTTGAAGTTTTGAAAAAGGGTATCGCAATAACTTGTGATCGAAACCACTAGTTAGGATACAAATTGAATCGTTATTTATAAAGCCGATTTAAATTTGAGCATAGCTCAAGGAGTCAGGAAACAATATCTCATCGAGTATGCTTTCGAATTAGACCTTACCTCAATTAGGACTTTGAGGGTTGTATATGGGTTTAATTTATGGCTTGCAGGATGGAGGTAGAAAAAGATTAGAGTATATTTGTGCCCATCCCATTTTTTGAAGATGTTTTTTATTTTGATATCACCCTGCCCCAGGTTAAGAAAATGATGTCTTGGTTTGGGAGAAAGAGAACGGATCCTCAATCAAGGTTTAAAAGAAGGGGTTGACTATGTCGGCTTTTAGGAGGTTTACAATAATGCCTTACATCAGTAGGGTTTTTATTCGAAGCATACAACGAGAGATCATGTGTTTTACTTCATCATCCTCCTTCCAATTCTCTGTCAGAGCGAGAGAGCTCGGGTACAAGTCGGCATTATAAATAATTTTGAAAAAACTATTTGAGTGGAAACGAATGGATTTCTTCAAGACAAACAGTTATTGCATTACTTATTTGAAACAGAAAGTTCTTACATGCAAAGTATGCTTTCAACCAAAGAAATAAACACACAAACGAACAAAAGAAATAGAAAGTTCTTCTGGAGAGTCCTTTTCAGGATCTTTATTGCTTTCATGTAGACGGGAAAGACAGGCAGAAATGACTGGTGCGCAGCTTTCAGACACGGCGTTGGCGATCTTGAATCATGCCTGGGGAGGATGAACCTTGTTGAGATAGGGGGTTATCTCGTACGTAAGGGACGGAACCCTCAAAGATCAAGACTCTATCTTTGACCAAATTTTGGACGTCTGCTTTCATGCCGTAACAACTCTCAATGTCGTGCCCCGGAGCACCTTGATGATACAGGCAAAATTTGTTGGCATTGTACCAGTATGGAAACCTCTTAGGTACCTTGGGTGGGGCTTTAGTCTGGATATGCCCTCTTTGAATTAGAGCTGGAAACAAATCAGCGTACTTCACCGGGATGGGATCAAACTGGTGAATTGCTTCCCTGGGTGCATCTGGAGTCATCCTTTGATACCTTTTCCGAAATTGTCGGTGCTGTGGTTGATCTGGAGAGGCCAACCTTTGCCTAGGATGTGGTTGTTGTTCATGCTGAGCGGGCATCGCATATTGGTGCTGAGGATGGGGTACCGGAGCTATGAATTCTCTGGAAGGTCCACAGTCATCTCTACTGTTTGGGGCTATACCCAAGTTATGATGGTAATGCTTCACGAAAGCAAAAGTTAAGTCTTCCCAAGACTGAATGTGATTCCTTTGCAGATTCATATACCATGCGGATGGTGCTCTACCCAAACTCTCTTGGAAGCAGTGAATCAATAGTTGGTCGTTCCCAAGATAGGCGGTCATCTTCTGACAAAACATCATCAAATGATACCTTGGACAAATTGTACCTTTGTACACCTCGAAGGCGGGCATCTGGAATCCTGGGGGGATTACCGAGTTTGGAACTAGGTGCGGGTCACGAGCATGGAAATCAGGCGCACGGTTCCTCTTCATTATTTTCCATCGCTCCTCGAAGTCACGAAATTCGTTCTTGAATGCTGTAAGCTCTGGATCATCCATTTCCTTTTCTTGCACAGGCTGAAGTTGCATAGGAACAAAGTCGTCGGAGGGACGGCGAAGCGTCGGATTAGACCTTACTCTGAAGCTAGTCATGCGATCCATGTCTTTGTTCTCCTCACAATCCTTTAACGATACTTCCGGCTTGGTCAGATGGTAGAGACGGCGACTGACAGCAAAGATGGAAACCGAAATGAGCCACAACAAAGGAAGGACACATGCACAAATGTAAAATGCCATTCTAAATGCAGGATGCTATGCAAAAAATGCAGAGATGAAGATGAAAGATTTCATGGAACTCAAGTTCTTATAAATGTTACAGAATACCAAAGAAAATTATTTTTTATTTTTATTTTTTGGATTACAGATAAATATCCTCTTAAGAGTCCTAACATAATAGCTAAATAAAAGCTAAAAAAGCCCTAAGGAAGTCCTTCATCTTGTTTGTTGATTTGTTCCTCCACTTGAATCTCCCTGAAGGTAAGCTCGTCCATGATCAAAGTCTAAAGAGTAGTTTGATAGAGGAAAATAAATCCTCCATCCCTTCTTTTGCTCTTGTTGGAAAATGAGAAATGGATCCCTTGTTTACTTGGATCTTTGATGATGATGAGAGTCTTTTGAACTTCTAATGATCCTCCATGTTAAGGGAAGCCTTCTATTGATCTTCAATGATAAGGAAGTCTCTTGTATTTGTCCTTTGGAGTTTCTTGATTCTTCAATTGATGCCCCCTAACTTCCTTAGGTCATCCAAGCTAGGACTCTTAAAAGAATATTTCAAAAATATTTTCTATTTGTAATCTATGTTGGTTCTATAATGTTTATAAATGAACTAGGAGTTCCATGAAACCGATGCAACATGATGCTTTATGGATGCAACAAACACAGGTAAACACATATGGACACAAAAAACAAACAAGGGCCCTAGGTTTGCAACGAGCATGGAGCCAAGGGTATACCCATTCCCAAAGGTTATGGACTAAAGGTGGATGGTACCTGCAGAACAAGGTTCTAAAGAGGTTCCCAAGGTCATTAGCCCATCTTTCGGATATTATCAACTTCTCAACTGACTTGAGGATTAATAATATTCTCAAGAGAACTTCTCTTGGGTGTAGCTTCGCGTAGCACTATTTCGGGACTTACTCCCTCATAGCCTCGCACTACATCCTAATAAAGGCAAAAGTGGGGTTAAAGGTAACTACGGTCCTTAGTGTCATGGACTCCAATTGAGAATAGTAAAAGTTTTCACGACTAAACTCGTTCAACCAAACCATTTTCAAAAGGGTCTCAACTAAGCGGGATTCTCGAGTCAACTTAGTCGGGACTCACTCCCTATAAGCCTCATCGAATATATCACCATCCTATCTTAATTTCTCTCAAGTCCGGGTGTAGGACTTTGTCTCACCACTCAAGAGTAGTAATCCCAAAAGAAATACAAGAAAAAAACATGTAAACAAATAATCAAGTAGGCAGATATATAAAGCAGTAAACAAATAAAGTAAGATAGGGAAACCCACTAGAGAGGTCCCCAGTGAAGTCGCCATTTCTGTCGCGGTGAAATTTGGATACCAAACTATTGATTAGTTTGAATCTTTAATTCATTTTGCAACCGAACTTTGATTTGTCCAAAGGAAGGGATAAAGATCGAAATTCCCACAATGCAATGCAAATGCAAGCTAGATAGTTTTAGGTTCGGGGTTGGTTAAACTTAGGGAAGGTACTAGCATCCTAAGTTTCTGTAGTATTCTACAGGAACCTCTTGTTTTATGATTGTTTGCTGCTAAGTGTTTATCTGCTTAATGGATTAGAAACCCTAGGGGTTTATATCTAAGTATACTCGATAAGGCATCGCACCTTAGGCCTACATATCCTTACGGGAGTGGAATCAGAGTATTTTGTAGTTCACCCTAAAGGGTTAGAGGAGCTCTTTGACTGTGGTCAAAATTCCTACGGGTTTAGGGTAGTTGATTGATTGGGTTTAGGAGAAGAGATGAGTCTTCATTTTAAGGGAGAGATAACCACCACAAATGTAAAAAAGGGGTTGTAGGAAATGGTCTTTGTGTTATCTTAAGAAAAGGTCTTACATACTCGGATGGTCGCCAAGCATGCCTTTGTCGTTCTTAAGGCAAAGTCCCTACATGTTTGATTGTATTGTTGTGGAGGTGGAGATTATATCTCACTTAAGATGATTAACATCTATTCTCTAAATGTGTTTGAAAAGTTGTATTGTGTTTGATTGTTTTGTTTCTATGTTGTAAAGATAAAGACGAGGTCCTTCCTATAGGGTAGGATCTATCTTAAGCGATCAACTTGAATGGACTCAAGGATCGAAGGGGATATGATGCATATGATGTGCAACTACACACAACGTTGAATTATGTGTAGGGTTTTCCTTTGGACAGGATGCGATGCGGAAATATAAGTTGCGATAAATACAGAGATTGCGGAAATATAAAGTGCGGAAGATAAACCGTACACACGCATGAAAGCGCTGGGTGTAGGTGAGTTGCGGATAAAAAGCAGAAATAAAAGGTATACGCATGAAAGCGCTAGGTGCACGAGTGTGACTGTGTAAGTGTGGTGCACGTTAGATTATATTTTACGATATGAATTGATTTTAGTTTGGCCTATGAGAAAATGTTTGATTGATTTTATGATGAGGGTTAAATTAATTTATTTTTAAGGAGACGTCGGATTAATTTGAGAAGGTTATAGTAGGTTCGTTTTAGTATAGGTCTTATTTATTTTAGTAGCAATCAGAGATTTAATAAATTGAGAAAAAAAGGTTTTATTTGAGTTAGTTTAAATTATAGAAAAAGTTTCTCATTAAATAAAAGTTTTAGTTATTCTTATTAATAAGTAACAATATAAATTCATTAAATTAAAATGTTTCTTTCGAGCCAAAAAGGCTATTAAGTTTGTTTGTTATTGATAAATTTCTCATTAAAAGTTGATTACTAAAAGGTTTTGTTATTATAAAATAGATAAAAGCTAATATATGGAAAAAAGTGTTTTTTAATTATTTTAGAGAAAAAAAATTAATTGATTAATAAATTAGTTTTAAAAAGGATTTAATAAAAGGGTGATGGTTTGTTTTTGTAAAAAAGGGTGATTAATTAAATAAATGATTAGTGGTGGTTTAGTGGTTAATTAGAGGGTGATTACGGATTGAGTGTGTGTGGTGTTAGTGCATGGTGTAGGTGATTACGGTAAACAAAATTAAGGAAAAGAGGAACAAAACAAGACAAACCCTAATTTCCCCAGAATTCCCAAATCAACCTCCCCCAAAACCCTCGACCGGAGATCATTTCCTTTCCCTCGATCTGCTCCGCTATTCCTACTTCCGATTCACTTCGTTTCCCTTCTAACCTATTCTTCTCCTTTCATTTCAATCGAGCTTCTCTACCTTATTCTATTTCCTGCGTAAACAACAACAAAATGAATAATGTTAGTCAGGTCAAAAACTCACGGTTGCGACGGCCTCTTTGTCCTGTGGGGATGGTCGTGGATTCGACGGTGAAGATATTGAAGGGATTCCGGCGAAGATCGTCTTCTGGTGAAGGATTCGCGGCGATGTTGTGGACGACGGTGGATGACGGTAGTTGTGGCGCTTGTAGAGGTGTTCTTTCTGGCGGCGGAACAAAGGGTTCGAATGGTGATTGTTGGAGCTGACTCCGGAGACGGCACGACGGTTTATAGGGTTCCGGCGGCAAGGCTCTGAGAGGGGATAAGTTTCTTACTATTCTTTAATTAGGTTTTATGATTTGGGAAGTTTTTTGTGTGGTTTCTACGAACTGGGGTTTTGAATTTGTGAAATGGTGTTTTTTTTTGCGTATGCTGAATGCTATGGTCCTCTTATATAGGCTCTGAGTTGAGATTTGTGTTAAAGGGATTCGATTTTAAGTGCCTTGAATGCTGATTGGAATTTCCAAATTGGTTCTTTTTGAGGTTTAAAATCTTTCCCCTTTCGTTTGATGTACTAATGAAAAGAATCCCAACTTGTGATTTCTGTATTAATCTCGTTTAATGCTATGATTCACTGCTATGAAGGCTTGATTTTATCTGAATAGAATCTCTCCCTTAACGGGTATATTCCTTAGTCGATTCGCTAACTTGTATTTTAATACTTGATAGGTGTGGAAAGCAGACGAGTTGGGCTAGAAGACGGATTAAAGGCCCAGATGGAGGATCTTGTGTTGGTGCGCGCATTAGAGACTTGCTTCATACTCATGGCCTTGCAATTCGACTAAGCATCCTCAATCCTTAACAATGAGTTTTCTCCCATTTTCTCTTTTGCAGGATCATCAATACGTGCACAGCTGAAGGACGTCGTGGTTGTTTTTCCATGAACTTCAATATTTGCTTGAGGTACTGAATATGTAGAAAATGTTGCTGCCCTATATTCAATTAATTCCTTGAGAACCTTTAATGTGCAGTTGTTCCTCCTACAATGAGCACTCTTAGATTAACGGTTGCGATCATTAAGAGCAGACTTCGTGGGAGAGTTGATACCACCAAGTGATACTTGCCCTCAGGCCAGGCTTTCTCGTAACTGGAGCTGCAACCAGGGATGTAATAAAACCGGAAGTACATAAAGTAGAGGTATATGCAGAACTGCCCTGACTTTTATACTTGCAATAGCTGTTTTCATGTGCTGAAGGTTTGCTCAAATTTCAGTTTCAGGATTAACCGATCCTATTGTGCTGAAGTTACTAATCTCATGCGCGGGCCTCAACAGGGTAGGCCTTGGTTGGAGTACGTTTGCAGACATCTTTCTGCAAGTGTGTAGGCTCCTTAAAGGTACTAATCTCTTGGTCATGAATAACTTCTTGTGAGTCTGAGAGTACAATGCCTTGTTTTGATGGTTAAAGGATTCGCCCTTTTGCAGAAACATTGTAGAATGCCATCATTTGCAGGAGGTAAGGATTGGGCTTTTGGGAGGGAGTCAATCACCCATCAACGTGGCTGTTGCGATAAATGTTCATGGTATCCTTGCTCAAACTAGTAGCAGATGACGAAGCAGAAATAGAATTTGTTCAAACCATCTTTCTGTAATATGATTTCTAGTGCTTTCACCATTTCACTCATTGTTGGTCGGTCTGAAACTGATTCCTTGGCTTGATTTCGTTGCAGGTCATCGGGGGGGACGATTGCATAAGTAGCCCTCATTAGCATCAGGATCTCAATCATAGGTAGATTCCTATTTGTGTAACTAGGTTTGATAAAGTTTATGGCAAATTGTTGACCATGCACTTGGCTGGCTGTTATTTAATTGATGCGCTCTAAACCATTGCAGAAAGCTTCAATCCGACACCAAAAGTTGTGAATATAAGATGGACTGTGGCAAAAGTTGAGGATTGTACTGCTATTAGCCACTTCAGATTTCAAGACTTCTCCCCGGCATGGCTCACGTCATTAACAATTGGGTAATCACTTACCGAGTTTTCAATTTGTGGTGCCTTCTTTAGATTAAAGAGGCATGAGCCTTAGGCTTTAATTGAATACTTTCAATGTTGTACGGTTGAGGCGAGTCTTCTTCAAAAGCTTTGAGCTTGACTTTAATTGAGTGTCTTTTGAGGAATTAAAATGGTTGACGTGTCTTCTGTACATTTTCTTCTTGCTTACTGATTTCTTATGTATGTGAAATTAGGTGTGTTCATATCCTAGGATCATGAATACTATGGTGTTCTGATATAAAGCTCCAGTGAACTTCTGCCTCTGTACACGAGTCGTCACGGCCCTTACAGGTACTTCCCCTAGACCCCCCTTCTTATTCAGAATCTTCAAGGTTGTGTCGGACATATCCTAAATTTGAAGTTCATAAACATTTGTTATTTTAATATGGCCATATTTCATGCCAAAATGGTGTATCCCTTGATCATTGTCTTGGATTTTCGAAATGCACTTTCGTCGTAGAAAATTGTATTACCGCATTATTAACCTTATCAAATTCTGTTGGCAGGTTGGTCTCGTAATATCTGGATCTCGGTTATGCATGTGGACCTTCATGTCCGCGTCTTTGAAGTTGTACACACTTCTGATACGAAGACTTTCGAAATCCTTGAGTCGGTCTCTTTAATCAAGCAAAAGCGAAAGGTTCAAACTCCAAGCAGTAAGGACTCTTTGGCGTTCTCCCAATCTAACTCCCACAGGTGGTGGAAGACCAATAGCACGGAGCCGCTTTCTAGTTCGCGAGGCTGCGTATCTTGCATTAGGAGCTTCTTGAATGATGGTTCACTAAACATTCTTTTGCACAACGTAACTTGGTGTAGACCTATGATGTCATAATTTAAGAAAACAGCTTGGCATGATAATGATTGCAGGCACTTTCTCTTGTATATGGATTTGTGATAATTTGTAGGCATTTAGTTAAGTGGAGATTTGTAATAAACATTGGCTCACGGTTCCATGACAGCGAACAAGTTATGTACCAAACTCAATTAACACTTCTTGATCTTAAAAACATCTTCTCCTAAATGATTCTACATCACCGCTTCGAGTTTTGCATTGTTAAACCTTGGACACGTAAATTTATTCAAGCATGATATCTTAAGTTGGCGACTAATATTCCATAAAAGGTGCGTCATGGGCCTTGTAGTATAGGGGCCTTCAAACTGGTGGTTGTACCGTAAATATTATTTCTAGTTCTCTAACAAAAACAGCAAATGACAATCAGCCAGTGGGCCGAGGCGTGATGTATTGTACAACTTGGATACGTCCTCAAGAGTGGATTAATGGCGTGGAAAGCTCAAAGTGATTCTTGAGTCTGAGGTCCAATTTGAACTTCGTGAGACTATAACTCGAGTTGCAAACTTTCAAATCTGAATCACCACTTGCATCACACGACAACCTGACCTTGACCAATCTCAAATGTTGCTTGTGAACCCTAAGTTAAAACTCGCTCCTTAATCCCTTCGCACATATAAGAAAACCCGAAGCATACTTGGAGGAACCTCAACCTCGAATTATAACTTGCGTCATAGCAACAAATACTTGATGGCGCAAAAAAATCTTAATCACTATGATTCGTGTCTTGTCCATGGGATACTTGATCATAAGAGTTTACATGAAAATATCGCACCTGCGCAAATTGATTAGCGGTAGAAAACGCATAAAAGTATAGAGACAAAATATAAAAATAAAAAAGAGATGGCATCTTATGGTCAAAAATTAGGGTGCAACACATTGTTGGGTTTGAACCTGGTAGAGAAGAGAACTCTGGAACCGATAACGGGAACTCCTCCGTATGGTTATGATGCAAGCAGGCACTGCGAGTTCCATTCTGGGGCTCCGGGCCACGATGTAGAGGGATGCCATGCTTTCAAGCATGTTGTGCAGGATCTTTTGGATAATAAGACTATCAATTTCGGAACGGCATGTCCGAATATAGTGCAGAAACCCATGCCTAATCATGGGGAAAATGCCATTCTGACTGAGGAAGGGTTGAATCTGATTATGGATGTCGATGATTTAAAGACGCCGCTGAGCGAGATAAAAAGCAGATTGTTGCAAGGGGGTGTTTATCCAGGATGTGACGAGTATTGCTTAGAATGTTGGACCCTACCTGGGGGGTGTGATGATTTGAAGAAAGGCATTCAGGCTTTAATTGATGACGGCACATTGCAGTTTGACCGAGCCGCAACTGAAGAGCCGGCAGGGGCAGTAGCAGATAATCAGAGTGATGTGGCCGCTGTAACGATTCCTCGGAAGACAATCACTATAACAGCACCGGCTCAGCGACCGCCGATCACCATAACTAAGGCCGAACCAATCCCGTACGAGAACACAAAAGCAGTCCCCTGGTCATATGGGTTGGAAGTGTATTGTGACGGAATAAAGATTGATGTTAATAAGCAGCCAGCCGAGACTGTGGACAACGTTGTTGGTTCAGGAGGTATGACAAGGAGTGGTAGGATCTTTATATCACCTGAAGTGGAGGCCGAAAGACTGGCAAAGGGGAAGGGAAAGATGGTTGAGAATGTCCCAATACAGGCAAGTGAAAGAGCATCGGCATTGAAAGATGTAGAAGAGTTCATGCGCTTGATTCGAAAAAGTGATTATAAGATTGTGGAGCATCTGCAACAGACACCGTCCAAAATATCTATCCTGTCATTGCTCTTGTGTTCTGAAGCTCACAGAAATGCTTTGTTGAAAGTCCTGGATACTTCCTTCGTACCCCAAGACGTCTCCGTGAATCAGCTGGAAGGAGTGTTGGCACATGTAAACGCCGGCCACAGCTTGGGCTTTACCGACTTCGACTTGACCCCGAAAGGGAGAGATCATAATATGGCGCTGCACGTATCTGTCGAGTGTAGAGGATCAGTAATGTCGCATGTATTGGTTGACACCGGATCGTCTTTGAATGTGCTGCCCAAGAAAGCGATGATGAAGCTAGATGTCAGAGGAATCCTGTGCACGCCCAGCGATTTGGTAGTCAGGGCATTTGATGGGACGCGGCGAACAGTCTTTGGATCGATAACATTGCCTCTACAGGTGGGGCCGGAGGTGTTTGCGACGGAGTTTTATATCATGGATATACAACCTGCATATAGCTGCCTGCTCGGAAGACCCTGGATTCATGGGGCTGGGGCAGTCACGTCTACCCTGCATCAGAAGTTAAAATATATGGTCGGAGACAGCGTAGTCACCGTATGCAGAGAAGAAGACATCCTGGTCAGCCATCTATCGTCATTTAAATATGTGGAGGTCGACGGGGAGATCCACGAAACGCCCTGCCAGGCATCTGAAGGGTTACGTATCAAGGACAAAGGTCCCGGGCCGAGCAAAGTGTCGGAGATAGCCGTCTCGTCGTATAAAGAAGCCCAAGCTCTGGTCGAGGCAGGAGAAGCAAAGGGCTGGGGCAAAGTGCTAGATATTCCTGTGAAGATGGACCGATTCGGGCTGGGGTACCAACCGTCGTCATCAACACCTGCTGTGGAAGCATCCCGTTTCAGAGGGCCAATTACCATCTCTGCCAGTGGAGTATGTCATGAGACCATCAATGCTGCTTCGGAGTCTGATGAGGGAGACAGCGACTGTGATATGGATGCCTGGATTCAGCCAAGCACGCCAGGACAGGGACTGTGCAACTGGTCTATTCAGGAGCTTGTTCCTGTGACTCTTAAACAGTAATGCTTTGTTTTATTAATTGTTGAATAATCTGATGTCCTTCCCGGGGCATCAGGATTTGCTCAGGGCTGTGCTGTTATGAACAT